>CM060406.1:104433797-106833797 GCA_030545235.1 Helianthus tuberosus
TATCGTTTTGGGCAATATTTGATTTTTTTTTCTATAAATGATCTCTCATTCTTCCTTGAGTATTTAATAATTCTTTTCCTCTACATTGTATCCTACGAATCCTTTAATAACGGTGATTTTTTTTACATCAAAGGTTGTTGTGGTTCTAACATCATTGGTTAATCATAACTCTATGATTGTCGTTTCTACTATTTTTTATCAGTAAGCAACTAAGCGATACATATTTGTTCTCATGGTGAAATCAGTAAGATATGTCTTGGTAAATCGAGGAGAGATGACATCAATAGTATTAACCTTTCATTTGAGTGGAATAAATGGGTGCACATGAAGGTGAATGAATATTATACTTGCAAGCAGACATAAATGGACCGAGTTCTTACTATTGCACCCTTGGTGAGGATAAGAACGCAGTTCGAATCTAATGTTTGTCCAATGTCTGGGGACAAAGTGGAGACGACTTAGCATCTTCTTACTGCATGTTATTTTTCTTCAGTAGCGTGGTAATTCATTAGCAGGTGGTGCGGGCTACCTTTGATCTTCACATTTGCTATAAAGGACCTTATGAAGCAACATGAACTCTGTATAAAAGGGACATTAGAAAGAAAAACGTTACATGCATTATATTGATTTCTTGTTGGTCAGTTGGTGTATTTGAAAAAACCTGAAATGACAAGAGTTTTTTTTTTTTTTTTTCCGAATAAATTGGATTTCATATCGAAGCTACTTGAAAACACCAAGACAATGATTTGTCAAAATCATTTGTGATCACGTTAAAAAAAACCATCCGTGTAATTAATTCGTAACTAAATAAATTTAGGGGCCCAGTATATTAATTGGCCAACCATGGTTTTTTTTTTTTCTTAAGATCTAAATTATAAGAAATCTTTTCATTAAAATTAGTGGCCAACCATGGGTTTTTTTTTTTTTTTCATAGATTATAAAAGATATTTTCATTAAAGGGTCTAAAACATTCTCTTGTCCATGATAATAAAGAAATCAAACCAACAGAAAAAAGAAAGAAAACAACAACCAAAGAAGGACAATCGAGAACCTTAGCTCCACTAAAATAGTGGGAAATTAGCCTAAAATTCATCAACATGGTCAACACACCCACCCCATTATCCCTTTCATCTTCAACATCTGAGTCTTCCACTCCACTGAAAGAGCTGGCTCAGATCCTTTTCTCACATGCCATCCACACAGATACATACATACATAATTTTTACTTTACTTTACTTTACTTCACCTTCTTGCATACTGTTTCGTATTTTTAGTGAAAGATGCTAGTTTAAATTAATGGGTTTGTGTTTTTAAGTATTCTTGTTGCTTTTTCACTTTATATTTCTTAAAAATACAACCTTTATTGGCTGCTATCTATGGATTTGAAGGTCTTGTCTATATATCAGTTTCTACCACTTTTTCAGAGGTTGGTGTTAGGTTGATTAGTGCCATGAGGAGTTGTTTAGTGATGATGTTAGTGTTTGTGGTGATGTTTGGGAGATTGTTAGTTGTGTTTTCGAAGACGGATACGGTGAACATTGGGGCTATTATGACTGTGAAAACCATTAATGGGAGGGTCTCAACCATTGCCATGAAGGCAGCTGTGGATGATGTTAATTCTGATCCCAATCTTTTGCCCGGAAAAACATTGAGTCTTTCGATTCATGATGCAAACTTCAATGGCTTCCTCAGTATTGTTGGTGGTAAGGTTACTCTTTTTAAACTTTGAGCTTAAGAAGTTTGCTAAAAGGAAATTAATTAATTTATTCATGATTGTATTTAGAAGGTTTTAGGACTGGATGTGTCTTTTGAAGTGATTATTTGAGTAACGAGTAATGAGTTTTTAGTGTCTGTGTAACATGCTTCTGCTTCTCTGATATTATTCAGGTCCAATAATCCGTTGTTTTACCCTTATCGTCTATGCTACTTCCTTAAAAGTTGTTAGTTTTGGGTAGGGGTGGCAATCGTCTTGGGTTGATGGTTTAATTGATCAACCTGAACATGACCCTTATATTTATTCATGTCATATAAATCAGCACTAACTCAGATACCCTTACAAATAATGTAATCCAGTTATCTAAACGAGTCTAATAGGCAAACAGGTTGATGGATAGTAAACAGGTCCGTCTGCGGGTTTATAATTGGGATTAACACTTGGTGGGTTTCACAGGCTGACGGGTTGGGTTAACCGGTTGACCTTATAAATTTTTTTTTTTTAGTTTTTAATTCTAATTCTAAACTTGCTGACCTTTTTAATTGTACGGGTTAACCTGCACACGAGTTGTTTGTTAAAAAGGCTGGACATGACAACCCAAAACCATACTGTTTTCATGAGCGGTTCGAAATTGCCACCCTAGTTTCTAAGTCAAACAATGAGATCTATACTCCAACACCAAAAGTTATCCTATATTGTTTAGCTCGTTATTGGGCTTGGACCTGAAATGGGTTCATGAAAGAGGGGACACCATGAAGACAACGGTTCCTTTGCCATCCTTTCTCATTCAAGTTTGCTTAAGTACAATACAGACTAACTGACTTAACTACTTGACTGTTAAGTATTTACACACACAATTAGACCCTTGACCCAGTTTTGTTCTTTTTCAGCATTGGAGTACATGGAGGCTGATATAGTGGCTGTCATTGGTCCGCACAGTTCTGTGATGGCTCATGTACTTTCAAATCTTGCAAATGAACTTCATGTCCCGTTTTTATCCTTCACAGCATTAGACCCCTCACTTTCGCCTCTTCAATACCCGTATTTCATCCAAACAGCCCCTAATGATCTTTATCAGATGACCGCCATTGCTGAAATGATAAGTTATTACGGTTATCACGAAGTAACCGCGATATATACAGATGATGACCAATTTAGGAACAGTATATACACATTAGGTGATGAACTATCTCAGAAACAGTGTAAGCTTTCTTACAAAGCGCCATTACCACCCGACGCCTCGCTAACTCCCCAACATATTCATGATGCATTAGTCAACGTTCGGTCAATGGAGTCTCGTGTTGTTGTTTTAAATACATACTCTAAAACAGGCCTTATGGTTTTTGCAACTGCTAAGAGGCTTGGCATGATGAAAAAAGGGTATATTTGGATTGCAACCACTTGGTTATCAACTGTTTTGGATTCTACCGGTATTTCTTCTTCAAATGCATCGGTTTTACAAGGGGTTCTCACGCTTCGGCCCCACATACCAGATTCGGATAAAAAACGAGATTTTGAAAGACGGTGGAAGATATTGAGTAACGGTTCAATCGGGTTGAACCCATATGGCTTGTATGCTTATGATACAATTTGGATGGTTGCACGTGCCCTTGACAAGTTTTTCAATGAAGGTGGCAATATTTCTTTCTCTAGTGACGCTCGTTTAACTGGTTTAAAGGGAACACAAGGTTTGAATCTTGGAGCACTTAGTATTTTCGATGGAGGAAAACAGTTGCGTGCCAACTTATTGCAAACAAATATGAGTGGTCTAACCGGCCCGGTTGGGTTCAATCCTGACCAGTCTGTGATACGTCCTTCTTTTGATATAATCAACATAGTTGGGAACCAAGGTTTGGCTCTTGGATACTGGTCGAACTACTCTGGGCTATCGGTTCAGCCTCCAGAGACTCTTTATGCAAAACCATCGAACCGTTCTTCTAATCAACAGTTAAGAAGGGTTGTATGGCCTGGGAACACAACAGAAAAGCCTCGTGGATGGGAATTTTCAAATAACGGGAGACCGTTAAGGATTGGAGTTCCATTAAGAGTTAGTTTTAAAGAAATTGTTACACAGGTCAACGGTTCAAATGAAATTCATGGATTTAGCATGGATGTATTTCTTGCTGCAATAAAGTTGATTCCATATCCGGTTCCTTATGAGTTTGTTAAATTTGGGGATGGTCACAAGAACCCGAGCTACACCGAGTTCGTGAATAAAGTTGCATACAACGTAAGTAAAGTATAATACTTGGTCATGTCTTCTATAGCCTGTTTTGTTCTTTCCAAATATGATATTTGCACATTTATGCAGGTCTTTGATGCTGCTGTTGGTGATATTGCGATCATCACTAACCGTACAAAGGTTGTTGACTTCACACAGCCATATATAGAATCGGGTTTAGTTGTAGTGGTCCCCGTAAAGAAACTAGACTCGAGTGCTTGGGCTTTCTTGCGGCCTTTTACTCCACTAATGTGGACTGTCACCGCGGTTTTCTTCATCATTATTGGAGTTGTTGTGTGGATACTTGAACACAGGTTGAACGATGAATTTAGGGGCCCACCCAAGCAACAGTTAGTCACCATCTTGTGGTGAGCAGTTTTGATTGTAATATGTCCTAATTTGTTTGTTTTCTGTTGAGATGCGCAAGCTTTTTGTTGTTCATTTTGAACCAAGTATTGTTCTTGTTGTTTTGCAGGTTTACCTTGTCAACTATGTTTTTCTCACACAGTAAGTATCAAAACTCTGACTAGCTATCTATTCTACTAGTGTCAATTTCAAACCTTTAACTTATGAACGGGTCAAACTGAAAATTTTAGGAGAAAACACGGTGAGCACTCTTGGTCGACTGGTTCTCTTCATCTGGCTTTTTGTAGTTCTGATTATCAACTCAAGTTACACCGCCAGCCTTACATCCATTTTAACCGTTCAACAACTTTCATCTCCGATCAGAGGAATCGATTCATTGATCTCGACCAATGAACGTATCGGGTTTCAAGTAGGATCATTTGCTGAGAATTATATGATTGAAGAACTCAACATACCAAAATCAAGACTTATGGCTCTTGGTTCCCCACAAGAATATGCTGAGAAACTTGGGGCAGGAATAGTTGCTGCCATTGTTGATGAAAGACCTTACATTGATCTCTTCCTTTCAAATAACTGCCAGTTTCAAGTTGTTGGTCAAGAGTTCACTAAAAGCGGTTGGGGATTTGTAAGTATTTCGGTTCACCTATTAGTTACTATGTTGAAACAGGTAGGGTCGGGTTAATCCACATACACTTTCATTTTTGTCAACAAAAAAATTATATGCAATGAGCTTCCACTTTCAACCCGTACCCTTTCATAAAATATAACCCAGATTGACATACTCATAAGTAAATAGGTAGAAATTGTTGCTTCTCAGCTCTTCTACTAATTCGTTGTAGCTGCTGCTTTGACTTTTAAGGTCAAACTTAATCTGATTAGTAAATTTCAATTGTTCACCTAGAATAAGAACAGAAAGCTACACTACATCATAACTTATAACAAATAATGCGTGTCATGATAGTTTGCATTAACTGCAATTATGTTTATGATGATTTTGAATTTAAAATGTAGTAAGGTTGACCCTAAACGTCAAAGTTCTGTGATTGTTTTCTCAGGCATTCCCTAAGGACTCCCCATTAGCCGTTGACATGTCAACTGCCATACTTACATTATCCGAGAATGGTGAGCTTCAAAAGATTCATGACTATTGGCTCAAGAGAAAAACCTGCAGCACACAAAACTCAGACTCGGACCAACTTCAACTAGAGAGCTTTTGGGGACTCTTTCTCATCTTTGGGGTTGCATGTGCTCTGGCTCTCCTTATACACTTTTGCATGATGATTCGGGAGTTCAGTAAACACTATTCTGAACAGCACGACGACCAGTCTTCTAAAAGTGGATCCCGTTCGGTGCGAAAGTTTTTATCTTTTGCAGATGAGAAAGAAGAGGTATCAAAGAGCAAGCTAAAGAGAAAGAGAGAGATATCCATGTCTTACGTCAATGGTAGAGACGTTGACTCAAGGAGTCGGTCAAACCGAATCCAAGCCGAGTTTGATGAAGAGTAAAATGTGAATAAATCATCAAACCAAATGCCTAGTGCAAAGAAAGAAATTTAGTAGTTTTGTATAGTCATAACATGAATGGAGGTGTAATTTGGTTAAGTGTATGAATACAGTATTTTTATATTTAGAATTAATTACATGCTTGATCCTATGGTATTATTTTGGTCCCAATTTTTTGGCAACTATGGGTGTGGTTCTCGCTAGATGGTACTGTTGAATCAGTTCTGTTCAATCATAATGGAAAACATGAAAACATACATTTGATTGCATCAGTACAGGCCAGCAGAGAATCGACGCAGCAATAGTGTTTGACATGATTGTCAGATTGATCTGGTTCATCCTTAGGGTGCAATCTAATGATGATGATGAAGAAACCGATAAAGGGGAATCGGTTAGGAGAGGAGGTCGATTGATGTTATGAGAGTAATTATGTTATGTGTCTAACCCTAGAACCTCTACATAAGTCTCCTTATATATGCACCCTCAAGAGGAAACCCTAATTAGTTAATAAGGGTAATTAGGCCCATCAACAATTACCAACTAATTATTTAATAGGTTGTTATATATATTTTGATCTATTATTATATAAATGATTATAATGGCCATATTATTTATTTATTCTTAGAGGTACTTAACGCTTACAGTTTTAAAGCGAAGCTATGTGGTGCTAACAGGGTGAAGATAACTTTGTTGATGTCATTGTCACAATGAAAATGAAAATGATGTGCCTCTAAATAAGGGATCCCTATGAAATCCCTTGAGCCTTATGAAATTCAAATAAATGTTTAGTCAAATCGTTCCAAGGCCGAGTTCGTACATGTGAACTTTCAGTGTGCATATTCCCTGCACCTACGGCATCGGATAAATCACCACCCTGCTAAACTTGTTTAGCTAGGAAATCCTTTGTTATTGTGTAAATGTAATCAGTTTATATGTATATATGATTTTTTAGTGTTTTAGTCCGTGTAGATTGACTTAGGTTATTGGTCGGAGTATGATGTGTTGATGATGAAATAATTGTAACCAATTCAATTTACTTTGATTTAGGGTATTAGCTAGTTAGTGATTGTCTGATCACCGGTCTTAACAAAATAATTACAACTTGAATTACGGCCCGCCGCAATGCGGCGGAGATTCTTTAGTTATAACTAAGTCGATTTAGGACGCGCACGTTATGCTGAACCTGTCAAACGGGAAAAAATAGACGATGTAAAAACGTTCACCCACACACGCAGGTTGCGTCGTGTTAACTCGTAAAATTTAGAACGAAACGTAAAAACGTTAAACCAAAGACGCATGTTGCGATGTGTTAAGTCACAAAATTTAGAACGAATCATAAAGCGAAAAAGTTGCGGAAAATGAAAACTATAAAGAACCAAAGTTGAAAGTAAAAAAAGTTATAAGGATAGATTGCAAAAGATAAAAAGTTTTGTGTTTGAAGTAAAAAAAAAGTTTTTGGTTAAAAGTAATTTATGAAATACTTTTAGGTGAAAAGTAAAAAGATCATTTTTTTGAAACATCCCCAAAGCCAATGTTACAACAACCATATGCATAACCATTTTTTCTTTGAAAACCCCTCAAAGCCAAGATTACAATACATAAGTAAAAAAATCAAAGTGGTTAAATGATAAAAGATGGAAACTTTTGAATTAGAAGTGAAAAATCAAATTAATCAAAGGGGTTAAATTGAATAAGATGGAAACTTTTGAATTAGAAGTGAAAAATCAAATTAATCATAGGGGTTAAATTACCAAAGATTAAAACTTTAAACTTAAATTGTCAAAGATTAAAACTTTAGGGATAAAAAGGAAACAAAGATTAAAACTTTAAACTTAAATTGTCAAAGATTAAAACTTTAGGGTTAAAAAGGAAAATTTCATTTTTTTTTTTTGAAAAACTCCCAAAGCTAAAGATACAACAACCTTAAGCACAATTAAGTTGCTTATTTATAGGTTAATAATGTTCCGGGATAAGGTTCTTTTTTTTGGGGGGGGGGGGGAGGGGGGGGGGGCTATGTTGATCACTTTCACACAAGTTGCGAAGGAGACTATCATACAACAGGGAGGCATATGGGCATAAGGAATCTTAGTGGTGTAAGGCAAGGTAAAGGATAAATAAGGAAGTTTTAAGGAACTCTTGAGATAGAACCCCTCCCTTTCAAGAGGATTCACGGCATGTCAAGCTCTGATAAGGTTCTTCGGTTTGTATCAAATTAAACCACATGCTCCAGCGCTTGTGCTGGTCCCCGTCAATTCCTTTGAGTTTCATTCTTGTGAACGTACTCCCTAGGCGGGATACTTAACACGTTAGCTACAGCACTGCACGGGTCGATACGCACAACGCCTAGTATCCATCGTTTACGGCTAGGACAACTGGGGTATCTAATCCCATTCGCTCCTCTAGCTTTCGTCTCTTAATGTCAGTGTCGGCCCAGCAGAGTGCTTTCGCGGTTGGTGTTCTTTCCGATCTCTGCGCATTTCACGGCTCCACCGGAAATTCCCTTTGCCCCTACCGTACTCCAACTTGGTAGTTTCCACAGCTTGTCCAGAGTTGAGCCCTGATGAGGAGGAGAGAGTGGGATTGAATGAGAGAAGTTGGCAAATGGGAGGCAAAGAAGGCATCATCTAAAGCAAAGTAGATAACCTATGAGGAGATGTAATGGAGTATGGAGACTTAGGGAGCATGATAATATGATCAAAATTGTCAAAGCTAGGAAAAGAAGAAGACATGATCAAAAAGTTGTGAAGTTTATGACGGAAAGGATAGATATATTTTAATGAAGGAGAAGAACATCAAGGAGAGATTGCAAACCTATTTTCACGATCTTTTCAATGGTGGCAGGTATCATCAAATAAGAGAGTGAGAACTTTACTAACCAACAATGAAATAGCTGCTACTATCATAATATCACTATAGAAGAGGTGAAGAGGTTTCTTAGGAAAATGGGAAGGACTAAGGCGATTGGCACAGACAACACTTCTTCCTTGTGTAGGTGTCCATTCACTAAGGATATGTGTTGAGTCTGTTTCTTTTCGCAGTAGTATTGGATGAGTTGTCAAAATGATTAAGAAGACAATCCTGTGATGCATGCTTTCTACATATGATATTGTTGGTGGCAGAGAGTAAGGCAAAGGCTAGAGGGTTGGCGAGAAGCCTTAGAGTACAAAGGCTTACACATAAGTCGACCAAAAACTAAGTGCCTTTACTATAAGTCTGTAACTTCGGTGGTACCAGTGATGAGAAGGGCACCCGAATTACTATTGGAGGCTAGGTTGTTCCATAGACTACCAAGTTCAGGTATTATTAATGATCATTCATCTAGGAGTCCAAACTGATGAGAGACATTGATAGTGATGTAGCTTACTGTGTTCAGACAAGTTGGTGTAAGTGGATAACAGTTCTAGGAGTTTTATATGATAGAAGTTACCCTATAGGATTAAAGAGGAAATTCTTTAGGATTGGAGTTAGCTAGTTATGTTATACCCGACTTATTGCTAGGCTTTCAAGATAACTATAGTGCGAAGTTGGATGTCGCAAAAATGAGGATGTTGAGGTGGATGTGTCAGCTTACAAGGTTGGACCAAATAAGTAATGAAGTTTTGTCAGTTTATAGGGTGACCCATGTTTTAGATAAGATGGCCGCGAGGGGGGGGGGGTGAGATGGTTTAGACATGTGTAGAGAAAACACATAACGGCACTAGCAAGAAGTGTGGAACCTCACAAAGAAGGGGATAAGGAGAAAATGTAGACTCAAATGTCATGAGGAGCAGATATAGACCCAACTTGGCATGAGACCAACAAATTAATAATGATTTGTTAGACTTGCACCTCTCTAGATACATGATCGGTGATAGGAGTTCTTAGAAACGTAGGATAAAGGTTAGAGATTTTAAGGGGTGTATAGATGTATCCTAGCTTGGTCTTGGTATCTTGCTTTGTCCACCATGTTGCTTTTTATGTGTTTGTGCTCGTTGTTTTCTAGGTGATTCGTGATCTTTTTTGTCATCCTCTTTCTTTTCTTATCTACTACTAATATATGCTCTTTGTTACTTGTATTTATTTTTCCCAAAAAAAGGGTTTAGAACCAAAGGTCTATTGGGAGCAATTTCTCTATTTTCTAGAATAGAGGAAAAACTTGCCCTCATTTCACCATCCTAAGTCCTAACTCCGAAACCCTATTTTATGAATGGGTTTTACCATGTACAAATTTTTGTTTGTTTATTTAGCTCATTTGACCTTGTTATATTTTTGTAACCTTTCTTAACTTAACTCAATTAATCCCACCCTTTATTTCGTTCCATTTAATAATTTCTTTTATTTCGTTACTTTTTTCTTGTTTCTAAGTCCTATTATTTTTGTATTAGAACTTTGAAAAAATATTGAAGATTACCGATACAACTAACTTCATTTAACCCAATGTTTACAAGACTAGACCAGTCAGTCAAACTGATAATGTTTTCCTGGGTAAGGAGTCTCACCGGCGAAAGAGGATCATCAATGGAAACACTTTTATTTATTACTAGGTTATCTCCCGTGGTACCCACGGGTTGTTTTATTTTATTAGTTATTAATCATGTATTTTTTTTTAATTTGTGAAAACATTCACCGATAATCCTATATAAATTATGAGATAAGATTATTGGTTTACTGTTTGAGGATATAATCTTTGATTTAAAAAAAAATAACATGTGGCTATTGAAACGGCTAGTATAATTACTTAGCACTCGTTTTTCTGTTAGCTTATCAATTCTTTGGCGGTATACCTTTGTTCATTTTTTTAGCTGTAGGTTCGGCGTGATCTATTTATGCCTTGAATGTTTTTGGAAATTTTGAAGTGAGTACGAAGAAAAATTGAGGTTGTTAGATACGTTTAGCTAATTTAATAAACTATAAGTTTAAAGTTATGTAGGATAGCGTAATTAAGCTAAGGAGAAAACAGTTAACTAACTTAAGGACTTTTAATGTCAAATATTGATGGATATACTAATTTGTTTCTTCAAGTTTTGGAACATTTTAAGTTTTTGCCCACATCCCATTAAAAACTGCACAACATAATAGTTTTTTACATACATATATCATCAAGATGGTCAAGCTACAGTGAAATAATTTTTGTAGCTAATATCAAAGATTGACCCTTGAGTTCAATTCAAACCACTACCTGTTATGTTAAAAAAAGGATATCTTTAAGCATTTGTTTTAATATATTTTATCCATCTCTTAATTAGAGTATTTCTTGATCTAAAAAGTCAAATCATACTCTTGTGTGGCAAGCACTTCTGGAGCAATTCTGGTGTTCCAACTGTTGATTTTGGTTGTGTATGCAGGACTGAAAACTGCAGTAGAGCGTTTAGAAATTAGGCCAAAATCAAGAATATGAGAAGAAAATTATTGGATGGGTAATGGGTCAAGACAGGTTTAGATCGGAACCCGTAAATTTTTAGTGTGGATCAGAATTGATAAAGGTGAGCAACACTTCAACCCATGTTTTGACCCAAAGAATTTTTAGTTTGGTCAATCCAACCCATTTTGACCACACTTCAAATGATATGTTTTGACCCAAAGAATTCTGAAACCATCATGTTTGACATCTACAGTGAAGCAATAGAGTTACCATACCCCTTCTGACCTGTTCGACCCATTTTTAAAAGAATAATTACCATCAAATAAAGAGAGGAATTTGTTGTATAGTGGTTGCTGCATCGAGCACTTGGCTAAAAACAATGCAAATTTAACCAATAAAATAAACATATAAGGTAGCGGCTATTGCTTTAAAGAAAATCACAAACTTTGAAAATGTAAACATGGAAATTAAAAAACTTTAAAAATAACCCATACCCCAACAACCCGAACCCGAATAACCCATACCCGAACTTTAAATGGGTCATTTATCGGGTCACCTTTTCCAAGCAAAAAAACCCAAACAAACCCCAAACTAACCCGAACAACTTGAACTTTAAATGGGTCGGTTATCGGGTCACCTTTTCCTAGAAAAAAAAACCGAAAAACCCGACCAGAAAAACCCGAAACCCGAAGAACGTCCATACTCAAATGGATCAAATAGATAAAAGCTAATAAATTTAACCAAAAGAGTTGAAAGTCGTTCAAAATGTACTCAGATGCATAAAACCTTCTAATTCAGTTTATTAAAAAACGGTTTAGATTATTATCGCATCGGTAAGTTTTGTAATCATATTTAAAACAATAACATTTTTTTGTTATTAAGGAAACTTTAAACAAGAAAGTGTTTGCAAGTAGGTCCAACCTGACCTGTAATCATATCTATAACATTAACATTTTTTTAAGAAAAATGAAATAAGATAGTGTTTCGTTTGCAACTTGCAAGTAGGTCCAACGTTACTTGAGCTAGCTGAACCCATTTTGACCGATTACCCAACCCGCTTAGCACACCCAGATTTTATTATCTTTTACATTTGGATTTTTATCTTTATCTACCAGCAACGCCCTACATCCCTACATTAGAAAAAGAGTTATGGTCTCATGATGGAAAAACTCAAGTATAGTTCCATCTATATTGCATACAGTACATGTGCCATGCAAAAGTGTTAAGACATATGGTTGATGGTCAAATAATATGAAGCCTTTTTTTAGAACGGATAAAGTAATAAATTGGTACATCAAAGAAATCCCTGCAGACTTTGCCTTGTATGATGGTACAACTCATTCTGTATTAACGAATAACACATTGACCGACGCCTTGAAGTCTCCCTATTCTAATCTGCAAACCGTAACTTAAGAAATTTAGACCATAAGAAAGGAACCTCAGTTATAGTATAAACATTGGCTTATAATGGAGATAAGTACATATTGAATATATAAAATCAAGAGCACGGTAAATACTTACAGAGCGAAGAGAAATTTTGAGACTTGTTACTGATGCTTTCTTTAAGGTTTTGATGGTCCATAAGATCCAATCATCCATGTTTTTATCAGCCTCTTCATCCTGGCAAAAGTGTAATTATTTTCAAAAGTATATAATAGCATATAATACTTCATCCATTTGCTTCTTGGAGATTGGAAAAAACTGTAATTTTCAAAAATGTAACAACCTAAACAACCAACACTGAAATAAAACAGAATATAACAACCAAAACAACTTTGTAAAATTCTCCAGCTCACAAGGGCTTCAAGATTTTTTTTTTTTGGGTAAAGGGTTACCCGGTGAATTTTATTAAAAAGAATAAAGAATCACGCAAGTGTACCAAAGTAGCACACAAGAGCTAGACTTGGCATACCAAGACTAGCACAACCAAACAAACAGAGACATCACAACCAACCCACAAAAGCAAAACAAAACAGACCAACCAAAAACAAACAGCCCGAGGCCAAAACATTGGCAACTAAATAAAAACTCTACGCAAAGAGACTCTAGCCCGGATCAATGTTTAAAGCCTTCACTTGGAACTTCCATCTCTCCAACATCAGCGGGTGTTTCAGACCTCTCCCAGCCTTGAATGTCATCAGCTTTAGGCGAACCGTATGAAGAATAATGTTTGCAATTATTGTAGCGTTTCGCTGATTTGAAGAAAACAGCCTGATGTTTCTTTCTTGCCATATGAAATAAGAAGAAGCAGCAACAACCAACTTACTTACAATACTCTTCGCTGAGTTATTAGTAGCGTGTTGAGAAAGCCAAGTACTAATGGAATCCCAATTTGCATCAATAGAGTCCATATAGGCCATATCTTTCACCCGATTCCACACCTGCAAGGCATAAGAGCACCGAAAAAATAAGTGGTCCCGAGAATCTTTACCATGCTTACACAGTGGACAGCACATTAGATTTAAATTAGTTGCACTTCCAGCATCCCAAACTCCCATTCGATCCTGAGTTTTCAGCTTATTCTTAATAACTAGCCACAAGTGGAAAGAGTGTCTTGGAATACACTGACTGAACCACACCAAATTAACCCAATCAACCTCCTCTCCTCGCGCCCGAATGCTCTCCCAAGCCTCTCTAGCACTAAATTCCGATATATTTCCCTGCCTATTCTTCCAAACGAGCTTATCTGGAACATTATGAACAATACTCGGTGTCATTAAAGTAATCAGAACCGGATAAAGGTCTAACCAAGCAATCGGCCACTTCCAACCATTATGATTATCAATGAGATCCGACACACAGGTTTGCATGCTAAACCCTACCCCACGAATTCGTCTAGGGGTTATGAAGTCCCGCAAAGGGCTATGAGGGCACCAATTGTCATTCCAAGCATTAGCCTTCCTGCCATCACGAATCAAGAACCAAATGAACGGACGAATAGAGGACCGGATAGATAAGATTTTCCTCCACCCCCATGTTATACTACCACGAAAAGGGAGCTCCCAAAAGTTTTTCCCTTTGATCCTGTAAGAATGAACCCATTTTACCCAGAGGGAATCCCGTTTAATAAGAATGCTCCACACATGATTAGTAAGAAGCGCTTTGTTCGAGTCGTGAATTCTTCTAATACCCAATCCGCCTTCGGATTTAGGAAGGCAGACATTTTTCCAAGCAACTTTCGGATAAGAGCCTTTAGCCGCCCCAGCACTCCAAAGAAAATTACGCATTCGCTTTTCAATGTCACTAACAATACGGGCCGGAAGCATAAAAACTGAAGCCCAGTATACGTGCATAGCCGAGATGACCGAATTAATTAATTGAAGCCTTCCTGCAAAAGAGCGAGACTTGTTTAACCAATGATCAATTTTCTTGTCAACTCGGTCCACTAGAATTTTACAATCCTTAAACGATAGTTTAGTCGAAATCAGCGGAACTCCCAAGTACTTAACGGGGTGCTCTCCCTCATGAAACGGAAGAAGAGAGCAAATAGCTTGCTTCATTTGAGGCGAAACATTACTGAAAAAGACCATGCTTTTGGCTAGATTCGGGGTTAGACCCGAAATTCTAGTGAACAAATCCAAAGCATCCCTCATGATTCTAATAGACACCATATCCGGATTAGCGAAAATAAACAAGTCGTCAGCAAAGGACACATTAATAATCTTCTGAATTTTACACTTATCATGGTATCTGAAAGCAGGATGATCATCGGCTGCCTTGTGTAATAATAAAGAAAGTACCTCCATGACTAAGGTGAACAAATAAGGGGATATAGGATCACCCTGTTTGAGCCCCCTCCTACCCTTGAAATAACCACAAAGGTTCCCATTGATGCTAAGAGAAAACGACACAGTAGTGACACACGTCATAATCCATCCTACCATTTTGGGAGGGAATCCGAACCTGGTAAGAATAGACTTGAGAAACGTCCAGCTAACTGTGCCATATGCTTTCTGGATGTCAATTTTGAAGGCACACCTCGGCTTTCCCCTATGTAAATGATAGTTGTGCATAAGTTCCTGCGTAAGAAGAATGATGTCCGAGATTTTCCTACCAGGAATAAAAGCCGATTGGCTGAAGTCAACTAAGCTGCCCAAACTACCTTTAATTCTCTCCGACAAGATCTTACTAATGCATTTAAGAATAACGTTGCAACAGGATATCGGCCTATACTCCAAAACCGATGAGGGAGTGGAGACTTTGGGAACCAAGGCAATTATTGTATGGTTAACTTGCTGAAGCAGTTTACCATTCTCAAAAAATTGAAGGATTGCGGCCGAGACTTCATCACCAACTACATCCCAAGCTTTCTTAAAAAATACCGAAGTATATCCATCAGGACCCGGAGCCTTGTTATCAGCAATACTGAACATAGCCGCCTTGACTTCCTCACGTGTCACTGGCCGAATCATATGATTAGCTGAATTCAGGTTTACGGTATTCACAAATAGGCCGTCCATGTTTAAGTCTTCCACTGCAGCTTCAATACCCAAAAAATTATCATAGTGGTCAACTAAAGCTTTCTCAACATCCACTCCTTCATGCTGAACACCATTAGCATCTCTAATCAAGTGGATTTTATTCCTGGCATTTCTACTTTTAACAAAATTGTGAAAAAAAGAAGTATTGCCATCTCCCGCACTTAGCCAATCAAGCTTTGCTTTATGTTTTAAAAATGATTCCTCATCATAAGAAGCACAATGGAACTTCTTTATAAGCTCTGTTTCAGTATTCCGAAGCGTAGCATCAACTGGATTAAGATCTATTTGGCGGTGAATTTCATCCAGCTGCACTCTCAGGTCTTTGACTTTAGCATGTAAATTACCTTGATCATGTAGCAGCTTTCGTAACGGAGATTTCAGATTTCGAAGCTTTTTAACCACAGAAAGCATCGGAATGCCCTCTACACTTCTGCTCCATTCAGACACAACACAAGCTTTGAACTCATCTTTGTTGGCTATAAAATTTGCAAACTTAAACGGTTTGGGTTTTGGCCGGCAGACTCGATCCATTTTAAGGATGCACGGTGTGTGATCCGACACCCTATAAGGGTGATAGAGCACATGAGCATTAGGAAACACATCCAAGAAAATTACATTCCCCATAACCCGGTCTATTTTCTTAAGGATACCAATCCCTTCCCTTGGCTTTTGATTCCACGTAAAATGAAGCCCATGCCCCGGGATATCAAGAAGCTCCGTATGTTGAACACACTCAAAGAAATCCCTCATACCTATTGTCGGAGTAGACGAACCGTGTAAAACATCATCCAAGTAAAGGGCCGAGTTGAAATCCCCTAGGACAATCCGCGGCTGGTTACTAACAACCAACTTATGCTTCATCAAATCTTGCCATAACTCCCTACGCTCCTGATAAGTATTCTTTGCATAGACAAAAGACACAAACACACGAGTATCCTGAGTTGTTGACTTGAGTTTGACATGCACGACCTGATCCGATTGGGCTAAGACCATAAGATCAACCAAATCGTTATTCCAGCCTATTATGATTCTAGTACCTCTATTACAAACACCACCATTCGAGGTCCACTCCCATTGTTTAAAGACTCTTCTGCATATCTTAGAAAGCTTTGACACCTCCACATGAGATTCCAGAATGGCACAAACTCTCAACCGATTATCTTTCACTATTTGCTGAACCTCTCTTTGTTTCAGGGGCCGGTTCAAGCCCCTTATATTCCAAGCTGCAATGCTATCCATAAAAACCCATATCACCGGGAGTGCCTGCCCCCTCAGAGTTGCCCTTCTTATTCGCTGACATGAACGACGAAATTTCCGAATGACATGGATCTATTAATGCTTCCTCACCCTCCAAGTTCGAATTCTGATTTTTTAAGTTCTTTTCCTCCATACTTGTTCCGTCCAACGTATCGTTTTTCAGCTCTGATGAGCTCTGCCCATTTAGATTACCTGAATTGAAACCATCCTCACCTAACATTTCATATTTGTTATGTAAGTTCACTACCGGATCAGCTTCCTTTAAGTCCCCTTGGTTTTTGGTTCCCGATGTACTAGCACCTGCCGTGTTTTGCTTAGGTTTGTAGATAAATTTCGGCCTTTGTTTCTTTTGTGGAAAACCATGTTTGGCAGTCTTTCTTTTATCCATTATGAAGCCCTCTTCGTCAATTACAACTTGCTTTGCTTTCTCCTTGGAAACTCTTGGGCATGAAGAAATATTATGGCCGAATAAACAACAAGTTTCACAACGGTGAGGTTTCCATTCATATTCCACCTTAACTCTTTCCATCACAAATCCTTCTTCATCCATTTTTGGAATGGCAACCACAACATGAGATTTTAGTTCCTTATCAGCATTTATCTCAACCATTGCACGGGCATAAATAGTTCTACCCTAATTCTCAATGCACATATCCGCCGTATAACTATCTAACCTTTTCGGGATTCCCACCTTAGAGTTCAGCAAACTCAGACCATCATCTGTGTATACGGCCAAAGGAACATTGCGTAACCTGGTCCATACTGGAACCGACTTAATACCCTCCTTCTTTAAACTTACAGTCGGACCCCAAATATTCAGGAATAACATCATTTTTCTAATCAGCCATGGCCCATTTTCAAGAACCTTATGCATACCCTCCTTGGAATCAAATTTGAAAAAGAAAAAACCATCTGAGTTCATCATAAGCTTAACGAATCCATATTTTGCCCATACATTCTTAACATAGTACTCAACAACGGGAAAAGGCAATCTATCACCTAGAAAGTAACCGTAAAGAACATTCTCAAGTTTCTTTTGTACCTGACGAACTGCTTCCTTAGGAATAACAACATTCGCCTCCTCCACACTCTCCAAAGACTCAAGCAATCTGAAGTTTACCTCACGCTTGATTGACGTATTGATCTTCACTCTATCCGCATACGACCCTTGGAAACCCTTAATATTCTCTCCCTCCTCAGGATTCTGATCAGGTTGAGAACACACCTGATCAACAGGCACTGTGATTTTCGTAAGCTCATCAATAATGTTAATAGACTTCGGATCAGGCTGCAAGGTCTGAAAGCTTCCCCGACGTGGTGCTAAAGGGTTTCCATCAATAGACACAATACGGCTAGCAATACCCTTAGCCATTAAAGGCGGCTTACCTCGATCATCCTTAGGATTATTAGCAGCTTTGTTACGTTCATCATGAAGAGACGAATTATAATTCTCCATTACTCCAAAATTCGCACACCATGCAAAGAAAGAAAACCGAACAGAAATCAACAAGACCTACGGCAACAATGGCAGAAAAAAAACCCTATAATAAAGAAACGAAAAACCCTAATCTTAACTTCAAAAGATTAGAAACCTAGGTGAAGTCTAGCAACCTTACTCAGAAGGCACGACAACACCCCAATACCTAACCCATATCGAAAAAGATTAAGATTAGGGCTTCAAGATTTCATCCATTGGATTCGCGTACTGAAATCCATACGGTCCCTTAAGATTCCAAGATTCTTGAAATTGAACTTGGGCGTCAACGCACTGCTGGTCAATCTGCCAGCCCTCGGATGGCAAACTGTGGTGAACCGCATGGATTCCCTGTTGAGCCATGGTGAGACCATTTGTATACATGGGTTGGTCAAGCCCACCGAAATTCGACTCACATGAACCCCATGAACTGTTTGACAGAAGAGAGAGAGCACGACGAAAAGCAAGTGCTTCTGCATTCGTACCTACATAAGAAACAAACCATACAATAATGTTTCATGATGCATGTATAGAAAGTTCCAAGGCATTTTAATTATATATTGTATTCATTCCATAAAATAACACATGGAACAACATTTACTTTCATATAATTCCAAAATTTATGCATCGATATATCATCCGTTCATCTACAATTGAATATTTTAGTAGGCTTACCTTCAGAAACCTATAATCCTTTAATCATTATTAAATAACGCAACCATCTATGGATTCATGAAGCCAATGTCTAAGCGAATAAGAGTGAGACTACCTGAAGGGAGAAGGCTGACCGAGGTGTCGTGGTGTGACGGAAGGGATGCTGACGGTAGTGGACCAACGAATTAGAGGCAGTTCTCGAGTGCGCCGGAACAATAGGCAAGAAAATCATTTCCCTCTTGTATAACTGCAACAATTCCACATTTGGTCAGCACCAAGACTGGATAAATATGCTAATTGTGCATCCGCCTAATATGCTGCTGCCAAACTCTATATTCTCTGACCTTATAACCTGCAAGATATAAGATCACTTTAAACAAAATGTTTCCATTTAAGAATACAGTGACGTATATTTGCGTACCATTGAATATAGCTACTATTTTGGTGTGTTTCATCCACTTACAAGATATCAATTACCCGGATATCTAAAATAATAAAAACACGTGATATCTAACTTGCTTTCTTCTTTTTTACAGCAATCCACCTGTACCAAGAACCACATCAACCAATACATCATTTCAAATGACATGTAAAACCAAATACCAAGATAGGACTAACTAACCAGTCAAACCAAAACAAAAGGTGTAGTTTTGTCAACTTGAACCATTGAGTCAGATAGCTCGAAATGGTTTTGCACACTTGTGGGTAACTTGAAATAGATTTGTCATTAATGGACTGTATCAGTTGCAGCAGGTTGAAGATTCAAATCAAAAGTATTCTTAGGAACAGATGTGGAAGTCAAATAACAACCAGCCAGGATGAGATCATGAGGAACTGACACTGACCAATCCAATGTGAGGGAATAATGTATAACAGAAAAAAAAATTCAAAATAGAAGGTTCAAGACAAAATAAGTATGTCAATGAAGATTATTTACCATCACACATTTACGAAATAAATTATAGAAGATAACTTTATATGGTAATATATTGTATAAGAAAATGATAATTACAAGAAAACATAAAGCCCTTTACCTTTGTCTATCACCACATTTCAACATCCACCTATAGAATAAGTGATCACCATAGTGCAGATGTATAACTTGCTATAACCATAAGAAATTTAGCGAAGATACCGTCTCTGTTGATGATACATTGCAAATCTGCAAAACATTCTAATAACAATTTAGTTAACTATTAAGTGAACATTTATGATGTAGTGTAGATAAACCTACTTAAAAAAGTAGTCAAAAGCGTAAAATTAGCCAAGTAAAAAATATTTACAAGGTGACCAAATTACTTAAAAAGGTAGCCAATTGGGTCAACTTAGAGAAGTAACAAAGAGCTAATAGGTGACAAATTTACTAACAAACAGAGTCAAACGGGTTGTGTTTTATCTAAAACATATTAAATGGGTCAATTAAAAAAATAGCTAAAAAGTTGATTCATTACCACCTGTTCCTTGAGACCCTACTATTGTTCCTTTAGAACCAAGCCTCTCCAATCAATTCCACAAGCTAAATGGAGGACATGACTATTATAGTTCATCAGATGATAAAACTATCCATATACATATTCATCATATATTTGTGGGTTGCTTAAGCTTATGTTGACTCTTCTTCCATACTGTTAAGAAGCTTTATTGAGGTGCTTGGCTGCCATAATCCGCAGTGTTCTCATCAATGTCCCACCGACATGCATATTAAATCAAATCATAGATGTGGTGATTTTGAAAAGAAACTCGGTATCCCAGTTTCATGTGGATAGAGTATCATCAGTTCCCGCCTCTTGCCTCTGTGATAACCCAAAACAATAAAATATAAGACTACTGGTAAAACAAATATTAACTCACATAGCCGACAAATCTAAATATCTGCAAAAAAAGGGAAATTTATGGCAAACTGAGACTTCCAAAATAAATGTGTTCAACTTGAGAACTACGAACAATTAGGGAAGCTATTTAATATGATTTTTACCATTAGAACTTGAAAAAAAAGCCTCATTTACCGATCACTATGTAGCAGGACAATGAACTAAAGCTAAATTACATATAATGTTTTGCTGAGCCAATGGTTCCGAATTCAGTAGTTTAGGAGCCAAATATTATCTAATGTAGAATATATCACAACATTATAAAGCAAAACGTCTCAAACCCTAAATAATCAATGGATGCAATCCAAGGAAAAAATCAATTTATTTGACTATTTTAAATGAAGAAACCCAAAAAAATGATTTTTTTTATGGCGTGATGTTTACCTTCAGATCTGGAAATTTTGAGCCCTAATCATTACCACGATCATCAAGATCGTCTAGATTATAGATGCACACACCTGGAAATCGGAATTCATCCATCATTTAGGTCAAACATTAAAATCAAATATGCACAATAGGGCAATCAATGGAATTAAAGGTGTTGGTGAGCAACAAACCTGTTGACATCCAAAGATAAGATGCAGTGATGAATGGAGAAAATCCAAGTTTCAGTCTGAGTCGAAGGAAGAATTAAGCGATTTCGGGTTTAGTATGGAAAAAAGAAGGCAGCGATGAATGGTTGATTTTAGGGTTTCTGATTAAGGAAAAGAGAAGAAGACTCAAACAGGTTAGAAAGACGAATGAGGGATTATATACACGGGTCAATAATCGGGTTTGGACAAGACACGCGGTATCCATAGAAACTAAATTTAACCCGGAATTTTAAGCGGGAAAATGGAATTGAGGAGCTCTAAGGTAATGCCACATCATTTTTACATGCTCTTATCAATTGACACATAAGCCCTTATTTAACATGTTTATTATATATAATAGATTTTTCTTAAATAATCGAAACTCTAAAAGGGAAATGGATAACCTAACTATGAACCATAGAATAACACACGAGTTGCAAGAAACATTCGATTGCTTCAAAGTTTAGTTCATTGTTTTCACATCATTCCGAGTCATCACTCTATACACTCTTCTTTGAAGATGTGGGCACACCAAGTAAAATTGAAGGGTAAGAGGCTGTATGGTAGCCTCTGAATGATCATTAAGAGGTTACATCTTAATGCAACCATTAATAATTTTACCAATGAGAAGGTAGAAGAATGTGACATGTGATGATTTACCATTCAGAGGTTACCTCTTAACCATTCAGACTTGAGGTTACCTCTTATTCATTCAGAGGTTTTAAACTATTAAGAGGTAGCATCTGAATGATCATTAAAAGGCTACCAAACAGCCCCTAAGTACATAGCACAATCCTAAATTTAAGTTTCCAAATTCGCCACTATTTCATTTTCATTTATTATATTGAAACAATTTACACTTTTTAATTAAGCAGCTTTAACATTTGAAAGTTTTATAACTAATTTATTTTTTATTTTAAATTAGTTATAATGCTACTCAACTTTTTTTATCATTACACAAGTTGGATTATGTTTTAGTTTTCTAAAGATAGTGTGAATGCCCGCGCGTTGTCGCGACACGTTGCGTAAATGATAGTATTAACCTGCTTTGCGACAACCTCCTCTGTGAGGTTGCATATTGGTAATGTTGTTAAAGTTTCTAATTGATCGGTTTCCAAACCACCACTTGTTCGACTGTATCAAAATTCAAATACATGTTTAAAAGTCAAAATGGCTAATTGTTCATGGATAGCCAATTGAGCTTAACAAAAACAATTTGTCTATTTTTATAGATAAATTAATGGAAGATCATTAAGAAAAATTACCTTAAAGGATCTATGTGTAAATTTAGCAAAAAATTTCATGAGTTTTTTTTCTAGCTTTGCCCTAAACAATGTGTCATATATGATTACGGGTAATACATTAATATAATAAAATATAGTTTTTATATAAACTAAGATTTAGTAACAAACAAAATTGGAGACTATCGACAATTGACCCATTAGAGATCATATATAATTCGACTGAACCCATTCGTACCCATTAGAGATCATATATAATTCGATCGAACCCACTCATAGGCCGTAGCAACAAAAAGACAGTTGGACACTATTGACATAGACAAAGCAACCAAATCGAAAGGGAAGAAACCTAACCAGAATTAAACAGATTCATAAGCAAAGAAACGAAATGGAAATGAAAGATATTTATAAAACAGGTATTGTAAGACTATTTATAAAAATGCAACCACATGTCTTCTCTATCCCGTTACATGGCATAAAATTTTTACCAAGCTTTAATTCATTGTATTTATCTAAACCCCTTAAAAAAAATTCAACCGTTAATAAATTTTATTTTCTAACAACACACTCAATTTATAAACACTTAACTCAGCAGTTGACCTTTTGTTTAGTCAAAGTCCTTAACTAAACTAAACTTCAACTAATTTCTTCAAAATTTCTATAAAAATACTTGATGAACATCATCTCCCAAATACCATATTACTATTATCTCCACTAAAACTTTCAATTTTGAGATTTTAATCACTAAACCTGTAGATTGGACAATCTGGTCATAGTAGTTGAAGAAACATGCTATTAATGTCCAAAAGTCAACTTACCAGTCATACCTTGCTTATTTTTTATAGAAAAAAAAAAAAAAAAAAAATCCTACACTAGGTATATAGAACCCCTCTCAAATCTCAATAATTAGGAAACAAGGATCTCATGGAACAAAAATGGGCTTGTGACATTTTTTTTAAAATAGTGTGTTTATTAGGCTAGAGAGTATGGTGATGGTCCTCCCTTGATGATCTGCCACGTAGGCGCTACGTCATAGTCCTCCCAAAGATGGTCCATCCCATAAAAGTAGAGGGTACGGAGGATGGTCCTAGATGATCCTACCCTACCACTTTTATGTTTTTTATTTTTTTAATCTTCTACTTTTTTTTAAACATTTAACAAATAAACTAACAAAATATTTTCATTAATATTAAAACCACATTACATAATTGTATGTTTGACGTTTTGTTTGTGAATTAATTTATACATAGTTGTATTTCTCAAACATTTTTGCAGTTTCATATCTTTGACTTTAAATTTCCATATGTTTAATATAATAACAAAGCTTTTTTTATAGCTTATGCACATTAATAAAAATATTAACAAACAGCCCGTCATTCTTTTGGAGATAGACCCATACAGAAGTCCAAAGCAAAAGCCCAACTGAGCCTAATACAAAAAATCCCCTTATTGCAAACCCTAAGTTTAACTATCTTCATCACTACCGCACAACCTTTCTTCCGGCGACTGCACAACGACTCCGAAAATGGTAAACTCAATTTCCATCATTTTTTTATTAAACGGTGATAAAGTTGTGAATGGTCCCCACAATTTTTGTCATTTACTGCCCGTCGCCAACGTCAACAACTCGACGGTGAGGACGGGGACGAGGGGGGCGGGATGGTAAGCCGGCGTCGCCGATTCTCGACGGGGGTGGGGACGAACTCCATACCCTCTAGCATTAACAACAAACAACAAGTCACATAACAACAAACAACAAGTCACAAAACAACAAACTTACAACCGATCGAAACGTTTAAACTGGAATAAAATTTTATATATTATATTAAGAGTTAAATGCCCGAATAGTCCCTGTGGTTTGCCTTTTTTTCACCTTTAGAGCATTCACATCCAAACCATCAAATTATACATACATTTCACTAAAAAACAACTCTTATATCAATATATTTCCACTAAAAACAAATACTTTTTCTCTCTCCTTTTCAATTAAATAATATTATCATCACATTTTTCTCTCCTTCACTCACAACCACTTTCAATATATATTAAAAAATTTATACTGGGTGAAAAGTGTCCCCCCAAATATACAGATGAACAGTAACATTTTCTCTCTCCTCCACTCACAACCACTTTTTATACCCTTTATAATATAAAAACTTCCCCTCACATATTTTGATGGATAGAATGTGAATGCTCTTAGTCTCGAACTTTCTAAAATTACCTCTATAGTCTCCAACTTTTCAATTTTCGTTCCCGGATAGTCCCTAGCGTGGATGGAGATTAGTTTTCTCAGTTAAGTTGGTGTAAAATGACTATAATGCCCTTAGTACTAAAAAATAACAACTAAAACAAAAAGAATTATTATAAAAAATTCAGATGGAGCCCACATCTTTTATTAAAAACTTAAAGACCATCATCTCTTCTCCATAAACCCACATCCATCCCTCAACCACTGCTACACCTTCCACCGCCTCCACCGCCTCCACCCCTTAACCACCACTATACCCTCCACCGTCTCTACAGCCCCTGCACCCACCCTGTACCACCTCCATTAGGGGTGTAAACGAGCCGGGCCGAGCCTGAGCTCAACGGGGCTCGACCTCGGCTCGTCATGTTTTTATGAAGCTCGAGCTCGGCTCGTTTCGAGCCTACTTATTTGAGATCGAGCTCAGCTCGCGAGTTTAAACCAAAGCTCTAGCTCGAGCTCGAGCCCGGCTCGGTTCGAGCCTACTTATTTGAGCTTGAGCTCGGCTCGCGAGTTTAAACCAAAGCTCTAGCTCGGCTCGACTCGAGCTATTTTGAGAACAACCTCAAACAAGCTAAAAGCTCGGCTCGAGCTCACTTCAATATCGCTTAAATGAGCCAAAGCTTGGCTCGAGTTCGACTCGCCAATGTTATCATCATTATTAATATATTATATAAAAAATAAATAAATTTTTGTTTGGGTTCGTTTAGGCTCGCGAGCCTACACGAGCTTTGTTTTTCAGGCTCGAGCTCGGGCTCGATAACTAAACGAGCTCTAATTCAGGCTCGAGCTCGGGCTCGGGCTTGTTAAAGTTCGGCTCGTTCGAGCCTTTAACCGAGCCGATAACGAGTAGCTCTCGAACTTCTGGGCTTCTTTACATCCTTAGACCTCCACCCCTCAACCACCGCTACACCTTCCACTGCCTCCACCCCTAAACCACCGCTACACCTTCCGCCGCATCCAACCTCCACAACCCTGCACCAATCCTCCACCCTCCACCACCTCCACCCCTCAACCACCACTACACCTTCCACCACATGACAAAATTAGAACAAAAACATTCGGTCAACAATCAATCGATTTCGACATATACATGCTGAATAAACATATACCTGTTGAAAAAGAAAGAATATCCGAGCTGAAGTGCATCCGTTCACCCTTATCACAATTAATCGATTTCGACACATTCTGAATCAATATCCCACCTAGCATCGCAATATCCCTAACCTGTTCATCATATATACCAAACAACCTCGACTCAGGCGATTTCCCTATTCCCACCGGAATTTGACTGGAGATGTTATTGTTTTGATGTTGACCTCATGTTTCTATTTTGTCAAGTAATGAGTAGAAGGTTAAATAACAACAGCTTGTCTGGACCTATTTCAGAGTGTGCAGGTTTATTAATGGTAGGTGGTTTTGTTGCTCGGAGTTGGTGGCCGGCCGAAGTTGCAGCGGTGGGGGTGCTCGAAGTTGGGTGGCTGGCCGGAGGGGTGTGTTTAATGGGAAGATAGAGAATAGGAAGGGATAAGGGTGGATGGGGTGAATGGGTTAGTTTTTATATTTTAAGAAAATTGTGATTACTTAGATATTATTTAATCTTTTTGAAAATAATTAACAATAAGGGCGTTAGGTCATTTCATACCCACTTGACATAAAAAAACTAGCCTCCTTCTATACTAGGGACTATCCGGGAACGAAAATTGAAAAGTTGGGGACTATAGAGCTAATTTTAGAAAGTTAGGGACTAAATTTAAAAAAAGACAAATCACAAGGACTATCCGGGCATTTAACTCTTATATTAAATATTAAAGATATCAAAAATATAAATAATTGGTATATGTATTTTCAAAAGTTTTTGGACATAAACTCGAAATAAGTTTTTGTTTAGAATTTATTAAACTAATGAAAAAAATGCAAATATACGAGTCGTATAAAGGCTTTCTTATTTATAAAAGCACACCCAAAATTAAAGTGTGGCTCGTATAACATTACATGAGTCATATAGCGATTGTACGACCGTATAATATTTACACGGGTTGTATAGAACCTGAAAAAAAAACATTTTTCGGATGTTTTTTTATGGGTCCTAATATTAACACATGGCAAAAACTTATTTACACATGGTGTATACGGGCCGTATAATGTTATACGGCATGTATAGAATTTTAAAAACTAACAAAGTCTGTGCCAGCAGACTTTGTCAGTTTTTTTAATTTCATAAGGGCCGTATAACAGTATACGGCCCGTATACACCATGTGTAAATAATTTGCCTGGTCGTATACAATGTATACGAACTTGTATACGGGCTGTATACTGTTGTACGACTCGTATTCTTCGAAAATTAGATTTTTCTCAAAGTATTTAAGGGATTTAAGGTGTCAATTACACGAGACATTTTACAGTCGTGAGGTGCTCAAACCTTTCTAAAAGTAGAAAAAAATAAAACAAACATTAACAAGTAACAAAGATTGAAGAACAAAAAAAAACGTGTCGTATGACTGTAATAAAACGGAAGCTATCAACGCGGGATTACGGGCATGGTGTTATTCTTTATTTAATATTTACAGAATAAAAGGAAGGGTGTGGCATTTGATGAGAGTTGTAAGGAGAAGCGTTGAAATCAAGAGTCCCGTCATTACAACCACTTGCTTCATAAGACACTTGCTTCATAGGACTCATTTGAATCGTCTCGAAAGTACTGAACAACCGAAATAACAGCTTCGGTTTCATCAGCCTCTACCGAAGAAACCAAATTCGCAACAATGAGTCTGAGTCCATTGTTGTTCGTGAATGTTTCGAATCATCATAGAAGACGTGTCGGGTTCTTCTGCTAGTGGTCGGGCTTCCAATGCTCACACAGGGTGATAAACAACGCTGATATGATCAAAAACCAATTGCTTTATCTTGAGTCATCGGGAAAGCTTTTCCATAGGGGAGGGTGAGTAGTATGAGTCTGAGTCCATTGTGGTTCGTGAATGTTTCGAATCATCATAGAAGACATGCCGGGTTCTTTTGCTAGTTATTAGGAATGTTTCGAATCATCATTAGCATTAACAATGCGGTCTTGATTGAAGACGTAATTGCAAGACTGTTTGTCGGGCTTCCAATGCTCACACAGGGTGAAAAACAACCCTTGATGTTGAAACCGGTTTTACCTCATGAAAAGGAAATAAACAAATTTTTTTAGAGAAGCGTTGGGATTCAAGGGTTTATGAGTCAAAGTTAACATTCAGATTCAGATTCAGAAAGCAGATGATTAGTACTTGGTTTATTCTCTTTAATCTATTAGAACGATCCTTGTTTTGTCACGTACATGCGTTTAATTCCCAACATACTCGTTTTGTCACGTACATTTCGTAAGAAACTTTTCGTGCACTGAACCTTCAGTTGTGTACGCAAATTCACCATCGGTTTCTACAACACAAGCACATACACAGGGAGAATGTTCTCGAAATTGAAGGAAAAGAAAAAATTGTTGTCGATGTTTTTTACTATCAGGATTTTTTTGGTTTGTTTCCAGGTAGGGTTTAGAATGTTTGAAGTATTCTTGGTTCAATACCAACTCTTCTGAAAGACAAGAATACAACGTTCATGTATCACAAGGAATGACCGATCTAAGGCAGAGATCTACATCTATATCTTTTGTTCATTGACAAACTATGTGACATGTGTCTGGTCCATAGCTACACGTAAACACCGCATTCGAAGATCCTTGCATTGGATACAATTTGTTGGAATTTATGGATCAACAGAAATAACTGAAATATCTCGCCATTCTCTTGCACCTTCAACTATGTTGGTTCGGTTTAGTTATTTTCCGACTGTTTCAGTTATGATTCAATAAATAATATCTGATTGAGAAGCACTAAAACAGTTGCGGTTGTCCAATTCCAGATCGTCTTTAGTAGTGTTTGTTTGAGAAACTGATTAAGAAAAACAACGGTTCTCCAATTCCAGAGTAAGCAAATACACATTTCGAATAACTTCACAAAGATTTGTTGAAAACCCAACATCAACAAATGATTGGTTTAATACCAACTGCTCGAAATCCCTTTCGTTTTTTGGATCGTTCTAATAGATTAAAGAGAATAAACCAATTTTTACCATTTTTTACTATAAGAATACGGGCCGTATATAATTATACAGCCCGTATACACAAAGTTACAAAAAATTACCGGATCGTATATAATGTATACGATCAGTGTATACGGGTCGTATACTATTATACGGATCGTATACTATGGGTAAAAATGATTGTATCAGACTCTCTCCCCTTCCTTTTCTCTCTCTGACACAATTTGATGGAATTTGTTGATCAACAGAAATAACTGAAATAACTCGCCATTCTCTTGCACCTGTATACGTTGATTGTGGATTTAACTTGCAAGATACATGGATGGAATTGGGTCCGTCGCATGATAGAAGATACATATCGTCCGTTCAAGTTGAGCTTTCCTGATGCAATTTGTTGGAATTTGTGGATTTCGGTTGGTTCAGATCTCGGAAGTACTAAACAACAGAAATAACAGCTTCGGTTTCATCAACCGGCTTTGAAAACCAGATGGAATCTATGAAGAAACTGTTGGAATTTGGGGATTTCGATTGGTTCAGAAACTTAACAAGAGAAGCAACTAAAGTTGAGCAAGAATTGGGTCCGTCGCATGATAGAAGATACATATCGTCCGTTCAAGTTGAGCTTCCTGATACAATTTGTTGGAATTTGTGGATTTCGGTTGGTTCAGATCTCGGAAGTACTGAACCACAGAAAATAACAGCTTCGGTTTCATCAACCGGCTTTGAAAACCGGACAGAATCTACGAAGAAACTGTTGGAATTTGTGGATTTCAGTTGGTTCAGAAACTTAACAAGAGAAGCAACTAAAGTTGAGGATGGAATTGGGGCCGTCACATGATAGAAGATACATATCGTCCCTTCAATTTGAGCTTCCTGATACATATCGTCCGTTCAAGTTAAGCTTCCCGATACATATATTCTTGAGTATTTTTCTAACTTTATGTCACACCCCAACCGATGGCGGAAACATCGGGGCATGGCACTGAGCGAAACAGATTGTCCAGAAGTTTCCATAACAATTATCATTATCATTTAATTTAAAGTAACATGTCCCATACCATGTCTCAAAAGGTAAACAAATTATTACAGACAAAATCTAGGCAAATAGTTCTGTTCCGACAACTCAGATTTCAAATAGCCCAATTGTTTATCTGCTTTTAGAGACCCTTGATTTCATTTGTACAGACAACTATTTGTTGGCCTCTAGAGCCCTATCCTAGCCTTGATTTCCTAGCAGATAAGCATCCTAAGCACCTGTCACATACGTTAAAGTAAAAGTCAATACACATAGTGTAAAGGTGAGCATACAAGTTTGATAATAGCATAATAGAGTTCGAAATCGTTTACGCATAACCAGCACGTACGCATAGTGAAATGATGCACGTTAGTTATCGACATAAACCTATCAATACCAATGACTGCGGGTTGACTGCCCAAGGCAGTTCGTAATACATGACCACCACTGTAATCCATGCAAATAATTGTCCTTAACAACCCCCGAGTGAACGGGTGCTGAGTCTAAACTAATAGTACTATCGTTGCTAAGGCAGGTAGACAGCTTTCGATGTGTAAACATAACAAACAAGCATTCATTAAGCCACGTATAACATGCAGGAATGGTTAGAGTTTAAATAGTATTGAGTAGTGTGTTCGATGTGATTTTAATATTTGTAACGTATGTAACACCCAAAAGTGCATAAAGTAAAAAGGGATCGAGTATACTCACAGCGATGGATGGATTGAAGGGAGCGCTAGAGAGTAGGGTTAGCCTGATCAGAATGATAGCATAACGATAAGTGACGCGTAAGACGATGCAAGGTGTAAGTGGCTCAGACATCAGTTCGGTCGGATGGTAATCCGATCGGACGACCAATCGTGCGGATGACAATCCGTTCGGATGGTTATCCGGTCGGACGGTAGTCCGGTCGGACGACCATTCGAGTGGATTGTTTCTTTCTATGAGAAGGATGTGTTTGTGTATGATGGCTTGTCTTTTGAAGTTTTCGTTGTAGCATTTTGAAAACATTGAAGTATTTCTACCTTTTAGGTCGGTCGGTCGGTCGGACGGTCGGTCGGACGGTCGTCCGATAGGACAGCGACTCGAATGGCGAGGTTCCTCAGTGAGAACAAGTTCACAGCAGGGTGGTCACTCGATCGGATGCCCATCCGTCCGTGTGGCAACCCTGTTACTGAATATGTTGAAAATTGTTTAAGTGTTGAAGTCCAAATGTCTCATGACTCGGATGGCTGTCCGTTCAGATGGTAGTCCGATCGGACAGCAACTCGTTCAACAACCAGACTTCAATCGTTGGAAAAATGGCTAAGTGTGGGACCCAATGTGCAAGTCGTTCGGACAGCCGGTCGCTCGGATGGCTGTCCGTTCGGACAGTAATCCGATCTGACGGCACTCCGTCCTGGTTTTTCCGTTCGTGTTACACTTGGCCGTTTTGATTATTTGTCGTGTTATCGAGATGTGTTGATATCGTGCTAACCAACAGAGTTCCATCCTAAGCTCTAGTGACCCAACTGAACATGAACCACCCAAATTCGGTCAGTCCACCGGTTTAAGACGGTAGTTCTTGGTTAACCCGAAATCGATAATCTCGTGGATGGAGTATGGATCTTGAACCACTACAACCACAAGATTGAGTAGTGAGTCGGCACAAGCTCCGATTCTACCGGTTTTGAATGCATTGAGTGTAAAAGAGTTGAAAGAAAGTTGGAAAACCTTCTCTCAATCCTTTTCACTGTGAATATGTTTAGATCTATGAAATATCTTCGTTTGTTTATGTGGAAATCGGTTAGATCTAAGTTGTTCTTGGTGGATTGAGGCCAAAACATGAAGTTCTTCAAGAACACATGATGACGTCATCCTAGAACACCTTCAATCTTGATGATTTCACAGTTAAAAGTTAAGATTCAAAAGATAGAAAGGTGTAGGAGTGCATGTAGATCAAGGAAGTACAAGATTTAGGACGAGATCTTACCGGGATTGCGAGAAATCAGAGAAAAAGCGATGAAAACGAGCTGGTCGGACGTCACTTACCAAAAGTGGAAAGAATGAAAGTGACATGGGGTATTTATAGGATACCCAAAGTGGAAAGAGGCTGGCCAGTCGGATGGCATCTCACCAGGATGGCAATCCGGTCGGATGTCATCTCGGTCGGATGGCAGCCTGGCACCTTGATCAAGTGGCAGCCCGATCGGATGGCAATCCGACCGGCTGGCACCTGGTTCGAGTGCTCGGCGTGACAATTTTTGCTGTTTTGATTGCGATTGAGAGTGTTTCGATGCGATAGGGTTTCCTAGTCAAATTACTTTTAATCCCAACTATTCATATCTCGCATTATCTCTTCTCCACCAATTATCATACCATTTCGATTGCGATTGAGTTTGATTGCGTTTGAGTTTCGATTGCGATTTGATTGATTACCACGACATAACATAAATAAACACGCACAAGTAACACATAAGGTACACACACACGTATAACAATAACCAAAAAGCGTATTTCGAGTTGCGAGTGCGATTACCATTTGATGTCGATTCGATTAGCATAGTTCGAGTATCGTTTTAGTTAACTTTATCGCATTGTTACTTCCTATAGTTCCCAGTCGTAAGTCGATTAAATAGCGATTAACACCCGTCGATTACTGCTATTATTGACAATTACTCCACATAATACAACTAAAGTAAACACATAAAAGAAATTCACTATCAGTCAAGTCGCGCGATTGGTCGTTGACTTTGACTTTCGAAAACACGGGGTGTTACACTTTATGCTTGCATCAACCACAGGGAATATTAACTTAACTCAACCGGTCAAATCACACACTATAAAGTGTAAACTTATCGTGTGTTGTAGTTTGGAAAGATGACCGAATAGAGATCTGAATCAGGCGTTGTTCTTGTAGTTGCATCGGGAACGAAGGAGGAGACTCAACTGTCGCTGCACTGTTCTCGTTGTGGTCGACGTATACCAACGGTTCTGCGAAAAAAACATTATCTGTTCATCATTGTTCTTGAAGATGAAGATGAAGAAACGAGGGTTTATTCTCTTTAATCTATTAGAGCGATCCTTGTTTTGAGAACCTGATTCTGATTTAAACAATGCACGACATGTCTGTTAGTGGTTTCTGTAACCAATTGGGAACCACATATTTGCTTCAAGATTTACGTCTGATGTCCAAGTTTGATGACATTTGACTTTTTTCTTCGTTTTTTGGATCATTCTAATAGATTAAAGAGAATAAACCATTTTTTACCCTAATAATACGGGCCATATACTATTATACGGCCCGTATACACCATGTGAAAAAAATTACCAGATCATTTTTTACCCTGTTAATACGGGCCGTATACTATTATACGGCCGTATACATCATGTAAATTTTTTTTACCCTATCGTATACAATGTATACGATGATTGTATGCGGGCCGTATACTATTACACCGTATACTATGGGTAAAAATTGGTAAAAAAATGGTTTATTCTCTTTAATCTATTAGAACGATCCTTGTTTTGAGAACCCTGATTCTGATTCAATAAATAATATCTAATTGAGAAGCACTAAAACGGTTGCGGTTGTCCAATTCCAGACCAGTAATGTAAGGAGAAGCGTTGAGATAACGGACATCCATCGAATACATCCTTCAAACTTTCAAAATTCAAATCAAACTAACACAAAGTATCTCAATATGGTTGGTGTAAAAGCTCACATTTTTTTATGTTGACCATGTTTTTTGACAAATCATCTGCTTCCTGAATCTGAAAGTTAACTAGACCCCTCAAGTTGTCATTAATAACAACTAAGCGTCTGGAGAAGAGTATGTTGATATAGGAGAGTTGATGCAATTTTCCAAGCATTTTATCGTGTGTTGTAATTTTAATGATGCAATGAAGATTGAATATGCAAACCGCATCCGTTTTGTATACGGAAACAATGGCTATGGGAAATACAAACCCGACACGTCTTCTGCGATGATTCGAAACATTCTGAATAACTTGCAGAAGAACCCGACACGTCTTCTGCTAGTTACTCTTTTCTTTGATTTCAACAAATCTTTCAAGACCATTCACCTCTTTCAACCTACCAAAACACCGTAAACCCCTTCTTTTAATCTATAAAAAAACATCCTTCTTTTAATGTATTAGAACGAGGCAACTTTCCTTATCGCTCGAACCGGTGATTTCTTATCCATACTATTCTTCATAGCAATATTCTCACTCACAAGTTGTTGATCTTTGGGTGGTGATTTACTCCCGAACAAACCATGCCCACCTTGACCATTGAGCTACGCTGAGAATCCACAACGCTTATGGCCAGATTCTTTCCTTCAATCTTGGCTAAATCAATGCCTGCTTGTTTTATTATTTTCGTCTACATGTGTTTTGAAACAGTACGTTTTGCATTGGTGCCTGCTTGAATTGTAGAAAGCAAAGGATAATTGATGTGTGCAAAATGCAACATATAAATTACATCAATTGTGGCATAAAACTAACCCTTTTTTAGTACTAATGTTGGAAAAAGTGTGCTTTTGTCTTCCTTTTGTATTTTCAGGATTAAATGAGCTCAAATTAACAAAAGAAGCAAAAAGGCAGCTAAATCTAACATAAATACAAGAAAAGGAACTAACGTGGCATGCTCGACCTCCTCGAAAGCATCTTCCCAAGCAAAACAAGAGAACAGAAGGCTGAACACGCCCCATGCTCAGTGAACACGGGGGCGTGCCCAAGTGCCAGCATAAAAGACAAAGCTATAGAAGCTTCTATCGCCCACCACGGGGCCGTGGTCAACTATAAGATTCGCAGAATCCAGGCAAATCTTGATAGTACAGATATGCTTCTGCACACGGGGGCGTGCCCAGCGGACACGGGGGCGTGGTCAACTAATGCAGACAAACTGCAATTAATGAAGACAGAGAAGAGGATGGACACGGGGCCGTGCCCGAGCTACTGTTCAGGCTATAAATAGGGGTGCTTGGCTCATTTGCAAACCATCCCTTGGCACACCACCTCTCTAACACTTCTCCCACCACCCACCACCATCACAACACCATCATCCATTGTCTATCATAGAGTGTGTGAGTCGTCTCGGGATCCAAGATTGATCGTAAGAGTTCTTGACAATCAAAGGCCATGTTTGCCTAAGTCTCTTACATCACTTGGTGAAGACAAGTGTCTAGTGTAATACTTTTTATTTTTAATCTTTTCGCACTTTTTACTTGGTTATGTATTAATGACTTTAATAACTAGTTTCTTATGTTGAAGGTGATTCTTCCTTATCGTTTGTCCGTGGTGGCTTAGCATTATTTTACTGTCTATATAAAATAAAAGATTTTCACCATTCATATCTCCACGGTCTATATGGAGGTATGTTGGCTACCTGGTCGGGGGTTAAGGGAACAGTTTGGCAAGAGTCTTGCCTTGTTCAGTGTATAGATCCTACAAGGACCTGGGTCAAATTTAGTAGGACCTCCTTCAATACCCACCGGTATTGGATGGCGGGGGTCCAAACTCTTTGATCCCCTCACATGTAAGTTACTATTAATACTTTAACCCGGTTACTTAGGACTGTATCCCTGCTGACTTAGACTACTTAGCCGAGGGTAACGTCACCTTCAAAAGAGGGGCCTACCACAATACGCATTAATAACTTAATTAATTATCTTTCAATAATCCGACCATTTAGGATTATATCCTTGCTGACTCAAACTACTGTGTTGAGGGTAACGTCACCTTCAAAAGAGGGGCCTACTACAATAACTAAGATAATCTCTTAAATAGTGCAAAAGTGCGGAAATAATCAAAGGTTACACTAAACACGAGTCAGAGCCAAGTGATTCATCTTGTCTATCTGTTTTTATTTTTATTTTATTTTTCAGCATTTTAGTTAGTTTTTATTTTTCTAGTTTAAAACCTTTCTCTAAACTTTTGATTTGATTAGACGTTGAGGATAAACCGGTACTAAAAGCTCTTGTGTCCTTGGACGACCTCGGTATCTTACCAACACTATACTACGCTCACGATGGGTGCACTTGCCCATATGTGTGTTTAGTGTTAGTAAATATCGTGTTTTATAAATTTAAAACTTGGCTAAAAAGTGTAAAAGGGCTTAAAATATACATTAAAAACCATACACACTACACACACATCAAGTTTTTGGCGCCGTTGCCGGGGACACAAGGATTTTAAGAAAGTTAGGAATCAGCGGCATAATCGTTTTTTCTAATTTTTCTGCTTTTTTTTAGATTTTTCGTAGTTTTTCAGTTTCTGCAGACGCTCAGCACGGGCCGTGCCTGGTCAGACACGGGCTGTGCCCAGCATTGTTACGAGCAGTTTTTATTTTCCGAGTTATAGAGAGCTGAGCACCGGGCCGTGTCGGTGCAACACGGGGCCGTGTCCAACTCCCTAGTAACAGGGATCCGGAAAGCAATCACTGTATCTCCGACCACGGGCTGTGTTCACCTGAACACGGGGCCGTGGTGAACGTTCTGACCAACGTTCTTTTTTGTTTTTATTGCAGGACTTGGAACCCAGGTGCCACATCTGAACTTTCTACGTAGTGCATGAGCTCCAGTTCTAGTAGAGACATAAAAGAACCTCTTGAAGAACCCGAACGCTTTCTCAGAAAAAGACTTAAAGCTAAAAACCAAGGGAAAGTCTCGGGGGACCCACTTCCAATGGCGGACCAACGTACCCTCATTGATTACCTACGACCCACCGTAGGTAATCTCGGCGCCGCTATCAATGCACCGAATGTCGAAGCCAACAACTTCGAACTTCGGCCACATTTGATACAAATGCTTCAAAACTCCGCAACCTTCCATGGGCTTGCGGACGAGGATCCTTATCTACATATTACTAATTTATTAGAAATAGGATCAATGGAGCATCAAACGACGCCATCCGCCTTCGTATGTTTCCATTCTCACTAAAAGACCGAGCTAAGGCTTGGCTTAACACCCTCCCAGTTGGTTCGGTAAACACCTAGGATGAACTAGCCCAAAAGTTTCTATATAAGTATTTCCCTCCTACTAAAACTGCTAAATTAATGACTGAAATTAATACATATTCACAAGAGGATGGGGAATCCTTATATGAAACTTGGGAAAGGTTCAAGGAGCTACTAAGAAAGTGTCCTCATCACGGTCTTGCGGTATGGCAACAAGTATCCACGTTCTATAATGGGTTGTTGCCACACAAAAGACAAACACTTGATTCTAGCTCCGGGGGACTTTTAGGTAATCGTCGCCCAAATGAAATATATAATCAAATTGAGGAAATTGCTCAAACCAATTTTCAGTGGCACACTCCCCGAGGCAATAAATCTATAGCCCCGGGCACCCATAAGGTTGATGAAAGCACTTCTTTGCAAGCTTAAATCGAGGCCCTTTCTTCAAAAATCAAAAAGTTAGAAATGGCAAAAATGGTCTCGGTTATGGCTTGTGAGAGGTGTGGTGGGCCACATGAAAATTGGAGTTATATGAAAGAATTAGATGATCAAACGGAAACGGTAAACAACATTGATAATAGACCTAGGCCGTCGGGTCCTCCAACAGGTACCTACAACCAAGGATAGCGTAACAACCCTAACCTTGGTTGGAGAGATCCCGGCAATAGTAGTAACCAACAAAACCAACGAACTAACTTTCAACAACCACAAAATTTCTCTCAACAACAAGGTGGACGAGAAAGGCTTGAAGATACTGTATCTTGCCTCATCTCCGACACCGAAAAGAAAAACTCGGATCGATTTCAACAATTGGAATCGAATTTTAGAAATCAACAAGCTAGCATTCAAAACATTGAAAAACAATTAAATCAAATAGCTCAAAATTTCTCCGAGAGACCACAAGGCGCGTTACCAAGTAATACCGAAACCAACCCAAAGGCGCAAGTACTTCTCATAACATTGAGAAACTGTACCGTGGGTCCTGAAGAGGCTCCGCTTCCACCAACGGAAAAAAAGCCAATCTAGCCAAACCACAACTCCACCAGCGCCCCAACAAGAGAAGGCTTCTCCACCAGTTCAAGAGCCTACTAAGACTCCTCTGGTTCCATACTCCGGTCGGTTAATTCGTCAAAAGACCGATGAGCAATTCGCAAAGTTCGAAAATTTACTAAAACAATTGCATGTTAATATTCCATTTATCGAAGTCCTAACTCAAATGCCTAAATATTCAAAATTTATGAGGGACTTCCTCACTCATAAAAGAAAAATCGAATCATTGCAATTCGTTAACTTAGGCGAAGAATGCTCCGCCTTGCTACTCAACAAACTCCCGCAAAAGAAGCTTGACCCCGGAAGCTTCACAATTCCTTGCTCGATTGGGAAATCTCTCATTCATAATGCACTAGCCGATCTCGGGGCAAGCATCAACCTCATGCCCCCATCAATGTTCAATCGACTCGGCTTAGGAAAAAAAAGTCCTACAAAAATAAGTATACAACTCGCCGATAGATCCGTCAAATATCCACAAGGTGTCGCTGAAAATCTATTAGTCAAAGTCGGCGAATTTGTCTTTCCAGCCAACTTTGTCATACTAGATATGGAGGAAGATACCGAAGTACCACTCATCCTAGGGAGGCCATTCCTAGCTATGACCCAAGCAGTGGTAGATATGAATGATGGAACATTAACATTAAGGGCTGGGGACGAGGAAGTAAAGTTTGGAGTCGGAAAAAGGGTAGAAGACGAAGACCCGGTCAACTACATGAAGGTCATTGACTCAATTTTGGATGATGCTCTCCGACGGTGTAACATGGGATGCAAAACATCCCACTTGGGTAATATATGACCAGGCTTTGGGTCTAGCCAAGGACCCTTATAAACATGGCGCACCACAGAGGCATTCCACGGAACTATCCTTAGTTTAGTTTAGATTAACTTTTATGTTTCCTAGTTTAGTTTTAATTTTCAGGAATAAAACACACTCGGGATGGTGAAGGATAACAAGGGAAACTTGAACCAGCACCCCATGCACGAAAACAGGGCCATCCGACGAAATTTTATTCATTACAGCAAGTTCAGCACGGGCCGTGCCCGCCCAACACGACCCCGTGTTGCACAGTTTGCAGAAAATGCCCAGTTCAGGTAAACTGGACACGGGCCGTGTTCATTGAACACGCCCCCGTGCCCAGGCTTCTGTTTCTCTTTATTTATTTCTGTTACTGGCGATCTGAACACGGGGCCGTGCCCGGACACCACGAGGTCGTGTCCAGATGCCCAGTAACATAAAATTTTGTTTTTTTTCACACATTTTTACACATTCAATCAACCTAAAAACTTATTTTTGGGACACATTGAGGACAATGTGTAATTTAAGTGTGGGGGGGATGCTAAAACTTTGAATCTTGCAGGTCCTAATCACAAGCCTTACACAAAACCCTATTGGAAACGCTAATCATTTTCATTTTTTACTTGTCTAGGTTTAACTTGGGAATTTCAAGTTCTAAAAATGTTATATTTTTTACAAATTTACAACCGATAGCGTCGTGATAAAAAGAACCAACATAAGAAAATTATGAAAAGGCATGACAAGCTTAGTTAAAATTTGATTATATATACTTGATCACATAAAAAACCCATTCCCACAAAAGTGAGTTTTGAGCCTTTATTGAGCATACAAATACATATCTTTAAACTAAATGCTCATTTTTCGTTTCTTGTGTGAATAGCCGCCTGGTTCTTACGACTCTAGAACTTGCCACGACGATACATTCCCGGTCCTTACCAACTTAAACCCGAGTAAGTAAATGATAGAGGCATTAGGACTAACCCTTTTTTATTTCTACACCATTATTTTTTTTTACCACCTACCCAAACTCCCCCTAGTTAACCCCTTTGAGCCTAAACCTTTTCATTTCTTAACCCAAAAACAAACACCCTTTCACCCACCAAAACCCTTTTTATTTTTAACCCTTTGTTTTAGTAACAAGCTCGGTTTTTCTTATGACTTTTTCAAAAAAAAAATGTTGATGATAAAGCAAAAGAAATAAACAAGCAAGTTCATCAAAAATAACTTTGTTTGAATAATAGCTTCATTAAAATAAAAAGTGCAAAAATAAAAAGTCTTACGAAAACCGATGCTTTTTACGCTTTTCGCCCTTTTCTACTAACCACTAACCCAACCACCTACCTTTAACCCAAGCCTAACCCTTCACCCAAAAGTCCTCTTGATATTTACAAAGGTTTATAGTTAAAAAGGAGGAGGATTGATTGCTTGGCAAGCCTATGGTAGGAGTAAGTTCCATGCCGCTCTCGAGTGATTCACTTAAATACATCTTCGGCCGAGTGTTGAGTGATCCCCCGTGAGGTATGTGAACTTGTGTATAAATGGAATTTTAAAAAGGCATGTTATGCCCTAATAAGTAATTTATCTTATGAAAAGTTTTAAATAACTCATGACGAATAGGATTGAAAATAAATAAAAATAAACTTAATAAAGAATCTTGGAAATCCCGACACTCTATGACAAGCCCCCCCCCCCCCAAAAAAACCTTCTCTTCTACCCATTCCATTTGGGAGTGTAAAGCAACATTATAAAGAGTTTTGTTTGAGGACAAGCAAAGATTCAAGTGTGGGGGTATTTGATGTGTGCAAAATGCAACATATAAATTACATCAATTGTGGCATAAAACTAACCATTTTTTAGTACTAATGTTGGAAAAAGTGTGATTTTTTCTTCCTTTCGTATTTTCAGGATTAAATGAGCTCAAATTAACAAAAGAAGCAAAAAGGCAGCTAAATCTAACATAAATACAAGAAAAGGAACTAACGTGGCATGTCCGACCTCCCCGAAAGCATCTTCCCAAGCAAAACAAGAGAACAGAAGGCTGAACACGCCCCGTGCTCAGTGAACACAGGGGCGTGCCCAAGTGCCAGCATAAAAGACAAAGCTATAGAAACTTCTATCGCCCACCACGGGGCCGTGCTCAGCGGACACGGGGCCGTGGTCAACTATAAGATTCGCAGAATCCAGGAAAATCTTGATTGTACAGATATGCTTCTGCACACGGGGGCGTGCCCAGCGGATATGGGGGCGTGGTCAACTAATGCAGACAAACTACAATTAATGAAGACAGAGAAGAGGATGGACACAGGGCCGTGCCCAAGCTACTGTTCAGGCTATAAATATGGGTGCTTGGCTCATTTGCAAACCATCCCTTGGCACACCACCTCTCTCACACTTCACCCACCACCCACCACCATCACAACACCATCATCCACCACCATCATCCATTGTCCATCATAGAGTGTGTGAGTCGTCTCGGGATCCAAGATTGATCGTAAGAGTTCTTGACAATCGAAGGCCATGTTTGCCTAAGTCTCTTACATCATTTGGTGAAGACAAGTGTCTAGTGTAATACTTTTTATTTTTAATCTTTTCGCACTTTTTACTTGGTTATGTATTAATGACTTTAATAACTAGTTTCTTTTGTTGAAGGTGATTCTTCCTTATCGTTTATCCGTGGTGTCTTGGCATTATTTTACTGTCTATATAAAATAAAAGATTTTCACCATTCATATCTCCACGGTCTATATGGAGGTATGTTGGCTACCTGGTCGGGGGTTAAGGGAACGGTTTGGTAAGAGTCTTGCCTTGTTCAGTGTATAGATCGTGCAAGGACCTGTGTCAAATTTAGTAGGACCTCCTTCAATACCCACCGGTATTGGATGGCGGGGGTCCAAACTCTTTGATCCCCTCATATGTATGCTACTATTAATACTTTAACCCGACTACTTAGGACTGTATCCCTGCTAACTCAGACTACTTAGCCGAGGGTAACGTCACCTTCAAAAGAGGATCCTACCACAATACGCATTAATAACTTAATTAATTATCTTTCAATAATCCGACCCTTTAGGATTGTATCCTTGCTTACTCAAACTACTGGGTTAAGGGTAACGTCACCTTCAAAAGAGGGGCCTACTACAATAACTAAGATGATATCTTAAATAGTGCAAAAGTGCGGAAATAATCAATTGTTACACTAAACACGAGTCGGAGTCAAGTGATTCATCTTGTCTATCTGTTTTTATTTTTATTTTATTTTTCAGCATTTTAGTTAGTTTTTATTTTTCTAGTTTAAAACCTTTTTCTAAACTTTTGATTTGATTAGACGTTGAGGATAAACCGGTACTAAAAGCTCTTGTGTCCTTGGACGACCTCGGTATCTTACCAACACTATACTACGCTCACGATGGGTGCACTTGCCCATATGTGTGTTTAGTGTTAGTAAATATCGTGTTTTATAAATTTAAAACTTGGCTAAAAAGTGTAAAAGGGCTTAAAATATACATTAAAAACCATACACACTACACACGAATCAATAATGAAGATGAACATTGTTTGAGAACCTGATTAAGATACACAACGGTCTCTTTGCTTCGTCCACTAGAACTATTTGTGTATGCATTCTTTTGGTAGTTAACAATGCTAATTAGAAAAAAATCTGTAAAATTAATCATATCGATTGCTATAACAGGATGGATGTGACACACACAGATAGATAAGCTGTCACAGTTGTCAAGACTGTTTGTCGGGTTTCCAATGCTCACACAGGGTGATAAACAACGCTGATACGAGCACATGTGTTTCGAAATAGGCTTTGTTCTTGGTTTAATGAAATTACACGTAACATCTAGTTATATTCAGATTTAAACAATGCACGCCTCAACTGAGATAGCGGACATCCATCAAGCTTAAAAAGAAAACTTGTGTTTCCCATAGTCACAAAAGATTGCGGTTTGTATTTCGCATAGCCTCCGTTTTCGTAGTAAAACACGATTGCGGTTTGTATTTCACATAGCCACCGTTTCTGTAGTAAAAAACGGTTGCGGTTTGTATTTCGCATAGCCACCGTTTTCGTAGTAAAAAACAGTTGAGGTTTCCACATTCAATCTTCAATACTTTATTAAAAATACCACTAGTAGAAGAACCCGACACGTCTTCATGTTACGGAGAATGTTGAAGGAAAATGAAAAGATTTGTTGAAATCAAATTTGACAACTATGACAGCTTATTAAATGTAGCAATCACCTCCAATCATTTCCTGGTCAAATCACACAATATAAAGTTTAAAGTTATCGTGTTTTGTAGTTTGGAAAGATGACCGAATAGAGATCTGAATAACAAACTGTGGAGAACTTGTTTGTGTCGGGTTCTTCTGCTAGTTATTCGGAATCGATAAATAACCAACACGAAGATCTCTGCGATCGCTAAGGTTTCCATCAACGGACTGATCGGTAACGTTACTCTACCTGTGCTCCGATTTAAGCGGCGTGTTTCGATCAACGTTTATCGACATTGTTAAAGTTGATGAAGAGTTTAGAAACCCTAGAATGATTATGCTTTTACTGGAAATAACGTACTTTAAAAAACACCATTATATACGGCCCGTATACAGTTATACGGCCCGTATAAATGTGGTAACATCAAAAACCTACCAAAATAAATCCATTGAGCCGTATACTTTTTACAAATCGTATACCGATGTATACGGCTCGTATAACTATATACGGGCCGTATATAATAAAATCAAAAAAACATTCTCTGCGCGTTTTCTTATTAAAAAACATTCTATACGGGCCGTATAATTGTACACGGCCCGTATAACCTAGGGGATGTGAAAATACGATACGGGGGGTGTGGCCGTGTGGGAAAAGGGGAGGCTTTTTATTCACCGTATAAACTATCACGTATTATTTTCGAACTAAAAGAACATGTCGGGTCCGTTCCATGTAAGTGTTTATAAACCCTGCCCCAAAACCCCTCTAGTAGCCGGCAGCGATTTCTTTCTGGTTTTTGGTTTCAACCTCTCTTCTCGCACACCAGGTACAACTTACCTATTCGGCTAATCCAATTTCTTGAATATTATACCTTACTGTCTGTCTTCATAATTGAATATGTCTAACTTTGTTTACATCTCTTCATTTTGAAGTACTCATACCGATTTCGATGTCGTAGTTTTAAGTTTTTAACAAAGATTTACATAACCCATTTGAGGAATCTACAAATTTGTTGTTTACTTCCTCCACCCAATTTGTTGCTAGGCCCCCAAACCACCATTTGCTCAGGGAGGGATGCCGACAGGAGACAAAGGAAACTTTAATTCAAACAACACCAACACCAATCAGCCTCAACGCTTAATCAATGCCGATCAGAAGTCTGACTTCTTTGCCATGCCAGGTTTATTTTACAAACACATACGTATCATTCACACTCTAATTGCTCAACTAATATTCTCTCAGGCGCCGGAAGATTGAGCAACAGAGAAGATCTTTGCCCATCGCTTCAGGTACTCTTCAAACGCATATTCATAGATACCAATTGCCTTTAGATGTTACAACACTTCATTTGTTATTGGAAGCTTAGTTTGACATTCAAAAACATCATATTCAAGGTTTTTTTTTGAGATTTTTTTGTCTTGTTTGTGTTTTGTTAATGTTTTTTGGTTTGAAGTTCAACGTTTCTCGTCTTCTAAATGCTTATGAAAAGTTTTCATTGGTGCTGTAAGCTGATTAGAATTGACACTTGACCCCTAACTTTGGCGTATGCTGTAGGTTTCCTCTGTGTACGATGTTAACGCTTTTGCTTATTGATCATTTTTTAATTTGCGTAGTTGAGAAAAGGCTTGTAGAAGAGGTTCGGAAAAATGATACCTTGATAATTGTCGGTGAAACTGGAAGTGGGAAGACAACACGTAAGTTTTCACCATCCTTGCTTTTAGGTTTCTGATTTGGCTTTATTTATTGTACATATGTTTGCGTGTTTCACGGGATGCAGTCTTGCAACGCATATGTTCATAGTATGTTTCCCATGATAAGAATGCTAGAGAGATAGGAAAAACACCTGGCAGATTCAGTTTGACATGTTAAGGGGTTATTAAAGTTCATTTAATATAAGAAAGAATGAAAGGAACATAAGAGAGCAAACCATAATAGATTTCGTTGAAAATTGAAGTTATGGCTAAACGTTCCATATTGTTGTGACAGAATTGCCCCAATATTTGTATAACGGAGGATTCTGTCAGAATGGAGGAATAATTGGAATCACTCAACCAAGACGTGTTGCTGCAGTAACTGTTGCAAAACGTGTAGCTAAAGAACGTGGTGTCGAATTGGGCCAGCAAGTTGGCTACTCCATTAGGTTTGAGGATATGACCTCCACTTCAACCAGGATTAAGTACCTGACAGATGGACTGCTATTGAGGTTAACATATAACATATTATTATTATTATTATTATTATTATTATTATTATTTGTATAGTATTCAAATAATTTACACTTCATCCGTATGCTCACAGGGAGGCACTTTTGGACCCTAAGCTTTCAAGGTACTCGGTTATAGTCGTTGATGAAGCTCATGAAAGGACAATTCAAACTGACGTGTTGCTAGGTTTGCTTAAAGATGTACAAAAGAAGAGATCTCAAAATTCTAACGGGGCATCGGGTACTTATGATCACGTGAAGGACAACAATGCGAAAGAAAAATCTAATGAGGCTCGAAAGTTAAATCCGTTGAAGTTAATTATCATGTCTGCTAGTTTGGATGCGCGTGGGTTCTCTGAGTATTTTGGTGGTGCAAAAGCTGTTCATGTAATGGGGCGGCAATTTCCTGTGGATATCCTTTATACCGCGCAACCTGAGACGGACTGTTTGGATACAGCTTTAGTTACCATATTTCAGGTTTTTGCTCGACTTCTTTCATTTTTTTTCCAATTTAGGCTCAAGCGCAAGCTCGGCTTGGTTTGAGCTTTTTGCTAGCCAATCTTGAATAGCCCACAAATTCTAGTTCTTGACCATTTTTCCGTATTTTTAGATACATATGGAGGAAGGGCCTGGTGATATACTTGTTTTTTTATCTGGTCAAGAAGAGATTGAATCCATTGAGGGTCTTGTGCGTGAAAATCTCAAGAAATTACCTGAAGCTAATCCTAAACTCTTAATTTATCCATTGTTCTCTTCTCTTCCATCGGAGAAGCAAATGAAAGTTTTCACACCTGCTCCAGTTGGGTTCAGAAAGGTAAACACTTGCGATGTTTTTTATGATCAAACATATTTGTACTTGGTCGTCTGATCATGGAGTTGATTTTTGGGTGTTGTTATTGGTAGGTTATACTGGCAACAAACATTGCTGAAACATCAGTAACAATACCAGGAGTGAAGTATGTTATTGATCCTGGATTGGTAAAAGTGCGCAGTTACTCTCCTGACAGTGGGATTGAATCTTTGATTGTTGTTAAAACTTCAAAATCTCAAGCTCTTCAAAGAAGGTAAACCAGGCGCATTAAACTATGTTGTGTGTAAATGATGGGAATGTGATTTGAGTTTTAATTTTTTGTGTAATGTTGCAGTGGACGTGCAGGGCGTGAAGGACCTGGGAAATGCTATCGTCTATATCCAGAAAGCAGATTTGAGGGACTTGATGATTCCACAGTGCCAGAGATCAAACGATGCAATCTTTCAAATGTTATTTTGCAACTTAGTGCTCTTGGCGTTGATGATATAATCGGCTTTGACTTCATGGAGAAACCTGACAGGTAAATTTTACTTCTTTTTCTGCATATTTTGTGGACGAGGGAAAAAAACTAAATATTTTTATGAATACAGGATGGCTGTTATCAGATCACTGGAATTATTGTACTTGTTAGGAGCATTGACAGATGAAAAGAAATTGTCAGATCCAATTGGACATCAAATGGCGCGTCTTCCATTGGAACCAAATGATTCAAAGGCACTAATTTTAGCCAGCCAGTTTGATTGTTTGGAAGAAATGTTGATTGTCGTCTCGATGCTATCAGTGGAGTCCATCTTTTATGTTCCTCGTGACAAGTTAGAAGAGGTATGCACCACTTTCAGTTATGATGGATTTTTAGTATGTTGAAGATATTAACTGATATTTTTTGGCAGTCACGGACTGTCATTAAATCTTTCTCAAGCCCAGAGGGAGACCATTTGACGTTAGTTAACGTGTATCGTGCTTCTATTGAGTTTTTTGGAGAAGACAAGACAGAGAATGGTAACGAGAAGGCTGAAAAGAACTTGAGGAAATGGTGCAAGGATAATATTACATGTCAAAATAACTAGAAGGGCCTCAATGTAATTGTTCTATAGTGTAGGGGGTTATTTGTTAGTTAGTGGCTATATAGTTGGGTGTGTTGTAACAGATGGATCTAGCGATGATTTGAGATAACTTCCTCTCCTCTTTTGGTCTTCTTCTTCTCTATAATTCGCTCAATACTTTGATACGTAACAATGGTATCAGAGCAATCATCCTCTTGACTTGTGGGTGGGTTAGGCAGCAATAATATCATTACAATCGTGAGTAATCCCTGGAATTAGGGCTACAAAATCAACGGTCGTGATTTGGTTTCTAGAATTGGGCTTTGCAGAAGAAATTTACTGGAATCAACGGTTCGGTTCGATTCGACAAACAACAAATCCAATTCCGAATCAATTTTATTCAAGAACTGCACCATTTGAAGTATAAATCATTTCTGGGTTTCAAGTTCAGCAACAAATCAACATGGAATTCGCATTGGAGAAGATTATGGCAATTAGCCAAGAAGGTATTGTTAAAGAATATTGCAATTCGTTTCAAATCTTATTCGATCAGGTTAAAAATATGGAAGAAATGTCTGAATTCTACGCTATATACATATTCATCTGTGGTTTAGAACCTGGAATTAGGAAAATATTTGCTAAATGGCATCAATATAGTTGCACTAAGGTGAAAGATGTGATTTCATTGGCTTTAAAAATTGATTCTAATGGCCTGCAAGATTCTTTCTCTCCATTTGATCCGAATTCTTCTTTTTATAACAAAGATTTATAGTTTGATATTAATATCACTCTTGAGGAATTGATGAAAGACAATGAGTTTTTCAAGAATGGAAAAATTCAAGAAGTTGACATTGTTCAAGAAACTATTGACGATGAAGTAATTGATGAGTCTACTGTTTTTGTTTATAAAAGCACTAAAGATAAGGAGATTTGTGATGAGTCTATTGTTTTTGTTCAAGAACCCGGTGATAATGAGTTTTTAGGAACTGATTTTTCTAAGAATTTACATGGTAGCGAGTCTTTAAAGCAAGATGTGAGTGTTGAATTTGAAAAGGTTTATGTTGTCAACAACACAGCAGTCCCTGTGATACTTTCTGATCAAGAAAACATAGGACTTAAGGCTCGATTTGATATGGTGCAGAAAAGTCTTAAAGATGTTCGAGTTGACCCATTAGTTGTGTTAAATCGGGAAGGTATGGTTGTGGAAAAAATGCAGGTAAGGAAAAAATGGTATGTGAAGTTACATTCTGGTGATATCCTTAGATACGGGTTTTCATCTCGCTTGTATAGATTTCAAGAAGAAACAGAAAATGGCCATAAGGTGCTGGCTAAAATGTGGAAAAAACTTAGAAGTGAAAAGCATAAGTTTGAGTTGGCGAGAGTAGAAATGTTTGAATGGAAACCGGGTTGGCAATATGTATTAAAAATGAGTTTTTTGTTCCAAGAAAGTTGGTTCCTATCATTCAATTGGGTTTTCCTCTCATATACTGCATATCTAAGTCCTGATGGTACCTGTTTTATAACATTTGGGGGCTGTTTTATAGGACTGAGGGCTAATTCAATTAAGGACAAGGTAAAGATGCTTCCTGGTTTAGACACATTTGAATGTAAACCAGGTATAAACCACTTCATGATTGATGGTCGGGTTCAGGCTAATATTGAGTTTGATAATGTTAAAGATGATGTAAATTCTGGAACTGAACTCGATTCAAGAACATCTTTAGTTTGTTATATCCATGTACATAATGATAAGGAAAAGAAGGTAGAAGGTAGCGTAAAGTGGGGTATGGTTGCAGGAATTCATGGGGATCGCTTATCACTGTTACACTCCATGTTTGAAATTTCTTTAAACTCGGTAATGACACACTTAAATATTGGTGTCTACAACAAAGATGAAATGTTTACTTGGGAACCAAGGTGGCAATGGATTCAAAGGGTTGTGGATGTGGATTTAAAAGACTTGTATGTGTATTCAAAAGGAGGTTTAGGAACAATTGTAGCATTCAACTTTCAAATAATCAACGGTGCTGCTCCTGCTAATGTTGCTATTGGTAGGTTTTATTTTGAGGCCAAAGATGAGTGTTCATTTGGAGGTGTTTGTGAAAATATGAGAGAACTTGTTCACAAAAGATATAACAGGGCCAAGAAAATTGTATTAACATCAACAAGAGATACCAAAGAAAGTCCAGTATTGCAACAAGGATTTAAAGTTTCTGTCGTTGATAGTGATAAAAATCAAGCATTCTTTTTTGTTTTTGACACTTTTGATTAATGGGTGAGGTTTTTATTTTGTACTTTTGAGGTCAAAAGTCTTATAGGAGGGAAGTATTATTACATGTCAAAATAACTAGAAGGGCCTCAATGTAATTGTTCTATAGTGTAGGGGGTTATTTGTTAGTTAGTGGCTATATAGTTGGGTGTGTTGTAACAGATGGATCTAGCGATGATTTGAGATAACTTCCTCTCCTCTTTTGGTCTTCTTCTTCTCTATAATTCGCTCAATACTTTGATATGTAACAGATAACTTCATTAATAATCGTTCATTAAAGCATGCTCGTGACATTTACAAGTTTGTTAATTCTCGTCTATCTATATTCTCTAATTAAGAAACACAATTAACTAATGTATAATACCATTTGGAATTTTATGATGAATGAAAAAAGGGGGCAGTTTCATAAACTTGCCTAATATCTTATTCACCCAACAAAATAAATCAACAAGGTACTTAAAATTTCATATTTGCCCATTTCATTAGTTAAATTTATAATATGACTCATATAGTTTAGCCAAGGGTATACATGTCATAATGAGTATATATGATATTATAACTTATAGGTGGGTAAATATGTTAGTATCCAAGTTCTAATATGCTTATACTTTTACAAGTTGGTCAGGATGCATAATGATTATTTGTTGGTTTCTTGTAGTCAAATTCGGGAAAATGTAGAACGAATGGGACTTAAGATATCTTCATGTGGAGATGACATTCTTCCGCTCCGCAGATGCCTTGCTGCTTCATATTTCCTGAATGCAGCCTTAAAGCAGCCTGATGGTACATACAGGTGATGAATGACTCACCATAACCATTTTAACAACTTTATAAGAAACAAGTGTTTTACCATAAAACTTGCAGAAACCGACGCTAGAATATTAGCTGTGTCAACTAGGTTGTGTTCACGGCTTGAACCTAAAAATTGTGTTAGAAACATGAACCCAAACACAAACATGACACATTTTCTCAGGTTGACATGAACATAACTCATTTAACCCGAAATTTTGTGTTGCATATTAATACTGGAAAATTTCAAAACTACAACAAAATTATAAATATGCATCATACAATCAGGTTCAAGTGCTAATTCCTCTTTTATCTTTAAAATTTTAATTTGAAAAACCCAATCAGTTTCAGTTATGACATAAAACAGATTTTTTTTAATTGTAAAAATAAATGGGTCAACCCGCAAACCCATAACGTGTTCACGGGTCGGACCAACCCAAACATGTGAGTTTCATGTTAGGTTCTTGTTGTGCCAGGAGTTCACACCCTTATAGAATAGTCAAATATGTAAAATCTCAGGTTGCAAGTTTGCCCAAAGAAAGGAAGAAACTGTTATCTTGAGGCTATCTTTGAATGAGTATTAAATCTTGGGTTATGATTGGCAGGGTTTTGGCAAATGGTCAGATTGCAGAGATTCACCCAACTTCTGTTCTACGGCGTTCAAAACCCGAGTGCATTATTTTCTACAATTTAGTTCAAACAACACGTAATTATGTGCGCAATGTTACTAGAATTGATTATTTGTGGCTAGCTGAGCTGGCCCCTCAATGTTATGCCTTAAAGGATTACTAGAGCTAAAACCATACGATAAAATTGGAGGTGGGCATATGCGTTGATTGGAGAGAGGCGTATAGTAAGTTCAATAACTTGTCTGTGTGCGTTGGAACGGAGGATAATGCATGCAGTGGCTGAACCGGTTTGTCTTTTTTTTTTGTTGTTGTCAGATTTCAGGGGCTTGCATTGCGCTTTACCGGCTTCTTTCCTTTTTGTCAAAGGAAACACAAAAATTCAGGTGCATTCTTGATGATGTTGAAATTAGGAAGTGGATGAGACAATCATGGCAGTGAAGATCGGTGGCATAAATCGTTGAATTTTTAAGTTGAACTTTGTAATTATGAAAAACACGTTTGTGTTTTGTATTCTTCTGATGTTAAGAAATTGATACTACCGTACCATCTCTGGGGGCCTTCAACATGGATTTTAGTCTTGTTAACCATTTTGCTATAGAGAGTTATTTTGTGATAACGATGCATGTTTGTACTTGTAAACAACTTAGAATAAAGTGGTAAGCAGGTTTTAAAAAGGTTTGTAGGTTGAAGTTACAAGTTATACATTTTACACGAGGTGTAGTTTAATTTTAGTATAAACACCAATCTGATAAGGGGTGTAATTAACCCTTTTTTAATCAATCAAACAGTTACACGTTACCCTTTTTTATTTTCTTTTTTACTTTATCTAATTTGTTTTAATTAAACTAATACACACTTAGTGAAAGCTTTGTTAAATAAATACACACTCGGTTGTTGATCAATCAATTAAAAATGAAATGAAATATATAGTTATGTTGTGGCTGTTACTTGTTGGCCCTATCCACACATTCTTAATCAGGCTTGGCTTAGGTGTTTTGTTTGATGGGCAAGTGGATGGATACCTAATGAGATGAGTATATGATACAATTAGTGACACCACCAATGTCTAACCTAAACATATCTACTTTTCTTAATTTGAAGTCGTTTTCTTGATCAAATTACCTTTTTATTTACCGCAATCAAATTACTTGATTCGAAGTAGGTTTCTGAAGAAACATCAAGTCTAAATCCACGGGATTTATCCTTGTGGGAGTAGTCTCATAAAATAATGGTTAATCCTTAATCTTTTTTTGACAATGAATCCATAGCAATCTGTGAAACAAAATACCGTGAGACTCGTTACAAGGAGGAGAGGTTGGGGGTTCTCCTTGTAAAACCACCATCCGGCGTGAGAATAAGTATCGTTTAAAAAGATAGAAACGAGTGTGTGTTTAGAGTGTGAGAGTGAGAGAGCCGATTCTTAAACTTGTGGTTGAAGGCTGATATTTATAGCCGAAAAGTGTAGAAGAAGGAGTTGGGCCGATGGGCCTTGGGCCGGACGCCTCCAGCAACAACAACAACCATACCCAGTAAATCTCACAAATAACAAAGCTACTTATAGGGTCTGGGGAGGGTGGGATGTAGACAGACCTTACCTCTATCCCTAGGGATAGAGATACTGCTTTCCGAAGAGACCCTCGGCTCCAAAACGAACAACATACCAGCACATCAAGTCAAAGAATATAGAAATATAGAATATAGAAAAAAGAAGTCACATATACCAAGAAAGTTATCAGAGTGACACAGTATAATGTAAATCATGTATAATAGCATACAGCATCATTTGGGCATAAACACAAGAAGTCAATCACCGGCAAAGTCACTTAACGAATAAGAAAAACCTACGTCCCTAAAATTCACCTAGACCTTATTGCAATATCCTCTAGAAGTCCTTAACCCTAATCCTACGCCTCCACGAAGTCCTATCTTGGACCATGTCCTCAGAAAGATGCAACTCTAGTAAATCATGCCTAATCTGCTCATCCCATGTCAGTTTGGGTCTACCTCTTCCTCTCCTCCCCTCCACAGTAAGAGTTTCCACTACTCTAACCGGTACCATCGTTTGCCTCCGCTTCACATGCCCAAACCATCTCAATCTCCCACCCTTAATCTTATCCGATATACTAGCCACTCCTAATCTTTCCCTAAAAACCTAATTTCTTATCCGATGTAACCTCGTGTGTCCACACATCCATCTCAGCATCCTCATCTCTGCTACTGCCATCTTGCGCGCTTGTGTCTTCTTGATAGCCCAACAGTTTGCTCCATATAGCATAGCGGGCCTAACTGTTACCCTGCAAAATTTCCCCTTTAGTTTAGTAGGGAACCTCCTATCGCACAATACCCCACTGGCTGCTCTCCATCTACACCAGCCAACATGTATGCGATGGGTTACATCACTATCTATGTCACAATCCCTTTGTACAAACGACCCCAAATGTTTAAATTTAGTTGCCTACGGGACCAATTACTCCTCAATGGTGATTTAGGTGTCATCGGCTACACCACTGAAATCATAGTGTAGATACTCAGTCTTAGATCGACTAATCCTTAGGCCCTTGCCCTCTAGAGCTACTCGCCACTCCTCTACCCTCGCGTTCAGGGACATATCCAGCAAGGAAAGTTCCTTTTTCTTGGAGCTGCATCTGCCTAGCTATACATTTTTCACAAGTTACAACTTATAACTTGCATAAATTTCACAATACCTATCCGTTTTACACGAAACTTGTTTCTAAACGTCCATAATACATTTACCTATGTATTTAAGACTTCGGGTTCACTAATTCTTGATTTATAAACCATACTTATAATATAATTTATAAGTATTTTATCAATCCCTTATGAGATTATTTGACCCGCTTTGTTTGACACCATTTCTAATAACTTATGACGAGGATTAACCCTTTGCCATTTTACCCACTTCCGGGCTTATTAAAAACTAGCGTATTTTGCTCCCATTACATGGTTTGCATGCGCATTTATGTCCGTTTGACATCATTAATTCAAGAAATGTAATTCTCTATGTTTTAACCCAATTCTAAGGTTCGTCAATCAAACTTTAGCGTATCCGATATTCGGCTCACGCATCAAACTTACCGGTTTATTGGCGTGACATTCAAATCACTTAAAACCGTCAATTATCTAACTCTTTTGTTTTGACCCGTTTGGTTTGTCTAGTGAATTCCATCACTTTCATGACATACCAAACGCATCTATTTTGACTATGTCTATGCAACACATATTTCAACGACTAAACTTGTCTATAAAAAATGTTACGAAACAACAAGTTACGTACCTTCAAGCGCGCGTCTGTTCCAACTTGACCGCTTGAAGATTCACCCGGGTTGCCTATAGAGTTCAATCAACATCATGTTTAGAACTCGTATTATCACATATCACATGTAATTTGTCAAATTAGCCAATTACGCATTTCTTTCATAATTTCAACATACCAATATTCATTTAGGCATTTTAACAAGCACCTTGCGTGCAAGATTTTTATGCATCTTTTATCTAATTCATGGTTATCTTTTAACCAAGTTTTAACATCATAATCAAACCTCTATGTCTAGTGTTCAGGAACAACATCTAGAACTTGCATCATATCTTCAAATTTCATAAATTTAACACTCTAATTTAAGTGTTCATCACGTTATGATAAAACCCACTTAGCACATACATGATTAGCTAACCAAATCACTAGTCATGGCACTAATTCAACAAGTTTACATCTAGGGTTTGTTCCTAGACTTATACTCATGTCAATTTCATTATAACATTCAACATTCTCATAAGAATTTCATTTATGAATGTTCATCATAATTTCAAAATATCACCAAATAACAAAATTCAACATACCTTGTGATCTCCTAACTTGGGTGATCACGAAATTAGTTAAAGCCCCAATTTTCTAGCTCGATTTCCCTTTGATTTGTTGTATTTTTTGTGAGTTTAGGATTTTTGAAGAGAACCCCCTTTGTTCTCCTGGATAGATCGACCAAACACACACACATGTGTGTGTTTTGGTTTTTATTTGTTTTAATTAAAAACATCTTTAATCTTTACCCCTTTTAGTCCCTCGAGTTTGAAAGTTATTTTAAAAGGTGCATTTATTCATATTTTCCTTGTTATCTACTAACATTTAGTTAACTAGGTTATTACATTACCCTTTGTTATGACCAACATATATAATTTGTTAGTGCATTCATCTGCCGACTTCGTCTTATATCGAGTCTCAGTTGCGTTGCGATCTGAACAAGTGTGACATCATCATATACAATGATGACATCATCAATATGACATCATCATTGCATCATTACACAAGAAGACAAAGTAATATGGCATGTTTACGTGAAATCAGATTGTTATAGTTTTTAGTGATTTCGCTTATTTGGACTTTGGGATTTCGCTTATATGGACATATGGGGGTTTCGCTCATATGGTCCTGTGACATATAAGCGAAATCACCAACTCTATATATAGGGCCATGAGTGAAATCAGTTGTAGTGATCTTGTTTCCGGTAACGAACTGCTGCCGAAGTGCCGTTTGACTTGTAATAAGTGTGAAATCAATATACAAGGCAAGATTTAGTAGAACAAGCTGTTTTTCGTGTCTTTTTCTTATTATTCCGCACCTGAAACGGATTAGAACACCTCCGATTGACTCGTTCGGGTCAGCACGCGATCCTACAAGTGGTATCAGAGCTCAGGACGAGGAGTTCTGCATATATCAGCTTGTTTTCATCTCTATTTCTAACTTCTACACCTTCTTTCATCAGTCCGAGAAAGTTTTACCGGTCAAAATTAGTTCAAAATTTCATAGATTGTGCGTAATTGGACATAGACAAATCCCTGAAAGTTTGACACTGAAATTCGGATTAAAAATGGACAAAAATTGGATCCGATTAGGTTTCGCTTATTCGTACATTCTGTAATTTCGCTCATTTGAACAGACTGATTTCGCTCCAGTGACACAATCTCATAGGTTTCGCTCATTTGAACATAAGGTTTCGCTCTTAGGTCCACCAGAATCCCTGATTTCGCTCATAGTGTCGGTGAAGTCAGATTGCATGTGAACTTATGCGCATGTGATTATATCAGATTTGTATGTGAAGATATATATCGATTCATGTGATATTATCATACCGAGGTCTCGTAAATTGAAGTTCAGATTGCATGGTTTGATAAAATTTGTCGGGCATTTAATTAGTGAATGTAAAGAATCAAAAAGAGTTTTGAAACTTGAAGTTGTCGGTTCATAATAGTTTGCATGTGAAAAGTGAAGTTCAATTGAGTCAAATTGTGATATCCATGTGATCACACTGCTCGAGTTTATTTTGGTCCTATAGCAATCGTTTAAAGTTGATTGTTGTCAGCCCACCTCATATTACACGGCCCAATACATGTTTTGATATTCAAAGCTGCATGTGATGTATTAAATAAATGCATTGACTGTCCATTTTATATCGGGTCAAGATAATATTCATAATATCAGCACATGTGTTTACTGACTAATGAATTGTGTGGTCAAATCAGTTGTCGGATAAGTGTATTTTAGAGGCACAATGAGTTGTCGGATTAGTGGATTAAAGGTCGTTTGATTTTGATCTGGGTCATAGCAGTCTGCACAGTTTGTAAATCTTCAGTCCGCACAAAATATTCATCAGTTCGAGTATTAGTTTGATTCAGTTAGTTGATAAGTCCGTTTAAACTGATTAGTTGTTTTCATTTTCATACAAGGTGTTCGCCAAAGTATATCAAATTTTCCGAAGACATGGAAGAGGAATTCTACAATGCGTTTGCAATGCCAGTCGCTCCTGTTACAACTGCAGAGAATTTATACAGTGAAAATGAGACGGGAACTCATCAGAAACTGCCAAAGCTGATGTACATTGAAGATTTTAAAGGATGGCAGAATCGATTTGAGAACTGGGTACAGGCGTATAAGTTTGATGCTTGGTGTTCATTGTTGAAAGATTATGAGAAACCAAGGAATGAACGTGGGATTATAAAGGCAATTGAAGACTATTCAGAGAGTGACAAATTGAAATTTACAAGTGAGAAAATGATGATCAGTATTCTTCAACAAGCGATTAAGGAAGATATCTTTGTTTTACTCCAACATAATGGTACAGCTAAATCTATTTGGGAAGCATTGATTCAAAAGTTCAAAGGAAGTGCAGATATGATTAAAAATAGAAAGGCTTTACTGAAGAAATCTTTTGACATGTTTGTAGCCTTTGACAATGAAACCACAAAAACGACCATTGACAGATATTGTCATCTTGTTTTAGAAATGGAGAGATTGGATATAAAGAAAGAAGATGAGGAATGGGTTGATAAACTTGTTGAAGCACTACCACAGCATAAGTGGGGAACTTATTTGATGATTGTGAAACACTTAAGAAAGTCTCAGAGTATGAATTTGGCACAGTTTATTCAAAAGATTGAAGAGCATGAGTTGGATATTCAGAAAACAGCTATCATGACAAATCCGAATGCCAAACAAGATGTCAGTTTGTATTATCGAGGAAACAAGTTTGAGGCTACTCCTAGTCCTAGCCCGAAGATTCAAACTGGTTTTAGTGCTGATGTTTCGTCTGGAACAAATAGTAATGTTACTCAAAGTGGTGGATATTCTTCATCATTCTCAAGTTTTGATCCAAACAGCACAACATCAAGTTCTCAACGACAAAACTCAACAAACCTTCAGTGCAATGTTACTTTAAACATTCAAAATGGTCAGAATTTGTCTCCGGAAGTTGCCAAGCAACACATGGCATCACTGGTTGCTATGCTAGAATCTTACGAAAGTTTGATTAGTGGGAAGATTGGGAATCCGATGCTTACCAAAGAAGATTACGACCAAATTGATGCTGAAGAACTTGAACTAATGGATATCAAATGGTGCTTAGCGAGTGCTTGGAGGAGAGCTGAAAAGTTTCAATAGATTACTGGTAGAGATGAATTTCGAGGAATGGCTACCTCTCAGTTGGGTTTTGACAAATCGAAAGTTACCTGTTTCCGTTGCAAAGGAAAAGGACACTTTAAAAGAGAGTGCAAAAGCAAAGAAGCAACCGGGAATCAAGAAAAGAACAACTATTATCATAAATCAATTTTCCACCAGATTACTCAACAACCACAAACTGCACATGGTCATGCTATTGAAGATGGAAAGAAGAAAGCTTTACTTATCCATCAAGATGATGAATTTGTTGCTGAAGGATTTAGCTGGGATAAATACATTCCATCTGGTTCAGGCTTTGTTGCTAGAATTCAGGGTGAAGAAGAGACTAATCAGAAAAGAATCCTGATTTTTCCAGAACTTGGAAGTGATATGGATACCGATGATGAGGAAGAATATCTCAACAGAGCTAGAAAAGGCATTGAACCTACTGGTTTTAATTTGTTTTTTGCAGATAAAATGGAGATGCTAAATCAAAAGAAGATTGCAAGATTGAAGAAAGAGCTGGAAGCAGCAAAAATGCAAGCTGATGAAAAGACAAAGACAGAAGCTGAAGAAGCAAATGTTGAATCTGTGACTGAGAAAGTAGTTGAGAAAATTGTTGAAGTGGAGAAAGTGGTGGAGAAAATAGTTGAAGTTGAAAAATTAGTTGAAGTCGAGAAACTCGTTGAAGTTGAAAAGACTGTCGAGCTTGAAAAGATAATTGAAAAAGTGGTTGAAGTTGAAAAACCATGTTTGAAGTGTTCGGAATCTTGTAAAGTTTGTGAGGAGAAAGACATGAAGATTGCTGATCTGGAAAAGATTAAAGAAGATTTATTGTCTGATGTGAAGTACATTAAAGAGTCTTATGATGTACTGAACAGAACAGTTGATGGTCTGAAGAAGACAAATTCAGAAACCGAAAAAGCAATGGATAAAATGAGTGCAACATTAATGACAAAGCAAAGTGTCATCAATGAGTATATTGAAGACTGTGCTAAACTGAAAAAAGAAGTGGAACTTGAGAAAATTGAGAGTGAAAGGATTAAACGATTATTGTTGAGTTATACTACATGTGATTATCTGATTGATCGTGTTTATCCTACTGTTGCAGGTCTGGAAGCGTTCATGGACAAAAAGACTGAAGATACTGATACTGGTAAGAAACCAAGTGTCAAGTATAACAGATGTCCGCCCCCGATCCATGAAACTTATTCTCCCAGGAATCCTAATGAGGAGCGTCTAAAAAAGGCAGTCAACATCAAGTTAAAGTTTGAAATCATTGATGAATTACCAGACAATATTGATGTTACATTCACAGCGTCTGACACTGATCATGAGTCTGAGTTATTAAAGAAAGTTGTCGATCAGGTGTTGGATACGGATGAAGAGCAAAACTGGAGTCTAAGTCTGAAAGTCCGAGTTCGTCAGAAAAGAGTCCGAGTTCACCAGTTAACAGGGTTTACAATAGAGAATTCCTGTTATCAAAATCTAATTTGAATGACGGGTCAATCAAAGTGGCTTATACTTTGTATGATTCAGAAAAATTATATTCTGATGAGGAATTTCCAATAAGAAGTGTAAAAACTGAAATGATCAAACAGGTTTTCAAATTAACAGAAATTAATATTTCTGAAATAAAAGATTTATATCTTGATGAAAAACCTAAAAAATACACTTCAAGAGTTCAACAAAGATTGAACAAGAAAAAGAGTTACAGTTCTGGTTCAGGTTATCGAAAGAAACCAAACCATAATGGTAATCTCAAAAAGAAAGGTCTTGGTTTCAATTCTTCAGAAAATTATAAAAATCAGAAAACTTATAAACCAAAAACAAAATTTGTTTCAGGAGGAAGTTCAGAGGATGAACAGAAGAAACCGTTCTGGAAGCAGTCGAATCAAGAGTTTCTTGCTGAAGTAAAGAAGAATGTGAGGAAGTTTGCTTCGAGAGTTGATAGAAGAACCTGTTTCAAATGCCAAGAAGTTGGACATATAGCTTGGAATTGCTCCAAGACCAACTACCAAAAACAGGAAGTTTCTTCTAACTTTGTTCTGAGAAAGACTTGTGTTGATAAGAAAGAACAACCTGTGAAAAATGTTAAATAGTTTGAAAATTCTACTTCTGAGGAAGGAGAAAGTTCAAAACGGTTTTACAAAAGAAGAGGTGATTTGAGTAAACAAAAGTGGGTTGTTAAAACAAATAGTTGTTCTGACAATGAATCTGATTCCATAAAATCAGAGGAGTCATGTGTTGAGAAAAAGGTTGATAATTCCGTTCCTGAGATGAACGAGGAAAACTTTCCATCATTGACAAAAGATTATTTGAAATCAAAAGGTAGGGTTGAGATTTCAGGTCAATTCTTTGCTGATAAGAAAGAATTTGATGCTGAAAAGGTGTTTAATGGAAATGTTAAACATATTTTTGGTATGATGGTTGCAGGAAAAGTGAAAGGTGCTAAAGAATTCTACAAATCAAAGTGCTGGTGGGACAGATGTGTTCCAGAATCTCCCAAGGATGGTCAGCCTTGGGGGAAAGTATTTCCAAACTAAAAATCTGACTTGCCGGAGCTCCAGGTTGGTAAGAGTGGAGCAGGAATCGGCATCTTTCTTATCAAATGATTCTACAAGTGGTACAGTTTGTATAGTACAGGTGATATCTTTAAATTGTTATATTTTGATTTACAAGTGATTATAGTTGGTGAGTGAACCTGTAAGTGATTGAAAGAGGTTTTCATTGACAAGTGGTTAATCAAGGTCATTAAGTTGAACTTGATTGGACCATACTTACAATTGGTATGTTGAAGTTGAATTGATAATCCCTTAACCTACAAATGGTTTCTTAAAATCAACAAAACTTATTTTCCGGAAAAACCATTTGATTAAAATAAACTTAAGTGTTTTGAAATCACAATGGGAAAATAGTTTGTTGTAAGGGGGAGTTCTGATTGTTTATGCCAAGTGGATGGCGAATTAAAGCGATTCGATATCAGTTGTCACTTTATTGTATAGTTTGTTTTCAAATTTCCTAAAATGTGTTTACATTTTAGGGGGAGTAAAAATTTTCAGAAAATCCAAAAACATTTGAAAATTTGAAAAAGACAAAAACATGATAAAATGAAAAATGAGTTTTGTTGTATAAAAGAGGAAATGATAGTACATCAGTGGACGATCACGGCATGCTAAAGAAATGGAAAGTTAAATGTGATAAACGGTCTCACTAATGATGTGTCAGTAGGTTTTTGCACATTTAGTAGATTGTGACGAGATATAAACCTAAATTTCAAACTTGCTTAATTCGTGGGTAACATCTCTCGGATATATGGGTAACCCCCGAAATCTCATTTGAAATATTCCTTTTTCTGATATACTAGGTTTTTATACTCAGTGATATCTGGGGTATTATTCCTGGACTTTTGCTGAATGGAAGTTCTGACCTAGTCCTCGAATAATACTTTTCGCAATGCTTGAAACATAGCATCACCCTCAGCATATATGATAAGACAATAAAATTGCTTAGCAATGCTGTTGTAAAAAAGATCCTCTAAATGGGACTCACCCAAAAGTTGAGTCATGATCTCTCTGTTGAACGGTAGTTCTGACCTGAGCTCTCATGATTCTTCATAATTTATTAACCCCTACAGATATCATTTGTGTCATAATTACCTGTAAGACTGAATATTGGGATCTGGATACGGGAGTATATTTTGAGGTGGGACACTCGAATAAGTTTAAGTCTCTAAAACATTAATCTCGTATCTCGATACAGTTGAACTTTGTGTGAAAATTTAAGTGGATCAGTATACTGACAATCTAAGTGAATCGTTTAGAACTTAAAATGTATAAAGCTTAACGGTGTTGGTGATTTGTCTCATAAACTGATATGATCCTCTTACACAAACTCACAAAAATATTGTATGTAAATATTTCTTTACTTCATTTTATTTCAGTTCTATCAAAAATCCAAAAAGATTTTTAGTGTGTTTTAGCATAAATTTTGAAAAATCCAAAAAGATTTTAGACAACTGATGTTGAAAAGCTGATTTTCAAAATTCCGAGTGCTGAACATGACGAACAGGTTTGGGAAAATTTGTTTAAAGATGTTTGAAATGAAAAATGATATATATTCAAGTGGTTCATCAGAAATTGACATGATAAATCTTTCTATTCAGGGTTGTGTCTTCAAGGGATTAGCAAAGTTTCTAAATTTGTTATATCTTATCTTTTATGAAACTTATGTTGTGGGTAGAGAATATGCAGGTGAGTCAGGTTACGATACCTGAACTTGTGAAAGTCAGATTACGATCCCAGTACAAGTTGAGGGGGAGTCTGTTAGAGAAAGAGAGTCTAAAGATGCAAGAGCTAGGAGCCAGAGATCCTGAAAGAGAATTGGAGATAGGATAGAGCCAGTTAGAGTGAAAGAAGCACGAAGACTGATAAAGACTGAAGATTGAAAAGACTCGACACTTAAGACTCGTCAACATCTGAGGGGGAGTCTGTTAGTGCATTCATCTGCCGACTTCGTCTTATATCGAGTCTCAGTTGCGTTGCGGATCTGAACAAGTGTGACATCATCATATACAATGATGACATCATCAATATGACATCATCATTGCATCATTACACAAGAAGACAAAGTAATATGGCATGTTTACGTGAAATCAGATTGTTATAGTTTTTAGTGATTTCGCTTATTTGGACTTTGGGATTTCGCTTATATGGACATATGGGGGTTTCGCTCATATGGTCCTGTGACATATAAGCGAAATCACCAACTCTATATATAGGGCCATGAGCGAAATCAGTTGTAGTGGTCTTGTTTCCGGTAACGAACTGCTGCCGAAGTGCCGTTTGACTTGTAATCAGCGTGAAATCAATATACAAGGCAAGATTTAGTAGAACAAGCTGTTTTTCGTGTCTGTTTCTTGTTATTCAGCACCTGAAATGGATTAGAACACCTCCGATTGACTCGTTCGGGTCAGCACGCGATCCTACATAATTTATATACATTTCTATTATTTTTGGGGTGTTACATAAAAGCAACACCTGAATTGCTTGCCTTTTCAATTTGCTTTGCACGATACAAAGTCGGATCTTGAAGCTTCTCGAAATCAGAGTCTTGATCTTCTAAGGTCCATGCGTAACCTTTCATCTTCTGGATTGCTTGATCAAGAGTCAATTCTTCATATTGAGCACTCTTTTTGATTACGGCTGAAAACATATTCCACTGTTTCGGTAAACAATTTAGAAACTTTTCTACCTTTTCGAATTCGGTATACAATCCAGGTTGGCTTCGATCTAACTCACTCAACAAATGGTAGAATCTGTTTACCATATCATCTAATGATTCACCTTTCATAGCTTTAAACACTACGAATTGAGTCTTCAGTCGATCAAGTCTCCTTTTCTTGAATAGCTCATTTCCTTCATACCTGTCGCTCAAACTGTCCTATAATTCCTTTGATGAGTTTTTGTTACCGAAAGTGTGTAGGATTGATTGTGGTAACGACATTGTAATTAAGGACATTGCCTTCTCTTCGCATTCATAATACTTTCTTTGATCACTAGTTAAAGCGAGATAACTGGTAATTGTTAAAGTGCGAACAGGTTCTCCGCCAAGACCTGACATCATACATAACCACATTCTTACATTTTTCGCTTTGATATACCTTTCAAACAGTATCTTCCATTCTGGATAATCTAACTCGTTCAACAACATGGGAGGTTTATCACTGCTTCCGACTTCGTTGTTGTGTCTGATACCTTGAACAATGGTGTTCAAGTTGTTTGCCATCTTCACTATGTCTTGGTTAACACTTTTCACACAAACACTTACTGATGAAACTTCAACAAACTAACAAATTCGTTCCAAAGATCACAAGTACTGATAAACACTTCAAAAATACGGACAATTGTGTTAAGTATTGACACTCTGGTAAATTCGGACAAAGGATAATAAGTATAGACACTTAAATTCGGAAAATAAGTTTAAGAACTTACTCTAAATTCAGACACAAGAAGGAACAAGTTCTCACCAACTCTAAACTCACTTAAATTCAGACACAAGTGAAGAATAAGTTCTCTCACTCTAAATGCGGACAAAATGGAATAAGTACTGACCAATACTCCGTTAAATTCAGACAGAATAAGATGTGAAAGAACTTATAAATTCAGACACCTAATCAATCTCTAAGTACTGACAACTTTGTTTGGATAAATCAAGAGAATTACAAATACGGACAATACTTAAATCGGACAGGAGTGTATAAGTTCTCACCCACAAACTCTGACAAAGTATTTTGAACAAATTCAGACAAAAACCCACAAGTACTGACAAGGGGTTATATCCAAATTCGGACAAAACAACCAACTTCTGAATTTATTTCCCAAGTGTTACTACACACTAGGTCATCAATAAGTTCAGAAGAACAAATACGGACAACAAACAATCCCAAAATATATTTGAAAACAATGATTGCTTACCTCAGCAATCTTCTTCAAAAACCCATAGAATTTGTAGAAAAACTTTTAGATCTTACACTTTCTGAACAAAATCTCAACAATCCAATCAATGATAACCACTCAAAACTAAAATCTAATCACCATCTATCATGAAACATCAAGAAATAAATGAAGGATCCATGAAAAACATGAGAAAAGTATGAGAAAACCCTAGAAAATTGAAACTCGCTAGAATGAATAAAACCAATAAAAAACTAACCTCCAACACGAAGTCTACAGTGGTAAGAGCACTCTCTATACAGAACCTGCTCTGATACCACTTGTAAGGTCATCTGCCTCTACGAGAAGCACCTCGAACACACGAACCCAGACCGCTCGACACACACGTGATGTGCGGAAACCACCGCGTGACTCGTACCGCTCCGTAGAACTCGTACAGGAAGAGTAGAAGATGAGAGAACCGAATAATCTGTGAATACACGGAGTATTCACAGATCACAATCAACGATTACACACAGTTATAGCACACACGCTAAGTTAGGGTTTGTTTCACTCTCTAGAACAAGTCTTGCACAGAAAGTTTTCTCAAAAACCATTGCCAATGTATTCATTCACTGAGAATATATGCAAAGTTTAGTACGAACACATAAGTCCTGACAAACACAAAACCTGGTCCGTATATACCCTAAATACGGACATAACATACTAAACATACTTGTCAGTACTTAACATATAAGTACTGACATTACAAAGAGCTAAATTCTGACAACAAGTAAACTTCTAAGTTCTGACAAAACATGAAAAAAAAAATTGGATACCCCATAAACTCATCTTGTCCGAATTTGCTATATTGTAAACATAACTTTCAACAAATTACATAACAAGACCCTGAAGATTCAATCTTTAGCAGCAACGAGCATTTATCAACCAAGGTACACCTACAAGTTTATATTTTATTTTTAATTTCTTAACCTCGTTTGTATTGTTTGAGGCGTTATCGAATGACAATGAAAATATTTTGTTTTCTTATTTAAAAGTTTTTATTACATAATCTAAAATTTGAAATAACTATTTTCTAGTGTGTGAATACGCAAACTATTCAAACACAATCGTACATTTCATCATTTTCCATGTATTAGGATCTACCCAATGAGCCATCGCAAAGGTACGATTCTTGTAAACCGTGTGGAGCCAACCAAAAATCAGTAGTTAAGCTCACACAGTTTGTAAGTTTTCATAAAAAAAAATATTTTTTTGCTTGTTTCTTTGAGTTTTCATAAAATAAAAATTAAATTTTTTTGCTTGTTTCTTCAGTACAATCTCTTAGAGTAGTACGAATTACGTGTTTGGAGCGAGGTTGGAGCGTGTCTTGAATCATTTTTGTCAAGCGAGGGTTGTTGAACAACAAACCTTCTTGAATCAAGAATTTCGTCATTTGATTTTGAACCTTGCTAAAGTCATAAATAAAAATGTCATCTTGAGTGTCTATTGATATATCACCATTTTCAACATTTTCATTCAACTTTCGACAACATTTTCATTCAACTTTCGACAACATTTGGTAATATGATTACTCAAAGTCGAGTTTGAGTTTGGTTGTAGAAAACTTCCACACATTCTAAAGTGAGCCTTCAAAGGGCCATTGGACATTAGAAATAAATCAAACTACTAGTTTTCTTGCCCAAAATTTTGGTGTTCCGAGTCGATTCCCAAAGGCTCACAACGGTTGGCTCATTTGAGGAACCGACACGAACGAATGCTTGTGATTGAGCACTTTGTAAAGTCATAACTACTAAGAAAATAAGCAAAGTGAATAAAAAGCGAGCGTATACTAGAGCTGTTTTTGTTGCGTTTTAAGTGTGTTTTTTTTTTTTTTCATTTTCGAGTGTAGTGATCAACCCAATACATCAATTACATATTTATACTAACTTGGGATCAGGGCCGGCTCAACCATTTTGGTGGCCTAAGGCGAACTAAAATCTTGTGGCCTTTTTCCCAAAAAAATGTATGTAATTGAAAGTTAAACTTGAAGGGCCCAAGTGTAATTATTTGAAAGATTGTGTTAAAATTTAAAAAGAAGAAAAAAAATGCTGAACAAGGGATTCGAACCCGGGCCTATAGTTTTGGTGGCCCAAGGCCCAAGCCTCATTTGGCTTACCCTTGGGCCGGCCCTGCTTGGGATGGGGATTAATGGCTATATAGTCGTTTTCCAACATAGATAATGGTTCCAAACGACAAGTTAATGGCTATATGGCCGTTTTCCAACATAGAAATTCAAATGGTAGGCATTCGTTTTAAATCGTTGTTTTTTTTTTGCATCAGATTCGAACCAGTTTGATTAAAAACTGATTCGGTTTGGCCTTTTGGGCGGGGGAGAAGGACCGGTTTGAACCTATGGGTTTGATTTCAACATGAACCGATTTAGGGGTACCGGTTTGGAACCAGAACCAGGTCGGGTTGGCTGATTTCAATCTCCAAGCCGGTTTTTTTCACCTCTAGCTACATGTATATAAATATTACAATATATATATATATATATATATATATATATATATATATATAGGGGTAAAATCAAATAAAAAGTTTATTTTGCCTAAGTAGGATGAGAAGAAATCTTAACCATTCATTTTTCAAATCAATGGCTAAGATGAAAGTGTAGGAGAAAGGATGAGTGCAATGGTATTTTGAGAAAATCCTATTTAGGGTGGAGGGTATAGTCAAACACCTTAGGGTGTTTGAGTGAAATCCTACCCAATAATATTATGTCATGTCAACTCCCCATTTTGCACTCAATCAGAGGGTATAGTCAAACACCCTAGGGTGTTTGAGTAGGTTAAAAAATAAAAAAATTGTGATTGGTTAAAAGGGGTTGGGACCCACCATTTTCTCAATCACTCTCTCTCCCCCATTTTCGGTAAACACTCACCGAAATACCCACCCTCTCTCCTCCTCACCGAATACCCACAAACACACGGTATAGTCACCGATCGGTGACATACCCTCCCCGCACAAGTCCCCGAGGATTATACCCTCTACCCTTATGGACTTTCTCTCTCCATATGCAAGGCACATGCATATTCCACCTGCATTTTTTAAACGTTCGTAACTTTTTTATACGACGTTATTTTTTCATAAAAATTTCACCGTAAAATCGAGCGTCGTTTTATCTTTAATTTGAGTACCATATTGCTATATAAAATTTGAAGACTAAAAAAACCCACTAAAATGTGTTGTATTTCTATGTTGTATAACATTTTTTATGCTGAATTTTTGTACTATATTTTTGTGCTAATTTTTTTGTCTTAAATTTTTTTTCTCAATTTTTTGTGCTGGATTTTTTTTTGTACTACATTTTTTGCTGAATTTTTTCGTGCTGTATTTTTTTGTACTAGATTTTTTTGTGCTATATTTTTTGTACTACATTTTTGTGCTATATTTTTTGTACTAGATTTTTTGTGCTAGATTTTTTTGTACTAGATTTTTTTTTTGTATTTTTAAAAAACAAAAGGGGTGCCACATGTCATTTTCACTCATATTTATAAGGGCCAAAATGTCCTTCATTCCTACTTATTAGGAGTGTCACATGTCATCATTACAATCGTTCTTAGGCTACTTATGCAAAATCCACTTTTTAGTGGATCTTTCCCTTATATATATATATATATATATACTAGTCGTTTACCCGCGCGATGCGGCGGGAAACATATCACGTAGGTTGGTGAGTTTAGGGCTATGTACGGGGCGGTTCGATTTTGAGCCATAACTAAAACCAAATTAATGGTGCAACGAAAAACACAACACTTGTTAGTAATTCTAAGGGTGTGCATGAGAAGGTTCAGTTCAGTTGGATCATAACTAAAATCTAAATTTTCGGTTAAGGTATCTCAAAACCGGTCATGGGGATTTAAAGAGTTTTAACAGGATGTAAACAAACCAAACTGCGCCAAGCCAATAAAAGCACAAACATAAGCTTAAAACTAATCAAACCAATCCGTTAGTTTACCATTAGTTTATCAGTTGTTTCGTGATATATTGTATAATACTTAAGTTAGTTTTCTTATTCGTGATATGTTGGCCCCCATTGATGTGTAGGGCGGCACCATGGGGCGCTAAAATGGGTGAGGTGATTAGCTAAAGATGTAGACTAAACCACATGAATTATCCGTATATTTTACTTCGTTTTTTTAAAGCTTTCAATTGGGTTAGCTATTTTGTGGAGTTTTCGGTTGATGATCTCTTTTGTTTTATTTATATAGTGATTCCTACTTTTAGGAGCCCACGCGTTGTGGTAGAGTCTACAAATTACAACGCATTACTCGTTTTATGTTAGTTTATCAATCCTCTAGTGATATATAGTATAGTACGTCATAAGCCTTACATATCTCGATTTAATAATAACAAACACATGAATAAGAAAATATCAATCATATATATAGTAATTTAAAAATAAATATTTGAAGACACGAATAACAAATATCTACACAAAAATTATCCTTTTAAAAGAACTTAAGGAAATCATATTTTAAGAATGACACATCATTGTGTGTCTCAAATGTCGAGTTTATACGCGACCATAGTATATTTTGCTTACCTAAAATATTCACTGAAAACATTAATAATTAATAAAAATATTGTAATAGGTATACCGTAACACACGTTAGATTTTCTTAAAATACACGTATGTAAACTAAAAGGTACTTTGTGACAAATAAAAAGTTGAAGTATCAATTGACTTGAAATCAAATAAGAATCCCCAAACTCGTTAACCTCATATTAAAGCCTTTTTAAGAGAAACAAATAGATTTAAAAAAAAATAGGAAAGGGTATTTGATTTTTTAAGTGTTTGACCATAAAAAAATATATTATTATTAGTCAGTAAATGTTGGCTTCAACCCAAGATCAAAGTGAAAAAATAAAAGAACAGAGACTTAGATTTCTGCTAGAACTCACGACTAAAACAAATTTGATTGAAACTTGAAATTGCATACATAAAACCTACGACCTCCTGATGACCCTTTATATAGAATAAACAAAAACATCCTATCCTATTCATACTAGAACTAATTTACTTGCATGACACTTATAGATAATTATCAAAACTAAATTAAACCTACGGATAACATTCAGAAACTAAATAAACTTTAAAACTAAACTTAATCCTACTTGTCACTTTAACCCTCCATCTTTCTTTACTTTTAGGATTATAACCTTCAATCTCCCCCTTAATCCTAAAATCCGACTCATTCTTCTTCAAAACAATGATAAATTGTTGATGTCTTCCGCTAGATTTGCTTCTTCTTTCTTTTCATCCCACTTGGTGCATTCGTATCCAAAGTGCCCAAATTCACCACAATTGAAACACCGAAACCTGCTTTTATCACCACCTCGACCCGTACCTCTTCCTCGTCCTCTTTCACCTCTACCGTAGCCTCTTCCGCGGCCTCTTCCTCGTTCGCTACTTTCACCATACTTTTGTTCGGCCATCAAAAGTTGGCTTTGCTCTTCTTCCTTTTCACCACGGCTCTTTCTTCTTTCTTCATACGACTTTAGCCTTCCTACCACTTCATCAAAGAGCATTGAATCCAAATCGAAACATTGTTCAATCGAAGTTACAATTTGAAGATAGGAGTTTGGCATTGCATCAAGTAACCTTCTCACCATTTCTTCTTCTTCAATTTCGTGCCCGAGACCCCTCAACTTTGAAACCAATCCACTCACCTTAGAAGCACCATCATCAACGAGTTCTCCTTCCTTCAACCGCAAACCTTCAAGCTCTCTTCTCAATGTTGCAATTCGAGCCGCCCTAACTCTTTCTACACCCAAGTATCGTGTTTTCAAGCCATCCCATACTTTCTTCGGGTCCGTGTAACTCAACATTTGCAACACCATCTCCTCGGGTATAGCTTGAAACAAGAACGCAAGCGCTTGTTTCGATTTTTTCTGATCTGGTTCTTCTCCTAAATTCCTTGTTTCGACGGTCTCCCATATGCCGTAAGCATCCATGATCGCCTTGACTTTTACCGCCCATATCGGATAGTTTGTAGGAGTAAGAATCGGGACTTGAAACGACAACGAACCTACATCTTTTTTTGCTTGTATCATCGCCATCCTTCACTTTCTTTCTTTCTTCTTTGAATCGACTGACCTTTCTTTCTTTCTTTGTCGATTTCTTCTTTCTCGGTCTCTTTCTTCCTGAGTTGCACCTGCGTTTTTTTTTTCTTTCTTACGGCACCGAACTTTCTTCTTTCTCTTTCTCACGCAGGTTGCACTATCTTTCTTCTTTCTTTGCTGATTTGAATCAGCTTCTTTCTTTCTTCTTTCTTTCTTTCAATTCATCAAGAACAACATTCTTGATTACCTACTCGACCTGAAAAACTAGTTGCTATGTTTTTCTTTTGAACTTACTACTAACTGTAATACAACAACCACGGTTGCTGCAATCAAATTTTGGTTTTGATTTTTTTCTATACCTAACCAGATTTGAACTCAAACAAAATACCTTGCAACCAAGGCCACTAAAAAAGATATTTAATTATTTTCCTTGTTCTCTAGCGGCAACAACAAAAGAATTCTACTTTCTTTTTTCTTTGGGTCTGCTGACTTCCTTAATTGCAGTCGGCGAGACAAAACAAGGATAAAGCTGGGATAATTTTTCTTAAATCGATGGCCGGGTTATGGATGTGTACGACTAACCTCCAATCGTCTACTTCAGTACTTCTTCTCTTTCTATCGTGTTCTTTCGTGCCGTGTAACGAGCCGTAGCTCTGATACCAATTGTTGGCTTCAACCCAAGATCAAAGTGAAAAAATAAAAGAACAGAGACTTAGATTTCTGCTAGAACTCACGACTAAAACAAATTTGATTGAAACTTGAAATTGCATACATAAAACCTACGACCTCCTGATGACCCTTTATATAGAATAAACAAAAACATCCTATCCTATTCATACTAGAACTAATTTACTTGCATGACACTTATAGATAATTATCAAAACTAAATTAAACCTACGGATAACATTCAGAAACTAAATAAACTTTAAAACTAAACTTAATCCTACTTGTCACTTTAACCCTCCATCTTTCTTTACTTTTAGGATTATAACCTTCAGTAAATAAGAGTAACAAATAGATTAAAAACTTAAGAAATAGTATTTGAGCTCTTAAGTGTTTGACCATAAAAATAGATCAATATTAGTCAGTAAATCAAATCTGAGAGTTCATAATGCCCACCTAACTGAGCATGCTATTGATTCAATATGTTTAGCAATATTAGAATTCATAATGGCCACACTTGTATGTATTTCGCAAAAAAAAAGTATACCCACTATAACATCATTTCAGTTTTTAGTTTATCTCCCAAGTCATTACAACTCTATAAAATAAATGTAGAAAGCCAGCTCTTTGTTTCAAGCTTGTTCTCCAATCTATCACATTCAAGAAGGCCAATGTGTATTCTAGCTCCAACAATCATTTAGCAAGAGCTCCACAATTAGAAACAATCTGCAAGAGCACCATGATAAACCACTGAACCAGTAGAAAATTCTAACGGTTGCTTCTTGTGATGCTAACCAAATAAGATGGAAATAAACCTGGTTCTAGTTAGCTTTGAATTCTCGAGATCGAGTCTGCTTCAAGCAAACTACAAGACTACCTTTTTAAGGTCATTTGTTTTAATAACAAAACATACAGGTAAGGCTAGAAAAAGACCACCTTGCCCATAACCATGATCACACAATAGAAATTAAGAACTAACCTGCAGACTGGGAAAAAAACATTGTTAATGGTAGATTCTAATTCAATTCCCAAAACATGATCTTTTTTGAAGAATAATATGGCCCCTCTAGGTCCTCTGATAGATTGTAGAGAGAAGTCAGAATGTGGATATAGTTTAAAAACACAATATTTAGACCAGAATATCAAATGAAATGGGGAAAGGCATACCTGGGAAAACATTTCCTTTGCATGCCTGTGATAGTAACATACAAGAAGTAGTGCGTATGCCGAGAGGAAAAAGAATCAACTGAATAAATAAATGCCAACGTGACCCGTGTCGTTTTAGACTTGATTAGTTGAAATGCGGAAAAACGTACCTGGCAAAAACAACCACAAAATCATAGGTTTTTTCTGTGACTTCATCGATGAGTAAAGCGACAATTGACTCGTCGACCAAGCAAAGCTGAAGAAGGCTACATGGCTTCTTTCTGGATTGGCAGTTGATCCCCTATTCCAAAGTAACTTTTAGTGCAGGTTAAAAACGATCAAGTCGACCCGAAGCACTTATTTTACATCTTTTATAGACAGCTAATGTGCCAACTATAATTACAAAACTATATTGTTATAAATAATAACAATTAGGAAGTTGTACACACAAAAATTCGTTTTGGGCAAATTTGACCCGTTTTGCTTCTAGTTGCCTTCTATTTGACCCGTTTGAGATTTAAAAAACCCAAACCGGCCTATAAATGGGTACGAACTTAAACAATGTCGATGGAACTACTGAAAGGACCATTGCTAGCTCTCTTACAAAAATTGCTTTTGAGGTCAAACCTAGTATCGTTTAAAACCGATATCGAAATGGATTTTTTTAGCATTTAACACTAAAACCTTTCTAGTTGGTGAATATTGACATTTTATGTCTGTACACTTGTTATTATCACATTATTTTCAAAAATTCAAAGGAACAATATTTATTCAAAGTAATATGTTTGACTTCAAAAAGTCAATCGAAACTTAAAATCGTAATGCACCTGTAATCATTTTAATGTTTACTCCAAGATTCAAAGCCCTATGTATCGTCTTGACACTAACATGACGTGGTGGATCAAAGAGCAGCATTAGCCCGATAAACTGCCATGATCCTGCTGGACTCTCTTTTTATCCCTCCCTCTAGAACTTCCCATTAAAAAAAAACACAACCAACAATCAAAACCTGAACATAATAATAAATAAAAAGGAAAAAAAACATCTTATTTTGACTCATAAGTCACCTGGTATACTGTAACACCCCAACCCGGATAGGGCTGACGTGTCACTATCATAGATATCAAAAACCAAACACAATCCATTGAACGAAGAAAAGTTGAATTCGAAAGATAAACAAAGTCTTAAAACAAACCAAGAATCCTAAGTATTAATTAATTCAAAAAGTTGAAATAAATAAAAGTCTTTATTCTTGAACCGCATTTTACTCTCATCATCACTAGTTCCCAACATTCCCCGGATTACCTGTCAACAAATAAGAAAACACAACAAAGAAAACTACGGCTGAGCCAAAGGTTGCCCAGTAACGGAAAAATCAAATAGTACAAGTAAAGAGAGGACATAAAGAAAGAAATAAGAAATTTTTGAACACAAAACCAAAACTGACACTTGAACAAATACTGAACATAATCTGAGGCAAAACAAAATCAGACATACAAAGCATACCAGACAATATTATAAACATATCAGATCAGAAACATATATCAGAATACGTGACTACAAATAATAACAAACCAAGTCACGTGAGACGGAAACACCCACGAGCCTAAACAACCAAACAGGTACACAACTAGCTAGTCCATGCACCTATGAGACGGTGAGTATGGTGTACGCCCCTTGTTCCATCTCCACAAACCAAACCAAACCAAACCGAACCGAACCAAACCAAACCAAACATGCTCGGGTGACAGAGTACAACAATTAAAGCTAACAAGAACATGCAACAATGATTACAACTGCTAAAGTCTATTGCATGCTACTATGAACTTCTCAAATAATAAATGCGAAATGAAGCAACTAACGGAAACAAACAAAATCCGTACTGCAAAGTAACGGATATGATAAAAAATACTCTGATGAGAAGACCAAAGAATCCGTACCAAGAGTAACGAAAATAAAATTATACTATTATGTAAACGAAACAGAATCCGTACCTTAGATTAGCAAGCAAAGCAAAGGAATCCATAATTAAATCGAGTCGTCCTCAAAACTTTTGCGAACCTCAAATGATCAGAAGGAACAAGACGGCGGCAGTGGCGGTTCATGGTGACCGAAGGCGGCAATGATGGCAAACGGTGGTCACACCTGATTCGCGGTTGCCCATGTTGCGAAGAAGGCGATTCGAACCAGCGGAGGCGTTGGCAATTAGTTGCGGTGGTGGGATGGTTGATCATGACATTGGCGACTTGGTTCGCACCGATGGTAGTTACTCGTGAACCGGCCGATGACAGCGGGGATGATTAGTTGTGGTTGCGAAAGGTAGTGCGGTGTGACAAAACTCCCGCAAACAAAGGTGCTACGGTGGTGTGAAACCCGACAACGGCGATGAATGGTGATGCGACCTGATCGTGTATAGGTTAAGTGAAATAGAGGGTTGCGGCTTGACGGAAACTCGAAAGAACTTATTCAGAAGCCATTCCGATGGAATCGTTTTAAGGTTTTCCTTTGATGAACAACGAGTTCTACGACAATGATTCTTGAAAATACAAAAATAATACTAGTGCTTGTGTACGAGAAACAAGGAATTAAGATAATATAACAGTTTACATTGAGATAGTTGGTAAACGGGTAACAAGCTGCGCCGCTACCCCCTTTTGAATAGCAAAACTAAGCCTTTTAAAAACTACGTCCATAGATCTCGGGGTCATAACATTACTATGCATGACCCTTTGAACTCGACTAAGTAGGTCCACAGCCTCTGGCGCCAGAAAACCAAAAGTATCAAAGGCAAATGGGATAAACACGTGCTGGTTGTCAAGGCACGCTTTCTCATGCTTGATCACTTTACCCGAAGCAGCCTGACCCACTGTGAGATTCAAACAAATTGAATTAAGATGGAAATGATTTTTGTCGGTTACAAACAAATTGAATTTGAGATTCAAATTCCATATTTTCTTATACATGTTTCCTTATTACTTTTTTTTTCCATACCATAACGTCACATATACACATCAATTAGCAAGGTGTAAATAATTTAACCTACAATTAATTATCAAATCTCTTTAGACTTTTATTTATTTTTGTTATATTGTTATTTTTTTTATTTAAAATTTCCGAATATTACAATTCTACCTTCCTAAAAAAAAATTTCGTCTCGAAATTGTTAAGTAGGTACCTTACAAGACATATATAAATATATGTATCTAGATAATGAAGTATCAAAGCCATATGATTCAAGATTTATGATTAAAACAACATAAATTAAAACTTAGATTGCAAAAGAACATAATTATATATTATATTAAAATCCAAACTTGAATATAGTCGTTCAAATAATTGAAATACGATACATATTCATGATACAAATAGATTTGGACAACATATTATACATTTATGCCTTGTAACAAGATAAAATACACTTATTTAATTAGTGATGAAGTTGATTGGATCACTAATAGCTTGTTTACAATCAACAATTTTTTTATTCAATCTATATAATATTGTTATGTGTCATAATTTTTTTTAGCACATGATTAAAATATGTTTCGAAATATTAGAATACCACCCCTCTAAAAAAATCCTAACTCGAATTAAAGCTTACCAAAACTAGTTACGATAACACATCTTATTAATTCAAATTTCAAAGTTGAAGATAAATAATAGATCATTCAAATAGTCGGATTATTAATATTCTATATCTTAAGTTATAAGTCATTCAAATTCAAATGTCACGAATAAAAATTTATATTTTAGTAGTATGCATCGTGAGCTAGTATATCATTTAATACTAAATGGTAACGATGATAACAATAATACCAACTTAACCCTTTTTTTTATTCTATAAATTCTACAAGATGAGTAAGTGTCTTAAGGTATCTAACACATACAAAACACATTTCAAATTGCATAAAAATATATCATACACAAATTCAATAGCACGGAGTTACTAACATGACAACGTAAATGAGGACTTAACTAAATTAACTTTAAGTGTGATCAAAACAAAATCAAACAGATAGAAATTCTGACTACTAAGACATGAAGGGATTCAGATAGGCACCGGTCCACATAATAGGAATCCAAAAGCGCATGTATGTACCTGTAATTCACAATTACGTTCATGACCGTAATTGTCAATCACCTTACATCGATGCCCTAACGGTCCTCCCATCATGCATCTCGATAACTTATCCAAATTGTAAGACAGGCAAAGTAACGATAAAAGAAGGATTATCAGTTGTTATAATTCGAAGTCATAATCAAATAATAACAAAAGTAGATGTGTTGATCTTGATAGAATATAAAACTGATGTGAAACACCCCTTGAAGCACATATGGTAGCAAGGTTCTTATGGTGCGTAATCGAGTTCGTTCGATGCTATACTCATTTTAGCCAAGTCATACACTATGTCCCAAGTCATTTAATGAATTCGATAATGAACCACAATGATGATGGAACTATTCCATACATTCAAGATACAATTAATAACTCTACAAGTTTTAAAACCATCATATAATCGAAACTATTAACTTATTAAATTTAATAAAAAAATCATTATTTGATAAAAATGACAACTTTTATAGAGTTGAAAATTTATACTTAACTAACAGATAATTTAGATAACCTAAATATGAAAACAAAACACTTGAGAACTTGTAAAAATCTTGCACACTGATATGGAACAAGAAAAGGAAACAAAACCAACGCAAAACAAATACTGAGACAAACACATATAACATGTGTTGACAGATATAAAACAAAACACACGATCTAAATCTAACTCGAAAACTAAACCTGGCACTTAGACAAATAACAACCCAAAACCGATAAGGATACTACATCAAATTGTTACATCTGATACGGAAACATGAACGAATGGTGAACATGAACACAAGTAGAGTTATTAGCGATTGGCAAAAGAAACGCCTCAGGCAGATAGACCCAAAGACGACAAACTAAGGAGTATGAAGATTGATTGAAAGTCGCAATCCTAACCGAACGTCTACCCATTAACTCACAGGTTGTTTTTAAGGTTTAAATTTTCTACAGGAAGGAGCCTTAGCCTTAGCTCTGATACCATAAATGTAACACCCCAACCCGGATAGGGCTGACGTGTCACTATCATAGATATCAAAAACCTGTCACACCCTGGCTTTGCGGAAGCGTGGTTAATTATGGTGTGACTTCTTAATACCATAGCTTAATCATAACAAAGCTATATGAATTTAAAAACCATGCAAGTCATCATTAAGTTTAAAAATCAACATACAATACCATTGTTTTAAACATACGACCATAACCATGTTCAACAACATTACAACTAATAACAGAACATAAACGAGGGTTAAGGATTGTGTCTTGTCCAGGTAAGAGAACACAACCCCTAATCCTTGATGACTTCATGAAGATTGCAGCGGAAAACGTTCATACCGTGCCAGAATCCCTTTTAATTTCCTGAAATACATGTGAGTTGAAAAATCAACAATAATGTTGAGCGAGTTCATGTGTAAGTGAGTATGTAAAACACTTGAGTATAAAAAAGTTGTGGTATGTAGCAGTTGTAAGAGGACTTGTGATCACCAATGGTTTGCAAGGCCACTGACATATGTGGAGTGCAAATAGGGAGACTCAAACCTAGCAGATTTCGCCACGGCAAAGTATGTGGACAAAGTCACCCCACGGTACGTTTCTAGTTTGTCCGGGGGCTGGGCTCGCTACACCCAGATAGATCTACCGCTCCTGTCCCTCGGTCCCTCCATGAGGACTAATGGCCCCATGTGTTCCTATCCACTCACATGATCGTATAACACCTCCTTACGTTAAACATACCGTTGTAAAGTACTCGTAAATCATAGTAACATGTATTTCACCCCCGCAGTAAGTAAACTGAAAACAGTTAGAGAAAAGGGGGACATGAACTCACAGTGGATGCGTAAACTCTATCAAGCGTCTTTGAAGCAGTAAGCTGTGCAACGACCTACAAGTGCTAATTCTATTAGACGGACGGCCGTGCTTTAGCTTTACAGTTTATGTTTGCGGGAAATAGTTAGACAACTATTTCGCGTTACATTTTGTATATGCTTGATAGTTATCTTCCTTCCCAAGGATGGGGGATTTAATACATGTGCGCAATATTTTCCATCATTAAGTCTCACTTAACCTTCATATATATTCAACTCCAAAATATATGTATTTATCAAGAATACGTTGTTAAAGTACGCGTTCATAAATATTTCCGTAATTGTGTAAGTTACGTTTTAACATGCAAGTGGTAATATAATTACCGGTGTAACTTATATATTTATGGCGAAAGCGTTTGTATTACTTTTGGAGTCGTTAACGTTTGTAAACATTATTTTTACTCTAAAAATAAAATTTATGCGTTTCACAAAATAATCATAAACAGTGCGTGAAAAGTATATATTTGTCACGTTAATATTTCGTGAAATCCCACCTCCGAATATTTAGTAATTTAAGTCGTGGCGAAATTTATGTTTTGAAATCGTGTCAAAAATGATTCTAACACTTGTAGTGTAAACAAGTTTAAGTGTTAGGTTTTTGGAAAAATTTCGCCAGAGTTTCCTCTGTAACTGGAGGTGGCCACGCTTTCAAGCGTATCATTTTCTTTTAATAACCAAATCAATCAACTTCTTTATTCCAACAAACAATTTCCGACACTTCAAACTAGTCATTAAATATGTAAATTTGCATAATCGCATGAACTTGTAGTTTTTCCGAATCTATATTATAAATCCCATTTATATACGTAGATCTTTATATAAAGTACTTTCAATCTTGTAAAAACCTCGTTTTTAGAGAATCCGTCTTTTACAACTTCTAGTTATTTTTCCCAAAAATAGTTATTTTGCCGAAACATGCGTCACACAAGTGTTTACACACTTGTGTGTTCTAAACATCACTCTTAGTATTGTAAGATCCTTTTTTTTTTTTTTTTTTTTTAAAATACATGGTTCTTAAATGTGTGGTTCTTTGAAGATACCACTTGTGGATACGTAGATCCGCTAGTTTTAAACACCCTTTTACCGGTTAAAACACTTTTACACAAGTAAAATATTTCTTTACAAGTTCATGTCTCTAAAATGTGGTAGTGTCTCACTTTTAACCCTTGTATCTTTCAAAAACAAGCTTATGTGATGATACATGATTTTTCAAAGTCGGGTTAAACAAAAATCCGAGCTACCACATTATAGATCGGGTCTAGATAAACACAAATTTCAAGTCCTACGACTTTTACACAAGTTACATGTCTTTAACCACCACTTTTATGATTTTACTAGACTTTAATGCATCATCTTTCAACATAACGAGATTCAACCGACAATAATCCTTTTATCCACTTTAGATATGTGTAAAAACAAGTTTTAAGTGATATACCTCTAGCTCGGGGCTAGGGAAGAATCGTGACGAAAGACGGGTGGATAAAAGCTAACAAACGAGGTCCTTCGCGTTCCACTTGCACCAAAGCTCCTTATACGCAACTTGTGAGACTTGTATGATCTTGGAATGCAAGAATTAAAATTTGAAAATGTGATGGTGGTGGGTATGTTGTTCGGCCGTGAGTGGGAAGAGCAAGAGAAGAGAGAGTAAATTGGTGATAGTTAAGTGATAAGTGTCTCTAATGTTAGGTGGTATTTATAGGAGAATTATGGGGTATTATCCATTAGGTTCTATGTACTCATGATATCCAACATTCCCTAATTAAATAATAAGTTATGTACTAGTGTGTTCCCCATTAGTTAGGGGACGGTTATGGTGGGGGGTTGGGTTAGTTCGATTGTAAGTAGTTTAGTTGGTGTTTAGTTTAGGTTAATTAGGTAGGTTAAGTGTTTAACCTTGTAAGTTGTATGTTGCGTGTTTAGACGGGTGTTAGGGTGACCAGGGGCCCTAACTGGCTCAGAAAAATAATAATAGTGAAAATATAAATATTTTCGTGTTCCGGGTAAAGCCCGGGTGTCCGGTTGGATAGTAATCCGTTAAAGTGTTACAAAAGCTTTAAAGTGTCGTTTTTGATACTTTTAGTGACACAGTTTAATTTCCAACACTTTAGAAAGTGTCTAGTGATATTTTTCCCATATTTTGGCACTTTACTAGTCAGCTAGAAGCTGGTTAAATTATTAAAGTGCTGTGTTTGGTACTTAAAGTACGTTTTTGGCACATCCGAATCAGTGTATCTTATCCCTAGAGACGCGGTAACACAACCCTTATATCCTACACTCACTACCAGTGTAGCCAAAATATATGAGGCTCTTAACAGGCCTTAGAGGCAGTATTTGCCTGATGCTGGTTATATCAGCATGTTCACTGTGTATCCGTTTAGTGCTACTGTGCTTTTTGTGCATCATGTTTGTCACTAGGGTTCAGTATGTAATCAATGTAGTGACAGCAAATAAAGTATGATGCAAGTAAGTGCATGCATCAGTATGCAGGTAGCAGTTTATCAGCTAGTTCAATCAAGCACAGTAATCAAGTAGTAATTAATCATTAATTAAGTTGTACGGATACCTGGTTTAGTGCGGGTTGTCACATTCTCCCCCCGTTAAATAAATTTCGTCCCGAAATTTTAAGTTCTGCTTGTAGATGCAGGGTTCTTGGGAAATAAGTGGGGGTACTTTTCTTTCATCCGGTCCTCACGCTCCCAGGTGTACTCAGGACCATGTCTGGCATTCCAGCGAACCTTGACGAGTTTGACACTGCTCCGGCGGGTCCTGTTAACTTTCCAATCCGTGACCTCAACAGGTTCTTCAACGAAGTGGAGCGTGTCGTCAATATGAATCTCGTCGATAGGAATGGCAACGTCAATTTGAGTTGGACTTTTCTTTAAATTGGATACATGAAATGTATCGTGAACACCATTTAGTTCAGCGGGTAGATCCAACTTGTATGCTACCGTCCCAATTCTTTCTAGAATTCTGAAGGGACCAATGTAGCGAGGATTCAACTTTCCACGTTTTCCAAAGCGTGCTACCCCTTTCCAGGGTGATACCTTTAATAACACCATCTCCCCGATTTGGAATTCCACATGCTTTCTGTTTGGATCCGCGTAGGCCTTTTGCCTGTGGCGAGCGGCTTCGATGTTTTTAAGAATCTGCGCAATCTTGTCCGTCGTCTCTTGGACGATTTCGGGACCTGCAAGCTGCCTGTCACCTGCGTCAGCCCAACATAGTGGTGATCGACACTTGCGTCCGTATAGGGCTTCAAAAGGCGCAGCACCAATACTGGTGTGGTAGCTGTTGTTGTATGAGAATTCGACCAAGGGTAAATGTTTATCCCAGCTACCGCCCAAATCCATAACGCATGCTCTCAGCATGTCTTCCAAGGTTTGTATCGTTCGCTCGCTCTGGCCATCAGTTTGCGGATGAAACGCAGTGCTCAGATTCAGTTGAGAGCCAAAAGCTTCTTGGAAGGATTGCCATATTCTTGACACAAACCTTCCGTCTCTATCAGAAATGATTGAGAGGGGCACTCCATGACGTGCTACGATCTCCCTCATGTATATTTCAGCCAATTTGCTCGTGTTATCCTTTTCTCTGATAGGTAAGAAGTGTGCTGTCTTTGTTAATCGATCCACTATCACCCAGATAGTGTCATGGCCTCTTGGCGTTCTTGGCAGTTTTGTAACAAAATCCATGGAGATTTGTTCCCACTTCCATTTGGGAATCTCTGGTTGTTGCAGAAGTCCCGAAGGCCTCTGATATTCGGCCTTAACCTTTGCGCACGTTAAACATTTGCTCACGTAAACAGCAACGTCGCCTTTCATCCTAGGCCACCAATAATAATCTTTGAGATCGTGGTACATCTTATCCGCCCCTGGATGTATAGAGTACCGTGACTTGTGCGCTTCGTCGAAAATAACATTCCTCAAATCGCCAAACAAAGGAACCCAAATTCTTTTCTCGAAACATAATGTTCCTTCATTGTTTGGTGCCAGTAACTTCTCCATCCCACGGAGATATTCTTCCTCACGATTCCCTTCCTTAAGGGCTTCTTTTTGTGCAGCGCGAATGCGCAAGGAAAGATCGGTTCGTATGATCATTTCCATAGCCCTAACCCTTATGGGCTTGATTCTTTCCTTTCGACTTAGGGCATCGGCGACCACATTCGCCTTCCCTGGATGATACTTGATCTCGCAGTCGTAATCGTTTAACAATTCAACCCAGCGTCTTTGCCTCATATTCAGTTCTTTCTGGTTGAATATATGCTGTAAGCTCTTGTGATCTGTGAAGATTGTGCATTTCGTACCATACAGGTAGTGTCTCCAGATCTTTAAAGCGAAAACCACTGCGCCAAGCTCTAAATCATGTGTGGTATAGTTCTTCTCGTGCACTTTCAGTTGGCGTGATGCGTAAGCAATGACCTTTTGGCGTTGCATCAACACACAACCCAAACCCTGACGCGATGCGTCGCAGTATACCACAAAATCGTCGGTACCTTCCGGTAGAGCTAAGATTGGCGCGTTGCAGAGCTTATCTTTCAATATCTGAAATGCTTCATCCTGTTTGATTCCCCAATCAAACGTCTTATCCTTCTGGGTCAGGAGTGTCAAAGGTTGAGCGATTTTCGAGAAATCCTCGATGAACCTCCGATAGTAGCCAGCCAAGCCCAAGAATTGTCGAATCTCGGTTGGCGTTGTAGGCGTCTCCCAATTCTTGATTGCCTCGATCTTTGTGGGATCAACATGAATTCCATCCCCATTAACCACATGTCCAAGAAACTGGACTTCGCGTAGCCAAAACTCGCACTTGGAGAATTTGGCGTACAGTTGTTCCTTCTTTAGCAGCTCTAGTATGGTTCTAAGATGTTGTTCGTGTTCAGCCTTCGTCTTAGAGTAAATCAGGATGTCGTCGATGAATACAATCACGAACTTGTCTAAGTATGGCTTGCAAACTCTATTCATCAGATCCATGAACACTGCAGGTGCGTTTGTCAAACCAAACGGCATAACAAGGAACTCGTAGTGTCCATAACGAGTTCGGAAGGCTGTTTTCGGGATACTTTCCTCCTGTATCCTTAGTTGATGGTATCCAGATCGAAGATCGATCTTAGAGTAACAGCTTGAACCTTGAAGTTGGTCGAACAGATCATCAATCCTTGGTAGTGGATACCTATTCTTGATCGTCAGCTTGTTCAACTCTCTGTAGTCAATGCACATCCGAAAACTACCGTCCTTCTTTTTAACAAACAGGACTGGAGCTCCCCAAGGTGAGAAGCTTGGTCGAATAAAACCCTTATCTAACAACTCTTGAAGTTGTGTTGACAGTTCCTGCATCTCAGATGGAGCAAGTCTGTAAGGTGCCTTAGCTACAGGCGCGGCGCCTGGAACTAAGTCGATGTGAAACTCGACTTGCCTCTGAGGTGGCAGTCCGGGTAAGTCTTCTGGAAAGACTTCTGGATACTCCCTCACGACAGGGATGTCTTCGATTCTTGGCTCAGCAGCCTTCTTATCTACGATGTGTGCCAGAAAAGCAACACATCCTTTCTGTAAACACTTCCTTGCCTTCAAACAGCTGATAATTCTTAATGGCGTCTCACGCTTCTCTCCATGTACAACAATGGTCTCACCATCATCAGTTGGGATACGAATCACTTTTTCGTGGCAAACTATCTCAGCTTTGTTGCCAGATAACCAATCCATTCCTACTACCACGTCGAAACTTCCCAATTGGACTGGTAGTAGATCCAAAGAAAACTCATGTTCTCCTAACTCAATCACGCAACCTCTGATAACTTCATTTGCTTCAACTAATTTCCCATTGGCCAATTCAATCGAATACGGAATATCTAACTTATTTGTGGCTAAACCAAGCATATCCTTAAACTCTAGTGATACGAAGCTATAGTCGGCACCAGTATCAAATAAAACAGATGCATAGCGTTGATTTACAGGGAACGTACCAGTGACAACGTTGGGATCCTGGCGCGCTTCCCGTGCACCGATCTGGAACACCCTTCCACGGGCTTGGTTCAGTTATGGGCAATCTTTCTTAAAATGCCCAACATCACCGCAATTGAAGCATCCAAGTCTTTTACCACTTCCCGCACCATCCATAACTGGCGGGTTGTTCTGGTTAGCATTTCCAGCTTGGTTGGCATTGTTGTTTCGATTATTCCCCTGTTGGCGACCTCCAAAACCTCCCCGGTTGGTATTCCTATTCATATATCCTCCCTGGCCTCCCCGGCCCGCATTAGCCCAACATGATTCCTTTGAGTGGCCCGGTTTTCCACAAGATTCACAAACTCTTACGTTACAAGGGCCAGCATGGTGGCGTTGGCAGTTGTTGCATTTGGGCTGGGTGCCCTGGTACCCTTTTCCTCTCTTGGTACTGCCAGCTGCTTTTCCTTTCTTTACTGCCATACCAACACCTTGCTTGAAGTTTGAAAACTTCCTTTTGTTATCCCCTGAGGACTCCACGTGAGTCTCTGTTTTCTTTGCCTTGACTTCATCAAATTTGTTTAAACGAATTGCCTCCTCGGTGAGAGCCACGCTCAAATCAATGGCTTCAGTGATAGTTGCTGGCTTGGAGGAGGTGACCATGCTAATGATTTGAGGAGCCAATCCCCAAATGAAACGCTCAATTCGTTTGTATTCAGGCGTAACCATGTATGGAACCACTTGAGATAGGTCATGAAACCTCTGAACGTACTCTGCTACTTTCGGACCATCCATCTTTAAGTGCCAAAATTCAGTCTCCAACCTCTGAATTTCTGCGCGTGAACAGTACTTTTTGCGCATCAACTCTTTCAATTCGGCCCAAGTCAGGGCGTAGGCGGCAGCTTCGCCTAGAGTTTGGACCTGTAAGTTCCACCAAGATAGGGCTCCGTCTAGAAACAGCCCTGAGATGTAAGTGACCTGCTGGTCGAGCGCACATTTGCTCATGCGGATGGTGGAATCAGTCTTCTCGGCCCAACGAGTAAAAGCGATAGCGCCTCCGGTGCCATCGAAGTTGGTGGGCTTGCAGTCTAAGAACTGCTTGTATGTGCACCCTGCACATTCATTGCAACATGTGATAGATATTAGCTTTCTTGCTAAGGAAATCCGTTTAGGTCATGGTATGTCTTAATGACTTAAATATTACCGTGTGGTGGATTATTGTTGCCCTGGTTAATACTTCCGCTCGTTCCGGGCTGAGATGCTGCATACTGTGCTATGGTAGCGGCAATGATTTGTTGCAGTTCTGCCTCGTTAGTGGGCATGCGCGTTTCGCGTCTTGGCGGCATCTTCTAAAAGACGTTTCACATAGGTTAGTGAAGTGTACGTATGCATTCAACAATACCAACACATAACATTTCATGTTATCAACAAGTCAATCACATAACCTCTTATGTTATAAGACATAAACAATTGATTGAACATCGCATGTGATGAGAATACTGCGATTGTATTGCCACAATTCGAGACCACAATGTAAAGCTCACAATTACACTACTATATCATACTACATCAATGACTTAGTAGGGGACGACCCTAGACAAGTCGTGCGATCGCTGGTCATGTTCAGGAGTCTCTGGTTCGTCCTTTCTCAAATTTCAGGATTCCACGTCAAGTTTCTGAATTTCTGTCCTAAAACAACATTTCTTCTCAACCGTTTCCTTGAGCTCGTCCCAGCTCAGTGTATAAGCAGCGTCTGTGCCAAGGGTCTGAACCTGGAGGTTCCATTAAGAGAGTGTGCCATCTAGAAATATCCCTGAGATGTAGGTAACACTCTGTTGGGGCGAACAGTTACTCATTCTTAGAGTGGAGTCGATCTTTTGGACCAACGAACAAATGCAACGGTGCCTCCGGTTCTGACAAAGTTCAAAGGCTTGCAGTTCAGGAACTGTTTATAGGTGCAGCCAGTTGGAGGGTTATCTCCAGTAATGCCATCGTTGTACTTAGAGTGGAGGGCTTCATGTCGTGCATTTATCTGTGAGATGCGTTCTTGCAGCTCGGCTTCTGTCCTTGGCGACGTACTGGTGCTTGTGTCACGTCTGGGTGACATTCCCTTTTTGTCGAAATAGTGTGAAGCGGGTTGGACAATATTTCAATTGTCTATGGGGTGTATATATAGCAACATATGTCATCATGTAATCACCCAATTTCACACACAAATATACTCACTGTATGAGTGGGGAAGTAAATTTCTGAGCCTTCACATAGGCTTGCCTATTTGGCTTGTTGCTCGTAATAGAATGAACTCGAGGCTACATCGCCTTGGTCATTCGTGTTTAAGATTATTTCCTGCTGCACGGGTTACCATTAACTTGGCCCGCAGAGTCCACCAGGATTCCTGTGCACTACAAGTCGTTATTACGTGGGCCCCCGTAATAATAAATTGTTTTGCACAGTTACCCCAAATTTCCTCTCGTCCAAGCAGATGATCAATCAAAGAGCAACAGCAGGTGCATCGTCATGAACAGGGTCATGCTCCAATGCGGGGTCAGGAGCAACGCCTGGCTCAGGGGTCACGGCTAGCTCTGAATCAAAATCTCCATCTCAAAATCGGTTGGATCAACAATCACCGGGGTTACAAGATCCCCCAAGGGCTGGTCTAAGTGCATGAACTCAATGTCATGGTCTGGATCAACACCAGGCGGAAAAACAGGATTGTCCTCAATATCGCGATCAAACTCAAAACTGTGTGCGGGATCCGGTGCAGCTAATGATGCCCTATCAGGGTCAGCGTCGTGTAAGTAGTGCTGCATTCCCTGTATGTGCGAAGATGCGGATGTTAGAAACTCAAAGGAGTCTGGGATAGGGGAATGGACATGAGTTTCCCCCTACAGGAGCGTCCGCATGCAGTAGTCTAATACCAGCAGCACTAGGGCCTCGCCCTCAAGTGGGTCCTCCTCTTAGTAGTTCGACATCGTCTTCAGAGACAACGTCGGGGGCATATCAACAACGAGATAAGCGGCAGGGGGCAAATTCCCAACAAGGTAGCCATTAGTAGGCTCTGCTACGACTTTAGGCAGCGCACAGAGGGCTGAGAGTCGTCGTTGTCTGTGCCGGTAGTATCAGAAATGTACACCTCGTGCTTCGATGAAACTATGTCGTCTGATACTATGGTCATGGGATTTGTAGTGTCCGTCTTTCTAGTACTTGATGAAAGCATGACGTTTGTAACACAAACACATACACGTATAATAATCAATCATATAGTCATATAAACATGTAGTCACCACGTAACATTCAAATTATCCTTCTAGTCCCACTAGCCATCACTTCTAGTCCCACTAGCCATCACTTCTAGTCCCACTAGCCAACACTTCTAGTCCCACTAGCCAACACTTCTAGTCTCACTAGCCAACACTTCTAGTCCCACTAGCCAACCCTTCTAGTCCCACTAGTCAACACTTCTAGTCCCACTAGTCAACACTTCTAGTCCCACTAGCCAACACTTCTAGTCCCACTAGCCAACACTTCTAGTCCCACTAGTCTCCTACCTCAGCCTCCCAGACTGAGTCTAGAATAATAAATAAAATGTGCTCAACATTTGTTTGTAAAAAGTTGTGGATCTGGACTTAAGTGGTATGCAGTAAAATGTTTTCGTGAGAGCCCTAGTGATCATAGTCTAGACTCGAGACAGAATCCTAGTTCGCTATGATCAGAGCTCTGATACCAAGCTGTCACACCCTGGCTTTGCGGAAGCGTGGTTAATTATGGTGTGACTTCTTAATACCATAGCTTAATCATAACAAAGCTATATGAATTTAAAAACCATGCAAGTCATCATTAAGTTTAAAAATCAACATACAATACCATTGTTTTAAACATACGACCATAACCATGTTCAACAACATTACAACTAATAACAGAACATAAACGAGGGTTAAGGATTGTGTCTTGTCCAGGTAAGAGAACACAACCCCTAATCCTTGATGACTTCATGAAGATTGCAGCGGAAAACGTTCATACCGTGCCAGAATCCCTTTTAATTTCCTGAAATACATGTGAGTTGAAAAATCAACAATAATGTTGAGCGAGTTCATGTGTAAGTGAGTATGTAAAACACTTGAGTATAAAAAAGTTGTGGTATGTAGCAGTTGTAAGAGGACTTGTGATCACCAATGGTTTGCAAGGCCACTGACATATGTGGAGTGCAAATAGGGAGACTCAAACCTAGCAGATTTCGCCACGGCAAAGTATGTGGACAAAGTCACCCCACGGTACGTTTCTAGTTTGTCCGGGGGCTGGGCTCGCTACACCCAGATAGATCTACCGCTCCTGTCCCTCGGTCCCTCCATGAGGACTAATGGCCCCATGTGTTCCTATCCACTCACATGATCGTATAACACCTCCTTACGTTAAACATACCGTTGTAAAGTACTCGTAAATCATAGTAACATGTATTTCACCCCCGCAGTAAGTAAACTGAAAACAGTTAGAGAAAAGGGGGACATGAACTCACAGTGGATGCGTAAACTCTATCAAGCGTCTCTGAAGCAGTAAGCTGTGCAACGACCTACAAGTGCTAATTCTATTAGACGGACGGCCGTGCTTTAGCTTTACAGTTTATGTTTGCGGGAAATAGTTAGACAACTATTTCGCGTTACATTTTGTATATGCTTGATAGTTATCTTCCTTCCCAAGGATGGGGGATTTAATACATGTGCGCAATATTTTCCATCATTAAGTCTCACTTAACCTTCATATATATTCAACTCCAAAATATATGTATTTATCAAGAATACGTTGTTAAAGTACGCGTTCATAAATATTTCCGTAATTGTGTAAGTTACGTTTTAACATGCAAGTGGTAATATAATTACCGGTGTAACTTATATATTTATGGCGAAAGCGTTTGTATTACTTTTGGAGTCGTTAACGTTTGTAAACATTATTTTTACTCTAAAAATAAAATTTATGCGTTTCACAAAATAATCATAAACAGTGCGTGAAAAGTATATATTTGTCACGTTAATATTTCGTGAAATCCCACCTCCGAATATTTAGTAATTTAAGTCGTGGCGAAATTTATGTTTTGAAATCGTGTCAAAAATGATTCTAACACTTGTAGTGTAAACAAGTTTAAGTGTTAGGTTTTTGGAAAAATTTCGCCAGAGTTTCCTCTGTAACTGGAGGTGGCCACGCTTTCAAGCGTATCATTTTCTTTTAATAACCAAATCAATCAACTTCTTTATTCCAACAAACAATTTCCGACACTTCAAACTAGTCATTAAATATGTAAATTTGCATAATCGCATGAACTTGTAGTTTTTCCGAATCTATATTATAAATCCCATTTATATACGTAGATCTTTATATAAAGTACTTTCAATCTTGTAAAAACCTCGTTTTTAGAGAATCCGTCTTTTACAACTTCTAGTTATTTTTCCCAAAAATAGTTATTTTGCCGAAACATGCGTCACACAAGTGTTTACACACTTGTGTGTTCTAAACATCACTCTTAGTATTGTAAGATCCTTTTTTTTTTTTTTTTTTTTTAAATACATGGTTCTTAAATGTGTGGTTCTTTGAAGATACCACTTGTGGATACGTAGATCCGCTAGTTTTAAACACCCTTTTACCGGTTAAAACACTTTTACACAAGTAAAATATTTCTTTACAAGTTCATGTCTCTAAAATGTGGTAGTGTCTCACTTTTAACCCTTGTATCTTTCAAAAACAAGCTTATGTGATGATACATGATTTTTCAAAGTCGGGTTAAACAAAAATCCGAGCTACCACATTATAGATCGGGTCTAGATAAACACAAATTTCAAGTCCTACGACTTTTACACAAGTTACATGTCTTTAACCACCACTTTTATGATTTTACTAGACTTTAATGCATCATCTTTCAACATAACGAGATTCAACCGACAATAATCCTTTTATCCACTTTAGATATGTGTAAAAACAAGTTTTAAGTGATATACCTCTAGCTCGGGGCTAGGGAAGAATCGTGACGAAAGACGGGTGGATAAAAGCTAACAAACGAGGTCCTTCGCGTTCCACTTGCACCAAAGCTCCTTATACGCAACTTGTGAGACTTGTATGATCTTGGAATGCAAGAATTAAAATTTGAAAATGTGATGGTGGTGGGTATGTTGTTCGGCCGTGAGTGGGAAGAGCAAGAGAAGAGAGAGTAAATTGGTGATAGTTAAGTGATAAGTGTCTCTAATGTTAGGTGGTATTTATAGGAGAATTATGGGGTATTATCCATTAGGTTCTATGTACTCATGATATCCAACATTCCCTAATTAAATAATAAGTTATGTACTAGTGTGTTCCCCATTAGTTAGGGGACGGTTATGGTGGGGGGTTGGGTTAGTTCGATTGTAAGTAGTTTAGTTGGTGTTTAGTTTAGGTTAATTAGGTAGGTTAAGTGTTTAACCTTGTAAGTTGTATGTTGCGTGTTTAGACGGGTGTTAGGGTGACCAGGGGCCCTAACTGGCTCAGAAAAATAATAATAGTGAAAATATAAATATTTTCGTGTTCCGGGTAAAGCCCGGGTGTCCGGTTGGATAGTAATCCGTTAAAGTGTTACAAAAGCTTTAAAGTGTCGTTTTTGATACTTTTAGTGACACAGTTTAATTTCCAACACTTTAGAAAGTGTCTAGTGATATTTTTCCCATATTTTGGCACTTTACTAGTCAGCTAGAAGCTGGTTAAATTATTAAAGTGCTGTGTTTGGTACTTAAAGTACGTTTTTGGCACATCCGAATCAGTGTATCTTATCCCTAGAGACGCGGTAACACAACCCTTATATCCTACACTCACTACCAGTGTAGCCAAAATATATGAGGCTCTTAACAGGCCTTAGAGGCAGTATTTGCCTGATGCTGGTTATATCAGCATGTTCACTGTGTATCCGTTTAGTGCTACTGTGCTTTTTGTGCATCATGTTTGTCACTAGGGTTCAGTATGTAATCAATGTAGTGACAGCAAATAAAGTATGATGCAAGTAAGTGCATGCATCAGTATGCAGGTAGCAGTTTATCAGCTAGTTCAATCAAGCACAGTAATCAAGTAGTAATTAATCATTAATTAAGTTGTACGGATACCTGGTTTAGTGCGGGTTGTCACAAAACCAAACACAATCCATTGAACGAAGAAAAGTTGAATTCGAAAGATAAACAAAGTCTTAAAACAAACCAAGAATCCTAAGTATTAATTAATTCAAAAAGTTGAAATAAATAAAAGTCTTTATTCTTGAACCGGATTTGACTCTCATCATCACTAGTTCCCAACATTCCCCGGATTACCTGTCAACAAATAAGAAAACACAACAAAGAAAACTACGGCTGAGCCAAAGGTTGCCCAGTAACGGAAAAATCAAATAGTACAAGTAAAGAGAGGACATAAAGAAAGAAATAAGAAATTTTTGAACACAAAACCAAAACTGACACTTGAACAAATACTGAACATAATCTGAGGCAAAACAAAATCAGACATACAAAGCATACCAGACAATATTATAAACATATCAGATCAGAAACAGATATCAGAATACGTGACTACAAATAATAACAAACCAAGTCACGTGAGACGGAAACACCCACGAGCCTAAACAACCAAACAGGTACAGAACTAGCTAGTCCATGCACCTATGAGACGGTGAGTACGGTGTACGCCCCTTGTTCCATCTCCACAAACCAAACCGAACCGAACCAAACCAAACCGAACCAAACCAAACCAAACTTGCTCGGGTGACAGAGTACAACAATTAAAGCTAACAAGAACATGCAACAATGATTACAACTGCTAAAGTATATTGCATGCTACTATGAACTTCTCAAATAATAAATGCGAAATGAAGCAACTAACGGAAACAAACAAAATCCGTACTGCAAAGTAACGGATATGATAAAAAATACTCTGATGAGAAGACCAAAGAATCCGTACCAAGAGTAACGAAAATAAAATTATACTATTATGTAAACGAAACAGAATCCGTACCTTAGATTAGCAAGCAAAGCAAAGGAATCCATAATTAAATCGAGTCGTCCTCAAAACTTTTGCGAACCTCAAATGATCAGAAGGAACAAGACGGCGGCAGTGGCGGTTCATGGTGACCGAAGGCGGCAATGATGGCAAACGGTGGTCACACCTGATTCGCGGTTGCCCATGTTGCGAAGAAGGCGATTCGAACCAGCGGAGGCGTCGGCAATTAGTTGCGGTGGTGGGATGGTTGATCATGACATTGGCGACTTGGTTCGCACCGATGGTAGTTACTCGTGAACCGGCCGATGACAGCGGGGATGATTAGTTGTGGTTGCGAAAGGTAGTGCGGTGTGACAAAACTCCCGCAAACAAAGGTGCTACGGTGGTGTGAAACCCGACAGCGGCGATGAATGGTGATGCGACCTGATCGTGTATAGGTTAAGTGAAATAGAGGGTTGCGGCTTGACGGAAACTCGAAAGAACTTATTCAGAAGCCATTCCGATGGAATCGTTTTAAGGTTTTCCTTTGATGAACAACGAGTTCTACGACAATGATTCTTGAAAATACAAAAATAATACTAGTGCTTGTGTACGAGAAACAAGGAATTAAGATGGAAATGATTTTTGTCGGTTACAAACAAATTGAATTTGAGATTCAAATTCCATATTTTCTTATACATGTTTCCTTATTACTTTTTTTTTCCATACCATAACGTCACATATACACATCAATTAGCAAGGTGTAAATAATTTAACCTACAATTAATTATCAAATCTCTTTAGACTTTTATTTATTTTTGTTATATTGTTATTTTTTTTATTTAAAATTTCCGAATATTACATATACTACAGCAAGTAATCTTAACCCAAGGTCTGCAAATTTGTTAATGGCAGCATGAACTCGGTGTTCTAAATGCCCCTGGCTCTTATCTGCAATTTTTAAGCATGCAAAAAAATGACATTCGTTGAATTCTATGACTTTAATAATAACTATAGAATTCTATTAAAATGTTTTTTTAAAAATAAACAAAAGCTTCGTTGGGCTTATGGTCCTCCTCAAGTGACCATTGGTATTTTAAGTATGCGAATATTACTTGTGGTGGCCCATGAATCCATGATATCGTACATATATATTATATGGGTTTCATTAACTTATGGTATAATATTATATTCAAATGAAAAAATACCCAAAACGTTTGATGGTTTGACCATACCGTGTCTGACCCAGTTAACCAAGTTGACCCACTCACCAAACAGCGCCCCAATCTAGCTAAATAATCATATGAAAATCACACTAAGGGGCTGTTTGGCAACATCTGAACCAATAAGTGCTGAATGAATAAGAGGTCTGAATGGGTAAGAGGCTCTGAACCAATAAGTGCTGAACCAGTAAAGTGTTGTTTGGTTATACATCTGAATGACTGTGTAAAATGACATTTTTATCCCTATAAAAAAAACTAAATACTAAATGATTATTATTATATTAAATATATGAGAACATGTTCAGTGGACAACTCGATTATTAGCCACAACTCGATTATATGAATCCGGCACTGAATGTCACAAGGGGTAATCAAGTCACAATTTTCATTCAGCTACTTTTCAAGTCTGATCCATTCAGATGTGAAGTTTTTGTGAACCAAACAATCAAGCCTCTGACCGATTCAGAGGGTGGCTCTGAATGAATCCATTCAGATGTAAACAAACAGCCCCTAAATATACCATTTGTGCCACTTAGCACTGTAACCTTTTTTAAAAAGTTGTTTCTCCATCATCATCTTCATCCGGTATCGCCTCTCCATTCAGATCAAATTCAGAAGATCGTTTCCACTCAGGAGTCGGAGGGCAAGTGACCATATCAGGTTTTCGTTCATGATAAAAGGCATATAAGACATCGATATAATCCGGTTTATATATTCCAGGCGGGCGTGCTTCAGAAAATATGCCAGTAAACTCTCCCATCTTTAGCAGCACTTCCATGTTCTGCACCATCATTATCATAGAAATTCAAATGGTAGGCATTCGTTTTAAATCGTTGTTTTTTTTTTGCATCAGATTCGAACCAGTTTGATTAAAAACTGATTCGGTTTGGCCTTTTGGGCGGGGGAGAAGGACCGGTTTGAACCTATGGGTTTGATTTCAACATGAACCGATTTAGGGGTACCGGTTTGGAACCGGAACCAGAACCAGGTCGGGTTGGCTGATTTCAATCTCCAAGCCGGTTTTTTTCACCTCTAGCTACATGTATATAAATATTACAATATATATATATATAGGGGTAAAATCAAATAAAAAGTTTATTTTGCCTAAGTAGGATGAGAAGAAATCTTAACCATTCATTTTTCAAATCAATGGCTAAGATGAAAGTGTAGGAGAAAGGATGAGTGCAAGGGTATTTTGAGAAAATCCTATTTAGGGTGGAGGGTATAGTCAAACATCTTAGGGTGTTTGAGTGAAATCCTACCCAATAATATTATGTCATGTCAACTCCCCATTTTGCACTCAATCAGAGGGTATAGTCAAACACCCGAGGGTGTTTGAGTAGGTTAAAAAATAAAAAAAAATGTGATTGGTTAAAAGGGGTTGGGACCCACCATTTTCTCAATTACTCTCTCTCCCCCATTTTCGGTAAACACTCACCGAAATACCCACCCTCTCTCCTCCTCACCGAATACCCACAAACACACGGTATAGTCACCGATCGGTGACATACCCTCCCCGCACAAGTCCCCGAGGATTATACCCTCTACCCTTATGGACTTTCTCTCTCCATATGCAAGGCACATGCATATTCCACCTGCATTTTTTAAACGTTCATAACTTTTTTATACGACATTATTTTTTCATAAAAATTTCACCGTAAAATCGAGCGTCTTTTTATCTTTAATTTGAGTACCATATTGCTATATAAAATTTGAAGACTAAAAAAACCCACTAAAATGTGTTGTATTTCTATGTTATATAACATTTTTTATGCTGGATTTTTGTACTATATTTTTGTGCTAAATTTTTTTGTGCTAATTTTTTTTGTCTTAATTTTTTTTTCTCAATTTTTTGTACTGGATTTTTTTTTGTACTACATTTTTTGCTGAATTTTTTTGTGCTGTATTTTTTTGTACTAGATTTTTTTGTGCTATATTTTTTGTGCTACATTTTTTGTGCTATATTTTTTGTACTAGATTTTTTTTGTTGTATTTTTAAAAAACAAAAGGGGTGACACATGTCATTTTCACTCATATTTATAAGGGCCAAAATGTCCTTCATTCCTACTTATTAGGAGTGTCACATGTTATCATCATAATCGTTCTTAGGCTACTTATGCAAAATCCACTTTTTAGTGGATCCATCCCCTATATATATATATATAGGAAATTATCCGTTAAAAACCACCATTTATTGTGAACACAAACAAAAAAACCTAAAAAAATTAAAAACACACAAAAATAATTATTTTGCTAATAAAAAACGCTAAATTTCATCACTAAAGGGCATACGCACATGTGCAGTGGTACTGTTGTTCATTTTTTTAATGTTTTTAGTGACGAAAACTAGTGTTTTTATATAAAAAACTGAACAAAAGTACCGTTGCCATGTGCATGCGTATACATGCACATGTGCATCGGTACTTTTTGTTCAATTTTTTAATAACGAAATTTAGTGATTTTTAATAAAAATATAAAAAAAACTCTTTTCGCATTTAGTTGTGGGGTTTAGCTTTATGGTTTAGTTTTTAGCATTTTTTCTTGGGTTGGGTGCGGGGGGGGGGGGGGGGTTAGGGTTTTTGGTGATGTATAGTTTTTTTTAAAGAGTGGGGTGGGGGGTGTGTACGTTTTTCGGTTCTGGTGGGGTGAGGGTGGGTGTTTAGGTTTTGGGTAGTGGTGGGTGAATTTATTTTGTTATGTTTACATTGGTTCTCGTGGTTCTCACAATAAGAGCGGTTATCAAATGAACCCTACCCCCATATATATGTATATATATATATATATATATATAGCCGCTAAAATAGAAACCATCCCTAGTTATAAGAACCGCAAGAATCACTCTCAACCAATCAGAATAATGGGTAATTTGGTCATTTCCTTCAAATGTCCAATCCCTCTCTCTCTCTTCATTTAAAGTCATCTGACTTTCTTAATACCTCTCTCATATATCACTTTCCCCTCTCTCTCTCTCTTTCTTCATTTTCAACTTTTGAAAATACCAGAGAATCTCTCTTTTCTTCATCTCTGATGAAGATGAAGACCGGCGACCCCAAAACACCACCGTTGTCACACCCCAATATTTACAGCTCAGCCCGGTGGGCCCGATGGGGAGTATCGTGACGTAAGATTGGTATCGTCATGGTCAAACATACACAGAATAACACAACGGAAGTCTTGGAATATAAAATATTATTACAAACCCAAATGTCTGAAAATATAAAAGTATTAGGTACAGACGAACTTGTAATATTAAATCCACAGGCGGATCTTTCATAAAATGTACAAAACGAAGTTTAGCAGACTTTAGGGCATCCTAAGGATTTGCAAGATCCTTTATTAACACCAAGAAGCTCCCAACCAATTACGAGCATTAGACTTTTGAAAATACGTCAGTTTACACTGGTAAATACAATTAACTGACTCTTTTGAAAACATTTAAGAAAATTGATTTAAATGCACAACGCACAAATATTATTTTATAACTTGGGATAATTATATAAAATAATATTGTATACATATTTACATGTTTGTCGTACGTTCAGGGCCCGGGATAGAAGCCGAATCATGATTAATTAACACACCACTAATATAGTCCACAAGGAGTTATCCTCACGTGTGGATTATATCTTATATCTTAATTCCATTTTTGGGGAAAAGAAACCGTATCGTAACTGTCAGGTGTATGCCTACACCCCGTGCTTAGGTTGTGACAACCCTCACCAAACCAGGTATCCGTACGAATTAATTAATATTTAATTACTGCTTAATTACTGTGCTTGCTTACAACTATGATTAAACTGCTTACTGATTTCTAATACATACGTACTCATGCATCACATCTTATACTGTCACTCTATTATTTACGCACAAACCTTAGTGACAACCTGGATGCACAAAAGCACAGTGAGCACACTATACGGGATACCCAGTAAACATGCTGACATAGCCAGCATCAGACAGTTACTGTCTCTGAGGCCAGTATGAGCCGGGAATAGATTACTACACTAGTAGGGAGTGTAGGGAGTTGAGGATTGTAGAACTGCGTCACTAGGTGATATTTATAATGACCGGATGTGCCTAAAACGTACTTTAAGTACAAAATTCAGCACTTTAAATAAAAATTCAGCATTTAAGCTAACTAATAAAGTGCCAAAATATGAGAAAAATATTACTAGACACTTTCCAAAGTGTTGGTGAATTAATGGGTCACTAAAAATAATATTAACGACACTTTAAATGCTTACTAAACACTTTAACGGATCAATATCCAAACGAACAACCGGACTTTACCCGGAACATAAAAATATTGTCACTGACACTATTTTTTTCCTTTTCTGAGTCAGTTAGGGTTCCCGAGTACCCTAACACCCGTTATAAATTACAACCCACTTAATACACTAATTAAACACCTAACTAAATTAACTAGTTACTTAACTTAATGGTTAAATCCCAACTAAATAGCCCCTCCCTTGGACCGAACTCGGTTCCCTTGTGGACAACCACCACATATCTTTTTCTTTTTTTTTTAATATTATATTTAGTTGTCAAAAATCTAGCCTACATATTGTATGATGGATAAATGAATATGGATGGTTATAAGAAGAGCTTAAAGGATAAACATGACTTACACAAATTACTTAACAAAGTTTGCATTTCTTTTCCCTTCTCTTCGATACTTCGGCCGGGAGCACCCACATTCCCATCATCATCATTCAATATTGTTCTAGCAAAACCACATACTTACAAAGGTGAAGGATCACGCATAAGGAGGCTCGGTGTATACGGAATCGCAAGGACCTCACCACAACGCTTTTAACCACTCGTTTTTCGTCTAGTTTCTTCCCTAGCCTCGAGCTAGTAGTAAGTGACTCTAAACGCCTTCTTGATCTATTCTAAAGTGGTTAATAAGATTTTTGTCGGATAAAAATCATAAACACTAGAGATCAAAACTTAAAAGTCTACTAAAAATAATAAACATGGTGGTTAAAGAATGAATATTAGTGTAAAACTCTTGGATCTTGTTTTGTTATGGTTCTTTTATGTTGTTTGATGCTAGTAGTAGTTTGGATCGTCATCTAACCCGGCTAAGTCATGTTCATGGAACATGAACTAGTGTATGTTTAAGTGTGAAAAATGATTAGATGACGAACACTACTACTTATTAATATGAACTTGTGTAAAAGAATTTTTTTTTTATAAGATAGAGTCCAAAACTAGTAGATCTAAAGATCTACAAGTGGTATTTTCGAAGAACCAACTGTAAGACGAAACCATGTTTTAAAACCGGATCTTTCCTAAACTAAAGGTGTTTTTGTGAACAAACAAGTGTGTAGACACTTGTGTAACGAGAGGTTTTAACAAAGAATTATTTTTGAGATTTTTGACAAGAAGTTGTAAACTTACACTTTCTTTAAAAATAAGATTGTTAAGAAACCGATTTCATTTATAAAAATAGAAAGATCTAGGGAAGATAATGGAAGGTTACTACCTACTTTTACACAAACTACAAGTTCATGTGGTTGCGGTCTATGTATATTTTTGACTAGTTTGATGTTGAAATAGTGATTGTTCATGTTGGGAACATTGTTGGTTGAATTTATAAAAGAAAATGATACGCTTGAAAGCGTGGCCACCTCCAGTTACAGAGGAAACTCTGGCGAAATTTTTCTAGAAATATAACACTTGGAAAAATATTTTTACGACAAGTGTTATGAACATATTTTTAACTTGATTTTCCAAACAAATTTCGCCATGATTTTTATTACAAAATAACCAAGTGTCGGAGGTGGGATTTTCACAAATAAAACTTGTTAAATATATATTTAGAATATATATTTTTCATAATAGCACTTGTGTAATTTTTATGATTATTTTGTGAATTATACAAATATTATTTTTAGAGTAAAAATAATATTACTAGAATACACTGAATATTAACGGCTCCAAAATAATACGAACGCCTTCACAAATAAGTGTCTAAGTTACACCGGTATTATTTATACCACCCGAACCTTACAACGTAACTTACGTATTTTCAGAAAATACTCATAAGTGTGTATTTTGACAAGGATATTATTTTGGAAAATTATATGGAATAAAATATAATATTTTTGGGAAAAATATTCATAGTTTGGGAATAAAGTATTTTGGGCAAATGAAATAAAATATATTACATTAAGTGAGACTTAATAATATATTTCGTAGTTACGAACGCACATGTATTAAAACCCCCATCCTTGGGAAGGAATATATTTACCAAATAATTACGAAGTATAATTACGAAATAGTTGCCTAACTATTTCCCAAAGACATTAAACCTTAAGCTAAGGCACGGTCGTCCGTCTAATAGAAGTTAGTACGTGTAGGTCGTCGCACAGCAGGTTGACCGGGAGATTTCTAGTTAGAGACGCACTACGGTGAGTTCATGTCCCCCTTTTCTCTTAACTGTTTTCAGTTTTTATACTTCGGGGGTGAAATACATGTTACTATGATTACGAATACTTTTTACATGGTATGGTTAGCTTAAGGAGGGTTAGGACGTACAGATCATGTGAGTGAGTAGGCGCAACTTGAGGCCATTAATCCTCGTGTAGGACCGAGGGACATTAGTGATAGATCTATTTGGGTGTAGCGAGCCCCACTCCTGAGCCCGCTTAATGGACCAGGTGGTGACTAAGTACCCAACGCACAAATCCGCTAGGGTTGAGTCTTCCTGCATCACTTCACACATATCATTGGCTTTGCAACCCAATGGTGATCTCTTTTTCCTTATTGCTACATACCAGGGACATTTTTACTTCGGGACGTACTTAAACCTTTTTACATTGGGACGTACTTTAAAGGTTTTACATACTCACTTTCACATGAACTCACTCAACTTTATGTTGATTTTTCAACTTACATGTATTTCAGGGAACTAAGGATCTGGCACGGTATGCTACGTTTTCACGCTGCGTAGAGTTATGTGATCATCCGAGTTTAGGGGTTATGGCTTTTACCTGGACGAGTCACAGTTCTTAAACTACGTCTATCTTAAGTTTGTGGTTGTGTATTTCAAACAATGTTTTCATGTTATTAGGTTGTAATTTCCGTTGTATGTGTCAACGCATTAAGACAATGTTGTGGTATTTTATTTTTCAAACATAAATCAATGGATGATCTGCATGGTTTTATTTTCATATAGCTTTATTGTGATTAAGCTATGGTATTAAGAAGTCACACCAAATAAACCCACGCTTCCGCAAAGCCAGGGTGTGACAGCTTGGTATCAGTGCTCTGATAATAGCGAACTAGGATTCCTTCTCGAGTCTAGACTATGATCACTAGGGCTCTCACGAAAACATTTTTACACTGCATACCACTTAAGTCCAGATCCAGGTCACAAAACGTGTTTACAACCAAATGTTGAGCACATTTATTTGTTAGTTATGGCACAGTCTGGGAGGCTGAGAGAATTGTCTAGTGGGACTAGGGAGTCAGTCTGGGAGGCTGAGAGAGTTGTCTAGTGGGACTAGGGAGTCAGTCTGGGAGGCTGAGAGAGTTGTCTAGTGGGACTAGGGAGTCAGTCTGGGAGGCTGAGAGAATTGGCTAGTGGGACTAGGGAGTCAGTCTGGGAGGCTGAGAGAATTGTCTAGTGGGACTAGGAGATTCAGTCTGAGAGGCTGGGAGGCTAGTGGGACTAGGAGAGCTATTTGATTGTTTATTGGTGACTAATATGTTTATCAGACTATATGATTGATTATTTGTGCATATGTGTGTTTGTGTTACAGACGATATGCCCTCATCCGGCACAGGAGAGTCAGACACCACTGACCCCATGCCCATAGTATCGGACGACAGAGTGTCATCAGAGCGCGAGGTACACACTTCGGACACCACCAGCACGGACGACGACGATTTTCAGCCATTCGCGCTGCCCGATGCCGTTGCTGAGCCCGCTGATGGCCCTATCGTTGGGGATTTGCCGCTTGCGGTGATCCCTGCTCCTATACCTCTTGCAGCTTATCCTGTTATCGACATGCCCCTTGACATAGTCGCTGACGACGACGTCGACTTGTTTGACGAGGATCCATTAGAGGATGACTTTGAGGGCGAGGCCCACATAGCTGCTGGCGATCTCTTACTTCTCGCAGATGCTCCTACAGAGGAGGCACCTATCCATTCACCTGTCCCAGACTCTTTCGAGTCTGTGGCATCTGCACCATCACACGCGCCGGGCGCGCAACACTATTCGTATGATACAGACCCTGATAGAGCATCGTCCGCTGCACCTGCCCCTAGTTTTGCGATCGATCATGACATTAATGATGATTCAGACCCCGTTTTTCCACCTGGTTATGATCCAGACCAGGAGGTTGAGTTTATCCACCTAGATCAGCCCATGGAGGACCCTGTTGACCCCGTTGATCCCATGTTCGCTGATCCCGCTGATTTTGAGATGGAGTTTGTTGATCCGGAGCCGGCTGTGGCCCCTGAGCCAGGCATTGCTCCTGACCCCGCATTGGAGCATGACCCTGTTCATGCCGATGCACCTGCTGTTGCTCCTTGATTGATCATCTGCTTGGACGAGAGAAAATTGGGGTAACTGTGCAAGACAATTTATTATTACGGGGGCCCACGTAATAACGACTTGTAGTGCACAGAAATCCTGGTGGACTCTGCGGGTCAAGCTAATGAAAACCAATGTAGCAGGAAATAATTAAAACATGAATGACCAAGGCGATGTAGCCTCGAGTTCATTCTATTACAAGCAATAAGCCAATTTGGCAAGCCTATGTGAAGGCTCAGAAATTATTTCCTCGCTCATACATTGAGTATATATACGTGTGAAATTGGGTGATTACATGATGGCTTATGGTGCTGTATATCTCATAGACAATTGAAATGTTGTCTAACCCACTTCATACTTCTTCGACAGAAGAGAATGTCACCCAGACGTGGCACATACACCAGTATGTTGCCAAGGACAGAAGCCCAGCTGCAAGAACGCATCACACAGGCAATTGCACGACATGAAGCCCTCCGCTCTAAGCACAACAATGGCACTACTGGAAATAACCCTCCAACTGGCACTACTGGAAATAACCCGCTAGGGTTGAGTCTTCCTGCATCACTTCACACATATCATTGGCTTTGCAACCCAATGGTGATATCTTTTTCCTTATTGCTACATACCAGGGACATTTTTACTTCGGGACGTACTTAAACCTTTTTACATTGGGACGTACTTTCAAGGTTTTACATACTCACTTTCACATGAACTCGCTCAACTTTATGTTGATTTTTCAACTTACATGTATTTCAGGGAACAAAGGATCTGGCACGGTATGCTACGTTTTCACGCTGCGTAGAGTTATGGGATCATCCGAGTTTAGGGGTTGTGGCTTTTACCTGGACGAGTCACAGTTCTTAAACTACGTCTATCTTAAGTTTGTGGTTAAGTTTTCATGTTATTAGGTTGTAATTTCCGTTGTATGTGTCAACGCATTAAGACAATGTTGTGGTATTTTATTTTTCAAACATAAATCAATGGATGATCTGCATGGTTTTATTTTCATATAGCTTTGTTGTGATTAAGCTATGGTATTAAGAAGTCACACCAAATAAACCCACGCTTCCGCAAAGCCAGGGTGTGACATAGGTCGTGGCCATTTGCATTTAAATGATGCCAAGGATATCCACGACACGGTCATTAACCCCCAAAAGCTTTGTATCAAACAAGACAGACTAAAACGGGTTCTCTAAATGATTTAACCACTAATCGATTAAATATTCAATACCCGACCAAGCGGTAATAATTTACCATATCCCAAGCCCGTATAAGGGAAAATAAGTTAAAATTATTTACCTGAGATTTTAAATGCAAGATTTATCTACTCAGCCATATAATGTACTCAACTAGTGCAAGTAGCTTTTACCGGGGCTCCTAATCTGGAATGAAGGTTTTTATTAACCTATGAGATTACTAACGGGTCTTATTTAAGTTGTAACTTAGACCGGTTAGTTTTAAAGAAAGGTTTACGGTACGAAACGCTAGATTAAGCGGTGACCGGATTGGAATGTGATTTAGACCCGACAAGTATGAAAACTTGTCTAAAATGGGTGAACTAAATACATTCTGGATTTTGAAGTAAATATGATGAGGTTTGACCCGTTTCGGTTAATTTATGCAAACTAGTTACATAAACCGTACCGAACGCGTATAAGCATAACGGGTAACCGGATGAGTCAAGTACAAGTTCCATAAGTTATTATGCTTCAAGTATATTGTGATATCAGTAGGATATCTTCAATTATGCCCAAAACGAATTAAAACCAATTTAAGCCCCGTAAGGGTATTTTGGTCATTTTAAAGTTTATAAAAGAGGTTAAATAGCAAACTGAGGTTCTGTTCTAAAATAATCAGTAAAAATAATTATTTTATCATGTTACATCAGTAAAATATCTTACATATGTGAAGTTTACCATTTATGGCCAAACTATGTACCGAAGGAGCATTTTGGTCATTTCACATATGTTTTAAGGACCAAATTGGAAATTTGAGTTCAAGAATTATACTTACTGTTAAGATATTAAAATTTATTTATGAAATCAGTAAGTATCATGTCTTAGGTGCTAAATATGGTTTTAAACCATACTATGCGCCTAATTCGCATAAAAGTCGATATTTGACGATATTTGAGATGTTTATAAAATTCTGAGATTTTTATCAGTCTTGAATGCTTAAAATGTAACGCTTCGCATTTTTGTAACCTTCCTATTTTGGCAAGTCTTGTTGTACTTTCCATTTTTGGACACTTGTACTCTCATTGTAATCTACTCTCATTTCAACGGTAATTCGAGGCTATTGATCTTAATGAACACAAAGTTATTTTAATCATGTTCGTGTATCCATGTGAGACTTTTGTGCATCAGATAATCAAATTCACATTGTTGAGCGAAATATTATCCAAGGATTTCTGATTCTTTATTAATCGACAACTGATACTCGTTAAACTAATTAGAACTCGTAAACTAACGAAATTCGGATCCTAATCCTTGAAACTCGAAAGCTTCGCGAAATAAATAATCGTTAGAAGGTTTTTATCGTTAATTTAATCCGTTTATAAATATGGTTATTTATTTTATTTGTTTAATTAATTAAATTATTTAATAATAAAAGTCTTGTTTGTTTTTATAAAAATAAAAAAAAAGGAATAACCTAGTTAGTTGTTAGATTATACAAGTTAACTAAGTTATATAACCTAACCAAGTCAAATTACCTAGTTAACTAAATTTTAAACTTAAGGGTGCCTTTGTGCAAATTATAAAACTTTCATTTTGAAAACAAATAACCAATACGACGTATCTTGGAAATCGGTTGGTTCTACCAACTTTAATGTTATACACTTAATATATTGGAACCTTTTGAAACTTCATGTTGCCGCCCAAAACAGGAAGCCGACATCCATGGCTTCCAAACATATAAACCACTCCCTTCTCCATTCTTTCTTGAACCGCCGCGAACAACCACGGCAGCCACCACCACTCACAACCCTGTTCGGATACCACACAACACCCCCTACGACCCCCCTTCTCGCCGATCAAGAACAACCATCACCTCCTACACCTCTCGACACCCTCACACCATCACACACCATCCCTTCCTTCTTCACAACATGAAACACTCCACATCGAAAGCTATCGGCTACCACCACCCGAAACGACTTGCAAATTTTGTCCGATCACATATAAACAGTCGTGGAGTTTATTCTTCACGTTACCACACTCGCGAGGGCATCGGAGGGCCACTGGAACGTGAAGACGACACCAGAGCCAACCGGAGCTTTCGAAGGAACTCGGAAGCTTGCCGGAATCGGGAACTATAACCCTAGCCGAAGCTGTATGGAGATTCACGATTGGAGTACGTCAACGCGTCTTCTTTATAATTTTCTTGTTCCTTTCCGTTTTCGTTTAAAACACTAGTTGACACACATTTGCTTCTGACTCTCTACATCATGCAATCAACTGAACTTAAGAGTAATTACATACATATAGTCGACCTTCTTTTTCATCAATGAAGAAGATGAAATTACTATTGGTCGATGTATAAATGAAAGTAAAACTCTAGCTTTTACAAAACAGCGAATGTGGAACAGTGGTTGGTCTATGCGTGATTGAGTAGGAGGTCACGGGTCCGTGACCCGGCTCCTAAATGTTCGCTGCCTTCTTTTTATTTTATAAAACCAATATATGTTTCAAGCTAATAACAGTTTACTACGAGGAATAATAATTGAAGTTCCATCACAAAACTTTCACAACAATTCAATATTTTATTTATTATCTTTTTACCTTTACATTTAAAGCCATAAAACCAAAAGCATAAGTAAGTATTAATTCTTTCTTAATGTTAATAAATTAGTTAAATGGATTTATAAACCTTAAAATATTATACTTGATTTACGAAAATTAACAAGATCGTTATCATCTAGGTTAACCGTTTCATCCATTCGGAATCTATTTCTCAATCTTTACTCGTGCGTTATTTCAAGAAACCTCCATACGCAACCACAGTGAGTGTACTCGCAACCCCCTTTTTATGTTTACCACTTTTGGGGTGTAACATGTTAATTTATAAAACCACACTTAACTTATTCTTTATGCAATGCACGAAAACAATCCTTATACATGAATACTATCTTGTTATACTTGATACTTATACGTAGACCATACTTATGTGATATACTATAGTCATTAGCTTTATACGAGCCTCCATTTGACATGTATAGCGCTATAGGAGTAACGCACCGCCCGTAGACTAGTGGTCATGTTGAATTATATCATTTTGCGTAAACAAAGGGTTGACTAGAAATATTGCATGCCATGTTATGTTGATCTTGTATAAACTAAGTTACCATGTGGATTCGTTTTAAACTTTTATACTTTTACTTATCCTTAAACTTGTATACTCGCCTTTGCTTTTGCATTGAATTGTATTTTAAACATGTTACAGGTTGAGGATTGATGATGCTATGAAATGGATTAGCAATGATGCCTAGATACTCACTTAGACGTTTAGGTTTAAAGTGTTGTATCAATTTTGTCATGTTTATGTTATGAACAATGTTGTTATTTGAATTTCCTTGTAATGTTTGACAATTTGATTATGAAATGAATCGGTTGAATTAAATATTATAACAAATAGTGTTATGAAGTCTCTTACGATCTCGAACTAGTCCCACTCCAATGTTTCCGCCATTGGTTGGGGTGTGACATAAAATATTCTATTTAATACATAACATCAATAGGAAAAGGTTTGGCATGTAAATGATCGTCAATTACCGAGTTCATGCAAGAACTCTATGTTATAGTCAGTATAAAATTTGACCAAAAATTCCAAAATTCCCTAAAAATTATATTAAAATAGTAGGTAATGAGTTTGGTGCCAAAATTTGGGTTTAAATATGATTTATGCTAAAAATGTCATTTAATTAACAAAAAGTTTCATTTTACGCTATCTTGCATAACTTTAGTTTGAGACCAGAAACTGATGTTAAATTTTGTGGACATACTTATATTTCAAAAATCTCGTTTTTATAACATAAGGGCATAATTGTCAACTTTTAAGCAAATAACGGAAATTGCAATGTACTATGATTTCTAAGGGACCATGTAGTATAACCTCAGAGGGTTATACTAACATATAATATGGTCACAAAGGAACCCTAAGGTATAACTAAACTAAGCTAATCCGGGTCAGAACTGAAAGTCAAAGCAAAAGTCTACTTTTGCGACTTTCGGTTGCGAACCGAGTTTAATACTTAGAATTGTCAGGTTGAACATGTCTAAACATGTTCTTATACTATTTACCAAGTTATTTAAGTGATAAAACATGGTTCATAACTTCTACATTATTAGTTTTAATTATTTTATGAAAATCTGACTAGTTTGACTTTTTAACTAGTTACTTTGACCCGACAATTAACTAAGTAAACATGATAATTAGGAGGTGCCCTTTTGAGGAATTAACACCTACCTAATTACGATCACGTAACCATATTTGCCTCGAACAATGGCTGGACCATTTAGGTCTAAACCGAAAGTCAAAGTGATGCGTGTGTGGTGGTTATATATTTTATGTATATTTTTAGCCCGTTTTACACTTTAGTCAAGTTTTAAATTTATAAAACACGATATTTTACTAACACCAAACACACATATGGGCAAGTGCACCCATCGTGAGTGTAGTATAGTGTTGGTAAGATACCGAGGTCATCCAAGGACAAAAGAGCTTTTAGTACCGGTTTATCCTCAACGTCAAATCAAATAAAAAATTTAGAAAAAGGTTTTAAACCAGAAAATAAAAACTAAAAACGCTGAAAAATAAAAATAAAAACAGATACACAAGATGAATCACTAGGATCCAACTCGCCTTTAGTGTAACCTTTGATTATTTTCGCACTTTTGCACTTTTTAAGAGATTATCTTAGTTATAGTAGTAGGCCCCTCTTTTGAAGGTGACGTTACCCTCAACCCAGTAGTTTGAGTCAGCAAGGATACAATCCTAAAGGGTTGGATTATTGAAAGATAATTAATTAAGGTATTAATGCATAATGTGGTAGGCCCCTCTTTTGAAGGTGACGTTACCCTCGGCTTAGTAGTTTGAGTCAGCAGGGATACAATCCTAAATAGCCAGGTTAAAGTTTTAATAGTAGTTTACATATGAGGGGATCAAGGAGTTCGGACCCCCGCCATCCAATACCAGTGGGTATTGAAGGAGGTCCAACTAAACTTGACCCAGGTCCTTGCAGGATCTATACACTGAACATGGCAAGACTCTTACCAAACCATTCCCTTAACCCCCGACTAGGTAGCCAACATATCTCCCTATAGACCGTGGAGATATGAATGGTGAAAATCTTTTATTTTATATAGACAGTAAAATAATGCCAAGACACCACGGACAAATGATAAGGAAGATTCACCTTCAACATAAGAAACTAGTTATTAAAGTCATTAATACATAACCAAATAAAAAGTGCGAAAAGATTAAAAATAAAAAGTATTACACTAAACACTTGTCTTCACCAAGTGATGTAAGAGACTTAGGCAAACATGGCCTTTGATTGTCAAGAATTCTTACGATCAATCTTGGATCCCGAGACTACTCACACACTCTATGATGTATGATGGATGATGATGGTGGATGTGGGTTGTGATGGTGGTGGTGGGTGGGTGAAGTGTGAAAGAGCTGGTTTGCTAAGGGATGGTTTGTAAGTGAGCCAAGCACCCCTATTTATAGCCTGCACAGAAGCCCGGACACAGCCCCGTGTCCATTGGGCACTGCCCCGTGTCCACCCATCTTCTCTTTCTTCATTAAATGCAGTTTGTCTGCATTAGTTGACCACACCCCCGTGTCCGCTGGGCATGACCCCGTGTGCAGAAGCGTATCTGTACTATCAAGATTTGCCTAGATTCTGCGAATCTTAGCATTGACCACGGCCCCGTGTCCGCTGGGCACGCCCCCGTCGTGGATGATAGAAGCTTCTACAACTTTGTATTTTCTGCAGACACTTGGGCACGCCCCCGTGCTCTGTGAGCACGGGGCGTGTTCAACCTTCTGTTATCTTGTTTTTGCTTGGGAAGATGCTGTCGGGGGGTCGGGCATGCCACGTTTATTCCTTTTCTTGTATTATTGTTAGATTTGGCTGCATTTTTGCTTCTTTTGTTCATTTAAACTCTTTTAACCCTGAAAATACAAGAGGAAGACAAAAACACACTTTTTCCAACATTAGTACTAAAAAGGGTTAGTTTTATGCCACATTTGATGTAATTTATATGTTGCATTTTGCACACATCAAATACCCCCACACTTGAATTTTTGCTTGTCCTCAAGCAAAACTCTTTACAATGTGGCTTACACTCCCAAATGGAATGGGTAGAAGAGAAGGTTTTTGGGCTTGTCATAGAGTCTCGGGATTCCAAGATTTTTATTAGGTTTTATTTTTATTTTATTTACAATCCTATTCATCATGATTTATTTAGAACATTATATAAGAGAAATTACTTATTAGGGCATAACATGCCTTTTTAAAATTTCATTTATATACAAGTTCACGTACCTCACGGAGGATCACTCAACACTCGGCCGAAGGTGTATTTTTGTGAAGCACTCGAGATCGGCATGTAACTTACTCCTACCATAAGCTTGCCAAGCAATCAATCCTCCTCCTTTTTAACTATAAAGCTTTGTAAATATCAAGAGGACTTTTGGGGGAAGGGTTAGGCTTGGGTTAAAGGTAGGTGGTTGGGTTAGTGGTTAGTAGTGTAGGATCGATTTCGACCTAAACGAGTCGTTCGGAAGAGCTCTCGTACGTTTCAGAGGCGGAAACTAAGAAACGAACATGTACACAGCTTGAAAAATACTTTAAACCTCTTGTATATTAGATTGACAACGTTTACAGTGAGAGGAAATACCGGCAGCACTTCGGTATCACAAGACCTGATCGTTTCAAATGAATTGACATTCAACCTATATATACTACTTCTGGACCGCTCATAGAGCATTACCGTAAGAGCGAACCACATGGATGCCGTATAAGCGAACCTCAACATTGCCGTATAAGCGAACCTCAAAATTGACCATCCATTTTTTCTTGTAAACTTCCATATTGAACTTCATTGGACCTTCTAGTGGTCCAATCAAAACCAACACATGTATTTGACTTTTGTGTAGGATGGATGATGTAAACGGCCATTTTTTGTATCATGACATCACTTGTGATGTCACCTTGGTGATGTCACTCGTGATGTCATACCCGATCGGACCCGCAACGAGATTGAGACTCGATATTAAGACGTAGTCGACAGATGACTGCACCAACAGACTCCCCCTCAGATGTTGACGGAGTCTTAAGTGTCGAGTCTTTGACAATGTCGTATCTTTAAGTCTTCAGTCTTGATCAGTCTTCGAGCTGCCTTCACTTTAACTGGCTCTATCCTATTCTTTTTCAGGATCTCTGGCTTCAGACTCTCTTTCTCTAACAGACTCCCCCTCAACTTGTGCTGGGATCGTAGTCTGGCTTTCACAGGTTCAGATATCGTAATCTGACTCACCTGCATATTCTCTACCCAAAAGTAAGTTTCAAAAAAATAAAATATAATAAATTTAGAAACTTCACTAATCACTTGAAGATACAACCCTGAATAGAAAGATTTATCATGTCAATTTCTGATGAACTACTAGAATGATTATCATTATCATTTCACACATTTTCAAACAAACTTTCCCAAACCTATTCATCATGTTCAGCACTTGGAATTTTAAAAATCAGCTTTTCAACATCAGTCGTCTAAAATCTTTTTGAATTTTTTTTCAAAATTTATGCTAAAACACACCGAAAATCTTTTTGAATTTTTGAAATAAAAGAAATAAAATGCAATAAAGAAATATTTACAGACAATATTTTTGTGAGTTTGCATAAGAGGATCATATCAGTTTATGAGACAAATCACCAACACCGTTAAGCTTCATTTCATTTTAAGTTCTAAACAATTCACCTAGATTGTCAGTATACTTGTCCACTTAAATTTTCACACAAAGTTCAACTGCTTCGAGATACGAATTAGTGTTTTAGCACTTAAACATCTACATGTGTCCCACCTCAGTATATACTCCCGTATCCAGACCCCAGTATTCAGTCTTACAGGTGAGTATACCTAGATGATATCTGTAAGGGGTTAATTGCGAGGGCCGTGAGAGCTCAGGTCGATCTTTCGATACGCAGAGAGATGACGACTTCGACTTTTGGTGGGTCCCCTTTGGGGATCTTCTTTTCAACAGCACATGATTAAACATTTTGCAATGTGTTATCATTTTTTATGCTGAGGGGAGGCTTATATTTCAAAGCAGCGTAAAGTATTCTCCGGGGACTAGGCCATTGCTTCCGCAAAATCAGAAGTCCCGGGATAATACCCCAGATATCACTAAGCATAAAGACCTAGTATCTCAGAATACGGGACCCTTCAAACAAGATTTCAGGGGTTACCTATATATCCTGGAGGTGTTCCCCACTTAGACGTAAGTAAATTTTATGTTTATATCTCGTCACAATTTACTAAATGTGCAAAAACCTACTGGCACATCATCAGTGAGACCGTTTATCACTATTTAACTTTCCATTTCTTTAGCATGTTGTGATCGTCCACTGATGTACTATCATTTCCTCTTTTTGACAACAAAACTCATTTTTGATTTTATCATGTTTTTGGCTTTTTCAAATTTTCAAATGTTTTTGGATTTTCTGAAAATTTTTACTCCCCCTAAAATGCAAACACATTTTAGGAAATTTGAAAATAAACTGTACAATAAAATGATAACCGATATCAAATCACTTCAAATCGCCATCCACTTGGCATAAACAATCAGAACTCCCCCTTACAACAAACTATTTTCCCATTGTGATTTCAAAACACTTAAGTTTGTTTTAATCAAATGGTTTTTTCCGGAAAATAATTTCGTTGATTTTAACACTTGTAAAGTTAGGGGTTCATCATGTTGTTTTTCCAAACAATCATTTGTAAATATGGTCCAATCAAGTTCAACTTAATGACCTTGATTAACCACTTGTCAATGATAACCTTCTTTCAACCACTTACAGGTTCACTTTACCAACCATAACCACATGCACATCAAAATATAACAATTCAAAAATACCACCTGTACTTTACCAATTGTAACAATTGTAAGATCATTTGCTAAGAAAGATGCCGATTCCTGCTCCACTCTTACCAACCTGGGAGCTCCGGCAAGTCAGGAATTTATGGTGAAAATGCTGTCACCCAAGCTTGACCAGCCTTGGGTGATTTTGGTGACAAACATCTGTCCCACCAACATTTTGATTTGTAAAATTCTTTAGCATCCTTCACTTTCCTGTCTACCATCTTACCAAAAATATGTTTTACTTTCCCGTTGAAAGCCTTCTCAACATCAAATTCTCCCTCATCAGCGAAGAATTGATTTGAGATCTCTACCTTTCCCACTTTCTTCATCAAATTTTCTTTTGACAATTTAGGAAAATTCTCATCGTTCACTTCTGGAACGGAATTAACAATCTTTTTCTCAACAGATGACTCCTCTGATTTTATGGAATCAGATTCATTGTCAGAATTACCCTCAGATTTAACCACCCACTTTTGTTTACTCAAATCACCTTTTCTTTTGTAAAACCTGTTTGAACTTTCTCCTTCCTCAGAAGTAGAATTTTCAAACTTTTTAACAATTTTTTTAGATTGTTCTTTCTTATCAACACAAGTCTTTCTCAAAACAGAGTTAGAAGAAACTTCCTGTTTTTGGTAGTTGGCCTTGGGGCAATTCCAAGCTATATGTCCAACTTCTTGGCATTTGAAACAGGTTCTTCTATCAGCTCTTTCAGCAAACCTTCTCACATTCTTCTTCACTTCAGCAAGAAACTCCTGGTTTGACTGCTTCCAGAACGGTTTCTTCTGTTCATCCTCTGAACTTCCTCCTGAAACAAATTTTGTTTTTGGTTTATAAGTTTTCTGATTTTTATAATTTTCTGAAGAATTAAAACCAAGACCTTGTTTTTTGAAATTACGATTGTGGTTTGGTTTCTTTCGATAACCTGAACCATAACTGTAACCCTTTTTCTTGTTCAATCTCTGTTGAACTCTTGAAGTGTACTTTTTAGGTTTTTCAGCAAGATTTAAATCTTTTATTTCAGAAATATTAATTTCTGTTAATTTGAAAACCTGTTTGATCATTTCAGTTTTGACACTTCTTATTGGAAATTCCTCATCAGAATATAATTTGTCTGAATCATTCAATATATACGCTACTTTGATTGATTCGTCATTCAAATTAGATTTTGATAACAAGAATTCTTTATTGTAAACCCTCTTAACCGGCGAACTCGGACTTTTCTCAGACGAACTCAAACTATCAGACTTAGACTCCGATTTTGACTCTTCATCCATATCCAACACCTGATCGACAACTCTTTTAACTAACTCGGACTCATGATCAGTGTCAGACGCTGTGAATGTAACATCAATATTGTCTGGTAATTCATCAGTGATTTCAGACTTTAATTTGATGTTTAGAGCCTTGTCTACTTGTTCCTCGTTTGGTTTCCTGGGGGAATAACTCTCAAAGATAGGAGGCGGACATCTGTTATACTTGACACTTGGTTTCTTACCAGTATCCTCTTCTTTTTCTTTCTTCTTAAACGCTTCAAGACCTGCAACAGTAGGATAAACACGATCAATCAGATAATCACAAGTAGTATAACTCAAAAGTAATCTGTTGATCCTTTCACTCTCAATTTTCTCAAATTCCAACTCCTTCTTCAAGTTAGCACAATCTTCAATGTAATCATTGATGACGCTTTGCTTTGTCATTAAAGTTGCACTCATCTTGTCATTTGCCTTTTCAAATTCTGCATTTGCTCTTTTTAAACTGTCAACTGTCCTGTTCAATACGTCGTATGACTCTTTTACATACTTCACATCAAACAGTAAATCTTCTTTCCTTTTCTCTAGCTCAGCAATCTTTTTGTCTTTTTCTTCACAAACTTTGCAAAATTCTGAACATTTCTCACAAGGCTTTGTAACTTCAACTACTTTTTCAATTATCTTTTCAACTTCGACAGTTTTTTCAACTTCTACTATCTTTTCAACAATTTTCTCAACTTCCACAAGTTTCTCGACTTCGACAATTTTCTCCACTACTTTCTCTACTTCAACAATCTTCTCTATTGCAATCTCAGCAGTTGCTTCATCTTTTGTTTCTACAACTTCAGTCTTCGCCTTTTCATCAGCGAGTAGCTTTGCTGCTTCTAGCTCTCTCTGCAATCGAACAATCTTCTTCTGATTCAGTATCTCAACTTTATCTGCATAGAAAAAATTAAAACTGTCAGGATCAATGCTTTTTCTACATTTGTTAAGATACTCTTCCTCATCATCCGTATCAACATCACTTCCAAGATCTGGAAATATCGGGATTCTTTTCTGATTAGTCTCATCTTCACTCAGAACTCTAGCAACAAGACATGAACCAGATGGAATGTATTTATCCCAACTAAATCCTTCTGCAACTTTTTCATCATCTTGATGAATCAGTAACGCTTTCTTCTTTACATCATCAGTAGCATGAGCATGTGTAATTTGAGGTTGTTGAGTAGTCTGATGGAAGATTGATTTCTAATAATAATTGTTTTTATCTTGATTCCCGGTAGCTTCTTTACTTTTGCACTCTCGTTTAAAATGACCTTTTCCTTTACAACGGAAACAGGTAACCTTTGATTTATCAAATCCCAATGGAGAGGTAGCCATTCCTCGAAATTCATCCCTACCAGTAATCTCTTGAAACTTTTCAGCTCTCCTCCAAGCACTTGCTAAGCACCATTTGATATCCATCACTTCAAGTTCTTCAGCATCAATTTGGTCGTAATCTTCTTTGGTAAGCATCGGATTGCCAATCTTCCCATCGATCAAACTCTCGTAAGATTCTAACATAGTAACCAATGATGCCATGTGCTGCTTGGCAACTTCTGGAGATAAATTCTGACCATTTTGAATGTTTAATGTAACATTGCACTGAAGATGTGTTGAATTTTGTCGTTGAGAAGTTGATGTTGCGCTATTTGGATCAAAACTTGAAAATGATGAAGAAAATCCATCACTTTGAGTCGCATTACTACTCTTTGTTCCAGATGAACTGTCAGCACTAAAACTAGTTTGAATCTTTGGACTATGGCTGGGAGTGGCCTCAAACTTGTTCCCTCTGTAGTACAGACTGACATCTTGCTTTGCATTTGGATTGGTCATGATAGCTGTCTTTTGAGTATCCAGCTCATGCTCTTCGATTTTCTGAATAAACTGAGCCAAATTCATACTCTCAGATTTTCTCATAAGTTTCACAACCATCAAATATGTTCCCCACTTGTGCTGTGGTAACGCCTCAGCTAGTTTGTCAACCCACTCATCGTCCTCTTTCTTGATATCCAACCTACCCATTTCCAAAACTAAATGACAGTATCTATCTATAGTCTGTTTCGTTGTTTCATGATCAAATGCAGTAAACATGTCAAATGATTTCTTCAATAATGCCTTCTTGTTTTTGATCATATCAGCACTCCCTCTGAATTTCTGAATCAAAGCTTCCCAGATGGATCTAGCAGTTCCGTTATGTTGAAGTAAGACAAAGATGTCTTCTTTAACAGCTTGCTGAAGGATGCTGATCATCATCTTCTCACTAGTGTACTTCAACTTATCAGCTTCTGTAAAATCATTGAAACCCTTTTCCAAACCACGTTCATTCTTTGGCTTCTCGTAATCTTTCAGTAAAGAACACCATGCTTCCAACCCTGAAAATCTTCAATATACATGAGTTTCGGCGGTTTTTGATGAGTGCCTGTGTCATTCTCATTATACAACGCTTCAGCAGGAGTTACAGGGGCAACGGGTGTCGCGAACGCATTGTAGAACTCTTCAGCCATGTCTCAAAACGCAGATGATGCTTCGGGAAATACCTGTCGAAAACCTGTCGATCACCAAACAACTCACAATCAATTTAAACGTTTATCAATAAACCGAAAGAAATTTGGTACTCGAACTGATGATTTTTAGTGTGGACTGAATGTTGACCAACGGACTGAATGATCCTGATCGAATTCAATTGATGACTCTTTTACAAACACACTGACAGACTTTCAAACGACTTGATGAACTTTTGATACGCGACTTGACTGACAAAACTTCTGATCGAACCGTCTAAATTCCAAACCTGTCGATTTAATTTATACAAACTGATGGTATACACAGGCTGAATTTTTTAACACGATCTAGTAATTCACACTATTTGATTTCGGTTTTTTTTTTATTTTAATAATGAATCGACAAAAGTTTCATTGGACCAAATATAATGATCAGATCATGTGCTTTCAATTAATTGGATATGTCTGACAAACAAACACTTATCATATGCAAATTTGAATCTAGACAATACTATTTGACCACAACAACCACTAAACCGACAACTTGCAACACAACATTTTATGATTGGAACTCTACAAAAAAACAATCACGTGCACAAGTAATATAACATAAGCCGACAATTATGATTAGTAGTATAACACTTTTACTTTTTACTCTATAATATGCTTTGGTCAACAAAGTTGATTACTTTGAATTCACAAGTGCTGACAAAACTTAAAGTTGCATGAAACACAATTTGACAATTATTCAAATGAAATGGCCGACAACTTTAATACCTTCACATGCGCATGTCTTTAAAATTACACAAACCGGGATTATAAGAATCTCATGCAATTACACTAGACACACGATATATTTTCCCAAGTACTGACACTCTCATATACAATATGCTTTCACAAAGCAAACTTATCACTTCATTTTACAAACAAGATGCCAGATTCAATCAGACAAGTAATTCAAGCAGTCATCACTTTCAAGCAGACTCAACGATGAATATTCAAACTAAAGGTCAGATAGTTCACAAAGGTGAAATATTAATGTCACTGGAGCGGAACAGATAATGTCCGGATGAGCGGACCAGGTATTGTCCGAATGAGCGGACCAGATAATGTCCTAATAAGCGGACCAGACACGACCAGAAAAGCGAACCAGACCGTGAACTAAGAGCGGATCTCGATGATGTCAGCAAAACCCGAACCGAATGCAAGCGAAAACTCAATTTGAACCAATTTTAGGCCGATTTAAGTTCTGAAAATTTCCAGGTTTTGTTAATTCATGATAACGCACACACTGTGTGAATTTTAAGCGATTTTAACCGTAAAAAGTTCTGTTTTTTTAAAAAAGAAAGGTGTAGAAGCAGAAAAAATGATGAAAACGAGCTGTATATGCGAGATCTCCTCCTCCTTGGCTCTGATACCAATTGTAGGATTGATTTCGACCTAAACGAGTCGTTCGGAAGAGCTCTCGTACGTTTCAGAGGCGGAAACTAAGAAACGAACATGTACACAGCTTGAAAAATACTTTAAACCTCTTGTATATTAGATTGACAACGTTTACAGTGAGAGGAAATACCGGCAGCACTTCGGTATCACAAGACCTGATCGTTTCAAATGAATTGACATTCAACCTATATATACTACTTCTGGACCGCTCATAGAGCATTATCGTAAGAGCGAACCACATGGATGCCGTATAAGCGAACCTCAACATTGCCGTATAAGCGAACCTCAAAATTGACCATCCATTTTTTCTTGTAAACTTCCATATTGAACTTCATTGGACCTTCTAGTGGTCCAATCAAAACCAACACATGTATTTGACTTTTGTGTAGGATGGATGATGTAAACGGCCATTTTTTGTATCATGACATCACTTGTGATGTCACCTTGGTGATGTCACTCGTGATGTCATACCCGATCGGACCCGCAACGAGATCGAGACTCGATATTAAGACGTAGTCGACAGATGACTGCACCAACAAGTAGAAAAGGGCGAAAGGTGTAAAAAACATTGGTTTTCATAAGACTTTTTATTTTTATAACTTTTTATTTTAATGAAGCATTTCTTCAAACAAAGTTCTTTTTAATTAGATTTGTCGTACTGTTTCATAATTTTCTTATGTTGGTTCTTTTTATCACGACGCTATCGGTTGTAAATTTGTAAAAATATAACCTTTTTAGAACTTGTAATTCCCAAATTAAACCAAGACAAGTTAAAAAAAAATGAAAAGATATTGAAAAAAATTGGGGTGTTTAGCGGTTCCAATAGAGTTTTGTGTAAGGCTGACGTGTGTGTATATATACGTAATTTTGCAATGAAATTATATACGATTCGGTTTTAAATTTATAAAAGTGATTTATACTTCAACATCAAAACACACACGAAAGAGGCAAGTGTACCCCGTCATATATGTAGTAAAGTATCGGTAAGAACCAAGTATCGATCCAAGGAAATGGGTGGAGGAATAATACTAGACCTTTGTCATTAAATTAACGGAAGAAAGATAAGTTTTATGATTTTCTAAAAACTAAAGTAAGCATAAACAAATACTTATAAAAACATAATAGATTTCAAATATGAAAATAGATAAATAGCCTTGCTTAATACACAACCAAAGCATATCAACTAAGTCGGTTTTGGCACTAGAAACATTCGATCAAATCTCCATTTTCAAGACAATTAGTATCCCTTTCGGGAATCCTAACATGACAATCATTCGGAAAGCTGAAACGATAAACACACTTTAACCACCTAAAATTGTTCTTTAACGTGCAATTGATAAATGTCTATGAAAATCTCTTAAAAATAAGTTAGTCATCCGTTAGGAGTTTTCTAACCTCACTTAAACAAGGAAAGTGACATCGATAAACACAATGCAACCACCGAGACAAGTATAAACTAGATTGAATCACAACCGAGTTCATTTTACAAATCTTGCATATAAATTTACCAAGACAGCAATTTTGGCCTAAACTACTAAATAAGTTAACAATTCATGGCAAGAATTCATAACAACACCATTTAAACCGTTAAGGTCCTTAAGTGACGGAAAGCTTTCTTGATTAACAATAATTACATTTTATTAAATCACTAACCATTTCTAGTATCATGATGCACACATTTTAACCAAGCTAAACTAGTTAACCAAGTTTAAAGTTTACTAATACAAGATTAATTAAGCTTCATTTTTCAACTATCTCAACTAACCAAATATTAATCATCCAACATAATTACTTATAATCAAGAAATCAACAACAATAACAAGGTTGCAAACTAATCATCAAAGATTAACATAGAAAATACTTCCAAGTGTCATTACAAACAAAGTTAACATACTAATGGCTATAATTAAGCAAGGGATTGTTGTGTTTTTGCCCAAAGGCTACAATAATACATAAACATTAATCTAAATGCTTGAAACATTAACAAAATTATGGAAAGATTAGAAAACCAAACCATAAACAAGCACTAGATTAAGAATCTGGATAGTAGTGGAGCTAAACGGCACAATGTGGCTTGAATCCGGGTCAAAAGCAAAGCCTCCGGAGCCTGAAAATCGCCTGTAAAGCTCCCAAAATTCCAGAGTTCTGAGCAGAATGTTTCTGCATGTTTTTTATATTTTTTCGATCTCGCATGGTCGTGCACTTTATTGGCACGACCGTTCACTTTTTGCATTATTGGAGTTACTGTGCACCATACCGCATGACATCATCTTATCTTGACCGTCTTCGATCTCGTACGACCGTTCCATAGACGGCACGATCGTGCATCTCTGGGTTCTGTTGGCACGGACATCTGAACGGGTTGTGCATTGCCGGGGTTGGGCTGATCACCGGATCCGCACGGGGTGCAACCAACCGCACGCCCGTTCATCTCCTAGGAATGCTTGCACGCCGGGTCGCACCGTCGTTCATTGCCGGGCTGGTCTACATTGTCGTAAATGCACGGTCGTTCCAAACATTGCACGACCGTGCCAATCGCCCAGGTCAGAATCTTCACAGAATGTTTGCAGCTTTGTCATTTCGTTTGGAAAGTTCTCGTTTTCACTATCATCTTGTCTGGCATGCTGTTTTAGGCCTGTAAACAAAAGTATCTTGATTAAGTATCCGAATGACGGTTTTACGGCCGAAAACGCATAAAATGGGGATAAATTGGGGGACTAAAATATGTATAAATTAGTGAATATCAAATCTCCCCACACTTGAACCTTGCTTGTCCTTAAGCAAGCTAAACTAAAATGCAATAAAAACTAGAATGTAACGAGAACGAGTATTTACAAACTATCTACTAAAACAACAACAAACGGTTAGCCGGTTTTTCGAAAGACAACATCTATTGAATCAAACCAAACAAGCATATGCAAATATATGTAGATAACCAAAAAGCCGTGACTTTACTTTCAATTGACTTAACATGCTAATCTTCACACACATTCGGTTTTATTTATGAAACATACATAAAATGTGTATGTGCAAACACTCAATGCCTCGTCAATGAAACGTGTAATATCATAAGCTTGTCATAAGATCTCGTCTCCACCAACTAACATGCGAAAAAGTGCAAATCAAGAGGACTTTACGGGGTGTAACGTTAGGCTTGGGCGAAGGGTATGGAAATGGATATTTAAAGTGGCGAAATGGTTAAAACTCAGTTTTAGCGTTTAACTAGCGTGAAACAATACAACTATACATACTAACGCCTTAGAAAGGCGGCTTTTGTGATATCGAGCTCATCAACTAGATTTCAATATTTAAGCATTAAAAATTGCTCGATTTTTGTCGACTTCACCCTATTTTAGGGTGTTTTATTTTTTTATTTTTATTTTTGCAAATAAAAACTAATGGATTAATACAATGAATAATAAACTATAACAAGCGCTAGTTAAACGATTATTTTGACCGAGTTTCAACACTAAAAGGTTTAAAACATAAAAAGGCTAAATTTGGCTAAGTGGGCGATTATGTTGGGTAAACAAAGGTAAACGGGAAGGCTCGACATGGTTAATCCTAAAGGTATTGTAAGGTTTACGGGAAACACAACACAAAGAACAAGGCTAACAACAAAGGGGGTAATCTAAGTGCCTCTATCACTTCTACACAATTCCGCAAGTTCATGGTTTTAACAAGCATGCTAGTGACAAGTTCTAAATTACACATGACATCCGGCTCACTCCTACTCCGAAATGAACAAATATATATCAATTTCAAGGCTCGAATATGCTCACGTAATGGAAGGAATGGGTAAAAGTGTGAAAAATATCATGCAAGTCTTTCTTTGTTTGTCACGCTTTCCGGTTTTCTTTTTCAAAATTTATTTTGCTTGTCGAGTTTTTATCATGTCCGAAGCTTTCTAAAACACAACCAACCGGTTTATTTGCTAAAAATATATACAAAAATAAAGATATTTTTGAATGATTTTTCTGATTTTTTTTGGACAAACAAAGTCAACAAAGTTAAACCCCTCCCCACACTTGAACTTCGCATTGTCCCCAATGCGAAACCCGAAATATAGAGATAAAGGAGAATAATACTCCCCTCAAGATGATTTTGTTGCAACGAGACTTCCAAGCTGTATCTGTGATGTGCTCTGGTCCAAGACTTGATAGCCAAAATCTGCAAGTATATCACAAGGTACAGCAAAACAGAACAGAAACAAAATAAATGCAAATAAACCATACTTTACATAAATATAAGTACTAAAATCCAAACATGACAAGACAAATAAACTAAAGTGTCTGAAAATAAAGAGTACATAACCGGGGGTGTTTGAAATAATAACCAAAATGAACACCCGATAAACAAAGTACTGAAATAACAAAACCACCAACGATCAACTCCACCGTCTCCTAGTCATCGTCACCAGCATCATCTCTCGTGTTGGATGGGCCTGCATCTCCATAACCGGGTGGGTTCCCAAATGGGAACTGTGGAGGCTGCTGAAAGTAGTCGGGATAGGCATTATGCAGACCCTCGAAAAGATATGAGAACCCAGCTTGCACCTCCTGGTGCATAAAGTCCTGGTTCGCCCTAACATGGTCCTGACCAACTCGCAACTGCTCTATACTCATCCGCTGCTGCTCCTGCGTAGCATACAACTGCTCTAAACTGGTGCGCCGATGTTCTTGAGTCACCTGTATCTGCTGAAACTGCTGGTAGAGATCAGGATAAGATGGGACCCCCTCGGGCAAATCCTGGTGCTGGTGGTATCCATGATGCTGCGGTGAATGTGGTGGAGTCTGTGGCTCATGCTGCTCCTGCTCTCGCATCTCCTCATCTTTATCCTCCTCCTCCTCTGCCGGAGGCAACGGGTCCCAGACCTCATTGTTCAAACCCTTTAATTGATCCCCGTGATCCGTCTCATCAATCAACCCCGTCGCCTTCAATGACCGAATATCAACAGATACACCATTAGTCACCAAAGTGAGACTCTGAAGTACCTCATCAATCATTAACCCCAAATTGTAGGCGATCTCGGTCACATACTGACCACCATGAATCTGACTGTTGGGCTTTCTCCCTGAGCTGTTCACAAAATACTCTGCCATCCTCGCAGCTAGGCTGATGTGTACCCCATCAACCAGCGCATAAAGGAATATCAGATCCGGTGTTAGACAGTTGCCTAAACTGTCCATGCGACCGCATATGGTATGGCTGAATATATGATGCATTACTCGATGCAGAGGGTCTCTCAACCGTGAAGCTTTAGACATTCTAGGATCGTATGGGTCACCAACTGCATTTTGAGCCCAAAACGCGGCCCGTGCTTCATCGCTCGGGAAGGTGAAATCATCTGTGAAAAACTCTGAATCCATATCTTCAGTTGTGTAGATTCCAAGCCTCCGACGCAGTCTACCCACTGACCAATGGTGCCAACGTCCCCCCAATCTGAAAGTGATCCTCTCTCTGTAGCGAAAGTTTGGAGTTTTATATGCTTTTGGCTTTTCGTATGAATAGGTGGAGAAGAATTCTATCGTTAGCTCATGATAGATGGGTCGGTCGATAGAGACTAGACGCGAAAGCGGAATAGTAAGCATGTTTTCTAGCCTTTCACGCTGATTTAGATCTCTCATAACATCCCAATCTAGCCTCCGGGGGATGCCAAACTGCCCCCGCCTATTCCATAATTCGTTACGTTTTGGGATGCACAGACTTTCTTTCTCGTTGTTGGGGTCAAACTGTAAGAAGGGATGATCCATCTGCACGAGGGAATACAGTTAAAACAGGAGAAACAGAGAAAATTTTATTCGGAACAGCAGAACACATAATTATGAAGGTTCTGTCTTGCTGATCTGAGCATTTGGCACGGGCGTGCCTCCAACCGCACGGTCGTGCGTGCCCGAGATACAGCAATGGTGGTCGGTTTTAGTCGTATCTGCACGGCGTGCAGTCAATCGCACCACCGTGCATAACCGAACCAACAGATAATCATCGCGAAAAACCGGCACGGAACGACCGTTCCACATGAGGAACGTCCGTGCGACAAGTTTTTTCTGCAGATTCTAACCCCGACTCTGAACAGTCAGATTTTTTCAAAAATCAACAAGTTTTTATGCAAACAGGGGGCAGAGAATCAACCGGTTGTTCACGAGACATACGATTCTTGCAAGGGTTAGGGTTTCGCTTGTGTTTATGAAGCGAACCCTAAAAAGCCTTAAAGAATCAAACTAATCTAACCTAGACAAAGATGAAACAGGAAATCGACAAGAAAGAACATACCGTGCGAAGAGATGGGTGAAACCGTGCGAAGAAATCGTGCGATTTGAGGCAAAAACGGTCTGGAACGGCTGGTGCGACTAGGGTTTTCGCGAATTATGAATGGGGGCTGCAGATGAGGGTATTTATACCGCCAAATGATAGAAATGCCCCTAGCCTCACGCACGGTAGTGCGAGAGCTTGCACGGTCGTGCATCACCGATAAAGTTCAAACCCTGCACGCTGATCTCGGCAATGCACCGGGGGTGCGACTCATGGTGCCGGTCAGCTCGTAACCGCACGGACGTGCGACCCATGGCACGGGCGTGCCACAGCTGCAGATCAGTTTTTTTTTCTGCAGAATGCATTTTCAGCACCTGTTTTTGCCGTTTTTCTCCATTTTTCAACACGCAAACTGTTTTAAGTATATCCCAACATAGAACCTTCGCTCGGCACGTATAAAAAAATGTACAAACTAACAGAAACTACAAAACACACCTAAATTACGCTAAAACGACAAAACACAAAAAAGGACGATTATACCCCTAAAGCGCTTAAGTCGCTCTTGCTACATTTTTAATCCACGAGTCTGTAGCGTAAACTCTCCTCCCCACACTTATGATATGTGCGGGGCGTGGAGTTCGATAACCTCCACCGCCAACGTACAGCTTCAAACGGTGACCATTCACCTTGAATATAACGCCATTTGCGTTCTCTATTGCAACAGTCCCATACGGAAATACCTCATTTACTGTGTATGGTCCTGTCCAACGTGAATGAAGTTTACCTGGAAATAAGCGCAATCACAAGTTGTAGAGAAGAACAAGATCGCTCGCTTGGAATTCTTTGTGGTCCTTCAAGCGTTTATCGTGTAATCTCTTTGTGCGCTCCTTGTAGAGGACGGAGCTCTCATAAGCGTGTTGTCGCAGCTCCTCCAATTCATGAATCTGGAGAAACCGGGCTTCACCTCCGGATTTTAAGTTCAGATTGGCGGTTTTTAAAGCCCACATCGCTTTATGCTCCAACTCCACCGGTAAATGGCACGCTTTTCCGTATACAAGCCTAAAGGGAGTAGTCCCAATAGGGGTCTTGTAAGCTGCACGGAAAGCCCACAACGCCTCATCAAGTTTGTCCGACCACTCCTTGCGGTTTGCACCTATAGACCACTCAAGGATTCGTTTTAAACCTCGGTTTGTGACTTCCACCTGCCCACTTGTCTGTGGCTGATAAGGCGTGGATAAACGGTGATGCACACCGTAGCGGGACAAAGCTTTTTCAAGCTGGGTATTGCAGAAGTGAGTCCCTCTGTCACTGATAAGCGCCTTCGGAGCGCCAAACCAGGTGAACAAACTTTTCAAGAATCTCACGACCACCCTGGCGTCATTGGTTGGTAAGGCCTGTGCCTCCGCCCAGTATGATACATAGTCAACTGCGACCAGGATGTACTTATTACCTCGTGAGGGGGGAAATGCTCCCATGAAGTCTATCCCCCAAATGTTGAAGACTTCACAAACTTGTATCCAGTTCTGAGGCATTTCATCACGTGCCGATATATTAGCCGCCCTCTGGCAGGCATCGCACGCTTTTACCCAACTCTGCGCGTCACGAAAAATAGTCGGCCAATAAAACCCGGAATCCAGTACCTTCTTGGCGGTGAAATTGGCTCCATGGTGGCCTCCGGTAGGTCCCTCGTGACAATGGCCTAGAATATCGGTCTCCTCCTTCCCTGAAACGCATCTTCTGATCACCTGATCAGCACCAACCCTGAATAAGAAAGGATCATCCCAAATGTAGTGCTTGACATCCGAAAAGAATTTCCTCTTTTGTTGGTGAGTCAACCCTTTAATCAGAATCCCGCAAGCAAGATATTTCGCAAAGTCGGCGAACCAAGGTGACTCATCGCATATCTCAACACCCATCAACGACTCGTGTGGGAAATTGTCATTGATAGAATCCCAACGCATGTCCTCGATGTCTCCATGCTCTAACCGAGATAGATGGTAAGCCGCTACATTCAATGCACCTTTTTATCTTGAATTTCGATATTAAACTCCTGCAGCAACAAGATCCATCTGATGAGACGCGGTTTAGCGTCCTGTTTGTTGAAAAGATATCTGATGGCTGCGTGATCAGTATACACAACTGTTTTTGAAAGCACCAAATACGATCTAAATTTGTCAAATGCGAAAACAACTGCCAAGAGCTCTTTATCAGTCGTGGTGTAGTTCTCCTGAGCGTCATGAAGAGTATTGCTCGCATAATAGATCGGGTGAAAGTGCTTTTCTTTCTTTTGTCCCAAAACGGCCCCTATAGCGTAATCACTCGCGTCGCACATAATTTCAAATGGTAGACTCCAGTCAGGTGCAACTAAAATATGGGCCTCAATTAACTTTTGCTTGAGAAGGTCAAAAACCCTCAAGCAATCATCTCCAAATACGAACGGAGCGTCTTTCTCCAACAAACGGGTCATGGGCCTAGCGATTTTTGAGAAATCCTTGATGAATCGCCTATAGAACCCCACATGACCAAGAAAGTTCCGTATCGCTCTCACAGAGGTGGGAGGCGGAAGTCGTGAAATAACGTCAACTTTAGCTGGATCGACCTCCATACCAGCACGAGAAATCTTATGTCCCAGAACTATGCCCTCTTTCACCATAAAGTGGCATTTCTCCTAGTTTAGGACCAGATTCGTCTCCTTGCACCTCTTCAACATCTTCTTCAAATTTTCCAAACAATGATCGAAGGAATCCCCAAATACCGAAAAGTCATCCATGAAAACCTCCATAGAATCCTCGATCATATCATGAAAATTTGCAACCATCTCTGGAAGGTCGCCGGTGCATTACACAACCCAAAAGGCATCCGTCGGTAGGCGAATGTACCAAAGGGGCAGGTAAAGGTAGTCTTCTCCTGATCCTTAGGAGCAATAGGAATTTGGAAGTACCCAGAGAACCCGTCCAAGAAACAATAATACAACTTCCCCGACAGACGTTCCAACATCTGATCGATGAATGGAAGCGGGAAGTGATCCTTACGAGTAGCATCGTTGAGTTTGCGGTAATCAATGCAAACTCGCCACCCAGTGATGGTACGGGTAGGAATTAGCTCATTCCTATCATTTGAAACTACAATCATACCACCTTTCTTAGGTACAACTTGCACTGGACTCACCCACACAGAGTCAGATATAGGATAAATCATCCCGACATCCAACAACTTAATCACTTCTTTCTTCACCACGTCTTGCATATTCGGATTTAAACGCCTCTGATGCTGTGCACAAGGTTTGTACTCGTCTTCCATCAGAGTCTTGTGAGTACAAAAAGAAGGATTGATGCCTTTTATATCCATGATTTTCCACGCAATGGCTCTCTTATGAAGTTTCAGAACCTCGAGAAGCTGATTCTTCTCATCCTTTTGCAACAATGCCGAAATAATGACCGGTAAGCGACACTCCTCGTCTAGAAATGCATACTCGAGATGTGGTGGGAGTTCTTTCAACTCCAAAGATGATGGATCTTCAATCGAAGGCTTTGCTTTCTCTTCTTCTACATGGCCAATTTCTAGAAACCTCTCCGGACTCTGGGAACCATCGTCACCAATCTGATAGACTGGCTGCTCGAAATCGTGGCCCTCCTGCGTAATGCCAATCAAGTCCCCACATGACAGACATGTGTCCGAATCAATCTCGTCAACAGTGCCTTGAAAATGAGAGCACACACATGCATCGACAATGTCGACATAGTAAAGCATGTCATCGTGACTTTGCGGATGCTGCATTGATCTTTTAATATCAAATGTCACGTGCTCCTCATTTACTCGGAGCGTGATTTGGCCAGCTGCCACATCAACAATCGTCTTCGCAGTATTGAGGAACGGGCATCCAAGTATCAAAGGTACTCTTGAATCTTCGTCCATGTCAAGAATAACAAAATCCACGGGGAAAACAAATTTATCAATTTTAACAAGCATGTTTTCAACAAATCCATGCGGATACTTAATTGAACGATCTGCCAACCGAATGCTCATTCTAGTGGGTGACGGCTCACCCAGATCCAGTTTAGTAAAAACCTTATATGGCATAAGGTTGATACTCGCTCCCAAATCAGCCAATGCATTGCTGACAGACATGTTTCCAATTAAACAAAGGAGCGTAAAACTACCCGGATCTCCCATTTTCATGGGTAGACAGTTTTGTAGAACGGCAGAACAAGTTTCATTCATCACCACACATGATATATCCTCGAGCTTTTGTTTATTCGAGATGATGTCCTTTAGGAATTTCGCATACTTTGGCATCTGGGCCAAGGCTTCATCAAATGGTATATTAATGTGTAGTTGCTTAAACAACTCAAGGAACTTACCATATTGTTCGTCGATTTTCTGCTTCTTCAGCCTGCCTGGATAAGGTACTGGTGGAGTGTAATCTTTGACTGGCTCCTAGACTTGTGCTGTACTTGCTGGGCGTAGCCTGGCTTACACCTCGTCCGGTGTGTCAGTCGGGACCGCTCCAGTGATCGGTGATGAGTCTGATATGACGGGTCCGGTAGTCTTTCCACTCCTGGTCATGATCGCATTCACATGCCCGCCCGGGTTTGGCTCTGTATTGCCCGGAAGACCACCCGGGGGTCTTTTAGACATCATCTGCGCCAGCTGACCAACCTGATTCTCGATATTCTGAATCGAGGCTTTGTGACTCCTCATTTCCCCCTCGTGGGAAAGAAAATGATCCTCGCTCTGTTGGTATCGTTTTTCTGCCAACTGATTTGCACTCGAGGAGCTAGTAAGAAGCTGAGCCATCATATCCTCCAGCTTGGAACTAGACTGAGGGGCCTGCTACTAGGAACTACTCCCAGTGCCCTGATTCTGATATCAATATGGACGCTGCTGGTAAGGTTGGTTGTATGGCTGGAACTGTTGACCCTGACCCTGCTGTGGCGCTGGAGCGCGCTGAGTAAATCCCAATGGGTTCTGATTGCTTGTATTCGCTCGCCACCCAAAATTTGGGTGATTCCTCCATCCGGGGTTATAGGTGTTACTGTACGGGTTGTTCTGCGGCCTCACCTAATTACTAACAAAATCTACTTCTTCGTGGCCCTCATATACGACTCCCTGAAAACATGCACTCGGCTCGTGTGACACTCCACACTGGTTACACCCTGAACCGACTTGCTCGGCTATCTGGGACTTATCGAATTTCGCTGCAAGAGCCAAGATTTGTGCAGTAACGGCCGTGTAGTCGTCCACCACGTGTACTCCTGCGCGAGATGATGATGATGTTGCCCGACCTCTATCTCCTTCCCGAAGCGAGCTGGATTTCAACGCAGCTTTTTCTATGATATCATACGCTTCATTCGGAGTCTTAGTTCCTAGATCGCCTCCTGCGTTCACGTCTAATCGCTCCTGCGTGTGGTAACTAAGCCCCTGATAGAACGTCAAGACCAGCTGTCTCTTGGAGAAGCCATGATGTGGAACATCAATCAACAAATCTTTAAATATCCCCCAGGCCGCGTGCAACGATTCTCCCTCGTCCTGGCGAAAGGAAACAATCCGGTTCCGTAGCTTGGTTGTTTTCTCAGGTGGAAAATATTTTTTCATAAACAGCTCCGCCAACTCATTCCAGGTCCTGATGGACCCAGCTGGAAGTGACATAAGCCAAGCTCTAGCTTTATCACGCAACGAGAAAGGAAACAACCTCAACCGAATTGCATCCTCCGAAACACCTGTAATCCTAAATGTCGAACAAATATCGAGAAAAGCAGCGATATGTCTCCCGGGATCCTCATGCTCACGCCCGTTAAACTGTACTGAATTCTGCACCGTGTTAATAATACTAGATCTAATTTCAAATGTAGGTGCATCTATAGTAGGCTGAAGGATACTCGGCTCCAGACCTGCCGCTCCGGGCTGATTCGATTCATTCAAAGGTCGCTCATCGTCCGCCATGATTCTGTTTCCTGCCGCCCCTGAGCCATCGGCTTCAGCGGGTACCACCTGCTCCTGCTCACCAGCTGCGAGTAGCAGCCCAACCGCACGAGATCTCGCACGAAGACGTCTCCTCAGATCACGCTCGGGTTCGTCTGACGGCTCAACAGGATCGGGAGCGGGGGTAGAGGATATCAACCTGCAAACGAAAAATTGACACAATGAATATTTTATTAATATAATAATGTTGTTTTTTTTTTGCTGAGAAGAAACTGAATATTATTTTAAATGGGCTGAAAATTTTATAAAAATTCGAAAATGGGCCCGAAATTTTATGAAAATTACAACAATAAAAATAATCGAATCGGCTAATGTAAAAATGATTTTTCAAAGCCGAAAATTCAAAGAATAAATAAATAAATAAATTTGAATTCGAACAAATAAAAGGAAAGAAAATTTACAAGTGTACACAATAATCTCGAAAATGAATAAATTGAATTAAAACAAGAAATATTAACAAATAAATAAACAAATAAATGATCAAGAAAATATTCACAAATATTAACAAGTATATACACCGATAAAACAATTACTCGGGTCGTTCCTAAAGCTCGCCATTTCCCCGGCAACGACGCCAAAAACTTGACGTGTGCGTATATATACGTAATTTTGCAATGAAATTACACACGATTCGGTTTTAAATTTATAAAAGTGATTTATACTTCAACATCAAAACACACACGCAACAGGCAAGTGTACCCTGTCACATATGTAGTAAAGTATCGGTAAGAACCAAGTATCGATCCAAGGAAATGGGCGGAGGAATAATACTAGACCTTTGTCATTAAATTAACGGAAGAAAGATAAGTTTTGTGATTTTCTAAAAACTAAAGTAAGCATAAACAAATACTTATAAAAACATAATAGATTTCAAATATGAAAATAGATAAATAGCCTTGCTTAATACACAACCAAAGCATATCAACTAAGTCGGTTTTGGCACTAGAAACATTCGATCAAATCTCCATTTTCAAGACAATTAGTATCCCTTTCGGGAATCCTAACATGACAATCATTCGGAAAGCTAAAACGATAAATACACTTTAACCACCTAAAATTGTTCTTTAACGTGCAATTGATAAATGTCTTTGAAAATCTCTTAAAAATAAGTTAGTCATCCGTTAGGAGTTTTCTAACCTCACTTAAACAAGGAAAGTGACATCGATAAACACAATGCAACCACCGAGACAAGCATAAACTAGATTAAATCACAACCGAGTTCATTTTACAAATCTTGCATATAAATTTACCAAGATAGCAATTTTGGCCTAAACTACTAAATAAGTTAACAATTCCTGGCAAGAATTCATAACAACACCATTTAACCCGTTAAGGTCCTTACGTGACGAAAAGCTTTCTTGATTAACAATAATTACATTTTATTAAATCACTAACCATTTCTAGTATCATGATGCACACATTTTAACCAAGCTAAACTAGTTAACCAAGTTTAAAGTTTACTAATACAAGATTAATTAAGCTTCATTTTTCAACTATCTCAACTAACCAAATATTAATAATCCAACATAATTAGTTATAATCAAGAAATCAACAACAGTAACAAGGTTGCAAACTAATCATCAAAGATTAAAACAGAAAACACTTCCAAGTGTCATTACAAACAAAGTTAACATACTAATGGCTATAATTAAGCAAAGGATTGTTGTGTTTTTGCCCAAAGGCTACAATAATACATAAACATTAATCTAAATGCTTGAAACATTAACAAAATTATGGAAAGATTAGAAAACCAAACCATAAACAAGCACTAGATTAAGAATCCGGATAGTAATGGAGCTAAACGACACAATGTGGCTTGAATCCGGGTCAAAAGCAAAGCCTCCGGAGCCTGTAAAATCGCCTGTGAAGCTCCCAAAATTCCAGAGTTCCGAGCAGAATGTTTCTGCATGTTTTTTTATATTTTTTCAATCTCACACGGTCGTGCACTTTATTGGCACGACCGTTCACTTTTTGCATTATTAGAGTTACTGTGCACCATACCGCATGACATCATCTTATCTTGACCGTCTTCGATCTCGCACGACCGTTCCATAGATGGCACGATCGTGCATCTCCGGGTTCTGTTGGCACAGACATCTGAACGGGTTGTGCATTGCCGGGGTTGGGCTGATCATCGGATCCGCACGGGGTGCAACCAACCGCACGCCCGTTCATCTCCGAGGAATGCTTGCACGCCGGGTCGCACCGTCGTTCATTGCCGAGCTGGTCTACATTGTCGTAAATGCACGGTCGTTCCAAACATTGCACGACCGTGCCAATCGCCCAGGTCAGAATCTTCACAGAATGTTTGCAGCTTTGTCATTTCGTTTGGAAAGTTCTCGTTTTCACTATCATCTTGTCTGGCATGCTGTTTTAGGCCTGTAAACAAAAGTATCTTGATTAAGTATCCGAATGACGGTTTTACGGCCGAAAACGCATAAAATGGGGATAAATTGGGGGACTAAAATATGTATAAATTAGTGAATATCAAAGGCTTGTAAGTAGGACTTGCAAAATTCAACGTTTTAGCACCCCCCACACTTAAATTACACATTGTCCTTAATGTGTCCCAAAAATAAGTTTTTAGGTTGATTGAATGTGTAAAAGTGTGTTAAAAACAATTTTTTTAAGTTACTGGGCATCTGGACACGGCCCCGTCTTGGATGAACACGGCCCCGTGGTCAGATTGCCAGTAACGGGAACTTACAGAAGGTGTACACGGTGTCACACCCCGACCACGTAAAACAACAAAACGTGGCAGAAACGTCGGGGAGTGTTGTAACAGAATCATTGTTTCATAACACATGGAAATTGAAATATTGTTTTATTGAATAAAAGAGTTAAAATGTCTTGACAATCAAAGAAATATAACATAAATAACTAGTCTTGCATCTTTTATTGTCACTAAGGCCCAAGTCCGCCTAAGTGTATCTTGATAAATCCTATGCATCATATCCTGAAACACATGTGAAAATAGGTATGTCAGCATAAAAATGCCTGTGAGATACATAGGTTTTGTGAAAATAGGATTCATGACTTGCAAGTTTAGAAAAAGTTTGTTTAGCAAAAGTCAGTCATGAACCTTGAAAATTGATTTGTTTTGTAAATCGTTTGAAAAAAAATAAGTTCAGATGATATGTATAAATAAGAGAATAATGTATGGTTAAATGAATAACCAAGTAAAATGAGTTTATATAAGATAAGTTGTTTGTAAAACAATGTCTTGTGAAAAGTATGTTATTTGTGTAAAATGTTATATGTCTCAAATTGAAATGATTCAAATAACGCTATGATATGTAATACCATACAAGCACTTATATATAGGAAGTACCAGCGGCGTATCCACCATACTTGTATCGTGTTACACATGCCTCGTTACTTAAATCACTTACCCAAGCCAAACCACCAAAGTAAAATGTTTATGTATAATCAATTGTCAAAATGTTTATGTGAAAACCATGTCTAATGTCTATGTCTAATGTTTATGTCTAATGTAAATCATGAATTGTGTATGTAAATGTCAAAATGTTTATGTATGGTAAGTGAAATATATCAACTAAACCATATGTAAAATGCACAAAAACAAGGCATTGAAGTAAAACATGGTTTAAATCAAAGTTACGTTTTGTGAAATAAATGCATGCTATACGGATATAAACATTTATGCGGTATTGTGAAAATTCATACATCCAAGCCTTGCGACAGTCGGATAACCCTTTTAGTAAAGGTTATCAAAAGATGTATTCGGATTCGGTCATTCCTTACGTCCAAACAAACCCCAGATTTCAGGAATGGGATTTGTCAAGTCCTATGGTACCACTACCTACTACCGAGCGGCATGATCGGTGTTAATGAATGTACATTGTCTCATTTAAACAAACCAAATATCATACCAAAATGTAAGCATGTGATGAATAATAAATGTACTAAGTATGCACACAATGGGCATACATAGCATAGCATAAAATGTAATGTAAAATAAAGTACTAAGTACGCACACAATGGGCATACATAGCGTAAAATGTAATGTAAAATAATGTACTAAGTACGCACACAATGGGCATACATAGCATAAAATGTAATGTAAAATAATGTACTAAGTACGCACACAATGGGCATACATAGCATAAAATGTAATGTAAAATAATGTACTAAGTACGCACACAATGGGCATACATAGCATAAAATGTAATGTAAAATAATGTACTAAGTACGCACACAATGGGCATACATAGCATAAAGTGTAATGTAAAATAATGTACTAAGTACGCACACAATGGGCATACACAACATAACACACAAAGAAATCATGTACTATAAATGTACCAATGAACATAGCAAGTATATGATGTGAAAACAGGAAAGCATGAAAGTAACAAGTAGGCACGTGTGTTCCACCCCAAAATGTTTGGAAAACAGTAAAAGAGGGGTCTATGTACTCACTTGAGATTGCTTAGTAGTCCTTGAGTAACAACCAAACAATGCTAGAGATCACGGATATCAAACGGCACCTAATATAGGTAACTACATTAATAAACCGGACCTATAACGTGGTAATCAGTAGGTATAGTCACTAGGGACTATAACCATCGTGATCACGCTCACGTTATGAAGTTCAAATGAACTTCGCGTTGACCATAAACTGGTCAATGCAGAAAGTCAAACAAGGTTGACTTTAACGCTAAAACGAAAGAAAAGAACGAAAGAACACCTACAAAGGGTCCCCGCAAGATTGATTTCCAAGTAATCTCAGGTAGGAAGTGTATAAACACAACCACTTAGAGAAAAACTCAGATTTCAAGTGGGTTTTGCAATGGGGATGGATGGGTATTTATAGTAAATGGACCACCGTTAGGATCGTTTCTTGAATACCGTGCCTTGATCTCACCCGTACACTTGTTGGAAGGTTATGGAACCCAAATTGGCCCCTCACCATAAGAGATCAACATGTGGCATTGGCCTTTGGGGGGGTTAAAAGGCTGTTAACAGCTGTTTAAACAAGTTTCTGCTATCTGACCCCTGCTTACGGACCGTAAGGTCCTGAGTGTTGAGGTCCGTAAGGACCTTGCAGACCATAAAGTTTGAAAAATGGCCGAACAGGCCCCTGCAGCTCCAAACTTGGTTTTCGATGCATTTTTGACACGTTTAAGCCCTGTTAACCCCATTTCAAAGCTCTAAAATGAAGTTAAAGTATAGGGAATTTAAAATGTGCTCAAAAATATGTCGGATGTCGGTTCGTTTGGTCGTACGATTGCGATGTTTGCTTTAAATACGACGGAATGCGCATAAGCACGAAAAACGATCTAAATTGCGTGACGAATGGATTTTTCTCATGCCAAACACTAAAATAAAATATTTTAGTGCTTACATAAAATTTTGGATGTCCGGCTGTATTCAGAACGTAAGATATGCGTGAAAGTGCAAACTTGTGCACTTTTTGACGCTTTTAGTCCCTGAATGACCCAAAAGTTTATTTTAGCACACCGAACACCTCAAAGCCTATTTCTAAGCTATGTAAAGGATATTTATGGTATGTTTAACTAATGACCATGTTCCGGAATGTCTGTTACAGTCCAAATTGGCATACTTTCGCAGTTTGTCAACTTTAGTCCCTGTAAGCGATTTAACTCGATTTTGCCATACCAAAGCCTTCAAAACTTATTTCTAACTTATGTAAAGGTTATTTAAGGTATGTTAAGCCTATTTCACTATTCCAGAGTGTTCGTTTCATTAAACGGGTTATATTTACGCATCAGTGCGCGTATAACCTTCCAGAAAGCGATTTAAAGCTTGAAATCGAACAAGAATTGATAATGTGCAAAGGATACACATATTTATACATGTCCCAAGTATGAAATACAATATTTCATTGATACAGTATTTTTTTGATGGCCGTGGAGGCACAGGTGTCACAGTCTCCCCTACTTTAGGAAATTTCGTCCCGAAATTTTATTTAGAGGAAACTTGTGAGAGTTTAAAACATGAAGTTGAAAAGATCGAACAACATTGGTTAGGGTTCCGAACTTCTAGTAACTTTAATAACATCATGCTTGCAATGTAAGAGGGATACTTATATACAAGTATATGAAGCGTCATTGGTGCGTCCACCGTACCTCCATTACATCGTTCTCATTTTGTTATTGTTGTCACTATCGGTTCTTACACATAATAAATCTTACTGGGTTTCTGTGCACTAAATTTCATAATTATGTATGCGTCCATAATTAGGCAATTCCTTGCATAGTTCACACAGTCTATTTTATAATGTGTAGGAGAAAACCAAATGAACAAACCTGTGATGAGTGTGACTAGACCACCATAGGGTCCCTTTTATTAAATCAATAAATGATTTTAATAGACAACCAAGGAGTCTTTTCAGCTTATATCATCACATGTCATTCTTAACCAGATTTTTGAATCAATCTTTTTTACTAGACCACTAAAAGGGTCTCTTATGAATCATGAAGTGGTACTATAAAATTGATGTAGCGCGTGATACGGAAACGAAGATCAAACACGTTGATTCTAAGAATACCCGTGTGTTCTTCCCCAACCCCCAAGATTCCACCCAAAAGGCACGGGATTTGAAATGAAAAATCAATTATGTCAAAATTCAAGTCTGATCATTCATATTACTAGAGGGACATATAAATAGAAACCGAAATTCAAAATGGGCCTAAAAAAGATAACGGGCCAAACACACGGCCTAAAACAAAATGCCCAAAATAGTTCAAAAAACATAAAAATGCAAATAAGTAATAGAAATAAGCATTTTTTTAGTCGGACGATGACCCAAACCACCATAGGCATTTGCAGCAAGATGGAGCTCGTTCTCACAGTCGTTTCGCCTGGTCACACGCCCAAAACGGACCCCCATAGCCCAAGTTAGATCCATTTTAGTGAAGCCCCTTTTGTTACGCGGTCTTGGGCCTCCAAATACAAAATAGCCTGTTCCTCCACACTTGGGCCTGCATCATTCCCCCCTGGATAGACAAAATTTGCCCTCGAATTACCAACAGGTTCATCATCAGAAGAATCTCCATAATAAGGCAACAGATGCTTCACATTAAACACATCAGAACAACGAATGTGACTAGGCAGCTTTAGACGATATGCATTCGGATTGATCTTCTCCAGGATTTCAAATGGGCCAATCTTCTTTGCTGATAACTTGTTGTATTCCCCAACTGTAAAACGATCTCTAGTCAGAACAGCCCAAACAAAATCACCCTCCTCGAACTCAACATGCCTACGCTTCTGATCAGCAGCTTGCTTATACTTCTGATTAGCTCGGGTCAAATGATCATACACAGCATTATGAACTTCATGTAAACCCTCCACAAAATCCTGAACTCTTTTTGGAACAGATCCAGAAACGGGAAGTGACATCAAATCAAGTGGTCCCCGAGGCTGAGATGAATAAACTATCTGAAATGGGCTATATCCGGTGCTCCGATTAACAGCATGATTATGAGCAAACTCAGCTTGGCACAATTTTTGATCCCATGCCTTCACATGATCACCAACCAAACACCTCAGTAAATTCCCAAGTGACCGATTAACAACTTCAGTTTGCCCATCAGTTTGTGGGTGATAAGCACTACTGAAGTTGAGTTGAGTATTCACCATCTTCCACAAGCTACGCCAAAAATGACTCAGAAATCGGGTATCCCGATCAGACACAATAGAAGAAGGTAGCCCATGCAGACGGTACACATCACGAAAAAAGAGTTGGGCTACATTAACAGCATCAGTCGTCTTCTTGCAGGGAATAAAATGGACCATCTTAGAAAACCGATCCACCACAACAAAGATGGAATCATTACCTCTCTGAGTACGAGGTAACCCCAACACGAAGTCCATACTAATATCAACCCATGGCTGTGAGGGAATTGGCAAAGGCATATAGAGACCCGCATTGGTAGCCGTGCCCTTTGACACCTGACAGATACGGCACCTCTTCACATAACGATCCACCTCCTTCCTCATAGAAGGCCAATAATAAGAAGCTTGCACCAGCTGTAAAGTACGGTCACGACCAACATGTCCTTCACCATGTAACTCCTTAATAATCTGTAAACGAAGACTAGAATCAGGAATACATAGCTGATTTCCCTTGAACAAAAAACCATCATGCAAAAGAAAATCTGACTTTTTTCCAGTTTCCACATCTTGCAAAATAACTGAGAAATAAGGGTCAATGGCTAACTGCTCACGAATGACCTCCAGACCCGGCACATCAACCCTCATAGATACAAGCAGATTACTCCTCCTGCTTAAGGCATCAGCAACCCTATTTGAAACACCAGTCTTGTGTTTGACCACAAAAGTAAACTTCTCAAGAAAGGCTAACCATCGCCCATGCTTATGAGATACCTTGTCTTGAGTACGAATGTGCCTTAGGGAATCATGATCAGTGAATAAAACAAACTCCTTTTGAAACAAGTAATGACGCCAATGCTTTACAGCTTGGACCACTGCATAAAACTCTAGGTCATAAGTACTGTACCTCAACTTAGGCCCAGTTAGCTTCTCACTAAAATAAGCAACAGGTCGACCACCTTGACTAAGAACCCCACCAATTCCAACCCTTGAGGCATCAGTATGAAGTTAAAAAACTTGAGAAAAATCAGGCAATACCAGAATTGGTGCTGTAGTGAGCTTCTCTTTCACAACTTGAAAAGCCAACTCTGCCTCATCTGTCCATACAAACGTCTTCCCCTTCATACAATCTGTCACTGGAGCCATGATAGAACTGAAGTGTGGAATAAACCGTCTGTAAGGCCAAAACCTGCCTCACATGCACAACATGGTTGCTGAAAGAAGCACTAAAAATGAGAATGTCATCAAAATACATAACCACAAACTTCCCAATAAAAGGCCTAAGCAACTGATTCATCACACGCATAAAAGTACTAGGTGCGTTTGATAAACCAAATGGCATCACCAACCACTCATACAACCCTTCACGAGTCTTGAAGGCAGTCTTCCACTCGTCACCCTGTCTAAGACGAATCTGGTAGTAACCACTCTTCAAATCTAACTTCGTAAAAATAGTAGCACCACTAAGTTGATCAAGCAAATCATCAAGTCGAGGAATAGGAAACCTGTACCTCACAGTAATCTTGTTGATTGCTCGACTGTCAACACACATTCGCCAAGTGCCATCTTTTTTTGGAGTCAATAAAGCCGGAACAGCACAAGGACTCATACTTTCATGAACATGCCCCTTAGCAATCAATTCCTCAACCTGTCTTCGCAACTCTTCATGCTCACCAGGGCTCATCCTGTAATGTGGTCTATTGGGTAACTGCGACCCAGGCTCCAAACCAATATGATGTTGGATGTCACGCAACGGTGGCAATCCATCGGGCAATTCATCAGGGAAAACATCAGAAAATTCTTCCAGCAAAGGGACCATAGCATCATGAATTTCCACTTCCTCGGGCACTGTCTTCCCTATCAAAATAAAAACATTGTCTGTCTCCTCCAACTCTTCTTGGAACTGACTGATGGTCAACAAAGTACCCGACTGTTTTGTGGCCAACTGCTTAGGCTTGCTAGGAACAAGAGTGATCTTCACACCGCCAAACAGAAAGCTATAAGTATTCGACCGCCCATTATGCTCTATATTACGCTCATATTCCCAAGGTCTACCCAACAATAAGTGACACGCATCCATAGGGACCACATCACACACAACATCATCTTTATACGTTGACCCAATAGAAATAGAAACGAGTGCCCTTTTTAAGCCATTGAAGCTTATAAGGCTTCGGGTGACTCTTTGTCTTCAAGGCCAACTTTTGAACTGCCTCTTCAGAAATCAGATTGTCACAACTCCCCGAATCAATAACAAACGTGCAAATCCACGGGTCTTAATTATTACATAGAAGCCCGTTAAGGATTTAAGGTAGTACCTTTTTGCATATCCTACTACGAATCCCTCATATGAAGATATGAAAGATTCTACAAGGATTTGGATAACGAATACCCAGAGTAAACAAAAAAACAAAATGCATAAAAGAAAACAAAAGATGCATAAACACATAGTCATATAACCACAAAGATTGTTTATCTAGATCTTTAATTTTTTTAATTTGTTTTGCTAACATAGCACATGTATTTAAAGCACACTAGGAATCCATCTCGTGGATTTCATTTGGTACTTTAAACATTATCAAGAATCTAACTATAAAGATAGAAAGATTTAAAAAAAAAATCGATTTCGATTATAAGGAACCGAAATGTTCGAATTTAGGTACATAAGGAATCCAATTAAGGACTCTGATTTGAATGATAATCATCCACGAGGGTCTAAATGTGAAGATAAAAAGATCCCATATGGATTTTAAAAGTTGAAGATGTTTTGAAACCTTGCACTTGATGTGCTTAGGTCAAAACATGAAGTAAAATGCTTATGAAGTTGAGATGCCAGATATGCCAAGGCGACATATGAAGCGAAATTTGAAAGTTAAGTCAATGTATGAAGAAAATATTTTTTAAAACTATACATGCGGTTCTTAAAAAAAATGTGTTCAATGTTTTTGAAACCTTATATATAATACCTTTGAAATCATAAAGTAGGTGTATTAGGTAGGTATATATTTATAAAAAAGGTTTTAAAAATCATGCGAGATGAATTTTGAAATTATGTATAAGGTTTTTGAAAAACATGAATGATGCTTTTCGAAATCATGCACTTGATAAGAATATGTACTGTGTTAATATTGTTTTCAGACTACATGAAACATTTTGAAATTATGAAGGTTGTTTTTGAAAGCATAGCCAATGTTTTTGAAATAACATACACAATGCATTTTAAAAAAAATTGTTTTCAAACTATATGAAATGTTTTGAGATCATGAAGATTTTTTTTTTTGAAATACTTGTACTGTGTATGTTGAAAAATCAAAACGTAATGGGTATGAGATTTGAAAATACCTTTAGTTATCTAACCAAGGATTCAAAGGCACAGATGTGCAGAAGCATGATTACTCATAATGTCACTTTATTTTCTGTACTTCGTATCTTAGAATGAAACGAGTACTTAGAATTTGTCCAAGGGAATCATGAGCAAACACAAGAATGGGAAAAATCACAAGAGTAGTTTGTAAGGAACATAGTTCCTTAATACAGGTATTATAGAGAATTTCCATTTACTCATGTAACTACACTTGTATATCAGAATTGTGAATAACAATTTATTTATAAATAAAACAGATTGTTTCACATTACAAGAAATAGAAGAAACAAAAGCATAAGACAACAACATCTTCTAATCAGCCAACTGCTCATCCGTGGGTTGGATTTGCCTTAGCAAGCTTCGGGCATTTATTCACGAAATGACCCATCTTGCCACAGTTGTAGCACGATCCAGGCTGAAAGCGAGCTTGAGCAGGATTGGCTTGTGGTTGATTTGGACCACGTTGGTTAGGGTTACATCGACAAGCACTTGCCAGGTGACCAATTCGCCCACATGATACACACAGACGACATTGTAAGTGAGCTTGGTGATGCCCATTACATTTGTCGCATATTGGTGTCGTTCCCTTGTATTGCTTCTTAGCAGGTGGTGTTGCCACCCGGATGGGTCCTGCTTGATTTGGTACAGCTGCAGTTGAGCAAACCCTTGCTGTATGACCTATAAGTCCACAAATCTGGCATTTGCGGCACTTCACGCTAGCATGATAATGAAGGCTACATTGGTTGCACAAGGGTGCAGTTCCGTTGTATGGCTTCCTGGCTGGTGGTGCTGTCACTTGGCTAGGTCCCGCTTGATTAGGTGTAACTGCTGCGGGTTTCATTGAAGCCTTACGCTTCCTTGATTTTGGTGCTGGCTTAACTTCTGCTTCTTTTGGTGGCTCTTGAGTGGCTTCATTGTTGAGACGAGAGGCTTTATTGTTGAGACGAGACATGGCAATGCATAAAAATTGAGATCATTTGTTTGTTACCTAAGGCAAACAAATGAGACGGTGACAAATCAAAGTAAACGGGTCATATTAATGTATCACTGAAGACATGCTCGCCTATAAGTGAACACTCACCCCAAGAGTTCCCAGGTAAGAGTGACTGGTCCGATACTGCGGATTTGTACGAACACTCTAGCCTTCGACAGAAAACTCAGGGTACAGGCATTCACTCTTCCAGTTTGCACGTGTTCACATTATAAGACCCAAACTTTGATGAGATTTGAAAACTTAGAGGGTTCAAAACCTAGTAATTAATCATCCTAGAACAGATGATTGCTTTTCAAAGCGGTTTTGAAATTTATGTTCTTGATGTGGTCGTCGCCTAAGGATAGGTGACGGTATTGTTTTATGACTAAACGCAAGTAAACTCGCGTTAGGGTCCTAGGAAGGTTACAGACTAGGTCAAAGGATTACTAATAACCTAATTCCCTATAACCATGAGCTCTGATACCAACTTTTCTGTCACACCCCGACCACGTAAAACAACAAAACGTGGCGGAAACGTCGGGGAGTGTTGTAACAGCATCATTGTTTCATAACACATGGAAATTGAAATATTGTTTTATTGAATAAAAGAGTTAAAATGTCTTGACAATCAAAGAAATATAACATAAATAACTAGTCTTGCATCTTTTATTGTCACTAAGGCCCAAGTCCGCCTAAGTGTATCTTGATAAATCCTATGCATCATATCCTGAAACACATGTGAAAATAGGTACGTCAACATAAAAATGCCTGTGAGATACATAGGTTTTGTGAAAATAGGATTCATGACTTGCAAGTTTAGAAAAAGTTTGTTTAGCAAAAGTCAGTCATGAACCTTGAAAATTGATTTGTTTTGTAAATCGTTTGAAAAAAAATAAGTTCAGATGATATGTATAAATAAGAGAATAATGTATGGTTAAATGAATAACCAAGTAAAATGAGTTTGTAAAAGATAAGTTGTTTGTAAAACAATGTCTTGTGAAAAGTATGTTATTTGTATAAAATGTTATATGTCTCAAATTGAAATGATTCAAATAACGCTACGATATGTAATACCATACAAGCACTTATATATAGGAAGTACCAGCGGCGTATCCACCATACTTGTATCGTGTTACACATGCCTCGTTACTTAAATCACTTACCCAAGCCAAACCACCAAAGTAAAATGTTTATGTATAATCAATTGTCAAAATGTTTATGTGAAAACCATGTCTAATGTCTATGTCTAATGTTTATGTCTAATGTAAATCATGAATTGTGTATGTAAATGTCAAAATGTTTATGTATGGTAAGTGAAATATATCAACTAAACCATATGTAAAATGCACAAAAACAAGGCATTGAAGTAAAACATGGTTTAATTCAAAGTTATGTTTTGTGAAGTAAATGCATGCTATACTGATATAAACATTTATGCGGTATTGTGAAAATTCATACATCCAAGCCTTGCGACTGTCGGATAACCCTTTTAGTAAAGGTTATCAAAAGATGTATTCAGATTCGGTCATTTCTTACGTCCAAACAAACCCCAGATTTCAGGAATGGGATTTGTCAAGTCCTATGGTACCACTACCTACTACCGAGCGGCATGATCGGTGTTAATGAATGTACATTGTCTCATTTAAACAAACCAAATGTCATACCAAAATGTAAGCATGTGATGAATAATAAATGTACTAAGTATGCACACAATGGGCATACATAGCATAGCATAAAATGTAATGTAAAATAAAGTACTAAGTACGCACACAATGGGCATACATATCGTAAAATATAATGTAAAATAATGTACTAAGTGCGCACACAATGGGCATACATAGCATAAAATGTAATGTAAAATAATGTACTAACTACGCACACTATGGGCATACATAGCATAAAATGTAATGTAAAATAATGTACTAAGTACGCACACAATGGGCATACATAGCATAAAGTGTAATGTAAAATAATGTACTAAGTACGCATACAATGGGCATACATAGCATAATACACAATGAAATCATGTACTATAAATGTACTAATGAACATAGCAAGTATATGATGTGAAATCAGGAAAGCATGAAAGTAACAAGTAGGCACATGTGTTCCACCCCAAAATGTTTGGAAAAGCATAATACACAATGAAATCATGTACTATTAATGTACTAATGAACATAGCAAGTATATGATGTGAAAACAGGAAAACATGAAAGTAACAAGTAGGCACATGTGTTCCACCCCAAAATGTTTGGAAAAAAGTAAAAGAGGGGTCTATGTACTCACTTGAGATTGCTTAGTAGTCCTTGAGTAACAACCAAACAATGCTAGAGATCACGGATATCAAACGACACCTAATATAGGTAACTACATTAATAAACCGGACCTATAACGGAAGATTGGATAGAATGAGGCTCGTAAACCAAATGAGTAGGGGAACTCATGTAATATGGTTTAACAAGGCCTTCATACTACAATGAAACCTAACCTAAGTGCTTACGACCCATTACGACCCGTCTAGGTAGCTTATGCTACTTTAACGCGTCGTTCGCGTAAAACGTGTTCGCCCAACTAGTCCTATGACAAGTATTATATGCCTAACATGTTTAATTATGTTACATAATCAGTTAAGAGACGAAAGTTTAGGTTACATATGCTTAATTACCAATTACATATGAAAAGGGTATTTTGGTAATTTACCTAAGGCATATAAACTACCTATCATACAACTACTTAACGAAGCGACCATAAGGTATAACCTCGAAAGGTTATTCCCTATATACTATAGTCACCTAATGGGTTTGGTCGGATCCTAATGATCGAACAAATGGGTCGGGTTCGAAAGTATTAGCGATTGTTTAGATCGCTTACCTTACGACCCTATATAAGCACTAAACTAAAAGTGACGAGCTAAGCATGTTAAAACATGCTTAACTAAGTTTAGAAAACAGGTTTGGTATCAAAACAAACGGTTTTGATACCCAAGAGTAGTTTGGTTACAAAATACGCAATAACACGCATTTTGGCCGAAACTACGACTCGTCACTGAGCCTAGATAACGTGGTAATCAGTAGGTATAGTCACTAGGGACTATAACCATCGTGATCACGCTCACGTTATGAAGTTCAAATGAACTTCGCGTTGACCATAAACTGGTCAATGCAGAAAGTCAAACAAGGTTGACTTTAACGCTAAAACAAAAGAAAAGAACGAAAGAACACTTACAAAGGGTCCCCGCAAGATTGATTTCCAAGTAATCTCAGGTAGGAAGTGTATAAACACAACCACTTAGAGAAAAACTCAGATTTCAAGTGGGTTTTGCAATGGGTATGGATGGGTATTTATAGTAAATAGACCACCGTTAGGATCGTTTCTTGAATATCGTGCCTTGATCTCACCCGTACACTTGTCGGAAGGTTATGGAACCCAAATTGGCCCCTCACCATAAGAGATCAACATGTGGCATTGGCCTTTGGGGGGTTAAAAGGCTGTTAACAGCTATTTAAACAAGTTTCTGCTGTCTGACCCCTGCTTACGGACCGTAAGGTCCTGAGTGTTGAGGTCCGTAAGGACCTTGCAGACCAGAAAGTTTGAAAAATGGCAGAACAGGCCCCTGCAGCTCCAAACTTGGTTTTCGATGCATTTTTGACACGTTTAAGCCCTGTTAACCCCATTTCAAAGCTCTAAAATGAAGTTAAAGTATAGGGAACTTAAAATGTGCTAAAAAATATGTCGGATGTCGGTTTGTTTGGTCGTACGATCGCGATGTTCGCTTAATTACGACGGAATGCGCATAAGTGCGAAAAACGATCTAAATTGCGTGACGAATGGATTTTTCTCATGCCAAACACTAAAATAAAATATTTTAGTGCTTACATAAATTTTTGGATGTCCGGCTGTATTCAGAACGTAAGATATGCGTGAATGTGCAAACTTGTGCACTTTTTGACGCTTTTAGTCCCTGAATGACCCAAAAGTTTATTTTAGCACACCGAACACCTCAAAGCCTATTTCTAAGCTATGTAAAGGATATTTATGGTATGTTTAACTTATGGTCATGTTCTGGAATGTCTGTTACAGTCCAAATTGGCATACTTTTGCAGTTTGTCAACTTTAGTCCCTGTAAGCGATTTAACTCGAATTTGTCATACCAAAGACTTCAAAACTTATTTCTAAGTTATGTAAAGGTTATTTAAGGTATGTTAAGCCTATTTCACTATTCCGGAGTGTTTGTTTCATTAAACGGGTTATATTTACGCATCATTGCGCGTATAACCTTCCAGAAAGCGATTTAAAGCTTGAAATCGAACAAGAATTGATAATGTGCAAAGGATACACATATTTATACATGTCCCAAGTATGAAATACAATATTTCATTGATACAGTATTTGTTTGATGGCCATGGAGGCACAGGTGTCACACACGGGGACGTGTCGGCTGGGCACGACCCCGTGTCTGGCAAAAATCTGCATAATTTAGACAAACAGCAGGTCTGGGGCAATGGGCACGGGGGCATGTCCGCTGGACACGACCCTGTGTGGACAAACTGCAAAGGTGTAAAACAGGTCTCTGGCTTCGGTTTTCCTGTCCCGGCTTTAGTAGCACTAATGTTTAGTGCTCTAAGCCTCGTATGTACCTGTTTAACTAATAAATACCACACCAATCATCACAAACATCCTAAATTGCCAAAGTTAATCATCCACATCACAAGTTAAAAGGAAAAAGAAATGCAGAAATTAAAAAGAGTTAAAGAAAGTAAATTGTTCAACAAGCGGCAAGTGGGCCGGAAATTGTTTATGAGATAAGGGGGTTAACCTGTGGTACCTTCAACCATGAACCGCTACCTCCACTCCTCTTGCTCAATCCATATGCTCGTCTTCATCATCATCATCTCCTCCATGGCCCGCCATATACTCCCGGATGTTCCCTATGTCATCCTGCATGTCGGAGATGTTTCTCTCTATTGCTCCGACCCGGGCGTATGTGTTGCTGGCCATGTTGTAGGTGTTCCTGGTGCGCATAAGGTTTTGAGGAGGAGGACAGATATGTGGAGCATGTAAGATGAGTGCTTCCTGTGGGTTCCATGCATGCCCTTGAACTCTTTGAAAGCTGACTGTCCCATCTTCCGCTTCGTAAGTCAGGTTCATTGAGTGGAAAATGACCATATCCACTCGCCCTGACCATGGTCCTTTGCGGAAGGACCTTGGCATGTTCAAAAAGTGTTTGAAGAGGCAGTATATCCACCCTTCAAAGAAGATAGGAGTCGGGGGAGTAGCGAGCTGGTTCAAATGCATGTTTCAGAGCAGGAGGTATGGAACATCAAGGTTGACCCGGTTGTGGATGCAATGAAGGACTACTAGATCCCGCAAACCTACAACACCGATGCTGTCATGCGGTTGGCTAAAAGAGTAAGTGAGGACCCTATGGATGTAGCGGTAAAGAGGGTCTCTCAACTGGGTACTCTTAGTTCGGCTCAGATTGTAGTTGCCTTCTCCTATTTGAGCCCAAGCAGCTTGGCGGTCATTTTCCCTGATCTCGCGGAGACCGCCGGTGTTTTCCTCATCCCCAACATCTTCTTCTGAATACAACCCCACCAGAGCCCCACATTGAGCAATTGATATCCGGTATGTGGTTCCTCCACAACGAAACTCCACCCCTTCATTGTCAAACAGCTCGGCTCTTGTGTTGAAGACGCGCGTGCTGTAGAATTCCATGCTGTATTCATGCACAGAGTGAAGCCGAGTGCAAAGGGCAGCTCGTAGTGGGCCGGTGACAATGTTGTTGAATCAGTCCAATTGGTTCACTGCCTCAAGAGTGTTTGTGCACACTTGTTTGGGGTTCTCCTCGGGCCTAGTGTGACAACTGGCACAAAACCGGTAATTTCCGTACAGTGTTATAATTATTTAATATCTGCAATTATGTGCTTAAATGTCAACATTGTTTGATTTCATGCTATACTTGTGAATTCATGCACGTTTTATACTTCAAATATTTCTTTATGCATTACTATTAGCGTTGCGTCAGAAAGACTAGTAAACTCACCGGTAAGACACACTGTGTCAGCAACTCTGCAGAAAGTAGTCAGATAATGGAATTAGGGCCAAGGAGTAGGTCCCACGTCTATAATACATTAAAACCCAAGTATGGATACAAGGGTTAACATATAGACTTTCCGGAAGCTAAAATATGCACTAAAAAGCACCCGAAACACACTTTAAATGCTGAATTTTATATATTTCAGCAATAATTCAGCTCTAATCAGCGTTTCAACACTGAAATATCATGCAGAATTTATGTTTTATTATCCAAATTAACTTACAAAGTGTCGGGAATTGAAAGTGTCACAAAAGGGTACATAAATGACACTAAACGCTGCAATTTAGCACTTTAACGAACCGGTATCTAACCGAACAACCGGACACTACCCGAAACATCAAAATTATATTAGAAGCATTGTTTTAATGTTTCTGAACTAGTTATGATCCCCGAACACTCTAACACACTATATAACACATCATATGCATAACACCTAAACATTACACTTAAATTCTAACTAATATACTTAACTTACCATTAAACACCAACCAAGACCCCCCCCCCCCCTTTCATGTGGACGGTCACAAGGTGGCCCCACCACCTTGATCTTCCTTGATTTACTTAGATTTGGAAGAGATCTTGTATGGTACTTAGTGAACATATTACCTAATGGATAAACCCCTAAACATGGATATAAGTATTACACGAAGATCATAATCATCAACATCTCTCACACACCAACACACACTCATCTCTCTCCATTCTTTCTTCTTCTTCACGGCCGAGAACAAGGGCCACCATCACCACCACCTTCATCCATTCTCAAGTCATTACAAGGTACTAGAAGGTGTCTAAGAAAGTGTGGAGCTTGTGGATCTTGAAGGACCTCTCCCAATTGCTTTTAACCATCACATTTGTCACCTTCATCTTCTAGTGTTCTTCCCTAGCCCTTGTGCTAGAAGTAAGCTCCTTGTAACTTGAATTTACTTCATGTTTAGTTGGTTAAAAGATGATGAACATTGTAATCTTGATGAACACTAAAGAACATAATCATGAATCTTTAACATAAGCTTAAAACCATATGAATACATGTTGATTAGTGTTGATTTGCTTCTTGATGATTGATTATTTGTGTTTGTGATGTTAGACATCATATGAAACCTACTAGATTGTGATTAAACACATGATCTAGTAAGTTAAGGTGATGATCTTGTGAAAGACCAAGATGATCATACTCCATGTTTCTCATGAACTTGAAAATGAAAATGATTTTGTGAATGATGAAATATGTAATATGTTACTAGTCATAAACTTGGATGATTTCAAAACTAGTTCTCTCAAGAAACTAAAGTTATACACAAGATTTCCAAAGTCATGGTTTCTAAGTAAACTAATCATATTTTTAGTGTTTAAACAAGACTAGAAATGTGTTTGTAACAAGAAAAATACCAAAGAATTATTTTTGGAAAAATCATCTTACAAGTTGTAAATGACTAAATCTTTTAATAATGTGATTTACAAACAAATAACCATGTTTTTAAGGATAACTAAACCTACTAAGCACACTACTAAGATACTACAAATTTTTATGAAAGTTCAAGTTCATGATTGTTATGTAAATAGCATTGTTTTGGCACTTGGTAAGTGTAAGTTGCTTAGGGTAGATTGTTGATTGTTTGTGATGATTTTAAAAAGAAAATAAACACATGTTTTGAAAACATGGGAAACCTCCATTTTTAGGGGAAACTATGTCAAAATTTCTATAAAATTTTGACACTTAGAAAAATATAAGTTTTGGTGAAACTTATTCCCTAAAAATTTACCTAAAAAAATTTACCAAGGTTTCCCTAATTTTTGTGTAAATTTCAAGTTAAGAAATGATGATTTCTTCAAGATAAAATTGATATTAAGTATGTATATTTTTGAGGAATATATATATATATATATATATATATATATATATATTTATTGATCACCAAATTTTGTGCTAAGTGTATGTGATATGTATTATATGTAATAGTGTATTAGGACATGAAAAATACACTAAATACTCCTAAGGAGTAAAAATACAAAAATACACATACGACATGCATAGACAAATACAAGAGAATATATTTATGAAAATATATTTCTTAATAGATTATGTAACTTGGACAAGTTATGAACTTAAAATTTATTGTTGGACGAAAATATATAACTCAGGTGAAAAATACAAGATACTTATATTTATTATTGGGAAAATAATATAAGTAAGATACATAGTTAAAAATATAAATTATTTTTAACAACAAAGAACACATACATAAAAGATGGTGACTTGTACTTGTGCAATACAAGTCTAGTGACTAACGTTAATAAAACACGTATAGGTCACGACGCTATAAAACCAACCGGTGAAGTTTACGGCGCAGGATACACAAAGTTTTGAGTTCATGTCCCCACTTTTAAACTTTTACTTGTTTTCTAAACTTGGGGAAAATACATGTGTTATGGTATGTTGAATACTAAAACTAAGGAATGATACTTTAGATCATATCACGAATAGGAAGCACCATTAATCAGTTACATACCAAGACTGCGGAACAAAAGGTTAGATCTAATGGGTTTCAGGCAACCACACTCTTGGTCACTCTAGTACCAAGCAGTGCTTTTGTGCCTCTAGTCGTGAATCGACAGTCGTGGAATCGACAACTAAAAATGCCTATGGTTTGGATGCTTCCTATGTCGTGTTACATGTTAATGGCCTTGCAAACCATTAGCGATCTCGATTTCCTTATATTTACAGAAATACTTGTTTCATACAAATTGCATACCATGTTTTCATTCAAGTATACAAACGTTCAATACAAAAACTGCATGAATTCACACCAACATTATGTTGCCGATTTTCCAAAAACTCACATGTATTTCAGGTAACTAAAGTGGATGTGCGCGCGATCATACTCTTGCTCTGGGATGTTGTTTATGTTTTTAGCTATCTTGTGTCAAGACTCCGATGCCTGTTTGTGGGAATTGGTTATTATGTTTCACCCTATGTGGGATATAAGAACCAAGTTCTCGATGTTCGTCTTTTAAATAAAGTTGTAAACCTTTCAGACAATATGTTGTCTTGTGTTGTAAACACTTAACCCATGTTATGTTTTAATTATGCAATGATAATGGCATTTGGAGTTATTTTACAAGCATGTAGTAAGTTTACCTTTCGTATGCAATGATAACCTTTCAAGATCACACCTCGTGCTTCCGCCTTAGAAAGGGGTGTGACAGATTGGTATCAGAGCTGTGATTGTAGCGAACCAGGATTCCTTCTCGAGTCTAGAATACAATCTTTAGGATCCTCTCACGAAAACAATTTTTCAAAAGTTTTCATTGCATAAAACGTTCCGCGACATCCACTACCTGAAACTATTCTCAAAGAGTCAAGGACACTACGAGACTTAGGGTGCACTGGAGTAGAACTTGTCTTTAACAAAGAATTACTTGCAACTATGTGTAATAATTAATATATACATATACTAGAAATAGAATATCTCAGGTACTCGTGTCTTCGCCTGAAAGCAGTGGCCTATCTGAAGGAAGTGACCTGACTATGAAACAAACTGTGCGGACTGTGTAAGGAATTACGTAATTATGGATGCATACATAATTATGGAATTCAGTGCACAGAAACCACAGCGAGTCTTGTCACGTATCAAACGAGATTCCTTCAGTGCAAGAAAAGGTCAAACGTGAACACCCTCACCCTCCCCCAGCCTATTAAATACTCCATTGGAGTAATGATTTAGGGTATAAAGACAAGAACCACCAATGTGAAGAAAGATATTTTGTCCTTTACATATGTTAAACTTGTACTATGGGGTGATGTAACCCTTATGCATTTTGTTTACTTCGCAAACAATGATGTAACAAGTTGTCCTGATATGTATAAAGACTCGGTGAAAATCTTATGACACATAAGTATTTATCTATTTATGCATGCTTGTTGATGTATGAATTGATTTATACCTTTGGCGGATTGTTTGATGTCACTTATGTGGGTATATGCCTGTGTATATATACTACTACTGTCTCGTATGACGATATCAAACAAATGTCTAACCCTGTTGTGTTGTGTTCTGTCAGAACATGGCACCTAGGAGAGCTGTGAACAATCAGGATTCTGATCAACCCCCTCCTCCTCTTCTACCGAGGACTGTTGAAGAACTTAACTCCCTACTGGAAGAAAGGATCACCGCAGCTATCGCCCAATACAAGGCGAACCACACCGAACAAAGTGGAGGACCAAGCAATGCTAGACGTAATGGGTAGGGAGATTCATCTGGAGGAAACACAACTCAAGGCTGCACCTTCAAGCAGTTTCTCAACTGCAAACCACTAAAATACGACGGCACTGGAGGTGCAGTGGCATTTGTACGCTAGACGGAGAAGACTGATTCCACTATCCGTATGAGCAAGTGTACCACGGATCAGCAAGTCACTTTTGTTACTGGGTTATTCGACGATGAGGCTTTGACTTGGTGGAATTTGCAAGTCCAGACTTTGGGCGATGATGCTGCGTATGGGATGACTTGGGATGAGTTGAAGGCGAGAATGAGAGAAAAGTATTGCTCTCGTGCTGAACTCCAAAGGTTGGAGACTGAGTTCTGGCACTTGACCATGGAAGGTGCTAACATTACTGGTTATACCCAAAGGTTCCATGATTTGTCAAGAGTGATCCCCTATATGGTGACTCCCGAATTTAAGCACGTTGAGCGCTACATATGGGGATTGGCTCCAGAGTTTCGCAACATGGTAACTTCAGATAAACCTGAAATGATCACTCAGGCTGTAACTCTGGCTGTCAGCCTTACTGAAGATGCTGTTCGTATGAAGAAGTTATCACTGAATCTAACTGAAAAGACCGAGACGCATGCTGAGTCGTCTGGTGACAAGAAGAGGAAGCATTCGAACCTGAATCAAGCGACACGTAGCAACAAGGGTTCGAACAATAAGAAGCGCGACCCCAACCCGTCTCAGGAGGTGAAAACTCTTACAGCCATGAATGACGCCCCTGCCAGAGGATACCAGGGCACTCTGCCCATCTGCAACCAGTGCAAGCATCATCACGAAGGAGTTTGTCGCATTCCAAAATGCGACAAGTGTGGAAAACTGGGTCACCATACCGAGAACTGTTGGGGAAAAGGAAATGGAAGTGGTAATAGGAATGGGAATGGAAACCACAACGGTGCTGGTAATAGAAACGGTGGTGGAAATGGCAATGGCAATGGTAACCGGAATGGTAACGGAGCTGGGCAGAACCAAGGATGCTTTGGTTGTGGAAGCAAATATCATTTCAAGAAAGATTGCCCAAGGTAGAACAATGCTCAGGCTCGAGCATTCGTGATTGGAGCAAGGAACGCACACGAGGACCCTAATGTGGTCACCGGTATGTTTCTCATTAACAATCACTTTGCATCCATACTATTTGACACTGGTGCCGATTATAGCTTCATGTCTGTGGAATTTAAACGTATGCTTGGAATAGAATCTAGTAGATTAGATATTCCTTATTCTATAGAACTAGCCAATGGTAAACTTGTTGAATCGGGCGAAGTTGTTAGGGGTTGCTCATTAGAACTTGGGGAGCGAAGATTTAGCATCGACCTCTTACCTATTCAATTGGGTAGCTTCGATGTAGTGGTTGGAATGGACTGGTTGTCCAAGAACAAGGCTGGAGTTGTTTGTCACGAGAAAATCATTCACATCCCTCTGGAGAACGACGAAACTCTCATCGTGCATGGAGAAAAACAAAACGCGCCTCTGCGAATCATCAATTGTATGAAGGCGCATAAGTGCTTAAGGAAAGGATGTGTTGCTTTCCTGGCGCATGTTGTAGATAAGAAAGTTGAGGAGCCGAAACTCGAAGGCATTCCTGTGGTGAAGGAATTCCCTGATGTTTTCCCGAAGATCTGCCAGGACTACCTCCGCAACGATAAGTCGAATTCCATATAGACTTGGTTCTAGGAGCCGCTCCTGTAGCCAAGGCACCCTATCGGCTTGCACCATCCGAGAGGCAAGAATTATCTACACAACTCCAGGAGTTGTTGGATAAAAGATTCATAAGGCCAAGCTTCTCGCCTTGGGGATCTCCAGTATTGTTCGTGAAGAAGAAGGATGGTACACTACGGATGTGTATCGATCATAGAGAGTTGAACAAGCTCACTGTCAAGAATCAGTACCCACTACCGAGGATTGATGAGTTATTTGATCAGTTGCAAGGATTGAGCTATTCTTCCAAGATCGGCCAGCGTACCAAAGACTGCATTCCGAACACGTTATGGGCATTACGAATTCCTTGTGATGCCATTCGGACTGACGATCGCGCCAGCGGTATTTATGGATCTGAAGAACCGCGTATGCAAACCATATCTCGATAAATTTGTGATTGTATTTATCGATGATATCCTGATTTACTCGCGAACGAGAGAAGAGCACGAGCAACACCTCAGGACCATTTTGGAACTACTGAAGAAAGAGAAACTTTATGCAAAGTTCTCAAAGTGCGAATTCTGGATTCGCAAAGTACAGTTCCTTGGTCACGTTGTGAACGAGAAGGGCATTCATGTACACCCAACCAAGATAGAAGCGATAAAGAATTGGGAAGCCCCCAAAACACCAACTGAAGTTCGACAATTTTTGGGCTTAGTGGGGCTATTACCGGTGATTTATCGAGAATTTCTCCAAGATAGCTCAGCCGCTGGCAACCCTTACGCAGAAAGACAAGAAGTATGACTGGGGTAATAAGCAGGACGAAGCCTTACAACTGCTCAAAAATAAGCTATGCGATGCACTGATACTATCCTTACCCGAAGGCACTGAAGACTTCGTGGTATACTGCGACGCTTCACGTCAAGGTTTGGGTTGCGTGCTCATGCAACGCCAAAAAGTCATCGCTTACGCTTCAAGACAGTTGAAGGTGCATGAAAGGAATTACGCCACGCACGACTTGGAGCTAGGCGCGGTGGTATTCGCCTTGAAGATCTGGCGACACTATTTATATGGTTCTCGATGTACAATCTTCACAGATCACAAAAGCCTACAACACATATTTGATCAGAAGGAATTAAACATGCGTCAGCGACGATGGGTCGAGCTGCTGAACGATTATGACTGTGAGATTAAGTACCATCCTGGAAAGGAAAACGTTGTAGCAGACGAGTTAAGCCGAAAAGAAAGGGTTAAGACCCTAAGGGTTTGAGCATTGGAAATGACTATTCGGACGAACCTCACTGCACGCATTCATGACGCACAACAAGAGGCCCTTAAGGGGGAGAATCATAGAGCCGAATACCTCCGAGGTATGCTGAAGAATTTGGTACCAAATGAAGAGGGAACCTTATACTTTAAGGGGCGTATTTGGGTTCCGCTCTATGGCGGTATTCGAGAAGTCATCCTTAATGAAGCTCACAAGTCGAGATACGCTAAGGTTAAGGCTGAATATCAAAAACCGTCCGAGCTACTGCAACAACCAGAGATACCCATGTGGAAGTCGGAGCAAATCTCGATGGACTTCATAAAAAAATTACCCAGGACCCCTAGGGGGCACGATATGATATGGGTGATAGTCGATCGGTTAACGAAGTCTGCGTATTTCCTACCGATCCGAGAAAAGGATAGCACTGGACAGCTTGCTGAGCTGTACTTGAAAGAAATCGTGGCACGTCATGGAGTGCCTATCTCAATTATTTCAGACAGAGATGGACGTTTTGTCTCAAGGATCTAGAAATCCTTCCAGGAGGCCTTTGGATCTTAACTAGATCTAAGCACGGCCTTCCATCCGCAAACAGACGGCCAGAGCGAACGAACCATATAAACGCTGGAAGATATGCTTCGCGCATGTGTTATGGACCTAGGTGGCCGCTGGGATACTCACCTACCTTTAGTTGAGTTTTCCTACAATAACAGCTACCATACGAGCATAAAAGTCGCACCGTTCGAAGCTCTATATGGCCGCAAGTGCGGCTCGCCATTATGTTGGGCAGACACTGGAGACAAGCGTATGGTTGGTCCTGAACTTGTTCAAGAGACAACCTACAAAATCATGCAGATCCGAGAGCGCATTAAGGCGGCTCGAGATCGACAAAAGAGCTACGCTGATCGAAGACGAAAACCCTTAGAATTTGAGGTGGGAGACAAAGTTTTGTTGAAGGTCTCACCTTGGAAGGGCGTAGTAAGATTCGGAAAACGTGGAAAGCTGAATCCACGATACATAGGACCATTCAAGATCTTGGAAAGAATTGGTACCGTGGCTTACAAGTTGGAGTTACCGGAAGAACTTAATGGAGTACATGATACGTTTCATGTGTCCAACCTCAAGAAGAGTCCAACCCAAGAAACAGTGATCATCCCTGTGGATGAAGTGCATATCAATGACACACTCCGATTTACAGAACAAACCGTTGAGGTTACAGACTGGAAAGTCAACAAGACCCGGAGGAGTAGTCTCAAACTTGTCAAAGAACGTTGGAACTCTAAGCACGGACCCGAGTACATGTGGGAACGTGAAGACCTGTTTAAAGACAAGTACCCCCACCTGTTCAAGAAAACTCCTGCGAGAGTTAGCTCAGCCTGAATTTCGGGACGAAATTCTTTTAACGGGGGGAGACTGTGACAACTAACACAAAACTGGTAATTTCCGTACAGTGTTATAATTATTTAATATCTGCAATTATGTGCGTAAATGTCAACATTGTCTGATTTCATGCTATACTGGTGAATTCATGCACGTTTTATGCTTCAAATATTGCTTTATGCATTACTATTAGCAACTTTGCAGAAAGCAGTCAGATAATGGAATTAGGGCCAAGGAGTAGGTTCCACGTCTACAATACATTAAAACCCAAGTATAGATACAAGGGTTAACATATAGACTTTCCGGAAGCTAAAATATGCACTAAAAAGCACCCGAAACACACTTTAAATGCTGAATTTTATATATTTAAGCAATAATTCAGCTCTAATCAGTGTTTTAACACTGAAATATCATGCAGAATTTATGTTTTATTGTCCAAATTAACTTACAAAGTGTCGGGAATTGAAAGTGTCACAAAAGCGTACATAAAGGACACTAAACGGTGCAATTTAGCACTTTAACGAACCGGTAACTAACCGAACAACCGGACACTACCCGAAACATCAAAATTATACTAGAATCATTGTTTTAATGTTTCTGAACTAGTTATGATCCCCGAACACTCTAACACACTATATAACACATCATATGCATAACACCTAAACAATACACTTAAATTCTAACTAATATACTTAACTTACCATTAAACACCAACCAAGACCCCCCCTTTCATGTGGAAGGTCACAAGGTGGCCCCACCACCTTGATCTTCCTTGAATTACTTAGATTTGGAAGAGATCTTGTATGGTACTTAGTGAACATATTACCTAATGGATAACCCCTAAACATGGATATAAGTATTACATGAAGATCATAATCATCAACATCTATCACACACCAACACACACTCAACTCTCTCCCTCCTCTCTTCTTCTTCACGGCCGAGAACAAGGGCCACCATCACCACCACCTTCATCCATTCTCAAGTCATTACAAGGAGCTAGAAGTTGTTTAAGGAAGCGTGGAGCTTGTGGATCTTGAAGGACCTCTCCCAATTGCTTTTAACCATCACATTTGTCACCTTCATCTTCTAGTGTTCTTCCCTAGCCCTTGTGCTAGTAGTAAGCTCCTTGTAACTTGAATTTACTTCATGTTTAGTTGGTTAAAAGATGATGAACATTGTAATCTTGATGAACACTAAAGAACATAATCATGAATCTTTAACATAAGCTTAAAACCATATGAATACATGTTGATTAGTGTTGATTTGCTTCTTGATGATTGATTATTTGTGTTTGTGATGTTAGACAACATATGAAACCTACTAGATTGTGACTAAACACATGATATAGTAAGTTAAGGTGATGATCTTGTGAAAGACCAAGATGATCATACTCCATGTTTCTCATGAACTTGAAAATGAAAATGATTTTGTGAATGATGAAGTATGTAATATGTTACTAGTCATAAACTTGGATGATTTCAAAACTAGTTCTCTCAAGAAACTAGAGTTATACACAAGATTTACAAAGTCATGGTTTCTAAGTAAACTAATCATATTTTTAGTGTTTAAACAAGACTAGAAACATGTTTGTAACAAGAAAAATACCAAAGAATTATTTTTGGAAAAATCATCTTACAAGTTGTAAATGACTAAATCTTTTAATAATGTGATTTACAAACAAATAACCATGTTTTTAAGGATAACTAAACCTACTAAGCACACTACTAAGATACTATAATTTTTTATGAAAGTTCAAGTTCATGATTGTTATGTAAATAGCATTGTTTTGGCACTTGGTAAGTGTAAGTTGCTTAGGGTAGATTGTTGATTGTTTGTGATGGTTTTAAAAAGAAAATAAACACATGTTTTGAAAACATGGGAAACCTCCATTTTTAGGGGAAACTATATCAAAATTTCTATAAAATTTTGACACTTAGAAAAATATAAGTTTTGGTGAAACTTATTCCCTAAAAATTTACCTAAAAATATTTACCAAGGTTTCCCTAATTTTTGTGTAAATTTCAAGTTAAGAAATGATGATTTCTTCAAGATAAAATTGAAATTAAGTATGTATATTTTTTAGGAAAATATATATATTTATTGATCACCAAATTTTGTGCTAAGTGTATGTGATATGTATTATATGTAATAGTGTATTAGGACATGAAAAATACACTAAATACTAGGGCTGTCCAAATTGCTCGACGATCGAAGATCGCTTGAAAAATGCTCGAAAAATGCTCGTTCGATTCCCGCTCAATTTGTAAATGAGTCGATCGGATCGGTTCGATTCAAATTCAATCCGAGCATGAGCAAGGCTCCGCTCGCTCGACGATCGCTTGGTTTCGCTCGAATTATTTTTATTAATATATATATATATATATATATATATTATAGATTCTATAGATTAAAAACCCAAAAAAATATAATAGCCCAAAAAATTTTAAAAGCCCAAACAATATTCAGCCCATCTTAATATTTAATATGAAAATCTAACCTAAATCTATATTTAATATGAAAATCTTATCTAACCCTAAAAAAAGATTCATAAATTTGTGGATGAAGATGATCAAGCTTAAAGAAGAAGTTTATGGCTTTTGAACTAAATGACAATTTGTATTTGCACTTTATTTTTAGAACATATTTAGAATCATGATTTGAGTTATGTATTGCTTTTGTTAGTAAAGTGTTGGACATGTTTTAATTAAGTTAGAATTTTTTTTTGTTGAACGAAGCCTTATCATTCAATTGAGCGAAAACGATCCGCTCGATTTTTTTTAGGATTTGATAAAAACCGAGCGAAACCGAGCCGATCGATTCAAATTCAATCCGAGCATGAGCATCACTTTTGCGCTCGGTTTGCAAATTTGATCCGCTCGGATCGGATAGGTTGTAATTCAATCCGAGCATGAGCAGTCCCTCGATCGGATCGGTTCATGAACACCCCTACTAAATACTCCTAAGGAGTAAAAATACAAAAATACACATACCACATGCATAGACAAATACAAGAGAATATATTTATGAAAATATATTTCTTAATAGATTATGTAACTTGGACAAGTTATGAACTTAAAATGTATTTTTGGACGAAAATATATAACTCGGGTGAAAAATACAAGATACTTATATTTATTTTTGGGAAAATAATATAAGTAAGATACATAGTTAAAAATATAAATTATTCATGACAATGGCGGAGAATTCTCCTTGCTTCACTTCCATGTACGCATCGTCGGATGAGTTGATCGGCACACATTTTGAAAAGATAAGGGTCTTCCCAAAAATAATGCTTTACATCGGCAAAAATTTCTTTCTTTGATGATGTGGCCATCCTTTTGTGACTATATCGCTAGCTAGGTGGTTAGCATAGTCGGCATACCATGGTTCTTCTCTGTGTTCCACCATTTCCAGGGACTCCGTTAGGAACTTTTCGTTGATTTGCTCGTCCCTGGTTGCCTCCAAAGCTGGGTCTTCTAAGCGCGAAAGATGATCTGCTGCGGTGTTTTATGCTCCTCTTTTGTCTTTGATTTCAATGTCAAATTTTTGGAGGAGTAGAATCCACCGAATCAAACGTGGTTTAGCATCCTGTTTCTTGAAGAGATATCGAATGGCTGCATGATCTGTATAGACTATTATTTTAGAAAGAACAAGATAAGAACGAAATTTGTCAAAAGCAAATACCACGGCTAGTAACTCTTTTTCTGTTGTTGTGTAATTTTCTTGTGCATCGTTAAGTGTTTTACTAGCATAATAAATTGGGTGAAAATGCTTCTCTTTTCTTTGTCCCAAGACGGATCCAACTGCAAAGTCACTTGCATCACACATGATTTTGAAAGGAAATTTCCAATCAGGCGCTATCATGATAGGTGCATTGACTAGCATTTCTTTTAGTGATAGAAATGCTTGATTGCAATCCTTGTCAAAGATGAAAGGGGCAACTTTTTCAAGTAATTTTGTTAGAGGCCTTGAGATTTTAGAGAAGTCCTTGATAAATCGTCTATAGAATCCGGCATCCACTGGGAAACTTCGGATAGCTCTAACGGAGGATGGGGGTGGTAATCGAGAAATAGTATCTATTTTTGCTCGATCTACCTCCATTCCTTCGCTTGAGAATTTGTGACCGAGTACTATTCCCTCCGTTACCATGAAATGGCATTTTTCCCAGTTAAGGGCGAGGTTAGTTTCCTCACATCGGGATATCATTCGTTCAAGGTTATCGAGGCATTGGTCGTATGAATCTCCAAAGATAGAAAAGTCGTCCATGAAGACTTCCATTGTCTTTTCTATCATATCATGGAAGATGGCCACCATGCAACGTTGAAAGGTTGCGGGGGCATTACATAGACCAAACGGCATGCGTCGATAAGCAAAAGTTCCATAGGGACATGTGAATGTTGTCTTTTCTTGGTCTTCGGGTGCTATCGGGATTTGAAAGTGACCTGAAAAACCATCTAAGAAACAATAAAGTTTGTGACCGGATAATCTTTCTAACATTTGATCAATAAAAGGTAAAGGAAAGTGGTCTTTCCTTGTTGCCTCATTTAATCGACGATAATCTATACATACCCTCCATCCTGTGACAGTTCTCGTTGGTATTAATTCATTTTTCTCGTTAGTTATTACCGTCATGCCTCCTTTCTTTGGAACTACTTGGACGGGACTTACCCAAGGACTATCGGAGATAGGGTAAATAAGTCCGGCGTCAAGTAATTTGATGACTTCATTTTTAACCACTTCTTGGACGTTTGGATTTACTCTACGTTGTGGTTGTATTACCGATTTATAGTTATCATTCTTTAAAATTTTGTGTGTTCACATGGAAGGACTTATGCCTTTAATATCTACAAGCTTCCAAGCGATCGCATTTTTGTGTTTTTTCAAATGCGAAATTAATTTTTCTTTTTATAAACTACTTAATTTTGACGAAATAATTACAGGTGATTTACCATCTTTGTCTAGAAAAGCATATTCCAAACCTTTTAGGAGTTCTTTGAGCTCAAGAGGTGGGTCTTTAGGAGACTCCTTATTTGGTTGCTCATTTTGATCAAGAACTTTAAAAGGTTGTTCTATGGCGACCACTTCTTCAACAAAGTGGTCAATTTCTTCTCTTGTATCGGGTGGTTCATCTTCATCTTCATTTAGGGGGTCATTATTGCCGAATGGATATTTCATTGAACGCTCAAGATCGACACTTCTTTTAAATGCCCCTAATTGAATAGATAGATTGTTGTACTTCCGGTTTTTCAAAGCTTCGTGGGTTTTTACAAAAGGTCGTCCCAACACTACTGCTCCCAACTCCCTGTCAGGGGTAGTGTAGCCCTTTTCGTGAACCTTGAGTTGGCGTGATGCGTATGCGATGACCTTCTCAACTAAGTCCCTGGATGGACGCATCACAATAAACAACGAAATCACCTGTACTTTCTGGTAACGAAAGAACGGGTGTACTACAGGGTTTCACCTTCAACTGTTGGAATGCGGATTCCTGAGCAAGCTTTAGAGTTACGAGGGTTTGTGTATACGATCAAGAAAACGGGTTTCGTAACGCCAAAAGTCGTTCGTTGGAAACTAACATAAGATTGTTTGTGTCATAGGAGCTCCATTGTAAGGTGTGGGTGTCGCTCGGATCCCTACTAGCTCTTCAAGTAGATTAGGATGTCGTCGGAGAAAACAAGTGACATATTCATCAGGTTAGACTAAATTCAAATGTCGTGCCAGAGGAGTTATATCGGTCGTATCCAGATCAAAGGACAGTACTTGTGGTATCATCATATTTATGGCCCAATGCTCAGTGAGTAACGTTCGTGGAGTGTAACCTGTCCAAGCGAGTGTCCCCGGTCGTAGGGTTCAGAAGTATATCGTGTATGGATGTGGAAACATGAGAAAGGGTAGTCGCAATCGATGAGTAAGCATTTAAGAACCCATAACAGGGTTTACCTGGTGTCGATGGTACAACTGGTGGTGCGCATGTTGTATATGGTTAAGATAAAGTATGTCGTTGATCAAAAGAGACGTCACGAACGCAAGTTCTATTTCATCCGTTAACATGTTTAGTGGACAACAACGACATTTAACATCACTCACAGCAGGTTATCGTTTATTTAACTCAGATTTATCATGTCAAGTATCATCGTTCATATCATATTCCATAGTACAAGTTTTCATCAAGTAACCATCATCAACATAACCCTAATGCTTATACAACTATAATTACTAATCATGGTTCATGCGATCCAACATATATTTAATCGTGACATCATTTAGATCTGATTATTTGCAACCCATATTCATCCATGTGCGAATTAGATTAAACAAATCAAGTCTTTAGGTCTACATGATCTCTAATTCCCCTTTATAACATCAAAACTAATTATGCCAGTTCCTTAATGCTACGATCCTCATCAATGACATATAATTTACTTCTAATTCAATTAATCCTATTATTTTATCCACTAACATGCATGAACCCTTATTTCATTATTCAATAACTAGCAGCCCAAACAATATATGCACCAATCATACCTCATACTCAAATGACTCGGCTATCATCAATTCAGATTAGTCGGTTTCAAATCCAACTAACAATCGTATTGGATCAGTGAATCATAGAATGCTCATTATTAAATCATGTACTCAATTATGAATCTTTCTATCATAGCATCCTAATATTAATCATTAAGCATCCATACAATCAAGTAATATATTTAAGTATCCATACAATCAAATAATATACAATCAGCCATCTCATTCAGCCATACTAACTCATATTAAGCATCAAAACATCATGTTCATCACAACAAATAAACAACTCAGCAATGAAACACTAAAACCAGAAATCAAAACCATCAAAGTACTAACCGAATGAAGATAGGGTGCGAGAGGGAGAGAGCTCGAGCAAGATTCCAGCCACGATGGGGTAGGGGTAGCAACGTGAAAGGGGGGGGGTCTGCTGATTTGCGAGTGGGGGGGGGGGGGCTTCTACCGTCGCACAAACTCACAAGAATGAACTGGGGTTTTTGGTTTCTCATGCTTAGACTGACGTATACATTGAAAAGAGAGAGGGGGGGCAAGTTGGGCTAAAGGGCCGCAAGGGAATTGTGGATGTGGGTTGGGCTTATTTGTTTCGCACACAGGGTTTTGGGTTGGGCCGATTAGGGGTGAGGGTTGGGTTTATAAAGTAGCGGTTTTAGGTTCTTATAAGTTTCACAAAAATACATATTACAAAGGTTTCGGTTTCAAGTCTCGGTTTCCACGTAATTCACATACAAACAAACACTTTTCACATAACGCATTTCCACGCTCACAACTATTCAAATATAATCAAACACCAAATTTGATTCATATAACGTACATGTAGTTACAAAGTAATGCGAAACGTAACAGGGATTTATACGAGTTGTCACATCATCCCCAAGTTGAAATAAATTTCATCCCGAAATTTAGCACGCAGTCGTTGAGGAAGCTGGTTGTGTTGTGGGTTTTCCTGGGGTATCACATCATCCTTCCGTTGGTTTGGAATTTCGTCCCGAAATTCAGTAGTCGCTTCAGTACTGGACTCACCTTTCTTAAACAACTGGGGGTATTTGCGTTTCATTTGGTCTTCTCATTCCCAAGTGAACTCTGGGCCCCGACGGGAGTTCCAACGAACTCGAACAATGGGTATCCTGGTGCGTTTGAGAATCTTGACCTCTCGGTCCAAGATTTCCACTGGTTCCTCGACAAATCGCAACTGATCGTCGATAGTGAGCTCCTTGAAAGGAACTATGAGAGTCTCATCTGACAGACACTTCTTCAGATTCGACACATGGAATACGTTGTGAACACCACTTAGTTCTTCAGGCAGATTCAGTCTGTAGGCCACTTTGCCAATTCTCTCGGTGATTTCGAAAGGTCCGACATATCGCGGGTTGAGTTTGCCTCGTTTACTAAAATGAACTACACCTTTCCAATGTGAGACTTTAAGTAGCACTCGATCCCCAACCTGGAACTCGAGCGGTTTCCTACGCTTATCAGCGCAGCTTTTCTGACGGTCACGAGCTGCCGCCATTCGTTGTCGTATTCGGGCAATCTTTTCTGTCGTGTCTATGACGAGTTCTGGGCCAGTGATTTGGCTGTCACCGACTTCTGCTCAGCATAGAGGTGATCGGCATTTCCGTCCATACAAGGCCTTGAACGGAGCAGCCTGGATGCTGGTATGCTAGTTGTTGTTATACGAAAATTCCACCAAAGGTAGTTGCCTTTCTCAGCCGTTACCAAAGTCGATGATGCGTGTGAAGTGTTATATATATTAGGTGTATATTTTAAGCCCCTTTAACACTTATTTTAGCCAAGTTTTAAATTTATAAAACACGATATTTTACTAACACTAAACACACATATGGGGCATGGGCAAGTGCACCCATCGTGAGCGTAGTATAGTGTTGGCAAGATACCGAGGTCGTCCAAGGACACAAGAGCTTTTAGTACCGGTTTATCTTCAACGTCTAATCAAAATAAAAAGTTTAGAAAAATGTTTTAAACTAAGAAAAATAAAAGCTAACTAAAATGCTGAAAATAAAAATAAAAGAAAAACAGATAGACAAGATGAATCACTTGGTTCCGACTCGTATCTAGTATAACCTTTGATTATTTCCGCACTTTTGCACATAATTAAGAGATTATCTTAGTTATTGTAGTAGGCCCCTCTTTTGAAGGTGACGTTACCCTCACCCTAGTAGTTTGAGTCAGCAAGGATACAATCCTAAAAGGGTGGATTATTGGAAGATAATTAATTAAGTTATTAATGCAATATTATGGTAGGCCCCGCTTTTGGCGGTGACGTTACCCTCGACTAAGTAGTCTGAGTCAGCAGGGATCCAGTCCTAAATAGCCGGGTTATAGTATTAATAGTAGTTAACTTATGAGGGGATCAAAGAGTTTGGACCCCCGCCATCCAATACCGTGAAGCATTGAAGGAGGTCCTACTAAATTTGACCCAGGTCCATTGCAGGACCTCTAAACGCTGAACAATGGCAAGACCTTTACCAAACCGTTCCCTTAACCCCCGACCAGGTAGCCAACATACCTCCATATAGACCGTGGAGATATGAATGGTGAAAATCTTTTATTTTATATAGATAGTAAAATAATGCCAAGACACCACGGACAAACGATAAGGAAAGATCACCTTCAACATAAGTAACTAGTTTTTAAAGTCATTAATACAAAACCAAATAAAAAGTGCAAAAGATTAGAAATAAAAAGTATTATACTAGACACTTTGTCTTCACCAAGTGATGTAAGAGATTTAGGCAAACATGGCCTTGATTGTCAAGAACTCTTACGATCAATCTTGGATCCCGAGACGACTCACACACTCTACGATGGACAATGGATGATGGTGGTGGATGATGGTGTTATGGTGGTGGTGGGTGGTGGGTGAAGTGTGAGAGAGGTGGTGTGCCAAGGGATGAGTTGAAATCAAACCAAGCACTCCTATTTATAGGCTGAACAGAAGGCTGGGCACGGCCCCGTGTCCGCTGGACACGCCCCCGTGCCTGTCTGACACTCTCTCTCTTCATTAATTGTAATTCGCAATTACAATTAATGCGCCTGCTGTACTTTCGCCACGCCCCCGTGTTCACTGGACACGGCCCGTGGTGGGCAATAGAAGCTTCTATAGGTTTGTGTTTTCTGCTGCTTCTTGGGCACGGCCCCGTGCTGGCTGAGCACGGGGCGTGTTCAGTCTTCTGCCTTCTCTATTTTGCTTGGGAAGATGCCGTTGAGGGGTCGGGCAGTCCACTTATGTTCCTTTTCTTGTATTTATGTTAGATTTAGCTGTCTTTTTGCTTCTTTTGTGACTTTGAGCTCATTTAATCCTGAAAATACAAAAGGAAGACAAAAACACTCTTTTTCCAACATTAGTACTTAAAAAGGGTTAGTTTTATGCCTCATTTGATGTAATTTATATATTTCATTTTACACACATCAGTCGATTACACATGCTCGGAGCATGTCTTCAAGAGTTTGGATGGTGCATTCTGTCTGCCCATCCGTTTGCGGATGATATGCTGTGCTCATGTCTAGACTTGAGCCAAAGGATTTGTGCATCGCCTGCCACCAATCAGAAGCAAAACGTGGGTCGCGATCAGAGATAATGGAGGTTGGCACCCCGTGCCTCACGACTATTTCTTTCAGGTAGATGTCTGTTAGGGTAGAGAACTTATCCTTTTCCAGCCACCACAGTGGCTCTGCCTGGATGGTACTTGATTACGCATTCGCAGTCGTTAAGGAGTTCGACCCATCGACGCGGTCGCATGTTCAACTCCTTCTGATCGAAGATATGCTGGAGACTCTTGTGATCGGTGTAAATGGTGCACTTGGTACCGTCCAAGTAGTGTCTCCATATCCTATGTGTAAACACTACTGCTTCCAACTCCTAGTCAGGGGTAGTGTAGCCCTTTTCGTGAACCTTGAGTTGGCGTGATGCGCATGCGATGACCTTCTCAACTAAGTCCCTGGATGGACGCATCACAATAAACAACGAAATCATCTGTACTTTCGGGTAATGAAAGAATGGGTGTACTACAGGGTTTCACCTTCAACTGTTCGAATGCGGATTCCTGAGCAAGCTTTAGAGTTACGAGGGTTTGTGTATACGATCAAGAAAACGGGTTTCGTAATGCCAAAAGTCGTTCGTTGGAAACTAACATAAGATTGTTTGTGTCGTAGGAGCTCCATGGTAAGGTGTGGGTGTCGCTCGGATCCCTACTAGCTCTTCAAGTAGATTAGGATGTCGTCGGAGAAAACAAGTGACATATTCATCAGGTTAGACTAAATTCAAATGTCGTGCCAGAGGAGTTATATCGGTCGTATCCAGATCAAAGGACAGTACTTGTGGTATCATCATATTTATGGCCCAATGCTCAGTGAGTAACGTTCGTGGAGTGTAACCTGTCCAAGTGAGTGTCCGCGGTCGTAGGGTTCAAAAGTATATCGCGTATGAATGTGGAAACATGAGAAAGGGTAGTCGCAATCGATGAGTAAGCATTTAAGAACCCATAACAGGGTTTACCTGATGTCGATGGTACAGCTGGTGGTGCGCATGTTGTATATGGTTAAGATAAAGTATGTCGTTGATCAAAAGAGATGTCACGAAGTTAAATCAACTCTAACAAGGATTTGCCATAGCAGAATGATTGTCGTACAAGTTTGTAGTGTTAAGATTCACTAAGACTTCCATCAAAAGTCATTGGACTCGCCCACATGCGAAGGACGAATAGTTCACCTGGATCCATGAACTTAGGTGTGTTTGTGATTCATCGAATCGGTAAGCAACCAACTTCGGGGTAGTTCCTTAGGTTGTGTGAATGGATCTGAAATATGCCTGTGTAGTCAAGAGGTTTCAAAGGGAAGACGCGAAAACGTGTTCAAGAGGGTAAAATCGTACCAACAACACATCACCATCCCCAGGGTTTCAAGAAGTGATCACCAATGATCGAAGGTCGAGCCTTCCAAATTCTCCAACCTAGAGTGAGTTCGTATTAGTGTCTCTGCATGGAGAAGCGAGGACATAGTGTCACCATGGTAAAGGAATGATGGTTTGGTCTAAGTCAATAGTAGAGATTAGGCATTGCATTAATTAACAAGTATAGGTTGGTACAAAGGCAAGCGAAAAGGTTTCACATAATTAAGATAGACTTTCATAGGATCAAAATGCGACTCTGATAGTATAAAGGGGAAAAGGGTAAGGTAAATGTGTAGTTTATCGTGTCCGTCTGTAGGTTGAGTAATCCGTATCTCCGTCCTCGAATGTCCCGAAGTCTCTCCCATCATTAGGAGGCATCCACTTGCTAAGTTGGGTATAAGAATTAACCACCCAACAGGGTAATGGGGTAATCTTGTGATCGGTGGAAATCGTGGTATGGTTGTTAGCGTTTCGTTATATCGGTTGCGGATCAAAGAAACCGGAGGTTGGTGATGTTCATACGAAGAATTGAGTGAAAAAAATCCAACAAATAACCGAAGAATCCCGTAAACTATTCTGTTCTCCAGGGGCAGTTTCAGTATTGGTAGATGGCAGCAACGACACGAAAGGAAAGTTCGTTCAATCATGGTCACGTGAGTATATCATTGGTCCAAAACAGAGTTTGGATGATAGGGTTTCAAGTGGTACAACGCCAAACGCGTGTAATTGTGACTGCTTCATTTCTGGGGACGACGACTAGTGGAGATGATGGGGTTTGTCCACATGGACGCGTGGGTATATTGTTCTCCTAAATCTGAGTTTGTTTGGGCCGGTTCTGGTCCACGTGAATGTTGTCATGCAAACCGAATGTACGGAGGGTCAGATCTGAATTCTAGCTGTAACGGTGACGTCATGTCGAGACAGTTGTATGGATAAATAGAACGCATAAAACAGTTGTCGTAGTGGGGTGAGGATAAAACAGGAAAAAAAATTTGATCACTACTTGTCAAGTTTCAAGTAAACAGTTGAGTACCAAGCGAGCATACTAGGGCTAATAAGGGCAGCATGCTACTATATTAACTAAGCATACCATAAACAACGCACCATGCAAATGTAACTAACAAGGGTAACATGAGCATAGACCATACCATCTAAAGTGTTGAGCCTTGCACGCGGAGCGAGGCGTCGTTGTGGATTGTTGAGCACTGAACAGGTTATAGTCTGGTTTTTATCAAAAAGTTTTTTCCCTTTGTAAAACCAAGTTCTGTTGGATCGTTCTACGACCTTGAAACGTCAGTTAAGGCAGTTCATCTTTGAGTACAAAGGCGGAATCAACGTAAACAAAGTCATAACAGCTAATTTCCTTTTAATCTTTCTTTTCTGATTGATTTACGTGCTTTTACAAAGTAATCTGATACAAATCCTGCAGCACTTTGTCTCTCATACAATGACCATGTTCACATAAATGAACCACACATCAACCTATCTATAGATCTAAGATTTCGCTTGAGTCAGTTCAAGCTAAATAATGATTTCGCTTGAACCAGTTCAAGCTAAATCTCTGTTGTTGATTTCGCTTGAACCATTTCAAGCGAAATCTTCAAGTTAAAACATATAAAACCCTAAATAAGACCCTGTTGTGTGTTCATTCAAACTAACTAGACACAAGACTTGATTAAGATGTAATCAACAGACATTCAGTGCACCAACAGACTCCCCCTTGGATGTTGATGAAGTCTTTGGCTTCAAGTCTTTGTCTTTATCAATCTTCAAACATTGTAAAAACTTTCTTCAATCTTTATCTTCAAACTTTAAACTTCAATCTTCCCTTTGACCGTTGATCCAGACTCCCCCTCTCGATATGCTAGAATCTGAGATATCTGGTTCAAGCTTTGACAATTAGCTTCCGTTGGAGATAATGAAGTCCAAACCTGTTACTCAACCAATGAACATTACAAACTATCTTTTCAACAGTAACTCACAAACTCAATCAGTTTTAATAATCCACTCAAGTATTCAGGTCCAAGTTAATGACCCTGATCACTTGATTAATCTACCAAGTCCAAATTAATGACCTTGGTTGATCTTTTGATGAATCAATACTAATTTTAAAACAACAATTTCAAACATTTTCTGAAAATAACAAGTATCAAGTTAATGAACTTGTTTTTGACTTTCCAATAAATCTGACTCCATCAAGATAAGCTCTCCTCATTCTTCAGTCCAGAATCTCCTGCATCTGCTTCAATCATCTGAGAATCCAACAATCAACTCTCCACTTTGGTTTGTCGGAAAATAAAGCAGAAATAAAATCTTTTTGGATTTTATCAAAGTGTTCTAAACTAAGAAATGAAATACAAAAAACTTAAATTGCAGAAAGTAAACAAAGTAAACTATTTACAAACATATTTTTGGCGAGCGTGTCAGGGAATCATATTAGCTTTTCAGACAAATCACAAGTACCGTTAAGCTTCATTTCATACTCAGACTTAAACAATTCACATCGATTGTCGATATACTGATCCATCTTAAATTCCCACACAAATTTCAATTTACTCAGGATACGATTTAGATGAATTATGAACTTAGCTCATTCATGTGTCCCACCTCTTGAATATACTCCCGTATCCAGAATCCCAATAATCAGTCTTACAGGTGAGTATACTACAATGATATCTGTATATAAATTAGGTATGCGAGGGCCGAGGGATCTCAGTTCGATACTTCCGTATACGCAGAGAGATATCAGCTTCGACTTTATGGTATGTCCCCTTTAGAGGATCTTTTTGCTTACAACAGCAGCGACTTATCAATTTTATTGTTTCATCGGCATGCTGAGGGTTTAATGCTATGTTTCAAGCATTGCAGAAAGCATTATCCAGGGACTAGGTCAGAACCACCGTTCAGCAGAAGTCCCGGAATAATACCCCAGACATCATTGAGTATAAAGACCTAGTATATCAGATTATGAGACCTTTCAAACGAGATTTCAGGGGTTACCTATATATCCAAGTAGTGTTCCCCACGAAATTCACAAGTTTGAATTTAGGTTTATATCCCGAATAAATCTACTAAATGTGCGAAAACCTATCGACACATCATTAGTGAGACTGTTTAACTCATTTATACTTTACAAATCTTTAGCATACTGTAATCGTCTAGCCGATGTACTATCATTTTCCCTATATACACAAGCTCTTTTTCAGATTTTATCATGTTTTTGTATTTTTGCATTTTTTACTGTTTTTGTATTTTCTGAAAAAATATAAACTATATACAAATATCTACTCCCCCTAAATACCAAAACAAGTAAAAAATCCGACAAACCATTGCAGATTGTTTCTCGTCTTCATCCGCAACAGTACTTTCATCAACGCCCACAATTCCATCCGACACCGAAAGAAGCTTCATACCATTCAGTTTTAACAAATATTTAAACCGATTTTTATCAAAAGCTTTGGTATGTAAATCAGCTTTCTGTTCGTCAGTGTGGATTTTCTCAATTCGTATCAGCTTTTTCTCAAAGCAATCACGAATAAAGTGATGATGAATTTCTATGTGTTTAGTTTTAGCGTGATGTACTGGATTCTTTGTTATATTTATTGCGGCCTCATTATCAACAAAAAGAGGTGTGTTAAGAAACTGCAAACCGTAGTCGCGCATCTGTTGCTGTATCCACAAGATCTGAGAGCAGCAACTGCTAGCAGAAACATACTCTGCTTCACATGTAGATAACGCCACAGACGTTTGTTTCTTACACTGCCAAGTAACCAATCTAGGACCAAAGAACTGGCATCCTGCATTTGTTGATTTTGAATTGACTTTGCAGCATCTGAAATCCGAATCGGAATACCCTTCGAGCGTAAATTCGCCTTTTCTAGGATACCACAACCCCAATGAAGGAGTTCCTTTCAGGTAGCGCAATATCCTCTTCACAATAATCAAATGCGATGCTCTCGGGTTAGATTGAAATCTTGCTGCGAGGCACGTTGGGTACATTATATCAGCACGTGAAGCAGTTAGGTACATTAAAGAACCTATCATGGAACGGTAAAACGTTTCATCAGCCCTATCTCCGGTGAGATCTAGGTGAATCCCATGATTTGTTGCGAGTGGGGTAGCAGCTGGAGTAGAACTTGACATCCCAAATTTCTCTAGAATATCATGAACATACTTTGACTGATGAATGAAAATTCCCTCAGGAAGTTGTTCAACTTGTAAACCCAGAAAGAATTTCATCTCCCCCATTGATGACATTTCAAACTTTTGCTTCATCACTGATTCAAAATCTTTGCATAGATTTTCATTTGTCGACCCAAAGATTATATCGTCCACATAAATCTGAACTATCAGAAGATGACCATCGACCTCTTTAGTGAAGAGAGTGGCATCCACTTTTCCACGAATGAACTTGTTGGCTAGTAGGTGTTGAGACAAAGTCTCGTACCAAGCTCTCGGGGCCTGGTGTAAACCATACAACGCTTTGTCCAATAAGTAGACCTTGTTTTTGTGGATTGGATCGGTGAAGCCCGGCGGCTGACCGACATAAACCTCCTCTTTAACCTTCCCATAAAGAAACGCCGATTTAACATCCAACTGATAAACTTTAAAGTTCTTCCAAGACGCAAATGCTAGGAAAAATCTGATTGCCTCTAGTCGTGCTACAGGAGCATAGACTTCGGTAAAATCAATCCCCTCCTGTTGACTAAATCCCTGAACAACGAGTCGAGCTTTATTTCTTATAAAAACTCCTCTATCGTCCCTCTTGCACTTGAACACCCACTTGGTGTTAATCTTTCTCTGACCATCTGGCAAATCAACTAACTTCCACACTCCCAATTTCTCGAATTGACTAAGTTCCTCCTGCATTGCATTGACCCAAGAGTCTTCAGTAAGCGCCTCTTTGTAAGTTCTTGGCTCAATCTGCGAGATAAAACAACTCAATGAGAATTCAGTTTGCAAAGGAGCAACTTTTGTATAAAAACATGTAAGCCCTTTATCAATCTGATTTCGAGTGCGAACTCCTATCTGCAATTCTCCTATGATCAACTCCTCTGGATGATATGAAAAAGTTCGCGGCATCACTTCATTTGGAACATCTACATTTCCCTCCAGATTAGTAACATTCTGTTCTGCATCTTGTTCACCAACTTGGTTTGTTTGTCTTGAAATCTGAATTTGCTCCCACTCAGAATCTGAATCTGAATCACCATGATCAAATACTGGCATGTTTTCAGCTTCTAGATTATCATTCTGAGCCGACTGATTATCCTGAGCAACTTCATTCTGTTGGACATCATCATGTTCACCAGCATTACTCGGACCTGCTTCATCGTCCTTTGAAGTTTCCCGTGGTCTTCTAGAATACTCAGCTGGGAACCTTAGCTGTGACTCATATTCACGCAAAATATCCAACTCATCAAATAAATCTTCATCATCATCTGATTCTTCTCTCATGTCAAACGAATCCCAAATTTTATCATAATGATAACGCCATGAATCACCAGGATTCTGTGGCGGCATAGTATAACCTTGACATTCAACATTTGCAACTTCAATAATCCGCTTCTCAGTTGGAACGAAGACACGTCGCATCGGATTTGCATAACCAACAAATATACCCTCAATGCTCTTCGGACCAAACTTTCCATGAGGCTCTATAACCGTACAGGGTGACCCAAACGGTTCTAGATACTTCAAATTCGGTTTGCGATTATTGATTAGCTCAAAACATGTTTTGTTGAACTTCTTGACAGTGAGAACCCTGTTGAGCGTATAGCATGCGGTGGAAACAGCTTCAGCCCAAAAATTTATCGGTAACTTTGAATCTGCGAGCATAGTTCTGGCCGTCTCGATTAGTGTCCGGTTTTTGCGTTCTGCAACTCCATTCTGCTGCGGAGTATACGGAGCACTAAACTCATGCAAAATACCTCTTTCATCACAAAATTCTTCCATCTTGCTGTTCTTGAATTCAGTACCATTATCACTTCGAATTCTTTTGATACGACTTTGGTACAGATTCTCAATTTTCCTAAACAGCCCCATCAACTGTCAAATGTTTCATCTTTCGTCTTCAAGAAAGAAACCCACAAAAATCTGGAATAATCATCAGTAACGACCAAACAATAGTAATCTCCTGTAATACTTTTGACATTCACTGGACCAAACAAATCCATGTGAAGTCTTTCCAGAGGTCTCGAAACTGAATTGACTTGCTTTGTAGGGTGTGACTTTTTCTTCTGCTTGCCTTTGATGCAGCTAATGCACTCCCCTTCCAGATGAAAACCTTTGATATTAACACCCAATACCAAATCATTGTGCACCAAGTGATTCATCTTCCTTAGGTGAATATGCTCCATCTTGCGGTGCCACAATCTTGATTCTTTCTCAGTTGCTCTAGACACAAAACAATGTGCTTGACCAGTAGTTGTAGTTGCTACACTCATATCTAACACATATAAATCATTCACTCTAGGTGCCCTCATGATAATCCATTCTTCAGGGATAACAAAACCTGGTTTCAATATCAAACATTCTTTATCAGTGAAGTGAGTAGTATACATATTGTCACAAATCTGCGAGATACTAAGTAGATTGTTCTCCAGCTCAGTGATGTAGTTAACTCTCTCAAACGTCACAATCCCGTTGGATAACGTTCCTTCACCAACAATTCGACCACCTTCATGACCAGCAAATCCCACATAACCACCATTAATGTTTCTCACATCATACAGCAATGCAGTCTTCCCTGTCATATGTCGAGATGCTCCACTATCCATGATCCATCTGGATACAAGTTGTGGAAGATCCTGCACAAAAAAAACTTTGACTTAACCAACTTCAATAAAGATGCCGATTCATGCTTCGCGAACAAGGAAGCTCCGGCAATTCAAACTGCTTATTCGAACTTGGTGTCCACCCAGGCCTCATCAGCCTTAGGTGTAACCTTGACTCTAGCAACTTGAATTTTGAAATTTTCAGCCTTCAAAGGTGGAAAATTTGCATCATAATCAACCGAAATTGATTCTTAAGCCTTTTTCACTTCAGAAGTTGAAATTTTCATTTCAGTTTTTGGTTTCCAAACTTGTTGAGATAATGCAACCTGTTTATAAAACTTGTCGTTTTTAGTTACCACTTTCTTTACAGGTTCATTTTTCACTTTGATGTTGTTATTTTTCACACTCTTTTTCTCAACAATGATTGGTGCTTTACCCTTCACATCAACTTTCTTCTTTTGTCTGTTAACAACTTCAGTATTAGGCTTGGAGTTGGTGCAATTTCTTGCAATGTGACCAACTTTGTTACATCTAAAACATGTACGAGTATCAACAACTCGACTTGTGCCTTCAGACTGAGATTGTGAGACCCTCTTCTCAAAGAACTCTTTATTTGATTTTGAAAAAAATTCATTCTCTTCATCAGCAAGTGAACTTGAACTGTTCACAAACACCTTCTTTTCTACAAGCCTCTTGTTTTGAAAACTCTTCTTCTGATAACTATTACCACCCCGATAACCACCCGACCAATTGTTTCGATTGTTGTTATAAAAACGTGGTGGAACAACAGGCTTTTTGTAATAAGCTTTATCTTTCTCAAAATTCATTTGCCTTTTTGTTTGACTCAAACTGTTCACTTCTGACAACTCAACTTCAATCAATTTGAACACATTTGTCAACTTTTTCACATTAACATTCTCAATTGGAAACTCAGAATCCGAATACAACTTATCAGATCCAACCATCTTGTACATCACAAGACCCGGTTCATCACTTAAGTTGTTTTTGGACTTTGGTTTCTGAATGTATTTGTCCAAGAAACACCCATCATCTTCAGTTGAATCAGACATTAAAACACTTTCAGCTGTGCTCTTAACAATCTCTGTCTGAACACTATCATCAGATGATGTAAAAGTAACATCAATGTTTTCCGGAAGTTTAACTTCTTTTTCTTCCTCAATTTCAACCAACCCAGATTGCTTTTTTGTGTAGTTATCAAGAACAGGTGGTGGAACTTGATGAAACCCCACCCCAGTTCCATCACAATACACATCTTCGCCCGCTTTGTCTTTCCTGATGGGTTTGGGAATAATATGTTGCAACACAAAGCTTGCGGAGCTGTAACTGTTAAGTTTCAACTGGATTCGCTCATTTTCGATTACAACCTCTTGAACTTTAAGTTTCAATTTAGCGATTTCATCTAGTTGTTGGTTGATTGATTCTTCTTTGACTCTAAGCACTGTTTTTAGATGTTCATTTTCTTTAAAAGTTTTACCATTTCGATCATCACAATCTTTCATTGTGCTTTTGAGTTTTTCAAATTTTTCAGAAATCTGACGGTTTTCAAGAATCAACTTTTCATTTTCTTGTTTAATTTTTTCATGATCAATTTTATCATTTTCAATTTGTCTAGTTAATTCTCTTATCCGTTCAGTTGAAGCTTTAACTGTTTTGTCACGATCAAGAATCTGATTCTCAACGCTTCTGACCTTTGCTGTCAGATCATCAACTTTCTTCCCGTTGAGATACGTGACTGTGCTACAAAATTTGCACTCTTTGTTGCAATTTTTGCAATCAGCATTTCCATCGATTTTCTTACCTGACACATTTGTTGACACATCTGAACTGACCTGGCTTTTTGACTCAGACACGGAGTTAGAGTCTACCTCAAGTGCCTTAGCAGCTAGCACTTTGTCAGCCATTCTTCCAAGATTTTCAGCAGTCAACTCCTGCGTTGTGTCAATAACTCCAGTATCAACTTTCTTTGCTTTCTCGATCTCTTCTTTCTCTTTTCTCTCTTTCTCTTCTTCTTTCATTTTCCCTGTTGGAGTTCCCCACCATTTGTATTGCCAATACTCATCATCTTCTTTGTATTGCTGGATTATGGCTTCGATATCAAGTGTACTATCATCAATTGCAATATTTTCATACTCATCAAGATAACACTCTCTATCTGGATCCCATCTATTGGCTCTCCTTGCTTCCAGAAAAATACGAGATATTCTAATGATTTTGTTTTCAGCTATCATTTTTCTGTATCTATACTTTTGCTCTTCAGTTCTATCATCTTTCCACGGAATAGGTTCATCATTTTTCGCCATGAATGCGTAACCAACCGCATCTTCTTCTGGTAGAACCTCTTGACTCCAATCATAACCCTCATCATCGTAAATCACCGCAAGAGCTCTAGATTTCTCTCTGTTGTCTTCAACCTGCTTCAATCTAGGCGGCTCGGATTTATTCTGATGATAAATTGCCTTCTTGTAGTAATCATCTCTGAAAGGATTCTCCGACTCATCAGCATAAGCGTTTCGGCATTCTCGTTTGAAGTGACCTTTCTGCTTACACTTGAAGCATGTCACCTTGGACTTATCGAACCCCAGCTTAGTAGATGCACCACCAATTGTCTTTCTTCCAGTAATTTCCACGAAACGCTGTGCTCGACGAACAGCACTTGCCATAGCCCAACGAATATCGATCAGTTCCATTTCTTCCGGATCAATCTGATCATAATCTTCTTTCGTCAGATTGGTGTTGCCTATTTTCCCAGCTACTAGCCCTTCATACGATTCCAACACCGATGCTAGGAAGATCATCTGCTGCTTGGCCGACTCCTCATCAAAGTTCTGAGCATTCTTCAAATCTATCGTGATGTTACATTGAAAACGATTCTTTGCATCTGGATGATTTCCAGAAGATGAAGATCCACTGTGATAACCACTGTGGCTTCCACTGCTTTGACTGCTTTGACTTTCTTTGCCAGCTGTCGACACATTTTCAGTAGAAAATGCAGTTTTTGGAGAAGTTGCTTTTGGCATCATGCTCTTTGGATAATACAAATCCAAATTCTGCTGGTAAGATGAGTGATTGACTTTGTACGTCTTCTTCAACTCCAACTCGTGACCCTCGAGTTTCTCAATCAGCACATCTAATGTCAACTTTTCTGGTTCTTTGATAGTATTCTTCAGCATCAGCGCATAATATCTCCAATCCATTTCACCAGGTAACGAATCGAACAATTTGTCGATAAGATCTTCTTCAGGAATTTTGATATCATGTCTTACTAATTCCAGCTTCAGATGACCAAACCTTTCTATCATTTTACAAACTTACTCGTTCTTTAAACATCCAAACAGATCAAACTCTTTTCTAAGAAGTTTCTTTTTGTTTTTCACGATTTCAGTACTACCTAAACATTTCTTTTCTAACTTTTCCCAAAGATCTTTTCCATTTGAATAATCGATCAATGAGATTATGTCTTCCCGGACGGACTGAAATAACAATGCCACACACTTTTGTTCAGCTACAAATGATTCAATTTCCTCAGCTGCTCTTAAAGTTTCACCATATTTCTTTCCATGTTTATAACCGTTTTTCAAACTCTTCCAGCTGGGAAATGCGAATGCCATCAACCAGTCTTCAAACTTTCTTGACCATCGACTGTATTCCTCAATAGCCATTAGCTTTAGAGGTTTATTGAACGTTCCGAAGGCACTTTCCGATTCCCAAGCTTCCTTTTTCTTCTCTTTTGGCAGGTTATCATTCACATTGCTTGACGAAGTATCATTGTTTCCGGAAGCTCCAGCAAACGCGTACATATCGCTAAACGGTTTCATGAAAATATCATCCATTGTGAATGTTCCTGCAAAATCAGTAAACACTTAGAAATTTTTTTTTAAGTTTTGAAAAATCAGCAAGTTCAAGCGAAATCCTTTAAGTGTAAACAGCTTCAAGCGAAATCAACACTTAAGACTGTTCAAGCGAAATCCAAGATTACACTCAAGCGAAATCTGATCCAAACTGTTTTTCAAGCGAAATCTAAGAAAACAATTTCGCTTCAACTGTTGAAGCGAAATCCTCAAATACAAGTCCACCGATTCAAGCGAAATCTAACAACTCAATTTCGCTTCAACCGTTTCAAGCGAAATCCGATAATACAAGTTCAACAGTTTCAAGCGAAATCCAGCCAAATCAATTTCGCTTCAACTGTTTCAAGCGAAATCGTCCAAATTTCAAGCGAAATTGTCTGTTTTTCAAGCGAAATCGATCTTAACCTACGAACTCTTTCAAGCGAAATCTAGTTTTACGTCATTTTTCACAAGTTTTAATCTGAATTTTAATCCGAATCTTTGTAGGCTTTGTTAAAACTCTGTTTTACACAATATACTCGAAAATCAGACCATTTCGACCATTGGAACTCGTTCAGATCAGAAAAGTATAAAAAGAAATGAGTAGAAAGAAGAGAATCCGGTAAAATCAAGCTGCTATGGTATGAACTCCTCGTCCTGAGCTCTGATACCACTTGTTGGCCCGTTCTACGACCTTGAAACGTCAGTTAAGGCAGTTCATCTTTGAGTACGAAGGCGGAATCAACGTAAACAAAGTCATAACAGCTAATTTCCTTTTAATCTTTCTTTTCTGATTGATTTATGTGCTTTTACAAAGTAATCTGATACAAATCCGGCAGCACTTTGTCTCTCATACAATGACCATGTTTACCTAAATGAACCACACATCAACCTATATATAGATCTAAGATTTCGCTTGAGTCAGTTCAAGCTAAATCATGATTTCGCTTGAACCAGTTCAAGCTAAATCTCTGTTGTTGATTTCGCTTGAACCATTTCAAGCGAAATCTTCAAGTTAAAACATATAAAACCCTAAATAAGACCCTGTTGTGTGTTCATTCAAACTATCTAGACACAAGACTTGATTAAGATGTAATCAACAGACATTCAGTGCACCAACAAGTTCACTATAACCAATGGCTCTGATACCAATCTGTCACACCCTCAAAATCCACAAGCGGAGTATTACCGCGAGGCGTGTGACTGACCAGGATCATACCATCAATTATAATAAACATTAAATAAAGTAAAGTAAACCAAACGTCTAAAGTTCTCCAAACCAAAGTCCAAAACCAAGTTTAATAGTCAGCGGAAGCATTTAAGTCCAAAACCAAAATTTAAGTTTTAAATTTAATAAAGTTTTTTCATGAACACGCAGCGGTTCATGTCCCACAACGACTCCTGCTCCCATGCAAGCTCCAGCTAAGCATCTAACGACCTGCAAGGCATGTAACGACGAGTCAACAACAAAGTTGAGCGAGTTCACAGTTGGTTGTCCATTTTAAAGTTGTTCCAAAAACCATAAGTTCTTTCGAAAACCATGTGTAAACCAATTACTTGTTTCCCAAACCATAACCAGTGGGGGCTACCCCATGTTAACCACTAGACCCGTTACCATATCGATAACTGACTGGAGTCATGTTTACGTGCCCTACGTCAATGTCTATCATCATTGACTAAGTGCCCAGATCCATTAGTCCACTCCCGTCCTCTGTGGCACGGTGTGAGGCTTGTCAAACCTAATAGCGCTATTTAACTAATGACCCGCTCGCCATTGGCCCGGCGATTAAGCCGATATAAAAATGAGGGACTTCATGATAGAGTTTTGTCTAGTAAGTTATATGTTGTCATCCTTCATACGGAGGAATGGAGGTACGCAATCTACCCAAGGAGAATACGCAGATTTAATGTTGTCATCCTTCCCATGGAGGATGGAGGTACATATTCTACCCAAGGAGAATATGCAGGTTCCGTCTTAGTTTCTTAACCCATTCCCAAACCACCGGGAATCCCATGCCTTATAGAAAGTGTGAACTCACCTTTGGTTGCTCGGTTGAACTCTTAAAATAGCTAACGGTCAGGGTTGGTCAATCGTGTCCTAATATGATTACCATTTAGTTTGTTAATGGTTTTAAATAAAACACAAAGTTCCTACACGCATCTATCACATAGCACGCACTCACGTTAACAGTTCACGCCCATATAAACATCACATCTATAACCATTCAAAAGCAAACATATGATATTGCACATAACACTTTCATTGACATATAACACGTTAGATCATTCTCAGATAACCTACCCGACATTTAGACACGTAAATTACTATTTATGTCGTTTCAGCTTTAACATTCAAAACTGGGCTGTTTTCGAGCATTTTAATAAAATAGTTAACTTATTTAAAAAATTCCCAAATTTTTACAGAATGTTTTAAACGATCCAAATATTATTGTGTCAAAATATCGAGATCTAATTCATTACCAATATTTTATAAAAAAATCATTACCGGACTGCAATCAGATTCGTCACTTTCTGACTGCAGTCCACGGAAAAATTTATTTAAAATTCATCGTAAGTCCGATTGATGAAATTCCACTTGGAGAATTACAACGACATAAGTGGTTATCTATAATACAAAGTTCATGAGCTAATTCTACACAGATTTCAAGTTATGATAAAAACATAGCACACATTTTCTGTAGTAAAAACACAGTTTTTGCTGCTGTACAAAACGGACCTTTAAAAATATTAAACGACCTCGAAAAAATATGATTCCAGTGCCATTTGAAGCGTATTTTACAATAACACGTTATAGACTCAAGAAAATCAATTTTTCATTAATTTATGACCCGGTTACAGCCAACTGAAGGCGGCTGTAACAGTTTGACAGCTTCCTGTTTTCAGTTTATAGTGCTCTAACGCAAGTTCTATTTGTTCCGTTAAAATGTTTAGTGGATAACAACGACATTTAACATCACTCACAGCAGGTTATCGTTTATTTAACTCAGATTTATCATGTCAAGTATCATCGTTCATATCAGATTCCATAGTACAAGTTTTCATCAAGTAACCATCATCAACATAACCCTAATGCTCATACAACTATAATTACTAATCATGGTTCATGCGATCCAACATATATTTAATCGTGACATCATTTAGATCTGATTATTTGTAATCCATATTCATCCATGTGCGAATCAGATTAAACAAATCAATTCTTTAGGTCTACATGATCTCTAATTCCCCTTTATAACATCAAAACTAATTATGCCAGTTCCTTAATGCTACGATCCTCATGGTGCACATGCAACCAATTATAAATCATCATCAATGACATACAATTTACTTCTAATTTAATTAATCCTATTATTTTATCCACTAACATGCATGAACCCTTATTTCATTATTCAATAACTTGCAGCCCAAACAATATATGCACCAATCATACCTCATACTCAAATAACTCGGCTATCATCAATTCAGATTAGTCGGTTTCAAATCCCACTAACAATCGTATTGGATCAGTGAATCATAGAATGCTCATTATTAAATCATGTACTCAATTATGAATCTTTCTATCATAACATCCTAATATTAATCATTAAGCATCCATACAATCAAGTAATATATTTAAGTATCCATACAATCAAGTAATATACAATCAGCCATCTCATTCAGCCATACTAACTCATATTAAGCATCAAAACATCATGTTCATCACAACAAATAAACAACTCAGGAATGAAACACTAAAACCAGAAATCAAAACCATCAAAGTACTAACCGAACAAAGATAGGGTGCGAGAGGGAGAGAGCTCGAGCAAGATTCCAGCCATGATGGGGTAGGGGTAGCGACGTGAAGGGGGGGTCTGCTGATTTGCGAATGGGGGGGGGGGGCTTCTGTCGTCGCACAAACTCACAAGAATGAACTAGGGTTTTTGGTTTCTCATGCTTAGACTTACGTATACAATGAAAAGAGAGGGGGGCGAGTTGGGCTAAAGGGCCGCAAGGGAAAGGTGGATGTGGGTTGGGCTTATTTGTTTCGCACAAAGGGTTTTGGGTTGGGCCGATTAGGGGTTAGGGTTGGGTTTATAAAGTAGCGGTTTCAGGTTCTTATAAGTTTCGCAAAAATACATATTACAAAGGTTTCGGTTTCAAGTCTCGGTTTCTACGTAATTCACATGCAAACAAACACTTTTCACATAACGCATTTCCACGCTCACAACTATTCAAATATAATCAAACACCAAATTTGATTCATATAACGTACATGTAGTTACAAAGTAATGCGAAACGTAACATGGATTTATACGAGTTGTCACATCATCCCCAAGTTGAAAGAAATTTCGTCCCGAAATTTAGCACGCAGTCGCTGAGGAAGCTGGTTGTGTTGTGCGTTTTCCTGGGGTATCACAGGCTCGTACCTGGGCTCCTCATAGTAAGCATATGAAGTGGATGGTTGAAATAAGTCACAATATTGAACCGAGTGCGGGTCACCACAAATGGTGCAATTGTCTTCCCTATAATCATCCTCCTCATAGGTGTAGTTGTAGCCTCCCGAGTATTGATCCATAAGAATCACTCGGCAGACCACAACAGAGTCTCGAGACCAGAAAACAAAAATAAAAACGAAAACAGAGGCTGGACACGGCCCCAAGTTCAGTGGACAAGGCCCGTGTTCAGGATCTGTATCTGGGCGTTTGAATTAAAGTGACTTGTTTTGTGCAGCACGAGGGCGTGTTCAGTGAGCATGACCCCGTGTTCAGACTCTGTATCTGGGTGTTTGTGAAAAAAAATGCAGCACGGCCCCGTGTTAAGGCTACTGTAAATGCAAAAACTAACTAAAATGCAGAAAATGTGCGCGCGTTTTAAAGAGGTTTCTTAAAATCCTTGTGTCCCCGGCAACGACGCCAAAAACTTGATGCGTGTGTGGTTGTTATATATTTTATGTATATTTTTAGCCCTTTTCACACTTTAGTCAAGTTTTAAATTTATAAAACACGATATTTTACTAACACCAAACACACATATGGGCAAGTGCACCAATCGTGAGCGTAGTATAGTGTTGGTAAGATACCGAGGTCGTCCAAGGACACAAGAGCTTTTAGTACCGGTTTATCCTCAACGTCTAATCAAATAAAAAATTTAGTAAAAGGTTTAAACTAGAAAATAAAAACTAAAAATGCTGAAAAATAAAAATAAAAATAAAACTAGATAGACAAGATGAATCACTTGGATCCGACTCGCCTTTAGTGTAACCTTTGATTATTTTCGCACTTTTGCACTTTTTAAGAGATTATCTTAGTTATAGTAGTAGGCCCCTCTTTTGAAGGTGACGTTACCCTCAACCCAGTAGTTTGATTCAGCAAGGATACAATCCTAAAGGGTTGGATCATTAAAAGATAATTAATTAAGTTATTAATGCATAATGTGGTAGGCCCCTCTTTTGAAGGTGACGTTACCCTCGGCTAAGTAGTTTGAGTCAGCAGGGATACAATCCTAAATAGCCGGGTTAAAGTTTTAATAGTAGTTTACATATGAGGGGATCAAGGAGTTCGGACCCCCGCCATCCAATACCAGTGGGTATTGAAGGAGGTCCTACTAAACTTGACCCATGTCCTTGCAGGATCTATACACTGAACAAGGCAAGACTCTTACCAAACCATTCTCTTAACCCCCGACCAGGTAGCCAACATATCTCCATATAGACCATGGAGATATGAATGGTGAAAATCTTTTATTTTATATAGACAGTAAAATAATGTCAAGACACCACGGACAAATGATAAGGAAGATTCACCTTCAACATAAGAAACTAGTTATTAAAGTCATTAATACATAACCAAATAAAAAGTGCGAAAAGATTAAAAATAAAAGGTATTACACTAAACACTTGTGTTCACCAAGTGATGTAAGAGACTTAGGCAAACATGGCCTTTGATTGTCAAGAATTCTTACGATCAATCTTGGATCCCGAGACTACTCACACACTCTATGATGGATGATGGTGGTGGTGGTGGGTGGGTGAAGTGTGAGAGAGGTGGTTTGTCAAGGGATGGTTTGCAAATGAGCCAAGCACCCCTATTTATAGCCTGCACAGAAGCCCGGACACGGCCCCGTGTCCATTGGGCACGGCCCCGTGTCCACCCATCTTCTCTTTCTTCATTAAATGCAGTTTGTCTGCATTAGTTGACCACGCCCCCGTGTCTGCTGGGCACGACCCCGTGTGCAGAAGCGTATCTGTACTATCAAGATTTGCCTAAATTCTGCGAATCTTAGCGTTGACCACGGCCCTGTGTCCGCTGGGCACGCCCCCATGGTAGGTGATAGAAGCTTCTACAACTTTGTCTTTTCTACAGACACTTGGGCACGCTCCTGTGCTCAGTGAGCACGGGGCGTGTTCAGCCTTCTGTTCTCTTGTTTTTGCTTGGGAAGATGTTGTCGGGGGGTTGGGCATGCCACGTTTATTCCTTTTCTTGTATTATTGTTAGATTTGGCTGCATTTTTGCTTCTTTTGTTCATTTAAGCTCTTTTAACCCTGAAAATACAAAAGGAAGACAAAAACACACTTTTTTCCAACATTAGTACTAAAAATGGTTAGTTTTATGCCACATTTGATGTAATTTATATGTTGCATTTTGCACACATCACAAAGCGTTATTACGATAACTTTGACTTTTGGTCTTTAAACACATAAAAACCAAACTAGAGTGGCTAAGGACACTTACATCAGGTCCTTGCATGAAAATTGAACTAAGGTGGGCTCTCTCTTGATTAGGAATCCCAGAGAAATGCTCAAGAATGCTCAAGAAAGTGAGATGTGAGAGTTTAGAGTGAAGGTGCAAGGATTATGGCTACCCTAAGGGCCTTTATATAGTGCATGGAACCTCCTCTAGATCATGCCAAATGTTTAGGGGCTCTCTAGGATCAATCCAAGTGTAATACGAGATGTTTAAAACCATTAACAAGCTCAAGGTTTTGAATTATGAGTGTTAGAGTGGTTTATTTGGGCTGCAAGGAAGAACCTGCAGCAGTAAGTATGATTTTGTCAAAATGAGGCTGTCGCCGCACTCGACAGCAATAGGGGGGGGGGGGTCGCGCGACGCCACCACACCAAACTCCAGCAAACAAGTTTTAAACTTGTCACTTTCAGTTGTAACATCCGTAGAAAATGGGTGCTAGAAATCTGATTCGTTTGTGAACCGGATCCTACGTGTAATAAAAAAAGGAATTTTTTATAATTTCTTTATATATATATATATATTATGGTGCATTAAATTAGTTGAAATAATTGTTCCCAAGTTTAAAAGATTATAACTGTTAAATATATGTATGAAACATTAGTCATGATTTACTTATTTATTAAATTGGATGGGTTACTAAACTTAATGTACATCATTTTTTTTAAAGAAACAAAGTTCTTTATTGTTTTGAACCTAACTTATTGTCTAGGGTCCTAATTGTAAATAACTAAAACCAACCTAGCAGAGCCTCTTTCTTCTGCATTTTCTAAGTGTTGACCGATCGAGGCAACGAAGAATCATCCGGCCATGATTAACTAGCCTAGATGTGACCAAATCTTTCCACTTTCAGCAATTAAATGGGAATTTACACATTCTGGATCATAACCGAACAGTTAATACACTATAAATCGCTTAATAATTTCGAATTAAACTCTCTGTAACTGGCTCGAAATCAAGTTCTTGTGTAACTGTTTGATCATCTTGATCACTATAAAAGGATAACCTAGGACTGCCGTTAGAGCCCTTTCGATTTAACTATCACAATCAATTCCTTGTTTCAAATATATGTGATCGATCGGAGCGGCACCGGCGAACCAAGAAACTCCGGACACTCTCCTTGAACTTCATCCCTTAGCCATCGGTAATGCGTTTTTTTCTTTGTACGTCTTTATTCGTTATTTTGATCTAATTAAAAGCCCCTGTTAGTAATGAAATTCAAATTGATATTTGATAGATAAGTTATGGAAGGTTAGTTAAGTAACTGTGGTTCGAGTAAAACTGATAACTTTACCTCTGTTAACATAGAAAACTACTTCTTGAACTAGTAGTTAAAATAGTAAATGAGTAATAATCATATCATTATTGATATAGCCTTAGGGTGTAAGGAGTGGTTAAACACTTTGGAGTGGCAAACCAAAAAACCAATCAATCAGAGCGCGTCATGTCAATCAGTCAAAAGTGTTTAAACTTTGGTGAAAAGTGTTGGCAATGGTTTAGACACTTGGTGAAGTGGTAAACTAATTTTTTTAAAGAAAAAATGTGTGATTGGTTGAGATTGGAATGGACCCCACTCCTTATACACACACACACTTCTTCACCGCTCGACATCATCCTACCGATTTGGTAAACTTTGGTGACTAAACTTTTGTTGGTGGTGGTGTTACCGAGTGGCAAACTCACTTTGCCGAGTGGGTTTGCCGCCCACTCCTTACACCCTTAAGCCTTTCATCACTACTAACCAATCTCTTATACGTACACAAATACAAGTTTAATATGTGTAATATGAAATTTTGAGTACTAAAATGTTGGATTTTTTTTATTAAAATATAGTTATATTTTTTTTATAAGTTTCTTCACAAACATATTATATTATATATATATTGAAAGTTGTTCAGCACGTTAAGAATAAAAAAAAAGAGTTAAATGCAATTTTAGTCCCTGTGGTTTGGGTGATTTTGCCAGTTTAGTCCAAAGTTTTCATTTTTAACCTGTGGGTCCAAAAACGTTTTACTGTTGCCATTTTAGTCCACTGGGTTAACTTCATCCATTATTTCTGTTAACGAGAAGGGCGGTTCGGTCATTTTGTATGGCTGAATTGTCTTTCTAGTTAACAGAATTACATATAAAATGACTGAATTGCCCTTCTGGTTAACAGAAAAAATGGATAAAGTTAACCCGGTGGACTAAAATGACAACAGTGAAACCTTTTTGGACCCACAGGTTAAAAATGAAACCTATGGACTAAACTGGCAAAATGACCCAAACCACAGGGACTAAAATGGTATTTAACTCAAAAAAAAAAAAAGTCCCTAGTAAGATGTTAACTTTGTAAATTATGATGAATAATATATAGTTTATGTAATTATTCTAAAAACTTAAAACGCCATATTACTAACTATATTAAATAGTTATTTTGGCATAAGTCTCCAAATTTAAAGAACCTAATTCCTTATAAATATTTATGTATATTTCTTTTCTTATAATTGTGTATTTAGTATTTTTGTTATATATATTAGGGTGTTTGTTCGTTTGAAAATTCATATTCGTGCGGTACCGTTTTAGTGGATCGAATCTTCGTAAACGGTGAGTAAACTCTTTTTCCCTTTTTGTCATTAACGTTTTGGGGTGTATCAATGTGTTTTGACCAATTGTTTTACATCTAACGTCGAGCATGCAAAGTCTAGTGTGTCGTATATGCATTATATGTTGTTGGTATTGTTTGTGGAGGTTATTGATGTTGTTGTGTTGGCCATGATAGTCAATAGTCAATCAATGGATCCACGGCTAACCTTTCCTCATAACCTGGAGATGTCGGTATCGCCCCATTAGTCTTGGGCTGACCTTTCCTCCTAACTATGGGACGTTGGTATCGCCACAGTCACACCCTTTATGGGTGTGGGACGCAAAGAGTCGGTTTTGGTTTTGGTGTCGGTCTTGGTCTTAGTCATTACTGTGTTACCATTCTATGTTCATATTATTTGTGCATTGCTTCCACATAATTAATTGCATGCTTAATTTTCAAATTAATATTTGGAATTAAAAGGTAAAACATATTACTTTTATTTCTAAATTTTAAAATGGTAAACCTATTTTACTTAACCAAAGTTTACTCGCCAGCTCTTGTAGCTGACCCAAAAATACTATTTTACACATGATACAGGTATAGAGGATTGAAGACTGGATTGGATCAGGATCACATAGGAACTTTGCATTAGTAATAAAAAAAGACAAGTTTGTGTATTATTTGAACAATTGAAACTTATATGGAAAATGTGACGTTTAATCATGACATGTTTATTTATGAAATTTTAATAGTGCCATAAGCTTTGGGCAATAATCATGCCCCGTATCATTCCGCTGCGGGTCGGGGTGTGACATCAGTCCCTGTACCTTCTAATGCAATGTATCTTTCATTTTAGACACTTTTAACCCTTCTAGTTAGTTTGTAGATGATCTAGGGAGTATAACCAAACACCGTTAGGTCCGGTTTTGTTAATTGATCACCGAAAACCCTAGTTTCTCCCTGTTGACGCTTTTAACCCTTAAATTTGTGAACGTGTGCGTTTTATCGCGAAATAGCATAAGACCCTTTCAAGATCAATAATAAGCATTCCCAATAGTATGATGGGATATTATGACACTCCAGTTTGCTTAAATGGTCGCTCAAAGGTGTAGTTTTAGAGTTTGACGCTTTTGGCCCCTTTAATGCACAACTTGCGCGCATTATCATTTTATCGCGTCAAAGCCCTATGTTATCCATATTAGGCATTCTCGAGAGTATTATCAAAAATCACGATGCTTCGGGTTCGTTAAAAGGTCACTCAGAGGTAAGAATTAACATGTTGACACGTTTAACCCCTTAGTCTTGTAAACTTTCGTTTACTTTCACAAACGGCTTCTTACATCCGAATATTTAATCGTTTAAGAATATATTCATCATGTGTGGTCAATCAGAGGCACAAGTTTGGCATGTTGACACTTTTAGTCCCTCAACATTCATAGTTTTTTGTTTTTGACGAAATTAGTCCCTCATAGTCAACGTTTGACTTTATTAGGGTTTATTATACGTGTCAACACATGATTGGACACGTTTTTACGAGGTGTTACAACTGTCTCCCACCTCCACCCAAACTCCAAAATGTCTTCCACCTACACCCCCTCCTTCTCCGGTGACCCACTCCTTCCGGCGACCCCTCCTTCTCCGGCGACCCTCTGTCTTTCTCCATGGCCGTAGTTCAAGCTAATAATTTATTAGAGGTTTAGATCCAATTTGAAAGGCGGTGTAGTGGGTTTTTCTTTAGGGTTTTTCTGGGGGGGGGGGGGTTATTTCCGGTGGTGGTGGGTTTGACGGCGACGGTGGTGGTGGGGGGGTTTTGACGGCGACTACAGTGGTGGGTTTTGACGGCGACGGTGACTGTGGTGGTGGTGAGGATTGACGAAGACGGTGGTGGCGGTGGTGGGTTTTGACAGCGACGGTGACTGTGGTCGTGGTGAGGATTGACGGAGACGGTGGTGGCGGTGGTGGGTTTTGACGGCGACGGTGGTGGTGGTGAGGATTGACGGAGACGGTGGTGGTGGGTTTTGACGGCGACGGTGGTGTTTGGTTAGCTCTGTTTCTCTGAGATATTTTATCAAACACCTTTTTATGATTTTGGTTTGCACCTTCATCTTTTTTGGTTAGCTCTGTTTCTCTGTTTCTCTGAGATATTTCTCTGATATGGCAGTTTGAAGGTAGAACACTGTTGAAATTTGATTATTTGTTCTCCTTAATTTTGGTATTCTTTAGGAAAATGGGTGTTGGATGTTTTATTAGAGATGCTTTTTGTGTGCTTCTGTTTGCCGGCTTCGATGTCGACTGTTTTTACAGGTGACCGATTTTGCAGGCGGTGCCGATAGTGCCCGGTGGTGCCCGCTGGTGCCGGTGGTGCCCCGTTGTGCCGATCGAAAAGTTGTCGGATCAGGGAGTGAGTTTTTTGTGTTGTTTGGTACTGATTATGCGGAGCTTTTTTCCGAAAATTGATATTGACGATGGCATTCTTGGCAGTGATGATACAAACAAAAAAAAACGTAGATTTTGATGACGATGGCGCGGTAAGGATGGTGGAGGGTAGGTTTTTGAACCTACAACCCCTCTTTGCAGCCTTTTGATTATCGGAAAATCTGAGCCAAACCCCGTTTTTTTTAGAATCCACACTTTGATGTTGTTGGTTTTTTTACATTTTTTCCCAGTCGATGATGATAACAATCTATCTGAGACACCTACCGAGTTGCGATTTCTGGGTGCGTTCGTTTTTGCGTAAATTTTTTTTGTAAAAAAATAAAGTTAAAACCGTAAACTTTTTAACGTAAAACGTAAACTTTTTAACGTAAAACGTAAAGTTTTTAACGTAAAACGTATAGTTTGTAACGTAAAACGTAAAACGTAAACTTTTTAACGTAAAACCTAAACTTTTTAACGTAAAACATAAAAAAGTTTAACGTAAAACGTAAAAAGTTTAACATAAAACGTAAAAAGTTTAACGTAAAACGTAAAATGTAAAAATTTAACGTAAAAGGTAAAACGTAAAAAGTTTAACGTAAAACGTAAAAATTTTAACATAAAACGTAAAAAGTTTAACGTAAAACGTAAATATGGCACAGCTTAGTCAGTTATTCTCGAAGTTCAGATAAGATTCAGAACGCCACTTCTGTTCTTGCCCCCCCCCCCCCCACCCTCTCCTCCCCCCTTTGAGCTCATCCATTCGTTGGGTGATCCCTTGCTCTCACGTTCGAGTGTTTGCTCGTCGTTTAGGCCGGTGAGTGAGATTTTTGCTCATTACAGTCACCTCCGGAGGTGGTTTTCATTTTAGCGGTCCCCTATATATATATATATATATATATATATATATATATATATATATATATATATATATATATATAGGATAAGGATCATGTGAGAAGTAGTAGGCTAATTGAGAAACTTGAGAAACATTCTGGACCACACATTTTTCCTTAGCAAAAAAAAAGTAAACAAATGCAATTTTTTTTTTGGGAAAAATCAGAGCTTTTTCTTTAAGGTTTTGTTTTTTTTGTTGTGTTTTAAAAAAAAAGTTTTTTTTTTTGGGATTTATACACATGTGTATTGTTAATCTTTTAACTATACATACGTGTATGTTGTCAAATATACATATATGTATATAGATGTTTAAAATTGAAAAATAAGTGTTATTTAGGGTTTATCATTAGGGTTTATGATTTAGCATTTGGGTTTATGGTTTAGCATTATGGTTTACGGTATAACATTAGGGTTTAGCTTTTGGGTTTAGCATTAGGGTTTAGCTTTAGCTTTAGCATTAGGGTTTGCATTAGGGTTTAGCATTAAGGGTTTAGCACTAGGGTTTAGCTTTAGAGTTTAGAATTAGGGTTTAGCTTTAGGGTTTAGCATTAGGGTTTAGCTTTAGGTTTTAGGGTTTAGCATTAAGGTTTAGCTTTAGGGTTTAGGGTTTATAACACATATTTTTCAATTTTAAACATGTATATACATATATGTATAATGAAACAGGATCAGGAGAAAACGCTCAAAAGCGTGAGAACGGTTAGAACGCATCCTGGCCCACACGTGTCACGCGGCATAGAGAAGGGTGGAGGGGCTTTTTTGTCCTTTCATCTTCTGCTTTTCCAGTTCCGCTTTTCCCAATATTGTTTTAATTTTTGGGGTTTAAGATTTTTGGTGTTAACCAAATTCAATAATTAACGACGTTTAATGGTTTCATTGTATTAACATTATGGCGTTTATGACATTTATTCAAATCGTATGCCATTGGAACCCAGGGGGTCAGGAAATCTATCTGAATGGCGTTTTTCAAGGCGTTTTAAACAAGATGACCCATTGTTCTATTATTTTTTATATACATTTTGGCGTTTGTAGTATCTTGGCGTTTTACAATTGTTAATTAGATTATATTTCAACCACAGGAAAAAAAATACGAGCGAAGAAAATAAATTAAAAATCCTAATCGGATCTCTCTTCACAATCTTCACTGTCATCAGTCTCTCTCTTCTTTAATAGTACAAGAACTGTCACCAAATATATGGCGTTTTACGTAAAACTTAACAAACCCATCGGTTTGATTATTTTTGCCTGCTCGTCTGTTGAAGTAGCTTTTTTTGGATGTTTGGGGACATAGATCTATGACGTGTGGGTGGGTTTTTCTCTTTTTCTTTATCTTGATCTTCATCTTTATAATCATCCCACTCTTCATTATCATTGATCTCTTCTCCTCATCCAAGCCTTCTTCAAGAACAAAAAATACAAAATGCCATTTGACTGGCATCAGTATCTTTTTCTTGAATTTTTATCCATCTCATGCAGCAAAATCTTACTGAGTTGCTCCCTTCTGCTAACAATTCATTCAGTGAAACTTCACGAATAACAATACTGAATATCCAAATATTAGCCATCTTTGATTTTTTTTATTTTTTGGCGTTTTACAGTGAGTGGTATTTAGTAGTATTGGTGTTTGTTTTTTTTGGTTTGATCAAATGAAAGTTGCTGAGACGTATTATTTTATAGGATGTCTTTTTGGCGCCTAAGTTAGGCGGTGCATTATTATAATAAAATATTCGTCTTTTCAATTACTGTTTGTAATTATTGTTTTTGATAAGCTTTATCTCTGAAGTCTGTAACACGTCACATCCTTTAAGTTTGGTGTTTTAGATTCTAATATAATAAATTTCCCCTATCTTCAGTATTACTGATTTATAGTTACTGTTTCTAGTTACATTTTCAAGTTTGTTTTCTATTTATTTTATTATTATTATTATTATTTTTTTTTTTTTTTTTTTTTGGTTTTTTATAATACTTGTCCAAAGTAATTTATTATGGTTTGGTAATTTTTGTGGCGTTTTATGGCATGTTGGTGTTTTGACAAGCATTTGGCTTTTTGGCGTTTTTATTAGATATGACGTTGTTATTTTATAACAATCAAATGAGAAAGAAAATTAAACAAAATAAATATTGATCTTCCAAATATTCACTTGTAACACCCTTATTATTATTTAACGTTTTAACGTATAATTTAAGAAAAACAATCATGTAATTAAGATTACATATACATCGGAAATACGGCTTATTAAAAACCTCTTACAAAAGTTAGAAGTTTAGAACATAATGTAATTAAGTCGTCATTTAAATGTAACAACGAAACGTCGTGCGAAAGCTTATTTTTTGATCGTGTTCGGTTCTTCATTGTGCTTGATCGTCCTCCGGTGCTAAAATTTTACCTGAAACTCATAAAACATGAGTTGGATTAGTCATACGTAACTTAGAACGTATTTAAACGGGTTCGCAATGCATCAACGGTTAAAATAAACGATTTTCGCGAAACAGACACATGCTCGGGTAGCGCTAGCACATGCTCGCGCTACGCTAGCACCTGTTTTCGACAGAATGTTGTTTGCTGGTGCTGCAGATTCCCAGCATGACCCGATTTCACGGAAACGAGCATAACTCTCTCGTTTTTAATCCGTTTTACCCGATTCTTTTTCCTACGCGTCCGTAATTTAATTCTCCATCATATGGAGTTAAAATCTAACATCCGACATAATAAAATTTCAGACTTTTAACTCTTCGGTTTATTACCCTTTTTACCAAATTTTGACCCGTTCATGATTTCATCATCAAACATGTTTATTTGATCTTTAAACTTATGAAATTCCTAGTTTCAATGTCTCCTATCATGTTAATCTCAAATCACGGGTTTCTTACATAATAAAAACCCGTTTACACTCAAGTGCTTATTTTGACCCGTTAAGGGTATTTAAGCACTTTCAAGCCTAAAATCACTTTCTATTGCTTCTAGCATTCCATCACCACATTTCTCACCCTATAATCTTCCACCACAACTGTATTTATGGTGGGTTTAATGTAGTGATCTATATAAACCAAATTTTACCTCTCGAATCATTATTTTACGGTAAAAACTCAAATAGTGCCATTTGACTAATACAATACCTCTTTCAGATTCTATACTTATTCTAAGTATTTACCTAATCATAAAACTCGTTTCCAAACAACCTTTAAGGGTTGTTTGTTCAATTTAGCCTACAAGGGCGTTTTGGTCGATTTTGGTCCTTTTACGACGAAGGACTCTCTCTCAAATTATTCGACCAAAATACCACTTTTAACTACAACATAATTATGCGTACCTGGCCCGGATCAACAAGTAGACCCGATTTATACCTCATTTTCATTATCACACCATCAATGGTGACGCAATTATCCGATTTGCTAATCGGTCCTGTTAACATAAGACTTGACAACCACATTAGTCGATATTGTCAAATGGTGTTATCGCCACCATTCGACCCGTTTGGACTATATGCCCAACATTATCTATTTAATCAAAAACATCGTTTTTGATCTCCAATTCATACATCCATCCCATCCCGGATTTTATTACCATACCCTTTTTCTTTTACACTCTTTTCTTACAATTTCACCCGATTTCGGCTTACGCCATGGGTATCTTTTTAACCTTGATTTACATTAGTCGACACTTGACAAATTTCCATATTTCCAATATTATCGTTATCACGTTTACAACGTATCGAATAAACGGGTATTCTACATAAGTGTGTAAATTACACTTACCTCGCATCCACGCCACGCTTTTCTTTCCGTACTTGCTTCGTTTGACCCGCTCACTCATCAAGCTTCCCCTAGCTTGTTAAGCGCCAACTATCATTCATTATTCACAAGGTTGTTAGATTAGTCATTCCAAATCATGACTTTCACACCTTATGATTCTTTGACTATTTTTCTCTTTAAACTCATGAAATTCATCATTTCATCTTATTATTCAAAACCCATTTCACGGTAAATATGATTTATGTACCCAAACACCTAAATTGTTCAAGTACGTTGTCTTTACTAACTAATATGAGGATTCTAATCACAAGTTTGACACTAACATCATCATATCATAAAAACTCATCTCAATCTTGTATGAACAAATACCCAATCATGTAATTTGTTCAAGTACCTTGTTTCTATTATCAATTATAATGGTTTTTAAACACAAGGTTATCATCAACTTCATTATTAAATCAAAACCCACTTAGCATATACAAGGATCATCAACAAATCCTTTGTTTCTAGTGCTAATTCATCAAGTTTTCATCTAGTGTTCATTTCTAAACATGAATTTCATACCATATCACTCATAAACTCAACATTCATTTACGAATTCTGATTTTGAGTGTTCATCATAGATTCCAAAACATTACAAAATTATAAAATTTGACATACCTCACGATCCCCTTGACTTGGTGATCGTTTGTAAGTGATCATGCATTTGATTTGAGCTAGTTTTGACCTTCAATTTGGTGAATTAGCTTGAGTTAGGGTTTTGTCTTCTCCTTGCTTCCCCTGGCCTCTTTCACGCACACACTAGTTTGTGTGTAGTGTTTTTAATTAAAATAAATATTAAGTTTCAATCTTCCTCTTTTGGCCCCTCAAGTTTGGTTAGTTAGTTAGGTAGGGTACAACCCACTTATTTCTAATAATGTTCCCCACTTATTAACTAGGTTAAGCATTCCTAATTAAATTAGTGGGTTCGGGGAATCTATGACTAAGTTTATCTTGAGTCCCGTTAACTCGGGCCTTTTTATCCATTTTAATTTCCTCAAAAGGATTTGTTCACTTTTTATTTAATATTAGGTTTATTTAATTAAATCCTAATATTTACCGGGTTACTTTTACCACTAACGGTACTTTACCCGTCTTTTAGTATTAACGTGGTTTGATTACCAAACCTGTTTTTGGGGTGTTACAAGTCTACCCCCCTTAAAGAGGTTTCGTCCTCGAAACCTTTTCTTACATAATTCATTGAGTTTAAACTCAATGTATTTGAGCCGAGAAATCTTTTAAACATTACTTATACTTTTATCAAATTGTTAGTATTACCAGAAAGGATGGTAACATCTTTTTGGTTATTATTCGTCTACATATCTCCTACGACATAGTGCAACTCAAAATAACGTAATCTCGTTATTTCCACTAGTTTAGTTACTTAGCGATATTCATCACTTTCATATACTATCAAATTCTTTATAGATCCGTTACTTTGACCCGTTTAAAGGTCTTTAGTGAACTCTTTCACTTTTAGCAACAAATTCTTTGGTTTTCAAATTTATTTATTCGGTTCAGTTATACCGAATCCACCGTTTTCGAGCAAACCAAATTTCTTGACTTGAATTGTTGACCTTAACCGGTCTCACTAACTAGACTTATTAGTCTAGTTACTTTTTACCGCTCGCTTGGTTATAATGTGATTCTACTTCACATTGCATCTCTTGACCGTGATCATGTCACATCATGTTTAATTTATATCAACCTTTCATTTTTGAAAATATCACTTTTCGAATATATTGTCTTGCGCCTATCAGTGTCAGGACTTGTATCTTTCATGCTTATTATTTAAATTCCTATCAGAATTTATGTTTGTAAAAACGTTATTTCTTACTAAAACCGAAGTTTTAGTTTTAGGATCTTCTCTTTAACTTTTGTCAATTACCCATCCCAGGATATTTACAACCCATAATTTATTGTTTTCCGTTCTCGTTTTACGCGGGGAATCGTAACAAGTTCCCTCATCTTACACTACTGACCCGTAGGTTCCTTCACTTAACCTCGTAGGCTATTTCCATAAGCTTTCACCTCTTTAAGGCGAGGCCCTTATTATCCATTTGCTTCAATTTATGACTCGTGGGTCATTTTGGCCCCGTAGACCTTTACACTAATTAATATCCCGTAGGCTATGATGATTCCGTAGATCATCTTTTATTCTAGTCTTTATTCAATTGTCTATTTATACATATATAGCTTTAAAGCATCCTTTGTTATGTTTGGAATCATTTAATTTTACTTTTGAACTTTAGTTGACCTTGATTGTAGTCTAAGGTTTCATTTGTTTACTTTCGGACTATCTTTCCGACTTTACGACTTCTAGCGTCATTTACACGTCGGTTTGTCTTACGCTTACCATTACCCGGTTCATACTTATACTCCTTTACAACCCATTACTCGGGTCCTTCTATCTTATTGTTTTTAGCTTTCCGGTTTCACCGGTTTGCGTTTTCCTATTATATTAAGCGTTATTCCTTAATTGACTCGTTTGACTCATTTTGGGTGAATTTTCATCACTTATGAATGTCAAACTTCATTCTTTATTTGACCCGTCCAACTTTGAAATGGTTGAACGTAATTACCAAAATTCATGTTTGCGAAAATTCATGTCTTCTTTTAGTCATGACTCATATTCCGAGTCTTTTGACTTTCTATTTCGCGTTCCTGTTTCTCAGTCTACGCATGCGTTTAAACCCTTATCTACCAACCGGGTGTTTTACCGTAGTCGTTATTATTGCAACCCTTACGGTATGCATTATGACTTCGTTTCGCTTTTATATTCCTAATTTGTTCTCAAATTTGGTGTTTTACAAAATCGGCCCGTTAAGATTCATATTTGCATTCTTCGGGTTCGAGTGTAAGCACACCCCTCCCAATTGCATACCTTAATCGTTTTACATTAATCTTTGTCCCTTCACTCGGGCTCATCATCCTAATGTAATACCCTTCCGTCGCCCGGCTGTGCGTTTACATTATTATCAAATATTTTGCTCATTTGATTCATTTGGGTACTTTTTAAGTTAGTCCCATTCACCCCACCCTTACTACATCGGACATAAATGTGTTCATCATAAGAAGTTCATGGTACCACGTGTTCACTACTTACTTGGCCAGAGTAAGCGATCAACACCTGGTATACATGACCCTTTTATAATTTTCACATTACACCCCATGTAAGTAATGCCTCTCTTTGTTTTTCTTGGAAACAATATCCCGGATAGGTTTTCTATTCAGGTTTTTCCAAGTTTTCAATCTACATATGCAACTTTCAATCTCTACATATTTGTTGCATATTACTATTTATGCAATAATTTAAAACGTGCACCTGATAATGCTTGCTCTAACAGGCTCCCCTTGCCATTAACTTATTCGCAATCGTTGCGCGATTTAGGTCCTTGGTGATCGTGCTGTATTTGTCATTCTTTGGACCGTTCCTCTATCAAATCCATGATTTGTTAAACTCTCGCTATCTTCATATGCGAGTGTCCTTCAATCAAAAACATATACAACAGTTAGTAATTTCAACATTAAAGGATGCCCGTATTATAATACAAGGCTTTTCTACTATACGCATCAACGCGTGTAATTTCGTTGACTATATCTATTCTATATCGTTTTTATTGGTGTAACGTGTATTACACGATAACCATATGTGTTGTTCTCAACACTTTAGTCATACTAAACCTTTGATATACATGTACTTACCGGATTTGCGATCAAGCCTCGAAACGAACACATTTGTCAATAACCTTGAGCTCTGATTACCAACTTGTAACACCCTTATTATTATTTAACGGTTTAATGTATAATTTACGAAAAACAATCATGTAATTAAGATTACATATACATCGGAAATACGGCTTATTAAAAACCTCTTACAAAACGTCTTGCAAAAGTTAGAAGTTTAGAACATAATGTAATTAAGTCGTCATTTAAATGTAACAACGAAACGTCGTGCGAAAGCTTATTTTTTGATCGTGTTTGGTTCTTCATTGTGCTTGATCGTCCTCCGGTGCTAAAATTTTACCTGAAACTCATAAAACATGAGTTGGATTAGTCATACGTAACTTAAAACGTATTTAAACGGGTTCGCAATGCATCAACGGTTAAAATAAACGATTTTCGCGAAACTGACACATGATCGCGTAGCGCTAGCACATGCTCGCGCTACGCTAGCACCTGTTTTCGACAGAATGTTGTTTGTTGGTGCTGCAGATTCCCAGCATGACCCGATTTCACGGAAACGAGCATAAACGAGCATAACTCTCTCGTTTTTAATCCGTTTTACCCGATTCTTTTTCCTACGTGTCCGTAATTTAATTCTCCATCATATGGAGTTAAAATCTAACATCCGACATAATAAAATTTCAGACTTTTAACTCTTCGGCTTATTACCCTTTTTACCAAATTTTGACCTGTTCATGATTTCATCATCAAACATGTTTATTTGATCTTTAAACTTATGAAATTCCTAGTTTCAATGTCTCTTATCATGTTAATCTCAAATCACGGGTTTCTTACATAATAAAAACCCGTTTACGCTCAAGTGCTTATTTTGACCTGTTAAGGGTATTTAAGCACTTTCAAGCCTAAAATCACTTTCGATTGCTTCTAGCATTCCATCACCACATTTCTCATCCTATAATCTTCCACCACAACTGTATTTATGGTGGGTTTAATGTAGTGATCTATATAAACCAAATTTTACCTCTCGAATCATTATTTTACAGCAAAAACTCAAATAGTGCCATTTGACTAATACAATACCTCTTTCAGGTTCTATACTTATTCTAAGTATTTACCTAATCATAAAACTCGTTTCCAAACAACCTTTAAGGGTTGTTTGTTCAATTTAGCCTACAAGGGCGTTTTGGTCGATTTTGGTCCTTTTATGACGAATGACTTTCTCTCAAATTATTCGACCAAAATAGCACTTTTAACTACAACATAATTATGCGTACCTGGCCCGGATCAACAAGTAGACCCGATTTATACCTCGTTTTCATTATCACACCATCAATGGTGACGCAATTATCCGATTTGCTAATCGGTCCTGTTAACATAAGACTTGACAACCACATTAGTCGATATTGTCAAATGGTGTTATCGCCACCATTCGACCCGTTTAACATTATCTATTTAATCAAAAACATCGTTTTTGATCTCCAATTCATACATCCATCCCATCCCGGATTTTATTACCATACCCTTTTTCTTTTACACTCTTTTCTTACAATTTCAACCCATTTCGGCTTATGCCATGGGTATCCTTTTAACCTTGATTTACATTAGTCGACACTTGACAAATTTCCATATTTCCAATACTATCGTTATCACGTTTACAACGTATCGAATAAACGGGTATTCTACATAAGTGTGTAAATTACACTTACCTCGCATCCACGCCACGCTTTTCTTTCCGTACTTGCTTCGTTTGACCCGCTCACTCATCAAGCTTCCCCTAGCTTGTTAAGCGCCAACTATCATTCATTATTCACAAGGTTGTTAGATTAGTCATTCCAAATCATGACTTTCACACCTTATGATTCTTTGACTATTTGTCTCTTTAAACTCATGAAATTCATCATTTCATCTTATTATTCAAAACCCATTTCATGGTAAATATGATTTATGTACCCAAACACCTAAATTGTTCAAGTACGTTGTCTTTACTAACTAATATGAGGATTCTAATCACAAGTTTGACACTAACATCATCATATCATAAAAACCCATCTCAATCTTGTATGAACAAATACCCAATCATGTAATTTGTTCAAGTACCTTGTTTCTATTATCAATTATAATGGTTTTTAAACACAGGGTTATCATCATCTTCATTATTAAATCAAAACCCACTTAGCACATACAAGGGTCATCATCAAATCCTTTGTTTCTAGTGCTAATTCATCAAGTTTTCATCTAGTGTTCATTTCTAAACATGAATTTCATACCATATCACTCATAAACTCAACATTCATTTACGAATTCTGATTTTGAGTGTTCATCATAGATTCCAAAACATTACCAAATTATAAAATTTGACATACCTCACGATCCCCTTGACTTGGTGATCGTTTGTAAGTGATCATGCATTTGATTTGAGCTAGTTTTGACCTTCAATTTGGTGAATTAGCTTGAGTTAGGGTTTTGACTTCTCCTTGCTTCCCCTGGCCTCTTTCACGCACACACTAGTTTGTGTGTAGTGTTTTTAATTAAAACAAATATTAAGTTTCAATCTTCCTCTTTTGGCCCCTCAAGTTTGGTTAGTTATTTAGGTAGGGTACAACCCACTTATTTCTAATAATGTTCCCCACTTATTAACTAGGTTAAGCATTCCTAATTAAATTAGTGGGTTCGGGGAATCTATGACTAAGTTTATCTTGAGTCCCGTTAACTCGGGCCTTTTTATCCATTTTAATTTCCTCAAAAGGATTTGTTCACTTTTTATTTAATATTAGGTTTATTTAATTAAATCCTAATATTTACCGGGTTACTTTTACCACTAACGGTACTTTACCCGTCTTTTAGTATTAACGTGGTTTGATTACCAAACCTGTTTTTGGGGTGTTACAAGTCTACCCCCCTTAAAGAGGTTTCGTCCTCGAAACCTTTTCTTACATAATTCATTGAGTTTAAACTCAATGTATTATAGCCGAGAAATCTTTTAAACATTACTTATACTTTTATCAAATTGTTAGTATTACCAAAAAAGTATGGTAACATCTTTTTGGTTATTATTCGTCTACATATCTCCTACGACATAGTGCAACTCGAAATAACGTAATCTCGTTATTTCCACTAGTTTAGTTACTTAGCGATATTCATCACTTTCATATACTATCGAATTCTTTATAGATCCGTTACTTTGACCCGTTTAAAGGTCTTTAGTGAAATCTTTCACTTTTAGCAACAAATTCTTTTGTTTTCAAATTTATTTATTCGGTTCAGTTATACCGAATCCACCGTTTTCGAGCAAACCAAATTTCTTGACTTGAATTGTTGACCTTAACCGGTCTCACTAACTAGACTTATTAGTCTAGTTACTTTTTACCGCTCGCTTGGTTATAATGTGATTCTACTTCACATTGCATCTCTTGACCGTGATTATGTCACATCATGTTTAATTTATATCAACCTTTCATTTTTGAAAATATCACTTTTCGAATATATTGTCTTGTGTCTATCAGTGTCAGGACTTGTATCTTTCATGCTTATTATTTAAATTCCTATCAGAATTTATGTTTGTAAAAACGTTATTTCTTACTAAAACCGAAGTTTTAGTTTTAGGATCTTCTCTTTAACTTTTGTCAATTACCCATACCAGTATATTGACAACCCATAATTTATTGTTTTCCGTTCTCGTTTTACGCAGGGAATCGTAACAAGTTCCCTCATCTTGCACTACTGACCCGTAGGTTCCTTCACTTAACCTCGTAGGCTATTTCCATAAGCTTTCACCTCTTTAAGGCGAGGCTCTTATTATCCATTTGCTTTAATTTATGACTCGTGGGTCATTTTGGCCCCGTAGACCTTTACACTAATTAATATCCCGTAGGTTATGTTGATCCCGTAGATCATATTTTATTCTAGTCTTTATTCAATTGTCTATTTATACATATATAGCTTTAAAGCATCCTTTGTTATGTTTGGAATCATTTAATTTTACTTTTGAACTTTAGTTGACCTTGACCGTAGTCTAAGGTTTCATTTGTTTACTTTCGGACTATCTTTCCGACTTTACGACTTCTAGCGTCATTTACACGTCGGTTTGTCTTACGCTTACCATTACCCGGTTCATACTTATACTCCTTTACAACCCATTACTCGGGTCCTTCTATCTTATTGTTTTTAGCTTTCCGGTTTCACCGGTTTGTGTTTTCCTATTATATTAAGCGTTATTCCTTAATTGACTCGTTTGACTCATTTTGGGTGAATTTTCATCACTTATGAATGTCAAACTTCATTCTTTATTTGACCCGTCCAACTCTGAAATGGTTGAACGTAATTACCAAAATTTATGTTTGCGAAAATTCTTGTCATCTTTTAGTCATGACTCGTATTCCGAGTCTTTTGACTTTCTATTTCGCGTTCCTGTTTCTCAGTCTACGCATGCGTTTAAACCCTTACCCACCAACCGGGTGTTTTACCGATGTCGTTATTATTGCAACCCTTACGGTATGCATTATGACTTCGTTTCGCTTTTATATTCCTACTTTGTTCTCAAATTTGGTGTTTTACAAAATCGGCCCGTTAAGAGTCATATTTGCATTCTTCGGGTTCGAGTGTAAGCACACCCCTCCCAATTGCATACCTTAATCGTTTTACATTAATCTTTGTCCCTTCACTCGGGCTCATCATCCTAATGTAATACCCTTCCGTCGCCCGGCTGTGCGTTTACATTATTATCAAATATTTTGCTCATTTGATTCATTTGGGTACTTTTTAAGTTAGTCCCATTCACCCCACCCTTACTACATCGGACATAAATGTGTTCATCATAAGAAGTTCATGGTACCACGTGTTCACTACTTACTTGGCCAGAGTAAGCGATCAACACCTAGTATACATGACCCTTTTATAATTTTCACATTACACCCCATGTAAGTAATGCCTCTATTTGTTTTTCTTGGAAACAATATCCTGGATAGGTTTTCTATTCAGGTTTTTCCATGTTTTCAATCTACATATGCAACTTTCAATCTCTACATATTTGTTGCATATTACTATTTATGCAATAATTTAAAACGTGCACGTGATAATGCTTGCTCTAACAGGCTCCCCTTGCCATTAACTTATTCGCAATCGTTGCGCGATTTAGGTCCTTGGTGATTGTGCTCTATTTGTCATACTTTGGACCGTTCCTCTATCAAATCCATGATTTGTTAAACTCTCGCTATCTTCATATGCGAGTGTCCTTCAATCAAAAACATATACAACAGTTAGTAATTTCAACATTAAAGGATGCCCGTATTATAATACAAGGCTTTTCTACTATACGCATCAACGCGTGTAATTTCGTTGACTATATCTATTCTATATCGTTTTTATTGGTGTAACGTGTATTACACGATAACCATATGTTTTGTTCTCAACACTTTAATCATACTAAACCTTTGATATACATGTACATACCGGATTTGCGATCAAGCCTCGAACCGAACACATTTGTCAATAACCTTGAGCTCTGATTACCAACTTGTAACACCCTTATTATTATTTAACGGTTTAACGTATAATTTACGAAAAACAATCATGTAATTAAGATTACATATACATCGGAAATACGGCTTATTAAAAACCTCTTACAAAAGTTAGAAGTTTAGAACATAATGTAATTAAGTCTTCATTTAAATGTAACAATGAAACGTCGTGCGAAAGCTTATTTCTTGATCATGTTCGGTTCTTTATTGTGCTTGATCGTCCTCCGGTGCTAAAATTTTACCTGAAACTCATAAAACATGAGTTTGATTAGTCATACGTAACTTAGAACGTATTTAAACGGGTTCGCAATGCATCAACGGTTAAAATAAACGATTTTCGCGAAACTGACACATGCTCGCGTAGCGCTAGCACATGCTTGCGCTACGCTAGCACCTGTTTTCGACAGAATGTTGTTTGCTGGTGCTGCAGATTCCCAGCATGACCCGATTTCACGGAAACGAGCATAACTCTCTCGTTTTTAATCCGTTTTACCCGATTCTTTTTCCTACGCGTCCGTAATTTAATTATCCATCATATGGAGTTAAAATCTAACATCCGACATAATAAAATTTCAGACTTTTAACTCTTCGGCTTATTACCCTTTTTACCAAATTTTGACCCGTTCATGATTTCATCATCAAACATGTTTATTTGATCTTTAAACTTATGAAATTCCTAGTTTCAATGTCCCCTATCATGTTAATCTCAAATCACGGGTTTCTTACATAATAAAAACCCGTTTACACTCAAGTGCTTATTTTGACCCGTTAAGGGTATTTAAGCACTTTCAAGCCTAAAATCACTTTCGATTCCTTCTAGCATTCCATCACCACATTTCTCATCTTATAATATTCCACCACAACTGTATTTATGGTGGGTTTAATGTAGTGATCTATATAAACCAAATTTTACCTCTCGAATCATTATTTTACGGCAAAAACTCAAATAGTGCCATTTGACTAATACAATACCTCTTTCAGATTCTATACTTATTCTAAGTATTTACCTAATCATAAAACTCGTTTCCAAACAACCTTTAAGGGTTGTTTGTTCAATTTAGCCTACAAGGGCGTTTTGGTCGATTTTGGTCCTTTTACGACGAAGGACTCTCTCTCTCAAATTATTCGACCAAAATAGCACTTTTAACTACAACATAATTATGCGTACCTGGCCCGGATCAACAAGTAGACCCGATTTATACCTCGTTTTCATTATCACACCATCAATGGTGACGCAATTATCCGATTTGCTAATCGGTCCTGTTAACATAAGACTTGACAACCACATTAGTCGATATTGTCAAATGGTGTTATCGCCACCATTCGACCCGTTTGGACTATATGCCCAACATTATCTATTTAATCAAAAACATCGTTTTTGATCTCCAATTCATACATCCATCCCATCCCGGATTTTATTACCATACCCTTTTTCTTTTACACTCTTTTCTTACAATTTCAACCCATTTCGGCTTACGCCATGGGTATCCTTTTAACCTTGATTTACATTAGTCGACACTTGACAAATTTCCATATTTCCAATATTATCGTTATCACGTTTACAACGTATCGAATAAACAGGTATTCTACATAAGTGTGTAAATTACACTTACCTCGCATCCACGCCACGCTTTTCTTTCCGTACTTGCTTCGTTTGACCCGCTCACTCATCAAGCTTCCCCCTAGCTTGTTAAGCGCCAACTATCATTCATTATTCACAAGGTTGTTAGATTAGTCATTCCAAATCATGACTTTCACACCTTATGATTCTTTGACTATTTTTCTCTTTAAACTCATGAAATTCATCATTTCATCTTATTATTCAAAACCCATTTCATGGTAAATATGATTTATGTACCCAAACACCTAAATTGTTCAAGTACGTTGTCTTTACTAACTAATATGAGGATTCTAATCACAAGTTTGACACTAACATCATCATATCATAAAAACCCATCTCAATCTTGTATGAACAAATACCCAATCATGTAATTTGTTCAAGTACCTTGTTTCTATTATCAATTATAATGGTTTTTAAACACAAGGTTATCATCATCTTCATTATTAAATCAAAACCCACTTAGCACATACAAGGGTCATCATCAAATCCTTTGTTTCTAGTGCTAATTCATCAAGTTTTCATCTAGTGTTCATTTCTAAACATGAATTTCACACCATATCACTCATAAACTCAACATTCATTTACGAATTCTGATTTTGAGTGTTCATCATAGATTCCAAAACATTACCAAATTATAAAATTTGACATACCTCACGATCCCCTTGACTTGGTGATCGTTTGTAAGTGATCATGCATTTGATTTGAGCTAGTTTTGACCTTCAATTTGGTGAATTAGCTTGAGTTAGGGTTTTGGCTTCTCCTTGCTTCCCCTGGCCTCTTTCACGCACACACACACTCACACGCTAGTTTGTGTGTAGTGTTTTTAATTAAAATAAATATTAAGTTTCAATCTTCCTCCTTTGGCCCCTCAAGTTTGGTTAGTTAGTTAGGTAGGGTACAACCCACTTATTTCTAATAATGTTCCCCACTTATTAACTAGGTTAAGCATTTCTAATTAAATTAGTGGGTTCGGGGAATCTATGACTAAGTTTATCTTGAGTCCCGTTAACTCGGGTCTTTTTATCCATTTTAATTTCCTCAAAAGGATTTGTTCACTTTTTATTTAATATTAGGTTTATTTAATTAAATCCTAATATTTACCGGGTTACTTTTACCACTAACGGTACTTTACCCATCTTTTAGTATTAACGTGGTTTGATTACCAAACTCGTTTTTGGGGTGTTACATCACTGTCACCAGTTTCTTTTTTCTTTTGAAGCATCTTCACTGGCTGTTTCGACTTTCGTATGATTTTTTTTTATTTTTTGAAGTAGTTTTTTTGTCGTCGTGTGGAAGCACAAAGTCTGAAATCGGCCTCTTTTTCTATAATATTTGTCCATCTCATGCAACAAAATGTTGTTGAGTTTACACCCTTTCATCCAAAATGTTATCTTTTTTGGCGTTTTACCGAGAAAAAGAACGCCACTAAATAAACCATCTTAAAACTGTAAATTTGATCATGTTAAAATCAATAAAGTGTTGCTGTATGGTGATGGACAACATTGTTAATCCTCAGTTAAGAAAGATAACTGACAATGTTGTCCACCCCATAAAGTTAAACTTTATTGACAACAAACCTCAGTAATGTTTTTGTATGTTTTGGCGTTATAAATTGGATGGAAGTTGAGGATAAGTCAATAAGATTTTACTCAATGAAATGGTCAATATCTTTACTTAATGATTTTGTCCATTACATTGAGCGAAAGCTTACAGACAACCAAACTGAATTTCTAATAAACGTTTTGGGTTAGAAGATATTTGATGTTTGGGTTTTCTGGCGTTTATCAGACGAATGGTATATAATAAATATAACGTTTGGGTTTTGTGTGTGTTTTTAATTGAAAGTCTGAGTTGTTGTATATATTAGATTTTTTTGGCGGTTTTTTTAGGCGAGATTTTATTATAATTAAGTTTGGCGTTTTATATCTAATGGCGTTTTTAGTTAGAATGGTGTGTGATTTTTGTTTGGCGTTTTTTTCATGAGATGGCGTTTTGTTTGGAGTAGTCAAAAGACGTTTTACCCTTAATGAAGCGCGCCCACGTACTAAAATTGATATTATTTACGAAAACGCCACCGCGCCAATCTAGTACATAGATTGTTTTGATCGAACGATCCATAAGCGTTCTCACCGTTCTCACACTTTTCACCGTTTTCTCTAAATCCTGACCCTATGTATAATTGACAATATACATATATGTATAGTTAAAAGATTATCAATATACACATGTGTATAAATAAAAAAAATCAAAAAAAAAATTAAAACCTTAAAGAAAAAGCTCTGATTTTTCAAAAAAAAAATGTTTTGCATTTGTTTCACCTTTTTTTTTTTGCATACTTTGCTTAGGGAAAATGTGTAGTCCAGATTGTTTCTCAAATAGGGTGGACTTCTCTTAGGATCCCTACCCTATATATATATATATATATAGGTGAGAACCACCTTTATTGCGAGAACCACGAGAACCATTGTGAACACAAAAAAAAAACCCTAAAAAAAATCCAAAAAACCCACAATTATTTTATAAATATTTTTCTAATAAAAATCGCTACATTTTGTTACAAAAAAAAAAAAAAACGTTTTTTTTTCGAGTAACAGTTATGGATGCACATGTGCATATGTATCATTTCTTGGACAAATTCCATAATATATTACCAGTAGTAAAAAAATGCACTTTCATTTACACTACCATATGTAATACACTACTTTTTACATTACCAATATTATAAATGCACATGTGCATCTATATGTATCAACATGAAACAAGGTGTTTTGGAACAAAAAGTTTGTGATTTTAAATGATGAAGTAGGCCCATATACATGTGTTTTGGTTAGTTATATCTAGTGGTTGATGGTTTGATTATATTTGTCACTTTATGATGTAATATGTTGTTTGGATGGTATAAAGGGTGTTGATGTACATATAATAAAGTGAAATATTGTATTATGGATGGTAAAAAGCAATGGTATTGTATTACGGATGGTAGGAGGTAATGGTAGTGTAGTATGGATGGTATGATAGATGAAAGAGAATGTGTATTCAAAGTGGTGTATTAAAACACGTTATAACATGTTTATATATATAGATGCACATATGCATTTCTAGTGTTGTTAATGTTATAACAAGTTCATATATATAGATGCACATGTGCATTTCTATTATTGTTAATGTAAAATGTAGTGTATTATGAATGGTAGTATAAATAAAAGTGCAATTGTTTGTTATTTGTAATGAATTACGGAATTTGTCAAATAAATAATACAAATGGACATGTGCATGGATAACTGTTACTCGATTTTTTTTTTGAATTTTTTTATTATTGACGAAATATAGCGATTTTTCAAAAAAAAATAGTAAAAAAAAATTTGGGGTGTTTTTTAGGTATTTTTTGGTTGTGTTCACATTGGTTCTCGCAATAAATGGTGGTTTTATAATGGATCCTTCTCCTATATATATATATATATATATATATATATATATATATATATGGTAGGGTTCATGTGAGAACCACCTTTATTGCGAGAACCATTGTGAACATAAAAAATACCTTAAAAACCACACAATTTTTTTAATATTTAAAAAAAAATCGCTATATTTCGTCACTAAATAAAATTCGGGTAACAATTATCGTGCACATGTGCATATGTATCAGTTTTTTGAAAAAATTCGTAAAAAATTACCAGTATTATACAATTGCACTTTCATTTACACTAGTATATGCAATACACAACTTTTTACATTAACAATATTAAAAATGGGTATATGAATCATTAGGTGACCCGGGGTGGAAGCGTGATACACAAAGTTCACGCGTGAAAGTTTTCGAAACACCGCCGCCGCCCAGATAATTCACGCGTTGAGTTTGTAACGCGTTGAGTTTTTGACGCGTTGAAGAATGAAGAAGTAGCCGTTTTTTTGACCGTTGGGGGATGATTGTTGCTGCATTTGACCAACAACAACAGCAGCAAGACAGCAGCTCCGGCAACAACAGCAACAACAAAAGCTCCATTGTTGCTGATCTTCTGCGTGTCCACCGGAGAAACCGTCGGCGTCAGAGCTCCGGCAACAACCTATTCTCGTCATTCGGTCCCCAATAGCAGGTATTCTTAGAAGATTGTGGGTCGATTTCACTGTGTGAGCGAAAGCCCCATATCAATTTAGGAGATTATAAGCTTATCTCCTTCAATTTTGTGTTAACTTGAACTAGGGTTCATGGTGATTATGTATGTGATTTTTTTTTTCTTTTGAACGGCCATGAATATTTATTTGTGTTAATTTATAATTAAAAAATTTGTGAGTGATGGAATTTGTACAAGTGATGACCATTTCCAGCAAAAAAGAATGTGAGTGATGGAAATAATGGTTGATGACATGGCAGAACCTGATTGGATGTTGTGAGTGATGGAATTGTTTGTGAGTTATACCACCCCTACCCCCTTATGTGTAACCATGATATAACATATGCATCATTGTATGCGCATGTGGTTCATTATGTGGTTCTTCATGTTTTTACCATAATATTGGTTTTGAAAAACACCACTTTGGCGATAGGTATGCGCGCAAACAATTTGAACCTGTCAGTGGGCCATGAGAATATATATATATATATATTCACATACGCATGTAAACATAAATAGCCGCTGTAACCCGATTGCCAGTTAATCTGTTTGACACCAAGATTTCGTGTCAGCAACGTGTTGATGAAGGGTAGATCTATGCTATAACAAAGACTGTAAGCAGAAAATTCCTCCCAATTAATGGATGTCGTACGAAGTTAAATGCAGCCTCCAAAGTATTGGTGAACATCAAATCAATGGCAGTTGGTCTGGCCCAAACACCATTTTACCATAAAACCATTCAGGCCCGACCAGCATTATTCATCATCAACAAGACTTGTTACCCTACCCTAGTTCCCCTTTAAGACGTGTTTGAAGTAAAGAGGGTTAGGTACTAGATCATATTAGGTTTTTATTTGTTGGTAATTAGTAGACGAAGCAAACAAGTAACAATTTACAGTACCCCGAAAAAATGTGTCAAGTTATGTATGAGTCTTCCATCGCATGCACATCATTCTGTTTTATTCAGGAATAAGAAAATAGAAAGAGGACAAAGCCTGCATTTGCAATAATAGTATGTTTTCACGACTCGAATCCATTCCCTTATGGCAACAATATTACCATCCATTCCTCCGATGTTCACCCTAATTAGAATTAAATAAATAATTGGGCATGCAAAAGTTTAACTAACACATTTTAGAATTCAGGTATTTATTATTATTATTATTATTAATGTGACCACCTATTGTGCATGGACAAGGTAGGTGAATGTCTAGGGTATAAAAACACACCTTCCGCTTTCTACAGCCATCCCTCTAAGATACAAGTTGCAAGTTTTCAAGAAAATGGCTAAAACAGTTATGGCTCTAGTTTTTGTCTTTAACCTCTTGATCTCCGTAACTATGGCAGCAGGCCGAAACATTCCTAACACCAAACCCGATGATGATAAACACACTAAGAGTCTCCTTTATTACGACCGTGGATACCTAATTCCAGGTGTTGGGCGCGGTATTACACCAAAGCCCAACGAAGGGTTTAACCCCTTCACTTACAATCCGATTACTGGCAGCAACAATGGCTTCCCAGGAATCACGGTCCCTAGTGTTGGCGGGCTTGGTGGTGGCAACTACTTGCCAGGTGGTGATGATACGTTAATTCCAAACCCTGGTTTTGAGGTTCCGATTCCTGGTGGCATTGGCAATACTCCAGTCGCAGCAGCTCGTCCGTGAAGGCCGGGTGCTCATCCCTCATGTTTCATTGATGTCTGCCATAATTATATGCACCTTCACATTTATTTAATAATAATAATAATGTGGCTTGTTTTGTTTGTTATATCATTGTACTATTTTTACTAGACGTTATTTAACTATGGTGTGATGTAACCGATTAATAAATAATTTGGTGTAAGTTGGTATGTTTTGATTAATAAATGTCAAATAAGATTTTATATTATTGGACACTTTCATTGTTTTCTTTACCATGGTGAGGACAAGATGGCTCAACGTATAACCAGAGTTTCCTCTACACAGATATGTAAAAATTTCAATTAACAAATTGAGACACTTGGGTTCCAAAAGGACCGCACCACTAAGATTGTTTTGTTTTACATAGATTCAAACTTGAGTCTTTTGCAACCTACTAGTGGGAGTGGTATTAGTTCTCGCAGTCATGGTGGTACTGGTAGTAGTCATCTGATGGAACGGCCGGCCCATCACCAACCAAAAGATGCGAGAGTTTTAAGAAAATTGTCGCAATGTCTCGTTCCTTTTTCCTGTTCCCTTTTGGGAGATTGACCATCTCAATATCGGCTTATTCCACCATGGCATCAAATTTATGAGTCTTACTTAGCTTTAAAACAATCTGCAAAATTTACTCGCAAGGTTCATCTGAACAATCTTCTAGTACAACAAAGGAACTTCTGAGAACAATTGTTTAATGGTTGGGGGTCACATGTATATATATAGGACTGAATCTTTGATTTTCATTTTGGATTCGTTCCCCAAAACCCAGCAATAAGGTTGAATTCTACATATAATATAACATACAACTCGTGTTACAAATCAAATCAAATCAAATCATCATGTATACAATTTAGTGTTTCTTTGATGGACTGTTTGGGTCTACTTCTGAACTTGTATCTGAAATCCTTGTTTCTGATTTCTCATTCGAGTACCTAAAAAACAAAACAAAACAAAATAAAATAAGTTAAGGATGTATTTGCATCTACTAGTTGTTGTATATGAAATTTATAAAAAAATGAAATATTGTTGAAGGAAGATACTTACGTAGAGAGTATAGTTACCCATACAAGCTCCACACAGTCCACCCAAAGAAGTCTTTGCTCCACCGGAATCAAACCGTAGGTTACTAAGTGTGCAAATGGCCATAGTTTCCATCCAGCCTAACAAACACCATACAAACATTTTTCGAGTGACATCTTATAATTTCAAACCGTCTGTAAGCTCAAAAGAAATGGGTTATTTTAGGCTTTTAGCATGAGCTGAATCACGACACTGATTAACTGTTGTCTTTATTTCTTGATCCTAAAGTATTATTATTGGAATTTGGGACAGTTTTGGTTTTGGTTATATTCGGTGACCCGGCCCTGTAACATGATGAAACTCGTAGAAAACTTTTCTTGACGTGCCACTGCGACGTTTTAGCTGGATTATGTTATCTAAAATCTAATACAACTTTTAACCAGGTTCTTACCGTCAACAATGGCAAGAATGTTGTTTTCAGTTCATTGAATATATTTGCAGGGGACTCGAAGCGCAGCAACCCCAAGACAACAAAATAGATGCTGTTCCACACTGCTGACCACACGGTTTGGTCAAACGCGATCTTTGCAGGAACGACCCACCAATCTTTAAACGGAATAAGGGCCTAAAGAAACAAGTGTCATGCATCTATTCTTGGGTAACTTAAACATATACGTAACAGAATAGTGAAATACCTCACATAACTGGTAATAGTAATGAGAAAGAGATCCATGGAGAGTGAACCCAACAAGGCCTGACCGAAACAAGCGGGTCCTATCAAACTCAAATAGCGGCTTCCCTTCGTAACACTATCAAAAACAAAAAAAAACAAAAAAACAATTATAAGTAACTGAAACAGGAAACAATTCCAACAAGTTTGGAGGTAAAGAACTTGCTTGTGCAATCCAATCGCCCAAAGAATAAACGATCCCACTAATCACCATCTTAGCCAAAACGGGATTTTCTTTAAGAGCTTCTTCATAAGCAATCCAATTGTGCTCAGGAGCATATCTAAGTATTTCATAAAGGGTCCATCCCTGTATGATGAAATTAATTATTAGTTTCGCGAACTGCACCATTCTCTTTAAGCATTTGTGTCTACCACACAATTAAAACAACACTTTTCAGAACCAAATTTTATGCCCATCCATGTAAACCAAATTTAACACTTGTATTACATAAGCAACCGCTCTTACAAATACTTAGATCATACGTAGTGGGGCGGTATATACCGCCTTCTCCCTCCATGGCGCCCCTGAACACCAAAACAGGGGGCGCTATGGGTTTGAAAATTTGAGTCCCCGTTATATACATAGCGGCGTGAAGGAAGGAAGATTCAAAGCCCCACTCACACACATATATATACATACATATATACAAAGCCCACTACACTCTCTTGTGATATAAAGCCCCATAAACCACTCTCTTACGCGTTTCGTCGCTTGTCCCATAACGCCCCACAAAGGGCTACACATGGCCTTATGCTAGAATTGTTTCTATGTTGAAAAGAAAGAAGAAGCTGTTATCAAGTATAATCTAAAACTAGCTTTAAACCCCTAATTTTCACATTGACAAGCAAACCAATGTATGATCAAAAGGCAATTTCACAAAATTAAACACATACAAGGTAAATTAAAATCAAACTGACATACATGCCAGTACTCATGATCAATGGTGAGCAACCTGGTGACAGCAAGAGTACCAAACCCGAGAACAATCGAAGCATTAATCGCTTTACTCGCAAACTTCTCAATTCCTTCAGACCCTTCTCCCGCAACTCCACTCTCCCTTTCACTTCCATTTCCATTTTGTTCATCTGCCACCACCTCTTTATCCTCCGCAATTGATTTCATCACTGGGTATACTTTATGATTCTGTTTGGATTGAGAAAACAGTTTAGTCGGAGGAGAGATCGAAAAGGTCGTTGAATATGAGATGGGGTTTGCGGGTGGAGAGACTTTGTGGCCGGAGAAGAAGAAGGAGAAGACATGATTGTTCACGGTAGCCATGACTGCTGGACGATCATAACAATTTCTTTTTTTGGTGTATTATTGTATTTTATTGGTTAAGTTGTTTGGGGATTTGAGGATTGCAACGTGGGCTTTTAGTTATCTTCATATTTTTTGTTCATTGGCACGCAATTGTAAGGGGTCCGGGCGGTCCGTTATACCACCACCATCACGAGTTATAATAGCAAGTGATAAATCACCGTCACTCCTTCTCATCACTCTCGTGGATTTGAGCACGCATGGCCACCATCACGCATGATCAGTGGCGGAGCTTGACCAAAAGTTTCGAGGGGGCGTAAAGTGATGAGACACAAAGTGGTAACAAACTTTACTTTAATTTATATATTGTATAAATATTTAGGAAAAATAATTGGGGGGAGGCGATCCTATATAATTTCTAAAATTTCCGGACAAAAAATCGGAAAATATACACTTCTAACCGAAACATTGGGGTGGGCAGGTGCACCCCCGGCCAACAACTAACCTTCGCCTCTGCGCATGATTGTTTGAGGGAAATTGTTGGGTGTGGTGAGTGATGGTCATTTCCACTAAAATTCATCACTAGTGATGGAATAAAGCTCGATGACGTGGCAGAACTTGATTGAATATTGTGAGTGATGAATGGGTGGTAAGTGATGGGCGCCCCTACCCCTAATTCGTAAAACCAAACTTTGACTTTTTCATGATAAAATTGTAGAACACCAATTTGATTTGTTTTCTTCTTCTCACATGTTTAGTTTTAATAAGATTTTCTATGGTTCTTGATAAAAGATTCTGATGGTTTACTACACAAACAATAAGTTAAGAATGTAAATTTCATAGAGTATATAGAAATGTTGTTAAAACTAAAATTATATGCTCTTAGTGGAATTTAAGTGATTTGATTTTGTGTTATTATCAAGTTCAGAGTCTATGAAACGAGTTCCTTACATGAATATTTTGAAGTCGAGATTATAAAAACATAACTTAAATATAAGTTTTTATTAATATATCAGAATAAACGTGTAACATGTTTTGGTGACATAATCCCTTCTTGATATCATACCGACCAGATGATACGAGCTTTAAACATATGTTTTTATTAATATATATATACTATATTATAATGCATGAGATGAGAGCATTTTAAGATACCAAAAAAATAAAAGAACTTTTCTCTCCCTTTATTTATAGAAAGCCCCTAAAATTAGGGTAGTTTGGTCTTTTAAACACTATTTATTTTTTAGCCCCTAAACTTATTACACTTAAATCCCTAAGGTTTTAACAAAATTATAGATAATTAGTTACATTTTTCTCTCTCCACAACAAACTTATAATTCTTTTATGCATTCTTACCATATCTTATAAACTATAATGTTTTTTTAAAAAAAATCCAAAGACAACATGACGACCTACACATTTTTGTCGACGTTTCGATAGTTGTCTTGTTTAGAATCGACACGTGGATTAAAATGTACAAGTAGATGATTCCTTAATGTATAAGTGATTAAAGCCCAACCATGCAAACCCTAATGATGTTTATGTTTATAAAGGATATGATTGCTATGTTTATGGATATGATTGCAAGTTTAAATAATTTATTAGTCCTTAAAAGAGAAAATTTCCACCATTCAGGATATTATTTGTCAGTTATAGTCATTTAACCCAACTTTCAACATTTACAAGCATTATAGCACATAGTACAAATATTTAAAGCATCACCATGTTAAAAAATGTTGAAAACGTGTTAAAAGCAGAAAAAAATGTGAGTGGCTTTTTCAAACAACCTTTCTTTCTCCCTGAAATATATTTTCAAAATTCAAATCTCACTCATCAAATTCTCCCCCCTCTCCCTCTCTCTTATTGACAATAGCAAAATCGACTCTCAATCAACAACTTTGTGCAAACCATCTGCTTCGCCGTTTAACAGTCATTGTTTATGAAGGACAATTCAATACTTTAATCTGTTTTCCGGATTTCTTATCTATACTATATTATAATGCATGAGGTGAGGGCATTTTAAGATACCCAAAAAATAAGAACTTTTCCATCCCTTTATTTATATAAAGACTCCTAAAATGAGGGTAGTTTGGTATTTTAAACACTATTTATTTTTTAGCCCCTAAACTTATTACACTTAAATCCCTAAGGTTTTAACAAAATTATAGATAATTAGTTACATTTTTCTCTCTCCACAACAAACTTATAATTCTTTAATACATTCTTACCATATCTTATAAACTATAATGTTTTTTAAAAAAATCCAAAGACAGCATGACGACCTACACCTTTTTGTCGACATTTTGGTAGTTGTCTTGTTTAGTATCGACACTTGGATTTAGATGTACAAGTAGATGATTCCTTAATGTACAAGTGATTAAAGCCCAACCATGCACACCCTAATGATGTTTATGTTTATAAAGGATACGATTGCAAGTTTAAATAATTTATTCGTCCCTTAAAAAAGAAAATTTCCACCATGCAGGATATTATTTGTCAGTTATAGTCATTTAACCCAACTTTCAACATTTACAAGCATTATAGTACATAGTACAAGTATTTAAAGCATCACCATGTTAAAAAATGTTGAAAACGTGTTAAAAGCAGAAAAAAATGTGAGTGGCTTTTTCAAACACCCTTTCTTTCTCCCTGAAATATATCTAGATCCGTTTTCAAAATTCAAATCTCACTCATCAAATCCCCCCCCCCCCTCTCTCTTATTGACAATAGCAAAATCGACTCTCAATCAACAACTTTGTGCAAACCATCTGCTTCGCCGTTTAACAGTCATTGTTTGTGAAGGACAATTCAATACTTTAATCTGTTTTCCGGATTTCTTATCTATACTATATATTATAATGCATGAGGTGAGGGCATTTTAAGATACCCAAAAAATAAGAAATTTTCCCTCCCTTTATTTATAGAAAGACCCCTAAAATGAGGGTAGTTTGGTCTTTTAAACACTATTTATTTTTTGCCCCTAAACTTATTATGTGACAACCCTCATAATCACATGTATCTGTACGATTAATTAATGTTAATTAAAGTGTTTGATGTTTGTGCTGAATTACTTAACTGCTTCCTGATTACTGTGTCATACTTACATGTGCTTGTTAACATACTAGTCTTGTGCAGAAAATTGACTAAATAGTCCTGTATGTTTTCCTAAGTGATGGGAATTAAAAATGTTACAAAAAGATATATATATGACACTATATGGAATAACTTAGCACTTTAACGGAACGGTATTCAACCGAACAACCGGACATTACCTGGAGTACTAAAATATTGCAAGAAGCATTGTTTTTATTTTTCTGAGCTAGTTATGGTTCCCGAGCACTATAACACATTACATAATACATGAAAAATACTAAACACTAAACTTACCACTTTAACCCTCCACTAAATCACCTACTTACCCTCAAATTACAATTTACCCCCCCCCCCCATGTATAATTTTCGGCTCACCCAAGGTGGCCCACCCCAAGATTGTAAATCTTCCAAGAAATCTCTAGTGATCTTCATTGGATTTTGAGTTGATGGTGCATTGTACTTAGGGGACACAATATGTCACACCCTGGCTTTGCGGAAGCGTGGGTTTATTTGGTGTGACTTTTTAATACCATAGCTTAATCACAACAAAGCTATATGAAAATAAAACCATGCAGATCATCCATTTATTTAAGTTTGGAAAGTAAAATACCACAACATTGTCTTAATACGTTGACACATGCAACGGAAATTACAACTTAATAACATAAAAACTTTGTTCTTAAAACACAACCCCAAATATAACATAAACACTGTTTAAGACTTGCGACTCGTCCAGGTAAAAGTCGCAATCCCTAAACGTGGATGATCCCGTAACTCTAACACAGCGGGAAAACGTAGCATACCGTGCCCGATCCTTGGTTCCCTGAAATACATGTAAGTTGGAAAAATCAACATAATGTTGAGCGAGTTCATGCGTAAGTGAGTATGTAAAATCCTTGTAAGTATAAAAATCCTGGTATGTAGCAAATAAGGAAATAGAGATCACCAATGGTTTGCAAGGCCATTGATATGTGTGAAGTGCAAGTAGGAAGACTCAAACCTAGTGGATTTGTGCGTCGGGTACATAGTCACCCCAAGGTCCGTTAACTGTTTGGCTTGGGGCTGGGCTCGCTACACCCAGATAGATCTACCGCATTGTGTCCCTCGGTCCTACCATGAGGATTAATGGCCTCAAGTACCACCTACCCACTCACATGATCTGTATGCAGTAACCCTCCTTACGCTAACCATACCATGTAAAAGTACTCGTAATCATAGTAACACGTATTTCACCCCCGCAGTTTAGAAAACTGAAAATAGTTAAGAGAAAAGGGGGACATGAACTCACAGTAATGCGTCCTCGAATAACAGCAAATCAAAACTCGGTCTACAGCACGACAACCTACAACGTGCTAATATCTATTAGACGAACGGCCGTGCCTTAGCTTAGAGTTTTAACGTTCTAGGGGAAATAGTTAGACAACTATTTCGTGTTTATATTTCTTGGTTATCGTATAAATAGATTCCTTCCCAAGGATGGGGTATTCGTACAAGTATTATGTATGTGGTGACTTTAAGTATTGACAAGATACATTTTCAAGTCTCATAACCAACACTTTAAAGATTTATGTCAAAATTCAAGGCGAGGTTAAATTCCAAGAAATAAAGTTAAACATACTTGTTAGAAAAATAATTTTTCTAAGTCTTGGTATTTTTAGAAAAATTCGCCAGAACTTCCCCTAAAAACGGGAGTGTCCGTGCTAATACGCACATCATTTTCTTTTTGAAATCAACCCATGATCATCAACAATCAACCCTTACGTTTTAACACGCAAAATACTACCCTTGTCGCTTCAGTTTTAATATGTGAAAAACTGGACTGTTTTCGGACGAGTAAATAAAATACTTAACTTATTCCAAAAATTCCCAAATTTTTGCGGAACGTCATAATCGACCCACAAATTATTGTGTAAAAATTTCGGGGTCTAGTTCGTTATCAATAGTTTATGAAAAATCGTTTACCGAACTGTGATCAGATTAGTTACATTCTGATCACAGTTTACGGAAAAATTCGTCAAAAATTCCTCGTGAGTCCGTTTATCGAAATTCCAGTTCGAGGGTCACAAATACATCCGTGACCATCTTTGATAAAAGTTTCAGGGGCTGGTTCGGTTCAGGTTTTAAGTTGTGATCGAAAACGCACAGCCCAATTTTCGGCAGTAAAAATCAGCCTTAGCTGCTGTCACGAAAACAGATTTTTAAAATAGTAACCGACCTCAGAAAAATACGATTCCAGTGCCATTTTCTTCGTTTTTCGAAAAGACACGATTTAGGCTTTTGAAATTCCGTTTTTCGAGTTTTTAAAGTTCGTTTACAGCCTGTTGAAGGCGGCTGGAAAAGTACATCAGCATGTTATTTCACGGTTTAAACATCACTAAATCGTATTAACGAGTGTCCGAACAATGGATTTAGCAAGGAAACAACTTTTAAACATCAAGAATGATTTAACCAACCCTCAAACCCACAAGATTCCGCTTCATAATTCAGTCACAAGTAAACTTTTATGTAACCTTAATATTCTTTAATTTTGGTTAACATCTTCTAGTCTTTTGTTCTATTAGTGATTTAAACAACACATCCAACTACAAATCGAAATTTTTGAACAAAATGAGACAAGTTACAATGAGGCTTACCACTAGCCTCTAGCTAGGGATGAACTCTAGTGAAAGAATGTGATGAGAAAAGGTGTAGAACCAAGCAAGAACAATGCTCCCTTGAAATCCCTTCAAGTTGCACCTTCCAAGGATGATTTCTAAGCTTTGAATTGACAATGTAATGAAGAAGATGGTGATGTTTAAGGTGGTGATGGGGTGTTCGGTTTTGGGCAGCCGATCAAGAGGGAGAGAGAGTGGAGATGGAGTGTGAAAAGATAAGTGTAAGACATGCCATACTTATATATGATTTAGTTACTTCAACAAGTAAGAGATCCAATAAACAATTGAGTTATAATCTTTCCAAATATTTGAAGTAAGGTTGGATGGATATGTGGGGTCCCACATGGGAACTAAATCGTTGGGGGGGGGGGGGGGGGGGGGGGGTCTTGTTGCAAAAATTGTGACAAAATGCAAGTAAAAGTTGGATGAAGTAATGTGGTGATTTAAGAGATAGTTTGTTTATTTTTAGCGGGTGTTATGGCATACAGGGATCATGACTAGCCATAAATAATAAAACAAAGTGTCTGACAAAAATTTAGCGTCCCGGGTAATGTCCGGTTATACGATTAAATACCGTACCGTTAAAATGTCTAATTATGCCGAAAAAAATCCTCTATGTATATTTTTGTAACGTAAAATTATTCCTGGTACTTAGGAAAATATACGGGACCGTTCTGCCATGTATTTGCACTCTATTAGTAATTTAAAATGCTGAGTTTTATATTGAAGCGCGGAATTTTGTACTTAAGGTACGTTTTAGGCACATCCGGTCACTATAAACGTCACCTAGTGACGTAGTTCTACAATCCTCACCTCCCTACACTCACTACCAGTGTAGCAATCTATTCCCGGCTCATACTGGCCTTAGAGGCAGTGTCTGCCTGATGCTGGTTATGTCAGCATGTTTAATGGGTATCCCGTAGTGTGCTCACTGTGCTTGTTGTGCATCAAGGTTGTCACTGATGTTTGTGTATAAATAATAGAGTGACAGTATAAAATGTGATGCATGAGCATGTATGTATCAGAAATCAGTAAGCAGTTTAATCACAGTCGTAAGCAAGCACAGTAATTAAGCAGTAATTAAATATTAATTAAGTCGTACGGATACCTGTTTTGGTGAGGGTTGTCACACAATAACCCTTGGATAATAACAATTAGGAATTATATGTAGCACTTATCTTCTCCATCATACACCACACCACAATCCTTCCTCCCTCCTCCACAACCTTCGGCCGAACACCTCTCTTACACCCTCACCATCATCAAGTCTTGATCATCCATTTCCAAGGCCATTTTAAGGAGTAAGAAGGTGAATAACGAAGCTCGGTGTTCTCGGAAATTGAAGGACCTCTCTCGTTTGTTATTATCCTTAACATTTTCATCTTGATCTTCCCTAGCTTAAAAGCTAGTAGTAAGCTTCTTTGATCTTGTTTGTTTCATGTTTTGTAGTGGTTAAAGGTTATTGTTGATTGGTTTATACAAGAACACTAAGAATCATACACTTAAAACTTGAACATCTAAAAACCCCGAGAATGGGATTTTAACAAAAGTAAACACACTTTGGAGGGTAACTAAACCCACTAAATGCCATACCAAGTTACTACGCGTTTTTACGAAACATCAAGTTCATGTTGTTATGTAAAGTGCATTGTTTTTGCACTTGACTAGGGTAATGTTGTTTAGTAACTTGTTGTTGATTGTTGAATGATTTTTGGAAAAGAAAATGATATGCTTATTAGCATGGACACCTCCGTTTACAAAGAAAACTCTGGCGAAATTTTCTAAAAATTCCAACACTTAGAAAATATTTTTTCTAAACAAGCGTTACAAGTATATTTTATAACTCGTGTTTCGAATATAAACTTCGCCATAATTTTTGTAACAAAATACAAAGTGTCGGAGGTTGGTTTTTTTGTAAATAAAAATGGGTAAATATATATTTAGAATATATATCGTATACTAGAACACTTGTGTGGATACTTGCTTATTTTGTGAGATAGTTATATTATTTTAGGGTAAAATAATGTAACTTAACAATATAACTTGACATTTGAATTGTGTGGTATGTGATAGAGGTAATGAGTAAATAAACGTACGTAGGATACGTGTTATGCATGAGAAACTGATTGTTATCCGTACCTTATTAGGACGTGCTTGATTTCTGATTATTAGAGTAACTAATCTAACCGAGCAAACCAAGGTGAGTTCACACCCTCTACAAGGCATGGGATTCCCGGTGGTTTGGGAATGGGTTAAAGAATTAAAACGGAACCTACATATCCTCCTTGGGTAGGATATGTACCGCCATCCTCCATGGGTAGGATACCAATATTAATCCTGCGTATTCTCCTTGGGTAGAATATGTGCGTTCGTCCTCCATGGGTAGGACAACAACCTTAAAACTTACTAGACAAAACTCTATCATTAAGTCCCTCATTTTATATCGACTTAATCGCCGAGGCCAATGACGAGTGGGTCATTAGTTAATAGCGCTATTAGGTTTAACAAACCTCACACCGTGCCAGTCGGACGGGCGTGTACTAATGGACTATGGCAAACTGTCAATGATGATAGACATTGACGTAGGGCACAACTTACTTTCATTAGTAGTCGATATGGTAACGGTCTAGTGGTTCACATGGGGAAGCCCCCACTGATTATGGATATGGTTTGGGTAATAAAGAAGGAACTGGTTAATCATAATTCAACTATGGGGTAACCCCCACGGCAAGTAAGCCAGCAAAAGACAAACCAGGTTTTCGGAAACAACTTAAAACTAAACAACCAACTGTGAACTCACTCAACTTTGTTGTTGACTCGTTGTTACACGCCTTACAAGTTGTTATATGCTTATGGAGCTTGCACGAGGAGGAGGTCGTTGTGGGATATGGACTGTTATGTCCCGTGCAAAACATTTAATCCTTATGAACTTATTAAACTTGCGTTTTGGACTTTAAACTTATGAACTATGGAACTTATGTTTTGGATTTTATCTTTAATGCTTCCGCTGTTTAATTTGAACTTGGTTAACTAGGTTTTGGTCACCAATTGTATTGTGGTTGGTTTTATTTACTTAATTACGTTGTTCAATATGATTGGGGGCTCGATCCTGGTCATGTCACGCCTCCAAGCGGTGATACTCCGCATGGTGGATTTTGGGGGTGTGACAGATTGGTATCAGAGCCATTGGTTATAGTGAACTTGGTTTTAAAAAGGGAAAGGCTTTTTGACAAAACCAGACTATAACCTGTACAGTGCTCAACGATCCACAACAACGCTTCGCTCCACGTGCAACACTCGATACAATAAGTGGTATGATTTATGTTATATTGTCGGTTAGATAGTTCACACTGTGCATTAGTTAACGTGATAGCTGCTATTTAAACCTTGTGTGCTTACTCTCTTCTGTCGTCCCACTCTTACGCACTTTCGCGACACCTTTCTTACTTGGGTTTCCTTCGATGTGAAGATCATGAGTGGACACCTGAATTTGACTCAAGCCCAGTTGACGACTTTGATCAACGAACGAGTTGCTGAGGCACTCGCAGCAGTTCCAGCAGGAGGTATAACCTACCATTTCGACCTATCCTAGGATGATTAGATCCTACTCTCGCGAACCAACTCTTGTGCTTAACCTTGCCTTTTATTCTCGCGCCACAGGTCAACATGCTCCGCCTCCCGTATGTACGTTCAAAACATTAATGGATTGCCGACCTAGTACTTTCAGCGGCACAGAAGGAGCTGTAGGTCTTCTCCACAGGTTCGAGAAGATTGAGTCTGTTTTTGAAATGTGTGAATGCCCTGAAGATCGTAGGGTGAAATATGCTACTGGAACACTAAAAGGTGCGGCGTTAACCTGGTGGAAAGCATAGGATCAACTGCTAGGGCTGGCGGTTGCTAATGCCACCCCATGGAATGACTTCAAGGAACTGATCAAAGAAGAGTACTGTAGTCGTGACGACATCCACAAGCTAGAGGTGGAATTTTTCAATTTGAAGATGACGGGGTCTGAAATCGAGACATACACAAAGAGATCGAACGAATTAGCTATCTTGTGTCCCACTATGGTGGATCCTCCTATCAAGCGTATCGAGCTGTACCTTAAGGGTTTGGTGCCAGAAATTCAAAGCCACGTGACCTCAGCTAATCTCGGCACCATTCAGCAAATCACCCGGTTGGCTCATCGTCTCGCTGATCAGGCAGTTGAGCAGAACAAGCTGCCCAAGCGTATTACTGCTACTACTACTGATGCTCCCAGTGATAACAAGCGCAAGTGGGATGGAAATTCGGGCAAGGGTTCTACTTCAGTTCAGTCTCAGTCCCAGCAGCGAAAGACTGATGACTACCAGAGCCCTGGTCAGCAATCTTCTGGTAGTCAAGGACAGGGTGGATACCGAGGGAACCACCCCAAGTGCAACTGGTGCAACAAGCTTCATAGCGGGCAGTGCCACAAGGGTCGTTGTCTGAGGTGTAACAAGTTTGGTCATGAAGCAAAGGATTGCAGGGGCGCAAGACCAGCAAATCAGAATCGCCAACAAGAACAACAAGCTCCACAGAACCACCAGCAGCAGCAACAGCAGGGCAATAAAGGATGCTTTCAGTGTGGCGCTGAAGGCCACTTTAAGAGGAACTGTCCTCAGCTGAACCAGAATCAGAACAACAACAACCAAGGAAACGGGAACAACAATGGAGGCGACAATGGGGGCAACAACGGGGGTAACAATAATGGCAATAGTGCCAGGGGACGTGTTTTCGTGCTGGGTCAGGGTGATGCAAGGAACGATCCCAACGTTGTGATGGGTAAGTTCCTTCTGGACTACGTCTTTGTTACTATTTTATTTGATTCGGGTGCCGATACTAGTAATGTGTCCTTAAAAGTTAGCCAAATGCTTAAGCGCACTCCAACACTTTTGACCACCAAACACATGGTAGAACTAGCAAACGGTAAAAGTCTTGAAGCCACACACATAGTTAAGGGCTGTAACCTCGTCTTAGCTGGTCAGACCTTCTCTATCGATCTTATTCCTATCGTACTTGGTAGTTTCGACGTCGTTATTGGGATGGATTGGCTATCTCATCATCAAGCGGAGATTATTTAAAAAGGAGAAAATCGTCCGCATTCCTCGTTCTGGTGAAGAACCCCTCATGATTTATGGCGACAAGAGTGGTGCTGTTGTGGGCATCATCTCTTTCCTTAAGGCCCAGAAGTGTTTGCGAAAGGGCTACATTGCTATCCTTGCCCTCGTTTCCGATACATCCTCGGAAGAAAGGAAGATAGAAGACATACCTATTGTACGTGACTTTCCTGAGGTATTTCCTGAGGAATTACCTGGTCTTCCGCCTCATCGACAAGTTGAATTTCAAATCGAGCTAGCTCCTGGAGCAGCGCCCATAGCTCGAGCACCTTACCGTCTAGCTCCATCAGAACTTGAAGAACTGTCCACGCAACTACAAGAACTCTTGGAAAATGGTTTCATACGTCCTAGCTCTTCGCCTTGGGGAGCTCCGGTGTTATTTGTGAAGAAGAAAGATAGTACCTTCAGAATGTGTATTGACTACTGCGAACTCAACAAAGTGACCGTGAAGAATCGTTATCCTCTTCCACGCATTGATGACTTATTCGACCAGTTGCAAGGGTCGAGTTTCTACTCTAAGATTGACTTAAGATCAGGCTACCATCAACTGAGAGTCCGAGACGAGGATATCTCTAAGACAGCATTCAGGACTCGGTATGGGCATTACGAGTTTCTGGTTATGCCTTTCGGATTGACGAATGCACCTGCAGTCTTCATGGATCTCATGAACAGAGTGTGCAAGCCTTACCTGGATAAGTTTGTCATCGTTTTCATCGACGACATTCTGATCTATTCTAAGAGTCAGGAGGAACACGAGCAGCATCTACGACTTATTTTGGAACTCCTTCGAACAGAGCAGTTGTATGCCAAATTTTCGAAATGTGACTTCTGGCTTCGTGAAGTCCACTTTCTAGGCCACGTGGTAAACAAGGATGGGATTCACATTGATCCATCCAAGGTTGACTCGATCAAGAACTGGCCTGCACCCCGTACACCAACAGAAATCCACCAATTCTAGGGGTTTGGCTGGATATTACAGAAGGTTTATCAAGGATTTCTCAAAGATTGCGCAACCTCTCACTTCACTAACTCAGAAGGGTGTCACCTATCGTTGGGGTGATGCACAGGAATCCGCATTTCAGCACTTGAAAGATAGACTTTGTAGCGCGCCTATCCTCTCATTGCCTGAAGGCACAGATGATTTTGTGGTTTATTACGACGCTTCTATCCAAGGACTTGGGTGCGTGTTGATGCAACGTGACAAGGTCATTGCCTACGCATCGCGCCAACTTAAAGTTCACGAAAGGAACTACACTACGCACGACTTGGAATTGGGAGCAGTTGTTTTCGCACTTAAGATATGGAGACATTACCTGTATGGTACCAAGTGCACCATTTACACCGATCAGAGGAGTCTCGAGCATATCTTCAAGCAAAAGGAGTTAAACATGCGACAACATCGATGGGTCGAGCTCTTGAATGATTACGAATGCGCGATCAAGTACCATCCGGGCAAATCCAATGTTGTGGCCGACGCCCTCAGTCGAAAGGATACTATACCTAAGCGTGTACGTGCGTTACAGCTTACCATTCAATCTAGCCTTCCCGCTCAAATTCGTGATGCTCAGGTCGAAGCATTGAAAGCAGAAAACATCAGGGCTGAGTCCCTACGAGGATCAAGGAAATGGTTAGTACAAAAGGAAGACGACGCCTACTATGTAAACGGGCGCATCTGGGTTCCACTTTATGGAAACTTACGCGAGCTTGTGATGGATGAAGCACATAAGTCTCATTATTCAGTACATCCTGGTACGGATAAGATGTACCACAACCTAAAGACTACATACTGGTGGCCTAGTATGAAAGCCCACATAGCAACCTACGTCAGTAAATGCTTGACTTGTGCTAGGGTCAAGCTCGAATACCAGAAACCATCAGGCCTACTCCAACAACCAGAGATCCTGAAAGGGAAATGGGAGAAAATTTCCATGGATTTCGTTACTGGCCTGCCTAGATCTCAACGCGGAAATGATACCATTTGGGTAATCGTGGATCGACTGACCAAGTCTACACATTTTCTGGCTATCAAGGAAACGGATAAGTTTTCTACTCTAGCAGACGTCTACCTAAAAGAAGTAGTATCAAGGCACAGAGTGCCAACCCCCATCATTTCTGATCGTGACTCATGTTTTACGTCTGAATAGTGGCAAGCTATGCACAAGTCCTTTGGTTCTCGATTAGACATGAGCACGGCATATCATCCACAGACGGATGGGCAATCTGAACGCACCATCCAAACCCTTGAAGACATGCTTAGGGCATGTGTAATTGTCACACCCCGACCACGTAGAACATCAAATCGTGGCGGAAATGTCGGGGAGTGTTGTAACAGAATTAATTGTTTCACAACCATGGCATACAAAGTTATATTTTATTTATCAAACAAGCGTGTTACATTGTCTCAAAACAGGAAATAAAGAGTTCAGAACATAATTAAACTAGTTCTATCTTTATTTTAAGTCTCTAAGGCACAGGTCCGCCCTAGTGTCACGATCATCATCCTATGCAAAAGCTCCTGAAAACACATGTGAAAATAGGTACGTCAGTATAAAAATGCCTGTGAGATACATAGCTTTTGGGAAAATAGGATTCATGACTTAAGTTTAAGAAAAAGTTGTTTAGTAAAAGTCAGTCATGAACCTTGTAAATTGTTTTGTTTTGTAAGTCATTTAAAAAGCGATAAGATCAAATGATATGTATAAATAAAAGAATAATGTATGGTTAAATGTATAACCAAGTAAAATGAGTTGTATAAAGTAAATTATTTGTAAACCAAAGTCTTGTGAAAATCGTGTTACTTGTGTAAAATGTATAAGTCCAAATTGAATGATTTAAATAATGCTATGATATGTAATATAATACAAACACTTATATATAGGAAGTACCAGCGGCGTATCCACCATGCTTGTATCATATTACCCACATCTTGTTACTTAAGTCACTTAAACAAACCAACAATGTATAAAGTCTATGTTTAAACCAATTGTCAAAAGTCCTTGTATAAATCATATCAAATGTTAATAGTCCAAATGTAGTCAAGTAATGTGTAACAAATGTCATGTATTGTAAGTAAAGTATTGTCACATAATCCAAATGTAGAAATGTACAAAACAAAGTATTTTGAATATATCAAAAAGTTATGTTTTGCAAAGTAATGCATGTTACATTGATACAAACATTTATGTGGTAAGTTAACGCATACATTCAAGCCTTGAGACAGTCGGATAACCCTTTTAGTCAAGGTTATCAAAAGAAATGTTTTCGGATTCAGTCATTCCTTACATCCAAACAAACCCGAGATGTCAGGAATGGGATTTGTCAAGTCCTATGGTACCAGTACTTACTACCGAGCGGCGTAGCTAATGTTAATGAACGTATATAAGTCTCGTTTGTGCAAACCAAATGTTATAGGAATTGTATACATGTCATATGAAAACAATGTACTAAGTATGCTTAGTTAACATACAAAGCAGAAAAGTCATGTAAATCAATGTGCTAGCATGCTATCAGTCAACATACATAGCAGAAATGTAAAGTAAAACAATGTACTAAGTATGCACACAATGGACATACATAGCATGAAATGTAATGTAAAACGATGTACTAAGTATGCACACAATGGACATACATAGCATGAAATGTCATGTAAATCATGTACTAATAGTGTACTAATGAACATAGCAAGTATATGATGTGAAAACAAGGAAAGCATGAAAGTAACAAGTAGGCACATGTGTTTCACCCCAAAACAGTTTGGAAAACAGTAAAAGAGGGGTCTATGTACTCACTTGAGATTGCTTAGTAGTCCTTGAGTAACAACCAAACAATGCTAGAGATCACGGATATCAAACGGCACCTAATATAGGTAACTACATTAATAAACCGGACCTAAATCGGAAGATCGGATAGAATGAGGGCTTGTACACCAAATGAATATGAGAACTCATGTAATATGGTTTAACAAAGCCTACATACTAAATGAAACCTAACCTAAGTGCTTACGACCCATTACGACCCGTTTAGGTAGCTTATGCTACTTTAACGCGTCGTTCGCGTAAAACGCGTTCGGAACGCCTAACTAGTCCTATGATAAGTAGAATATGCCTCTACATGTTTAATATTGTTGATAAATCAGTTTAGAGGTCATAGGTTATGTTACATATGCTTAAAATGAAATTTGGCGTAAAAAGGGTATTTTGGTAATTTACCTAAGGCATATAAACTACCTATCATACAACTAACTAAACGTCGTGACCATAAGGTATAACCTCGGAAGGTTATTCCCTATATACTATGGTCACCTAATGTGTTTGGTCGGATCCTAATGATCGACCAAATGGGTCGGGTTCGAAGGTATAAGCGATTTATTAGATCGCTTACCCTTACGACCCTAGACAACGTGGTAATCAGTAGGCATAGTCACCAGGGACTATAACCATCGTGATTACGCTCACGTTGCGAAGTTCAAACGAACTTCGCATTGACCATAAACTGGTCAATGCAGAAAGTAAAACAAAGTTTGACTTTCGGACTCGAAAAGCAATAAAAGAACGGAGAAATACTTACAAAGGGTCCCCGAAAGCTAATCTTGATCCAAGTAGCTCAGGTATGAAACAATGGTTTCAACTTAGAGCTTCTCAAATCAGATTCTTGTGGGTTTTGCAATGAATGGGGTTGGGTATTTATAGTATTCTTCGAACCGTTAAGATCGTTTCTTGAATAACGTGATCGAATCTCATCCGTACACTTGTTGGAATGTTGTGGTGACTCAAAATGGCCCCTCATGAACTGAAAGGGCAAGTGTGGGTGAGTTGTTGGGTGCTTAACAGCTGTAATCTGCTATTAAATTGATCTTATCTGATCTGGGGAGCTGACGCGGGCCGCGTAAGAGGACTCACTAATCTTACGCGGGCCGCCTGGCCTGTCTGGTCAGAAACAAACTTTCAGAAATGACAGTTTAGGTCCCTGTTGTGGTTTAAGGCCATTTCCGACACGTTTAAGGCCCGTTAAGACAACGTTAAGGCCCTAAAATGATGCCTAAACATTGTGGACATGAAACATGCTCAAAAATATGTCGGATGTTGGTTCGTTTGGTCGCATGATCGCGATGTTCGCTTAATTACGATGAAATGCGCACAAGCGCGAAAAACGATCCAAAACGCGTGACAAATGGATTTTTCTTATGCCAAACACTAAAATAAAATATTTTAGTGCTTACATAAATTTATGGATGTCCGGATGTATTCAGAACGTAAGTTATGCGCGAAAGTGGAAACTTGTGCACTTTTTGACGCTTTTAGTCCCTGAATGACCCAAAAGTTTATTTTAGCACACCGAACCCCTCAAAGCTTATTTCTAAGCTATATAAAAGATATTTAAGGTGTGTTTAACTTATGGTCATGTTCCGGAATGTTAGTTACAGTTCAAATTGGCATACTTTCGCAGTTTGTCAAGTTTAGTCCCTGTAAGCGAATTAACTTGTTTTTGCCATACCAAAGCCTTCAAAACTTATTTCTAAGTTATGTAAAGGTTATTTAAGGTATGTTAAGTATATGTTGATGTTCCGGAGTATTTTTCGCATTAAACTGATTACATTTACGCACCAGTTTGCGTATAACTCTCCAGAAAGCGATATAGAGTTTGAAATTGAATAAAAGTCAAAACATGAAAAATGTAAAACATAACCAAACAAACATTGGGATCAAATAACTTTGTTTTATTGATAACTAAATTGTTTACAATGATTTCAGACACAGATGTTACAGTCTCCCCTACTTGTGGAAATTTCGTCCCGAAATTTATTTAGAGGAAACTCGAGGGAAAAGATGCGGATATTTCGCCTTCATTTGATCTTCGCATTCCTAAGTAAACTCGGGTCCACGTTTAGATTCCTAGCAAACCTTGACCAAAGGAATGCGCTTGCGTTTGAGCCACTTGACTTCACGTTCCATGATTTCCACTGGCTTCTCAACAAATTTCAGTGTTTTATCAACATGAATTCTGTCAAGCGGTATGTGGAGGTTCTCATCAACTAAACACCTCTTGAGATTGGACACGTGAAAGGTTGGATGAACATTTCCAAGTTCCGGAGGCAACTCAAGTCTGAGGCTACCTAACCGATTCTTTGGACGATCTTGAATGGTCCAACGTATCTAGGTGCAAGTTTTCCTTTCTTTCCAAATCTGATCACACCTTTCCAAGGTGAGACCTTAAGTAATACTCGATCACCGACTTGAAATTCCAAGGGCTTGCATTTTGGGTCCGCGTAACTCTTTTGACGGCTTCTAGCTGTCTGAAGGTTATCACGAACTTTCTTAATTTTATCAGTTGTCTCTAAAATGAGGGCAGGTCCAGTAAGCTGAGCCTCGTCGATCTCATTCCAGCAGACTGGTGAACGACATTTTCGACCATAGAGAGCCTCGAAAGGAGCCATGTTGATGCTAGAGTGATAACTGTTGTTGTAGGAGAATTCAATTAACGGAAGATGTGAATCCCAACTACCACCAAAATCGATCACACAAGCTCTAAGCATGTCCTCCAGAGTCTAGATTGTTCTTTCAGATTGACCATCCGTTTGCGGATGATAAGCTGTGCTCAGATTAAGTTGGGTCCCCATAGCAGATTGCATGGTTCTCCAAAAATGAGAAGTGAAAGAGCATCTTTGTCAGAAATGATGTTCAAAGGAACACCATGTCGAGCTACAATTTCATCCACATAGATTTTAGCAAGTTTGTCAGCAGAAAAATCCTCACGGATTGGTAAGAAATGCGCTGACTTATTAAGACGATCAACAACTACCCAGATGGCATCATGACCTTTCTTTGTGCGCGGAAGTTTGGTAATGAGATCCATAGTAATGTTTTCCCATTTCCAAACTGGGATCTCTGGTTGCACCAATAAACCAGAAGGACGCTGATGTTCATCCTTAACCGTAAGGCAAGTAAGGCATTTTGATACATATAAGGCAATGTCTTTCTTCATACCAGGCCACCAATACTGAATACGAAGATCCTTATACATTTTATCTTGAGCCAGGATGAACAGAATAACGAGACTTATGGCCTTCATCCATAAGTAAGGTGCGAAGGTTATCTAGGCTTGGGACCCACAAACGGTCCATGAAGTAATACGATCCATTGTCCTTCAGTTCCAGATCAGGGGTTATGTGATAGGGAAATTCCCTATCCATCAAACCTTGTGAAACACAAGATTGTTGAGCCTGAGAAATGCGTGCTTGGATATCGGATCGAGCTTGAATAACAGATTGAACACGAACACAATGAAGCTTAGTACGTTCCTTGCGACTCAAAGCATCGGCCACGATATTCGCCTTACCAGGATGGTAGCGAATTTCGCAGTCATAGTCGTTTAGAAGCTCAACCCAACGTCGTTGCCTCATGTTGAGTTCTTTCTGATTGAAGATATGTTGAAGACTTTTGTGGTCCGTGAAAACCACACATTTTGTACCGTACAAATAGTGTCTCCAGATCTTGAGAGCGAAGACAACTGCACCCAACTCAAGATCATGAGTGGTGTAGTTTTTCTCATGTATCTTCAACTGCCTCGATGCATATGCTATGACTTTGTTCCTTTACATCAGAACACAACCAAGACCCAATTTAGATGCATCGCAATAAACGACGAAATCATCATTGCCCTCAGGCAAAGTTAGAACAGGCGCGTCGCAAAGTTTCTGCTTCAAAGTCAGAAATGCTTCCTCTTGTTTGAATCCCCAATCAAAGGGCTTGTTCTTTTGAGTTAGAGCAGTTAGAGGAACTGCAATCTTTGAGAAGTTCTCAATGAAGCGGCGGTAATAACCCACTAGACCAAGAAAAGAACGAATTTCAGTAGGAGTAGTAGGCGTATCCCAATCCTTGATCGCACTGATCTTGGAGGGATCTACATGAATACCTTGTTCGTTGACAATATTTCCTAAAAATTGAACTTCTTTAAGCCAGAATTCACACTTGGAGAATTTGGCGAAAAGTTGCTCTTTCTTTAGGAGTTCCAAAGTAAGACGAAGATGTTCCTCATGATCAGCTCGCGTCTTAGAATAAATCAAGATGTCGTCAATAAAAACAATGACGAACTGATCCAAATAAGGTTTGCAGACCCTATTCATTAAGTCCATGAAAACAGCAGGAGCATTAGTCAAACCGAATGGCATGGCTGTGAACTCATAATGCCCATAACGAGTGCGGAACGCTGTCTTGGGAATGTCTTCCTCATGCACCCGAAGTTGATGATATCCAGATCGCAGATCAATCTTAGAAAAATAAGAAGCACCTTGTAACTGATCAAAGAGATCATCGATGCGAGGTAGGGGATATCGATTCTTGATGGTAAGCTTGTTAAGCTCACGATAATCGATACACATCCTAAAAGATCCATCATTCTTCTTGACAAAAAGAATGGGAGCACCCCAAGGTGAAAAGCTAGGACGAATAAAACCTTTGTCAGGGAGCTCCTGAAGCTGCTTAGACAACTCTTGCATCTCAGACGGTGCAAGACGATATGGAGCTCTGGCAATGGGGTTTGCACCAGGCACGAGATCAATACGGAACTCGACTTGGCGTGCTGGAGGTAGACCAGGTAACTCTTCAGGGAATACTTCAGAATAATCCCGAACAACGGGAATATCTTGAATAGATTTACCTTTGCCCTTATCTACTACAACATGTGCCAAAAGGCCACATAATTCTTTCGCAGATACTTCCGAGCTTTAAAACAAGACATGAGTTTGAGACCACCGGCAGGTTTCTCACCACGAACCTGTAGGATCTCGCCTGTCAAAAGCGGCACACGAACAATCTTCTCAAAACAAACTACCTCTGCGCGATGCTTGGCTAACCAATCCATACCCACAATAACGTCGAAGCTTCCAAGTTGCATAGGCGTGAGGTCAATAGGAAAAAAGATGGTCGTTAAGGTTCAACTGGCAGTTGCGAAGAACAGAATCAAGAACAATGGGTTCACCACTAGCAACTTCTACTGTCAAAGGTTTACCTAGTTTCGTTCTAGACACGCGAAGCAATGGCTCAAAAGATAAAGACACAAAACTCTTATCGGCACCCGAATCAAAGAGAACAGATGCAGGCTGATTATTAATAATGAACGTACCGTTCACCACTTCATTGTCTGCTTGTGCCTCTTGAGCATTCATGTTGAAGACTCGACCTCGAGCCTGAGTCTGATTCTGATTCTGGTTGGCTAGCCTTGGGCACCGGTTCCTGTAGTGGGTCAGATCCCCACAATTGTAGCACGAACCAGGAGGAAAATGAGGTCGTGCAGCTTGACCTTGTTGCTGAGCAAGAGGTTGAGCAACTTGTTGGGCTGGGTTCTGAACTGCCTGATTCTGGTTAACAGGAATGCGACAAGTAGCGGCAAGATGACCAATTCTTCCACAGTTAGTGCAATGACGACATTGGAGATGTGGTAGGTGATGGCCGTTACACCTGTTGCACAAAGGTGCATTGCCAAGATAAGGCTTCTTGGCTAGTGGTTGCGCAGGCTGATTTGGTGCAGCTTGAGCCTGTGCAGTAACGACATAGTTTTGGGAAGCCTTTCGCTTCCTAGAACCCTTTGAGGAACCAGAATTCTTTCCATTCTTGTTTTGACCTTTCTTGCTATCCTCTTTGTCAGACGACTGCTTCTTACCTTTGTCACCCTTTTTGTGCAGCTTTCCCTTACGAACCTGCGACTCAGTCAATGTCGCTGCTAGCTCAATCGCCTGACGGAGTGTGGTAGGGCTACTACCAGTAATGATGTCTTGTACTGAGTCAGGTAAACCATCGATGTACCTTTCGATTGCCTTGTCGAGTGGGGTAACCATTGTTGGGCAAAGCAGACTCAGCTCCTCAAACCTATCAGTATACGCCCGATGCTCACCACTATCTTGTTTCAAGTCATCGAACTCTCTCTCCAAAGCTCGCTGTTCATGAAGAGGACAAAACTCCCTCATCATAAGGGCCCTAAGTTCGGCCCAAGTTTGTGCTAGGGCAACTTCTGCACCACGGTCTCTCATAACCCCGTTCCACCATGTGAGAGCCCTCTTCTGAAACACACTCGAAGAAAACTCGACCTTGCGATTGTCAGGACACTGCACGTGGCGGAAAGTATTCTCAATGCTCTCGAACCATTGAATAAGCCCAGTCGCTCCCTCAGAACCACTAAACTTGAGTGGTTTAGCCGAGTTAAAATCCTTGAATTTGCATGGAGCATTGTTGTTGTTGTTGGCTTGGTTCCATTGAGCAAAGAGGTTTGGGAATTGAGCAGCCATTTGCTGCGCAATGATTTCTGCCAGTTCGGCAGTTGCTATCTGGTTTTCGCGTCGAGGAGGCATTCTAAAAGAGGAAAAGATGAAAGGAAACGAGTGAGACGATTGGATGAAGAGAATGAGATGAATCAAAATCAACAAAAGCAAAGATGGTGGTCATTCGTTCGCATCACAAAGCAAACAAACGACACACATAGTGACTAATCAAAGTAAATGGGTTAAAAATGATGTATCGCGAAGACATGCTCGCCTATAAGTGAACACTCACCCTAAGAGTTCCCAGGTAAGAGTGACTAGTCCGATTATGTGGATTTGTACGAACACTCTAGCCTTAGATAGAAAACCCAGGGTACATGCATTCACTCTTCCAGTTTGCACGTGTTCACACTATTTAGAACCCAAAACTTTGACGAGCTTTTTGAAAATTTTGAAAGGCACAAGGCCAAAAATCAAACTGGAAGGGTTCAAAACCTTACAACAGAGGGTTCAAAACCTAGTAATCAATCATCCAGAAACAGATGATTAATTTTCAAAGCGGTTTTGAAATTTATGTTCTTGTTGCGGTTGTTGCCTAAGGATAGGTGACGGTATTGTTTTATGACTAAACGCAAGTAAACTCGCGTTAGGGTCCTAGGAAGGTTATAGTCTAGGTCAAAGCATTACTAATAACCTAATTCCCTATAACCATTGGCTCTGATACCAACTCTTCTGTCACACCCCGACCACGTAGAACATCGAATCGTGGCGGAAACGTCGGGGAGTGTTGTAACAGAATTAATTGTTTCACAACCATGGCATACAGAGTTATATTTTATTTATCAAACAAGAGTGTTACATTGTCTCAAAAAAGGAAAAAAGAGTTCAGAACATAATTAAACTAGTTCTATCTTTATTTTAAGTCTCCAAGGCATAGGTCCGCCCTAGTGTCACGATCATCATCCTATGCAAAAGCTCCTGAAAACACATGTGAAAATAGGTACGTCAGTATAAAAATGCCTGTGAGATACATAGGTTTTGGGAAAATAGGATTCATGACTTAAGTTTAAGAAAAAGTTGTTTAGTAAAAGTCAGTCATGAACCTTGTAAATTGTTTTGTTTTGTTTTGTAAGTCATTTAAAAAGCGATAAGATCAAATGATATGTATAAATAAAAGAATAATGTATGGTTAAATGTATAACCAAGTAAAATGAGTTGTATAAAGTAAATTATTTGTAAACCAAAGTCTTGTGAAAATCGTGTTACTTGTGTAAAATGTATAAGTCCAAATTGAATGATTTAAATAACGCTATGATATGTAATATAATACAAACACTTATATATACGAAGTACCAGCGGCGTATCCACCATGCTTGTATCATATTACCCACATCTCGTTACTTAAGTCACTTAAACAAACCAACAATGTATAAAGTCTATGTTTAAACCAATTGTCAAAAGTCCTTGTATAAATCATATCTAATGTTAATAGTCCAAATGTAGTCAAGTAATGTGTAACAAATGTCATGTATTGTAAGTAAAGTATTGTCACATAATCCAAATGTAGAAATGTACAAAACAAAGTATTTTGAATATATCAAAAAGTTATGTTTTGCAAAGTAATGCATGTTACATTGATACAAACATTTATGTTGTAAGTTAACGCATACATTCAAGCCTTGAGACAGTCGGATAACCCTTTCAGTCAAGGTTATCAAAAGAAATGTTTTCGGATTCAGTCATTCCTTACATCCAAACAAACCCGAGATGTCAGGAATGGGATTTCTCAAGTCCTATGGTACCAGTACTTACTACCGAGCGGCGTAGCTAATGTTAATGAACGTATATAAGTCTCGTTTGTGCAAACCAAATGTTATAGGAATTGTATACATGTCATATGAAAACAATGTACTAAGTATGCTTAGTTAACATACAAAGCAGAAAAGTCATGTAAATCAATGTGCTAGCATGCTATCAGTCAACATACATAGCAGAAATGTAAAGTAAAACAATGTACTAAGTATGCACACAATGGACATACATAGCATGAAATGTAATGTAAAACGATGTACTAAGTATGCACACAATGGACATACATAGCATGAAATGTCATGTAAATCATGTACTAATAGTGTACTAATGAACATAGCAAGTATATGATGTGAAAACATGGAAAGCATGAAAGTAACAAGTAGGCACATGTGTTTCACCCCAAAAAAGTTTGGAAAACAGTAAAAGAGGGGTCTATGTACTCACTTGAGATTGCTTAGTAGTCCTTGAGTAACAACCAAACAATGCTAGAGATCACGGATATCAAACGACACCTAATATAGGTAACTACATTAATAAACCGGACCTAAATCGGAAGATCGGATAGAATGAGGGCTTGTAAACCAAATGAGTATGAGAACTCATGTAATATGGTTTAACAAAGCCTACATACTAAATGAAACCTAACCTAAGTGCTTACGACCCATTACGACCCGTTTAGGTAGCTTATGCTACTTTAACGCGTCGTTCGCGTAAAACGCGTTCGGAACGCCTAACTAGTCCTTTGATAAGTAGAATATGCCTCTACATGTTTAATATTGTTGATAAATCAGTTTAGAGGTCATAGGTTATGTTACATATGCTTAAAATGAAATTTGGCGTAAAAAGGGTATTTTGGTAATTTACCTAAGGCATATAAACTACCTATCATACAACTAACTAAACGTCGTGACCATAAGGTATAACCTCAGAAGGTTATTCCCTATATACTATGGTCACCTAATGTGTTTGGTCGGATCCTAATGATCGACCAAATGGGTCGGGTTCGAAGGTATAAGCGATTTATTAGATCGCTTACCCTTACGACCCTAGACAACGTGGTAATCAGTAGGCATAGTCACCAGGGACTATAACCATCGTGATTATGCTCACGTTGCGAAGTTCAAACGAACTTCGCATTGACCATAAACTGGTCAATGCAGAAAGTCAAACAAAGTTTGACTTTCGGACTCGAAATGTGACAACCCTCACCAAACCAGGTATCCGTACGACTTAATTAATAATTAATTACTGCTTAATTACTGTGCTTGTTTGAAATTACTGATGAACTGCTACTTGATTTCTGATACATGCATATACCTGCATCATACTTTACTTGCTGTCACTACATTATTTACATGCTGAACCTTAGTGACAAACATGATGCACAAAAGCACAGTAGCACTATAAACGGATAACCTATTGAACATGCTGATAAGCCAGCATCAGGCAGACACTGCCTCTAAGGCCTGTATGAGCCAGAAATATTTTACTACACTAGTGGTGAGTGTAGGGATACAAGGGTTGTAGAACTGCGTCTCTAGGAATAAGTTACAATGACTGGATGTGCCTAAAACGTGCTCTAAGCACAAAATTCAGCACTTTACATAATAATTCAGCTTTTAGCTAACTAATAAAGTGCCAAAACATGAGAAAAATATTACTAGACACTTTCCAAGGTGTCAGAAATGAGTTGTGTCACTAAAAAGGGTAATAACGACATTTTAAAGCTTTGTTAAGCACTTTAACGGATTACTATCCAACCGAACAACCGGACTATACCCGAAACATGAAAATATTGCCATTAACATTATTCCTCTTTTTCTGAGCCAGTTAGGGTCCCTGAATACCCTAACACCCACTGTAAAGCACAACACACTAGTAACCGAGTTAACACTTAACTTAACTAACTAGTAATTGGTGTTTAGTTGAAATCGAACCAAGGACCCCCTCTAACCGAATTCGGTCCCCTTGGGGGACACCCTTGTACTTGATAGATTATTATAATCTCTTGTGCTTAATATCTTGCATACACATAATCCATTGGGTAACCAACATAAGCTTTGTCTATAAGATCAACATTTTGCACATCATAATCATTTCCATCACAACTCAACTTCACAACTCTCTCTCTCTCCCTAAGAGCTCTCGGCCGAACACCCACACTACCATCCACCCACTTTTCGATTTTGATCAAGTAATTCCAAGCATCTACAAGTGTTAAGGATCGCATATAAGGAACCTTGGTGCAATCGGAAGGCGAAGGACCTCACTACATTGCTTTTATCCACTCTTTTTGCGACTAGATTCTTCCCTAGCCTCGAGCTAGTAGTAAGTTGTTTAAATCACCCTCTCGAACTATTTTAAGATGGTTAAAATGATATGTAACGGTTAAAAGTTATGAACATACAAGTTGAAGCTTAAAAGTCTACTAAAAATGCTATAAGTGATGGTTAAAAGCTTGTTTGTTGTGTAAATCTTGTAGTAATTGATTTGTGTGATTATTTGGACCCGATCTATGTTGTGGTAGCTCGGATCGTCATTTAACCCGGGTTGGTCATGATCATGGATCATGACATAAGGTTGTTTTGGAAGTAACAAGGGTTGAAGGATGAACTCTACCACACATAAATCATGAACTTGTGTAAAAGCGATTTTGCTTGTGAAATAGTGTTTAAAACTAGTAGATCTACGTATCTACAAGCGGTATTTTCAAAGAACCAAGTAACAAAGAAATCATGTTTTCTAAAGACGGATCTTACACTGACACGAATGATTTTTAGAACACACAAGTGTGTAAACACTTGTGTAACACAAAGTTTCGACAAAAATAACTATTTTTGTAAAATATGACGAGAAGTTGTAAAAACGGAACTTCCCTAAAAACGAGGTTTTTACGAAACCGGATTGGTTTATACAAAGATCCACTAAAAGAAATGAGATTTACTACATATCTTTGGAAAAACTACAAGTTCATGTATTTTTGCGATTTACATCTATATTGACTAGCTCGATGGTTTGAATAATGTTTATTGTTGATTGAGAAAATGATTGGTTTGATTTATAAAAGAAAATGATACGCTTGAAAGCGTGGCCACCTCCAGTTACAGAGGAAACTCTGGCGAAATTTTTCTAAACCTAACACTTAGAATTATTTTCACCATAAGTGTTAGAGATACTTGTCGACTTGTTTTCAAACTACGAATTTCGCCACGACTTTGTTTACAAAATATCGGAGGTGGGATTTCACAAAAATAAAACTTGATAAATATATATATTTAGTATATATTTTTCACTTGATATGTGTTTATGATTATTTTGTGAAAATACTAGTATTATTTTTAGGGTAAAAATAATACAATCAATTGTTGATGGATCCAAAATAATACGAACGCCTTCGCGATAAATATATAAGTTACACCGGTAATTATTATTACCACTTGATCATTAAAACGTAACTTACGCATTTTAAGAAAATATGACTTAACGCGTATTTTTGTTAAAGTATTATTTTGGGGAAAACTATGTGTAATAGAAAATATAATATTTTTGAGAAGAATATTTATATTTGGGATTTGAAATAAAATGTATTAAGTGAGACTTAATAGTGTAATTCGAATGTTATTAACACACATGTATTAAATTCCCCCATCCTTGGGAAGGAAAACGACTACCAAGTATACAAAAATATAAACACGAAATAGTTGCCTAACTATTTCCCAAAAACTTAAACCATGAAGCTAAGGCACGGTCGTCCGTCTAATAGAGTTAGTACGTGTAGGTCGTTACACAGCTGCTTGATTTGGAGGCATACTTGGTAGAGACGCACCACTGTGAGTTCATGACCCCCTTTTCTCTTAACTGTTTTCAGTTTTCTAAACTGCGGGGGTGAAATACATGTTACTATGATTACGAATATTTCTTACATGGTATGGTTAGCGTAAGGAGGGTTATTAATTAGATCATGTGAGTGGGTAGGCGGGAACTGGAGGCCATTAATCCTCATTGTAGGACCGAGGGACGTAAGCGGTAGATCTATCTGGGTGTAGCGAGCCCAACCCCAGGCCCAGCGTAACGGACCTCGGGGTGACTTTGTACTCATCGCAAAATCTGCTAGGTTTGAGTCTTCCTACTTGCACTTCACACATATCAATGGCCTTGCAAACCATTGGTGATCTCTTTTTCCTTATTTGCTACATACCAGGATTTTTATACTTACAAAGGTTTATTTACTCACTTACACATGAACTCGCTCAACATTATTGTTGATTTTTCAACTTACATGTATTTCAGGGAATTAAAGGATCTGGCGCGGTATGACACGTTTTCCCGCTGCACTAGTTACGAGGTCATCCGGGTTTGGGGAATGTGACTCTTTCCTGGACAAGTCACAGTCCTTAAACTGTGTTTATGTCATGTTAATGTTTGTGTTTGTTGAACAATGTCGTAGGATGTGTTTCCGTTGAGACAAAGTTGTTGTATTTGGTTTTTAAAACTTAATCGAATGGATGATCTTGCATGATTTTATTTCATATAGCTTTGTTATGGTTAAGCTATGGTATTAAGAAGTCACACCAAAATAACCACGCTTCCGCAAGGCCAGGGTGTGACAGCTTGGTATCAGAGCTCTGATCATAGCGAACTAGGATTCTTTCTCGAGTCTAGACTATGATCACTAGGGCTCTCACGAAAACATTTTTACTGCATACCACTTAAGTCCAGATCCAAAACTTTTTATAAACAAATGTTGAACACATTTTATTTCTTATTTATAGGCTCAGTCTGGGAGGCTGAGGCTCGGTCTGGGAGGCCGAGGCTCGGTCTGAGAGGCCGAGGTAGTTGTCTAGTGGGACTAGGGAGTCAGTCTGAGAGGCTGGGAGAATTGGCTAGTGGGACTAGGAAGAGCAGTCTGAGAGACTGGGAGAATTGGCTAGTGGGACTAGGAGAATTGGCTAGTGGGACTAGGAAGAGAAGTCTGGGAGGCTGGGAGGCTAGTGGGACTAGAAGAACTATTTGAATGCTTACTTGGTGACTTATGTGACAATTTGATTGTATGATTGACTGTTTGTGCATATTTGTGTTTATGTTACAGACACCATGGACACCTTTGGCACAGGTGACTCTGACACCACAGGACCTAGACCTTTAGTATCAGACGACCTAGAGTCTTCGGAGCGCGAGGTCCACACATCCGACGTTACTAGCACGGACGAGGATGACTTTCAGCCCTTCGCTTTACCTGATGGTGCTGATGAGCTCGCTGATGGCCCTTTGGCCGGGGACCTACCGTTAGTGGAGATCCCTACTCCCATACCTTTGGCTTCATATCCTGCTTACGATTTGCTTCTCGACGCCGACGATGGTGGCGACGTCGATCTGTTTGATGACGAGCCCTTAGAGGATGAGGTTCAGGGCGAGGCCCTTCTTCATGTTGGAGATCTTTTGTTGATCGCAGATGCTCCCGCTGAGGAGTCACCTGCTCACTCTCCGGTCCCAGACTCTTTCGAGTCTGTGGCCTCCACACCTTCACACACTCAGAGTGCGCAACACTTTTCTCACGGATCAGATCCCGACCAGGCATCCTCTGTTGCCCCTATTCCTAGTTTTGCTTTCGACTACGAGGATGTGGAGGATTCCGATCCTGTCTTTCCCACAGGATTCGACCCAGATGAGGATATAGAGTTTATACCCATGGATCAGCCTATGGAGGATCCAGTCGACCCAGTAGACCCAGTTGATCCCATCGACCCCGAGTTTGATTTTGAGATGGCCTTTGATGACCCCGAGCAGCCACTGGACCCTGCTCCTGACCCAGTGCTTGAGCATGACCCTGCTCATGCTGGCATACCTATTATTGAGCCTGTCATTGCTGACCCACCTATTGATGATCACCTAGTGGACGCTCCGTTGTTGGAGGGCGATCATGTCATTGCTGCTGATCATGTTGATCCCCCACTTATTGCTGATGCACCAGTTGACCCTCTTGTTGCACCTCACCATGATCCTATGCCAGTTCAGTTTGATCGTGCACTTTTTGAGGCACAGATTGACCCACGAGATGAGCACGCCCAGCATGGGTGGATTCCTGCTGATGATGAGGTCCCACCTATTCCCCCTCAGATCACTGATACCCGTCGCGTTGATACCTCCTTTTCATTTCCTCAGTTTACACCTCCAGCGCGACCTGGAGAAGGTTCTTCGGCTCACCCATTTGGACATATACCAGTATCTATCCCTGCTATACCACCGTCTGCTACTTTTTCCCCTGTTTCTCCATTTCATGTGGAACCTTTTGATCCCACCAGTGAGCCGTTTCTTTGGGTGTCACCTTCTGCCATGCCACCGACCGACCCCTACCATTCTTTCCATATGGGGTATACTATTGAGGACGTTCTGATGTCTTTTGTCGCCCAGCACGAGGCACACACGCAGCGCATTCAGGAGCTTGAGAGAGCTCAGCCACCGCCGTGTTAGTGCCAGGATCAGACCCACTCTCCTTTGCAGCCCTCTCAACCTTTACCACCAGACTATGCTGCAAGCCTTTTGGCACTTGAGCAGCAGGTTGCTTCTTGGTTACGTACCCAGAGAGCCATGGAGGAGGACTGGCTCTAGCTGCGTCGTTTGTTTTACACTCACTTTCCCCCTCCTCCACCGCCATCCGTGTAGAGCTCTTTAGTACCGTATGGGTAGACGCTGGTGAGAAGACGGCGATTGCTTTTGACTGCACAGCATTTTTGGAGACTACATTATGATTCTGACTTTTGTTGACATGTATTTGATGTATTGACACTGATTTGATATAGTTTTTGGACTAGGGTGATGTAGCCCTTAGTCGACTGATGTTGTATGACACCGTGATGTACCTGTACGCTTACTATGTGGTCTCAATATATGGCAATCGCAGTATTCTCATCATATTTGATGCTTGATTTGGTTATCTATATTCTATGACATGGGATGTTGCGTGATTGATGTTTGTAACATGGGATGTTGTGTGATTGATATGATTATAACATGAGATGTTATGTACTATTACTATCGTTATATATGTACGCTATATTATGACCTGACTTGCGTATTATAACATTGGATCTTTACTATGGCCTGACCAACGTAAACACATCTTTTAGAAGATGCCGCCGAAACGTCCAACGCCGATGCCTACCAATGAGGCAGAACTCCAACAAGTCACCGCTGCTGCCATCGCACAATACGCCGCTTCGTAAGGAGGACCCAGCGGAAGCAGCTCAAACAACAATGGCAACAACAATCCACCTCATGGGTGCACCTACAAGCAGTTTCTAGACTGCAAACCGGTCAACTTTGATGGCACGGGAGGTGCTTTCGCCTTTGTTCGTTGGGCTGAGAAAACCGAATCTGTTCTTCGCATGAGCAAATGCGCGCTAGATCAGCAAGTCACCTATATCTCAGGGCTATTTTTGGATGGAGCCCTATCTTGGTGGAATTTGCAAGTACAGACACTTGGTGAAGCTGTTGCCTGCGCGCTAACCTGGACCGAACTGAAGGAACTTATGCGCAAAAAGTACTGTTCTCGCGCGGAAATCCAAAGATTGGAAACGGAGTTCTAGCATTTGAAAATGGAAGGTCCAAAGATCGCAGAATACGTTCAAAGGTTCCATGACTTATCGCATGTGGTACCCTACATGGTCACTCCGGAGTTCAAGCGGATTGAACATTTCATTTGGGGATTAGCTCCTCAAATCATAAGCATGGTGACCTCATCCAAGCCTGCGACAATTTCTGAGGCAATCGATTTGAGCGTAGCTCTCACTGAGGAGGCTATTCGCCAGAACAAGTTTGGTGATGCTGAGACTAAGAAGAAAGAGACTCACGTCGAGTCATCAGGAGGTAACAAAAGGAAGTTCTCGAACTTCAAACAAGGCGCCAGTGTGGTTGTTAAGAAAGGAGAGTCAAACGCGCCAGCTCAGGTTACAGCTGGTAGTGGGAATAAAGGAAAAGGATATATGGGTGCACATCCCAAGTGTAACTCTTGCCAACGTCATCATTCTGGCCGATGCGGGCCAAAAGTATGTGAAGCTTGTGGAAAGACTGGCCACTTGAAGGATTCTTGTTGGGCTAGTGTTGGCCGGGGAGGCCAAGGAGGATTTGGGAGTAGAAATAATAATCGTGGCGGTATTGGGAATCGCCCACAGGGGAACAATGGAGGAAACGGGAATCGAGGCAACAATGCGAATCAAGCTGGTAATGCGAACCAAAACAACAACCAAGCTGGAAATGGAGGTGGAAACGGGCAAAGACTTGGATGCTTTAACTGTGGTGATATTGGGCATTTTAAAAGGAACTGCCCAGAGATGAACCAAGCCCGTGGAAGAGTGTTCCATATCGAAGCAAGGGAAGCGCGCCAGGACCACAATGTCGTTACTGGTACGTTCCCTGTAAACCAACGCTATGCATCCGTTTTATTTGATACTGGTGCCGATTATAGCTTCGTATCGTTAGAGTTTAAGAATATGCTTGGTTTAGCCGCTAATAAGTTAGATATTCCCTACTCAATCGAATTGGCCAATGGGAAGTTAGTAGAAGCCAATGAAGTTATCAGAGGTTGTGTGATCGAATTGGGAGAGCGTGAGTTTGCTCTGGATCTACTACCAGTCCAGTTGGGAAGCTTCGACGTGGTGGTAGGAATGGATTGGTTATCAGGCAACAAGGCAGAAATAGTTTGTCACGAAAAGTCGTTCGTATCCCAACCGAAGATGGCGAAACAATTGTGGTTCACGGGGAGAAACGTGATACGCCGTTAAGAATTATCAGCTGCTTGAAAGCGTGAAAGTGTTTGCAGAAGGGATGTGTTGCCTTCCTGGCACACATTGTGGATAAGAAGGCTGCTGAGCCGAGAATAGAAGACATCCCTGTCGTGAGGGAATATCCAGAAGTCTTCCCAGAGGACTTACCTGGACTGCCTCCTCAGAGACAAGTAGAGTTCCGCATCGACTTAGTTCCAGGCGCCGCGCCTGTGGCTAAGGCACCTTATAGACTTGCCCCGTCTGAGATGCAAGAACTGTCGACACAACTTCAAGAGTTGTTAGACAAGGGATTTATCCGACCAAGCTTCTTGTCTTGGGGAGCTCCGGTCCTGTTTGTCAAGAAAAAGGACGGTAGTTTGCGTATGTGCATCGACTACCGGGAGCTGAACAAGCTGACGATCAAGAATAGATACCCTCTGCCAAGAATTGATGATCTGTTTGACCAACTGCAAGGCTCAAACTTTTATTCAAAGATCGATCTTCGATCTGGATACCATCAGTTAAGGATACAAGAGGAGAGTATCCCGAAGACAGCCTTCAGAACTCGTTATGGACACTACGAGTTCCTTGTTATGCCGTTTGGTTTGACAAACGCACCTGCAGTCTTTATGGACTTGATGAATAGAGTTTGCAAGCCGTACTTGGACAAGTTCGTGATTGTGTTTATCGACGACATCTTGATTTATTCAAGAACAAAGGCTGAGCACGAACAACATTTAAGAGCTATTTTGGAGTTGCTGAAGAAGGAACAGTTGTATGCCAAGTTCTCTAAGTGCGAGTTTTGGCTACGCGAAGTCCAGTTTCTTGGACACGTGGTTAATGGAAATGGAATCCATGTGGATCCAACCAAGATCGAAGCAATCAAGAATTGGGAAATGCCAAAGACGCCAACCGAGATTCGACAATTCTTGGGTTTGGCGGGCTATTATCGAAGATTCATTGAGGATTTCTCAAAAATCGCTCAACCATTGACGCTCCTCACGCAGAAAGACAAGAAGTTTGATTGGGGAATCAAACAGGAAGAAGCGTTCCAGATATTGAAGGATAAGCTCTGCAATGCGCCAATCTTAGCACTACCAGAAGGTACAGATGATTTTGTGGTATACTGTGACGCTTCGCGTCAAGGATTGGGTTGTGTGTTGATGCAACGCCAAAAGGTTATTGCTTACGCATCACGTCAATTGAAAGTGCACGAAAAGAACTATACCACACATGATTTGGAACTTGGCGCAGTGGTTTTTGCATTAAAGATCTGGAGACACTACCTTTATGGTACAAAGTGTACAATCTTTACAGATCACAAGAGCCTACAACACATATTCAACCAGAAGGAGTTGAATATGAGACAAAGACGATGAGTTGAGTTGCTGAACGATTACGACTGCGAGATAAAGTATCATCCAGGGAAGGCGAATGTGGTCGCCGATGCCCTAAGTCGAAAGGAGAGGATCAAGCCCATAAGGGTTAGGGCTTTAGAAATGATTATTCGAACCGATCTTTCCTTGCGCATTCGTGCCACGCAGAAAGAAGCTCTCAAGGAAGGAAACCTTGAAGAAGAATACCTCCGTGGGATGGAGAAGCTTTTGGTACCAAACGAGGAAGGAACGTTATGTTTTGAGAAAAGGATTTGGGTTCCTCTGTTTGGTGGTTTAAGGAAAGTTGTTTTTGATGAAGCTCACAAGTCGCGGTACTCTATCCACCCTGGAGCGGATAAGATGTACCAGGATCTCAAAGATTATTATTGGTGGCCTAGGATGAAAGGCGATGTTGCTGTTTATGTGAGCAAGTGCCTAACGTGTGCTAAGGTGAAAGTGGAATACCAGAAGCCTTTAGGACTTCTGCAACAACCTGAGATTCCCAAGTGGAAATGGGAATAAATCTCCATGGATTTTATTACAAAGTTGCCAAGAACGCCGAGAGGCCATGACACTATTTGGGTAATAGTGGATCGATTAACAAAGTCAGCACACTTCTTACCTATCAGAGAGAAGGATAATACGAGCAAGTTGGCTGAAATTTACATGAGAGAGATCGTCGCACGTCATTGAGTGCCTCTCTCGATCATCTCTGATAGAGACGGAAGGTTCATATCAAGGATTTGGCAATCCTTCCAAGAAGCTTTTGGCTCACAATTAAATCTGAGCACCGCATTTCACCCACAGACCGACGGTCAAAGCGAGCGGACGATACAGAATTTGGAAGACATGCTGAGAGCGTGTGTTATGGATTTGGGCGGTAGCTGGGATAAGCATTTGCCTTTGGTCGAATTTTCATACAACAACAGCTACCACCACAGTATTTGTGTCGCGCCATTTGAAGCCCTTTACGGACGCAAGTGCCGATCACCCCTATGCTGGGCCGACGCAGGTGATAGGCAGCTTGCTGGTCCCAAAATCGTCCAAGAGACGACAGACAAGATTGCACAGATTCTAAAACGCATCGAAGCAGCTCGCCACAGACAGAAAGCCTATGCAGATCCAAACCGGAAACACTTGGAATTCCAAGTGGGAGAAATGGTTTTATTGAAAGTTTCACCCTGGAAGGGTGTGGCACGCTTCAGAAAGCGTGGGAAGTTAAATCCGCGCTACATTGGTCCTTTCAGAATTTTGGAAAGAATAGGACTAGTAGCATACAAGCTGGACTTACCTGCTGAACTCCATTCAGTTCACGATACATTTCATGTATCCAACCTAAAGAAAAGTCCAACTCAAGATACCATTGCCATTCCCATCGACGAGATTCATGTTGACGACACGCTCCATTTCGTTGAAGAACCGGTTGAGGTTACGGATTGGAAAGTAAACAAGACCCGCCGGAGCAGTGTCAAGCTCGTCAAAGTTCGTTGGAATGCCAGACATGGTCCTGAATACACCTGGGAGCGTGAGGACCGGATGAAAGAGAAATACCCCCACCTATTTCCTAAGAACCCTGCATCTACAAGCAGAACTTAAAATTTCGGGACGAAATTTTTCTAACGGGGGGAGAATGTGACAACCCTCACCAAACCAGGTATCCGTACGACTTAATTAATAATTAATTACTGCTTAATTACTGTGCTTGTTTGAAATTACTGATGAACTGCTACTTGATTTCTGATACATGCATATACCTGCATCATACTTTACTTGCTGTCACTACATTATTTACATGCTGAACCTTAGTGACAAACATGATGCACAAAAGCAAAGTAGCACTATAAACGGATAACCTATTGAACATGCTGATAAGCCAGCATCAGGCAGACACTGCCTCTAAGGCCTGTATGAGCCAGAAATATTTTACTACACTAGTGGTGAGTGTAGGGATACAAGGGTTGTAGAACTGCGTCTCTAGGAATAAGTTACAATGACTGGATGTGCCTAAAACGTGCTCTAAGCACAAAATTCAGCACTTTACATAATAATTCAGCTTTTAGCTAACTAATAAAGTGCCAAAACATGAGAAAAATATTACTAGACACTTTCCAAGGTGTCAGAAATGAGTTGTGTCACTAAAAAGGGTAATAACGACATTTTAAAGCTTTGTTAAGCACTTTAACGGATTACTATCCAACCGAACAACCGGACTATACCCGAAACATGAAAATATTGCCATTAACATTATTCCTCTTTTTCTGAGCCAGTTAGGGTCCCTGAATACCCTAACACCCACTGTAAAGCACAACACACTAGTAACCGAGTTAACACTTAACTTAACTAACTAGTAATTGGTGTTTAGTTGAAATCGAACCAAGGACCCCCTCTAACCGAATTCGGTCCCCTTGGGGGACACCCTTGTACTTGATAGATTATTATAATCTCTTGTGCTTAATATCTTGCATACACATAATCCATTGGGTAACCAACATAAGCTTTGTCTATAAGATCAACATTTTGCACATCATAATCATTTCCATCACAACTCAACTTCACAACTCTCTCTCTCTCCCTAAGAGCTCTCGGCCGAACACCCACACTACCATCCACCCACTTTTCGATTTTGATCAAGTAATTCCAAGCATCTACAAGTGTTAAGGATCGCATATAAGGAACCTTGGTGCAATCGGAAGGCGAAGGACCTCACTACATTGCTTTTATCCACTCTTTTTGCGACTAGATTCTTCCCTAGCCTCGAGCTAGTAGTAAGTTGTTTAAATCACCCTCTCGAACTATTTTAAGATGGTTAAAATGATATGTAACGGTTAAAAGTTATGAACATACAAGTTGAAGCTTAAAAGTCTACTAAAAATGCTATAAGTGATGGTTAAAAGCTTGTTTGTTGTGTAAATCTTGTAGTAATTGATTTGTGTGATTATTTGGACCCGATCTATGTTGTGGTAGCTCGGATCGTCATTTAACCCGGGTTGGTCATGATCATGGATCATGACATAAGGTTGTTTTGGAAGTAACAAGGGTTGAAGGATGAACTCTACCACACATAAATCATGAACTTGTGTAAAAGCGATTTTGCTTGTGAAATAGTGTTTAAAACTAGTAGATCTACGTATCTACAAGCGGTATTTTCAAAGAACCAAGTAACAAAGAAATCATGTTTTCTAAAGACGGATCTTACACTGACACGAATGATTTTTAGAACACACAAGTGTGTAAACACTTGTGTAACACAAAGTTTCGACAAAAATAACTATTTTTGTAAAAGATGACCAGAAGTTGTAAAAACGGAACTTCCCTAAAAAAGAGGTTTTTACGAAACCGGATTGGTTTATACAAAGATCCACTAAAAGAAATGAGATTTACTACATATCTTTGGAAAAACTACAAGTTCATGTATTTTTGCGATTTACATCTATATTGACTAGCTCGATGGTTTGAATAATGTTTATTGTTGATTGAGAAAATGATTGGTTTGATTTATAAAAGAAAATGATACGCTTGAAAGCGTGGCCACCTCCAGTTACAGAGGAAACTCTGGCGAAATTTTTCTAAACCTAACACTTAGAATTATTTTCACCATAAGTGTTAGAGATACTTGTCGACTTGTTTTCAAACTACGAATTTCGCCACGACTTTGTTTACAAAATATCGGAGGTGGGATTTCACAAAAATAAAACTTGATAAATATATATATTTAGTATATATTTTTCACTTGATATGTGTTTATGATTATTTTGTGAAAATACTAGTATTATTTTTAGGGTAAAAATAATACAATCAATTGTTGATGGATCCAAAATAATACGAACGCCTTCGCGATAAATATATAAGTTACACCGGTAATTATTATTACCACTTGATCATTAAAACGTAACTTACGCATTTTAAGAAAATATGACTTAACGCGTATTTTTGTTAAAGTATTATTTTGGGGAAAACTATGTGTAATAGAAAATATAATATTTTTGAGAAGAATATTTATATTTGGGATTTGAAATAAAATGTATTAAGTGAGACTTAATAGTGTAATTCGAATGTTATGAACACACATGTATTAAATTCCCCCATCCTTGGGAAGGAAAACGACTACCAAGTATACAAAAATATAAACACGAAATAGTTGCCTAACTATTTCCCAAAAACTTAAACCATGAAGCTAAGGCACGGCCGTCCGTCTAATAGAGTTAGTACGTGTAGGTCGTTACACAACTGCTTGATTTGGAGGCATACTTGGTAGAGACGCACCACTGTGAGTTCATGACCCCCTTTTCTCTTAACTGTTTTCAGTTTTCTAAACTGCGGGGGTGAAATACATGTTACTATGATTACGAATATTTCTTACATGGTATGGTTAGCGTAAGGAGGGTTATTAATTAGATCATGTGAGTGGGTAGGCGAGAACTGGAGGCCATTAATCCTCATTGTAGGACCGAGGGACGTAAGCGGTAGATCTATCTGGGTGTAGCGAGCCCAACCCCAGGCCCAGCGTAACGGACCTCGGGGTGACTTTGTACTCATCGCAAAATCTGCTAGGTTTGAGTCTTCCTACTTGCACTTCACACATATCATTGGCCTTGCAAACCATTGGTGATCTCTTTTTCCTTATTTGCTACATACCAGGATTTTTATACTTACAAAGGTTTATTTACTCACTTACACATGAACTCGCTCAACATTATTGTTGATTTTTCAACTTACATGTATTTCAGGGAATTAAAGGATCTGGCGCGGTATGACACGTTTTCCCGCTGCACTAGTTACGAGGTCATCCGGGTTTGGGGAATGTGACTCTTTCCTGGACAAGTCACAGTCCTTAAACTGTGTTTATGTCATGTTAATGTTTGTGTTTGTTGAACAATGTCGTTAGGATGTGTTTCCGTTGAGACAAAGTTGTTGTATTTGGTTTTTAAAACTTAATCGAATGGATGATCTTGCATGATTTTATTTCATATAGGTTTGTTATGGTTAAGCTATGGTATTAAGCAGTCACACCAAAATAACCACGCTTCCGCAAGGCCAGGGTGTGACACGAAAAGCAATAAAAGAACGGAGGAATACTTACAAAGGGTCCCCGAAAGCTAATCTTGATCCAAGTAGCTCAGGTATGAAACAATGGTTTCAACTTAGAGCTTCTCAAATCAGATTCTTGTGGGTTTTGCAATGAATGGGGTTGGGTATTTATAGTATTCCTCGAACCGTTAAGATCGTTTCTTGAATAACGTGATTGAATCTCATCCGTACACTTGTTGGAATGTTGTGGTGACTCAAAATGGCCCCTCATGAACTGAAAGGGCAAGTGTGGGTGAGTTGTTGGGTGCTTAACAGCTGTAATATGCTGTTAAATTGATCTTATCTGATCTAGGGAGCTGACGCGGGCTACGTAAGAGGACGCACTAATCTTACGCGGGCTGCCTGGCCTGTCTGGTCATAAACAAACTTTCAGAAATGACAGTTTAGGTCCCTGTTGTGGTTTAAGGCCATTTCCGACAGGTTTAAGGCCCGTTAAGCCAACGTTAAGGCCCTAAAATGATGCCTAAACATTTTGGACATGAAACATGCTCAAAAATATGTCGGATGTTGGTTCGTTTTGTCGCATGATCGCGGTGTTCGCTTAATTACGACGGAATGCGCACAAGCGCGAAAAACGATCCAAAACGCGTGACAAATGGATTTTTCTTATGCCAAACACTAAAATAAAATATTTTAGTGCTTACATAAATTTTTTGATGTCCGGATGTATTCAGAACGTAAGTTATGCGCGAAAGTGCAAACTTGTGCACTTTTTGACGCTTTTAGTCCCTGAATGACCCAAAAGTTTATTTTAGCACACCGAACCCCTCAAAGCCTATTTCTAAGCTATATAAAGGATATTTAAGGTGTGTTTAACTTATGGTCATGTTCCGGAATGTTAGTTACAGTTCAAATTGGCATACTTTCACAGTTTGTCAAGTTTAGTCCCTGTAAGCGAATTAACTTGTTTTTGCCATACCAAAGCCTTCAAAACTTATTTCTAAGTTATGTAAAGGTTATTTAAGGTATGCTAAGTATATGTTGATGTTCCAGAGTATTTTTCGCATTAAACTGATTACGTTTACGCACCAGTTTGCGTATAACTCTCCAGAAAGCGATATAGAGTTTGAAATTGAATAAAAGTCAAAACATGAAAAATGTAAAACATAACCAAACAAACATTGGGATCAAATAACTTTGTTTTATTGATAACTGAATTGTTTACAATGATTTCAGACACAGATGTTACAGTAATCTATTTTGGTAATGGCTGGGAAAAACACCTCCCGTTAGTGGAGTTTTCGTATAACAACAGTTACCACACCAGTATCCAGGCCGCTCCGTTCGAGGCATTGTACGGACGGAAGTGCTTATCACATCTTTGTTGGGTAGAGGTTGGCGACAGTCAAATCACTGGCCCCGAACTTGTAGTAGATACAACCGAGAAGATTGCTCAGATACGACAACGAATGGCGGCAGCTCGTGACCGTCAGAAAAGCTATGCTGATAAGCGGAGGAAATTACTCGAGTTCCAGGTTAGGGATCAAGTGCTACTTAAAGTCTCACCTTGGAAAGGTGTAGTTCGTTTTGGCAAACGAGGCAAGCTCAATCCGCGTTATGTCGGACCGTTCGAAATCATTGAGAAGATTGGCAAGGTGGCCTATAAGCTGAATCTACCTGCAGAACTCAGCGGAGTTCTCAATGTTTTCCATGTGTCGAATCTGAAGAAGTGTCTGTCAGATGAGACCCTCATAGTTCCTCTCAAGGAGCTCACTATTGATGATCATCTGCGATTCGTCGAGGAACCAGTAGAGATTACTGATCGAGATGTTAAGATTCTCAAGCGTACCAGAATACCTCTAGTTCGAGTTCGTTGGAACTCCCGTTGTGGCCCAGAGTATACCTGGGAACGAGAAGACCAAATGAAACTCAAGTATCCCCAGCTGTTTAAGAAAAGTGCATCCACTACTGAGGCTGAAGCTACTGCAGAATTTCGGGACGAAATTCCAAATCAATGGGGGGATGATGTGACACCCCAGGAAAACCAGGAAACCACGCAACTTAACTAGCTTCCTCAGTAACCACGTGCTAAATTTCGAGACGAAATTCTCTTAACACGGGGAGAATGTGACAACCCTCATAATCACATGTATCTGTACGATTAATTAATGTTAATTAAAGTGCTTGATGTCTGTGCTGAATTACTTAACTGCTTCCTGATTACTGTGTCATACTTACATGTGCTTGTTAACATACTAGTCTTGTGCAGAAAATTGACTAAATAGTCCTGTATGTTTTCCTAAGTGTTGGGAATTAAAAATGTTACAAAAAGATATATATAGGACACTATATGGAATAACTTAACACTTTAACGGAACGGTATTCAACCGAACAACAGGACATTACCCGGAGCACTAAAATATTGCAAGAAGCATTGTTTTTTATTTTTCTGAGCTAGTTATGGTTCCCGAGCACTATAACACATTACATAATACATGAAAAATACTAAACACTAAACTTACAACTTTAACCCTCCACTAAATCACCTACTTACCCTCAAATTACAATTTACCCCCCCCCCCCCATGTATAATTTTCGGCTCACCCAAGGTGGCCCACCCCAAGATTGTAAATCTTCCAAGAAATCTCTAGTGATCTTCATTGGATTTTGAGTTGATGGTGCATTGTACTTAGGGGACACAATAACCCTTGGATAATAACAATTAGGAATTATATGTAGTACTTATCTTCTCCATCAGACACCACACCACAATCCTTCCTCCCTCCTCCACAACCTTCGACCGAACACCCCTCTTACACCCTCACCATCATCAAGTCTTGATCATCCATTTCCAAGGCCATTCTATGGAGTAAGAAGGTGAATAACGAAGCTCGGTGTTCTCGGAAATTGAAGGACCTCTCTCGTTTGTTATTATCCTTAACATTTTCATCTTGATCTTCCCTAGCTTAAAAGCTAGTAGTAAGCTTCTTTGATCTTGTTTGCTTCATGTTTTGTAGTGGTTAAAGGTTATTGTTGATTGGTTTATACAAGAACACTAAGATTCATACACTTAAAACTTGAACATAAAGGTTACATAAAATGAAATCTTAAAGAAGTAAAGTTGTTTTGATATGTTGTTGATTACTTGATACTTGCTTGTTGATTTCTAGTAATATGATGATAGATCATCATATGGAACTTGTTAAGGCATAGAGGTGACTATGTGCTTGTATGAAATAATCATCTTCTAGTCTACACATGAACTTGAAAGAAAAATGATTTTTTCTTGAAAAAAAAATCATAAACCAAGCGAACTAGTGATCTTGTAGATCTAAAACTTGTGAACGATTTTCAAAGAGAACCAAGTTTAAAAGGATGATTTTTAGAAGAACATGGTTTTTATTAAACCAACACTATTTTAAATAACAACATAAGTGTAGAAATACTTTTAACACAAGAAGATGTTATAAGTAAACATTTTTGTAAATTATATTTACAAGTTGTGAACATCTAAAAACCCCGAGAATGGGATTTTTAACAAAAGTAAACACATTTCGGAGGGTAACTAAACCCACTAAACGCCATACCAAGTTATTACGCGTTTTTATGAAACATCAAGTTCATGTTGTTATGTAAAGTGCATTGTTTTTGCACTTGACTAGGGTAATGTTGTTTAGTAACTTGTTGTTGATTGTTGAATGATTTTTGGAAACGAAAATGATATGCTTATTAGCATGGACACCTCCGTTTACAAAGGAAACTCTGGCGAAATTTTCTAAAAATTTCAACACTTAGAAAATATTTTTCTAAACAAGCGTTACAAGTATATTTTATAACTTGTGTTTCGAATATAAACTTCGCCATAATTTTTGTAACAAAATACAAAGTGTCGGAGGTTGGGTTTTTTGTAAATAAAAATGGGTAAATATATATTTAGAATATATATCTTATACTAGAACACTTGTGTGGATACTTGCTTATTTTGTGAGATAGTTATATTATTTTAGGGTAAAATAATGTAACTTAACAATATAACTTGACATTTGAATTGTGTGGTATGTGATAGAGGTAATGAGTAAATAAACCGTACGTAGGATAAGTGTTATGCATGAGAAACTGATTGTTATCCGTACCTTATTAGGACGTGCTTGATTTCTGATTATTAGAGTAACTAATCTAACCGAGCAAACCAAGGTGAGTTCACACCCTCTACAAGGTATGGGATTCCCGGTGGTTTGGGAATGGGTTAAAGAATTAAAACAGAACCTACATATCCTCCTTGGGTAGGATATGTACCGCCATCCTCCATGGGTAGGATACCAATATTAATCCTGCGTATTCTCCTTGAGTAGAATACATGCGTTCGTCCTCCATGGGTAGGACAACAACCTTAAAACTTACTAGACAAAACTCTATCATTAAGTCCCTCATTTTATATTGACTTAATCGCCGAGCCCAATGGCGAGCGGGTCATTAGTTAATAGCGCTATTAGGTTTAACAAACCTCACACCGTGCCAGTCAGACGGGCGTGTACTAATGAACTATGGCAAACTGTCAATGATGATAGACATTGACGTAGGGCACAACTTACTTTCATTAGTAGTCGATATGGTAACGGTCTAGTGGTTCACATGGGGAAGCCCCCACTGATCATGGATATGGTTTGGGTAATAAAGAAGGAACTGGTTAATCATAATTCAACTACGGGGTAACCCCCACGGCAAGTAAGCCAGCAAAAGACAAACCCAGTTTTCGGAAACATCTTAAAACTAAATAACCAACCGTGAACTCACTCAACTTTGTTGTTGACTCGTTGTTACATGCCTTACAGGTCGTTAGATGCTTATGGAGCTTGCACGAGGAAGTGGTCGTTGTGGGATATGGACTGTTATGTCCCGTGCTAAACATTTAATCCTTATGAACTTATTAAACTTGTGTTTTGGACTTTAAACTTATGAACTATGGAACTTATGTTTTGGGTTTTATCTTTAATGCTTCCGCTGTTTAATTTGAACTTGGTTAACTAGCTTTTGGTCACCAATTATATTGTGGTTGGTTTTATTTACTTAATTACGTTGTTCAATATGATTGGTGGCTCGACCCTGGTCATGTCACGCCTCTTAGCGGTGATACTCCGCATGGTGGATTTTGGGGGTGTGACATATTACACTTAAATCCCTAAGGTTTTAACAAAATTATAGATAATTAGTTACATTTTTCTCTCTTCACAACAAACTTATAATTCTTTTATGCATTCTTACCGTATCTTATAAACTATAATGTTTTTAAAAAAATCCAAAGACAACATGACGACCTACACATTTTTGTCGACGTTTCGGTAATTGTCTTGTTTAGTATCGACACGTGGATTAAAATGTACAAGTAGATGATTCCTTAATCTACAAGTGATTAAAGCCCAACCATGCACACCCTAATGATGTTTATGTTTATAAAGGATACGATTGCAAGTTTAAATAATTTATTAGTCCCTTAAAAAAGAAATTTTCCACCATTCAGGATATTATTTGTTAGTTATAGTCATTTAACCCAACTTTCAACATTTACAAGCATTATAGCACATAGTACAAGTATTTAAAGCATCACCATGTTAAAAATGTTGAAAACGTGTTAAAAGCAGAAAAAAATGTGAGTGGCTTTTTCAAACACCCTTTCTTTCTCCCTGAAATATATCTAGATCCGTTTTCAAAATTCAAATCTCACTCATCAAATTCTCCCCCTCTTCCTATCTCTTATTGACAATAGCAAAATCGACTCTCAATCAACAACTTTGTGCAAACCATCTGCTTCGCCGTTTAACAGTCATTGTTTATGAAGGACTGTACAATACTTTAACCTGTTTTCCGGATTTCTTATCTATATACTATATTATAATGCATGAGGTGAGGGCATTTTAAGATACCCAAAAAATAAGAACTTTTCCCTCCCTTTATTTATATAAAGACCCCTAAAATGAGGGTAGTTTGGTCTTTTAAACACTATTTATTTTTTAGCCCCTAAACTTATTACACTTAAATCCCTAAGGTTTTAACAAAATTATAGATAATTAGTTACATTTTTCTCTCTGCACAACAAACTTATAATTCTTTAATGCATTCTTACCATATCTTATAAACTATAATGTTTTAAAAAAAAATCAAAAGACAGCATGACGACCTACACCTTTTTGTAGACCTTTCGGTAGTTGTCTAGTTTAGTATCGACATGTGGATTCAGATGTACAAGTAGATGATTCCTTAATGTACAAGTGATTAAAGCCCAACCATGCACACCCTATTGATGTTTATGTTTATAAAGGATACGATTGCAAGTTTAAATAATTTATTCATCCCTTAAAAAAGAAATTTTCCACCATGCGGGATATTATTTGTCAGTTATAGTCATTTAACCCAACTTTCAACATTTACAAGCATTATAGTACAAGTATTTAAAGCATCACGATGTTAAAAAATGTTGAAAACGTGTTAAAAGCAGAAAAAATGTGAGTGGCTTTTTCAAACACCCTTTCTTTCTCCCTGAAATATATCTAAATCCGTTTTCAAAATTAAAATCTCACTCATCAAATTCTCCCCCCCCCTCCCTCTCTCTTATTGACAATAGCAAAATCGACTCTCAATCAACAACTTTGTGCAAACCATCTGCTTCGCCGTTTAACAGTCATTGTTTGTGAAGGACAATTCAATACTTTAATCTGTTTTCCCGATTTCTTATCTATACTATATTATAATGCATGAGGTGAGGGCATTTTAAGATACCCAAAAAATAAGAACTTTTCCCTCCCTTTATTTATAGAAAGACCCCTAAAATGAGGGTAGTTTGGTCTTTTAAACACTATTTATTTTTTGCCCCTAAACTTATTATGTGACAACCCTCATAATCACATGTATCTGTACGATTAATTAATGTTAATTAAAGTGCTTGATGTCTGTGCTAAATTACTTAACTGCTTCCTGATTACTGTGTTATACTTACATGTGCTTGTTAACATACTAGTCTTGTGCAGAAAATTGACTAAATAGTCCTGTATGTTTTCCTAAGTGTTGGGAATTAAAAATGTTACAAAAAGATATATATAGGACACTATATGGAATAACTTAGCACTTTAACGGAACGGTATTCAACCGAACAACCGGACATTACCCGGAGTACTAAAATATTGCAAGAAACATTGTTTTTATTTTTCTGAGCTAGTTATGGTTCCCGAGCACTATAACACATTACATAATACATGAAAAATACTAAACACTAAACTTACCACTTTAACCCTCCACTAAATCACCTACTTACCCTCAAATTACAATTTACACCCCCCCCCCCCCCCATGTATAATTTTCGGCTCACCCAAGGTGGCCCACCCCAAGATTGTAAATCTTCCAAGAAATCTCTAGTGATCTTCATTGGATTTTGAGTTGATGGTGCATTGTACTTAGGGGTCACAATAACCCTTGGATAATAACAATTAGGAATTATATGTAGCACTTATCTTCTCCATCATACACCACACCACAATCCTTCCTCCCTCCTCCACAACCTTCGGCCGAACTCTGCCCAACTAAACTTGCAATGTGAGTCATTCTCTTTTTATCAACAATGTTTTACAATACTCAAATTATTTTCAAAAGTTATAGTTACAGGGATTAAGTCGTGGTTATCTTGAATCACTGGCAAGTGGGGTATTGTGCACATTACTAATTTCTCATGGTTAGGTTCATCAACCTAACAGTGATAATCATCACTACTTGGGTGAAAGGACCCAATAGTGGTATGACCATCGTCACCAGGGTGTGACACGGCTCCAGATAAAAATAAGATTGTAGCCATTGTAATCGCTCTTATGCTGTAATTTATAACTAATGTGTCGTTTTATTTAACCTGAATGACTCGCCAGTATTTCCCCGCTGACAAAATATTTTCAAAACATGTTTCAGGTGACTTACTGTGAACCAAGAAAAACGTGCTACGGAGCACTAACAAGCTTGAAGTGGTGGCTCAGTAAAATAAATAAACATGTTTTGTAAAACAAGGGATTTCCTCATGAAATTTCCTTTACTGTAAATTATGGGGCTTGTCCCAATTTATGAAATAAAATAATTGGGCATTTTCACGTTTCAAAAGATCCTATTAAACTTCCGTTGTCAACTCAAATAATAAATACCACGGGTTTCTGTCCCGCGGCTCCTGGACCGGGTCACATCGGGACGGGGGCCTTGACAGAAAAAGGTGGTATCAGAGCCACTGATTTAAGCCAATTAAGTATTTAGAAATACTTAATTTTTCTGATTGCCATTCTGTGAATTTAAGTTGATAAATGAAATTTTAACTTAGAAATGTGTGTATGTTTCTTCATGTGTGCTAACAGCGTGAATGAGTTGTCTGAAGCTCTTCAGAATCTCACTATCTATTCTGCTGATATGGAGATTTCCGGGGGTTTTTCCGATTATCTGGCCGATACTGAAGAACCTATGGAATTCCAGGTTCAAGCCCAACCTCAGGAGAAACCCAAGTCGAAAAAGAGAAGGAGATTCGTAGGCTGGAGACGCGTACGGAGGAAGAAGCCAGCCGCACAGAGGATTAAAAAGACCGAGGACCCAAATGATAAAGGGAAAGGAAAAGAGATTGGGGAAAGTTCAGGGCAAGCCCAGAAAAAGCCACCCTGGGAGGAGCTTGACCGCAAACTGGCAAATTGTGACCTCATTGGACCTGCCAATGAAGACCTCTTCAATTACTCCGCCGAATCACAACTTCCAGTTAACTTAGCACCTGCTATCCCAGATCCCATTGTCAACCACCAACTTCTACCCGGAGAGCTGGAGGAATGGTGGACAAGTGATTGGCAATTTCAGAATCTTTTGAATAACCCTAATACCTTTTTCCCCCAGTTTGACCCAGAGCCTGCACCAAACCCACCTATGAGCACCGAGAACTTGGCTGAACTCCACTACTATGGCGAGGAGCTGGTGGATGCAAGAAATAGAATCCGGGAAGTGGGGGAGAGGATATCATGGAAATACGACAAGAGGGAACATCATTTCTGAAGTGCTAGCTGACAAGGATCGTATGTGGATGTGTGGTTATGTGTTTAATAATAATAAATATTAATCAAAATATAATTATGTAAAATAACTTAAAATAAAACTTTTGTAATATAACTGGTGTGTATGGATGCATACTAATATATAAAAATATCAACGTCGCAAAGTCGACAATTTTGGCTATACGTGTTGACGTGATTATGTGCAATTGTTTTATTATATTTGGTTGTTATTTATTTTGTGCTAACAACTTATATATATTAATTACCAGATGGAACATGTTGTTAACGAACCAGTTAACGAAGTTAACCAATCTGAACAAAACCATGAAGATCAATTCCTTAATAGGCAAGATATAGAAAACATCGTTGCCCAGGGAATAGCAAATGCTATTCCAGCAATCCTTGCTGCTGCCCGAAATCTAGTTGAACCTAAACCAACTACTCCCAGCAAACGTACTCACGGTGATAATTTCAGAAATAGTGTAAATGGAGGCGGCAACATTAATAACAATGATAATGACGTGATGCAAGCCCCATTTCTTAAGAAAATGAAAGTTGCAACGCCTGGTTGCACTTACAAGGAATGTCTTGCCTGTAAACCAATCGAATTTGCAGGCAATGAAGGGGCAACTGCTGCACTGCGTTGGTTAGAGAAAACCGAAGCAGTAATTAAAATAAGCAAATGTGCCGAGGAAGACAAGGTCATGTACGCGTCGCATCTTTTTAAAGAAGGGGCACTAGAATGGTGGAATACGGTACTACAAGCTAAGGGAAGCGATGTGGCTTATGCCATGAATTGGGAAGAATTTAAGAGACTAGTAGAAAGAAAATTTTGTCCCGAATATGAAAAGGAACAAATGACAAATAAGTTCTTAAACCACCGGATGGTGGATGTTGATTGTCGAGGGTATACTTCGACATTCTTCGAGTATGCTAGAGTTGTACCAACCCTGGCTTCGCCAGAACCGGTACTTATTTCTCGCTATATCTGGGGTTTGATTGGCGAAATCTGTGATATCGTTAAAGCTACGAGACCCCGCATAATTGACGATGCAGTAGAATTAGCCAACACTTTAACCGACGGACTGGTACCCACGCGAGAAGAAAATCGGAAGAAGGAAGTGGCCCAAAAGATTACCCAAGGATTTCGTGTGGGTAATAGTAGTAATTTCAAGAAAAAGGGGACTGGGCAATCTTCCACTGCTCCGTTCTGCGGTACCTGCAACAGAAAGCATTTTGGAAGATGCAAAGGGTATTGCAATTTCTGCAAAATTCCAGGGCATCAAGAAGAAGATTGTAGGAGGAAGAAATCAACAATCTGCTTCAACTGTGGAGAAGCTGGAAATTTTAGACCAGACTGCCCTAAATTGGTCAAACCAGCTGACAACAAAGCCAAACCTACAGAAAGAACTACCAAAAAGAATGCAAGAGCATTCCAGTTGACTACCCAAGAAGCAGAACTCATCCCATATGTGATAGCTGGTACGTTCCTAGTTCACGACGTTTATGCAAAAGTATTATTTGACTCTAGTGCAAACCAAAGTTTTATAAATACTTCATTCTGCCAAGCTCTTAAATTACCCTTAACCAAACTTAGACAAGTTTTCACTGTAGAAACGGCAGATGGGAATTCTGTTAACATAGATAAGGTTTTGCAAGAAGGAAAGATAGAACTCTTAGGCCATAAATTTTCTGCAAACCTGTTACCTATGAATTTAGCCGGATTTGATGTTGTGTTAGGAATGGATTGGTTAGTAGCCAACCATGCTCGAATTTTCTGTGATAAGAATTCCATAGAAATTCATGCACCCACAGGAGAAGTAGTAATGATTACAGGAGATAAGCCACGTAAGCCAATGAAGTTCATTTCTGTAATGAAAGTTGCTAGTTATTCAAGAAAACAAGGAATAATGTATATGATTTCGGTAATCATTAACACTAAAGGAAAGGAACTTAAGAAAATTCCTGTAGTATCAGAATACTCAGATGTATTCCCAGAAGAACTACCTGGATTACCACCCGATAGGGAAGTAGAATTTAGAATTCATCTAATTCCTGGAACTACACCGATAGCCAAGGCACCTTATCGGTTAGCACCCACCGAAATGTTAGAATTGAAAAAGCAATTAGATGAATTATTAAGCAAAGGATTCATACAACCTAGTTCATCCCCTTGGGGAGCACCAGTGTTGTTTGTAAAGAAGAAAGATGGTTCGATGCGAATGTGTATCGATTACAGGGAATTGAACAAGGTTACAATTAAGAATCGATACCCATTACCTAGGATTGATGATCTTTTTGATCAACTTCAGGGAGCTAGATATATTTCTAAGATAGATTTACGCTCCGGATATCATCAGTTGAAAGTACAAGAAGAAGACATACCTAAAACTGCCTTCAGAACTAGGTATGGTCATTACGAGTTTACAGTCATGCCCTTTGGATTAACAAATGCTCCTGCAGCATTTATGGACATGATGAATAGAATCTGTAAACCGTATTTGGATAAATTCGTAATTGTCTTCATCGACGATATACTCATTTATTCCAAAAGTCAGGACGAGCATTGTGAGCACCAACATGCACTCTTAACTTTGTTAAGAAAAGAGAAACTTTATGCCAAATTCTTGAAGTGTGAATTTTGGCTTCAAGAGGTGCAATTCTTAGGACACATGGTGAATCACGAAGGTATTCACGTAGATCCCTCCAAAATAGAAGCAATCACCAAATGGAAGGTCCCGCAATCAGCTATGGAAGTTAGAAGTTTTCTAGGATTAGCCGGATACTATAGACGGTTTATTAAGGATTTTTCTAAGATAGTTGTTCCATTAACTAAGCTAACCTGTAAGACAGTGAAGTTTGAATGGGGACCCAAGCAAGAAGAAGCTTTTAAGATTTTAAAGCAAAGGTTAACAAACGCCCCAATTCTTGCCTTACGAGAAGTGACAAAAGATTTTGAAGTTTACTGTGATGCTTCTAAGCTAGGATTAGGATGTGTGTTGATGCAACGCAAAAAGGTAATTGCATATGCATCAAGGCAATTGAAGAAGCATGAGGAAAATTATACGACTCATGACTTAGAATTGGGAGCAATAATTTTTTCCCTTAAGATTTGGAGACATTATTTATATGGCAGTAAGTTTACAGTCTATACAGATCATAAGAGTTTAAGATACATATTTGGGCAAAAAGAATTAAACATGAGGCAAAGAAGATGGATGGAAATTCTAAGTGACTACGACTGTGATATTCAATATCACGAAGGAAAGGCAAATCTAGTAGCAGATGCCTTAAGTCGTAAGTATCATGAGAAACAACGACAAGTTCGTGCTCTTAGATTAAGTTTACAATTAGATCTAATGGAACAACTGAAAAACATTCAAGAAACAGCAATCAAGGATGATGCTGAAGGAATGAAGGGAAGAATAAAGGAACTAGAGCAAGGGACTGATGGAATTTGGAGATTCCACAAGAAAAGGATTTGGGTACCAAAACAGGGAGAGTTAAGAAATAAGGTTTTAGAGGAAGCCCATAAATCTAGGTATACCATGCATCCTAGTAATAATAAGATGTACCAAGATTTAAGGAATAACTTCTGGTGGATAGGAATGAATAAGGACATAGCTAGATATGTTTCTAAGTGTCTTACTTGTTCACAAGTTAAGGCAAAACACCAGAAACCTTCAGGTCTACTACAACAATTAGAAATGCCTATACTAATAACCATGGACTTTGTTACTAAGTTACCCAAAACCAGAAAGGGTAATGACGCAATTTGGGTAATTGTGGATCGATTAACCAAATCAGCTCATTTTCTACCCATGAAGGAAACCTTTAGTATGGAAAGATTAGCAAAATTGTATGTAGATGAGGTAGTATCCTTACATGGAGTCCCACTCTCCATTGTATCAGATAGAGATAGTCGTTTCACTTCACATTTCTGGGCTAGTTTCCAAGAAGCCATGGGGACACGATTAAATTTAAGTACGGCTTATCATCCCCAAACAGACGGACAAAGTGAAAGAACGATCTAAACCCTGGAAGACATGCTCAGGGCATGTGTGATAGATTTTGGAGGAAACTAGGACAACCATTTACCTTTAATTGAATTCTCCTATAACAATAGTTATCATTCGAGCATCGAAGCTGCCCCGTTCGAAGCACTGTATGGACGAAAGTGTAGAACTCCAGTTTGCTGGGCAAAAATAGGAGAAAGCCAACTATCAGGTCCCGAGATTGTGCAAGAAACCACCGACAAGATCACTCAAATCAAGGAAAGACTAAAGACGGCTCGAGATCGCCAGAAGAGTTATGCAGACAATCGACGCAAGCCACTAGAATTTCAAGTTGGAGACAAGGTACTCTTGAAAGTTTCTCCTTGGAAAGGAGTGGTTCGATTCGGTAAGAAAGGAAAGTTAAGTCCAAGGTACGTAGGACCATTCCCAGTAATCCAGAAAATAGGACCAGTCGCCTATCGCTTACAACTACCAGAAGAGTTAGCCGGAGTACATGATGTATTTCTTGTATCTAACCTCAAGAAATGTCTATCGGACGAATCGCTAGTAGTCCCTCTTCAAGACATAGAGGTAAATGAAAAGTTAAAATTTGTGGAGAAACCACTGCAGATAGAAGACATAAAGGTCAAGTTTCTCAAACACAAACGACTAGTGCTGGTCAAAGTCAAGTGGGATTCAAAGAGAGGGCCTGAGTACACTTGGGAACTAGAATCAGAGATGAAGCGAAAATATCCCTATTTGTTCCAGTAAATGTCACACCCCGATATTTCCACGTATTACCGGTAGGCCCGGTGGGGAGTATCGTGATGTAGTTGATATCATCATAGTCAAACAACACAATTTTAAATGCACAGTAGAAGCAAAAGATAGATTTATTTCAACCGAATAAATTGTAATATTAAGTATCACAAAATAGTTGAAACAGATCCACAGGCGGATCAAATAAACAGAAAACGTAGTTTAACAGACTCAAAATGCATCCAAGCTTGCGAGACTCTTATTGATGCTAAGGAGAGGCCAGCCTATTATGAGTAGTACATGCACTTAGCCTTTTTGAAAAGGTTTAAGAAAAATTGATTTAAATGCACAAGGCACAAAACATTTTATAACTTGGGATAATTATTTATATATAAACTTGTAAAAGAATTATATGTTCGTTATACGTTCAGTAGCCCGGATTGACACCGGGTTAAAGATTAATAGACACACCACATGATATAGTCCCGCGGCGGGTTATTCCCGAAACCAGCGGTTATACCTTATTATTATAAATGCACTGTCGGGTGTACGCCTACACCCCGTGCTTAGGTCATGGCCATTTCTTAAAATGATGCCAAGGATATCCGGGACATGGTCATTAACCCCCCAAAGGTTTTAAGCAAACAAAACAATTTAAACGGGACATTTCAATAATTTAACCTTCATACAATTAAAAATTCAATGTCCGACCAAGCGGTATTTTATATACCGTACCCCAAGCCCGTATAGGGAAAATAAGTTAAAAGTATTTACCTTTGCAAGTATTAATCACAAACAGCAAGTGCATGTAGCTTTTACCTGGTCTCCTATTAAGGGTCCTATGCTCGATTAGGAAGCCTAAGAAAACTTGGTTGCTGACCAGGGAGCTCCAGAAACAAGCTTGTGAAAGTTTGCAAGTGAATGTGTGAAGTGTTGCAACTAAGGATCCTCTTATATAGTGATTTTAATCACATAGGATCATGCCAAGAAAGTCTATGCATGGTTCCTGTTCATTACAAGTGCCCCTAGTGCATGAGAAACCATTGGGGCTGCCCCTGGTATGCAAAACAAGCGAGTTGAGTCGGTTAACAGGCCTGAACTGGCAGTTGCAGGTGATTTCTATCGCTGGTGTGCTCAGGCGGCCCGCGTAAGGGTCCTCTTGTGGCTTACGTGGCCCGTGTGGGTGGTCAGAACCAGCCAAACAAGTTTCATTATTTGCACTTTAGGTCCCTGGTCCTTCCAAACGTGGTTTTAAGGTTATTTCTTGCACTTTTGGCCCTCTAACTTGACTTTTAAGGGATCCAAGACATATACAAACTTTGTTAAGTCCTTGGTTAACTTTGTGATCTCACGAAAAGTCATAAATTTCTACGTTGACGCTTTTAACCCCTCGTATACGAATATTATCATAACTTTCTCATACTTTATCGAAACTTTGTGAAATTTTTATCACTTATTCTTGTGAGCATAATTAATCGTTACAAAGCTTCGGGTTCGCTAAAAGGTCACACAGAGGTATACTTTAAGCATGTTGACACATTTAACCCCTGTAGTTTGTAATTTCTCACTTTCTTCCACAATTAGCTTCGTATGATCCATAACTCATTCGTTTAAGGGTATAAACATCGTGTAGGGTTATTGAAAGGTATATTTATCCATTGTTGTCACTTTGAAACCTTTTATTCACATACTTTCTTTGTTTGTCAACTTTAGTCCTTCATAAGTGATCTTTTACACGTTTAAAGCTTGTCACACCCCGACCACGTGGAACATACAAAACGTGGCGGAAACATCGGGGAGTGTTGTAACAGAATTAATGTTTCACAACCATGGAAATTTAAGTTTCGTTTTATTGATTAAAAGTGTTACAATGTCTTAATCAAACAAGGAAAAATACAACATAATTAACTAGTCTTGCATCTTTTATTGTCACTAAAGCCCAAGTCTGTCTATGTGTATCTTGATCATCTTATGCAACAGCTCCTGAAAAACACATGTGAAAATAGGTACGTCAGCATAAAAATGCCTGTGAGATACATAGGTTTTGTGAAAATAAGATTCATGACTTATGTTTGAGAAAATGTTTAGTCATGAACCTTGTTATTTGCTTTGTCTTGTAAATCATTTGTAAAACGATAAGATCAGATGATAAGTATAAATAAATGTCAGGTTAAATGAATAACCAAGTAAAAATGTGTTTGTATAAGATAAGTTGTTTATAAATCAATGTCTTGTGAAAAGTATGTTATTTGTATAAAATGTTCTATGTCTCAAACTGAAATGATTCAAATAACGTTACAACATGTAATACCATACAAACACTTATATATAGGAAGTACCAGTGGCGTATCCACCATGCTTGTATCATATTACACATGCATCGTTACTTAATCACTTAATCAAACCAAACCAAACAATGTAAAATGTTCATGTCAAGATGTAAATCATGTCAAAATATCTATGTCAAATATCCATGTCAAATGTCTATGTCAAATATCCATGTCAAATGTCTATGTCAAATATCCATGTCAAATGTCTATGTCAAATATCCATGTCAAATGTCTATGTCAAATATCCATGTCAAATGTCTATGTCAAAATGTCATGTATGGCAAGTGAAAGGTCTCAACTAAACCATATGCACAAAAACAAAGTATTGAAGTAAAACTTGGTTTAAATCAAAGCTATGTTTTGTGTAAATGCATACAAATATTTAATATGAACATTTATGCGGTATTGTGAATATGCATACATCCAAGCCTGGCGACTGAGGTGATAAACCCTTTAAACAAATTAAAGGTCTATCTGTCTTTATAACAACGAATTCGGTCATTCCTTTCTGTCCCCTTTCCCTGGGATGTCCGGAACGGGAGTTGTCAATTCCTATGGTACCACTACCTACTAACGAACGGCGTAGGTAATGTTAATGAATGTATTGTCCCATGTAAACAAACCAAATGTCATAACAAAATGTAAGCATGTGATGAAAACAATGCACTAAGTATGTAATCAAATGAACATACATAGCGTGAAATGTCATGTAAAACGATGTACTAAGTAATGCACAAAATGGGCACACCTAGCATGAAATGTCATGTAAAACGATGTACTATAATGTACTAACGAACATAGCAGGTATATGATGTGAAAACAGGAAAGCATGAAAGTAACAAGTAGGCACATGTGTTCCACCCCAAAACAGTTTGGAAAACAGTAAAAGAGGGGTCTATGTACTCACTTGAGATTGCTCAGAAGTCCTAGGATAACCACCAAGCAAAGCTAGAGATCACGGAATCAAACGGCACCTACTATAGGTAACTACATTAATAAACCGGACCTAAATCGGAAGATCGGGTAGCATTAGAGTTTGTAAACCAAACGAGTGTAGAGACTCGTGTCATTTGGTTTAACAAAGCCTACATACTAAATGAAACTTAACCTAATTGTATACGACCCATTACGACCCGTTTAGGTAGCTTATGCTACTTTAACGCGTCGTTCGCGTGAAACGCGTTCGGACCGCCTAACTAGTCCTATGACAAGTGTTATATGCCTAAACATGTTACATAATCTGTTATGTGACAAAAGTTTAGGTTACATATCCTTAATTACCAATTATACATGAAAAGGGTATTCTGGTAATTTACCTAAGGCATATAAACTACCTATCATGCAACTACTTAAACGATGTGACCATAGGGTATAACCTCGGAAGGTTATGCCCTATACTAGGGTCACCTAATGTATTTGGTCGGATCCTAATGATCGACCAAACTGGGTCGAGTTCGAAGGTATAGGCGATTTATTAGATCGCCTACCCTACGACCCTAGACAACGTGGTAATCAGTGGGCATAGTCCCAAGGGACTATGACCAACGTGATTACACTCACGTTGCGAAGTTCAAACAAACTTCGCATTGACCATTACTGGTCAACGCTGAAAGTCAAACAAAGTTTGACTTTCTGACTCGAAAAGCAATAAAATAAGGAAAAGAACGAAAGAATACTTACCCAGGGTCCCCGAATGCTAATCCCGATCTAAGAACTCAGGTATGAAACAATGGTTTCAACTTAGAGCTCTCAAAATCAGAATTCTAGTGAGAAATGCAATGGGGGTGGATGGTTATATATAGTTTTCGGGTAACCGTTAAGATCGTTTCATGGAAAACGTGCCATGATCCCATCCGTACAAGTGTCGGAAAGTTGTGGTGGCTTAAATTGGTCCTTATCTTAGTGACTAAGCAACTTAAAACATGTGGTTAAGGATCAATTAGTTGCAACTTGTATTTAAAACATTGAATCTGGTCCAGATCATGCAGTCGCGTAGCGCGACTGGTAAGGCTTTAGGCGTCGCGCTACGCCACTGACCCATCTGATTCAGAAATGTTTCTAAATTGGCAGAAATGGTCCCTGTTGTGTTTTAAGCCCTTTTTCGATGCGTTTGAACCCCGTTAACCTCATTTCAAGGCTCTAAAATGAAGTTAAAGTATAGGGAACTCAAAACATGCTCAAAAATATGCCGGAGGTTGGTTCGTTTAGCCGTACGAACGCGATGTTCGCTTAATTACGACGGAATGCGCATAAGCGCGAAAAACGATCCAAATGACGCGACGAATGGATTTTTCTTAAGGCGAACACTAAAATATAATGTAGTCATGCTTACATAAATTTTTGGATGTCCAGATGTATTCAGAACGTAAGTTATGCGCGAAAATGCAAACTTGTGCACTTTTTGACACTTTTAGTCCCTGAATGACACAAAAGTTTATTTTAGCATACCGAACACCTCAAAGCCTATTTCTAAGCTATGTGAAGGATATTTATGGTATGTTTAACTTATGGTCATGTTCCGGAATGTCTGTTACAGTTCAAATTGGCATACTTTCGCAGTTTGTCAACTTTAGTCCCTGTAAGCGAATTAACTTGGTTTTGCCATACCAAAGCCTTCAAAACTTATTTCTAAGTTATTTAAAGGTTATTTAAGGTATGTTAAGCCTATTCCACTATTCCGGAGTGTTTGTTGCATTAAACTAGTTATATCTACGCATCGGTGCGCGTATAACCTTCTAGAAAGTGAATTTAGAGTTTGGATTTGAACGAGAATTGATATGTGCAAAATGATACACATATTTTTACAAATCCCAAGTATGAAATATAATATTTCATTGGTTCGGTATTTGTTTGATGGCCGTGAAGGCACAGGTGTTACAGTCTCCCCTACTTTAGGAAATTTCGTCCCGAAATTTATTTAGAGGAAACTTGTGAGAGTTTAAAACATGAAGTTGAAAAGATCAAACAACATTGGTTAGGGTTCTTGAACTTCTAGTAACCTTAATAACATTATGTTTGCAATGTAAGAGGGACACTTATATACAAGTATATGAAGCGTCATTGGTGCGTCCACCATGCCTCCATTACATCGTTCTCATTTTGTTATTGTTGTCACTATCGGTTCCTTCACATAATAAATCTTACTGGATTTCTGTGCACTAAATTTCATAATTATGTGCGCATCCATAATTAGAGAATTCCTTGCACAGTTCACACAGTCTATTTTATAATGTGCAGGGTAAAACCAGATGAACAATCCTGTGATGAGCGTGACTTAGACCGCCATAGAGTCCTTTAGACTAAATCAATAAATGATTTAAATAGACTATCAAGGAGTCTGTCCAGCTACATCACTAGATGTCATTCTTTAACCAGATTGCGAATCAATCTTTTGACTAGACCACTAAAAAGGGTCTGGAGTGGTACTATATAATCCAAGGGTCTTAACTATTACATAGAAGCCCATTAAGGATTTAAGGTAGTACCTTTGAATATCCTTCTACGAATCCCTCATATGAAGATATGAAAGATTCTACGAGGATTTTGATAACGAATATCCAGAGTATACCAAAAACACAAAAATGCATAAAAGAAAACATAAGATGAATAAACACATAGTCACATAACCACAAAATTGTTTAACTAGAAGTTTGTTCTGCTAACAGAGTACATGTATTTAAAGCACACTAGGAATCCATCTCGTGGATTTCATTTGGTACTTTAAACATTATCAAGAATCTAACTATAAAGATAGAAAGATCTTTAAAAGAAAAATTCGATTTCGATTATAAGGAACCGAAATGTTCGAATTCAGGTACATAAGGAATCCAATTAAGGACTCTGATTTGAATGATGATTATCCACAAGGGTCTAATTGTGGAGATAAAAAGATCCCATATGAATTTTTTTTAGAAGTTGAAGATGTTTTGAAATCTTGCACTGGATGTGCTTATGTCAAAACATGAAGTAAGAATGCTTATGAAGTTGAGATGCTTGATATGTCAAGGCGACATATGAAGCAGATTTTGAAGGTTATGTCAATGTACGAGGAAAATATTTTTGAAAACTGTGCATGGGGTTCTTTTAAGAAAAACTGTGTTTAACGTTTTTGAAACCTTATATATAATACTTTTTGAAATCATAAAGTAGGTGTATTAGATAGATATATTTAAAAATGTTTTAAAATCATGCGAGATGAATTTTGAAATTATGTATAAGGTTTTTGAAAGACATGAATGATGCTTTTCGAAATCATGCACTTGATAAGAAAATGTATTGTGTTAATATTGTCTTCAGACTATATGAAATATTTTGAAATTAGAAAGGTTGGTTTTGATAACATGGCCAATGTTTTTGAAATAACATAGACAATGTATCTAGAAAAATTGTTTTCAAACTATATGGAATGTTTTGAGATCATGAAGATTGTGTTGAAATACTTGTACTGTGTATGTTGAAAAATCAAAACGTAATGGGTATGAGATTTGAAAATATCCTGAGTTATCCAACCAAGGATTCAAAAGTACAGATGTGCAAAAGCACGATTACTCATACTTTCACTTTATTTCCTGTACTTCGTTTCTTAGAATGAAACGAGTATTTAGAACTTTCGAGGAAAATTATGAGCGATCACTTGAAAGAGAGAATCACAAGAGTAGTTTGTAAGGAACATAGTTCCTTAGTGCAGGTATTATAGGGAAAAGCCATAAACACATGTAATGATACTTGTATAGCAGAATTGTGAACAACAACTTTTATTTATGAACAAGACATATTGTTTCACAATACACGAAACAAAAGAAACAAAGGCATAAGACAGCAACATCCTTTGTTCAGCCAAATGCTCATCCGAGGGTTGGATTTGCACTGACTATCTTCGGGCAGTTGTTCCTGAAATGGCTCGTATCGCCACAGTTGTAGCAAGCACCACGCGGGAAACGAGCTTGAGTAGGGTTGACTTGGAGTTGGGTAGCAGCAAGATTTGCAACAGCTTTGTTCTGGATAGCAAAGCGGCATGTGTTGACCAAATGTCCCCGCCGTCCACAGTAGGTACATTTCCAGCAGGGTAGGAGGTTTGAATGATGACCGTTGCATCGCTTGCACCTAGGAGCAGTTCCTAAGTACGGCTTCCTAGCTGGTGGCCTTGCCACTTGGCTAGGTCCAGCTTGATTAGGTGTAACCGCTGCGGGTTTCCTTGAAGCCTTACGCTTCCTTGATGTTGTTGCAAGACTGACTACTGCTTCCTTTGGTGTCTCTTGAGTGGCTTCATTGTCGAGACGAGAGGCTTCATTGTTAAGACGAGCCATGGCAATACCTAAATCCACAGTCCTCTGAATCACTTCGCCAATTTGCTGGACAAATTTGGCTGTTCGCTCGGGCATTTGACCAGTGCCAAGAGGAATAGACATTCTAGAAGAAAATGAAAGACAGAGGAAGAAACGAGTGAAAGGTTATTGGATAATCAATACAGAATGGTAACGAATGAAAATTGTGATCATTTGTTTGTTACCTAAGGTAAACAAATGAGATGGTGACAAATCAAAGTAAATAGGTCAAAAATAATGTATCGCGAAGACATGCTTGCCTATAAGTGAACACTCATCCCAAGAATTCCCAGGTAAGCACAACTGGTCTCGCGTCTGATGAGATGTATACGAAGTGCTTGCCTAGACAGAAAACCCAGAATACAGGCATTCACCCTTCCAGTTTGCACGTGTACACATTATTTAAAACCCAAAACCTTGACGAAGTTTTGAAAACTCAAAGGGGTTCAAAACCATATAATAGAGAGTTCAAAACCTCACAATAGAGGGTTCAAAACCTAGTAATCAATCATCCTAGAACAGATGATTAGTTTTCAAAGCGGTTTTGAAATTTATGTTTTTGTTGCGGTTGTCGCCTAAGGATAGGCGACAGTATTGTTTTATGACTAAACGCAAGTAAACTCGCGTTAGGGTCCTAAGAAGGTTATAGACTAGGTCAAAGCATTACTAATTACTAATAACCTAATTCCCTATAACCATTGGCTCTGATACCATCTTTTCTGTCACACCCCGACCACGTGGAACATACAAAACGTGGCGGAAACATCGGGGAGTGTTGTAACAGAATTAATGTTTCACAACCATGGAAATTTAAGTTTTGTTTTATTGATTAAAAGTGTTACAATGTCTTAATCAAACAAGGAAAAATACAACATAATTAACTAGTCTTGCATCTTTTATTGTCACTAAAGCCCAAGTCTGTCTATGTGTATCTTGATCATCTTATGCAACAGCTCCTGAAAAACACATGTGAAAATAGGTACGTCAGCATAAAAATGCCTGTGAGATACATAGGTTTTGTGAAAATAAGATTCATGACTTATGTTTGAGAAAATGTTTAGTCATGAACCTTGTTATTTGCTTTGTCTTGTAAATCATTTGTAAAACGATAAGATCAGATGATAAGTATAAATAAATGTCAGGTTAAATGAATAACCAAGTAAAAATGTGTTTGTATAAGATAAGTTGTTTATAAATCAATGTCTTGTGAAAAGTATGTTATTTGTATAAAATGTTCTATGTCTCAAACTGAAATGATTCAAATAACGTTACAACATGTAATACCATACAAACACTTATATATAGGAAGTACCAGCGGCGTATCCACCATGCTTGTATCATATTACACATGCATCGTTACTTAATCAAACCAAACCAAACAATGTAAAATGTTCATGTCAAGATGTAAATCATGTCAAAATATCTATGTCAAATATCCATGTCAAATGTCTATGTCAAATATCCATGTCAAATGTCTATGTCAAATATCCATGTCAAATGTCTATGTCAAATATCCATGTCAAATGTCTATGTCAAAATGTCATGTATGGCAAGTGAAAGGTCTCAACTAAACCATATGCACAAAAACAAAGTATTGAAGTAAAACTTGGTTTAAATCAAAGCTATGTTTTGTGTAAATGCATGCAAATATTTAATATGAACATTTATGCGGTATTGTGAATATGCATACATCCAAGCCTGGCGACTGAGGTGATAAACCCTTTAAACAAATTAAAAGTCTATCTGTCTTTATAACAACGAATTCGGTCATTCCTTTCTGTCCCCTTTCCTTGGGATGTCCGGAACGGGAGTTGTCAATTCCTATGGTACCACTACCTACTAACGAACGGCGTAGCTAATGTTAATGAATGTATTGTCCCATGTAAACAAACCAAATGTCATAACAAAATGTAAGCATGTGATGAAAACAATGCACTAAGTATGTAATCAAATGAACATACATAGCGTGAAATGTCATGTAAAACGATGTACTAAGTAATGCACAAAATGGGCACACCTAGCATGAAATGTCATGTAAAACGATGTACTATAATGTACTAACGAACATAGCAGGTATATGATGTGAAAACAGGAAAGCATGAAAGTAACAAGTAGGCACATGTGTTCCACCCCAAAACAGTTTGGAAAACAGTAAAAGAGGGGTCTATGTACTCACTTGAGATTGCTCAGAAGTCCTAGGATAACCACCAAGCAAAGCTAGAGATCACGGAATCAAACGGCACCTACTATAGGTAACTACATTAATAAACCGGACCTAAATCGGAAGATCGGGTAGCATTAGAGTTTGTAAACCAAACGAGTGTAGAGACTCGTGTCATTTGGTTTAACAAAGCCTACATACTAAATGAAACTTAACCTAATTGTATACGACCCATTACGACCCGTTTAGGTAGCTTATGCTACTTTAACGCGTCGTTCGCGTGAAACGCGTTCGGACCGCCTAACTAGTCCTATGACAAGTGTTATATGCCTAAACATGTTACATAATCTGTTATGTGACAAAAGTTTAGGTTACATATGCTTAATTACCAATTATACATGAAAAGGGTATTCTGGTAATTTACCTAAGGCATATAAACTACCTATCATGCAACTACTTAAACGATGTGACCATAGGGTATAACCTCGGAAGGTTATGCCCTATACTAGGGTCACCTAATGTATTTGGTCGGATCCTAATGATCGACCAAACTGGGTCGGGTTCGAAGGTATAGGCGATTTATTAGATCGCCTACCCTACGACCCTAGACAACGTGGTAATTAGTGGGCATAGTCCCAAGGGACTATGACCAACGTGATTACACTCACGTTGCGAAGTTCAAACGAACTTCGCATTGACCATTACTGGTCAACGCTGAAAGTCAAACAAAGTTTGACTTTCTGACTCGAAAAGCAATAAAATAAGGAAAAGAACGAAAGAATACTTACCCAGGGTCCCCGAATGCTAATCCCGATCCAAGAACTCAGGTATGAAACAATGGTTTCAACTTAGAGCTCTCAAAATCAGAATTCTAGTGAGAAATGCAATGGGGGTGGATGGTTATATATAGTTTTCGGGTAACCGTTAAGATCGTTTCATGGAAAACGTGCCATGATCCCATCCGTACAAGTGTCGGAAAGTTGTGGTGGCTTAAATTGGTCCTTATCTTAGTGACTAAGCAACTTAAAACATGTGGTTAAGGATCAATTAGTTGCAACTTGTATTTAAAACATTGAATCTGGTCCAGATCATGCAGTCGCGTAGCGCGACTGGTAAGGCTTTAGGCGTCGCGCTACGCCACTGACCCATCTGATTCAGAAATGTTTCTAAATTGGCAGAAATGGTCCCTGTTGTGTTTTAAGCCCTTTTTCGATGCGTTTGAACCCCGTTAACCTCATTTCAAGGCTCTAAAATGAAGTTAAAGTATAGGGAACTCAAAACATGCTCAAAAATATGCCGGAGGTTGGTTCGTTTAGCCGTACGAACGCGATGTTCGCTTAATTACGACGGAATGCGCATAAGCGCGAAAAACGATCCAAATGACGCGACGAATGGATTTTTCTTAAGGTGAACACTAAAATATAATGTAGTCATGCTTACATAAATTTTTGGATGTCCAGATGTATTCAGAACGTAAGTTATGCGCGAAAATGCAAACTTGTGCACTTTTTGACACTTTTAGTCCCTGAATGACACAAAAGTTTATTTTAGCATACCGAACACCTCAAAGCCTATTTCTAAGCTATGTGAAGGATATTTATGGTATGTTTAACTTATGGTCATGTTCCGGAATGTCTGTTACAGTTCAAATTGGCATACTTTCGCAGTTTGTCAACTTTAGTCCCTGTAAGCGAATTAACTTGGTTTTGCCATACCAAAGCCTTCAAAACTTATTTCTAAGTTATTTAAAGGTTATTTAAGGTATGTTAAGCCTATTCCACTATTCCGGAGTGTTTGTTGCATTAAACTGGTTATATCTACGCATCGGTGCGCGTATAACCTTCTAGAAAGTGAATTTAGAGTTTGGATTTGAACGAGAATTGATATGTGCAAAATGATACACATATTTTTACAAATCCCAAGTATGAAATATAATATTTCATTGGTTCGGTATTTGTTTGATGGCCGTGAAGGCACAGGTGTTACAAAGCTCATGACACGTGTCAATACATTATTGGACATAAATTTACGAGGTGTTACATCCTCGCCCCCTTAAAAGAAATCTAGACCTCGAGATTTACTGAAATAAATGAGGGTACTTTTCCTTCATTGTGGACTCTACCTCCCACGTATACTCGGGACCTCTGCGGGCATCCCATTTGACCTTTACTATTGGCACATGCTTCCTTCGAAGCTTCTTTACCTGTCGATAGTCGATTGACAAAGGTTTTTCCACAAATTTCAAGCTCTCGTCTATATGCACATCCGTATGTGGCATAACTAGCGATTCATCAGCTAGACATTTCTTTAGATTACAGATGTGGAATACATTGTGAATACCACTGAGCTCTTCAGGTAAGTTTAACTTATAAGCCATTGTTCCTACACATTCGATGATCTCGAATGGTCCTATATACCTTGGGCTTAGCTTACCTTTCTTACCAAAACGCATCACCCCCTTCCAGGGTGATACTTTAAGCAACACTTTGTCACCAACCTCGAACTTTAGAGGTTTTCGCCTTAAGTCTGCGTAGCTTTTCTGCCTATCTCTGGCAGCCTTGAGACGATCTCTTATCTGGACAATCTTATATGTCATCTCCAGGACTATATCGGGTCCTGTTAGTTGGACATCTCCAACTTCTGCCCAACAAACGGGCGTTCTGCACTTCCTTACATACAAAGCTTCAAATGGTGCAGCTTGGATACTAGAGTGATAGCTATTATTGTATGAAAACTCGATCAATGGAAGATATTCATCCCAACTTCCACCTAGGTCGATAACACAAGCCCTTAACATATCTTCCAGTGTTTGAATCGTTCGCTCACTTTGACCATCCGTTTGCGGATGATAAGCAGTGCTAAAGTTCAGTCGAGTGCCTAGGGATTGCTGAAAACTTTTCCAGAAATGCGATGTATACCCTGTATCCCTATCAGAAATGATAGATACTGGTACCCCGTGGAGAGATACAATCTCGTCCATGTACAGCTGAGCTAACTTATCTGAGCTATGTGTTTCCTTAATAGGTAGGAAGTGAGCTGACTTAGTCAGTCTATCCACTATCACCCAAATAGTATCGTTTCCTTTCTTTGTCTTGGGTAACTTGGTGATAAAATCCATTGTCACCATTTCCCACTTCCAGGTGGGAAGTTCAGGCTGTTGTAGTAAACCTGATGGCTTTTGGTGTTCAGCTTTGACTTGCGCGCATGTCAAACATTTTGCTACATAGGTAGCTATAGACTTCTTTAAGCCTATCCACCAAAAATTTACCTTCAGATCCTGGTACATCTTATCAGCCCCAGGATGAACGGAGTACTTAGAACTGTGGGCTTCTTGGAGGAGCACATCCCTAAGTCCTCCATAAATTGGAACCCATATTCGTCCATTTAATATCAGGATTCCGTCTTTGCCATAGGATAACTGTTCAGCAGTTACTCCTAGCTTCTCATCAGGATAGTTAGCTTCTAGGACAGCTTCCTTCTGCGCAGCTAACAACCTTTCATTCAAACTATTCTTTAATTCAATGCTCTTGGCATTGATTCTTATGGGCTTCACCCTTTCCTTTCTACTTAAGGCATCGGCAACCACATTTTCCTTGCCTGGATGGTATCTTATCTCACAGTCATAATCATTCAAGGTTTCCATCCAACGTCGCTGCCTCATGTTCAAATCCTTCTGATTGAACAGATGTTGAAGGCTTTTGTGATCCGAATAGATCACGCACTTGGTTCCATACAAGTAATGTCTCCATAGTTTTAGTGCAAATACAACGGCACCCAACTCTAAGTCATGGGTGGTCTAATTCTTCTCATGCACTTTCAATTGTCGAGAAGCGTAGGCAATAACTTTGCCTTTCTGCATAAGCACACATCCCATACCTGTGTGCGATGCATCACAATAAACTATAAATTCATCAATTCCATCTGGCAACGTCAGTACTGGAGCATTGCTCAACTTCTGCTTCAAAATATTGAAAGATTCTTGCTGCTTAGGACCCCAATCAAACATGATATTCTTGCGGGTTAATGAAGTTAGGGGTGCTGCAATCCTTGAGAAGTTTTCAATAAATCGCCTATAGTATCATGCTAAACCTAGAAAGCTACGAATCTCAGTGGGCGTCTTTGGTTCTTGCCAATTCTTGACAGCTTCAACCTTAGCAGGATCTACTTGGATACCATGCTCATTAGCCATATGTCTGAGGAATTGGACTTCACGAAGCCAGAATTCACACTTTGAAAACTTGGCATAGAGCTTCTCCTGCTGAAGTAGTTCCAGAATGTATCGAAGATGCTTCTCATAGTCGGCCTGATTCTTTGAATAAATCAGAATGTCGTCAATGAAGACAATAACAAATTTGTCCAAGTATGGCTTGCAGACATGGTTCATGAGATCCATGAATGCTGCTGGTGCATTAGTGAGCCCAAAAGGCATCACTAGGAACTCGTAATGACCATAACGAGTCCTAAATGCAGTCTTGTGCACATCTTCATCTTTAACCTTCAGTTGATGATAGCATGATCTTAAATCGATCTTGGAGAAATAATTCGCCCCTTGAAGTTGATCGAACAGATCGTTGATCCTGGGCAATGAATATCTATTCTTGATAGTGACCTTATTAAGCTCGCGATAATCGATGCATAGAAGCATCGACCCATCCTTCTTCTTCACAAACAGGATTGGTGCTCCCCAAGGAGATGAACTAGGACGAATGAAACCTTTTGCTAATAAATCGTCTAGCTGAGTCCTCAACTCTTTCATCTCTGTTGGTGCCAACCTGTAAGGTGCCCTCGCAACAGGTGCTGCTCCTGGAATAATGTCAATTCTGAATTCTACTTGCCTATCTGGTGGCAAACCAGGTAGTTCTTCAGGGAATACTTCAGGATATTCAGAAATGACGGGGATATCTCCAATCTTAGGCTTTAGCTCATTAATAGTCACTTGTGCCATGTAAATGACACAACCCTTCTTCAAACACCTTGATGCCTTGAGTATAGACACTTGCTCAGGTAATCCATACTGGGTATCTCCCTGAATGTTAAGTGACTCACCAGACGGAGTCTTGATCACTACTTGCTTCATGTTGCAAACAATCTGGGCCTGGTTATGAGATAACCAGTCCATGCCTATAACTATATCAAAACCGGCTAACTTCAAAGGAAGTAAGGACAAAGGAAAAGAGTGGTTCCTAATGGATATGAAACATCCATCTAACACGGTTGATGCGGTTTCTTTGGTGCCATCGACTAATTCAACCTCATATTTTATGCTTAGGGTTCTAACAGGTAGGTTTAACAGCTTACAAAACTTATCATCAACAAATGACTTATCTGCTCCAGAATCAAATAACACCCTTGCATAAACATCATTAATTAGGAAGGTACCTGTTATGACATTATCATTCTGGATCACCTCCTGTGCGTTCATCTGGAAGACCCTAGCATTGGTCTTTTTCCCATCCTCAGCCTTCTTTGCAAACTTTGGGCAGTTGGACTTGATATGCCCTTTTTCGTTGCAGTTGTAGCACGTTGCGTCCTTTATTTTCTTACAGTCCAATGTCTTGTGCTCAGAAGATTTACAAATCCCACAAACTCTCGGCTGTGACTAGGATTTCGACTCATATCTGCACCTCCCGAAATGGTGCTTCTTACAGATCTTACACTTGGGCTTATCACCGGGCTGTTGACCATCCTTTTTAGTTCCAGAACCCTTTTTGTGGTCATTGTTTCTCTTATGCTTCTTGTCTGATCGTCGTGAGTTGTCATCCTCACGCTTCCTCTTCTCTGCATCTGTGTTTCTCAGCGATCTCTGCCTGACCGCGTCCAAAGTAAGGGACAATGATATATCAGCTGCAGACCGAAAAGTAGCTGGTCTGGAGGCCTTTACACTGGCCTTTATTTCTGGGGCCAAACCCCCAATGAAACGAGCTATCCTCCGGAGTTACCAGATACGGAACCAGTCTTGACATAGTGTTGAAGCTCGTAAGGTAGGCTTGACAATCCAGATTCTTCATGACTAAAGACAAGAAATCAGACTCAATCTTTTTGATCTCATGCTGAGGGCAGTAATTTTCCTTAATCAGCGTCACAAACTGATCCCAAGACAAATTGTACAATGGGATTTTCCTTGTGGCTTGGATCAAAGACCTCCACCAGGCTAGTGCCTCACCTTTGAACGACTGAGATACAAATTTTACCACATCTTTATTAGCACAACCACTGATATCTACCACGGTGTCCATCTCATCTAACCATGACATGCAGTCAACTGCTCCTTTCTCCCCAGTAAAATCCCTGGGTTTGCAGGAAACAAAGTACTTATAGGTGCAACCTTTAGCACGTGGTTCTTGGTTCAGCACAATTCTTTTAGATGTAACACTCCTCTGGTTCGATGAGTGATGAGAATCACTCTTGTGAGCAGTGTGAGTTCTAGATGGTGGTTTTGAGTGTGGTACAGATTGGGTCCTGACATGCATACCATTGGATTCATTGAACTGCCTGTCCAAAGCTCGCTTAACAGCATTATCTATTAGTGCTTGTAATTCTGCTCCTGCTACGTTGACCCTGGAGGTGTCATGATTCTCTCTGGGGTGACTGTTGACCTCGTCTGACCCAGGCATGTGGCTTGATTGCTACATAAGATAAATGATTTAATTCATTCAGAGGTCCATAACAGTTTTATTATTCTAGAAGATTTATTAATCATGGTATTTAAGAACCATTTCGATTAATTTGTTAAGCATATATATATATATATATATTCAGGATTTTCATTATAATAATCCTTAGTTATAATTAAAATATATTAATGGCAAAAAGGCCTAGTCACGTGGACGGTTTTAAATTTTTATTCATGATCTTATAGGATCAAGGTATTGAGGTTTTAATTTCTAATTCATTACCTCTTCTTAACAGGGGGTCGAAGACCACAACTGTCTTTTGTTTTATATGACAATGAGTATAGCCCGTAGGCGTTATATCCCTAATGGATGTTTTAATTAATTAAAAGTATTTGGGAGAATCCAATATAAGGATGACTTATGCGATTTTATCGAATCACATTTTGTCAAGAGTGTTAACATGTTTTTAGATGTTAACAAGGATTGGAACCTTTTGGATAGGTTTTACCATCTTGGTCATGTCTGCAATGACATATAGACTAGGTTTTACCTTTAAGATTCTTTTTAATATTTAACGCATAACAATCCTAAATTGAGGTGTTAATAAGGGTCTGAATCTAATTATGGAACAACCATTTTGGCCTTGTGTTAAGATGACACATGGCTAGGTCTTGTCCCTTTTTAGATTTTGTCATTTTTATTATAATGATAGATCTTATATAAAGGAATGTTATTTTTCATTTATTTCACATGTTATATTTATGTATATAATTTAGCAAAAATGAAAATTTAAATTAAATCATTTCACTGCAAAAATTAAACAAGTACAGATTTGCCCTAAACGGGACTTCTACTGAAATAACATGCCCGCGCAGGGGCTTAAACAGAAATAACATACCCACGCAAGGGTTAACAGAAAGACATGCGCACGCAGGGGCAGAATAAAAAGACATGCCCATGCATGGGTAGAATACAGAAACAAATGTCCACGCAGGGACATGATTACAACACTAAGAAAAAACAAACAAATAAAGGATTTAATGATCCTTTTTGCTCTTTCCTTTAATTAAGTTTGTCAGACTCTTGAACATTTCTCAGTTTTACCTACAGTCTTCCCGCACTTCCTGCCGCACCTCATTAATCCTTTGAAGAATTTCCTGATGCTGCGGTGGCGACATCACTAGCGGCTGCGGGGGTTGCTGATACAGCGGAGGTTGAGGAGGCGGCGGTTGATGATACCCATATGGTGGGTACCCATAGTTCGGGTATCCAGCTTGATATGGGACCCCAAAGGATCCTTCCGGATGATGGGAATTGTAGTTTGCCACTGCTACCAGGTAAGGGTCGGCCTCTGCATAGTTATAGTTGGTGTAGACTGGCTGCGCAAAAGGGATTATACACCGCAGAACCGGCGTATGTAGGAATTGGGTCGCCAAAGCCCAACGGTGGTGGTGCGATAGGCGCAGAGTTTACTTCCAAGACGGGGTTTGAAGGCCCACCCATCTGCGGGTCTTCATGGAGTGGTGGGTAACGGCTGCCACTTGAAGGTTGAGGGGTGCTGATACGCACTCCTCCTCGCACGGATATCCGTGCGTTCGATCTTCTTCGCCTTGGTGACTCCGGAGGCTGTTGCTGAACTGGTGGTGGTGGCGGAGTGACCGCTACAAAACGGGAATCCTCGGAGGGATCCTGTTGTGGTTGCTGTTGCTGCTGCGGTGAGTTATGGTAACTGGGAGTAAACACCTAGTCTATCTATCGGAACCTCTCCTCATAGCTGTCAGGACCTTTATAAGGTGATCAGACAAAAGGTGACCCATCCGAAATTTCGATGGGGTGGTTAGGGGTCCCGATTGGAGGCTCGGCGGGATCCGTGTCTTCGTCCATGTCCATCGCATGGTCGCCCAAGAAGTGGTCTTCAGGTCCTAGTGGGTTAAAACCCACTGGTTCTTCAATGTAGTTTGTCGGGTTGAACCGGCTTTGGAAGACAGGTGTCGGGTCATCGAAAGAATGGTGAGGGTTGGATCTTTGGAGAGGGATGAAAGATGGTTGCGGGTTATGGGGCTCATTTTCATAATGAGGCCCGTAGGAATGGTGATAGGATGGTGACGAACTTATCAAGACGGATCGCCTCGCTGGCTCTATATACGTCCTCCAATGCTCCTGAGGACTCGTACTCATCGAGGCTGGTGGGGTTCGTCTGTGTGAAGGCCCAGCCTCATGGTCGTGGCCTGTGATTGGTGCCTTTCCTCTTCCCCTATTGACTCTTGGTGGCATGATTTAACCTGTCAACCTAAACAAAGATAACAACAAGGAAATATATAAAAGACAAAAATAAAACAAATTGGGATTTGTCCTAAGTTCTTTGTCTAGACTCGAAAATTTAGGAAGGTGCAACTATGTAACTAAGATTAAGCACAAAAGGTTAGTGTTTAATTCACTTGGTGTTGGCTCTGATACCAACCTGTCACACCCTGATATTTCCACGTATTACCGGTGGGCCCGGTGGGGAGTATCGTGACGTAGTTGATATCATCATAGTCAAACAACACAATTTTAAATGCACAGCGGAAACAAAAGATAGATTTATTTCAACCGAATAAATTGTAATATTAAGTCTCACAAAATAGTTGAAACAGATCCACATGCGGATCAAATAAACAGAAAACGTAGTTTAACAGACTCAAAATGCATCCAAGCTTGCGAGACTCTTATTGATGCTAAGGAGAGGCCAGCCTATTACGAGTAGTACCTGCACTTAGCCTTTTTGGGAAAATACGTCAGTTTACACTGGTAAATACAATTAACCGACTCATTTTGAAAAGGTTTAAGAAAAACTGATTTAAATGCACAAGGTACAAAACATTTTATAACTTGGGATAATTATTTATATATAAACTTGTAAAAGAATTACATGTTCGTTATACGTTCAGTAGCCCGGATTGACACCGGGTTAAAGATTAATAGACACACCACATGATATAGTCCCGCGGCGGGTTATTCCCGAAACCGGCGGTTATACCTTATTATTTATAAATGCACTGTCAGGTGTACGCCTACACCCCGTGCTTAGGTCGTGGCCATTTCTTAAAATGATGCCAAGGATATCCGGGACATGGTCATTAACCCCCCAAAGGCTTTAAGCAAACAAAACAATTTAAACGGCACATTTCAATAATTTAACCTTCATACAATTAAAAATTCAATGCCCGACCAAGCGGTATTTTATATACCGTACCCCAGGCCCGTATAGGGAAAATAAGTTAAAAGTATTTACCTTTGCAAGTATTAATCACAAACAGCAAGTGCACGTAGCTTTTACCGGGTCTCCGATTAAGGGTCCTATGCTCGATTAGGAAGCCTAAGAAAACTTGGTTGCTGACCAGGGAGCTCCAGAAACAAGCTTGTGAAAGTTTGCAAGTGAATGTGTGAAGTGTTGCAACTAAGGATCCTCTTATATAGTGAGTTTAATCACATAGGATCATGCCAAGAAAGTCTATGCATGGTTCCTGTTCATTACAAGTGCCCCTAGTGCATGAGAAACCATTGGGGCTGCCCCTGGTATGCAAAACAAGCGAGTTGAGTCGGTTAACAGGCCTGAACTGGCAGTTGCAGGTGATTTCTATCGCTGGTGTGCTCAGGCGGCCCGCGTAAGGGTCCTCTTGTGGCTTACGTGGCCCGTGTGGGTGGTCAGAACCAGCCAAACAAGTTTCATTATTTGCACTTTAGGTCCCTGGTCCTTCCAAACGTGGTTTTAAGGTTATTTCTTGCACTTTTGGCCCTCTAACTTGACTTTTAAGGGATCCATGACATATACAAACTTTGTTAAGTCCTTGGTTAACTTTGTGATCTCACGAAAAGTCATAAATTTCTACGTTGACGCTTTTAACCCCTCGTATACGAATATTATCATAACTTTCTCATACTTTATCGAAACTTTGTGAAATTTTTATCACTTATTCTTGTGAGCATAATTAATCGTTACAAAGCTTCGGGTTCGCTAAAAGGTCACACAGAGGTATACTTTAAGCATGTTGACACATTTAACCCCTGTAGTTTGTAATTTCTCACTTTCTTCCACAATTAGCTTCGTATGATCCATAACTCATTCGTTTAAGGGTATAAACATCGTGTAGAGTTATTGAAAGGTATATTTAGCCATTGTTGACACTTTGAACCCTTTTATTCACATACTTTGTTTGTTTGTCAACTTTAGTCCTACATAAGTGATATTTTACACGTTTAAAGCTCATGACACGTGTCAATACATTATTGGATATAAATTTACGAGGTGTTACATTAAATCTCGAGGACGAGATTTCAATTAAGGTGGGGAGGATGTAACAACTCTCACCAAAAGTTTTATTTCTTAATTTATTATGCCCAATAGGAAACCCTAATTGAGACCCCCAAATAATATTGCATGACCCCTAAAATTTTCAGAACAGTTGGAACTAGGATCAGGGCCCCCTAAAACTCAGGGGGTATTCCCTAATTGATATTATCTTCACTGTTTGCTGTAAAATGCGAAATTCGTCGAAATTTTGACTCACCCAGGCTATGTGGACACGAGGCTACCCTAGCCTAAAAGTGGACCCGTCGCGCCACGCGCAGGGACCAGGTGACCATGGCGCGCCACGCGACAGGGACCATTTTCCAGCATATAAATGGCGCGCCACGCGACAGGGACCATTTTCCAGCATACGACAAGAAAATTCGTTTTCTACGTTACGTTGTGCTCTGATCTTTCTAAAAATAATCAAATCCCGACACTCTGCTGCGACAACAGGGTAATAACTCGATCACTGCTACGATACAATGTCCGATTGATTGAAACCGATCCGATGGATGTTTAAGTGCTTCCCGAATCCGGGCTATACTTTGTCATTCGTCGTGAGGGTTTTGATTTCGTGAGCGTATCGTAAATGTTGTATTAAGTTACTGACCTAGTTTCGTGTGCATTGTTGTTTAAATTAGGTTATCAGGCTTATCAGTAGGCTAAACTCTGCCCAACTAAACTTGCAATGTGAGTCATTCTCTTTTTTATCAACAATGTTTTACTATACTCAAATTATTTTCAAAAGTTATAGTTACAGGGATTAAGTCGTGGTTATCTTGAATCACTGGCAAGTGGGGTATTGTGCACATTACTAATTTCTCACGGTTAGGTTCATCAACCTAACAATGATAATCATCATGTAGGACCGGTTTAAACTCCGAAACGATTGCGAAACGAACGTATAACGTGCGGAATCCGTACACGAACGCGACCAAACACACACGATGTAATATAAACGTGATTCTATTAGAAATCTAACAAGAACAAGCACCTTGAATCACTTTCTCTCTCTAGATTCTGTCTCTAGATCTAGAAAGCTCCAAATGACAAATGAAGCAAAAGTCTCTAATCTAAACATAAAGCTCCTATTTATAGGCCTTGGCTTTTAATGAGATTTCTCATTGATTAAAATATTGCCACCTTGTCTTTTGTCTAGATATTACATCATAACGACTCGTTTTCTTCTGTTTCTCGCTACTGCTCGGATTGACGAAGGCTATAGACATAAATGCACTAACAGACTCCCCCTTGGATATTGCCGCAGTCAATCTCGATCATTGAGTCAAACTCGTAGCGTCTTCTCTTTCTCTTTTACTTTGAATCTTCTTGAACAGAATCCCGGTGGATCTGTCTTCAGCTTCAACTTCTCCTTTCTGTAGACTCTTTTCTTCATCAGGCTCCCCCTTTCGTCAAGCTTCCATGCTTTTGGGATCGACACCTTGCTTTTCGTATACAAGCTCCTCTGGGATAGTTACATGGCTTCTAGAATCCACGCTTCCTCTTGCGTTGAGCTCGTCTTCAGACTCCCCCTTAGACTCGGCTCTCGGGATCGTAGTCTGGACTCTTACCTGTAATCACTCATCCATTTATAAGTAAAAGCATTTCAAATTTCAGCTATCAAGAAATTGTAACCTGGCTCTATTCAACTTTCTAAATCACTCCCCCTATCAACAATCTTTACAGATTTGGCAGTGTTAAGTATCCAAAATCCCTCACAGTTCATCTTCCAAGTTCAAACTAATGACCTTGGAGATATCACAAACTGGTTTTGATTTTTGAATTTAAAAAAACTTCAAGTTTCAAATTAATGAACTTGTTTTATTTTCAGAAACACAATCAACTTACTTAGATTTTGAAACTCAGCATTTCAGACATCAGTTGTCGAAAATAAAGCAGAATCAAAAATCTTTTTGTATTTTTCTGAAAATATAAAGCAGTAAAGAAATATGTACAAACATATTTACAGACAATATTTTTGTTTGAGTTTGCATCAGAGGATCATATCAATTTCTGACAAGTCACAAGTACCGTTGAGCTTAATTACACATTAAGAATTAAACAACTCACTTAGATTGTCGATATACTGATCCTCTTAAATTTTCACACAAACTTCAACTGATTCAGGATACGAATTAGATGTTTTAAGAACTTAAACTCATTCATGTGTCCCACCTCTTGAATATACTCCCATATCCAGATCCCAATATTCAGTCTTACAGGTGAGTATACCTAGATGATATCTGTAAGGGAATAAATTATAGTACAAAACCGTGAGAGCTCAGGTCAGAACTTCCGTTCAGCAGAGAGATGACGGCTCGACTTTTGGTATGTCCCCTTTAGAGGATCTTTTGTATTACAACAGCAATGACTATCAATTTTATTGTTTCATCAATTTGCTGATGGCGGCGGTATATTTCAAGCAATGCAGAAAGTATTCTCCGGGGACTAGGCCATTGCTTCCGCAAAATCAGAAGTCCCGGGATAATACCCCAGATATCACTAAGCATAAAGACCTAGTATCTCAGAAAGAGGGGTCCTTCAAACAAGATTTCAGGGGTTACCTATATATCCAAGTAGTGTTCCCCACAAAATAAGCAAGTTTGAATTTAGGTTTATATCCCGAAAAAGTTTACTAAATGTATAAAAATCTACCGACACATCCACGGTGAGATCATTTAACACATTTAAACTTTCCAATTCTTTAGCGTACTATAACTGTCTACTGATGTACTATCATTTCCTCTTTTTACGCAAAAACTCAATTTTTGAATTTTATCATGTTTTTGACTTTTTCAAAATTTTCAAATGTTTTTGGATTTTCTGACAATTTTTCTCCCCCTAAAATGCAAAATCATTTAAAGAAAATTTGACAACCAATACTGATAGCTTTGTCTCGCCATCCATTTTCTGCTTAATGTGCTCTGTTTTGCAGAAAAACTAATATAAAGTACCCCCATGATTTACAACCCATTGATTTTCGACAGTTTGAAAACCGTTTTTCAATCTTGTGAAAGTAATCATGTTTGTTCAGCCGTGAGGGTTTCGGCGTATTCAATCAACATATTTTTGTAATTTTCTATTTTTGACAAAAATTAAAAACAAACATATTTTTGGTTTTTAATTTTTCAATTTTTAGGGTTTTTGAAAATATTGTTTATTTATGTACATAATGAAAATAAACTTCCTGTTTCAAACAACACAGGATTCAGCAGCCTCCTCTTCTCGTTGTGCTAGGCTGCTCCAACCTCCATTCTCATAATCTTTGATTTTGTTGAGCACCTGCACAAACAAACTACTCAATTACTTGAACAATTTAGCCCAGGTCTGTTGGACCTTAGGCATGTCAACACAATAATTTTCATTCAACTTCGGAAAATCTTTGTCATTCTGAACAAAGACTTTTCCAACTTTGACTTCAACTTTCTCATCTTTTACCGAAGTCACTTGTTTCTTAACAATCCAAGTTTGACCTTTTGGAGTCCCTCTTTTGTAAAAATGTGAATCTTTTTAAACATTTTGATTTTGAACAACAACTTTTGGTTTCCAAAACTCTTGTGGTTTTGTCATATCAACAGTTGTTTTCCAACTTTGAGTTGTTCTGACTCTGGGTGTGTGAGAATTCCAGGTCTGTCTTGAATCGAACCTGTTCATGTTTGATTTCCAAGTTTGGTTCGAAACAAACTTGTTTGTGTTGTACCTCCAAGTTTGTTTCGAGTCAAATCTGGTTGACCTTTGTCTCACATTCTCAGATTTTTGATTCTCAACATCAATCTTCTTTATGTCAACATCCACAGGTTTCAGATTTGGACACTTGCGAGCAAGATGTCCTTTTTGATCACATTTAAAACATGTTCTCATGGACACATCTTTGACCTGTGGTTGTTGCTTTTTCTTTTTAGCAAAGAACTCATCATTAGACTGTCTCATTTTGAGTTCTTTTTCTTCTGCTAAACTGTTTCCCTGAACAAAACTCATTTTTGCCTGATAATTTGGCGTCTCATTTTTGTTTTGATTCTGTTTCTTCTTATAACCCAACCCAACCTTCATGTTCTTCTTTTTGAAACCAGGTTTGTTATATGAACCTTTACGACTCTTACCAACAAACTTTGAAATTTCAGACTTCTCAATCTCAACCATTTTGAACATTTTATCAACCTTTTCTGAAATCACATTCTGAATCGGGAATACAACATCTAGGAACAATTTGTCCGATCCAATCATGGTATAAACCAATCCTTTTGAATCATCATTCAAAATTTTCTCGGATTTTGTGTTTTTCAGATAATTATCATGAAGATTTCCTTCATCTTCATCCTGTGATTCAGATTTACCTGTATCAACCGACTCTTCTTTCAACACACTTTCAACGACTTTACCTACCACCTCTGAATCATGAGAATCATCAGATTTGGAATAGGTTATGTCAATGTTGTCTGGCAATTGGTCTACCATGTTGAAAGCTTTTTCGACCTTTTCCTCATCATAAAATGCAAATTTTCCCGGTGGTGGAACTTGATGAAACTCTGAGCCAATGCCTTTCTTGTTTTGCTCAGACTCACCATCTCCCGGTTTTATATTGAAAATTCGTTCAAGCACATATGACGACACGTGGTAACTTTTTAACTTGTTGTTATCCTGTTCTAGATCAGCAATCTGTCGCTTTAGCTTAGCAACATCCTCAATATAGGAATTAACAACATCTTGTTTTATGGAATACATTCGTTTAAGTTGTTTCAGAAAGATAATTCATTCTTGATTGAGCATATTTCATTTCATCTTTCACTTTTTCGTATGACTCTTTCGTAATATGATATGCTAATTTCATTGAGTCATATTCTTTCTTCATTTCTTGACAAGCAATTTCTTTTTGTGAACATTCTTCTGTCATTTTAGAAACATTTTCTTTCAAAACTTCATTTTCTGCTTCTAGCTTTTTACATTTTTCTGAAAAATTTTCATCATTTTCTTTCAAATTTTTTTCTTTTTCAAGCATTTCTTTGCATTTTTCTTTAAAAATGTTTTCAATTTTAGTAAATTCAAGATCACTTGTTCTAAATTGCTCATCTTTTTCAGTACAAGGTCTGCACGGTTCCATGCATTTCTTGCACTGTTCAACAGTTTTTAAGATCTCAGAATCAGAAATTACCTCAGTGATTGGCACTTCGGTGTTTGATGCGGTTGCCTCAGTTTGCTTTTGATCAGCATCATCTTGTTTTTCTTCAACACCGACTTCATCACCAACATTACCAGTTTCCAAATTCTCATTCTTTACTTCTTCTTCTGCTTTCTTCACATCTTCTCCAATTTGCTGTTCTTCAGTAACAGCTTTTTCAACTTCTTCATTCACAACAACTTCTTCTTTTACTTCTTCAGCAACTTTCTTTAGATTGTTCACCATCTCTTCAACACTCTTCTTCATTCTCTCTTCATCCCTTTTTCTCAGACACGATGTCATGGCATATCTGATCTCCTTTTCATGTCTTTTAGCATATTTGTCATCTTTCATCACATTTCTATAATATTCGGCTCTTATAGGAATTATAAGAAGAACATCATCAAAAATTATGTCTTTCTTTGGAACAACTGGTTCTCCTTCTCTGTTGAAGTAACACTCTCTCTCTCTATTTATCCCATCTTCTGTTGCTCACTGCACTCTCGTACTCTTCTTGCATTTCATCCATTCTGTTTAAAACAACGTTTCTCTCTCGATAAGTTTTCTCACTCAAAATCTCTTCTTGAGTTTTCTCTTTGATTTCAGCCATGATACTATCTTCTTGAATCACCTTGAATCAAACAGACAACAAAATCAGTTCAATCACTAACAATCAACTGAATCAAACAAGTATCCGATCGAGTGAGTCAACAAAAATCAACAAAATGAATACGTGACAATGGATCGGGTGGGGATCCGCTTGGACGAGTATCCGATGCTTTAACCTTGAATCACTTTCTCTCTCTAGATCTAGAAAGCTCCAAATGACAAATGAAGCAAAAGTCTCTAATCTAAACATAAAGCTCCTATTTATAGGCCTTGGCTTTTAATGAGATTTCTCATTAATTACAATATTGCCACCTTGCCTTTTGTCTAGATATTACATCATAACGACTCGTTTTCTTCTATTTCTCGCTACGGCTCGGATTGACGAAGGCTATAGACATAAATGCACTAACACATCACTACTTGGGTGAAAGGACCCAATAGTGGTATGACCATCGTCACCAGGGTGTGACACGGCGCCAGATAAAAATAAGATAGTAGCCATTGTAATCGCTCTTATGCTGTGATTTATAACTAATGTGTCATTTTATTTAACCTGAATGACTCGCCAGTATTTCCCCGCTGACAAAATATTTTCAAAACATGTTTCAGGTGACTTACTGTGAACCAAGAAAAACGTGCTACGGAGCACTAACAAGCTTGAAGTGGTGGCTCAGTAAAATAAATAAACATGTTTTGTAAAACAAGGGATTTCCTCGTGAAATTTCCTTTACTGTAAATTATGGGGCTTGTCCCAATTTATGAAATAAAATAATTGGGCATTTTCACGTTTCAAAAGATCCTGTTAAACTTCCGCTGTCAACTCAAATAATAAATAACACGGGTTTCTGTCCCGCGGCTCCTGGACCGGGTCACACCGGGACGGGGGCCGTGACAGTTAGTTTTTGTGACTTGCGTTATTTTTGTTTATGTAAACTCTCTTTCACTGCTTTATTCCTTTGCCCTAATTTTTGTAGTCACTATAATTTGCTTTTCCACATGATACTAAGCTTCGCTTTTTATTCTATTATTGTAGCTCTTAGGTTTTTTAATTGATTTTATTAAGGTACAAGGAAGTGTTTGTTTCTTATATTTATGATCCTTATAGGCTATTTGATGTTGGAGTTTTTATGCCTATTGATTTTATTTGAAGAAAGATAATTAATTACAGTTACTCTGAAGTCTTCAACCCAGCTTAGAATTATAAATATTCTTAATTATGCAGGTCTACAACCAGCTTAGAATTTTGAATATTTTTAATTATGCAAGTCTTCAACCAGCTTAGAATTTTTATGCCCTTTGATTAATTTGAGGAAAGATAATTAATTCCAGTTGATACAATGTTGCCATATAAAGCCGAGAAAGAAGAAAAGGGGTCCACCAAATATAACCGAGCTCGACTCATTCGTAAAGTAAGTGGGTCGAAATTGCAACCTATATTGGTTGGTTATTTTTATATACTTCTAGGGATTAAATTTGGTGGTTGTGTTAGGTACTTTGCTTCTGGACCTCCATCGACCGAACCAACTTGGCTTTCAAGATCACTACCAAAAAGGAGTCTATAGAGTCAAAGCCCTCAGATTTTTGTCCAACCGTGCTATCACCTACAAGAAAGTCAAGAAGAGTGAGGCCTCACCCTAAAGGGTATGATGATAAGCTATTTCAACAAGAGAAGTTTGATGACATGCGATGTACCTCGATCGAGGTATGCTTGAATTGTAGGTGACAAGATGGGTGGGCTAGGAAAGTTAGGTAATGGGTCAAAATTTAAAACCGGTTTGGGTTGGAACATGTGAAGAACTTTTATGTGTCCAAACTGACCAATCGGGTTTGATTTTGCAGATGATATGTAAATAGCCAATGTGTGAAAAGTATGTTGCAAGCTCATCAGGTTGATGGCACAAAATGATACTTTCTTAACCAGATTTTCTTTTTTATGATGCTTGATTTACCAATGTAACTATCTTTTTTTAGGTTCCACAGTCGTTATATACATCCGATGATAGTGTCAAAGGTGATAAAAAAGCCTTTGCAGCAGCTAAAAGTCTTCGTAATTATTTTTCAGTAGTGGTAAAATTAGTTTCTCCAGTAATAAAATTTAAGTATTTGAGTTGAATAAATTATTTTAGGAAGCAAAAAGGTATAGTAATGGCTATACTAATGCTGGGGCATCTATATCTAGCAAAGACGGGCAAGACGTGCTTGATGACTGCAAGAATCTTCATAATTTGATCGAGTCTAATGATGTAGTTTTTTGCTTAATGATACGAGAGAAAGTCGTCTGCCAACTCTATTATGTGCTGATGCTAATAAGCTTTGTTTTCTTTGTCTAGGTCGTTAAAGTTTTTCAAATTAATACATTATAAATGTACCAATGGGGTGGTGGTCCATTGTCAAAGGCAAAGCCTTTAAACACCTTATGAGGTGGAGGTCTTGGGTTCAAGTCCCACAGACGATAGGGAATAAAAGAAATTTGCCGTTCAAAAAAATACATTATAAATGCATATAATTATGATATATAATGTTTTTTTAATTCATTTTCCGTACTCAGTGTTTGTGAACTATGTATGGGACTGGGCACGAAATGTGAAGCATCCACGCGATCAATCTGTTACCACAGTCCACATAGAATTGGTATAATCCTAGACAAGGAATCATTATTAACAACCCAGAAGGTGCTGATGTGTATCATGGAGTCCCAAAGGTTTGTGTTTCATTCATGAACATTTACTTTAACCAAGTTAAACTCATGACTTTTTAAATCTAACAAACTATGTTCTCTGATATGCCACAAATCACTTGAAGATGATGACATTGGGATGATGTGATGTCGACAACTTTATTGTTGTTTTGCTCAGGGATAAAACAAAAGTTAAATGGTTGTCCAAATGACCAGATTTTATTTACTATTCTGACCATGGTGGTCATGGACCCTTGGTGTTCTAGGTTCGCAACTAACTCCTTTAAAACTGAAATTACTAAATTAATTTATAGCAATTTTGTAATTTTTTCTGGGATGCCAACAAAACCTTACCTGTATGCAAATGATTTTAATGAGGTTTTGCAACAAAAGCATGCTATATGAAAGCTTGGTATTTATTTTAATGTACTATCATATGCTATTCGTATAGCGATACTGATTTTGGAATTGATATATCTTACCTCTAGGTAATTTTATATTGAAGCCCGTGACTCTGGAAGTTTATTGAGGATCTTCTTCCTCAAGGTTTGATTATTTTTGAATCACAACCTTATTTGTTCAACCACACCTCTCCCCTTTCTGAAATCCCCTATCAATAAGTAAGTAGAGTTTTAATAAAAAAACATCTTTATCACATTTAAACCTTATTTCTGAAACTTGAATTCTTTTAGTCATTTTGTAGAGGATCCCTCAAGTCTTTCATTAAAGGGTTTCTTTCTAAAGATAGTGTAGTATTGTTTGGATAGTTGATAACTTTTATTCGTGTTAATTGGTAGAAAATGATAATTGTCACACCCCGACCACGTAAAAACAACAAATCGTGGCGGAAACGTCGGGGAGTGTTGTAACAGAATCATTGTTTCATAACACATGGAAGATTGAAATTTTGTTTTATTGCTTAAGAGAGTTACATGCTTAACAAAACAGGAATTATAACATAATTAACTAGTCTTGCATCTTTTATTGTTGCTAAAGTCCAAGTCAGCCTAGGTGTATCTTGATAAATCCTACGCATCATATCCTGAAACACATGTGAAAATAGGTACGTCAGCATAAAAATGCCTGTGAGATACATAGGTTTTATGACAATAGGATTCATGACTTGAGTTTAAAGAAATGTTTAGTAAAAATTAGTCATGAACTTTGTAAATTGTTAAAAGTCCCAATGTAATCAAGTAATGTGTAACAATTGTTATGTATAGTAAGTAAAGTGTAGTCACATAAATCAAATGTAAATATGTACAAAACAAGGTATTTTGAATATATCAAAAAGTTATGTTTTGCAAAGTAAATGCATGTTTTGTTGGTATAAACATTTATGTGGTAAGTTAACGCATACATTCAAGCCTTTGTGACTCGTCGGATAACCATGTAAAAATGGGTTATCAAAATGTTTTCGGATTCAGTCATTCCATCCATCCAAACAAACCTAGGATTTTAGGAACGGGAGTTGTCAAGTCCTATGGTACCATTACTTACTACCGGGCGGTGTAGCTAATGTTAATGAACGTATATATGTTCCGTTTGTACAAACCAAATGTTTTACCGATTGTAAACATGTTATATGAAAATAATGTATTAAGTATGCTAAGTTAACATACAAAGCAGAAAAGTCATGTAATGTATATGTGTACAAATAACATAGTAAGTATATGATGTGAAAAACAGGAAAGCATGAAAGTAACAAATAGGCACATGTGTTTCACCCCAAAACAGTTTGAAAACAGTAAAGGAGGGGTACTATGTACTCACCTTGTTTGTGAAATAATTCCAAACAAGTATACGTGTAGAATTTTAGCGGGAACACATGATCTTTCCACGTCACTCTATATGTAATTTAACATGCATAAACAAACAAATATGGGGCATAGCATTAACAAGGGCAAAACTGTAATTTTGTAAAAACGGGTGACAAGGTTTTGCGTTGTACGGTTTGACTAATCCGGTTTGGGGAAGACTTGGTAACTTGATTAATTTGTGAAGTATTTATATAAAATACTAAGTTATACAAATAATGGGAAAAATATTATTTGTATATTTAGAATAAATATATATATTTAACTCAAGGTTTGTATATATATATTTATCAAATAACCTTATAAAAATTTCCAGTGAACAATTATATAAAAATGGGAGTTACAACAATAAAGTCCAAATGTTAAGTTTAATTTATAAAAATTATAAATTAATTTCGGGGTTCTAAAAATATATATATATACATTTTCAGAGTAACATGATAATTATACAATTAATTATCTTATAATTAGTTTAAATAATAAAAATTAAAAATAACATTTCTGATTAATTAACATCAATATTACTGATTTACAGTAATTATTAGGGCCTTTGAATAGTTTATATAAATAAATGGAATTTAAAAGGCTAAAATATCAGTGTTTAAGTTTATCAGATTAATTATTAAGAATAATCCGAAAATGCCCAAAATAGTTTCTGAATTTTTATAAACTCGGAAAAATACCCATAATGTCACAAAAATATTTTTGGGTAAAATTTGTATATTTATGTAATTAAAACTGTTAAGTTTAATTAAATGATTTAACTGATTTAATCATATAAAATATTCTGTAATTAATCAAACAGTAACATAAATTATATAAACTAATAATATGTCTTGCAACATTATAAAAATAATTCTGGGCAAAAATTATATTGTTATTTAATTTAAACATATTAAATAAAACTATGTAATTTAACTGATTTATTTATGTAAAATAACATGTATATCATCAAACAGTAACAAGCTCAGAATAATGCATGTATTATCACAAAAATAATTTCGGATAATAATTTTACAGTTATATAATTTAAACCGATTAAAATTTAACTTTAAGAATATGTAATCTAACTGTTTTAATTATAAAAATATTAAAACAGTATCAAATATTAATGATAAAATTATTTTTACATAGTTTACTGTTCGAAATATTTAACATAAAAATTTCATAAATTAATTCTAAGAATTCGAATTAATATAATTATTTGAAATCAGAACAGTTTTTTTATTAAAATAAATTAGATTTATAAAAATTTTACAAACTTTTATATTTTTAATAAATACACCAATATATCAGGAATATATGATAAAAATTTCAGATTTTATAGATTTAGTATCGAATTAATATGAAATAATTTGTAAACTGTTTAAAAAAAATAGAAATTAAAATACCAAAAATTAAACTTCATCTTCCCCAATTCTCAAGTCAACAGAAGTCAACCCGTACAATTAACCGATCAAACATGCATCAATTCTAAATTAAGGTTGCAGGGACGATAAACAGACGGAATTATACCGAAATTTCGAATAAAAGAGGTCCGGCATCGTCTCAGGTGTGCTTCCGGCTATGTCCGGCGAGCTCAACTTCCGGCGATGTAACAGTCGTTTAAACAGAGTATGTTATGAGGTGTTTGTGTGTTTTGAAAGGTTCAGTGGGTTCGTGAAGCTTTCAGGAAAGTTATAACGATTTCAATTGATCCTCAAACAACCGAATTCAGACAAAACAGATTCCACTTAAAATTTTAAAAAGGATTTCCGGTTATGAGGACAGGTTTGCATGGTTTGGTGCAATTAAGGTGTTTGGACGATTCTAAATGTCGAGGAGGACAAGCAGTGTGCATGTTCGATCAGTGTGCTTTTGTTCGTTTGCGAATTGGAACGATTCCGGCGATACAAACGGTATAAGCCGGTTTGAAATGAAGTTTCAAGTTTGATCCCTGGTGTTTCTGAATTAATCCAAACAGGTCCCTCAGTATTTAACCAAGAAGTCTAACTAGGTTAGTTTTTAAAACATATTTTCTTAATAAGATGTCTAACTAAGTTAAGTAATCCGGTTAAATAATTTTTTTAAAAGGACAGGAAAGGTCCCTGGACTTGTTAACTGAACAAGTTAACTGGGTTAGTGTTTAAACATGGATCCCTTTTATAAAATCTAACCCAGTTAGGGTTTTTAACTGAAAATCAGTTTTAAAAATGGCAAGAATGATCCCTAGACTTCAAGTTTAATAAAATGACCCAATGGTCCTTGGACTTTAAATTTCAAATATATATATATATATATATTTTATATAAATATAAGTTTCCAAAATGACACTTTTGACCCTAAACTTTTAAAAGTTTTAAAAAGTTTATATTTCATTTATAAAACAAGTTTCAAAAATGTCATAAAGGACCCTAGACTTTATTATTTTAAAAAAATTACCTTTTTAACTCAAACTGTTAAGTTTCAGAATTAACAATTTAGTCCCCGAATTTTATATTTTGTAAAATACTGATGGATTTATTTACGGATTTAAAATCGAAGTTTCCAAACAAGTTTCAAGGAATGACAATTAAGTCCCTTAACTTATACTTTCACTAAGTGACACGTTTGGCCCTTGAAATTAGTGTGGCCTTGTTTACAAGTATGAAACTAGAACAAATTGAAATTATTCACGTGTTTGGGTCGGCAAAACATGTAGCAACAATAAGACTAAACATGTATCAAACAAATTGCATCTCAAAACATGATATGTGTATCCAACAAGTACATGTTTGAAAATCAAGGTTGTTACAGTCTCCCCTACTTTAGAAAATTTCGTCCCGAAATTTATTCGAAAGAGACCGTAGAATGTAAATGCAAAATAATCAAGTCATTGTTTGGTGCTGCAAATTCCGAGGAATTCATGAGGATCATTGTATAAAAATTGTTTTGTGTAGCACTACGCTATGCTAGGTATGTAATGTAAGTGTTATGCAAACAAATGTGTGTACAAATAAGCAAATAATGGGTAATCACATAACCACATAATGTTTTTTTTTTTTTTTTTTTTTTTACCTTACTTAACAAGGCTTACTATGATTCTCATGCGTCGAACCCCGTAATTAAGTGTGCACCCAAAATTACGCGTTTCGTTGCATGGTCCAAATAGCACTTCTAGTTAAGTGAGGAGAACAAATAAGATTGAGGTATTGTTTAAATCAAACAAGTATCAATATAACACAACATCAATTGAATCAAAACGTATAGCATTGTTTGTTTGACAGTCTATCATGCAAATTACATTTAGAACATGTCATGAAATGGATCAATTTCAGGCTCAAAACTATCAGGTAGTGGAGGTAGTGGATCCAGTTGCATACGAGCAGCTAGCATACTTTCCAACCATTGATTTCTTTCTGTCAACCATTGTACTTGCCGTAGCAAATCTTGGTTCTGATTGTTTAGCCTAGACATTACAACTACCATTGGATCTGGTGGTAAATCCATTCGAGGCATCGTGCTTGAGCCTGCCATATTAGTTGGTGGCAGTTGTTCTACTTTGTTCAACAGTGACTGGAAAGAATGTGACACCAATGGTGCTTGTAAAAATGGTTCCGATACTAATTGATCTTGGATCATCATGCTTTCATCAAACAAAGCTTCTTGCGTCGTTGGATCCTCCTCGAAAACTATCGGTGGGCAACTTTGTAAGAAGTTTGAGGTTGATGGTTGGGATAAGTTTGTTGCAATATGTTCTGGTATGTATGGCAGTGGTGGTTGTATATCAAACCGATAAAAAGATTGTTGAGGAAATTGCAAAAATGATTGTTGTAAATTTTGTGGGAAGGTATTCTCTAAGGTAACTGGAGCTCCTTCCAATTGTGATGATTGTGCTAGTGTATTAATATGGACAGGGGTTAGTATCATGGTGTAAGGATTTACAATCCCAGGTGCCTTTGGTGGAGATAGTCCCCGGATAATCTGATCACTTAAGACACCTAATGATTGTGCTATTTTTGTAATATAAGCCCCTCCCATGAGACTTTTCAGAGGATGTGATTGTTGATTAGAAAAATATACAGCAAGCTCGTGGGCAATATTACAAGGAATTTGCTTAAAAATACTGTACAGATAGAAAAGTTCAGTTGTTCTAACCCTTTGAAGATGCCTGCGCCCCGTGATAGTGTTGGCTACCACACGGTGCATATATTTATAACAAGGTTCTATGAAGTCCGCAGCATTATTGTAGCTACACCATTCTTTTGATGAACGGCTTTGCCAAAAATCTACCAAATCTGCGAAGGAATAAGTGGTTGTTGCCTCCGTAAAAATGGGTTGATTAACTTCTTCATCTGTATATATGTCCAGATGAACTGCGAATTCGGTTAAGGACATAATATGGGTTTGCCCACAAAGTTGAAAATGGATGGATTTATTGGTAAAATTTGCATTATTTTTGTAATAGAAAGTAGACAAGAACTCATACACTAGTTCATCGTATGATGGTTCTAGGATGTCGAAGAAACGGCGCCAAGGCGTATTAGGTAGTAGTAATCTTGCTAGTAAACCACTAGAATCAATCATTCCTATTCGTTGCCAATCAATACCGCTAATAGTAAGAACTTTATGCTGCTTGAGTTTTTGATACCTCTCTTGGTGGCGTAAATTAGCAAACTGAAGGAAGGGATGTATTTTTGCTGCATTTGAAGATTCCGCATATGTTGCTGGGAGATTTGCCATTGGGATACGAGGTTTTGTTGAACTAAGAAAAGTTTGGGTATGGGGTATTGAATTATATCAGAAATTGTAGCTCTTGTGTAGATTAGCTCGAGTAGTGAGTTTCTTATATAGATAAGGAGATTCCGGATTACACCATAGGGTTGGTTAGAGCTCCCATGCTACGTTCTGCAGCTAGTTTGAAAATTTGAATCTAAAATGTATGGTCTCGAGAAAATTTCGAAACTCGGAAAAAGAAGGAATTGTATTGTATAAAATTAACGTAGGTCGATTAAAATTTGGATTGTTCTGGAAAGGAGAAAAGAAATCCTTTTGAATTAGGGTAACATGCCTTGAGCCTATAGGTATTCTGTACACTCATCAGTAGTTCCCAGGTAGGCAAACGTGTGTCTCGTCGTAGAGGCATTTTCCAAAAGAAAGATCAGAAGCCGGAAAGAAAATTGGTGATGTTAAGTTTTGAAAAAGGAGACGGTGATTGCTGTCAAGTTTAGGCGAAATTTTTTTTTTAAAGATTTAACGAAATAAAACTATAAAAAGGATAGGTTGTCTCCATATAGCTTATATAAAGAAAATTTATAGATGGACATTCGGGTGGTAGTGTGTTTCAGAAATGTTTCAAATTTTTGAAGTTTTTATTGTTTATATGCTTTAAAAATAGTTTATCATGGCCGGTTTGAAATTTTGAATTTAAACAGGTATGATCCGAAAATAATTTAAATTTGAAAGGAGTTTTGGTAAAACGATTTATATTATTTATAAAACCTTGTAGTTATGCGATAAAAGTTGGTTAGGTATCTGCTTGATAGTGAATATCTTTAGTAAAATGATGTAGTGTGATTTGTGTTTTAATGGCTAGGAAAATCATGGGCAAGAGAGTCATTGGACTAGCTACGTGTCTACAAGTAGTAGGGGAAAACATAAGGTCATAGGAATCGGAATGAAATGTTTTTGGTGGAACAGTTTCATAAAGTCAATGAAGACGAGAGGGAAAACACATCAAGATGGATATCGTTTATTTCACGAATAAACAATATCAGTGACTAATCAAAGTGGTTGGGTCCTTATAACTTAGTGAAGTCATGCTTTAGCCTATAAGTGGACACTCATCCCGAGAATTCCCAGGTAAGCACAACTGGTCTCGCGTCAGATGAGATTTATACGAAGTGCTTGCCTAGACAGAAAACTCAGAATACAGGCACCCACCCTTCCAGATTGCACGAGTTCGTTATTAAAGCCCAAGACTTTGACGAGAGTAAAAATAAGAGGAGATTTTGAAAACTTTAAAGGCGTAAAGCCTAAAAATAAATCATCTAAGGATAGATGATTGATTTTCAAATGGGATTGAGATTTGTGTACTTGTTTTGGTAATCACCTAAGGATAGGCGATAGTATTGTTTTAAGATCTAAGCACAAGGTAACTTGTGTTAGGGTCCTAGGAAGGTTATAGTCTAGGTCAAGATTTTACTAATAACCTAATTCCCTATAACCATGAGCTCTGATACCAACTTTTCTGTCACACCCCGACCACGTAAAAACAACAAATCGTGGCGGAAACGTCGGAGAGTGTTGTAACAGAATCATTGTTTCATAACACATGGAAGATTGAAATTTTGTTTTATTGCTTAAGAGAGTTACATGCTTAACAAAACAGGAATTATAACATAATTAACTAGTCTTGCATCTTTTATTGTTGCTAAAGTCTAAGTCAGCCTAGGTGTATCTTGATAAATCCTACGCATCATATCCTGAAACACATGTGAAAATAGGTACGTCAGCATAAAAATGCCTGTGAGATACATAGGTTTTATGACAATAGGATTCATGACTTGAGTTTAAAGAAATGTTTAGTAAAAATTAGTCATGAACTTTGTAAATTGTTAAAAGTCCCAATGTAATCAAGTAATGTGTAACAATTGTTATGTATAGTAAGTAAAGTGTAGTCACATAAATCAAATGTAAATATGTACAAAACAAGGTATTTTGAATATATCAAAAAGTTATGTTTTGCAAAGTAAATGCATGTTTTGTTGGTATAAACATTTATGTGGTAAGTTAACGCATACATTCAAGCCTTTGTGACTCGTCGGATAACCATGTAAAAATGGGTTATCAAAATGTTTTCGGATTCAGTCATTCCATCCATCCAAACAAACCTAGGATTTTAGGAACGGGAGTTGTCAAGTCCTATGGTACCAGTACTTACTACCGGGCGGCGTAGCTAATGTTAATGAACGTATATATGTTCCGTTTGTACAAACCAAATGTTTTACCGATTGTAAACATGTTATATGAAAATAATGTATTAAGTATGCTAAGTTAACATACAAAGCAGAAACGTCATGTAATGTATATGTGTACAAATAACATAGTAAGTATATGATGTGAAAAACAGGAAAGCATGAAAGTAACAAATAGGCACATGTGTTTCACCCCAAAACAGTTTGAAAACAGTAAAGGAGGGGTACTATTGTAACACCTGTGCCTCCACGGCCATCAAACAAATACCAAACCAATGAAATATTATATTTCATACTTGGGATTTGTAAAAATATGTGTATCATTTGCACATATCAATTCTCGTTCAATTTCAAACTCTAAATCGCTTTCTGGAGGGTTATACGCGCTCCGATGTGTAGATATAACCAGTTTAATCCAACGAACACTCCGGAATAGTGAAATAGGCTTAACATACCTTAAATAACCTTTACATAACTTAGATATAAGTTTTGGAAGGTTTGGTGTGGTGAAATCAAGGTTTAATCGCTTACAGGGACTAAAGTTGACAAACTGCGAAAGTATGCCAATTTGAACTGTAACAGACCTTCCGGAACATGACCATAAGTTAAACATACCATAAATATCCTTTACATAGCTTAGAAATAGGCTTTGAGGTGTTCGGTATGCTAAAATAAACTTTTGTGTCATTCAGGGACTAAAAGTGTCAAAAAGTGCACAAGTTTGCATTTTTACGCATAACTTACGTTCTGAATACATCCGGACATCCAAAAATTTATGTAAGCACTAAAATATTTTATTTTAGTGTTCGGCATAAGAAAAATCCATTCGTCGCGTCATTTGGATCGTTTTTCGCGCTTATGCGCATCCGAGATATTTTTTTAGCACAATTTAAGTTCCCTATACTTTAACTTCATTTTAGAGCTTTGAAATGGGGTTAACGGGGCTTAAACGTGTCAAAAATGCATCGAAAACCAAGTTTAGGGGCTGCAGGGACCAAAACTGTAAATCTGCCAAAGTTGTTACCTTACGGACCTCAACATTGGCAGCTTTGAGGTCCGTAAAGCAGTCTGCAGACCAGATTCAATGTTTTAAACAGCCTGTTTGCACTTGTTTAATCCACAACCACATGTTCTCCATTGCCTAGTCAGATGATAAGGACCATTTTGAGCCACCACAACTTCCCGACACTTGTACGGGTGGGATTAAGGCACGTTTTCCATGAAACGATCCTAACGGTGGACCTTTTACTATAAATACCCCACCCCCCATGCTTCAAAATTACAAGAATTCTGATTTGAGAAACTCTAAGTTGAAACCATTGTTTCATACCTGAGATTCTTGGATCGGGATTAGCATTCGGGGACCCTGGGTAAGTATTCTTTCGTTCTTTTCCTTATTTTATTGCTTTTCGAGTCCGAAAGTCAAACTTTGTTTGACTTTCAGCGTTGACCAGCATATGGTCAATGCGAAGTTCGTAGGAACTTCGCAACGTGAGTGTAATCACGTTGGTTATAGTCCCTTGGGACTATGCCTACTGATTACCACGTTGTCTAGGGTCGTAGGGTAGGCGATCTAATAAATCGCCTATACCTTCGAACCCGACCCATTTGGTCGATCATTAGGATCCGACCAAATACTTTAGGTGACCATAGTAGGTAGGGAATAACCTTCCGAGGTTATACCCTATGGTCACATCGTTTGAGTAGTTGTATGATAGGTAGTTTATATGCCTTAGGTAAATTACCAGAATACCCTTTTCATGTATAATTGGTAATTAAGCATATGTAACCTAAACTTTTGTCACATAACTAATTATGTAACATGTTTAGGCATATAACACTTGTCATAGGACTAGTTAGACGGTCCGAACGCGTTTCACGCGCACGACGCGTTAAAGTAGCATATGTTACCTTAATGGGTCGCAATGGGTCGAAAGCACTTAGGTTAGGTTTCATGTAGTATGTAGGCCTTGTTAAACCATATCATATGAGTTCCAATACTCATTTGGGTTACCAAGCCTCATCCTATCCGATCTCCCGATTTAAGTCAGGTTTATTTATATAGTTTTAGATTGCCGACTGATTCCGTGCTCCCTCTAGCTTTGTTTGGTTGTTGTTCAAGACCTCCAAGCATTCTCAGGCGAGTACATTATTCCCCTATTTTACTGCTTTCAATTGTTTTGGGGTGACTCATATGTGCTAAATGTTTTCGATGTTATAACGATGGTTTCAAAAACGATTAAGACGATTTATACAAAACTAATAACGATTTCAATAAAGTGAACAAACTTGTTGGTTGTAGTTACATAACAAATGACATTCATTAGCAATGATCAAGCCGACCAGTATTAGGTTATGGTACCATAGGATCTGACAAATCCCGTTATTTACTACACCCGTGGTTATGTGTGGGTATGGTAGGTAGCGACTGAATCTGTAATTGTTAACTTACCCTATGGAGGTTTGTTAATACGAAAACGAGAAGCGACGAAAACGAGAAGCGACGAAAGTCACGAAGGTTTGAATGTTATTAGCGAGACGATCATATAAGTAGTTTCACGACCTAAAACGAATTAAACGATTTACGATTGGTTTTCACACGATGTTTTAACGATTGGGTTTTCACACGATGTTTTAACGATTGGGTAACGATTGGGTTTCACACGATGTTTTAACGATTGGGTTTCACACGATGTTTTAACGATTGGGTAACGATTGGGTTTCACACGATGTTTTAACGATTGGGTAAACATTTGTACATGATTTACATTTGGTCATGCATTTCCACGAAACATAGCATTGATTTAAACCAAGTTTTACTTCAATACTTTGTTTTGTGCGTTTCACCTATGGTTTAGTTGATGCATTTCACTAGCCATACATATCATTTTGGTTATACATATTACATGATTTACATTGGGCATGAACATTACTTGGGTGGTTTGGTTTGATTAAGTGATTAAGTAACAATGCGTGTGGAATATGATACAAGCATGGTGGATACGCCGCTGGTACTTCCTATATATAAGTGTTTGTATGGTATTACATATTGTAGCGTTATTTGAATCATTTCAGTTTGAGACATAGAACATTTTATACAAGTAACATACTTTTCACAAGACATTTATTTACAAACAACTTATCTTATACAAACTCATTTTACATGGTTATTCATTTAATCATGCATTATTCTCTTATTATACATATCACCTGAACTTATTATTTTTCAAATGATTTATAAAGGCAAAGCAAATTACAAGGTTCATGACTAAACATTTTCTTAAACAGAAGTCATGAATCTTATTTTCACAAAACCTATGTACTCGCCAGCATTTCTTTGCTGACCTCGTTTTCACATATGTTTCAGGTATTATTGGATGATATCGATTGATAAGATGCATGCTCACATAGGACTGGTCAAGGCCTTAGTGACTCAATAACAATGATAGACTATGTTTAAATTTGTGTATTTAGATTTCCAGACGATGTAATTATTCAATGTTTAATAAAACAAAACACTTTTTGATATCCATGGTTATGAAACATTAATTCTGTTACAACACGCCTCGATGTTTCCGCCACGTTTTGTTGTTTTACGTGGTCGGGGTGTGACAACTATGTACTCACCTTGTTTGTGAAATAATTCCAAACAAGTATACGTGTAGAATTTTAGCGGGAACACATGATCTTTCCACGTCACTCTATATGTAATTTAACATGCATAAACAAACAAATATGGGGCATAGCATTAACAAGGGCAAAACTGTAATTTTGTAAAAACGGGTGACAAGGTTTTGCGTTGTACGGTTTGACTAATCCGGTTTGGGGAAGACTTGGTAACTTGATTAATTTGTGAAGTATTTATATAAAATACTAAGTTATACAAATAATGGGAAAAATATTATTTGTATATTTAGAATAAATATATATATTTAACTCAAGGTTTGTATATATATATTTATCAAATAACCTTATAAAAATTTCCAGTGAACAATTATATAAAAATGGGAGTTACAACAATAAAGTCCAAATGTTAAGTTTAATTTATAAAAATTATAAATTAATTTCGGGGTTCTAAAAATATATATATATACATTTTCAGAGTAACATGATAATTATACAATTAATTATCTTATAATTAGTTTAAATAATAAAAATTAAAAATAACATTTCTGATTAATTAACATCAATATTACTGATTTACAGTAATTATTAGGGCCTTTGAATAGTTTATATAAATAAATGGAATTTAAAAGGCTAAAATATCAGTGTTTAAGTTTATCAGATTAATTATTAAGAATAATCCGAAAATGCCCAAAATAGTTTCTGAATTTTTATAAACTCGGAAAAATACCCATAATGTCACAAAAATATTTTTGGGTAAAATTTGTATATTTATGTAATTAAAACTGTTAAGTTTAATTAAATGATTTAAATGATTTAACTGATTTAATCATATAAAATATTCTGTAATTAATCAAACAGTAACATAAATTATATAAACTAATAATATGTCTTGCAACATTATAAAAATAATTCTGGGCAAAACTTATATTGTTATTTAATTTAAACATATTAAATAAAACTATGTAATTTAACTGATTTATTTATGTAAAATAACATGTATATCATCAAACAGTAACAAGCTCAGAATAATGCATGTATTATCACAAAAATAATTTCGGATAATAATTTTACAGTTATATAATTTAAACCGATTAAAATTTAACTTTAAGAATATGTAATCTAACTGTTTTAATTATAAAAATATTAAAACAGTATCAAATACTAATGATAAAATTATTTTTACATAGTTTACTGTTCGAAATATTTAACATAAAAATTTCATAAATTAATTCTAAGAATTCGAATTAATATAATTATTTGAAATCAGAACAGTTTTTTTATTAAAATAAATTAGATTTATAAAAATTTTACAAACTTTTATATTTTTAATAAATACACCAATATATCAGGAATATATGATAAAAATTTCAGATTTTATAGATTTAGTATCGAATTAATATGAAATAATTTGTAAACTGTTTAAAAAAATAGAAATTAAAATACCAAAAATTAAACTTCATCTTCCCCAATTCTCAAGTCAACAGAAGTCAACCCGTACAATTAACCGATCAAACATGCATCAATTCTAAATTAAGGTTGCAGGGACGATAAACAGACGGAATTATACCGAAATTTCGAATAAAAGAGGTCCGGCATCGTCTCAGGTGTGCTTCCGGCTATGTCCGGCGAGCTCAACTTCCGACGATGTAACAGTCGTTTAAACAGAGTATGTTATGAGGTGTTTGTGTGTTTTGAAAGGTTCAGTGGGTTCGTGAAGCTTTCAGGAAAGTTATAACGATTTCAATTGATCCTCAAACAACCGAATTCAGACAAAACAGATTCCACTTAAAATTTTAAAAACGATTTCCGGTTATGAGGACAGGTTTGCATGGTTTGGTGCAATTAAGGTGTTTGGACGATTCTAAATGTCGAGGAGGACAAGCAGTGTGCATGTTCGATCAGTGTGCTTTTGTTCGTTTGCGAATTGGAACGATTCCGGCGATACAAACGGTATAAGCCGGTTTGAAATGAAGTTTCAAGTTTGATCCCTGGTGTTTCTGAATTAATCCAAACAGGTCCCTCAGTATTTAACCAAGAAGTCTAACTAGGTTAGTTTTTAAAACATATTTTCTTAATAAGATGTCTAACTAAGTTAAGTAATCCGGTTAAATAATTTTTTTAAAAGGACAGGAAAGGTCCCTGGACTTGTTAACTGAACAAGTTAACTGGGTTAGTGTTTAAACATGGATCCCTTTTATAAAATCTAACCCAGTTAGGGTTTTTAACTGAAAATCAGTTTTAAAAATGGCAAGAATGATCCCTAGACTTCAAGTTTAATAAAATGACCCAATGGTCCTTGGACTTTAAATTTCAAATATATATATATATATATATATATATATATATATATATATATATATTTTATATAAATATAAGTTTCCAAAATGACACTTTTGACCCTAAACTTTTAAAAGTTTTAAAAAGTTTATATTTCATTTATAAAACAAGTTTCAAAAATGTCATAAAGGACCCTAGACTTTATTATTTTAAAAAAATTACCTTTTTAACTCAAACTGTTAAGTTTCAGAATTAACAATTTAGTCCCCGAATTTTATATTTTGTAAAATAGTGATGGATTTATTTACGGATTTAAAATCGAAGTTTCCAAACAAGTTTCAAGGAATGACAATTAAGTCCCTTAACTTATACTTTCACTAAGTGACACGTTTGGCCCTTGAAATTAGTGTGGCCTTGTTTACAAGTATGAAACTAGAACAAATTGAAATTATTCACGTGTTTGGGTCGGCAAAACATGTAGCAACAATAAGACTAAACATGTATCAAACAAATTGCATCTCAAAACATGATATGTGTATCCAACAAGTACATGTTTGAAAATCAAGGTTGTTACAATAATTGTTAAATTTGTGTTGCTTTTGTTTGCATGGATGAAGCAAGTTGGATAGTTTGATAACTTTTATTCACGTTTTAATATTTCACTAAATCATATTGCTTCAAGTTCTGTAAATTTTGTAAGTAATTAGTGAATAGTTCATAGTATAACTGCTTTTTTGCTTCACTTTTTATTAAGCCGATCAGGCTTAAAGAATTCTAATTGGTATTAGTAGTTAACTTGTTATCATTAAGTCGATATAACTGTGTTATTTTCAGATTTTCTTATTTCTTTCTTCTTGATGTATGGATTTTTCATTCTATATTTAGACTATTACAATTTGTTATTAGTAGGGTCAGGGTAACTGGATTTTTGCTTCTTTTTTCTTGATTGATACAGATAAAGGAGAAGTCAAGAGTTTCTTAGAATTCATCAGCTACATAAAGGAGAAACAAGATTTTATTAGAATTCATCAGCTACACCTATGATGTATTTAGTTTCACCGTTGAACTAAAGCTTTCCACAGTATGTTTTATTGTTCTATATTCACACATAGCATTCAACTAATTCAATATTTTGTGGTTTTCGTTTATCAAAGTTCATCCTTTCATCCCCCACGCATCTTGTAGTACTTGGGTCAAATTCATTCAAAAACATTTATAATCATAATACATTATTGTTTGACCTATAATATACGAGTCATAGTACTCGTAAGTGTTCAAACCACATTATATCCGGTCTCCGCTTAATCTAACGAACCGTATCAATTTTTAATATTAGTTAACGAGTCCCAGTCGTATGACTTGAATAAGACATGTTAACATTCTAATGGATCATAATTCAATTCATTCCAGACTAAGGGCATCCAGTAAATTGCAACCTTGTTAGTTGTTTTGACTTAAACGGTTGTGCTTATAAATATCTTTGGATTGTAAAGATTTAAGCTCAGGTAAATATTCTTAACCTATTTTCCCTGTACGGGCTTGGGATACAGTAAATTATTACCGCTTGGTCGGGTATGGGATCAATGACCATTGTGTCCAAAATCCAGATTAACTGTTTTAATCCGTTATGCTTGATAACTTAAACATTGGGGGTTAATGCGACTATGTCCTGGATATCCTCGGCTCATTTAAATTGCAAATGGCCACGACCTAAGCACGAGGTTGTAACACCTCGAAAATTCACGTCCTATAATGTGTAGACACGTGTCGTATGTTTAAACGTGTGAAAGAATATTATGAAAGGACTAAAGTCGACAAACATGGAAAGTATGTGAATATACGTATTCTAAGTGTCAACAGTGAATAAAAATATTGTACAATAACCCTACATGATGTTTATAGCATCAAACGAATAAATCATGGATCATGCGAAGCTAAAAGTGAGAGAATACAAACTACAGGGGCTAAATGTGTCAACATGTTTAAATTATACCTCTGAGTGACCTTTTGATAAACTCGAAGCTTTGTAACTGATAATTAGGCTCACTAGAATGGGCGATATAAATTTCATAAAGTTTCGTTATCGTATGAGAAAGTTATGATCAAATTCGTGTGCGAGGGGTTAAAGCGTTAACGTTGAAAGTTATGACTTTTCGGGTTAACCGGAAGTGACCAGGGACTTGGCAAAGTGGGTTTAAGTCCTAAAGCCCTTGTAGGTAAATAAGAGGGGGTCAAAATGCAAGAAATAAACTTGGTTGCCCTTTCAAAGAGCCAAGGGTCAAGTATGCAACAAATGGAAAATGTAAAATCTGATAACAAGGTCAAGGCGGGCCGCGTAAAGGTTAACATAACCTTACGCGGGCCGCGTCAATCGCCCAGATGCAGAACGTAAAGACAGCAGCCTGTAAACGCGCTCAATCGACCCTTAACAGATATTTTCTCATTGTGGGCGACCCCTAAACAGTCCTAGACACTTAGGGACACTTGTTGGTGATTTGTGGGCAATGGTAGACTTGTGTGTCAACAAGTTATGGTGATTTGATCACTATATAAAGCCATGAAGTTGCAACATTGTTCTTCACACCTTCATTTGCACTTCTGATCATTCTTGGAGCTCCCAAGCAGGCTCAAGTCTTCACATTTCGTGCATAGGACTTCAGTAAGTTTGCTAATCCTTCTTTAATTAAGTTCTAGCTTAGTTTTAGCTTAAAAGTCAAACCGTCCTAATTAACGGTTGACTTTAAGATTAATCACAAATGGTCCAGTGATTAGTCAAATCAAAAGTAGTTATAAGTTGGTAATTATGTGGGTAATAAACCCTCAAAAGGGTTCCCCCTGATTCCCACTCTAACTAGGTCTAATGTCGGGTCAAACGTGTAATTAAAAAGTCAACAGAATGTTTAAATTGCAATTTATGCATGATTAGCAATGTAGAGCACATACAACCTGTTTGATCATTAATATAACTTGGTAATTAGTGTAAGAACATGTCTAAACATGTTCAACCCGACAATTTCCTGATTAGACCCGGTTCGGAACCGAAAGTCGCATAGTTTGACTTATACTTTGACTTTCAGTTCTGACCCGTTATGGCGTGTTTTAGAAATGCCTTAGAGCTTAATTTGGACCAGGTAACATGCTAGTATAACCCTCTGTGATTATACACCATGGTTCGATAGTTAACCAATTAATTCGCATGATTCCGTTAATTGCTCATATGTTGACCATTATGCCCTTATTACCTTAAAACGTGAATTTTGGAAATGTAAAAGAGTAGAAACTTTAATTACTGATACATAAACTTGTATGCAAAGTTTGACATCAATTTGAGGTGTAGATTGAGAGTTATGCTCATTAGCGCAAAATGAAAGCTTATGTTAACTAAACGGCGTATTTAGCGTATAGCCTACTTAAACATACTTTTTGATATCAAATCTTTTACCCACTGATGTAATATATTATTTTGGGATTTTTAAAGATTTTTAATAAATTTTAGGCTGAGCATAACTAGTAATCGTAGGCTTAATCCGGTAATTGTCAGTTTTGCCCATACAGGCCATGAAATGGCCACGACTTAAGCGCGAGGTGTAGGCGTACACCCGTCAGTGCACAAAAGTATATTATGGTGTGTCTATTGATCTTTAACCCGGACAAGATCCGGGCTACTGAACGCACAAGGAACATGTAATTCGTTCACAAGATTATAATATTAAATAATTCTCCCAAGTTAAATAAAATGTTTATGCCACGTGCATCCAAACCAATTTTCAATCATTTTCCAAAATGAGTCAGTTGATTGTATTTACCAGTGTAAACTGACGTATTTTCCCAAAAAGATTAAATGCAGGTACTAAGCGTAATTGGCTGGGATTTCTCCTTAGCATCACTAGAAGTCTCGCAAGCTTAAGATGCCTGAAGTTTGTTGAACCATTAATACTATTTTATTTCGATCCATCTGTGGATAAACTTCCGAATATTGTGACAATTGATATTACAATATTAAATTCGGTTGTATCATATTTTTAAATTTGCTTCCGCTGTGCATATTGATTATTGTGTTGTTTGACTATTATGTTGCCAACCACGTCACGATACTCCCCCACCGGGCCCACCGGTGACACGTGGAAATCAGGGTGTGACAGAGGTGTAGGCATACACCCAATAGATACTAATGCTATGATAAAATATTTTCGTACCCAATATAGGGATTAAAGTGGTGTGTCGGTTAATCATGTCTCGGAGTTTAGTTTCGGCCCCATATGTAGTGACAAACATGTAATACTGGTAACAAGAGATATAGTTTGTCCCAAGTTATTTATGAAAATTGATATACCAAATGGTATATAAAATGATTTTGAAATATTTTCAAAATGTGTCGGTTATTGTCTTTACTAGTGAAAACTGACGTATTTTCAAAAGACTAAGCGCAGGTTTGCAAAGTATGGAATATGCTGGAAGCTACCCGGTAATTGCTTATTGGAATTTGCAACTCCAAGCAAAAAAGCTTAGTAGTCTCTTATGTAATTGTTATGGGTGAAATTCTGAGCCCATATCCTGGAAAATATCTTGGTTTATATCTTGATTATATAGTATCTGTTTAAGTCCGGGATGCTGATTCAGGATATTGGTAACATCCTGAATGGTATCCTCAGGATTACTAACGGATTACGTGCAGGTACGTGGATTAGAAGCTATCAACGTTCACGAAGAGTCATTCCGCGGAAGACTCGGTCCAAGTCGTTCAAATGAAGACGTTGAAGCCGTATTACTCGGTCAATAACGTTCACAATGGAATATTCGGAGTACCCCATATTTGTAGGGATTATTGTTTGTAATTCATTACTATAAATAGGTGGGTATACCAGATCAAATAGGACATCACTTTTCGCACTCATTACACTCTGACACTCGCTCTCCAGCAAGCTTTCACTCTCACACAAAAACGTTGTAACACATAGCGATCTGGTCTATATCCTGCACTGTATCCTGAAGTTTAAGCAATAAGAAGAACAAGGCAGCTGCGATTGTCAGCTCCCGAGGTTTTATGCCGGCGATCTAGATTGATCAAGGGCTTTCCTCGTACATCTCGTGTCGTTTACTTTAATTTTTGCTCATTATTTGCTCATTGTTTGATCGTAGATACAGCTCAATATCCTGAGCCGTATCCTGAAAACTGTTTTCATAAACAACTTAACCAGCATATTTTCAACACCCATTTTAGCACACTACCTCACTTTACTAATTTGATCACTTAATTGCTTCGGTAATTTTTGACCAAAACAATTTGGCACCCACCGTGGGGCAAGTGGTGCTTTCTTTACTAAATTTTTTTATGAAATCGCTAATCGGTTTTCTATTTTCAAAACTTTTTGCCATATTATTTACAATGGCCTCAAGATCAAACATGAGTTCCTCCACTGTGTCTGCTACGACTTCTGCTACTACCGGTTCGGTGCTTCCACCACCTCCTCCAAGGATGACAGCTTCATCAAGACTTCAGGATATCATCCCTACTCGCAGTGTTCAGGAATCTGCTCCTGTTTTGGCTTCTAATGATGAAATTCTAACCTTATTTGGAAGTGTGCAGGAACAAATGAGGCAGCAACAGGAAACAAACCAAATGCTTTTAAGGGAAATACAACTCCTGAAGTCTGGCTCGAGCAGATCTGCTGAGGATATTGTCACTCCGTTACATCCCAGAACGTTGAACTTCAGTTCAGCTGTGTATACTGAGGATAACAGGGGGAATATTGTGCCCAGCCTTCCTCAGAATCATACTCCTGAAATACCCTCCTCGGTCAGGATGTCAACCATGAGGAGCTCAGGATATGCTTCAGGATATGGGCAAAATCCTCCAATGGGTAACGTGTCAAATAATAATAATACTCATGCTACTAACAATACTGGATCTTTGCAGGATACAGGTGTAACATCAGCACTTACTAGGGAACTTCAGAAGCTGAAGGACATGATATCTAGTGTACCTGGAGTGGTCCAGCCGATTCCGGAAGTGTCCCAAGACAGCCACAAGATATCTCGCTTCGCATATCCTATTTGTGATGCTGAGATCCCGAAGAGATTTCAAACCCCCAACATGAAGCTTTATGATGGAACTACGGATCCTGAGGAGCATATTGCTCAGTATAGGGAAAGAATGGAGATTAACCCTATTCCTCCGGATCTCAAGGAAGCATGCTTGTGCAAGGGTTTTGGTTCCACCTTAACAGGATCAGCCTTGAAATGGCTATTGAATGTTCCTCCACATTCGATTACATCTTTTGCTCACTTAGTAAATTTATTTAATAGTCAGTTTTCTTGTAGTAGAAGCTTTGAGAAACTAACAAGTGACCTCTACAGGATAACACAAGGGCCTCAGGAATCCCTTAGGGATTATGTGAACAAATTCAGCCGGGAATCCCTAGACATTCCGCATCTTGATGTTGCGACAGCTGTGCAAGCTTTCAAGATGGGGCTGCAAAAAGATTCTTAATTTTATCAAGACCTTGTAATGAACCCATGCAGGAACTTGGATGAAGCTCGGAACAGGGCCCTAAGATATATTCGATTGGAGGATGACAGAAAGATGCAAGAAAGGATGAACTCATCTAACACTTATGAGTCAACTAATAGGAAGTCAGAATCCTCATTCAAATCATATCGACCTAAGCCATATGGTAGAAGTGAAAACAAGAGAGTGAATGCTGTCGAAGACGAGGATCCTGAAGAGTATCCTGAATTATCTGAATATTGCTTTTCTGTTAACATTCCTGAATTGATGTATGCCATGCAGGGTCTAGGAGACAAGGCTAGGTGGCCTCGAAAGAATCAACAAAAAGCCGATTGGAAAGACAAATCAAAATGGTGTGCTTTCCACGAAGATTTCGGACATATGACTGAGGATTGCATTGCTCTAAGGAAAGAAATAAGCTATCTTCTAAGCAAGGGATATCTGAAAGATCTCTTAGGAAGAAAGAAGAATAAGGGTCAGGATACTGAGAAGGATCCTGAGCGAGCAGCGTCACCTCCCGCGGATGCCAAGATAATCAACTTCATTTCGGGAGGATCCGACATTTGTGGGACTTCGTATTCGGCAGCAAAGAGACATGCAAAAGAAGCTAAGGCCGAAAGGGGAGATAAACCTGTCAGGATGACTACCCTCACAACTGACAAAGTGATCACATTTGATGCTGATGACAGGGATACTGTCCAGGATCCTCACCATGATGCTCTGGTAATAACATTATATGTGGCTAACCATTTCGTACGCAGGATATTGGTTGATAATGGCAGCTCCGTCAACATAATCCAACTAGAGACGCTGAAAAGAATGAATGTATCTCCAATGGATATCACTTCAAAGTCTACCGTGCTTGTTGGGTTCAGTGGAGAGGCTAGAAACACAGTGGGAGAGATAAAGTTGCCAGTATACGTTGAAGGAGTCAACTCAATACAACGTTTCTGTGTGATGGATTCTCTATCTTGCTATAACATCATACTAGGAAGACTGTGGATTCACGATATGAAGGCTGTGCCGTCAACATATCACCAATGCATCAAGATACCTACCCCTTGGGGAGTTGTCAAAGTTGATAGTGATCAGCAGGAGGCGAAAGAATGCTACTCATCCTCGATGAAATCCTCCACCAAGCCTAGTGCAGCATAGCAATTAAAGACGCGGGCCCAGGATATCGTGGAGGATCCGGAGCAGGATGTGAAGAAAATTATCCTGGACCAGGATAATCCTGATATTTTGGTGCTCGTAGGGACCAATATCCCTCAGGATATTGAAGAACAATTAATTAACTTTTTGAAATGCAGGATGTCGACGTTTGCATGGAAGCATGAGGATATGACAGGCATATCCAAAGATATTATCACCCACAAGCTTGGAATTGATAAATCATTCAAGCCTGTGCAGCAAAAAAGAAGGAAGTTTGCTCCTGAGCGGAATACAATTATCCAGGAGGAAGTTGAGACATTATTGAAGTCCAGGATGATTAGAGAGGTCAAGTTCCCAAGGTGGCTAGCAAACGTGGTCGTAGTGCAGAAGAAAAATGGGAAATGGAGAGTTTGTGTAGACTACACAGACTTGAACAAAGCTTGTCCTAAAGACCCATTTCCTCTTCCCTACATTGATGCAATGGTAGATGCCACTGCCGGGCATGAAATGCTGACCTTCATGGATGCATCCTCAGGATTTCAACAAATCCAAATGGAACCTTCTGACCAGGAGGATACCGCCTTCATGACGCCAACAGGTATTTATTGTTATACAGCCATGCCTTTTGGTTTGAAAAATGCAGGTGCAACATATCAAAGATTGGTAAACATGATGTTCAAAGACAAACTGGGGGACACCATGGAGGTGTATATTGATGATATGGTGGTGAAATCAAAGAAAGCTCAGGATCATCTCCAGGATATTAAAGGAGCATTTGATATCCTGGATCAGTATAACATGAAGCTGAATCCTGCTAAGTGCCATTTCGGAGTGGGAGCAGGAAAATTCCTAGGATATATGGTGACCAAAAGAGGAATAGAAGCAAGCCCAGAGCAGATTAAGGCCATCTTGGATATTAAATCGCCCTCAAATATGAAGGATGTTCAACGATTAACGGGGCGAGTGGCGGCATTAAATAGATTTATCTCGAGATCCTCAGAAAAGTGTAAAGATTTTTATGATATCCTGAAGAAGAACAAAAGATTCGAATGGGGGGAGAAGCATGAAGCAGCCTTGCAGGATTTGAAACGATATCTCTCAACCGCACCTTTATTGATTAAGCCTGAAAACGGTGAACCACTATCCCTATATCTTGCTGTATCAGGGAATGCTGTAAGTGTCATTCTTATAAAAGACCATGAAGGTCAGCAATATCCTGTTTATTATGTTAGTAAAAGTTTGTTAGATGCTGAAACTAGGTACTCTCACTTAGAAAAATTGATACTAGCATTGGTCATGGCATCAACGAAACTTAGACATTACTTCGAGACACATAGGATTCATGTAAAAACAAATTATCCTGTTAAAAATGTGCTTAGGAAACCAGAGATGTCAGACAGAATGGCTAAGTGGTCAGTAAAGTTGAGTGCTTATGATTTAGTATATGAACCTAGGAATGCCATAAAGTCCCAGGCTTTAGCTGACTTTGTGGCTGATTTTAGTAGTGACATTCAGGATGAGGTAGACCTAGAAGTTCAACAGTTAGTAGAATCCTCAGGATCCTGGACATTATATACTGATGGTGCATCTAATATAAGAGGAGTAGGATTAGGAATACTACTAAAATCGCCACAGGGGGACATATTACCCCAGGCTATTAGGTGTGAATTTCCTGCTACCAATAATGAAGCGGAATATGAGGCTTTAATTGCAGGATTAGAATTGGCTAAGAGTATGAGTATCAAAAATTTACAAGTATATGTTGACTCTTTGTTAATTACTAACCATTTTAAGGGATCCTATGCAGTTAAGGGTGAGAAATTGATTGAATATCTTGATATTCTCAAAAAATTAGCAGGATATTTCGATGTTTTTACACTTGAACAGGTACCAAGGGAGGATAATGCCGAAGTGGATGCCTTAGCAAATCTGGGATCATCAATCAGGATACCGGAAGGGACCCAAATACCAGTACTACACGTCTTATATCCTGCAACGAATCCTCAGGATAAAGAAGTAGCGGATATTCGGGACCCTGGAGAAGGATATCCTGAAAAGGATCCTAAATCCTGGACAGCTCCAATTCTGAAATATCTTAAAGATGGACACATTCCCGAAAATGAAAATCCTAAGGCGTTTAGGATGAAGGTATCACGATTCACTATTATAAATAATATTTTATACAAGAAATCTCTTGCAGGACCATATTTAAGGTGCTTGGAGGATCATGAAGCCAAGGAAGTACTTCAGGATATACATGAAGGGGACTGTGGTAATCATATTGGGGGCAGATCATTGTTCTCGAAAGTATCAAGGACAGGATAATTTTGGCCAACAATGAGAAAAGATGCTGCAGAATATGCTCGAAGATGTGATGCATGTCAAAGGCATAGTAACATACTACATCAACCAGCTGAACCACTATATCTTGTAGTTTCCCCTTGGCCATTCATGAAATGGGGGATGGATATAGTAGGAAAGTTGCCAAAAGCTCCGGGAGGAAAAGTATTCATGTTAGCAATGACGGATTATTTCTCTAAGTGGGTTGAGGCTGAAGCATTTGTTCAAGTTAGAGACCAAGAAGTAGTATCCTTCATAAAGAGGAATATCCTGACTAGGTTTGGAGTACCAGCTGATATCATTTGTGATAATGGGTCCCAGTTTATAAGCAAAAGGACTACTGACTTTTGCAAGAGTTGGGGAATCAAAATGATCACATCTACTCCGGTACATCCTCAAGCGAATGGACAAGCCGAATCCTCGAACAAGATAATAGTCAATAACTTAAAGAAGAGACTTAGAGCCAAAAAAGGAAGATGGGCGGAAGAATTACCCTTTGTTTTATGGGCTGATAGGACAACGGTGAAGAATGCAACTGGCCAAACCCCGTTTTCCTTGGTATTTGGAGCGGAGGCAGTGATTCCAACAGAAATGACGATACCTACTGCAAGATCAATTCTGCAGAATCCTGAAGCCTTATTTCAAGATTTGGATACTATAGACGAAAAAAGAGATGCAGCAAGGCTAAGGATAGCAGCATATCAACAAAGAATATCTAGAGCATATAATAAGAACATAAGGACTAGAAGATTTCGAGTTGGTGATTGGGTGCTAAGAAAGGCTTTTCAAAATACCATTAATCCTGCCGATGGCAAGCTAGCTCCTAAATGGGAAGGACCATATGAAGTCGAGTCAGAAGCAGGTAAAGGAGCATATCGACTCAAGAATATGGAAGGGGATATGCTACCAAGATCCTGGAATGCAATACATTTAAAACTCTATTTCAAGTAAGAGCATAATTTATTTTCTATCTCAGAATGGTATGTATCCTATTTTAAGTATATTTGTTTATTATCTTCAACCCAATACTGACTTAAGCATCGGAGGGGTGTTAGCCAAGCTAACACCCACCTTAGTTTATAATTGTTTTGTAGGATATGCTTCAGGATATAGCTCCAGGATATATGCTCAGGATAAGTCGAAAGATTAGAGGATTGGCCCCCTCTCTCATGTTTAAGGGATCCTGGTCCCTTCAAAGGTTTAAAGGTATTCACCTTTCTTACGAATTGGGTTTAAACACCTCGCCTGGAGCGCAAGTTATCTAGGTATAGTTCAAGGTAGCGGGACCAGTTCATGTAAAAGTGGCTGACAATTTCGTTACTGTTGGCTATATCCTGGATCCTGAAGGTATATGAGGATTGATCACCCTCTCTCACGAAAGAGTATTTTCATACTCTCTAAGGTTTAAAGGTTTTCACCTTTCTAAGAATTGGAGTTTATACACTCTCGCCTGTAGCGCATGAAATTTAGGGTTTATCCCCAGATATCAGGGTTTATCCCCAGGATATTAAGGGTTTATCCCAAATATGCTAAGGATTCATTTCAGGATATCACGGGTTTTGCCCTGGGGTATTCGGTATTCATTTGAGTCAAAATATAAATACATTGGTGTTTTTGGCAAACACAGGGGACATACGTTATAAAGGATGGATCCAAGTTTATAAGTATGCACTGGGGACAAACTTATGATTGGAACTGATTCTCTAAGAATCTCTGGTATGATCTCTCCTTTTTGTTTGGACAATTTATGGGTTATATTTCAATATCCTTTTCAAGATATCTTTCAGGATATCTCCCAGGATACATTTATGATATATGTTCCTAAGAATGTTCAAACCAAACAATTTTCACAAGTAAAATTTGTATGTTAATAACAACAATAATAAAGTCAAAAGGGTAGTTATATTATTAACATGCCAAAAGGTGTGCTCTTAGTTTCACCTCAAAACAAGGCCCATCCACTAAGAGCACTATAGTTCATTACCATATTTACCCAACAGTTGAAGGATTCATCTCAAACCGAGACCCATCCACCTTCAACTGTTGTATTGTTCAAAAAGCATGCAGGAAATGTAAATTGTTCAGGTGCAGGAAAGTAAAGTGCGGAAAAGTAAATTGTTTTTTTGGGACTACAAACCAACGTTCAAATTCAAAAAGGTGGGCTCTGGCCTTGGCACGTATATCCGTCATCGCCCACCTAAATGCCCTCACACAGCGGCATCACCTCCAACCTTCTCAGGCTTCTCAGCACCAGCATCCTGACCAGCATCCTGCGCAGCATCCTCGCCAATGTCCATCCCAGCATCAGCTCCAACATCCTTCTTGTCTCCAGCCTGGACCACCACCTCTGCTTACTTAGAAGACTCACCAGCTTCAGCAGGAAGGGGCACAGCTTTGCCTCCGAGCTCCTTTAACTTGGCCACCCAGGATTCAACTGGCCAAGACGGACAAACAAGGCCCGTCTCCTTAGCCTCGTAGGCCATCTTGGTGCGTGCTTGTAACAGGGAGACGATAGCAGACGCCTTGATTCCCTCCCGGAAATTGACCAAGGCTTGATCATGATCCATTTGAACGGTGGCAAGTTTGACCTCAGCGTCTTGGGTGACCTTCTTCAGCAGGCTTTCGTAGTGCCGGGTCTTCGCTTCAGATATGGCACCTTGGTCAGCAACGGTGCTTTCGAGCTGTTTGATCCTGGCTTCATGTAGTGCCACAGTACCACAAGCGTCATTATACAAGTGGAGCAAATGCTGGAGGCCCTGCACATCAATTACAGGTATAAAGTTAGAATATATGTTGACCAAGATATCCTACCAGGATATCCTGCTAGGATATACGTGCAAGATATATGTGCAGGATATACATGAAGGATATGTGTTAGGATATTACCTTGTTAAGGAAGGATGTCATTGGCTCTAAGGAATCAGAGAAGCTGAGTTCGTCATAGGAGAAACCTTCTGAACCTGGGGCACTGACTTCAAGACCCTTCCTCTTTTTCGCTGTGGAAGCACGGGTTCTTGGATTGGCCTTGGGAGCCGGGAGTGGCTTGGAGCTAGTAGCAGCAGGAGTCTCCTTCTTGACTGTGGCTGGAGTTGGATAGCTGTCGAGTTCATCAAGGTCTAGATAGACTGGAACTTTGCTGGAATCTGCACACAGGGAGTAAAATTCTAAATCTCTCTTAAGGATATTAAATAAAAACATGTGTGTACATGATATCTTGCAGGATTCTTACCAGACATGTTTGCACTTGAAAGAGGGCTTGGAGTTGGTGGGAATGGATTAAAGCTTCTCTCTGTCTCTGAAAGGAGTCTGATGGCGTCTATTCTTTTTTGGGAATCAGCAAGGGGAGGTGCGATCTTCCTGAAATCAGCTGCATACACAACAGAGAAAATAAAATTGATCAGTTCAGGATATAAGGCAGGATAAGAGGCAGGATCATCTTTAAACCCTAAATCCTACCCTTTCTCAACCATCTCATTGGATAATCCGTTCCACCAGGGATTAAATCCCTTTTTACAAAGAAAAACTTGGATTGCCAACTATCCTCGTTCCTGGTGGCACGAAGTATCAATGGGTCGCCGGAAGTGGAATAAAATAGGAATCTAGATGAGCCATGGCATCTAAGCTTGTAGGCTAAAGGGAGATCATGGACGGAAAGGTCAGGTATATGGTTTCTCTTGATTTGGTCAAGAACAGACAAAACACGCCAGAGCATTGGCATGGTTTGGCTGAAAGAAATTTTGGTGATATTAAAGAACTCGGTGATGAAGTCCGGAAAGGGAAATTGTAGCCCTAAGGTAAAAGGGAAAGCACTAAAGCATATCCACTCGCTGGAGACCATATCTGACCGGATTTCTCGGTCAAAAGGTCGAAATACGGTTCCTTCCGGGAAGATACCGGAGGATTTCAAGGCCGACAAGTGGGCGCTGTCAAAAGTGCATATCTCCTTCTCCGGTTCTTGGAGAAGGTTCTGTTGGATGAATGTGGGAGCCGAGTCTCCTGAACTGGATCTTGTTTGCCTAGGCATTTGGTCGCCTGAATTTTCGCCGGAGAAAGATAAAAGAAGAATATGAAGATGAGGGAGAGAATATTACCTTTTCCTTGTCGATTATGGTTAAAAAAGGAGATGAGGATGAGAAGATATAGGGCATGATGAGTAAATATAGGCCGGGTGGTTGAAAGCTGTCACATCAATGGTCTTATCTCTTAATTACCTCGGCCACCGTGAAAAATGTAACCGTTAGTGCAAGATATCAAACGGTAACATTTTTGGGGACAATTGTTATGGGTGAAATTCTGAGCCCATATCCTGGAAAATATCTTGGTTTATATCTTGATTATATAGTATCTGTTTACGTCCGGGATGCTGATTCAGGATATTGGTAACATCCTGAATGGTATCCTCAGGATTACTAACGGATTACGTGCAGGTACGTGGATTAGAAGCTATCAACGTTCATGAAGACTCATTCCGCGGAAGACTCGGTCCAAGTCGTTCAAATGAAGACGTTGAAGCCGTATTACTCGGTCAATAACGTTCACAATGGAATATTCGGAGTACCCCATATTTGTAGGGATTATTGTTTGTAATTCATTACTATAAATAGGTGGGTATACCAGATCAAATAGGACATCACTTTTCGCACTCATTACACTCTGACACTCGCTCTCCAGCAAGCTTTCACTCTCACACAAAAACGTTGTAACACATAGCGATCTGGTCTATATCCTGCACTGTATCCTGAAGTTTAAGCAATAAGAAGAACAAGGCAGCTGCGATTGTCAGCTCCCGAGGTTTTATGCCGGCGATCTAGATTGATCAAGGGCTTTCCTCGTACATCTCGTGTCGTTTACTTTACTTTTTGCTCATTATTTGCTCATTGTTTGATCGTAGATACAGCTCAATATCCTGAGCCGTATCCTGAAAACTGTTTTCATAAACAACTTAACCAGCATATTTTCAACACCCCTTTTTGCACACTACCTCACTTTACTAATTTGATCACTTAATTGCTTCGGTAATTTTGACCAAAACATTAATCATTTGTTATTCGATCCGCCTGTGGATCTTTAATACACTCTCATATGTATATTATATTAAACTTTGGACATTGTACTTTGTAATAATTATTTTATACTCCCAAGAGTTTCGTTGTGTTAATGTGAATATCTATATCAGTTTGTCACGCATAAACCTCAAGTCTGGGCCCAACGGGAAATTAGGGTGTGACACCAAATATCTGTTTGTGGCCAGAACTCATATTTGGATTAAGACAACTAAGGTTTAAAGATCAGTCATTCAATGTAACAGTACATGTTTAGAACAGATGTTAGATTTTTTTTTGAACGGCAAGGAACGACGTGCCAACTACCCTGACACCGGACATTGTCGCCAAGGTCGACTACTCGACCGTCGCTAGCACCTTGGCTCTCACAGATGTGCGGAAACCCGACCTCCACCCGCCTGAAGGTACAACAGTGGAATAATCGTTAAAACCTCGCCTCCCATCAGGACGAACCAACGCCACCTGTATTCACCATTTACCTGGATGCCGCAGAAAATAATGGGGAGAGTGGGAGTCGAACCTGGGTCATGAGGAACACCAAGTCTTTTCCCAACTACTCCACCACTACCTCATTGGCAGAATAGATGTTAGATAGTCTGTAACAAATGTCACATTCCATCAGATGTTATGTGAAATGTTTTCTGGTAGGAATGTTAGATGTCAATATCAAAATGATGTAATTGTCATCATATATTTGTACCTTTGTATAAATAGATCTCACCTTTTAAAAATCTATTTATTACATCACACACATTCCTTTCAATAAAAAAATAGTTCAGATAAAACTTTACACTCTTATGTTTGTCTTAAATTCCGTTGAATACATTATAATTATCCATAATTCATCTCCGTTTTACTACATTTCATCTCATAGATCAAACACAAGTCACAACTCAGATTTTAAAAGGTTATGAATGCTCTTAAAAGAATCCTTATTTTATTAACATTATAAATCTACGCATAATAATACACCAGTTTCATATTTTACTTTTAAATAAAAATTTTAGTTATTACGCAGAATAATACACTAGCTTCACATTTTACTTTTAAATTTAAATAAAATTTTAGTTATTTGTAAATAATCTATATCTATTATATATAATAAACAAGAAGATTTGGGCTGACGTGGCATTAGATTAGAGCCTCTAGGAATGGGTTTTGGCGGGAAAACGAAAATGCAGTCCAAATGTCCACGCGGATCCTGTTTTGAGCAACCAAAACCCATGTATTCGGATCCTATATAATTATCTATTATCATAAGAAACCCTAACAGCCGCGTGTTTCTAATTCATCCTTCTTTCAATCCCAATTATCAATTGCAAAAATTCTTCTTTGAATCCTCATCAATAATACGAATTCGGTCCGTCGACACAGCGACAAATCACAACCTAACTTCTCCCAAACCCTAAATCCCACCATCGCAGTTTTGCTTCATCTGTTCTTCATCGATTCATCTTTGATAATCGAAGGTATGTTAATTTCATTCTACCTATGATTTTTATTGTTAATCCTTTCCTTTTCCTATTCGATTCTTAAGAATCCCATCACAAACCCTAAATTCTCTTCAAAACTTTATGTTTTCTATATCTATACGTTCAATTTGCTTACCTTTTTTAACTCACTGTATCTAGGGTTTTTTTCATGGCTTCGTCCATTTGCTTTCTCTGTCATTTTCAATCAATGATCATATCTCAACACAATTAGTTTGTTATTTATTTTTGTTAATTACGGATCCTAGGTTTCTGTTGAGTATTGATTATATGGTGTATAATTTTTAGTACCCAGTAGTCCACAAAATAAGCACTGATTTCAGTTTTGATGATTACTATTGGTATTCTATTTTATAAACCAATAATTTTCAATATTCATGCACTTTTTTTGTTTAAGTTTTGATGATTACTATTGATTTCAGTTATGTTGTTTATCGTCTTTGTAAGTGGTTCTCTATTGTTCCTACTTTTGATTAGTTTTGATTTTGATGTAGTATTGTTAACGAATCCTTTGTTTGATTTGTTATTGATTAGGGTAGATTGAAAACATTGCGATGGGTTAGGTTGCATCAGGTATGTTTTCTTCTCACTAGGAACAAGTAGTTTTCAATTTCGTGAATTCGATTTTTTTATTTGTTTCTTCATGAACTCTGATTGATCTATAGAATCATGTCCTAAGCATACCTTTTCAAGTGTAGAGAGTGGCCTCCCTCAATGGTTTTGTTGCCAACTTTATTTGGTTAAAACCATATGCTTGTAGTAGACACAATTATGCCAATTGCTAAGATATACTGATATGCTTACAAAAGAATAAAGAGATAAAATAGTATTCATACTCACTTCTAAGTGTGATCAAGTTCTGGTATGTGACACACTTATTTGAAATAATATATGAATTCTTCGAAATTGGCCTTTTGCTTTGTTTATGCGTTAACATTTTGTTTTTGTTTTTGTTTGCGATATGTAGTTGGACAATTTCAGGTCTGAGTTTCGAATCTCAAAAACCTCTGCAATCTAAAGAAATCTTCACTTATTTCTCTTCGTTTCAGCCATTCCTGATGACTAAATAGGTTCTTCGTAGTGGGTAGGGTTCGTATGTTCTAAGAATGATTGGTGGGAAGGGTTCGGTTAGCACTTTTAATTGATTGTTCTTGTATTGCCATTCATTTACTGTTAGAGTTTTTAATTTTTTTTTTTTAATTTTTATGTCTTAAAAGTCCATATAACGAGACTGTAATGCTCAAAATGTGACAGGTACAACCTGTTATGGAAACGGGATATGAGACCCAATATTGCTTCGGGAGATTAAGATCCCTTTGTTGCAGAATCCATCAGTACGTATATGGACCATGAATGTTTACTTTTGTTAGTTCTTGGATTAAACATTGTCAAATAATTGAAACATCATTGTAATGGTTTACTGTTTTTAGGTGGCAAAATGTTATCAGATTTGTTGTACCTGCTGGTCAACGTGATACGCCTCCTTCAAAGTCAACAGTAGCAGCCGGAGTTACGACTTCTGTAGGTTAACATGGAACTTCTACACTGTCTTATTTTGGTAAAATATTTCCTACAAGTTAAGGATTTGTTTTTGTTGTGTTTTCTATGATTTAAGGCATGCTCTTGGCATTACAAACCAACATGTTGAGACGTTTTGTGACGGAGATGCAGGTGCAAATGCAAACTCGAGGTCAAGAACATATGCCATTTTGGGACATCATCCTTTACCGGAGTTAGTTTGGTCTACACAAAATGGTTTAACCATCAAGTGCGGTTGTTGCACCAACTGTGTTGCTGGGACGGAGCCTTGTGTTTTGAGTGATGAAAAATGTATGTTTGAGGAGTCAGTTAAATCCGTAGTTGGTCCAACAGGTACATATTCTTCCTTGACCAAGATTTGAGGTCAAAATTTACTATTTTTTCAACTTATAAGCTATATGAATAACATTTGAAAATGATGCTGAAGTTCAATTTGTGTATAATAAGGGTAAAGTAAAGGAGTGCATGAACATTCCAGTGACCGGAACCAGCGAAGGTGCCATAACTATACACTTTTCACACGTTATTTGTTTCGTGTTACTTCTTATCTTATTCTTCAGAATGTCCTCTTTGTTGTTTTTACTATCAAATTTTCAGTAGGTTTTTGACAATGTGACTATATTCAGTCCTTCTATCTCTATTAGAAACTTATTCTCTACACAGAATAATCACCAATAGCATGGTGAACAGGGCATTTGGGTAGGTTGTAATGTTCCATTAGTTATGGGGCTTAAAATGTTAGATATAGATGTGCATCACATGGTATCTATCAAAAAGTATAACTATACAACAAGGACCATTATAATAGCCCTTTCTAACATTTTCATGATTTTAATGCTTTGTTCGAAACTTCTTTTTGAAATAATTAAAATTATCAGCAGTGGCAGTTAAGCAGTTCATCTCATGTTCCGTGTTAATGGACAATACGTCGAGTGGCAAAAGGTCAGTTAACTTTTCAATTAAACAGTAATAAGCAGTAATTAATTGGTGTGTTAAACATGGGTCTTTAAAATATTGTATTTTTTTTTACAGTGGAATTTTCGTATTGGGTTCACTCCAAGGGAGGGTTTAGTAATTCATTCTGTTGCATATGTTGATGGTAGTCGAGGCCGAAGACCCATAGCTCATAGGTTGAGCTTTGTTGAGATGGTTGTGCGGTATGGTGATCCAAACGATCCTCATATGTTGATGGTACTTCTTGGTGGGTGTTAAATCTTTAAAATTTCCATATGTAGTTAGATACATGTTAGTGGCGGCTCGGCCATGGTGATTCTGATATATCTCATCTATCGATCTACACACTTCCACGTTTGATGATTTTTTGTGAAGAAATTTTAGGGTCTGGAGGAAGGAGAACGCACGTGTCGAATCAGGGAACGAAGAGTCGCTCAAATGGGATTATAGGGTTTGGAGGACGGTTATCTTCTTTTTGTTTTCTTTTCCATATTAATTTGTATCTCGACTTTGTGAACAACTACTTTTCCTCTCTATAATATAGTCATTCTTAAGTGATATGACGAATTTTAATCAAATCAGATGATACAAAACTCATTTTCTTATTGACGAAAACTCATTTTTCAGTTTATGCTAGGTTTTCCATGACGATAACATCCAGAACTGGAAGAATGTTGTAGGAATTGACTTTGGCCGCAAATAGGTATGTATGTGTTTTGGTCCAGGTGTTAGGTGGTGTTTGTGGATGTAATTTTGGTGTATGGGGTCTATATTGATTTGTTTGGAGTTGTCTCTTGCAGGGTGTTTAGCTCCTCTCTAAGCTTTTGGATTTGACAAATGGGTTCTGTTTTGAATCGGTAACAACGGAGGCAGAACATGAGAGGAATATCGAGCCAAATCTGAGTCACCAACATGAGAGGTAAAATTTCATAACCTGAAATTAGTAGATTATTTTTTTATCCTAGAACATGTATAATATTATTCGGTGATATGAATCGGTAACAACGGATTGATCAATAAATGCAATAAGGGGTTTCAGAGAGACCAGCACTTGCAGCTCCATCGACAAGGGCATAATTTGACGTGGAAGCTTAAACAGAGGACGGGCATATGCAATTGTGGATTCATGTGAACAAAGTCCATGGTGATTTGTGTAATGTTCGTATGAGAAGAATATTCCTTTTGTTATTTTTTAAGTATTCTGCTTATGTTTTGATTGAGTTTCTAAAGAGCATTTGGGTTACATTACAGTGGTTCAAGTTTTTTTTTTTTTGGGTAAAGGGTTACCCCGGTTAAATTCATTCATCAACCAAAAATAATACAAGTGAGGAATAAAGTACACCCCAATTCTCTAGAATGACATGCCATTGCTAGAGTACACTCGCCAACAAACAAGAAAAAATCTTACACGCAAAACAAGTCATAAACGACAAAACACGAGCCCATACGGCAACATCCAAATGCGCTAAGAAATCAACCACGTTCATCTTGATCCATCAGTAATTCACGAGGTAGACTTCAGTCGCTCAAAACTTGAGACACGTTACTAGTTCTTTTAAATTTCATTGTGTGTAATTTCATTCTAACAGTCATAAGAATCACCTCCATCAGTTGAGCCGCACTCCTTTTCTTCGAAGAGAACAATCTATTATTTTGTTCTTGCCAAATCAAGTAAGCCGACGCCGCCACTACTAACTTGCCAATGATGTGAGAGGCCCGTTTTGACTCCACGTGATGCAGTAGATATTCCATAATTTCGTCCCACTTCTTCCCTATTGTTTGCATACCCGCCTTCGCACGAACTCCATACCATACTTGAGATGCAAAATCGCACTCAAAAAATAGGTGATCATGAGAGTCCGGTCTCGATGTACATAATGAACAACACAAGAGGTTATAATTGGCATTACCCGACGATCGCCATTTGCACATAATATCCTGAGTTTTTAGTTTCTTGCACACTATAAGCCACATGAGAAAAGAGTGCCGAGGGATAGCTTGAGGAAACCACACTATACGATCCCAAGTAACCTGATCTTGAACCTGCCGAATATCGTTCCACACTTCATAAGTGCTATACTCCATATCTTTACCGTCTCTAGAGCGCCATATAGTCCTATCTTGCACATGAGGATCTAACGTTACATTAGAGAGATGTTGCAAAATCTGAAATCTAGTAACCCAAGAGTTCGGCCAATCCCACACGCCATTTTGAAACATATCCGCAACCTTGACCCGCATATCAAACCCCGCATTAGATATCATTCTCTGTGTAATAAAGAGGTTCAACGGACATACGGTATCCCATGTATCGAACCAGACTAAAGTGTTATCTCCATTACCTAGCTTAATCCAAATGTGTTGGCGTATGATTGTTCTCAGTTGAAGCATCTTCCGCCAACCCCACGTAATGTTATTCCGAACCGGCACATCCCAAAAGCTTCTATCTCGGATACGATAAGAATGCACCCATTTAACCCATAAGGATTCCCTATGCGTCAAGAGACTCCAAATATGAGCAACCATTAGCGCGTTATTCATGTCAGAAATTTTCTGGATACCCAAACCACCTTCTTCCTTAGGCAAACACACGCGACTCCATTTTACTTTAGCCTTACCCTTAATGTTATTACCTTGAGCCCAAAGAAATCTTCGCATCCTATCTTCAAGATCATGTATAATTCTTTTTGGTAATATAAAGACGGAAGACCAATAAACATGCATAGACGATAACACTGATCTAATAAGCTGAAGACGATCTGCGAACGACGAACTTTTTGCTTTCCAATCCGTGATTCGAGCTTCCAAGTTATCAACAAGCTTTTTACAATAAGAATAATTCAATCTGGACGAGATAAGAGGAACACCGAGGTACCTAACCGGTAGAACACCTTCGTCAAATTGCATGATACTACGGATTTGATCTTTAACATAATTCGGAACACCTCCAAAAAATACAGTGCTCTTCGTCATGCTAGGAACCAACCCCGACATATTCTTGAAACGATTCAACGATTCTAGAATAACAGCAGCTGAATTAGGGTCGCCACGAGCAAACAAGAATAAATCATCTGCAAAACATAAGTTAGTCTTGCTCTGCTCTTGCAAAGGAAAAATCTTTGTTAGTCTTGATTAATTGCACAAGCTTTGCCAAAATGTTAAACGATGTTAACTTTTGTGTGGGGCGGCCAAGAAGGGTTAAATGTCACATGGATAATGGCAACTGCCATTATTGAATGCATTACTTGATCCTTTTTTTCATGTACCTTTATGATCTATACTGTGAAGTAGGTGGTGGATGGCGCAAATACTGTTAATTTTGGGTGGAGTATATAGCCAATGGGTCAATCCGATGAAGCAGAGCTGAACGAATTGATGGCTGCCATTCGGAATCTATCGCTCAATATGCTATTTTGAAGTATTATTATCTATACATTCCAATATCTCAACATATTCAGTAGTGTACATGTTCAAAATTTATCTAATTTAAAGTTTCAAATTTTTATTTTTGAATGCTTGATTATGTAGGTGCATCAAGATAACGGATAGGGGCTTGGAGCATGTAATCGTCAAATGCTCTGGTCTAAAGAGCCTAAATTTTTATGCACTAAGGTATGGGGTTTGTGAAACTGATATTGTCTTTTTGATTTAATGTCCAGTATTAACTTAACTAAGCACTTATTTTAATTGTATAGTTTGTGGATGTTTTATAATTTGTTTTGCTTTTTGTGCTTTTGCCATGTTCTGTTACTACTTTTTTTTTGGTAAAGGGTTACCCCGGTGATTCTATTATAAAACAACCGCAAATAAGTACAAGTAGTGAGGAAGAGTTCCACACTAGTTCATATATAGGACATGCCCCATATATGTAAAACCAACCAACAAAGAACCTATTACATCACATAACCTAGCCTACTAAACATCAAAGATGACTATCTAGTAGACGAATAAAATAAAACAAAACCAAACATCATCCTCCATCATCAAAAATAAAATTTCCGTGAACCGTCAGCCCCTTCACACGACCCCGAGACAATCTATCCATTGAATAACTTTGAGGAAGATGTGCTTGCTCCTACTCTTGCAGACGATGAGGTCATAAATCCATTTGTTTCATTGTAGACTTCTGTGACCTCCTCATCATCCGTGTTGATCATTATGAGCCTCACTACTAGTTTGACCCATATGAAGACCCTTATCCCGTAAAACACCGAATGAGTTCTTAGATAAAATATTCGATTGCTGAGCCGATGAATTGGCCCCCCCATGAGGTTTGGGTCCAATCGGCCTATACTCAAACTTCTGTTTCTGCTTGTTTATAGGAAAACCTGCTTTCCTAGCCGCTTTCTTACGAACCACATCCATAAACCCATCCTTGTCTACTACCGGCTGATTCACTTGTTGCCTATTATTCCCGTCATATTGTTTCTGAGTGTTGACCGGCTCCTTAGGTTCCCTCCTAGTCTGCCTCGGGTATGTAGCATCAGAATGCCCAAACACTTTACAATGAGCACACCTATAAGGACTCCATTCATACTCCACATACAGTTTCTGTTTGACGAAACCTTCACCTTCAAGATCAGGAACCGCTATAACTATCTCCTCCTTAAAATCATTATCGGCTGAGATTTCTAATAACGCTCTAGCATAACTACTCCTTCCCCAAGTATCCATACACATGGACGAGGTATAGGAATCTAACATCTTCGGATCACCAATAGCCGTAGCTATCATACTCAATCCATCCTCCGTATACGCAGCAATCGGAACATCATGGATTTTGACCCACAGTTGCAATTTCTTAACCTCCTTCTTTTCCAGTTTCGAAGTGGGTGACCAAATATTAAGAAATATAGGCTGACCTCGAATAATCCATGGTCCTTCTTTCAGCACATTCGTCATCCCGTCTTTATCAGCAAACTTGAAAAGAAGAATCCATTAGCATTCATCATGGATTTTTGCAATCCATACTTCTTCCAATTTGTCCGCACAAAATAATCCACCACCGGGTACGCAACTCGGTCCCCTAGGAAGTAACCATAGAGAGTGTTTGCTAGCTTCTCTTGAACTACTCTAACAGAATCTCGAGGCAACACCACATCACAACCCTCATGTGAATCAGTGCTTGCAAGAAACCTGAAGTTTACCTTAATAGACTTGGCTGCAAAAACTGAATCTGCATAAGACATTGGCTTAGAATTAATATTTCGATTGCCCGGTTCCCCTGAGACCCTGCACAACCTTACAAAGTATCCGAAACCCTCAAATCAGTCGGCATATTCTCCACCGGACCTGGAACAGACACCTTCAATAGTTCATTAATAATGTTCGTTTTTGTGTGATCAATCTGCGGTGTCTGGACTGTTCCCCTACGAGGCATCCAAGTGTTACCCTCCACATCAATTACACGGCTCGCTAAACCCTCAAAGGAGTATAAGGGTTTACCTCGATCCTCCCGATTAGAACAGATTCAGCAATGAAGAATATCAGCCGCACACAAACCCTAATCTACGAACGGAAAAAACAGAAACCCTAAACACAAAAAAACCCTAATCTGATATCAAATGATTAGAAACTAAGGAGCGAAAACTCCCTAGATGCTAAACAAGATCGATCAGGACCAGGGTTGGATTAAACGCTGAAGGCTTCACAAGATCGCCCAATTCGCCCAGAGCTCTCCCATTTTTTGTTTTGTTACTACTTTCTGTTTGGTAAACTGGTATTCCATCTTCTTCAGTTCCTTGAGAATTGCATTCTGGTTAGGTTGATTGGGCTTGCTTGGATTGAAGAAGCCATGAAAGTAGGTCCTTTTTTTTTCTCCATGGCTTGTAAATGAGGTGCCCCACGATGGTAAGGACCGATTGAGACAATATTGGGCTGATAAGCTTTGGGTTCGACTGATCGTAAACGGTCTGGAACTTTGTAGATGGAAAATAGAGAGTCAGGAGGCTAGAGCTCACAATTAGCAAGTTATTTTGGTAGTAACCCTTTACTTAAAACTTATCTATGATTAGCTTTTCTAAACTTAAAACACCTTTTGTCCTTTGTTTGGGGCGTGACTTGCTGCTATCAACTTTGACACTACAGTTTATGTAGTTATAGAATTTAGATGTAATGTCGTCTATAAAGAAGTCTTTGGTAGCTTATAATGTAAACTGTTGCTTTTTGATTTCATATAACATGTCACTTATTTTTTATCATTTTATTTAAGTATGTATTGCTTATAAATAATAAGTGACATGTATAACTTTCTCCAGCCCGGGAAGCATTTCCCGGGTGATAACCTAGTTATATATAAGCAAATCCAAGGGGCATCTTAAGGTAAGTTGCCACTTTACATAAAACTCCTTTAATGCATGATGTACAACTCTCTAAAGCACATGTACACCTCTTTAATAAAAACACGTGTTCCGTACTGCCGATTTAGGGTTTCTCTTATTATCACATTTTCTCATTTCATAATTCATTTCTACCCCCATTGCTCTCTCTCTCTCTCTCTCTCTCTCTCTTGAGATTCTAGAAATTTCATGGCTATTGATGAAGAATTCACCAGGTCTATTTTAGATCTGACCTCTACATTCAGATTCAAGGCTATTAGTGATAAGATCTGACCTCTCGATGAAACTGTTTCTGATTTAAACAGTTCAAGCAAACCCTAATCAGCAGATCCGACCTCTCGGTTCCGATTTAGGTCTCATCAACGGCTGTAGATGGCAGTTTTCTGGTTGAAACCCTTAACCCATCCTTTTTGTTGTCTCGCTCTCAGGTAAACCATTCGTGCTCTCTCTCTCTCTCTCTCAGGTTTTCTATTACGATTTTGTTTAACAATGTGTGGACTTTTGATGGGTTTCGTTGTCTCTCTCTCTCTCTCAGGTTAACCTTTCGTTCTCTCTCTCTCTCTCTCTCTCTCTCAGGTTTTCTGTTATGATTTTGTTTAATAATGTGTGGATTTTTGATGGGTGAGATCTGATAATGGTGGATTTCGTTCTCTCTCTCTCTCTCTCTCAGGTTCTCTCTCGCTCTCTGGTTTTCTGTTACGATTTCTTTTACGATTTTGTTTAATAATGGTGGTTTTCTGTCATGTAGTGGGTGGTGAGAAGTCGCCGGAGTATTTGAGAGTAGTTCAAAGGATATTGCTTCCTGTGATGGTGAGAAGTCGCCGGCCGGTGAGGTTGAGTGTCCGGTGGTGGTGTTTATAAACTCTAAAAGTGGTGGGAGGCATTGCCCGGACCTTATGGCTAGGTTGCAGGACTTGATGGGTCAAGAACAGGGTTTTGTTTATCATTTATTGTTTAAAAAACCATTTATGCTTAATTTTCTCTATGAATGAGTAGTTACAGAAGATTTATGAAGAAACTAGAAACCATGGTTCGTGTGTGTGTGTTTTTTTTATGATGATGGTTTGTTATTGCTTAATTCTTCAGCATTTGTGTTTGATTTTGGCTATTAATAGTTGCTGAGATTGTTTGATTCCTTGTTTTGTGATGAAAAATGAAACCCTTATTTCATGAAGGTTTTTTTTCTGATAAATGTTCAATTATTGCATCATTTATGCTTGAGTTGTGGTTTCCAAAAAATGCTTAATCTCTTATATAGTTGCAGAAAACAATCTCTCGATGATGTTATTTTGAGAACCACTCTTATAAACACAAAATTCATGACTGTTATTTTTTATTTTGTTTTTAGATGATGTTCAATTGTTGCTTCCTTTTAACCATTTATGCTTGATTTTCTCTATGTATAGTTGCAGAAAACAATCTCTTGATTTTCGATGAAATTAGAAACCCATAAGTTATAAAGTATTTTTTTGGGTTTGATGAATGTTCAATTTTAGTTTTCTTTTGCTTATCTACTCAATTGAAGCCCTAATTCGCGACCGATGTCAGCTAAGTACGTTATTTACTTTTGCTTATCTGTAAAATATTGGGTTATATGTTATTACTCTTTGATCTGTGTTTGTTAGTGTTGGGAACTTGACTTGTGTCTGATATTATGGCAACCAGCTATTGTGGCCTGTAAATCTGAACTTGGTCCAGTTTTTGAATCCGATATTTCTTTTTCTCTAGACTTTGTGATTTCACTTGGCTGAGGTAAATTTATTTTGATTCTTCGACGTAGAACCAGACATGATGATGTTATCGGCCCGCAAGTAACCCTCTACAGGTCACGCGTTTCATCTTTGAAAGGGGAAGATAGGTGCTTGTCTCCTAGGGCATACAATTGGTGGCATCCTGCCATATTTAACGTATAAAAAACTTTATAAGTTAAATATGGCGGGAATAACCTGTGTCTTGTATGCCCTATGGAGAGAAGCATCCATCTTCCCCTACAAAGCAAAGAAAAATTATAAAAAAAAATGATTATCATGAGATTAACAAAGAAACAAATCGTTGTAATTATTGTTACACATTTATAATGTTATTTTTGATCGATTAATGTTTATCGTTGTAATTGTATTAGCAAATCTATAATGTTCAGCATATTGCATTTCGTATTTGTATCGATTAATGAATTATGGTTAAAGCATTATGTACTTATGTTTAATTTGATGGAAAGATTGATAAACTAACAGTTAAAAAAATTAACAAAAGTATATCACCAAAGAATCGATAAACTAACAGAAAAACGACTGCCAACATATCACGAATAAGAAAACTAACTTAAGTACTATACAATATATCACGAGACAACTGATAAACTAACGGTAAACAAGTATACAATTGTAAATCGTCGGGGAAATGACTAGTGTGTTGTAAAATGCATTGAAGATCCTCATGTTCACGGGTACATTTAAGATTTAACCCCTTTTTCTAACATTATTATTTTGTTGAAAGAAAAAAAAAACATTTTACCCTCTCTCTTCCATCTCTCAGACAACAAACACCTTCAAAACCCCATTTTGACTCTCCCAAATTCTTCAAACAAAACCCAAATTCAATCTTCAAAGAGATTTAGCATCTGCATCTCTAACTCAACTCACATGCTTCTGTGCCTGATGAGAGAGAAAGAGAATGAGAACTTCACCACCAAGTGTAGCTCCACTGAGCAGTTGTAGTACCAGCCGCAGTACGAGCTGTACTCTTGGTGTTGGTAGTGACGACGAACACTGGAGGAACTTCGATAACTCAGTGAGTGCGGTGTCGTTTGGACTCGTTGCTACTGCTATTCTCATTTGTATGTTTCTTGTCATGGCTCTTTTCGAAAGGTTTCTCCGCCCACCGTCATCCGCCGCTGCCACCGGAGCCCGGAGTCTTGGAGATCTTCACTCACACCATGGGAAACTTGAATGCCCATCTACAAAAGTACGTGTTTTTTCATATTTTATTATTTTTTTAAATTACCAATTTAACCTTTTAATTGCTTTCTTTTTTTTTTTGAAACGGTGTTTGGCAAGTATTATAATTTTTAAGTTATTCTGTTTGATTGGTTAAAATGTTTGTCTCCTTCAACACAAGTGTTTTTGGTCAAAGGTATTTTGTTTACTAGGACAAAAATGTCAACTTAAAAATAGAAGTGTAGTATAATTGTATAGTTTCTGACCATTAATTTAGATGCTAGATAAATGGATCAATATTGGTTAAGATTACTTTAACACGAAAGTTTTATAGCCATCAATATAATACAACCTCTTATATCACAGAATGTTTGTAACATTTAGTGTTTTGATTAATTAAATTTTTGGCATCATTTTGATGTAGTGAAAGGTGAGTTACTAAATTATCAGTGTATAAGCCAAAGTTTGTCATACATGCATTTTAATTACGTAGCTTAAAGCGTTCAGGCGAGGCCTAGATGCTTCCTTCTAGTTGTAGGCACACATTTCGCACCGTTCACGCCATAGATATTAAAACCAGATCATAACGCCCGGTTCAACTGGTTAAACAAGAATTTGAAACGATTTTTTATAAACAAGTAAAATATAATCGAAACCGGTACTAAGTTGAACAAGACTAGCATTGGTTTTCTTAGCCACGATGTAGCATGTACTTACTTACATATATAGATTTGTAAAGTATATGTTTTTTTTTTTCTTTATCTAATGACCTGATATGTATATGAGAATAGTATTAGTTTTGTATTATATATTTCGTATGAGACCAAGGTAAACTTCACCTAGTGGCAACTTCTCCTCTCACTAGAACCACAATGGATGGTTTTGGGATGTTTTTAGTGTTTTTGTTTTGTGTTTTTAGGGTGTAAGGGGCACTCACCTAAGTGGTGAGTCCCCTCTCTTACACCCAACCAATCCTCTTGTGCCACGTCAACTCCCCTCTTAAACTCCCCTAATACCCCATTTTGATGGCGGCACTCCCCTCTTTAGGTGACTTGGTTTGTTTTTTTTTTTTTTTTTTTTTTTAATTTGTTGAAATTATGCATGTTTATAAAAAAATATTATTAAAAATTAAATAAAATTTAACAAAATAAAACTACAAAATAAAAATAACATTAAAACTGAAAATACATTAAAACTAGAAAAAAAAAATTACATTCAAACTAGAAAATTAAAATTACATTCAAACTAGAAAATAATAATTTTAGAAATCGATTGGCCACCCGTACTTCTTAGCGATGTCGCGTTTTCGGGCGAGGATGAACGGCAACATACTTGGCAGAGCATCGTCGTGCGGCTTGAGGAATATTTATATATGTTTTAAAAAAATTGGAGAGTATAAAAAATGTGTGAGGTTGATATGGTTTGAGTATAAAAAATGGAGTGAATGGGATGGTTATTTATATATGTTTTAAAAAAATTGAATTTTTTTTTTTTAAATCCGACCGTTGCTCAATCCGACCGTTCCTCAATATTCGAGCCAAACATAGCGGTGACTCCACACCGATCTCACCCCCCGATTCGGGTCACCGCGTTGATGGCGGCGGTGTTCCCGATCGGGGACAATGGTCACCGATGCCCCTTGCCGCTTACGCCCCGTCCACCCTTAGTTTCATTCTTGGCGGGTTTGGATTTAGGGCATCTTGATGGTGGAGAGATGCCGAATTTGGTAGTAAAGGTGTTAACGGAGATGGCATGGAGTGATTTGATGGTGGATAGTTCGACGCTATGTAAGATTTCGATGATGGTGCTTGAACGATTGGCAACAATGGTGGTTGAATAGAGTTGGTGACCGTGGTCGAAAAAGAAAAAGTTACTTCAAATTAAAATATTTTATTAAAAAATAATCAATTATATTTATACACAAATATATTTGTTTTTAAAAAGTAAAACATACGAAACAATCAATAATTTATAGACGTGTGGATGAATGATGATGTGGACACTCTTATGTAAAATAAATGTCTAGGATGCCACATCGTCAATTTATATAACTACACTGTCACTTCAATATGATTTAAACTACATTATACTTTTTTAACGGTGGAACAGCGAAGCACTTTGACATATACGCCTTGGCAAGAATTGATTCAACCTTTTCTCAATGAAATAGGAATTAGACATATTTATTGAGGGTGTTTTTTTAATTTTTTTTAACGGCAAAATTTAAATCACTAACGGACTACTGGAATATCATCGTGTCATCAGCGAAACCACCCGATCATATCCATCTCCACTAGACATAATGGCTATGCACCAATTTAGGAGAAACCCAATAAATATGGGAAAAACCTCTCTTGTGAGAATTGAACCCAAGACCTAGACACCTAGTAGCCCTAAAGCCTAATCCCACCCCTAATATGTCAGTGGGCTATAGGGCCATGGCATTTCTATCTTTTTTTTCTTTAGTTTTATTTGTTTAGTGGATTTAAAAGTAGATTTTGGGTATTTTCCTCTATGATTTTGTCCAATAAAGGACATGGGAATAGACAAGATAGGATTATTCTTTAAAAATAAAAAAGAAGCCAATTAAGTGATTATATTCATCATTTGTCTTTGGATTTGGTTACTTTTTCTGATTAATGGGCATATTGTAATTTAAAATAAAAATCGAAATATTATTTTTAACAACCTAGAACCTTATCAGATTGAGTTTAAGGCCACTCGGGGCGCTACGTGGTGGCACGGTGACCACACGTTATTTACCGTGGAACACCACCACCTCCCTTGCCCATCACGTGTGAAACTCATCACTCGTTGTAGCCATAACGCGGTGTTCTGTATTGCCTCGTGTATATGATTTTGGACTTTATGCTTTATTAATGAACTAGTATGTTTTGTTAGTAGTGATAGACACCTCCACTAAAATCCATCACTAGTGATGGAACCAAGTTTGATGACGTGCCGGAACATGATTAGGTGTGGTGAGTGATAGAAAGTGAAGCACCCTCACCCCCTAAAAGTTTACTAAGAATTAAATAAATTTCACTTTAGTTCAATAGCAACAATTCATCTATTTTTTAAGAAAAAAGTAAGATTACTTGCAACAGATTTGATATTTTGTTACTTTATTTATCATCAGGTTTCATTTTGTGGAACACCCTTTACAAAAAGGCCCAATACCATCATATCCCTAATGTGATGCTTGATTTGAAATGTCAAACTTATGTTAATTTAAGTCATCGTTATTTTTATATAGCTCTGCTATTTTTTATTTTTTTTGCATTGTAGCGTAATTAAAAAAAATCAATTTTAGCCCTCAAGTCAGATTTTAGTAAATAGTTTGAGATTTTATTTTTAGAGTAAACTGCGAAAATGGTCCCTGAGGTTTGGTCACTTTTGCCACTCTAGTCCAAAACTCAAATCTTTTGAATCTTTGGTTTCAATTTTGTTGCCATCTTCATCCAAAATCAAAATACGGTTAGATTTTTCAGTTAGCATCCAGTTTTTTTTTGTCTTTTTCCTCTTTTTATTTAAGAGCAAAATGGTCTTTTAACGTTTTATTATAACAAATTAAAAAAAAAAATCTGACCATTTTACCCTTCATTAAAAGGAAGGGAAAAGACAAAAAAAACTGAATGTTAATTGAAAAATCTGACCATATTTTGATTTTAGATGAAAATGGCAACAAAATTGAAACCACAGGGACTCAGATTCAAAATGTTTGAGTTTTGGACTAAAATAACTAAACCTCACAGACCATTTTGGCAGTTTACTCATATTTTTATATCGGGCGTTAATATTTACACATCCTTCCCTATATGTCTCTCACTATATATATATATAGAGAGAGAGAGAGTTCACACACCCCTTCTCTCTATTTTCTTTAAACGGCGTACGGTTAGGATATCGCTAACCGGATTAGTAGTTAGTATCAACAAGTTAGTATTAAATCCCCTCTTGCCTGGACTTGAACCCATTACCTCCAAGAGAAGCAAAGCTTCCCACCTTCCTCTTAACCACTAGGTCAAGAAATCATTGTTCCTTTCCCCCCTCTCTCTCACTATGTATACATAGATATGACAGAGTGAAAAAGGGTATGCGAATAAAATAACCCTTTTTTTATCTGCTCCATGATTAGGGAAGGGTTTAAGATGAATTTATAATTATTTTTATATAGTTGTATTAATTCTTTTAGCATTGTAGTGCAACTAAAAAATCATTTTTAGCCCTTAAGTCATATTTTAATAAATAGATGAGATTTTATTTCTTATATTCTATTCTATCAATCACGACTGTTATTTTATCTGATCCATCATTATGGCTAAAAAGTGATTCCTTTAGTTGATTTGTTTACGGTTTTTTTTTTATTAAGAAACAAAATACGAAAACAGTTTGCTTGAAATTCATGGTTACGGTTAAGACAGGACCATTGATTAAAAAACATAAAAGGGTATTAAAAACTAAAATAAAGAATTAAGTCACTACTTTACATGAATCTTTGATACTTTAGGAAATAGACACAAGCAAGCAAAGGTAGACATTAATATAATGGTGTGTTTGCTTTTGATGATTTGTTAGGACCAAGAAGTCACCTGTTTTGGCTACAAACATGTGGTGATGTCCAACTTTCAATTATCTACTTTTGATATCCTTGAATCTTGGTACCCTAAAACCATTATTGTTTATTACCAACCCCATGTGGCTTTTTGGTACAAATCAAAAGTGCAAGAAACCCTCATCATGTTTGACTTGTCAGTGTCAAATAAGTTAGTTTTAATATACAAAAGAAAAAAGACACTAAGTTATTTGTAATTCGAGTGATTTCCAAGGATTGTCATTTATATTTATACCCTTTTTCAGTCGCTGTCCTTTATATTCAAAATTGACGAGTTATGTTCTTTATGTTTTTATATCATACACGTTTTGTCTTTTAGGCCTAACTCAGTTAGTTTTTTCAGTTAAATTTTGTCATGTGCTTTGCATATGAGGGCATTTTTGTCAATTCAAAGGTAAGTTAAACGGCATATTTACAGCTCAAAGCTTCTGCAACCTTTGAATTGACAAAAATGCCCTCATGTGCAAAGCACATCACCAAATTTAACTCAAAAAACTAACTGGGTTAGGCTTAAAGTACAAAACGTGTATGATATGAAAACATAAAGGACAAAACCCGTCAATTTTGAACATAAAGGACAGCGCCTGAAAATGTGTATAAAGATAAAGAACGATCCTTGACATTCACTCTTTGTAATTCTATAAAAAGAAACTTGTATTGTTGAACTTGTTATGTAGTTTAAAATGACTGATTATGACATCATAATTCTATATATTCGTAGTAAAAGAAACACGCCCCATAATTTACGGAATAAGAAATCAAATTCTTCAGACGCATATCTTTTATTCATTAATTTATTAGATTATTAAGTAATTGAAGTCAAAAGTTCCTTTTGGTGAACTTGTTCAATTCCATTAATACAAACTACTCCATTGATTTCATATATGATTAATAGAAACATCAACAATTATGCCCAGCACCTTTATTCATACTTCATAAAAAAATTGCTTTAGATATCATTGAACTTGCTGAAAGTCAACTCAACTTGGTTTCTTGCTGGTCAAATTACCTCTAGATTGCTGTTTTTTATTTTATTTTATTTTTGCTGAAATTTAACTCTAGATTGCTGTTTCTTGTGCTGAAAATCAACTCTAGATTTTTTTTTAACTCAACTAAACTTGTGTTTCTTGCTGGTCAATTCACCTCTAGATTGCTGTTTTTTTTTTTTTTGAAATTTAACCTTTTGTTTTATGATAAAAGTTAGCTCCACATCGTGTTTCTTGCTGGTCAGTTCAGCTCTAGGTTGCTGTTATTTTTTTGGCCAAAATTTCAATCTAGATTGTTGTTTTTAGCTGAAAGTCAACTCAAGATTGTGTTCCTGCTGGTCAATTCAGCTCTAGATTGCTGTTTTTTTTTTGCTGAATTTCAACTATAGATTGTCTTATTTTTATTTATTATTATTTTTTTTTTTTTGCTGATGGTCAAGTCAACATTGTGTCTTGTGGTAAATTCAGATTTAGACTGCTTTTTTTTTTTGCTTAATATAACTTTGGATTGCTGTTTTTAGATGAAACTGAAATTTAGATTGAAAGTTCTTCCCAAGATTTATGGGTTTTGGTCAAAGTTAAAGTCTTGATTGGTTTTATTGGCTGTCTCATAATATACTTGTTGTGGCTGCAGATAAATATTTATGCAAGAGAAGTTTCTGTGTTAATGCCAGGAGATGAAACCCCTACTTTTATTGCTAATCCTGCTCCTTCGGTTTGTCCTTCATAGTTCATATGTATTACCAGAATTATTAGAAGCAAACAAAATTGTCGGGACATTTCATGTGACGATTTTTTTGGTTTATCTTTTCATACCAATTGATACTTTATTTCATTTATTTTTTTTTTCTGATCCAAGTGACGTATTTTCATGCCACAAGATGTCACCAATAACACAAACTAGTAGAAGACCCCGTGAGTTGTTGTGGGAAGGCTGGAGGGTGTGGTATAAAGCCCCTAGGGGCTTTATCACGCCACATAAGCGTCACCTTAACCCCACGTCACATAGGGGGCTTTAAAGTCCCTTCCTTTAACTTGCGTGCAATTGTTTAAAGCCCCTCAATGCCATAGCGCCCCCTTATCTTGACCAAATGTCTCGATCAAGCCAAAAAACGCTCGTTAGTACCTTGGCGGAGAGCCTTTAGCCCCCCCCCCCCCCCCCCTAATGGCGGTGGTATGGTGTTTGGCGCCCCGGGGCGCTATAAGTGGTGAGGTGGCGTTAAGCCACACCCCCTGGCCTAAGTTGTGGCCGCTCAGTTTTACACATGAAAATGTAGATACAAAACATGTTGTGATGGCTGGGCCGGCTTAATGTTTATAGAGACCTAAAGTAAACAATAAAATTGAGACCTTATTTTGTTAGTTAAGTTTGAGGTTATGCAAAATTTTAAACTATAGATAAGGCCTTTTTACCTAAATTTAGTCAACTTTGATGTTGAACAAAATTTTAAAGTGTAATAGATAAGGCCTTTTTTTTATCTAATTAATATAACAAAGGTAAGAAGTGAAGAAGGGAATTTTGTTCCCATCTTATCAAGTACATATTTTAGTTTTAGAATCTAAAAAAAATCCGTACATTTACACTAGTAGAGAATTACGTAATCACTCTAAAGTAATTACACATAATTACTCTACTATAGTAAATATATGATTTTTTCTTTTTATATTTTACAACTAAACATTATCCTTAAGTAAACGGAAAAATAATTTAAAATATAAATGGGATCAGGAGAAAACGGTTGGAAGTGTGAAAACGGTGAAAATGGATCCTGGTCAAACACGTGGCGCACGATATAATCAAGACGGAGGGGCTTTTTTGTCCTTTTATTTTCTTTTTCAATGCATCTCTCACACACCGTTGTCATTTGTGGCGTGTAGGTTTTTTTTTGCGTGTAGTTAAAAACAAAAACTCGCTGGCGTTTTATTATCTTTTTAGATCTGCCGAGATGAATTAATCGTTTGTCTTATAAAATAAATATCTTGGCGTTTATGGCGTTCCCAAATTCATTATAATCGATTAATAATTCAAACATTGCATTGTTTTGGCGTTTTACTGTTTTTTAGACCCGCCGAGATGAATTAATCGTTTTTGTCTTATAAAGTAAATATCTTGGCGTTTATGGCGTTCCCAAATTCATTATAATTTATTAATAATTCAAACATTGCAATTTTTTTGGCGTTTCTTTTTTTTTTTTTGTAGATCTGTCTAGTTGAATTAATCTCTTTTGTCTTATAAAAGTAAATATCTTGGCATTCTCAAATTCATTATAATTTCATTAATAATTCAAAACATTACAAATAAGTCGAAATCAAACTAAACTAATATTCTTCTGTGCATGGTATTACATAAGAGATGTACCCCTCGTTTTGCTCATCACTTTCTTCAGACTCGTCATCATCATCTAGGTCATTGGCGTATAACGCCATAATCTGGTTTAGCCTGTCTCGCATCCTATATTTAAATATAATCACAATCCTGGATGTTGCATCGTTCGAAGGTGCTAAATCACAGAGTTGTTCAAGAAGGTGTAGTCTATTTGTGTTCAGCACTTCGTCCATCGTCAATGAATAATCCTCCCCGTTTTGATAAGTCACTTTCACCGTTCTTGATTGTTCATCCAAACTCCAGCCGGCCACTGTTGGTACATCCAAAATGCCGTCATCATCATCATCATCTGCTGTAAATCTTCTTTTCAATCTTCTTATTACTGTTTGAGTCCTTTCACAATCGTTGGACGTTGGAACCCCAAGGGCCAGAATATCCTTCTGAACGGCCTCATTCATACTAAGTATGGCCTTGATGGTCTTGACATTCACCCTTCTCCTGTCAGAGAACTTTAGGACAAAATGTCTCTCTGACCTATCAAAACCTACATGCAATAACCTGAGCCATTTTTTTAAGTTGTATGGGGTTTTAGACAATTTGTGGTGTGTTAAGTTTGTTTACTTATTGTACTTATATAATGACCTTTTTTGGCACAAAGAAGATTATATATGTTTTCGGCGCTAAAAACAATAGAAATTATCTTTTTTTAATATATATTTTTTATCTTTGTCGTGCGATGTAGGATGCAGACCTAAAATGTGACAAGTAATTATGGCGTTTTGAAAATATAAAAAAAAATACAATTAATAAAATAGGTGAGGGTAAACTCAATAAGATTTTGCTCAATGAGATGGACAATATTCTCACTTAAGAATTTTGTCCAACACATTGAGTGAAACTCTATTGAGAACAAAACAGAATCTCAAAGAACAATTGCCATGGGGTGGTTTTTGAACTTTCAGACGTTTTATTATATGGCGTTTGTTTTTTGTATGATCAATTAAAGGTCCTGAGATGTTTATATAAGATGTTTTTGGCGCGTAGTTTAGGCGGTATTTTAATATAATAAATGTTAGTAATAAAGTTTCCGTCGTTTCAGTTACTGTTTGTCGTTACTGTTTGTTCAGCTTTATCTGTTAAGGCTGTAACGTGTCTCATCATTAAGTTTGGCGTTTTGTATGAATGGCGTTTTAGATAAAGATGGCAAAATATAAATTTTGTAAGACACCCTTTGTTCTATTCTCTTGCACCTTGTTTTATAAAATTCAGTAATTTTTGGAGTTTTTTAATAATACGTGATTAAAGGAAATTATTATAGTTTTGGTGTTTGGCGTTTGTGGCATTATGGCATTTTATAAGTAATTAGCGAAATAATGTATTTTTTAACAGAAAATTAGATAACAAACCACAGAAAATGACACCCAAAAAAATAGAAAAGAAAAAAAAATAAAAATCCTAATCTTATTTCTCATCCAAATCTTCACAGTCATCAGTCGCTTCTTCCTGAAGTTTTTGTCCCCGGAACCTTTGAATTCCTTAGATAGATGCCGATTTTCTACACAACTGAAACACCCGGCTCTAGACGAAGCTGATCATTCAGTAAAATATAGCGTTTTGTTTTTTGGTGTGATCTATTGTTGTTGATTGTTGAAGTGGTTTTGTGGATGGTTGGAGACATAGAATGATGCGTATGTGTGGATGCTTTTTTCTGGGTGTGATTTCAAATGGGTTTTTCGCTTGGTTGATCTTTGGTCGTCATCTTCATATTCATCCCACCCTTCATGATTAATAATGGAGTCCAAAATATCATTTACACAGTCATCGGTCTTTTCTTCTCTTCTAAACCTTCTTCAAGAACAAAGCATACAAAATGACATATCACTGTCATCAGTCTCTTTTTCTTAAAGATTTGTCCATCTCATTCAGCAAAATCTCATTGAGTTAAACCCTCAATTAAGAATCCATTCAGTGAAACTTTATGAAGAACAAAACTGAATCTCCAAGAAACGACGTTTGCTATCTGTGGTTTTTTAACTTTTTTCTGGCGTTTTAAAGTGAATGGTATTTAGTAAAACATGACGTTTGTTTTTTATGTGATCAATTAATGGTCCTGAGACGTTGTTTATATAAGATGTTTTTGGTCCGTAGTTTAGGCGGGAATTTATTATAATAAATGTTAGTAATAAAGTATCTGTCATTTCAGTTACTGTTTGTTCAGCTTTATCTGTTAAGGCTATAAGACGTCCCATCTTTAAGTTTGGCGTTTTGTATTTAATGGCGTTTTAGATAAAGATGATAAAATACAACTAATTAACTTTTGGGCGTTTGTGGAATTTTGGTGTTTTATAACTAATTAGAGAAATAAAGTAATTTATTATTTGAAAAGTACATAACAAACAAAGAAAATATTACACAAAAGAAAAGAAAAAAAAATTAAAACTCCTCGTCAAAAGGGATTTCATCTGAGAAGTATCCATCGCTCCCTTCGTCTTCTTCTTCAGATTCTTTTTCCAGTTTCTCATCCAAGTCATCACTTTCACTTTCATTGGCCTCTTGTTCTTGAAGATTTTGAACCCTCCATTTGAACATGTCATGCAACAACTCCAATTTTCCTATCATGTCTCTGTTCAAATATGTTGCGTTATATAACTCCTCTAGGAACCCAAGACTCTGCTTGGTCATGATGTTTTCAAGCATGCAGTCTTCCTGCTCCTCGTTGTCACATACAACAGTCACCATGTCAGTGTCTTCATCAAAACGCCATGATTGGATGACTGGGTCCATTTTTTCATTTGCCTTGTTCGATCCAAATTTTTTGGTTAATCTTCTTATAACCGTATGTGTTTTATCACATTGGTTATCAATAGGGACGCCAAGTGCTAGGATCCCCTTCTGTACTTCTTCTTCCAACTTCAATATGGCTTTGATTGTTTTAACAAACACTCTTATTCAGTTGTCAAAACTGATTACGAATCTTTTGATTCTGAGGGTGTATCTCCATGAAACGATGTTTGCCATTTTTCTTCCTTTCAGAGTTTTTTTTTTTTTTTTTTTTTTTTGAAATTTGGCGTTTTGGTTAAAGATGACATTTTTAGTATGATCAATGAAAGTGATGGTAACGTCTTGTATATAATGATGTTTTGGCGCGTAATTTAGGAGGGATTTTTTTATAATAAATGTTAATAATTAACTTTCGGTTACTGTTTGTTCACATCTATCTGTTAAATCAGCAACGAGTTTCATCATTAAGTTTTGGCGTTTTGTATTAATGGCGTTTTAGATAAATCTGGCATTTCATCTGGAACTTACTAATGTGTATGGCTTGTAGGTTAAGGCGGGAATTTTGAATGGCGTTTTGCTCATTAGTTTGGCTTTTTTGTATTAAAGCAGTAAAAAGACCCTTTTACCCTTAATGAAGCACATCCAAGTAATAAAGTTGATGTTATTTACGAAAATGCCACCATGCCATTCTAATCCATAGATTGTTTTGATCCAACGGATGTAGGGAGTTCTAACCGTTTTCACGCTTTTAGGCGTTTTCCCTAAATCCTGCCCCTATATATATGATTCGGTTCAAGTGAAAACCACCCCCAGTTGCGAGAACCATGAAAATCCCTTTAAACCAAGACAAAATTGACATGTCATACACATTCAAATTAAATAAAAAGAGCATTTTAGACTTTTTGTATTCCTTTCACATCTACCTCTCCTCTCTCTCCTCAAATGTCAAACACTCGCCTACACTTACACCCATCTTTCAAACCCTTACCCTCTCCCTTTTCTCTCCCTAAAATATCTATACGGTGAACAAAACCACCCACAAATCCCAAACTCAGATCCATTGCAAATCCAAACCTGTATTTAGATCCACCGCAAATCTGACTGATCTGAACAACAACCATATTCAGGTCCACCGCGAATCTGCCTTGTAACAACCTAACTTTTCGGATCATTACCTATCGCTGTCATTTCTTTCTTAACGCTTGTACTCTTGGGATTCGATTAACACTAAGGGTTAAAATTATATTTTCAACACATTTTAAACGCATATCACAATGCTTATTCAAATCGCAGTTGTCGCATTTTAACGCTGTTTATAACGCTTACCACTTAAACGCATCTTATCGCATTTTACATCGCTTATTTAGACTACACACTATCGTAACGCAAACTCAACGCAGACTCGAAAGCGGATTTATTTATTTTATGTGTGTTTTTTGTGTGATTATTTGTTAAATGTTATGTGGATATCAACACAACGCTTATGCGCTCAAACGCCCACTCGTAACTCGATTAAATGCAACGCAACGCTTAACAAACGAACCAAAGTTGGAAAACTAGCTCGTGCACGCACGGCCGCTCGAATGGCCTTCCGTCCGAATGGACATCCGCCCGGATGACCATCCGACTGGATGGAGACATCCGAACGACTGCCACTCGCAACCGACTTAACCCTTCGCCCTCTCTCTATAAATACCGTCGTAAACCTGCATTCTGAGACTTTGACACTCTCATCCGCTCCCCAAGACTCTGTCGCGATTCAAGGCCAATTTGTAAGCTTTTTCCCTCAAATCTTCGTTAATCTTCACCTCTAATCACTTCTACACCATCTTCTTCATCAAAAATCACACACACACTTCAACTTTTTCTCGAAATCACTGATTTCGGACCTCTCAAAGGCAGATTTCACTCTTTTTGCTAAGGCAAACTGTTGTGGAACACCATTCAATCGAGATTGGTTCAAGATCTAAAGGATTTCATACTTTTTAACTAAGTTATGAAAGATTTCAACACTTTTCCATCTGTTTTCAACTTTTCTTCACAATATTGATGGAATCTGGACCCAATCAGACTCTCGATTCGTTCCTTAGTCGAGAGTCAGCTTGCAAACAGATTTCCACCGGATAGATGGACCGATTAACGGGTCAAACATGAATCTTCATCAAGAACAGCTCGTTTGTCCGAATGGGCGGGCCCATCCGGCTGAATGAACTGGATTTGGTATATTCCGTTGTTTAACACGTCATCACACCGTCTCCGTTAACTTAAAACTTTTTACTTAGAAAATTTTACAAAAACTTCAACTACAGACCACAGCCTACTCGAATGGCCATCCGTTCGAATGGCCATCCGTCCGGATGTCCATCAGCTCGAATGACCTGACATTTATATTATCCATTGTTTAAACGCTTTTAACGAGACTTCGAAAATTTTGACGATTCACAAACAAAAACATTCTATTCGAATGGCCATCCGCTCGGATGGAATCCATCTGTTTGGATCAACTGTTGAACACTTATCTCACTCGACATCCCGTTTACGATCATTCAGCCCTAAGGTAGACTTATGCTTTTGTTTCCATGCACAAGCTAACTCAACGTGCTCCCTTCAATCCAATCCAGATTGTGTTTACTCGTTAAACACACATTGTGAGAATACTCAAACCCATTTTCGTTTAACGCACTTTTGGGTGTTACATACGTTCTATATCAAAACACAACACACAACGCAAACACTTTACAAACGCTAACCACTCCCGCATGCTATACTTGATTTGTTGAATGCTTGTTTTTATGCTTATACAGTGTTACACTAGACCGCCTCTAACAACGATAGTACTATAGTTTGGACTCAACACCTGTGTGACAGGGGTTGTTAGGGATCACATTACTTTACTTCACGTGTTCTCTTCGGTGAAGATGTGTCGCGCATACTCTACAACGCAGTCTCGTGGTTAGGTTGTATCATTGTTGATAGTTACATGCTTCGCCCGTTACGTGTTACATGTTGGTTATGCGTAAACGCTTCTTATACTATTATTATGAAAACTTGTGTACTCACCTTTACTTTATGTATTGACGTTTAATTTAACATATGTGACAGGTTGATTTGGATGTTATGCTGGAAATCAAGCTAGGCAGTCTAGAAACTCATCTAATAGAAATCTAAGTTGTCGGATCATGTTTTGTTTAAGAGAACTCGTTATATGTAATAATTGTTTGTTGAATATTTGTTCGTTAGTATGGGATGATGAACCTTTAAAATATTGGTAATGAATAGTTGTTATGGATTCTCTTGAGCAATCTGGTTAGCCTAGTGCCGCACCCCGATGTTTCCGCCATCGGTTGGGGTGTGACAGATTGGTATAAGAGCCATAACTATAGGGAATTAGGTTGAGTCGTGTATAATTGACCTAGTCTATAGTCTAAGTACCTACAGACCGCTTCGTACGAACCCAGTAGGGGTTTCGTACGAGCCTACTTTTGATACTCTCATTTGAACTTGTGAAAACTATATCTTCGTGCGAACCCGCATACTACAGCTTCGTACGAAGGCAACCTTTCCTAAGGTCGGAATACTACTCGCCTTTCCTAAGGCTGGCACAATACACACGTTTTCAAAAATGCTCGCATAACACAAGCGAGTGATTGGGTCGAGATTAGGTGGAAAACCAAGAACTCTCGATAAGATCACTCACTCTACACGTATTTTTACTCTCAGCACGAGAATATTCGTTGAGTTAGGAGTGACATCCATATCTCGACGAAATCCTCCATCTCTATCTCGTGGTTTTGCCACACTTTTAGGAACAAAGTTGTTAAGTTATGGGTGAAACCCGCATCTTAATGGTCTGTTCCACTCCCTACTTTGATTTTACAAACTCTCACCAAAGTCTCGACTGTTCCAATGACTCGAGTCACGTAGTAACTGCAAGGATGAGTGATGTTCGCCGTATTTCGGTGAGAGCACAGTCTATTAGGCCAAAGCATGTACTCGAGGTCGTTGTGAATAGTTGAATCACTCTGGGTAGTCGATGCCTAACACCCAAGGCACTCTATTTTCGATTTAAGCCTGCATTCGCCGATTTTATGTGTTTATATGTTTATATGTTTTGATTTTGGAGATTATACGCTTTTCCGCTCCTCACTTTACAAAACGCGCACAACTCGCACAACTTCCATAATCTCAAACACTAACTAATCGCAAACCAAACTAAGAACTCTCGCATGCTATACTACTCGCTATCGCTAGTAACTCTCAACCGCGCTACGCAACCTTGAAAGATAGGTGAACACGTGCAAAATATGTAGGTGAATACGTGCAAAATATGTGAACTATGTGCTCATACGTGCTTATGTGCCTATGTGTATACGTGCCTATGTGGTTTATGTGCCTAAGTGATTATGTGCCTACGTGTTCCCGAGCTTTACATAATAATAATAATAATAATAATAATAATAATAAAGGATGTTTTACGAACGCTAAACTTTTCAAAACATAACCCGATATAATCGAATCTCGTCTAATTCATATGACGATGTCTGCTACAGAATCAGCACTCGACAATGTCCTCATTTGGATCCCACACTCAACGTGTTAGCCGACGAAACCATGCTGACAAGCGTATCGCTTCACTTGTAGCCAAGGAAATGGCTTAGGTTATACCTCAGATTGTCAGTGAAATCAATGAGGTCAGCAGCAAATCATCTTTCGAGTCGAAAAGTGACGCACCTCGAACTCCCTTCAGCTTTAAACAATTCAAGGTCTGCGGTCCCGCAAACTTCACTGGTGAAGATGGACCCAGTGCTATGTTCCAGTGGTTTGACTCTATCGAGGTCACCTTCAGGCAAAGCGGATGCCCAGAAAACCTGCGTACTGTGAATGCTACTGGAGTCTTTCAGTCCAGGGCTCTGGATTGGTGGACTGTTGAACGCAACCGGTGCGGTAACGATGCAGCTTATGGCCTCTCATGGGAGGAACTCTGGGAACTTATGATGAAGGAGTTATGTCCTCCTCATGAAGTCCAGAAACTGGAGAATGAATTCTGGTACATCAAGCAGGAAGGAGGTGACAACACTGGTCTCACCGCTCGTTTCAAACAGCTGAGTATTATCTGTCCTAGTCAGGTGGACATGCCTGATAAGACAATCAAGAAGTACATTCGAGCTCTCCGCAACTATGTAGCTGACTTTGTCCAGGCAGAAAAGCCTGCTACTATTGAGGAAACGTACCAACTCACAGCTGAGATCAACGACAAGCGAGTCTTGGCTGGATATTTCAAAACCTCGACCAAGAGTCTCAATCAAGCGACCGCAATACCCAACACTGACAATGCAGCATCACAAGATTCAAAGTCTTCACGCTAAAGCCGCAAGCGAAAGAACAACAACAAGAAGAACTATGCTACTACCGTCGCTCCTCTCAACGATGTCCTCGTACAGCGCAACAACCAGAACCGTCAAGCTACTGTTACCAACGCACCGCCTACTAAGTGTGCGTACACTGGTATCCACCCTCTGTGCCCTACTTGCACTTACCATCATCCGACTGGGGTCAACTGTCGCTTTTGTACAAACTGAAACATCTATGGGCATTTCACTGCTCACTGTCGTTCAGGCCCACGTCAGCAAGCTACTCAAGCTCCTCCAGCACCACCAGCTCAACCCCTTGCTATTCAGGGTAACCCAGCAGTTCCAGCGCCCGCTGCTAATGCTCGAACTTGCTACACTTGTGGTGACCCTAATCACTTTGCTAACGTCTGCCCGCATCGCGTCGTGAAACAAGAACCGGAGCAGCAACAACAGCAACAACCGCAACAGCAGCAACAACCACAACAAGCAGCCCGTGGAAGAACGTTCAATATCAACGTCCGCCAGGATCAGACTGACAACAATGTTGTCAATGGTACCTTACTTGTTAATGGTATATATGCTTCGTGTTTGTTTGATACTGGAGCCGATAACTGTTTTATTTCGTTTGAATTCAAAAAGCTCCTAAAACATAAACGTGCTAACCTCCCAATGACCATCGACGTAGAAATTTCCACCGAAAGAACCGTCACCTTCAGTTCCATTCTCCGTGATTGTACTCTTGAACTCAACAATTACGTTTTCCCGATCGATCTTATTCCTATGCAACTCGTTAGCTTCGATATCATAGTAGGCATGGATTTTCTTCGTGAATATCGTGCTGAAATCGTTTGTTTTGAAAAGATGATTCGTTTCTCCCTCTCAAACGGTGATCAACTCTGTGTTTATTGAGAAGTATCCTTGAAAGAACTAAAGCTTATGTCGTGCATTCAAGCAAGCAAGTATCTTCGCAAGGAGTACTTGGCTTTCTTAGCCCATATTGTAGTAGCGAATGAGGAAAAGAAAACTGTGAAGGACGTTCCCATTGTTTGTGATTTCCCTAACGTTTTTCCTGATGATTTACCTGGTCTACCCGCTACCCGCGATATAGATTTCCGTATCGACCTTATTCCTGGAGCTAACCCTGTCGCTAAAGCTCTTTATCGTCTCGCACCGTTCAAAATTCGTGAACTTTGTAGTCAACTCCCGGAGTTACTTGATAAAGGCTTCATACGCCCTAGCACATCGCCATGGGGTGCACCTATCCTTTTCGTGAAAAAGAAGGATGGATCATTCCGAATGTGCATCGATTATAGGGAACTCAACAAGCTTACTATAAAAAATCGCTACCCTCTACCCCGAATCGACGATTTATTCGATCAACTGCAAGGCGCTACGTGTTTCTCTAAGATCGACCTACGCTCTGGTGACCATCAACTACGTATTCAGGAGCAAGACATCCCTAAAACCGCTTTTCGTACCCGTTATGGCCATTACGAATTCGTGGTCATGCCTTTTGGTCTCACAAACGCACCTGCGGTCTTCATGGATTTGATGAACCGTGTGTGTAAACCCTTCCTTGATCGCTTCATTATTGTGTTTATCGATGATATCCTTATCTATTCGAAGTCGAGAGCCGAACATGCGCAACATCTTCGTTTAGTTCTCGAGCTTCTCCAAGGGAATCGCCTCTACGCCAAGTTTTCCAAGTGCGAATTTTGGCTCGAGGAGGTTCTATTCCTCGGTCACATCGTCAACAGTCACAGAATACATGTCGATCCCACTAAGATTGAAGCAGTTAAGAGTTGGATTACACCGAAAACCCCGTCCGAAGTTCGTTCTTTTCCTGGATTGGCGGGTTATTACCGTCGATTGATCGCTGATTTCTCTAAAATCGCCGTTCCTTTCACCTCCCTAACGCATAAAGACAAGCCTTTTGTTTGGGAAACCGAATAAGAGGATGCCTTTCAAATTCTCAAGCGTATGCTTTGCAACGTTCCCGTACTCGCGCTACCCGATGGAAACGATGACTTCGTTGTTCATTGCGATGCCTCTAACCGGGGTCTTGGTTGTGTTCTTATGTAACGAGACAAGGTTATCGCGTACGCGTCTCGACAACTCAAAGTTCACGAGAAGAACTACACAACCCATTATCTCGAACTCGGTGCAGTTGTTTTTGCGTTGAAGATTTGGCGACACTACCTTTATGGTACCAAGTGTACGGTATTCACCAACCATTAGAGCCTACAGCACATCATAAACCAGAAAGAACTAAACATGCGCCAACGCATATGGGTTGAACTTCTCAACGACTACGATTGCGAGATACGCTACCACACAAGCAAGCAAACATCGTTGCTAACGCTCTTAGCCGACGAAGCTATTTACATAGTGTTTGCAATGTTCAAGCCCAACACGACCTCGAAGCCCTCATTCGCGACGCTCAACACTCCTGTTTTCTCAAGAACACTTTGAAGGAAGAAAGAATTTGTGAAACCGAAAACCAACTAGTGAATAAACCTAACGGAATTTTTCACTATCTCGATCGTGTTTGGATCCCTAGTCGCAATAATCTCCGAGAGATTTTGCTAATTGAAGCCCACAAATCCCGATATTCCATTCACCCTGGTGCTGACAAAATGTACAAGGACCTTCGTTCTAGGTATTGGTGGCCGGGAATGAAGAAGGATATCACAATCTATGTGTCAAAGTGCCTGACTTGCTCGAAAGTTAAGGCCGAACATCAACGACCCTCTGGCTTGCTCGAACAACCCGAGATCCCGATGTGGAAATGGGAGAGTATAGCTATGGATTTCATTACGAAACTCCCTCGCACGCCATTAGGTCACGATAGCATTTAGGTTTTCGTTGATCGTCTTACGAAATCCGCTCACTTCTTACCAATACGAGAAGACTTCAAGGTAGAACGATTAGCACGAATCTATACCGACGAAATCATTTGTCAACATGGGACACCCCGTGACATCATCTCTGACCGCGATGGTCGATTTACCTCGCGTCTCTGGGAGACATTCCAAGCCGCTCTCGGTACAACTCTTAATCTCAGTACCGCATTTCATCCCCAGACCGACGATCAGACTGAGCGCATGATCCGCACCCTTGAAGATATGCTTCGTTTGTACGTTGTAGATTTTGGTGGTAATTGGGATTAAAACACTTTCATTTAATAGTATGTTGTTATGTTGTTATACTGTTAGTATTGGGATTAATAGTGGGGGAATTTTGAGTAGTACTACTGGGCCCGACAAGCCCCACCTAAGCTAGTCGCGCTAGCTAGACCAGTAATGTTTATCGGGAGTAGAATTAGCTTTACTTACCGCCATGGTCAGTGATAGACCTGGCAAACAAAGGCAACAAAAGTCAACTTTGGTTTCGAACTCTTTCGTGACGTAACACGGGGTTAGCTACCTATAAATATGACAACAATCTATTAAATTCTAATATTTACTATTCTGGTTGAATAGTGGAACCGGTACAAATGAATTATTACCATGACTGTAAACTGTATATGTAAACTCACTCATCATAAATGACTGACACTTGTTTCTTACGTGTTCTCCCCATGTCGCTAAGGTACTTGCCATGGTTAGGTGCACTTCATGGTGTCAAAAACATTTTCTTTTCGTAATGTTGCATTATTACATTTATTTTCTGTTGGATTGGGCGTTTGTTTTGACGCATGTTTTTACCTTACAATTATTACGCTTCCGCTTTACTTTTGAACTTTTGGTTGTTGGTAAAACTATTTTTCTCATATAGAGGTCATTCGATATGACTGGTGTATTAGATCCTGGTTTGTCACGCGCCTTGTGATAAAATCCTGCAAGTGGATTTTGAGGGTGTGACACAAGTTCTGAAAGTGAAGAAGATGTTGCAAATCTTACTTACTATAGGATCAGTGGTGGGAAGTTTGTGATTGAGAAAAAAGAAGAGGCCTATACTAAAGAAGAGGTTAATGCTGATTTTGAGCAAGGGAAAGAGTTAGAAAAGAAGAAACCAGCAAAGAGGCAAAATAAACCCTCATAGAGAACTCTAATGAAGGGTAAAAAGCTGAAAGCTAACACAGGTTTACATTTGATAGGTGAACCATCAGATGTTGAAGAACCTATTGTTACTACTATTGCTGCCAGTGAACCAGTTTTCATAGAGAGTATACCAGTTTCTAAAGTCAATACTACAACAACTGCTCCAGTAACCACACATCTCAAGAAGAGACTTCACTACACAATGTCTACACCTTCATAATCAACTACAAGATCACCAGCAAGTGATACAACTCCAATTCCACCTTTCTCTACACCTAATGCACCAGATCTTGAGAATCTAGACTTTGATTTCAAATATGGAGGCAATGAAGCTCAAAATGTCAATATTCAATACTTACAGAATCAAATTGATGCTTTGATAAAAGAAAATGAACATTTGAAAAACAAAGTCGACGCTTAGCAAAAGGTTATAGACAACTTGACTGAAATGAAAAGAAATCATAACTTGTTGATCAAAAAACTTCTGAACAGATACGAGTTTGTTGAAGAAAAGCTTGGTGTCAATTATAAAGAATAAATGAAAAATAAAGATGAACTAGCTGTTGCTGCAAAGTCTAATCATGAAGCAGGGCCATCTAACATAAATGAGGAAGTACAAGCAAATAAAGAGGTTCAGTTAGAGTCAAATCCAGAACCTGTTATTATTCAAGTTGAAATGATGTTAAAATACACAACAAATTGATGCCTTAAATGATATAGATCAAGATGATGAAGAAGAGAATGAGGAGGACAGAGAAGATGAGGAGGAGTTGGATATTTCTAATGATAGTGATTTTGATGATGATAACAATGATGATGATAATGGTGGTGATGGTAATTGTGGGTCTAAAGTTGTTGATAGAGTTGTTGAAAATCTTGATGATGATGATCCAGTAAGTACTTATGGTGGAGAAACAAGAAAAAAAAGATTATCATGATGTCAAAACAAAAACTTATGCACATGAAGTTGATACTTATTCACAATGTTAGGGGAGTCTGGAAAGAAAATAGAAATATTTGAACTAGTTATTTATGCTATTTCAATTTCAGCATTCTTTCTTGATGAAGACTATGAAGTTGAAGATGGAGAATTTGTACATAGCCTGTCTAAAGAAGTGGCAATTTTTTATTGGAATTTAAGAAGAAGAGGTTGCCATTATAGAAGAACTAGTTCCAGCAAGAAGTGATGAAGAGGAAACCTATTCAGATGCTGATGAATATGACAATGTTGAAGTTAAAGATGGTTATGATAATGAACAGGGGACTTACACAAATAACAAAGGAGAAGATCTTCCTACATTCAATGACTTAAATGAACAAGAGACTGAAGAGTTGCTGAACATAAAAGTTGAAGAGAAACATAACTCAAAAGCCAAGTTATCTGAAGAGGAATTAAAAGATAGATATGATGAATGGTTTATGCATCTATCAAATACCAACCGATACCTCCACGACAATTCAAATTCTTTACTCATAACAAGAGAAAATCCAAAGGTGATGTGATTAGTTGGAAATACTTCCTAGGGCTGCGTTGTATTGGTGTTAGAAGAGAACATGGGGTGTAGCATTTTAGATTCATTAATGATATCAAATCACTACCACATTGGGATGTTAGATCTTTGTTGAGAAGAAAGTTAATAAAGTTAATAAATGTTTTTGAGGCAGTTATCTTATGAGAGCATAACAAAATAGAAGAACTTAACTCCACAATTCCCAAAAATAATAAAGTCAAAGATTAAGACGGATATTAGAGGGATGCCTTTAATTACTCTTGTATACAAACCTCCAAAGACAAGGAAGAAGATACGGATGTGTCTAGAAGACAACATCTATTCATAATGTTAAAACCTGCATTTTGATAGTTGTTTGTTATAAATCTTGTTTGGAATGGATTAAATCTTTGCTTTTGAGTGATTTGCAAGTTCCTAATTGAAATGAAGGATTTATATTTGGAGATTATTGAAGATGCGAAGAAGGCGGACCCAGCTGGTACCCTCAAGGGTCGTGGACTAGTGGTTGAGCGACGAATTTTGTACCCTAAGTAAGTGCACCACCCTAAAGAATGAAACCCTAATGTGATAACACAACACGTGACAAACTTACAAGCCATAACCTGGATCTTGGTTACGGGTCGTAACCAGCCCGGACACTATCTGGGTCGTATTTAAAAAAAGAGATGACGTGGAAACCCTAAAAGTTGTGAAATCAATAACATGAATAGCGAAAAAGGGTTGTTGATAGAAGACGTTTCAAGATCGTATCAATAGGAAGAATATTCAATGAAGAATAACATATGGAAGGTCGAGATATCACTCCTTACTGAGTTAGACCCTATGTATTATCAAATTCCTTTAGATTCAATCATGTATTCAATGTATTCTCGAGTTCTGTTTTTTATTGTGAGTAGCTAACTATGCTATAGACGGTTAGGTTAGGATGATTCTTGATACTTTGTAATGATATGGTTGATTTTGTTATGAAAGCATGTTTTTAGTACGGTTTTCTTTTGAACTTGTGATTATGTAATATATATGATACGTATTGATGTTTGAATGAGTTTGTGTGGATGATTTAGGTCATTCTATGTGGTTATGCATATTAGATCTTTTCGTTTATCTTTAGGCAATATATCGATCATTAGTCTAGGGCTAGATACTTAGTAGGGTAAAGGACAAACTTGTTTAAGGGTTGGTAAATCATACGTGTCACCTACGAGAAGAATCTGAATAGCGAAAAAGGGTTGTTGATAGAAGGCGTTTCAAGATCGTATCAATAGGAAGAATATTCAATGAAGAATAACATATGGAAGGTCGAGATATCACTCCTTACTGAGTTAGACCCTATGTATTATCATATTCCTTTAGATTCAATCATGTATTCAATGTATTCTCGAGTTCTGTTTTTTATTGTGAGTAGCTAACTGTGCTATAGAAGGTTAGGTTAGGATGATTCTTGATACTTTGTAATGATATGGTTGATTTTGTTATGAAAGCATGTTTTTAGTACGGTTTTCTTTTGAACTTGTGATTATGTAATCTATATGATACGTATTGATGTTTGAATGAGTTTGTGTGGATGATTTAGGTCATTCTATGTAGTTATGCATATTAGATCTTTTCGTTTATCTTTAGGCAATATATCGATCATTAGTCTAGGGCTAGATACTTAGTAGGGTAAAGAACAAACTTGTTTAAGGGTTGGAAAATCATACGTGTCACCTACGAGAAGAATCTGAATAAAAGGATTTGGAAACTAGTTAAGGGTTTGCTTTAAATTGAGTAACATAGATAGTAATTTGCTCAATTCGTTAATCTACCGTTGCTAGAACAATACAAGAAACTCTTTAATCACAAAGGGTTCTTCTAGAAGTCGTCCTTTTTGTCGTTGTTGTGGTACTATGCATGAGTGTGCCCATATATGCACGGCCGTGAATAGGACACATGTCCTGATAGGTCTCATAGCAGGTGTACTTTTGGTCTGTTACACCTCAAAAATCTCGCAACATAATTGCAGACGTGGTAGTGATGGAGGTTGGTACCCATTAGTATTTGGTTATTGATTTGTTGTTTATTTTGGAGGTTTATTTATATGGTGTCAATAGTCACCATAACATAAAAGAAAATGTAATGACAACATAGTTGTCTTGATCCATTAAGGATCTTAGTACATAGATCCCAAATTAAAACATTGCCCAAAATAAAAGTTTGTTAACATTTAGTCTACCAAAAACATACTTAGCCAAAATTCCAAAGCCAATATTAAGCACCTGAAAAACACACTAACAAGTGTCAACACATTGGTTAGTGAGTGCACGAATATACTACTTAAAAGCAAAATATCATCCAAATTGCTTTCAATTAACGTATAGGAAAATTTTCTTAACTAAAATTTCCTTTGAAAACAATTTAGGTAAGACACCGTCCCACGATAAGTCTTCCCTCATATAGACAAAACCCATCCCATGATGAATTGTCCCTTATAAAATATTTAGACGTGTTAAATTTTGAGACAACTTTTTAGTTTCATAAACTAGCTAGGAATATGACATATATCTAACAACATGAGGTCATAATCAAAACAAGACACACAAGAAGGTATTCTCCACCGTTTTGACCAGAACAACTGGTCGGTGGCTAGGGTTGTCAAACTCGATAGATCTATCAACACTTCTTCTCCTTCCCAAGGTTAATGATTATGGCGGCTGGGGTGCATGGGAGTTGGTATCTCTTAAATACATCTAATGCCTCCCTTATGCAAAATGGGTGCTACTATACACACCCCCCTCTATTACTTTCTACACCCCCCTCCTCTCACATACTTATAGGTGGGGCCTGCGTGGGACCGACTGTTTTCCTCTCACAAGGGGGGTGTAGAAAGTAATAGAGGGGGGTGCGTATAGAATTAGCCAAAATATATCCTACGAAGTTGAAATTTAACCATATCCTTTTTCCTAAAACCTACGAGTCTTCCCCAAAAGAGTTGTAAAAACTTTGTTTTTGTGGGATTTCTAAGACTCGCGTGTACAAACAATTTAATACCATTAAATCATTTTCAGCATGTTTTTCCCCTAAAGTAGTTACAAAAACAATAAAATAGGGGTCGTGAAACTCATATTTGGGAGCGTTTAATTCAAGCAATTTATTCCACAATTTAAATTTGATCGACGCAACTTAATTCAAATAAGAACGTTTTATTGACCAAATAACTTATAAATCCTAAGTTGTTCATCCAGCTTATTATGATCTTTCACACCATGCTTTGGTTCACCAAAAATGTATTTATTTTCGTTATGTCAGTGTATCCTTTTAAGATTATGCGAATTCGAACGATTTTGTTGTTGACCCTCGTTTGATTAAATCCGTCATCATATCCGTATGTATATTTATAGGGTAGGGATCCTAAGAGAAGTCCACCCTATTTGAGAAACTTGAGAAGTAATCTGGACCACACATTTTCCCTAAGCAAAAAATGCAAAAAAAGGTGAAAAAAATGCAATTTTTTTTTTTTTTTTTTTTTTGAAAAATCGCAGCTTTTTCTTTAAGGATTAATTTTTTTTTTTTTTTTAAAAAACAATTTTTGGATTTATACACATGTGTATATTGTTAATCTTTTAACTATACATATATGTATATTGTCAATTATACATATATGTATATACATGTTTAAAATTGAAAAAATGTGTATATTGTTAATCTTAAACCATAAACACTAAAGTTAAACCTTAATGCTAAACCCTAAACTCTAAACCCTAAAGCTAAACCCTAAAGCTAAACCCTAATGCTAAACCCTAAAGCTAAACCCTAATGCTAAACCCAAAAGCTAAAACTAAACACTAAAGCTAAACCCTTAATGCTAAACCCTAATACAAACCCAAAAGTTAAAGCTAAACCCAAAAGTTAAAGCTAAACCCAAAAGCTAAACCCTAATGCTAAACCCTAAATACTATTGCTAAACCCTAATGCTAAACCCTAATGTTAAACCCTAAAGCTAAACCCTAAACCATAAAGCTAAACCCTAAACCCTAATGCTAAACCCTAAATACTAATGCTAAACCCTAAATAACACTTATTTTTCAATTTTAAACATATATATACATATATGTATAATTGACAATATACATATATGTATAGTTAAAAGATTAACAATATACACATGTGTATAAATCCAAAAAAAAAAATTAAAAAAAAAATATTTAATTCTTAAAGAAAAAGCAGCGATTTTTCCAAAAAAAAAATTTTTTTTGCATTTTCTTCACCTTTTTTTTGCATTTTTTTCTTAGGCAAAATGTGTGGTCCAGAATGCTTCTCAAGTTTCTCATTTAGCCTACTACTTTTCATATGATCCTTATCCTATATATATATATATAGGGGATGGCTAAAATGAGAACCACCTCGAGTTGTAAGAACCGCGAGAACCGCGACCCGCCATGGGGCGTCGGCGACCATTTTTTTTTTACAACTAGATGTGTATATTTTAACAACGTACGTAAAGTTTGGGTTCAAACGGCGCGCCCGAGGGGGTAGTTTTTTACGCCCAAAGTTTGGGTTTTTTTAATTTTTTTAATTTTTCTTTTTTTTAACCAAACTTTAGGTGTAAAAAACTACCCCCTCGGGCGCGCCGTTTGAACCCAAACTTTACGTACGTTGTTAAAATATACACATCTAGTTGTAAAAAAAATGGTCGCCGACGCCCCATGGCGGGTCGCGGTTCTTACAACTCGAGGTGGTTCTCATTTTAACTCAATCCTATATATATATATATATATAGGGAGAAGATCATGCGAGAACCACCTCTTATTGCGAGAACCGCGAGAACCAATGTGAACACAACCAAAAATGGCTAAAAATAGCTAAAAATCACACAAAATTTTTTTTTTTATATTTTTTATATAAAAATCGGTACTTTTCGAAGCCAAATTTTTTTTTTTGTTTTAAATTTTTTTTTGCCACTAAAAGTAGCGATTTGAGCATAAAAAAGATTAAAAAAACAAAAAAATTAGATTTTTATTTTTATTTTTATTTTTTGGGGGTTTAGTTTTTAGCATTTTAGCTTCGGGGGGGGGGGGGGGTTAGGTTTTTTTAGTTATTTTAGGTTGTGTTCACATTGGTTCTCGCAATAAGGGTGGTTCTCGCATAAACTCCTCCCTATATATATATATATATATATAGGGGACCGCTAAAATGAAAACCACATCCAGTTGTAAGAACCGTGAGAACCTTTTGATCCGGGGCGAGGTGGACCAAATTTTTTTTTCATAAACGTAGATGCGTGTATTATAAACACATTTGTAAAAAAAAATTAAAAAAAAAATGTCTTGTGTGTAGTTTTGAGCACCACAAGTTTGTGTTTACGGGTACCGTAAATTTTATTTAAGAAAAAAAAAAACTTAAACATCTACCACCACCAAAAACCTAAACCCCCACCACCACCCCACCCCCCATCACCCACCCCAATTTTTTTTGCCGAGGGGGTGGGGGTTTAGGTTTTTGGGTGGGGGTGTGTGTTTACTTTTTTTTTAGATTTTTTTTAGGTTTTTTTTTTTGGGTGGGGGGGGGGGGGTGGTAGGTTTTTTTAGGTTTTTGGGTGGTGGTGGGGTGGGGTGGGGTTTAGGTTTTGGGTGGTGATGTAGTAGGTTTAATTTTAGGTTATTGGACACTTGTCACTCTATAAATCCTTCTTACACTTCTTACAATTAGAAGCTTTTATAGAATAATTTGACCCTTTAAAACCCATATTGTTAGAATCAAAATGTGTGAAGAATCTAAGCTTTGAGAATCAATCTTACAATCATCATCAACAAGAATCAAGAATAAAAAAAGGCAAACGTGTTTATACCTCAAGATGAAGTTTTGATGATGATTATTGGATGTGGGTGCTTCAAATCACAAGAAACTTCCTTTGGAATGACTTCAATCCACCAAACTTGCTTGGAGCCCACTTGGTTTCCACTTGGATTATTACAACGACTTGAAAACTCAACAATGGAGGGGGTGGTGGTGGGTTACGGCCGAGAAGGAGATGGAAAGGTGAGAGAGAGTGGTCTTGAGTATGCATGAGATTAGACCGTGGGGTACGGTGGGGCGGGGGTTTGGGGCATGGGTTGACACATGGAGTTCGAGTTCCCCGCTGGTGAGTGACGTGTCCGTGGGGTATGGCGGGGCGTGGCCAGCCCGGCGTGGCTTGGCCATGTGTATTAAAATAAAAAAAATATAAAATTAAAAAATACACACTAGCCAACAAGCCAATAAGAGCCGGCCACATAGGATCGCTAGCATGCCCCACGCCCGGCCTTAAACTTCCGCCTAAGGGGCCACGCCCAAACCCAAGCTCACCCGGGGTGGTGACTTGGGCGTTTCTCTCCAACCCATGCCCCAACCCCGCCCCATGGCATACCCCATAGTCTTAAGAAATGATTATGTAGGCTAGGTTGGCTGTGTTTTGTGGGCCGCCACGTAAGGGCTTAGGATTGATTATTCACCATTTCAAATAATTAGTATTATTTAGGCGATAATTTATATAATATAGCGGGTATTTATCTAATAATCGGATGTAATACTTGGAGATTGATACACAATATAAGACGTTGAATAATATTATTACTAATTTATAAAAATAAGCCCAAATTATATGTCTTAGTTAATAAGAACATTTAATTATGTAAGATACACGCGGTATCGAACGATACGCGGTTAAAACCACAAACTTGTGTTTTTAGGCGTTTTAATTAATCTTTTTCACTCATATATACTTAGAAATATTATTTCAATCATACGGGAAAATAATTTAGGATTTTAGCATTGGGTCGTCACCAACGTTCATTTCGTAGCTTTGTTCGTTGTGCAGTAAGCTTTTAATTAGATTTACCAAGCATAAGCACATATTAAATTTAACTTGCTAGAACGTCAAAGGAAATTAATTAACACTAAATCAATCCAGATAACACTTTTATTCATTTAAACAGGTGTTACATTAGTAAAGACGGAATTTAAATTAGTTGGGTGTCACACAGTCTCCCATTTTGTCTTGATCTGATTTGTCTCTAGTAGGAGGCACGATCGTGCCTTTGGCATGCATGGGTGTGCGTGTACCTCATTTCTTGCCCACTCTGCTTATCTGATCTTTGCTGATTTTTCAAAACGCAAGCTGAGGCGAGATGCACGACCGTACACCTTTTTGTGTTTAGGCGTGCATTTTGAAAACTTGTGTTTTTTGTTTGTTTTTCTTCGCTTTTCGCTTCATTTTAGTTTTGGACCTTCAATTCTTACAAAAATCGAAAATGAACGATTCAGATAGCGTTTACTCCTTATAATTCCTTATAAGTATTCATAAATGGAAATGAATATGTGAAGGGGTATGTCAATATGAAACTCGACTTGACGAACCCTAATTCTCTCTCTAGCTATGGCGATTTTGGCTCCTCTTCATTCCTTTGATTTTTCTTCATGATTTTCACATAACAGTCTGATCATCGGAGCATTGATTTATCAATTTTTCTGATTCGAACTTGTTAGCGAAAGGATTGAGTTGAATCTGGGTTCTTTTTTCTGTTTTCGTCTAGCTAAATTAGGGTTTTGCTTTTTCTTTCGTTCGGCTTGTTTTGTTGGTTCATCGTTGATTTTGCGTGCATGGTTGTCTTAGTTGTTGATTAAAGGAGAGAGTTGCTGATTATTCAATGGATGATAGCTTAAAATCTGAGGACGCTGTTAAGTGTGATCGGGGCAAGCCGCCACTACCGTTTAAGGGTTTAGCGACTAAAGTGGTTAATATAGATGGGAATCCTGTGCTGCCGAGGAGGGGTACAATGCAGAATGTTCAGTCTGATCCGAAATTGTTTATTGTCATTGATGAACTAAGCAAGATTACTGTTCCTGTTTTATCGTCGGTGAAGCAAACCTCAGAGGATAATGTGGAAGTTTATGGTTATCAGGGTTTACATATGGATCAAAGTAGCAGCTCTAAACCTAAATCTTACGCTGATACGGTTGTAGCCAGCAACGTGCAGAAAGTTAACTTCCGTTCTTTGTCTAGCTCGATCGTTCAAGAAGGTTGTGATGTTGTTCTTCCTAAGGAATCTGTTAGATCTGTGCAGGATAAAATGGCCAACACCATTTATGGTTATTTTTTGGGAGACCGATGCATTCCCGGTGGTTGATTACTACGTGAAAATTAACTGGAAGAAATATGGATTGCAAAAAACGATAATGAATGCTAACGGCTTCTTCTTCTTCAAGTTTAATGATGAAGTAGGGATGTCAAACGTTCTTAAAGATGGTCCGTGGATTATTAGGTCTCAACCATTATTTCTAAATAAATGGACTCCTACGACCAAATTAGAAAAGAAAGAGGTTAAGCAAGTGCAAGTGTGGGTGAAAATTCATGAGGTTCCCATTGCGGCCTATACGGAAGACGAGCTTAGTTTGATAGCTACAACTATTGGGGAGCCAAAAATGCTGGATACGTTCACAACGTCTATGTGTACGTATTCATGGGGTCGTAGTAGCTATGCTAGAGCTTTGGTGGAAATTTCGGCTGATAAGGAGTTCCGAGAGGAGATTACAATGGCAATACCTGAACCTGACGGGGAGGGTTATATCAAGGAGACTATGTATGTAGAATATGAATGGAGCCCGCATCGGTGTGCTACTTGTTGTGTGTTTGGTCATTCAAACGAGACATGTCCGAAAAAGCCAGTGAGAATGGGGAATGCTCGACATGAGGATTACAACCGTAATGTCCAAAGAAACAAACAAGTGAAAAAGATGCCGATTGTTGATCAGGATGGCTATACTGAAGTGCATGGTAAGAAAGTTGCTAGAAAGATGGGTATTCCGGTGAACAAACAAAAAAACTAAATTTGAATATCGGCCAGTGACAAAGCCTAAGCCGAAGGATAATAATGGCTCGACTTCGAACCATTCGAATAACCCGTTTGACATTCTGAATGAAGTTGACCCGGAAACGGGTACTAGAAAAAAGGTGATGGGTTCAGAAATAAATGATTCTGATGATGACGAGGTTGATGAGGTTTACAATGAGATGGATGAGTTTATGGTGCAGGGTTCGGTGAATTTAAATAAAAAACAAGGGGCAAGCACTCCTTCTCAGATAGTTACTGATGGTTAGTATTGCAGTTTGGAATATAAGGGGGTTGAATCGCCCGCTTAAACAAATGGAGGTTCGTCAGGCTGTCAGGGATTACAATTTGAGTTTGTGTGCTATTTTAGAGTCCCATGTTGATGTTGTCAATCTGGGTAAAGTATGTAAATCGGTTTTTAGATCTTGGGATTGGACTTCTAATGGAGGTTGCTGTAACAAAGGAACGAGAATTATTATTGGATGGAATCCGACGATTTTTGATGTCATGATTGTGGCTCAATCTTCACAGGTTATGCACCTCCAACTTGTCTTTAAACTGGATAAAAGAATGGCTTTCTGTTCTATTGTGTATGCAGACAACTATTATGTTACCCGTAGAGAATTATGGCATCTTCTTTCAATGCATAAAGTATTTGTGGCGGATAGGCCTTGGTTTATTATGGGGGATTTTAATTCAGCTCTTAACACAGAAGATAGTTCCATGGGTACTTCTGCTATATCGATTGGTATGAGGGAATTTCAAGCGTGTGTTGATGATATTGAAGTGTTTGATATTAATCGGTCAGGTATACATTTTACATGGAACCAAAAACCGAAAAAAGGTGTTGGATTAGTAAAGAAAATTGATCGGGTGATGGGAAACACTCCTTTTGTTGCTGAATACCCGAACTCGGTTGCTATATTCAAGCCTTACAGACTTTCGGACCACTGCCCTTGTATTTTATCTATACCGGAAGCTATGAAGCTGAAACCGAGGTCTTTTAAGTTCGCTAATTTTTTGGTGTTTAAACAGAATTTTTAGATATTGTTAAAAAGCATTGGGATTCTAATGTGGATGGGGTGCACCAATTTCGAGTTGTCAAGAAACTTCGGATGCTTAAAAATCCTTTTCGATCTTTGTTTTTCAAACAAGGCAATCTCCACAAGAAGGTTGAAAGACTTCGGATGAGGTTAGATAGTGTTCAGCAGAATATTGATCAGGATCCGCTAAATGTTGATTTCAGAACTGAAGAATCGGCTACGAGCCGTGAGCTTCAAGAAGCGATGCTGGATGAGGAGCGGTTTCTGAAACAAAAAGCTAAGGTTGACTGGTTGAGAGCGGGTGACATGAATACTGCTTTTTTTCATTCTTCTTTGAAAATCAGAAATCATTGTAGCAGAATTGAGGTTGTTAATGATGCGGGAGGAAATATCTTTGAAGGTGAAAATGTTTATAAAGCTTTTGTTCAACACTATGAGAAGTTTTTTGGTAGTCAAGGTGATATTTCGCTTCAACCGGCCCCGGATTTATTTCAGAAAGTTTTATCTCATAATGTTGCTTCAAATATGGTTCGAGATATAACGGAGGAGGAGGTCAAGAAGGCGATGTTTTCTATTGGTAATGATAAAGCTCCTGGCCCGGATGGATATACGGCAGCGTTTTTCAAAAGTGTTTGGCCTATCATTGGTAATGATATTGTTAATGCAATTAAAGATTTTTTCATGGCTGGTAACTTGCTTCGGGAGTTAAATCATACTCTTATAGTTCTTATTCCAAAAGTTTCGACTCCTATGGTTGTTACTGATTTTCGACCAATAGCTTGTTGTAATGTTCTGTATAAGTGTATTAGTAAGATTATTGCAGACAGGATCAAAGGAGCTCTGAATGATATTGTTAGCATCAATCAATCAGCTTTTGTGCCAGGAAGGAAGATCTCGGATAATATTCTCTTAACGCAAGAGTTAATGCATAATTATCATCGAAATGTAGGTCCTCCCAGATGTGCGTTTAAAGTGGATATTCAGAAAGCCTGTGATACGGTTGATTGGATATTCCTAAAAAATGTGCTGCTTGGGTTTGGTTTTCACAGTAACATGGTGAAATGGATCATGATGTGTGTGTCTTCTACTTCTTTTTCGGTTTGTGTCAATGGTTCGGTGCATGGTTTTTTCAAAGGTAATCGGGGTTTAAGGCAAGGGGATCCAATCTCTCCATATTTATTTACTCTTGTCATGGAGATTTTGACGGGTATTCTTCAGCATGCGGTTCGGATAGATTCTTCGTTTAAGTTTCATAACCGATGCGAGAGGCAGCAGATTATTAATCTCTGTTTTGCGGATGATCTTTTTCTTTTTGCTAGAGGGGAGGTGCACTCGGCTAGATGTATTATGTCTTCTCTTTCAAAGTTCACTAAGATGTCGGGGTTAGTACCTAGCAACCAGAAAAGTACGGTCTTCTTTTGCAACGTTAATGACAGTGTCAAACAGGCGATTCTGGATATTATGCCTTTTGTGGAAGGAAAGTTACCTGTGAAGTATTTGGGGGTCCCTCTTATTTCTTCTAAGCTCATGTATAACGATTGTTGTGTTCTTGTGGAGAAACTTGAGAAAAGAATAATGCATTGGAAGAATAAATTGTTATCATTCGCGGGTAGACTTCAACTTATTATTTCAGTTCTTTCCTCTATGCATATTTATCGGTCCTCGGTGTTTATTTTGCCAACGCGGGTCATTAACGAGCTTGAAGCTAGAATGAGAAATTTCTTATGGAATCAAGATGCTTCATTTAGTAGAGGTAAAGCTAAAGTTTCTTCGAAGTCGGTTTGTACTCCTAAGTATGAAGGGGGTTTGGGTATTAGACGTATTGGGGATATGAATAAAGCCCTGATGTCGTCTCACATTTGGAGTATTGTCTCAAAGCGGGATTCCCTTTGGGACGAGTGGATTCATTCTTATCGGCTAAAAGGCAAAAGCTTCTGGGTTTGTAAATCGCCATCTAACACGTGTTGGTCGTGGCGAAAGCTTATTCAGATGCGGCCGTTTATTCGTAATCATATCTGGTCCGAATTAGGGAATGGTCTTAATACATCAGCTTGGTTTGATTTTTGGAGCGATTTAGGGCCTCTTGATGACTTTCTGACGCCAAGAACTATCTCGGATGCTGATTTTCGGTTGGATGATAAGGTGGCAGATATTTTCTCAAACGGTTCTTGGAAGTGGCCGGTTGCATGGAGGGATCTTTTTCCCGTTCTCATTCAACTCGATCACTTTCAGTTAGATACGTCGAAACCTGACCGATTGCTATGGAAAGATGGTGTTGATACTAACGAGTTCTCTTCGACGGCTGTATGGAATTCGGTGCGGCATAGAGAACCAGAGATAGACTGGTGCAGTTTTGTTTGGTTTGCCTAATGTATCCCTAAGCATGCGTTTATGATGTGGTTGATAATGAAGGGTAAACTTCTTACTCAAGACAAAATTCTGCAATGGGATCTCTCTCGGCGTAAAAATATGAATATGATGTGCTGCTTATTATGCTATGAAAATTATGATTCTCACCCTCATTTGTTCTTTGAGTGTAAGTTTTCATCTCAAGTGTGGCTTACGATACGTAATAAAGTGGGGATGAATGAAGTGTGTCCGAGGTGGGTGGATATCGTCGAATGGCTTCGGGCTCGAGGTCGTTCAAAGAAAGCTGAAGTTTATGTTGCTAAGATTCTAGTTGCGGCTACTGCGTATACTATCTGGCAAGAGCGGAATACAAGGTTATTTAAAAATCAATTGCGTCCTCCTGAAACGGTTTGTGATGCTATTCTAAATACAGTGAGGTATAAATTGATGGGTGCGAAATTGAAGAACACTAATAGGGTGCGCAAGATGCTTGGGGAATGGAAGATTACTAACGAAAGTGATAATGATGGAGGATGATTAGTTTGTAGTCTTCTTTAGTTTGTCTAGATATTTGTCTAGGTGATTTTCATTGGCTGGTTGTTTATTTTTGTTTTATTTGCTTGAACTTTCATGGGGCATGTCTCATGATTGAACTAGTGTAGGGCCTCTACACTACTTGTTTTTAGTTGGTTGTGAATATATAGAATCACCGGGGTAACCCTTTACCCAAAAAAAAAAAGAATATGTGAAGGGGTATGGTCCCGAAAACCTTGCACCAACGCAGAAGACCATACCATCAGTATGCTCTAGGATCATCTTAAGCACGTATTGCGCACCCCGCCCGATCGATCTAAACGGATCTGGGAGGATCAATTCTTAACAACCATGCGCCGGAGATAAGAGAGGGTTAATATTCATTTAACATCCTTGCGCGGGCTCGCGTAAGGATACAGTTAAGCTTGAAGATATGACGACTAAAGTCAAGTCCCAGACATATCCGCACACATGGAGAAATAAGGAAGTGAGCAAAAGAAATATTTTCTGTTATAACCAACTGGACACGTGGCAACTGATCAAAGGTGCACAGCTGTATATCTTCTAGAAGCATTAAATGATCATCGTGCATGGCCTCATTCAGTTACAACCGAATAAGACGTGGTAGCATCTTGAGCACTCATCTAGTTTCATGATGATGATATAACGAACATGCAGATCTAGATTAAATCACTTTCCACGTGGCATCTCCCCAGCCGTCGATCAAACCATGATCCGTGTGCATGGATGGAGAAATAACCACAGACGGAAAAGAATATTCCGTTAACTCTCTGTTATTTATTCTCACGCTGGAGGGTGGTCACGGAGAGAACCCTCATTCTCCCCGTGGCGAGGCTGACGGCGTTGTCTGTTTTGCAGTGATTCAGGTGAAGAGTTTTTCGATAAGTCATTAACGAGGAGATTAACCGTTTTTATGAAGAAACCATGTCCACAGATCTAAGTTGATTCCGGTCGTTTTAGATCTGGTGTTTCTTCAATATGTATAAAAAAATATGAATAATTGATAGCACATCAGTCTCTCTTCCATCTCATAGTCCCCACCCGACTGGATTTCCCATTTCCCATTGCCAACCATTGGTGACCAAATGCTTGGTTGGTTGGCCAAAAAGTGAAAAAAAATATAAATTCATTTAAATCTCATGACCGGGTTGTGGGTGCAACTCTAGTTGAGAAGTTTTTTAATATTTTGAAGATGACACATGTTGGCTAGTGAATGGTTAGGTTTTTTAATTATGTTTTCTATTTCTGTTTTATACATTAATTTAACCCAAAACATGATTTTTTAATAACTTTTTAATATTTATTTATTAAACAAATTTGAAAACACAGTGTTGTTTAACTTTTTTTTGTGAACATATCGATATAAATTTTATCAAAACTGAGTTCCTTAAAAAAATATATTTTTTTTAATTAGTTTTTTTTATAAAAAATGCATTATCTTTGTTCTTCCACATGTACTGATGTTAGCAGTTCGTTAGATTTTTTTCGATAACTTTTTTATCTAAGAAAATCTAACATTATCTGCTTAAAAAAGCATAAAATATTAAAACTCATGATTTTTCCCTATAAATATATATTTAATAAAAAAATATTTTAAAGGTTGGGTTGTGAATGTAAGTAGAAGGTTGTATAGGTGGAAGAGAGGGAAATTAGTTTTTTATTAAAATGTTGGGTTGGAGAAAGTTGTGGATGGAGATAACCTAAACACCCCATTAAAGATGGTTTCTCGCTTTTCTTTTTTAAAAGAGTAAAATGCACAGATTGTCCCTGTGGTTTGGTGAAATTTCATCTTTAGTCCCCAACTTTTCAAAATTATACTCTTAGTCCCTATGGTTTGACAAGTTGTTACTCGGATAGTCCCCAAAGCGGACGGAGGTTAGTTTTTCTGATTAAGTGGGTGTGAAATGACAAGGACTATCCGAGTAACAACTTGTCAAACCACATGGACTATCCGAGTAACCTTCATCCGCTTTGGGACTATCCGGGTAACAACTTGTCAAACCATAGGGACTAAGAGTGTAATTTTGAAAATTTAGAGACTAAAGGTGAAATTTCACCAAACCACAGGGACTATCCGTGCATTTTACTCTTTTTAAAAAGACCTCCTGCCTTTTTTATGCATTTAGTAGAGAAAACGTATGGTCTTCCTAACTCTTTTTCCTCTCTTCAATTTGGAAATTGATTCAACTTTTGCCTCTTATATTTATCTCAACTAGAAGCATTTCTACGCTCGTTGTTGCGGCGTGAATTTAGTTAATATTGTTTCGATTCATTACAGTATTGGTATAATACAGACACACAATATAGCGAACAAAAATTAAACTTGAAAAATAAATTCGTAATATGCCCGAAAGGACACATGTTTTACATCTATGTCGATTGAAAACCATAAAAACCAAATTAACGGTTTCGATAGTACCGATACCAAGAAATTGAACGGTATCATTAATATAATTTTATGATTATCATTTACAATAAAACCTGACTTTTATACACAATAAACACCTAAATACTTGTAACTTTTCAATAAAATTAAAGTTTTAATATTTTGTGGAAGAGATCTTGTTTGGTATTTAAATAAAAAGCTCAAAAGAGAATAACTGTATGAAAACTAACAAATGAGTTTGGATAATTTTGAATTACTGCATATGTAGTTTTTAAATTGAGTTTTTGACAAAACAATTTTGAGATATGAAGGTTGAATTTACATGATTGAAGTATGAAAAGGGTTAAATTGGCTCTCTCCCGAATTTAGTTCAAGGAAAGTTTATTTTTGTTTTTCATTGGTATTATAATTAAGGATTGAGTTACAATATAAAGGGAAATAAGAGTTGAGTTATAGTAGGATTTGAAAATAAGAAATATAAGAAGTCATTATAGAGTGATAAGTCGATAAGGAGCAAACAAGCAGGAAGTGTAATTTTGTCAAAAAAAAAAAAGAAAAAAGAATATACGTATATGCACATGCAAGTCACATGCTCCCCCTCCCCCCGCTTTTTAAATGTCCTTAACTTTTTATACGTCATTTGTTCTAAAAACATTATACCATACAATCAAACGTCTTTTTATCTTTAATATAATAACCATATTGTTATACTTTTCAAAAAAATAAAATCCAAAAAACCCAGTTGCCTATTACATGATGGACATAACGTAAAACATAATGAGTATCAAATTAAAAACACAATCGAAAATAGACCAAAATGCAATCGATGACAATAGATAAAAGACACAAAAGACAACGGATTAAAACATAATGGTCGTAAAATACAATGAGTATCAAACTAAAATCACAATGAGAAGTAGACTAATAACACAATTGATGACGACAGATAAAAGACACAACGGACAGCGAACTAAAACACAATGGACAACAAACTAAAAACACAATGAATAACAGACTAAAATACGATAACAATAGATTAAAACACAATGTACAATAGGGATGGGCATTTGGTACCGGGTATATTCGGTACCAGTACCAGTTCCCATTTTCCCCGTTTTTCGGTACCGGTACCAAACCGGTGTATTCGGTACCGGTACCATTTTTTCCCGTTTTTCGGTACTGAACGGGTACCGTGCTCATCCCTAATGTACAACAAAACAAAAACACAATAGACAACAAATTAAAACACAATGGATAGTAGACTAAACACAATGACTAGAACATATGACACAATGCATAGAAAACTCACCCGGTTGAAAAACACAATAATCAGAATCAATAAAACAATGTGTAGAAAACCAAATATAACACCATCTTTATTGTGTCATACATTGTGTTATAGGTTCTGATAAAAACTCAATGGAGATAACTCAAATTAACATTGTGTTATAAGTTTTGATAATAACACAATGTAAAGAAAAACCAAAAACCAGTTGAAAGACACAATGACTAGAACCTTTAACACAATACAAAGAAAAAACCCAATAAAAATGAAAATTTTTATTTTATTTTAATGTAGTAATATCATACTCATATTAAAGATAAAAAATGCTCGTTATTGTGTTACTTTTTTTCAAAAAAATATCGTATGAAAAAGTTATAGACGTTTTAAATTGACGGGGGAATTGACATGTGTCTTGCATGTAAAGAAAGAAAGTCAATAAATATAAGATTTTTTATGTCTTTCCACCATCTTCTTTTCCTAAAAACTAATCTCAACCTTTCAAATCTAAGATCAATGGACTAAAATCATTCTTAAACTTCTTATTTATTTTTTCATTTGTATTTGATCCTAATCCTTATAAGTAATATTTAATATTTAAAAAAATGCAGAGAGTTATTTGATTTTTTTACATAAGGTTTACATAAAAACCAAACTTTATAATTTTTTTTTCTAGTAATATTTAAAAATAATCTATCTAAGTATAGACTCAGTAAATATTTATATAATTATTTCCGTTTCATTAGGATCAAACATGGATAACTTTGTAAAATAATAACCAAATTTTAGAATTTTCTAATCAGGTCACTTATATTTTTATTTATTTTAATTAGGTCACCCAAGTTTATTTTGTGTTCTTAGTCTTATATATTCCATTTATAAATTAGCAAGTATTTTGTGCATTAGGAGTTGTACCTCAAGCTTGGGTAGTTTTTCAAAAAGAAAAAAAACTTTGATATTTCACTTTCATCCTAGAAGTTTTATCTTTTACATTTTACCCCATTTGAAATATTTACTTTTAACTCAAAGTTTTTCATCTTTTGTAATTTAACACAACACTTTATTATTTACAACATTGGTCCCCCATACTTTTTATCTTTCGCAAGTTTTTCGTTTTACATTTCGTTCTAAATTTTGCGAGTTAACATGTCGTAGCGTGCATGTGAGGTTCAACGTTTTTTGCTCTATTTTTTCATATTTGACAAACCCGTCGCAACACGTCCATTTTTTCCCTTTTGAAAAGTTCACCGCAACGGACGGGTCCTAGATCGACTAAGTTATTATTTTCTACATTTTACGTTGTTGGTTAATTTCTTCGCATTAACACACTGTAACGGGTGTCCATGGTTCAACGATTTTAGTCTGCTTTTCGTTTAGTGTAATTTTTAACATTTTATCTATTTTATTTTTACGATGTTGAGAATTGATGTGGTTGTGGCATTGGTGCTACTTGGCACGGTTTTACGAACGTTTTTAACCTGTTAAATTTTTTACTAATATTTTGTTTCGGTTTAGTCCTATACTTCCTTTGCTTAAAAACTATTTTTTACGTGCATATTTTATGTACGGGTATGTATAAATATGATTTGTTCTACATCCCGACGTAAACTTTTTTTTATAGACGAGGCAGTTAAAATATAATACGTTTTCGTTTAAAGAAACCATTTTTACGTGCATATTTTTATGTACGTTTTCGTATAAATTCAAGTTGTCAAATATAATATGTTTTCATGTTTATTTATGTGCATTTTTACGTGCATATTTTTATGTACGTTTCGTATAAACTTTTTTAGGAAATGATTCATGTCAAATATAATATGTTTTCATGTTTATTTATGTATGTTTCGTAAAGTTTGTTTCGAAATGAGTGAAGTCAAATTATGGTTTTTTTTTCTCCCTTTTTTCGAAAGCTCTAATTAATCCCTTTCAATTACATGTGCATATTTTCCTTCATACCCGTTACCTTTTCTATGTATGAGTTGGGTCACATATAATACGTTATGATTGTTCGATATGAGTTTGATTTACTTTACGTTTGATCCAATCACAATGCTTATACAGGTTACATTGAGTTCAACTGGATACGTCGAAATGTGTGTTTCATATGGTTAATGCATCATATAACGTTTGGACTAATCCATTCATTGTTTACGATGTACCCGCGCCGCAACGCGAGTGTGACAACTGGCACTTTTTCATGTAATTTCGTACGATATGAACAGTAATTTGTACTTTACGACTGTGCATGATTGAACTTATGATATGAATGATTTCCTATTTACTTTCAAAGACATACAAATACATTGCATGTTGCTTGTTACCTATCATTATTAAATGCAATCTGGAACAGTTAAATTAGTGCATAGAACGAAACTAGCACAATGATCAGATAAACTAGTAGTGCTGACAGGAGTTCAGTACTCAGGCAGACATCATGTTAGGACACAGGATGAGCCCCGGAACCAAAGTTTACACTAGAATTCTATGTAGGAAAGTAAGGGTTATAAAACTGCCTTCCGAGTGACGATTTAAACACCAAAAGTGCCCTAAACACACTCTAACTGCAGAATTCTGCAGAAATCAGCAAAATTCAGCATTTAAACATCAAAATGTAATGCAGAAATATGGTTTAATTATCCAGAATAACTTGTTAAGTGTCAGGAATGAAAACTGTCATAAAAGGTATCTTATAACACTTTAAACTACGCAATTTAGCACCTTAACGAACCGGTAACCAAACGAACAACCGAACACTACCCGAAACACCAAAATTGAACTAGAAGCATTGTTTTAATGTTACAAAGCTAGTTATCAAAAATAAACATCATATTACACGTGTGTAGGTAGTAGTAAGGCTTGAGGATATCTACTTTGGGTACACGAGATTACGGACGCAAACTTGTGAGTTCATGTCCCCCTTTTCTCTTAACTGTTTTCGGATTTATAATTATCGGGGGTGAAATACATGTCAACTTGGGTATGATTTAGCTAAGAAATGAACTATAAGATCATGTGAGCATAGGCTGAAACTGAAGTGCCATTAATCCTTTTAAGGACCACGGAACAAAGGTTAGATCTAATGGGTATGGCCGAGCCCCACTCATGGTCCATGCGTGACCACCTAGAGTGCTGTTGTGTTCCAGTCGAGGTGATTCGACACGGTCGAGGTGATTCGACACTAAAAATCGTCTACTCGGATTGAGTACTTCGTACATCGTTACATATATTAATGTCCCCGCAAAACATTAATGATCTGTTCATAGACGCTTTACATATCTGTTTTTCAAGGAATCTCTCAAATGTTTACAAGTTTATTGGAACTCATACAAAATGAATGAACTCTCTCAAGTTTTGTTGATGTTTTCAAATTACATGTATTTCAGGAAACTAAATGGATCTTGCGACGATGGAAATGTTTTCAAGAAGTGCATTACAAGATTAGATGTCATCCACTTTTGAAGGCTTTGGTTTGTATATCTTATCTTGGATAAGATATATGAAGCAAAACCTTAGTTTAGTAGTCTATTGTTAAAAGTCCTTGTATGGAACTTAGTTTCTTTTGATGGGTTGAAACTTAACAACTTGTGTTTGTAATGTTAAAAAAGCTATGAATGGATGAACATCATTTTAATCATATAGTTGTTTGTTATAATCGAATGCAATGAAAACTGATCAAGTCACACGTATACGCTCCCTCAAAAGTCAGGGTGTGACAACGGACGGGTCTTAACCCTAGTTTTACCTAAATAGCATGTGACCAATCATACATGTTATTTCTTTTATTATTTTTTTTATGTATATAATGACATGCTTAAACAACCCAACATGGATTAAAATTTGTAAAATATTTTTTTTTAAATTGCTAAACATTTAAAAATAATTGGAAGAAATTTTAAAAATTGCAAAAAGTTTTAAAAAATTGTGAAACATCATAAAAAGTAAAAGTTTAAAAAAAATGCACAAAAAGATTTAAAAGATTACCATCAATTAACTAATTTCGGCAGTGTCTTCAATTTTTTGGTATTTTTAAGTCACGTTATCAGATTAAGAAAAAGACAACCATATGGGATTTGTGACCTACTATTCACATAAAATATATAGGATTAGAATATCAAAGTAAATTTGAATGACCTTATCGAAACAAAACTTTTTATAGGTAACCTTATTGGTACACTTTTAAAACTTGATTACTCTTTCGGAGGTATGGTTTTCGGGGGGAATGTGTCACACCCCAACCAATGGCACAAACATCGGGATGAGACGAACAAATTGCTCAAAACATCATAACACTATGTGACAATATAAATTAAATTGAATTTCATAAATTGCTAAAGTATAATACAAAGAATCAACATAAACAACACCGTTTTGAATATAAAACAACAAAATAGTTTAATCTGAGTGTGTTTCTAATTCCACTTAAATCTTGTTTCTTCACTTAGCATCATCTCGTCTATCATCCTGCAACATGTATTAAAATAGAGTTCAATGCAAAAGCAAAGGCGAGTATACAAGTTTGATACATAGTATAACATAGAATAAAATTGTTTAACGTGCTCGTATCCAACATGAACAACAATATGCAAGTTACTAGTACGCTGAGATTGTGTAACAATATGTTCAAACCCAAGAATCCAATGCGTTAAAATAGCCTATCCCAAAGTATCGCGGGAGGTAACATGTTTAACTTAACAATACCCCAAGTCTCGTGGGCGGTGCATTACTTCTATAGCGCTATAATTGTTAAGGTGGGCTAGCAAAGTTAATGAGCATATATCAACACAAATAGTTTATGTAGCATACGAGATTAACAAGCATCAAATTGTTCAAAGTTTCACTCCCAATAGTCTAGCGGGAGATTAACATGTTTCAATATGGATAGAGTGTGATTCAAATAGTTTCAAGTGTTTTTTTTGTGTTTTTACATAGAATACATGTTGCACCCAAAAGTGTTTAAAAGTAAAATGGGTTCGAGTATACTCACAAAATTGCATGTGCTTTCCGATTTATCCAACATGACGAGGTTGTTGAGACTAGGAAGTTGAAGGTGTTCGATTTAGAGTTTAAAAGTAAAATGGGACTCAAAAGCCGATAAATAGTACAGGGGCAAGCACTCCTGCTCAATAAGTTACCGATGATTAGTCTAGCAGCCTGGAATATAAGGGGGTTGAACCGCCCCCTGAAACAAAAGGAGGTTCGACATATTGTCAAAGAAAATAACTTGAGTTTCTGTGCTATTTTAGAATCACATGTTAACGTGGGTAATCTTCAGAAAGTGTGTAAAGCTGTTTTCCGGAACTGGGATTGGACTTCTAATGGAGGTCAATGTGATAAAGGTACTAGAATTATTATTGGTTGGAATCCAGATGTGTTTGAGGTAATGGTTTTGAATCAAACATCTCAAGTCATGAATATCCAGCTTCGATTCAAGGTTGACAAAAAGATGGTGTTTTGTTCGATTGTTTATGCAGCGAATTACTATGTTTCTAGGAGGGATTTATGGCAACAACTTTCTATGCACAAAGTTCTAGTTGATAAACAACCATGGATAATTATGGGTGATTTCAACTCGGCGCTAAATGTTGAAGATAAATCCTTGGGAACGTCCTCGATCTCGGCTGGCATGAGGGAGTTTCAAAAATGTGTTGATGATATAGAAGTCTTTGATATTAATTGCTCAGGTCTTCATTACACATGGAATCAAAAACCGAAGGAGGTTGTGGGCTTATTAAAGAAAATTGACAGAATTTTGGGGAATACTCAGTTTGTAGTGGATTTTCCGAGTGTTGTTGCCTTTTTTCATCCGTACAGGCTGTCGGATCATTGCCCATGTATGCTTAAAATCCCGAAAGCTGAGACTTGTAAACGAAGATCTTTTAAGTTTGCTAATTTTCTGATCCATAAGCCAGAATTTCTGGATATTGTGAAACGAACTTGGGAGCTGAATGTAGATGGTGTGCTTCAATTCAGGATTGTGAAGAAGCTCCGATCCTTAAAGACTCCTTTGAGGGCTCTTCTGTTTAACCAGGGTAATTTACACCGGAAGGTTAGTGACCTTAGAACTAAGTTGGATGGTATTCAAACTCGTCTTGATGCAGATCCGAGGAACGCAAAGTTACGGGCCGAAGAGGCCTCCATTAATTGTGAGTACCAGGTAGCTAGTTTGGACGAGGAGCGATTTCTAAAGCAAAAATCTAAAGTGGATTGGCTACAAGCTGGAGACATGAATACGGCTTTTTTTCACTCAACGCTGAAGACTAGAAACCACAAGAGTCGGATTGATATCATTAAGGATTCGAACGGTATGATGTTTGAAGGTAATGATGTTCCTATAGCTCTAGTCCAACTTTATGAAATTTTTTTGGGTTGTCAAGATAGCATAGCCTTAACTCCCTCGGCTGAGTTGTTTACTAATGTTTTGAATCCCGAGTGTGCTAGTAATATGGTTCGCCAGGTTACGGCAGATGAGGTTAAGAAGGCTATATTCTCGATTGGCACTGACAAAGCTCCAGGTCCTGATGGATACTTGTCGGCTTTTTATAAGGGGGCTTGGCCGATTGTAGGTGAGGAGGTCACGAAAGCTATTATCGATTTTTTCTCCACTGGAAAACTTTTGCGGGAATTAAATCACACTCTTATTGTTCTGGTACCGAAAGTTGCGACCCCCTCTAGTGTTACTGATTATCGTCCGATAGCGTGCTGTAATGTTCTTTATAAGTGTATCAGCAAGATTCTTGCAGATCGTATTAAAGTGGCTCTGGATATGATTGTTAGTGTCAACCAGTCGGCTTTCGTCCCAGGTCGTAAAATATCGGATAACATATTACTTACCCAGGAACTCATGCACAACTATCACAGGAATTTTGGCCCACCTAGATGTGCGTTTAAAGTTGATATTCAGAAAGCTTATGACACTGTCGATTGGAGATTCCTAAGAAGTGTTCTGATAGGCTTTGGTTTCGATATCAAAATGGTGGATTGGATTATGCTTTGTGTTTCTACACCAACGTATTCTGTTTGTATTAACGGTAATAGTCATGGATATTTTCGAGGTAAACGAGGGTTAAGACAAGGGGATCCAATATCCCCCTATCTTTTTACGCTTGTGATGGAGATTCTGACAGGTATTTTACAATATGAAACCAAGATGGATTCCTCGTTTAGGTTTCACAACAAGTGTGAGAAGCAGCAGATTGTTAACCTTTGTTTTGCGGATGACCTTTTCTTATTTGCTAGAGGGGATGTTAGTTCCGCTAAATGCATTATGTTGTCCCTTTCAAAGTTTTCTAATATGTCTGGTTTGGTTCCTAGCGTTCAGAAGAGCACTGTCTTCTTTTGTAATGTTCATCAACATGTGAAGAATGCTATTCTTAATGTGATGCCTTTTGAGGAGGGCTCCCTTCCGGTTAAATATTTGGGGGGTTCCACTTATCTCCACAAGACTCCTTTATAAGGATTGTAGTGTTTTGGTGGAAAAGCTAGAGAAACGTATCTCGAACTGGAGAAACAAGCTGCTTTCTTTTGTTGGCCGGCTACAGCTAATCGTAGCGGTTCTGTCTTCTTTGCATATTTACTGGTCCTCCGTTTTTATATTACCGTCTCAGGTGACACATGATTTAGAAGCCAGAATGAGAAATTTTTTGTGGAATCAAGATAGCTCATTTCAAAGAGGAAGGGCAAAGGTTTCTTGGATTTCTGTTTGCACCCCGAAGTATGAAGGGGGCTTGGGAATTAGAAGTATAGGAGATGTTAATAAGGCGCTCATGGCGAATCATATTTGGAGTGTCATTACTAAACGAAAATCTCTTTGGGTTGAATGGGTGCATGAATATAAATTAAAAGGTAAAAGTTTTTGGATGGTTAGGGTTCCTACAAATTGTTGTTGGAGTTGGCGGAAGTTACTTCAACTACGACCGATGATCAGGAATCATATTTGGACGGCTCTTGGGGACGGGAGATCGACGTCCGCTTGGTATGATACGTGGTGTGCCTTAGGGCCGCTAGGTAATTTTTTGTCTCCTCGAACTATTACGAACGCAGGTTTTTGATTGGACGACACAGTTACTGATATTCATTTAGAGGGGGGTTGGCAATGGCCCACGGCTTCGAGAGACTTGTTTCCGGTCCTGATACATCTGGATCAAGTCCATTCGAGTCCTAATAAACGTGATTATGTTCTTTGGCGGGTGGGTGATGATGTGAATGAGGTCTCGTCGTCTTATATTTGGGATACTATTCGGCATAGAGAGCAAGAGGTCGAGTGGAGTAAAATTGTCTGGTTTAACCATTGTGTTCCGAGACACTCTTTCTTGTTATGGCTGATTATGAGAAAGAAATTACTTACACAAGATATTATTCTTCAATGGGACTTCTCGAGGCGGAAAAATATGAATATGATGTGCTGTTTATTATGCTATGAGAATCATGACTCGCATGACCATTTGTTCTTCGAATGCAAGTTCTCGGCTCAGGTATGGGATATGGTTCGGACGAAGGCGGGTATGGATAATGTAGACTCGAAGTGGGATGATATTGTAGACTGGTTGCTCAGATGTAGATCTAAGTTAGCGGCTGATTATGTTAGCAGGATTTTGGTGGCGGCTACTGCTTATTTCGTTTGGCAGGAACGTAATACTAGGCTGTTCAAGAACCAAACGAGACCTCCGAAGCTGATTTATGATTTGATAATAAAGACTGTTTGATACAAGCTCATGGGAGTGAAGATGAAGCAGACTGATAGAGTCCGAAGACTGCTAGGTGAATGGGAGATACTGGATGCTGACATTCAGGGTGATGGCGAGTGATTAGTTATGTTTTTTAGTCCTCTAGATTATAGTCTAGTTTGTTTTTTGCTGATGTTTCAGTTGTTTTTCTGGTTTTTTGGTTCTTACTTTCTTGGGGCATGTCCCAAGATTGAACAAGTGTAGACTCCCTGCACTTCTTGTTTTGTTTTGGTTGTGAATATATAGAATCACCGGGGTAACCCTTTACCCAAAAAAAGAGGTTGTTTACGTTTAGGGTTTACGGATTTAAAGTTTAACGACATGAAAATAGGCATACGAAAATAATCATCCATCACATATGATGTTTAGATGATGTACTTACTAACTTGACAATGTCCACTTGTTCATCATCAAGAGTTCGGTTTGTTTGAATGTTATATAGGTATTACGTAGAGTATACTATATCATATATGTCAAGCATGAGGTAGAAGATTAAAGTCTTCATTTAGGCACCTCTAAGTATCATGGAATTCATACATGAGGTAGGAAGAACAAAGCTTCCGTTTAGGTACCTCTATTGTTCACCACTACACTTGTTGTTATAAACAACAAGGAGGGTCATGAACTTACAAGAAATAATGATATAACAACAACTAATCTATGGAAAAACATCAAGAAATGTGTGGATTTTTAAGTAGGATAGCCCAAGCTAATCCTAAATCACACAATCATCAAGCTTTATACTTGAACATCACTTGTGGGTTAAACCCTTGAACAAAACAGAAAGTTTGTGAGGTTTTAACCTCTGATTTAACATGTCTCAACCTTGTTTTTAAGCCTAACTAACCATAGATGAGGTTATAAGCATTAGGACGTAGGTTTGAGATGAGTTAGACTCAAGTTCAACTAAGATTAACAATGTTTTAGATGAAAACAGAAAAGTCAGTCAACTTTGGAGCCTTTTTGGTGACGTTTCAGGGCCTGGTTTTCCATGGAAAACCAATGGAAGCGTAGCTAAGGTCAAACCAAAGAAGTAGGAAAAATAATCGAGTGAATCGGATAAGAAATGAGTGAGTTATGCTCACTTTTGTGAAGGTTGGTGCTTCTACTCAAATCTTCAAATTTGCAGCTGATTAGAGGGATTTTGTGAGTGTTTTGATGATTTGTAAAGTGTAAAAAGCTTGGAGGATGATGGGTTTTTATAGGGAAGAGTTAGGTTAGGTTGTGGTTGTGTAATAAATGTGAAAACTCAGTTTAAAACCCAAAAATATCACCAATCCCGCTCAAAAAGCAAGCTGAATGGGTTCTGGTCGCGCGGATCAGGCCAGTTAAACGAGTGTATTAATGAATTAAGGAGCCTAGTTTGTTCAATGAGAAGGCCATGGTGGAGTGGTTGTGTGCGCGCTTGTTGAAGCTGGTGACCCGGGTTCGAGTCCCATGGTCATCAGTCTTGTTCATTTATTTATTTTTTGATTAAAAATATTATACTTTCAAGTATAGGCGCAAACAGCCCATGTAAGTTTAAAATTCAGCAAGTTACACAAACAGTCCCTGTACTTAAACCAACTAATTCATGTTATGTTGTTTTCTTTTTCTTTCTTTTTCTTAAAGAAACTAACTTTACCATTAACTAACTAACCTAGTTAGTGTTTTCTAACTTTAAATTTTAACGAGACTAATTAGATTATTATAAAAATAAACTTTTAAATAGTAAAATTAATTAATTTAAACAATTGATAATAACCGTATTTATAACGAATTAAAGACACAAGATTTTTCAATGATTAACCATTTCGCGAAACTTCCAAGCTTCAAGAATTAGGATTCGACTTCCATTATTTTATGAGTTTTAATTAGTTTAACGAGCATCGAGTTTCATGGTGTAATAACGAACCAAGAGTCTTGGATAATATATCGATTGCAACGAAAGACGACATACGAGAGTACAAAGTTTCCAAAAATAGGATTTAAATCAAGGGTTTCCCAAATATAGAAAGTATGAAAACGCAGGGCGTTACAGTCTCCCATCCTTTAGGAAATTTCGTTCCGAAATTTTTTCACGAGGAAGACTTGAAGAGTTTTGGCAAAAAGGTGATTATTCAAAACTGAGACTTAAAAAAATTTCGAAACGTAAAAAGTAAGAAATTTCGAACAACGACAAGTTAAATTTGTAAAGGAGTTCGTTTGTCTAAATTGATTTGAGGTACCAACATAATTGCAAACGTAAGGGTGCGTATATGGGTAAAGCGAGTTTAAACAAGTTTGAAAATCTCAATTGGATATGTATTAAAATGCGTCGTATTAGGAAGGAAAATTTTGTACCAAACGGTTTGTATTTTGATGGAAGGTGAGGTAGTTTGCACGGAGAGTTTAAGAATAGTACTAAATCACTTATGTGTAGAAAATTGTTTATTGAGAGACACGAGAAGGTTTGGTACTCTAAATAAAGTAATAATGGTCTACTAGTATGTTTTCACAAGAATAAAGAATAGAAAGATAGTTTTAAAGTAAGGAGGTAGATTAGGATTCAAACGTTTAGACAGAATTGATTGCGAATGGGGCTCATATAAAGACGAAGGATAATGGAGAATAAAGGGAGTATAAAGGTGAACGATTAATTTTTAAATAAACAAACGCGAGTGTGAGAGTAGCATATGTGACAACTGTGTTCTGTAATCGATGTACGATGTAAAACAATGATGTTTATTAATAAAACAATGTTCTTTGGTGTTATTATATGTGTTTTGGTGTTATTATATGTGTAATTGTGTTTAGTGATTTTACAATTTGATTCGATTCCAATTTCAAGCTCTAAATCGCTTTCTGGAAGGTTATACGCAAACTGGTGCTTAAACGCAGTCAGTATAATGCGAAAAACACTCCGGGATAGTGACATAGGTTTAACATACCTTAAATAACCTCCACATAACTTAGAAATAAGTTTTGAATGGTTTGGTGTGTCGAAATCAACTTTGTTCGATCGCAGGGACTATTTGTGTCAAACTGCGAAACTATGCCGATTTGTATAGTAACGAACATTCCAAAACTTGATCATAAGTTAAACATACCCTAAATAACCTTTACATAGCTTAAAAATAGGCTTTGAGGGGTTCGGTATGCTAAAATAAACTTTATGCTCATTCAGGGACTAAAAGCGTCAAAAAGTGCATAAGTTTGCATTTTCGCGCATAAGTTACGTTCTGAATACATCCGGACATACAAAAATTTATGTAAGCATTAAAATATTTTATTTTAGTGTTTGGCATGATAAAATTCCATTCGTCGCTTAATTTGGATCGTTTTTGCGTTCGTTACGACTTCCGTCGTAATTAAGCGAATAACGCAACCGTACGACCAAACGAACCGACATCCGAGATTTTTTTGAGCATATTTTAAGTTCCCTATACTTTACCTTTATTTTAGAGTCTTGAAATGGGGTTAACGGGGCTTAAAAGTGCCAAAAAAATAAAGTTTTACAAGTGCAGGGACCATTTTTGAAATTTCTGGCAGATTCAATGAACCTAGTCCATTTTGAAGTGTTGATGGTTTTAACCCATGGTTTGCAAAACCATTGGCTGGTATTCAATGAACATAGTCCATATTAGGGGCTCCCATGGTTTTAGAAAACCATGGGCACACATGTAAGGTCCAGATCAAAGGTCAGTTTTCGAGGAACGATCTTAACGGTTCTAGAAATCCTATATATACCCCATCCATTTCACTTCAAAACCCACAATTTGAAATCTGATTTATGCTCTCTAAGTGGAAGTATATGATTCCTACCTGAGAGAAAAATCGGAATCAAATCTTGCGAGGACCTTCTGTAAGTGTTCTTTCGTTCTTTTCATTCGTTTTAGCGTTAAAGTCAAACTGCGTTTGACTTTCTGCATTGACCAGTTTATGGTCAATGTGAAGTTCATTTGAACTTCATAACGTGAGCGTAATCACGATGTTTATAGTCCCTAGTGGCTATACCTACTGATTACCACGTTATCTAGGCTCAGTGACGAGTCGTAGTTTCGGCCAAAATGCGTATTCTTGCGTATTTTGTAACCAAACTACTCTTAGGTATCAAAACCGTTTGTTTTGATACCAAACCTGTTTTCAAACCTTGTTAAACATGTTCTAACATGTTTAGCTCGTCACTTTTAGTTTAGTGCTTATATAGGGTCGTAAGGTAAGCGATCTAAACAATCGCTTATACTTTCAAACCCGACCCGTTTGGTCGATCATTAGGATCCGACCAAACACATTAGGTGACCATAGTTGTATAGAGAATAACCTTCCGAGGTTATACCTTATGGTCACGACATTTAGTTAGTTGTATGATAGGTAGTTTATATGCCTTAGGTAAATTACCAAAATGCCCTTTCATGCATAATTGGTAATTAAGCATATGTAACCTAAAATTTTGTCACATAACTGATTATACAACATGATTAAACTTGTATAGGCATATAATACTTGTCATAGGACTAGTTAGACGTCTCGAACGCGCATTTACGCGCACGACGCGAAAAGTAGCATAAGCTACCTTAATGAGTCGCGATGGGTCGAAAGCACTTAGGTTAGGTTCCGATTTAGAATGTAGGCTTTGTTAAACCATATCACATGAGTTCCAACACTCATTTGGTTTGTAAGACCTCATTCTGTCCGATCTTCCGATTTAGGCGTCTATTGTTTGACTAGTGGTTCTATTACTAGGTGCTGCTTGATTTCTCTGGGTTACTTGAGTTTGTTGAAGTACTATTGATTGAGGATACCTTGCACTACATGTGAGTACATAGTTCCCCTATTTTACTATTTTCAATTGTTTTGGGGTGATTCATATGTACAAAATGTTTTTAAGGTTTAAATGATGATTTCAAAAACGAATAGAACGATTTATACTAAACTAATAACAATTTCGATAATGTGAACGAACTTGTTGGTTGTAGTTACATAACGAATGACATTCATTAATTTTGGCCGAACCGACCAGTATTAGGTTATGGTACCATAGGATCTGACAAATCCCGTTATTTCACTATACCCATGGTTATGTGTTGGTGTTGTGGGTAACGACTGAATCTGTAATTATTAACTTATCCTTTGGGGGTTTGTTAATACGAGAAGCGAGGAACGAGGAAGTCGAGTCACGAAGGTTTGAATGTTATTAACGATACGACCATATATAAGTTTTCACAATTAAAACGAGGATGATTTAAACGATTTAAACGAGTAAACGATTTGGAAACGGTGTTAAACGATTTGGGTAAACGATTGGTTTTTGGCTAGTGTTTAGATAACGGGACGGGGGTAATGTGGTGAAAACATGGTAGATACGCCGCTGGTACTTCTTGGGTAAACGATATTGAAACGATGTCACTCAACGATGTTTTCGAAATAATATACGAGTTTTATTAACGAGTTTTTACGAGATGTTTTACAAAATGGTTTTTCTAAAACAAAAGTGTTTTTGGGTTAAGAATCATGGCTACGAGATTTTATAAACGATAACCCATTTGGTTTGAGTTGGTTAATTATGTTGCAATACGCTTTTCAAAACGAGGTTTGTGTTTTGACTCTTGAAGTCTAATAAAGTACTGCAACATGTAAACGAAGCCACGATTCCGATACTCTTATAAAACCTATGTACTCGCCAGCATTTCTTTGCTGACTTTGTTTTTACATATGTTTCAGGTGTTGTTGCTTGATTGACGTTCTAGGATGCATGTGTCACATAGGATCTGGAAGAGGCCTTAGTGACATAAAACGATGATAGTTGATATAAAACTTGTTTGTTATGTGTTAAAACAATGTTAATGCTTAATATTATCAACAAAACGAAACACTTTTTGTATCCATGGTTATGAAACGATAATTCTGTTACAACACTCCCCGACGTTTCCGCCACGCTTTGTTGTTTTACGTGGTCGGGGTGTGACAGAAGAGTTGGTATCAGAGCCAATGGTTATAGGGAATTAGGTTATTAGTAATGCTTTGACCTAGACTATAACTTTTAGGACCCCAACGCAAGTAAACTTTGCGTTTAGATTTTTTTAAAACAAAATCGTCACCTATCCTTAGGTGATAACCACAACGAGAAACACAATTTTCGAATCCGCTTTGAAAATTAATCATCCATTCTAGGATGATTGATTACTAGGTTTTGAACCCTCTGTTGTAAGGTTTTGAACCCTTCCAGTTTAACTCATTTTTGACTTAGTGCCTTCTGAGTTTTCAAAAATCTCATCAAAGTCTGGGTCTAAATAATGTGAACACGTGCAAACTGGAAGAGTGAGTGCATGTACTCTGAGTTTTCTGTCTAAAGCTAGAGTGTTCGTACAAATCCACATAATCGGACCAGTCACTCTTACATGGGAACTCTTGGGGTGAGTGTTCACTTATAGGAGAGCATGTCTTCGGCGATACATTATATTGACCCATTTACTTTGATTAGTCACTGCGTGTCATTTGTTTGTTCAAGGTAACGAACGAATGATCGCCTCTCTTGTGTTTTGTCTATACCTCTTTTGTTTATCTGAATGTCAATGCCAATGTGAATCCTGCTCGTGGACGAGCATTCAATTTGAATGCAAACGAGGCTCGAGCTGACAACCTCGTTGTCAATGGTACCTTTCTTGTCAATGGTACGTTTCTTGTTAACAATCAACCTGCATCTATTCTTTTTTATTCTGGTGCCGATAGAAGTTTTGTTTCATTGTCATTTGAGCCTTTGCTCGCGATACCTAGAACTAAACTGAGGAAACCCTTGTCTGTTGAAGTTGCCACTGGTAAACCTCTTGTTCTCGATTCTATTATTCGTAATTGTCAGTTGAACCATGATAACCATCTTTTTCCTGTTGACCCCACACCGATGCAACTTGGGAGTTTCGATATTGTCGTTGGAATGGATTGGCTAAGCAAACACCATGCTGAGGTGATTTGTTTCGATAAGATCATTTGTATTCCTCTTCCGTCTGGCGATGTTCTGGAAGTTCGTGGCGAAAAACCACCAGATGGTTTGAAGCTTATGTCGTGTATGGAAGCCCAAAGTTATTTGCGAAAAGGATATGATGCTTTTCTGGCACATGTCACCGAGGAGAAAGACAAGAGCAAGAGTATTCAGGATATTCCGATTGTGCGGGATTATCCAGAGGTGTTTCCTGATAAACTGCCTGGTTTTCCTCCAGTTCGTCAAGTCGAGTTTCATATTGACCTTATACCCAATGCCAACCCGATGGCAAAAGCACCTTATCGTCTTGCACCGTCGGAGATGCAAGAGTTATCGAAACAGCTTCAAGAGTTATCTGATAAAGGATTCATCCGACCGAGCTTTTCACCTTGGGGAGCTCATGTCCCCTTCGTGAAAAAGAAAGATGGATCTTTTTGAATGTGTATCGATTATCGTGAGCTTAATAAGCTCACCATCAAGAATCGATATCCCCTACCTCGAATTGATGATCTCTTCGACCAACTGCAGGGTGCTTCATGCTTTTCCAAGATCGATCTGCGTTCTGGGTATCATCAACTTCGTGTTCTCGAAGAAGATATTCCCAAAACTGCTTTCCACACAAGATATGGGCATTACGAGTTCACTGTCATGCCTTTTGGTTTGACGAATGCTCCAGCTATCTTTATGGACTTAATGAATAGGGTCTGCAAACCTTATTTGGACAAGTTCATTATTGTGTTCATCGACGATATTCTTATTTATTCAAAATCTCGAGCCGAGCACGAGCAACACCTTCGCTTAACATTGGAACTCCTGAAGAAGGAACAACTTTTTGCAAAATTCTCCAAGTGTGAATTCTGGCTTAAAGAAGTTCAATTCTTGGGTCATATAGTCAATGAGCAGGGTATTTATGTGGATCCATCCAAGATTGCTGCAATTAAGGACTGGAATACACCGACGACGCCTACAGAGATTCGATCTTTTCTTGGTCTTGCTGGTTATTATCATCGATTCATTTCAAATTTCTCGAAGATTGCGGTTCCACTCACTGCTTTGACTCAGAAAAATAAGCCTTTTGAGTGGGGACCCAAGCAAGAAGAAGCGTTCCAAACGCTGAAGAAGAATTTATGTAATGCTCCTGTTCTATCTCTGCCCGAGGGAAGCGATGATTTCGTTGTCTATTGCGATGCGTCCAACTTAGGCCTTGGTTGCGTCCTTATGCAACGAGGTAAAGTTATTGCATATGCATCTAGGTAGCTGAAAGTTCACGAGAAGAACTACACGACTCATGATCTTGAGTTAGGAGCTGTGGTTTTCGCGCTTAAAATCTGGAGACACTACCTCTATGGAACGAAGTGTGTGGTTTTCACAGACCACAAAAGTCTCCAGCATATTCTTAATCAGAAAGAGTTGAACATGAGGCAACGACATTGGGTTGAACTCTTAAACGATTATGACTGCGAGATTCGCTACCACCCTGGTAAGGCGAATGTTGTAGCCGATGCGCTTAGTCGAAAGGAGCGAGTCAAGCTTCATTCTGTTCGAACACTATCTGATCTTCAATCTCGTGTCCTTCAAGCTCGGCAATTTTGTATTTCACAAAATTTGATAGGTAAGGAATTGCCACATCAGCTTGTGCTTAAACTGGAAGCGAAGGATGATGGTTTACTCTATTTCAAGGATCGTTTGTGGATTCCGAAACAAAACGATCTTCGCACTTTAGTGATGGACGAATCTCATAAGTCTCGATATTCTGTCCATCCTGGTGTTGATAAAATGTACAAGGATCTTCGTACTAAGTTCTGGTGGCCTGGTATGAAGAAATATGTTGCCTTGTATGTATCGAAATGCCTAACCTGTCTCAAAGTCAAGGCTGAACATCAACGACCATCTGGTTTGCTTGTACAACCAGAGATACCGGTTTGGAAGTGGGAGAACATTGCCATGGATCTCATTACTAAGTTACCATGTACGTCTAAAGTTCACGATGCTATTTGGGTTGTAGTTGATCGTTTGACAAAATCTGCTCACTTCTTTCCAATCCGTGAGGATTTCTCTGCTGAGAAGCTTGCCAAGATCTATGTAGACGAGATTGTATCACGACATGGTGTTCCTTTAGATATCATTTCCGATCGTGATGCTCGATTTTCATCTCATTTTTGGAAGGCCATGCAATCTGCTTTGGGAACCCAACTGAATCTAAGCACTGCTTATCATCCCCAAACAGATGGCCAATCTGAGAGAACGATTCAAACTTTGGAGGATATGCTTAGAGCATACGTGATAGACTTTGGTGGTAATTGGGATTCTCATCTGCCACTGATCGAGTTCTCTTACAACAATAGTTATCATGCTAGCATTAATATGGCGCCATTCGAAGCTCTCTACGGTCGAAAATGTCGTTCACCTGTCTGTTGGAACGAGACCGGTGAAGCTCAGCTTACTGGACCTGAGCTCATTCTGGAAACAACAGACAAAATTAAGAAAATCCGCGATATTCTTGTGACAGCTCGAAACCGTCAAAAGAGATATGCGGATTTAGGACGCAAGCCCTTAGAATTTCAAGTCGGAGATCGTGTCCTACTCAAGGTTTCACCTTGGAAGGGAGTCGTGAGATTTGGAAAGAAAGGAAAACTTGCACCTCGATATGTGGGACCATTTAAGATTGTGGAAAGAATTGGAAAGGTTGCCTATCGACTTGAGCTACCTCCAGAGCTTGGAAATATTCACCCGAATTTTCACGTGTCCAATCTGAAAAAGTGTTTAGCTGACGCTAATCTACACATTCCTCTCGACGATATTCGAATCGATGAAACAATGCACTTTGTCGAGAAACATGTGGAGATCGTGGACCGTGCTTTCAAACAGTTGAAGAACAAACAGATTCGATTGGTCAAAGTTCGCTGGGAATCCAAACGTGGCCCAGAGTTTACTTGGGAACGTGAGGACCAGATGAAGACGAAATATCCTCATTTGTTTTCACAAGTTTCCTCTAGTTAAAATTTCGGGACGAAATTTCCTGAAGTAGGGGAGACTGTGACAACTGTGTTCTGTAATCGATGTAAAACAATGATGTTTATTAATAAAACAATGTGCTTTGGTGTTATTATATGTATTTTGGTGTTATTATATGTGTAATTGTGTTTAGTGATTTTACAATTTGATTCGATTCCAATTTCAAGTTCTAAATCGCTTTCTAGAAGGTTATACGCAAACTGGTGCTTAAACGCAGTCAGTATAATGCGACAAACACTCCGGAATAGTTACATAGGCTTAAAATACCTTAAATAACCTCCACATAACTTAGAAATAAGTTTTGAATGGTTTGGTGTGTCGAAATCAACTTTGTTCGATCGCAGGGACTATTTGTGTCAAACTACGAAACTATGCCGATTTGTATAGTAACGAACATTCCGGAACTTGATCATAAGTTAAACATACCCTAAATAACCTTTACATAGCTTAGAAATAGGCTTTGAGTGGTTCGGTATGCTAAAATAAACTTTATGCTCATTCAGGGACTAAAAGCGTCAAAAAGTGCATAAGTTTGCATTTTCGTGCATAACTTACGTTCTGAATACATCCGGACATCCAAAAATTTATGCAAGCATTAAAATATTTTATTTTAGTGTTTGGCATGATAAAATTCCATTCGTCGCTTAATTTAGATCATTTTTGCGTTCGTTACAACTTCCGTCGTAATTAAGCGAATAACGCAACCGTACGACCAAACGAACCGACATCCGAGATGTTTTTGAGCATATTTTAAGTTCCCTATACTTTAACTTTATTTTAGAGCCTTGAAATGGGGTTAACGGGGCTTAAAAGTGCCAAAAAAATAAAGTTTTACAAGTACAGGGACCATTTTTGAAATTTCTGGCAGATTCAATGAACCTAGTCCATTTTGAAGTGTTGATGGTTTTAACCCATGGTTTTGCAAAACCATGGGCTGGTATTCAATGAACATAGTCCATATTAGGGGCTCCCATGGTTTTAGAAAACCATGGGCACACATGTAAGGTCCAGATCAAAGCTCAGTTTTCGAGGAATGATCTTAACGGTTCTAGAAATCCTATATATACCCCATCCATTTCACTTCAAAACCCACAATTTGAAATCTGATTTATTCTCTCTAAGTGGAAGTATATGCTTCCTACATGAGAGAAAAATCGGAATCAAATCTTGCGGGGACCTTCTGTAAGTGTTCTTTCGTTCTTTTCATTCGTTTTAGCGTTAAAGTCAAACTGCGTTGACTTTCTGCATTGACCAGTTTTTGGTCAATGTGAAGTTCGTTTGAACTTCATAACGTGAGTTTAATCACGATGGTTATAGTCCCTAGTGACTATACCTACTGATTACCATGTTATCTAGGCTCAGTGACGAGTCGTAGTTTCGGCCAAAATGCGTATTCTTGCGTATTTTGTAACCAAACTACTCTTAGGTATCAAAACCGTTTGTTTTGATACCAAACCTGTTTTCAAACCTTGTTAAACATGTTCTAACATGTTTAGCTCGTCACTTTTAGTTTAGTGCTTATATAGGGTCGTAAGGTAGGCGATCTAAACAATCGCTTATACTTTCGAACCCGACCCGTTTGGTCGATCATTAGGATCCGACCAAACACATTAGGTGACCATAGTTGTTTAGGGAATAACCTTCCGAGGTTATACCTTATGGCCACGACATTTAGTTAGTTGTATGATAGGTAGTTTATATGCCTTAGGTAAATTACCAAAATGCCCTTTTCATGCAAAATTGGTAATTAAACATATGTAACCTAAACTTTTGTCACATAACTGATTATACAACATGATTAAACTTGTATAGGCATATAATACTTGTCATAGGACTAGTTAGACGTCTCGAACGCGCATTTGCGCGCACGACGCGATAAAGTAGCATAAGCTATCTTAATGAGTCGCGATGGGTCGAAAGCACTTAGGTTAGGTTCCGATTTAGAATGTAGGCTTTGTTAAACCATATCACATGAGTTCCAACACTCATTTGGTTTTTAAGACCTCATTCTGTCCGATCTTCCGATTTAGGCGTCTATTGTTTGACTAGTGGTTCGATTACTAGGTGCTGCTTGATTTCTCTGGGTTACTTGAGTTTGTTGAAGTAATATTGATTGAGGATACCTTGCACTACATGTGAGTACATAGTTCCCCTGTTTTACTATTTTCAATTGTTTTGGGGTGATTCATATGTACAAAATGTTTTTAAGGTTTAAACGATGATTTCAAAAACGAATAGAACGATTTATACTAAACTAATAACGATTTCGATAATGTGAACGAACTTGTTGGTTGTAGTTACATAACGAATGACATTCATTAATTTTGGCCGAACCGACCAGTATTAGGTTATGGTACCATAGGATCTGACAAATCCCGTTATTTCACTATACCCATGGTTATGTGTGGGTGTTGTGGGTAACGACTGAATCTGTAATTATTAACTTATCCTTTGGGGGTTTGTTAATACGAGAAGCGAGGAACGAGGAAGTCGAGTCACGAAGGTTTGAATGTTATTAACAAGACGACCATATATAAGTTTTCACAATTAAAACGAGGATGATTTAAACGAGTAAACGATTTGGAAACGGTGTTAAACGATTTGGGTAAACGATTGGTTTTTGGCTAGTGTTTAGATAACGGGACGGGGGTAATGTGGTGAAAACATGGTAGATACGCTGCTGGTACTTCTTATATATAAGTGTTTTCAACATATTACATACCGTGGCGTTATTTAGTTCACTTGGGTAAACGATATTGAAACGATGTCACTCAACGATGTTTTCGAAATAATATACGAGTTTTATTAATGAGTTTTTATGAGATGTTTTACAAAATTGTTTTTCTAAAACAAAAGTGTTTTTGGGTTAAGAATCATGGCTACGAGATTTTATAAACAATAACCCATTTGGTTTGAGTTGGTTAATTATGTTGCAATACGCTTTTCAAAACGAGGTTTGCATTTTGACTCTTGAAGTCTAATAAAGTACTGCAACATGTAAACGAAGCCACGATTCCGATACTCTTATAAAACCTATGTACTCGCCAGCATTTCTTTGCTGACTTTGTTTTTACATATGTTTCAGGTGTTGTTGCTTGATTGACGTTCTAGGATGCATGCGTCACATAGGATCTGGAAGAGGCCTTAGTGACATAAAACGATGATAGTTGATATAAAACTTGTTTGTTATGTGTTAAAACAATGTTAATGCTTAATATTATCAATAAAACGAAACACTTTTTGTATCCATGGTTATGAAATGATAATTCTGTTACAACACTCCCGACGTTTCCGCCACGCTTTGTTGTTTTACGTGGTCGGGGTGTGACAGCATAAGTATTGGATAGACGAAAGTAGTGTTTTAAGTATGAAGTCCTGTCATGGATAATCGGATATAATGCGTTTGTGAGTTGTTCATCAAGGTGAGGACTTCACTCCTAACGATGACAAATCTCGTGTAAAAAGAATAGGTAAATTGAGAGTCGTTCACCAAATTGTGGGTTTCACGCCTATTTTGGTGAAATCATCTCGTTTGTATAATACGAGTGTTTGCGGGTTTAGAATAGTCGAGTAAAATGTATGAGGAAAAGCGTATGTTGAAGATTAAGCAAACAAGTATAAACACGTCAAGAATAGCACACAAAGAATAGTATATTAAAACAAATATTAGCACATAATGAAACAAGTATTAACACATAAGCATATCAAGTATTAACACATAAGTGGCATATACGTTTAAAAAATAAAAGAGGATAAATAAGAAGTAATTAAAGTAGCATGCAAGTAGTTTCGAGCAAAACGTAAAAAAAAACTCTAAAACTATAGACTAGGTAAAAGCATTCATACTTTTCCTAATTCCCTATAGTTATGGCTCTGATACCAATCTGTCACACCCCAACCGATGGCGGAAACATCGGGATGAGATGAACAAATTGCTCAAAACATCATAACACTATGTGACAATATAAATTAAATTGAATTTCATAAATTGCTAAAGTATAATACAAAGAATCAACATAAACAACACCGTTTTGAATATACAACAACAAAATAGTTTAATCTAAGTGTGTTTCTAAGTCCACTTAAATCTTGTTTCTTCACTTAGCATCATCTCGTCTATCATCCTGCAACATGTATTAAAATAGAGTTCAATGCAAAAGCAAAGGCGAGTATACAGGTTTGATACATAGTATAACATAGAATAAAATTGTTTAACGTGCTCGTATCCAACATGAACAACAATATGCAAGTTACTAGTACGCTGAGATTGTGTAACAATATATTCAAACCCAAGAATCCAATGCGTTAAAATAGCCTATCCCAAAGTATCGTGGGAGGTAACATGTTTAACTTAACAATACCCCAAGTCTCATGGGCGGTGCATTACTCCTATAGCTCTATAATTGTTAAGGTGGGCTAGCAAAGTTAGTGAGCATATATCAACACAAATAGTTTATGTAGCATACGAGATTAACAAGCATCAAATTGTTCAAAGTTTCACTCCCAATAGTCTAGCGGGAGATTAACATGTTTCAATATGGATAGAGTGTGATTCAAATAGTTTCAAGTGTTTTTTTTGTGTTTTTACATAGAATACATGTTGCACCCAAAAGTGTTTAAAAGTAAAATGGGTTCGAGTATACTCACAAAATTGCATGTGCTTTCTGATTTATCCAACATGACGAGGTTGTTGAGACTAGGAAGTTGAAGGTGTTTGATTTAGAGTTTAAGAGGATGTTTACGTTTAGGGTTTACGGATTTAAAGTTTAAAGACATGAAAATAGGCATACGAAAATAATCATCCATCACATATGATGTTTAGATGATGTACTTACTAACTTCACAATGTCCACTTGTTCATCATCAAGAGTTCGGTTTGTTTGAATATTATATAGGTATTACGTAGAGTATACTATATCATATATGTCAAGCATGAGGTAGAAGATTAAATTCTTCATTTAGGCACCTCTAAGTATCATGGAATTCATACATGAGGTAGGAAGAACAAAGCTTCCATTTAGGTACCTCTATTGTTCACCACTACACTTGTTGTTATAAACAACATGGAGGGTCATGAACTTACAAGAAATAATGATATAACAACAACTAATCTATGGAAAAAACATCAAGCAATGTGTGGATTTTTAAGTAGGATAGCCCAAGCTAATCCTAAATCGCACAATCATCAAGCTTTATACTCGAATATCACTTGTGGGTTAAACCCTTGAACAAAACAGAAAGTTTGTGAGGTTTTAACCTCTGATTTAACATGTCTCAACCTTGTTTTTAAGCCTAACTAACCATAGATGAGGTTATAAGCATTAGGACATAGGTTTGAGATGAGTTAGACTCAAGTTCAACTAAGATTAACATTGTTTTAGATGAAAACAGAAAAGTCAGTCAACTTTGGAGCCTTTTTAGTGACATTCCAGGGCATGGTTTTCCATGGAAAACCAATTGAAATGTAGCTAAGGTCAAACCAAAGAAGTGGGAAAAAGAATCGAGTGAATCGGATAAGAAATGAGTGAGTTATGCCCACTTTTGTGAAGGTTGGTGCTTCTACTCGAATCTTCAAATTTGCAGCTGATTAGAGGGATTTTGTGAGTGTTTTGATGATTTGTAAAGTGTAAAAAGCTTGGAGGATGATGAGTTTTTATAGGGAAGAGTTAGGTTAGGTTGTGGTTGTGTAATAAATGTTAAAAATCAGTTTAAAACCCAAAAGTATCACCAATCCCGCTCAAAAAGCAAGTTGAATGGGTTCTGGTCGCGCTGATCAGGCCAGTTAAACGAGTGTATTAATGAATTAAGGAGCCTGGTTTGTTCAATGAGAAGGCCATGGTGGAGTGGTCGTGTGCGCGCTTGTTGAAGCTGGTGACCCGGGTTCGAGTCCCGTGGTCATCAGTCTTGTTCATTTATTTACTAGGTTTTTACCCGGGATTGCTTCCTGGTCTCAGGAAAGTTATTTAGATTAATTACTATTTGTTATTAATACGACCACATTACATCAACCATCTCATTCGATTCAACAACAATGTCTTCAAATCACCGAATTAGATCATGAACCCATATTAGAGGTTGTTAAGATCTGAATTTCTTTTTTATTGTGTTTTTGTTTAAGAATTAAGAAGATGAACAAGTAATGCAGCAGAATTAAAATGGAAATAAACTTTGCACACAATCATACAGGAGAAATGCTTTCAACACATATTTTAACATCTCGGAAAATATTGGAATAGGGACAAGTGGCAGTGATTGTGTGGTTGTTTGTGGTGGTAAAGTGTCATCATCTAGGACAACATTGGTTACCCTTCTACTTTTGGGTTTAGGAGAGGTTGGGGTTGTTTTGATGGATTGAGTGGTAGTGATTTGAGTGGAAAGTTGCTGACTAACAGTTGTTGGAACAACTGGTGTTTCAACCACTGAAGCGGTAAGACCCGGGTGCAAACACAGCTCGATTATTCGAAAATCATGCATAACATATATTGACAGAATATATAGATATGTGTATAGATATTATACCAAAACGTGTTATTTCTTATAGCTAAAAGACAACTATAAGTAAATATAAAAGATATTTAACATGCATAACATATATTGACAGAATATATAGATATGTGTATCGCTTTGATCATTTAAACATACTTTTGCCAATATTACAATGCTGAAAATGAAAACAATAGCTGACTATAACTATCAGTGAATAGCCTATCAGTGGATTAAAACACTGAGCTTTAACAACAGTCATTATATAAACAATGATTCAAGAATCTTCCTTCTAAAAAAACAATATTTTAACCCATCAGTCATTTCAATCCCCTTCAACCTCCACAAAACACTATTTTAACCCAACAGTGGTTTTAAACCACCATTTTAACCAAACAGCGGTTTCAACTACATTTTTCTGAACAGTAGTTCCAAACATCTGTGGACATCAATCTGTTGACCAAAGTCAACAGATGTATCAACCACTGTTTTATTTTCAAACATTTGTTCCCAATAATAGAGCTTTGATCATTTAAACATACCTTTGCCAATATTACAAGCTTTTACACTCTAAAACCTAAATATTTATTTACTTAATTTAAATAACAAACATGGTTAATAATTTTAACACAACTAATTATATAAAAACTACAAGTGTAAAACAGAGGTAACTATATAATAAACAAAGTTCAAAAAAGCAAAAAACAATCAATAGAATACAGCATACTAATTCCAAATCAATGTGCGAAACAGCATACAAAGATCTGACGGCTAAGTACTGTCCACGTCACAACCTCTGCTGAATAATGGATGACAGTTGTTAGGAAAGCACTGATGAATCAATATCAGTAGTTTACAGTGATCAAAATGAAAACAGTAGCTGACTATAACTATCAGTGGATAACCTATCAGTGGATTAAAACACTGAGCTTTAACAACATATATTATATAAACAATAGTTTAAGCACGTTCCTTCTAAAAAAAACTATATTTTAACCCAACAGTCGTTTCAATCCCCTTCAACCTCTACAAAACACTATTTTAACCCAACAGTGGTTTTAAACCACCATTTTAAGCATGTTCCTTCTCCAAAAAACTATATTTTAACCCAACAGTCGTTTCAATCCCCTTCAACCTCCACAAAAAAACAATTTTAACCCAGCAGTGGTTTTAAACCACCATTTTAACGAAACAGTAGTTTCAACCACAGTTTTGTTAACAGTAGCTCCAAACATCTGTTTTATTTTCAAACTTCTGTTCCTAATAACAGAGTTTTTATCATTTAAACATAACTTTGCCAATACTACAAGCTTTTACACTCTGAAACCTAAATATTTATTTACTTAATTTAAATAACAAACATGGTTAATAATTTTAACACAACTAATTATATAAAAACTACAAGTGTCAAACAACATACAAAGTTCATCCATTTGTTGACCCAAGTCAACAGACGTATCAACCACTGTTTAGTTTAGAAACATCTGTTCCCAATAACAGAGCTTTGATCATTTAAACAGACCTTTGCCAATATTACAAGATTTTACACTCTCAAACATCAATATTCGTTTATTTAATTTTAATAACAAACATGATTAATAATTTTAACACAACTAATTATATAAAAAATACAATTGTCAAAACAGCAAATAGCATTCAATAAAATACAGGATCCTAATTCCTAATCTATTGGTGAAACAGTAGTTTCGATAAGTAAAGCTCCTTTCGGACCATTGTAGTTGTCAACATGTTGGAGGTATTTCAGAAGTTCGTTGGTCAGATCAACTTCAATCATATCCCCCAGATGCTTGTTATCAGCCACTTGTTGTCTTCAATTATATTAGTACTTCGGCGTGTATCTACATAATCAACTACACGAGGATTATTGAAAACAAACATCTTCATCTAGCCTTCTTCTTCATATCTGAGCAAATCAGCAGTTAGCTCAGCAGACTTTCCAATAACAATCAAATGCAACCTCTTTGCAATGGTCAAAAAATGCCCTTGGCAAGGATTGACTACAATACTCTCAGGAAAATGAAGCATTCTGAAAGTCTCACTAAGAACATCAAAAGCAACGATGTTCCTCTCACCTAGTGGATACCAATAATTTGAAACCATAAAATATATGGTTTTATCAGCATAAACTCCTGTAGACCATGAATAACGACTTGAACCATAATTGTTTACGATACCAAAATTTATTGTTCTCCATGACTCACGACGTCGTGAGTAAACACGAGCAGCAGTTACATTACGGTAACATCTGATGTTCAGCACTTTCAGATCATTGAACTGATCAAAATAAATTCCACCAGTATCAGAGTTTCGATGATGATTGTAATTAAAGTAGTCATCACACAAAACCTTATACTGCCTGATAGTTAGATTCCAAAGAATCAACTTACAGCAAATCCCTTCATTGGAAACTAACAACAACCCATTAAATGAAGATAGAATACGTAAGAAGCTAGGGTGGACATTGTTAGGAAAACTTAAGGTTTTGCTTCTAACAACATCCAAATTACCACCAACTACGTCGTCAATGACAATTGTCGTGTCTTTAAAGGATAGTAGTTTCTTTTGTACTGAATCTCCACTTCGGAGAGCATGCATCATCTGAAATGCATGACTTGACAATTCTCTATAAAAATTCTTGGAAAGACATTTGAAACGGAAAATATCTTATGCAGAGAGCCTTGTGAAAATCTCGTCAACAATCACTTGAAACCCAAATTTTTCCATTCTGTAGGGAGCCTTGTGAAAATCTCGTCAACAAAATTTTTGAAGATGATTGAGTAGATAGATGAAAACGGTAATGTTCAAAACCTCTGCCCAATGTATTTATATACCCAATGAAGAAGGTTATGACTAAATACATCGTCAGACGAAAGAATATGATGCGACACTCATTAGGCTTTTAATGCATTTACATGGGAAAAATATAAAATTAAACACGTTATTATAATTACAATTAACCTATTCATTTACCTATAAGACGCCTTTACCATAAGACAGAAGTGATTGCTTAACGTGCATTAATTGCAAAGTACATATCCCAAGGCATTTTGAATTTGAAATTATCGGCAATTTCAAAACCACTGCTATGGTATATGTTTGCCAAAGGAAACATCTGCTAAGTTATACTTTCTTGGCTATGGGCAATAGTTTGCTGATCTGATTTGAAAGCAATTGTCAGGATGAGTTTTCTAATAGCATTAATTACTGATTTAATTTGCAACAAATAGTCATCAAGAATTTTTTTTATTTTTTAATCTAACTTTAAATTTTATCATGAAAACAATGTTTGAAATTAAATACTGTTAACATAAACAAAGATAGAATATCTACTGTTGATGCTGAACCACTTTTGTTGTTGGGCAGTGGTTCGTCTTTGAGTTTGTATAGGTTTGTTTCGAGAGATAAAGAATACAGAACCACTGCTACACTAAACACAGTTACATAAGAAACACTGATACATAAATACTAAAGTTGAATCCGCTGTAGAAGCTGTTATAACCACACCATAAGTGTTTGTCTTTAACAGGGATTTGCCTTCAACAGTGCATAGGCCTCATGAGTCAATAAGCCCATCAGTCTTTATAGGGAGCAGTGGTTAATTATAACAGTCCTTAGAATGATCAGCTGTTATAACCACACCATAACCCTTTGAGAGGTTGACCATCAAACAAATCCTTGACACTATTAAACCTCTGTTGACTTACCAAACAGATCTTCAGACACAATTCAACATCAACATAATCTAAATACTACTGAAACACTAAATAATAAGTAAAAATAAAACACAACATAGATTCATAAAATTAAATTTATTCATTTATTCATTACCTTAAAACTAAAAGTCCAATAATTACATGACATACTGAACAATATTAAAGTTCAAATCTAAGAATAACAACAAGAATTAATAAACTTTAGTTTCAACTACATCAATTGCTGAACCTCTCGATGTATAACCTTCAGCATCGCCATGAACTGCACGTCTCTATCACCACACTCTATATTACTGACAACAAAAATAAGAATAAGAAACTAACCTAAAATGCAAACGTCTCTTCTCAACTGTTGTAGCACATCTGAGTTTTCACGATATTGGACGAATCTATACTTTCTGTAAAAGAAGAAAATCTTCCTGGCGGAAGAAAACCTGACTTTCGATTTAACGAAAATAAAAAAAGAAGATAGCACATGTAACTTTTCAAGATAGAAGATACATATCGTCCGTTGAAGTTGCATCTCTGCCATCAAAGAAGGTAGCACATGCAACTTTTCACGATGTTGCAACAATGATACTTCAGCATCGATATTGAAAGGTTGATGTGGGATGCGAATTTACATTGAAACGACGATGTTGGAACAATGATACTGGAACGATAACATGTAAACATTATCAACAAACATTCGAACAAAGATGCATTTGAGAGAGAAAGATGCATTTGAGAGAGAAAGATACGCTCACATATATGAGCGAGCGAGATTTGAATGTGAAACCAGATAATTATATCTTATTTATGGGATAAAAATATATATGGTTTGATTTTTGAATTTCAAAATTACTGATATTATCAGTAATTACTGATTTGATTTGAAAGCAATTGTGATAATGTTTATTCGGAACTGATGTTTATTGGGAACTGAAAGGTAAGTAATGTATATCTTCATATCCTGCTTTGTTAAAGTAATTAAATATTAGAAATGATATGCAAAGTAGGAAAAAAAAGAGAACGTCAATTTTAAATTACCATCTTGCATATTTTGAATTTCAAAATTTCAAAATTACTGATATTATCAGTGATCTGATTTGAAAGCAATTGTCATGATAACTGTTCTAATTTTTATTTTAACTTTAATTAAGAGACAATAACCATCAGTTTGAAATTCACATTTTGCATATTTTAAAAGTCCAAAGCTCAAGAAATTAGCATTAATTATTGATTTGATTTGCAACAAATAGTCATCAAGTATATTTTTTATTTTTTAATTTAACATTAAATTTCATCACGAAAACAATGTTGGAGGAACTCTTATCTCATTGCAATGTAACGATTAGGAAAAATTGTAATTTCATTTTAATTCTAGTTTTTATTTGATAATTTCAATATATCACTAATTAACACCATCAATTATAAAAATGTGGGCAGTGGCTGTTTTTTAGGAAAACCGTTGATGGTCAATATCAATGGATGTCGACAATAAAAAAGTGACCAGTGGCTATTTTTTCCTATCAGTGGAAACCGAACAGTTTTTTAAACACTGATGTTTGGTAAGTCAGTGGTCAACACGAAGATTGAAGAAACAGAGGTTGTATTTCAGCAGTGGATAAGTTTTAACAATCAATTGTTTCAACCATCACAGCAGTTGTAACAGGCTTTTAAACAGATGTTGGGGCTTAAACAGATGTTTCGCGTTATATATCAGTTGTCTGGACTTAAACAAAAGTTTGAACTTAAACAGATGATTGCCAATAGACAGAAATTTTGCCATAAACAGATTTTTGGCCTTAAACAAATCTTCGAGCTAAAACAAATGTTTGCCCATAAACATTTGTTTGAAAAAAAAGACCAATTTCAAGAATACTATACCCAAACAATCAAAATGAGGAGCTTAATAATCATCCAAGTATACTTTATTTTTTATTTATTAGTATAAAAATGAAACAACTGTCCAGTTTATAGTACAGATCAAATCAATGAAGGGATTTGATAAATACTGTTACATAAAAAGATTGTTGGGATATACACTGTTACATATAAAAACTGATGTCATAAAAATTGTTACAAATAAAACACTGAGGTGATAATATTTATCAACCTAACAGACTATAAAACACTAATGTGAAAAACACTGTTACATATAAACACTGTTAACATAAACAAAGGTCTGAGCTTAAACAGATGTTTGCCCATAAACATAAGTTTGGCCATAAACATATATTTGCCCATAAACATCTGTTTGCAAAAAAAGACCAATTTCAAGAATACATATTTTGAATTTCAAAATTTCAAAAGTACTGATATTATCAGTGATCTGATTTGAAAGCAATTGTCATAATGACTTTTCTAATTTTTTATTTTAACTTTAATTAAGAGACAATAACCGTCAGTTTGAAATTCACATTTTGCATATTTTAAAAGTCCAAAGCTCAAGAAATTAGCATTAATTATTGATTTGATTTGCAACAAATAGTCATCAAGTATATTTTAATTTTTTAATTTAACATTAAATTTCATCATGAAAACAATGTTGGAGGAACTCTTATCTCATTGCAATGTAACGATTAGGTAAACTGGTAATTTCATTTTAATTCTAGTTTTTATTTGATAATTTCAATATATCACTAATTAACACCATCAATTATAAAAATGTGAGCAGTGGCTGTTTTTTAGGAAAACCGTTGATGGTCAATATCAATGGATGTCAACAATAAAAAAGTGAACAGCGGCAATTTTTTCCTATCAGTGGCAACCGAACAGTTTTTTAAACACTGATGTTTGGTAAGTCAGTGGTCAACACGAAGATTGAAGAAACAGAGGTTGTATTTCAGCAGTGGATAAGTTTTAACAATCAACTGTCTCAACCATCACAGCAGTTGTAGCAGGCTTTTAAACAGATGTTGGGGCTTAAACAGATGTTTCGCGTTATATATCAGTTGTCTGGACTTAAACAAAAGTTTGAACTTAAACAGATGATTGCCAATAAACAGAAATTTTGCCATAAACAGATTTTTGGCCTTAAACAAATCTTCGAGCTAAAACAAATGTTTGCCAAAAGACCAATTTCAAGAATACTATACCCAAACAATCAAAATGAGGAGCTTAATAATCATCCAAGTATACTTTATTTTTTATTTATTAGTATAAAAATGAAACAATTGTTCAGTTTATAGTACAGATCAAATCAATGAAGGGATTTGATAAATACTGTTAAATATAAACACTGTTGGGATATACACTGCTACATATAAACACTGATGTCAAAAAAATTGTTACATATAAAACACTGAGGTGATAACATTTATCAACCTAACAGACTATAAAACACTAATGTGAAAAACACTGTCAACATAAACAAAGGTCTGAGCTTAAACAGATGTTTGCCCATAAACAGAAGTTTGGCCATAAACAGATATTTGCCCATAAACATCTGTTTGCAAAAAAAGACCAATTTCAAGAATACATATTTTGAATTTCAAAATTTCAAAATTACTGATATTATCAGTGATCTGATTTGAAAGCAATTGTCATGATGACTTTTCTAATTTTTTATTTTAACTTTAATTAAGAGTCAATAACCGTCAGTTTGAAATTCACATTTTGCATATTTTAAAAGTCCAAAGCTCAAGAAATTAGCATTAATTATTGATTTGATTTTCAACAAATAGTCATCAAGTATATTTTAATTTTTTAATTTAACATTAAATTTCATCATGAAAACAATGTTGGAGGAACTCTTATCTCATTGCAATGTAACGATTAGGTAAACTGGTAATTTCATTTTAATTCTAGTTTTTATTTGATAATTTCAATATATCACTAATTAACACCATCAATTATAAAAATGTGAGCAGTGGCTGTTTTTTAGCAAAACCGTTGATGGTCAATATCAATGGATGTCAACAATAAAAAAGTGAACAGCGGCTATTTTTTCCAATCAGTGGAAACCGAACTGTTTTTTAAACACTGATGTTTGGTAAGTCAGTGGTCAACACGAAGATTGAAGAAACAGAGGTTGTATTTCAGCAGTGGATAAGTTTTAACAATCAACTGTTTCAACCAACACAGCGGTTGTAACAGGCTTTTAAACAGATGTTGGGGCTTAAACAGATGTTTCGCCTTATATATAAGTTGTCTGGACTTAAACAAAAGTTTGAACTTAAACAGATGATTGCCAATAAACAGAAATTTTGCCATAAATAGATTTTTGTCATTAAACAAGTCTTCGAGCTAAAACAAATGTTTGCCCATAAACATCTGTTTGAAAAAAAAAGACCAATTTCAAGAATACTATACCCAAACAATCAAAATGAGGAGCTTAATAATCATCTAAGTATACTTTATTTTTTATTTATTAGTATAAAAATGAAACAACTGTTCAGTTTATAGTACATATCAAATCAATGATGGGATTTGATAAATACTGTTACATATAAACACTGATTTCATAAAAATTGTTACATATCAAACACTGAGGTGATAACATTTATCAACCTAACAGACTATAAAACACTATTGTGAAAAACACTGTTAACATAAACAAAGGTCTGAGCTTAAACAGATGTTTGCCCATAAACAGAAGTTTGGCCATAAACAGATATTTGCCCATAAACATCTGTTTGCAAAAAAAGACCAATTTCAAGAATACATATTTTGAATTTCAAAATTACTGATATTATCAGTGATCTGATTTGAAAGAAATTGTCATAATGACTTTTCTAATTTTTATTTTAACTTTAATTAAGTGACAATAATCGTCAGTTTGAAATTCACATTTTGCATATTTTAAAAGTCCAAAGCTCAAGAAATTAGCATTAATTATTGATTTGATTTGCAACAAATAGTCATCAAGTATATTTTTTATTTTTTAATTTAACATTAAATTTCATCACGAAAACAATGTTGGAGGAACTCTTATCTCATTGCAATGTAACGATTAGGTAAAATGTTAATTTCATTTTAATTCTAGTTTTTATTTGAAAATTTCAATATATCACTAATTAACACCATCAATTATAAAAATGTGAGCAGTGGCTGTTTTTTAGGAAAACAGTTGATGGTCAATATCAATGGATGTCAACAATAAAAAAGTGACCAGTGGCTATTTTTCCCTATCAGTGGAAACCGAACAGTTTTTTAAACACTGATGTTTGGTAAGTCAGTGGTCAACACGAAGATTGAAGAAACAAAGGTTGTATTTCAGCAGTGGATAAGTTTTAACAATCGACTGTTTCAACCAACACAGCGGTTGTAACAGGCTTTTAAACAGATGTTGGGGCTTGAACAGATGTTTCGCCTTATATATCAGTTGTCTGGACTTAAACAAAAGTTTGAACTTAAACAAATGATTGCCAATAAACAGAAATTTTGCCATAAATAGATTTTTGGCCTTAAACAAATCTTCGAGCTAAAACAAATGTTTGCCCAAAAACATCTGTTTGAAAAAAAAAGATCAATTTCAAGAATACTATACCCAAACAATCAAAATGAGGAGCTTAATAATCATCTAAGTATACTTTATTTTTTATTTATTAGTATAAAAATGAAACAACTGTTCAGTTTATAGTATAGATCAAATCAATGAAGGGATTTGATAAATACTGTTACATATAAACACTGTTGGGATATACACTGTTACATATAAACACTGATGTCATAAAAATTGTTACATATAAAACACTGAGGTTATAACATTTATCAACCTAACAGACTATAAAATACTAAAGTGAAAAACACTATTACATATAAACACTGTTAACATAAACAAATGTCAGAGCTTAAACAGATGTTTGCCCATAAACAGAAGTTTGGCCATAAACAGATATTTTCCCATAAACATCTGTTTGCAAAAAAAGACCAATTTCAAGAATACTATACCCAAACAATCAAAATGAGGAGCTTAAACATCATCCAAGTGTACTTGATTTTTATTTATTAGTATAAATATGAAACAACAATGTCTTCAAATCACCGGATTAGATCATGAACCCATATTAGAGGTCAAACAAAACAACAACAACAGGACGACATGAAAAATATCATTTCCACTTTTACTTGAATGCACTTAAATGATAGGGTGATTTGGGATTTTGTACTTGTTTAAAAAATAAGATGTTGACCAAAATTCAAACAGATGTTGACCAAAAGTCAATCAAATGTTGGCCAATAGTGAAATAGATGTTGACCTTAAACAGATGTTTGGTTTAAGGCCAAACATCTGTTTATGGCAAAACATCTGTTTAAGGACAAACATCTGTTTAAGTCCAAATATCTGATACAGAAGGCGAAACATCTGTTTAAGGTAAAACATATGTTTAAGGTCAAACATCTGTTTATGGTCAAACATTTGTTTAAGGTCAAACAACTGTTTAAGTCCAAACCTCTGATATAAAAGGTCAAACATCTGTTTAACACTGAACAGATGTTTAACTTAATATGATCTACTGTCTTCTCACACTGTTTTCCTCTTAAAAACATTGTTCAACCTAACATGGGTTTCCATTATCCATTGATCAAAATGCAAACAGATGTTCAAACCACTGTTTGTTATTGTACTTTACAAAATTACATACAATTTAAAATCTAAGAACAACACCAAGAAATTTACGAACCTAACAGCAAAAATTTAGTGCTTTTAGCTTAAAATTTAGTGCTTTCAGCTTTAAACTCCATCAAAGTATATCTTCGACAATCGCCATGAACTCTGTGGAAGTACTCAATGCATCAACAGCAGGATTTATAGAAACCTGATATCTCGTGAACAGACCAACATGCAGTACATGAAAACACTTCTTCAGCTGTGGAAGAGTAGCCCTGTCCTCATATACTTAATACTTAACTTTGTTCATAAAGAGCTACTTTTAAACAAACTTTATGCTTCTTTAAATACAAAAAAGGCAGGAAAGACCATTACTCTAGTAAGATAAAACCTTATCTTACAGCAATAGCAGATGCTTTCTTGCGTTTAGTAGGAACTACTGCGGCTTCTACATCATCATCATCTGCCCAGAGTCACATATAATCATCATTTAGTCACCCGCAAAAATCATTATAAATGTAGATTTAAAAATATTTCTTTGCGTTTAATTTAACTTTATGCTTCTTTAATACAAACCTATAAAAACCCGCAGCAGAGTGTATCAATTTCAAACCACTGTGATTAGACTGAAATATAAAGCGAGAATTAGAGTATATCACTTAAAAATAAAAAATTCAAAAATTCAAAAATTCAAAATTGGAGTAGCAAAACACACATACTTTAAACGATGTTGGAACAATCATACTGGAAACAACCGTAGAACAATCATCATCATCATCATCATCTGCAGCAGATCATTCACAATCATCATTTAGTCACAACTCATATAACAAAACTTCAGTAAAAATAAAAAACAAAAACACATACCATTATCAAGGGAAACCACATATCAACAAATTTTTTTTTCTGAAAATGGGTTAGAGAGAGCTTCAGTTTGCTCTTATCCTTTACGAACAAATGCCGAGATTGAGAAGAAGAGATACATATCGTCCGTTCAACTTACAACTCTCCCATCAAAGAAGGTAGCACATGCAACTTTTCACAATGTTGCAACAATTATACTGCAACATCGATATTGAAAGGTTGATGTGTGATGGGAAGCTTCATTGAAACAACGATGTTGGAACAATGATACTGGAACGATGATTATATAAGGAGCAGTGGTTAGTTATAACAGTACTTAGCACATGGAACTTTAACAGGGATTTGTCTTCAACAGTGGATAGGCATCATCAGTATTTAAGTCCATTAGTATTTATAAGGAGCAGTGGTTAGTTATAACAGTCCTTAGCATGATCAGCTGTTATACCCATTCCATAACACTTTGAGAGGAACCAAGGGTCGGTCTATTTGATTGAGAGGAATAATTGTATTACATCCCTGTTGAAAAATAGAATTGATAAATTTAGGGAAAGTGAGGTTGAAAGATGATAACCCAACAGTGGAGGATCTCCTTCTACAGGTTCGATAAATTAAGGGTGTTCTCATATAATGTTTCATGGCTGCTTCCAAAGAATTCGCACTTTGGACATCTGTTGTTCTTCAAACATCTATTATCTATTATCTATTCTATCTATTATATATAATAAATGAAAGTGATTTGGTCCACGTGGCCCAAATCACTTTCATTTATTATATATAATAGATAGAATAGATAATAGAAGTTTGAAGACAATAGATGTTCAAAGTGCCGCTTCATTGGAAGCATCGAGGAAGAATTATATGAGAATACCCTTAATTTATCGAACCTGTAGAATGAGATCTCCACTGTTGGGTTAACATCTTTCAACCTCACTTTCCCTAAATTTATTAATTCTATTTTTCAACAGGGATGTAACACAATTATTACCTTATTTAAGATAACTTAAACTGCATCATCTAATAAATCAACATTCATTTCACTCAAATGACCCCTTTAACTGCATCCAAAAATACCCAAAATAAAACTAATAAAACCATCCAATATTCTTGAGTACTCACCATTAATGTGATGATCAATATAAAATCAAACCGCAATAACATACAAATCATAAGGAAATATGAAAGAAACAAACCAAAAAACTTGTTGGGCGATTAAAATTAAAAGGATATCATACGCAGTATTTAGGTAATTAGAATGGCCATTTTTACCTTACTTGACAACAATAGCAAGCAACATCAAACAATAATAGCAAACAACATCAAACAATAATAGCAAACAACATCAAACAATAATAGCAAACAACATCAACAACAATAGCAAATAACATCAAACAATAATAGCAAACACCTGATGTTGAATCCACTGTAGATGCTGAACCACTGCTGTTACAAACAGATAATACCTCGGGAACTGGAAATGAAACCCTAATTTCAAAAAGAATAATCGCTGGACATACTCAAAGATCAATAATCAACAGATGTTGTACTCATATCATCACCGTTAAGAAAAAAAACCCTTAGTTTATGAACATATTCAAGCATACCATTTCATGGCAGAAATCTATCCGCAGGTAAGCGGATTTCAACTTTGATGACCATCGATGACAACAACCCTGGAACCATATGATGAGATTACGAGTAGAAATTAGGGTTTAATTAAAACTTTGTATGAAAATAAGAAGAAATTAACACAGATCTATAAACATAGAAATCAAACCTCAAATGGAAGAACCTTGCAGACGAAGAAGATGAAAGAATCTTCCCAACTATAGCTCGGGATGATAATTACAAAAGCCAGATATTACCTCTTCATGGTATAATCAGTCATGAAAATTACAAAGGTTGAATGATTCATGATGAGATTATTTGGTTTGATCTTTGATTAAGAAAGGAGAAGAGTACAGGAGAAGGAGAGGAGAAGAAGATTCAGATTCAGGGTTTTGAAAAGTAAAAAAGGAGACGGAGGGAGTATAAAAGGAATGGAAGTGTGGTACTGTTGGGCGGGAAAACATAACTGAGGATGCCTTAATTAAGTGACACGTGGCCCAAATAACTTTCATTTATTATATATAATAGATTTTTTGATTAAAAATATTATACTTTCAAGTATAGTCGCAAACAGCCCCTGTAAGTTTTAAATTCAGCAAGTTACACAAACAGTCCCTGGACTTAAACCAACTAGGGGTGTGCAAAAAAATCCGAATCCAAATTATCCGAAATTCCGAATCTGAATTATCTGAAAATTCGGATATCCGAATTTTCGGATTCGGATAGCGATTTTCAAAAATTTCAGATATTTCGGATATCCGATATCCGAAATATTAAATAATGTTATTTTAAATTTATTAAATATATATAATATATTTTCATTCAAAAGTCAAAACCCTAGATCTACACTTCTACTACCGTTCCTTTTCTGCCCCAACTTCCCGTCGACAGATCTGGATCCAAGCCTCCCATCATTCCTTCGAATCTTCGATCTAAGGTTCGAAACTTGAAGTGTTCGACAACAAGTAACCAATATATCATCATTCGATTGTTCGATCTAGGGCTGTATCAACCGATAATCGCCAGAAGCTTGAGTCTCGACATCGTTCAAGTTCCACGATTTTAGTAGTTCAAGTTAGTAGGTATCTTTGATCTTATTGAAACTCCATTTTTAGCTATTTCAAAAATGTTTGTTGGACTGTCTGCAATCTTGTATGGGGACCAAGATGAACCATTCATGGGTTTAATTGGTTTTTATTTTGTTAGTTTTAGAGATAAAAAGAAAGATACAGATTCATGGGATTAATTGTTTTTTACTTTTATAATGCCTTATTTTCATTTCCAGCTTTGTTGCAAGTTCTTTTGTTTTGAAAGATATACCATGTTTACATTTGCAGGTTTCAATTTGCTTGGAAAAATGATACTGGCTATTTAAAGTATTCGAAATTTTAATGCCATATTAATATTTTGTTTTTAGGATTGGATATTTGGATGGATTGGAAAGATGGGTTGTGAATTTGTGATAATACTTTTGTTTTGCAACATTTATTTCTTATAACTTTGGATATCCGTTTTATTATCCGAATCAGTATCCGAAATTTCGGATATCCGAACTATCTGAATTTTCGGATATCCGAATTTCGGATATCCGGTTTTGAACACCCCTAAAACCAACTAATTCATGTTATGTTGTTTTCTTTTTCTTTTCTTTTTCTTTTTTTAAAGAAACTAACTTTACCATTAACTAACTAACCTAGTTAGTGTTTTCTAACTTTAAATTTTAACGAGACTAACTAGATTATTATAAAAATAAACTTTTAAATAGTAAAATTAATTAATTTAAACAATTGATAAATAACCGTATTTATAACGAATTAAAGACACAAGATTTTTCAATGATTAACCATTTCGCGAAACTTCCAAGCTTCAAGAATTAGGATTCGACTTCCATTATTTTACGAGTTTTAATTAGTTTAACGAGCATCGAGTTTCATGGTGTAATAACGAACCAAGAGTCTTGGATAATATATCGATTGCAACGAAAGACGACATACGAGAGTACAAAGTTTTCAAAAATAGGATTTAAAGCAAGGGTTTCCAAATATAGAAAGTATGAAAACGCAGGGCGTTACAGAATGCTCAAGCCAAACTCTGAAGCCAACATGGGCGCGGTTAAGACAATATGGTATGGCCGGAGTAGGGCAATAGGACTATCTAATTTGAGGAGTGCGATAGCCTAATACAAGAAAGTCGTTGTTCCAATATATATAGATATATATATAGTAGAGGTATTGTAAATAGGATGTGTTTTATGAGAAGTGTAAGAAAGAATCTTCACCCTTTGATCTATAATCTAATGGTTGAGATTATAATGGAAAAATTGTAGATAGTGTTTACTATTAAAATAATTAATTTTCTATATTAAGGGTATAAAGGTAAATTTAGCATTTTTAAATTAAAAACCCACATGCAATGCACATGCAAGTTTCCCTCGTCTTTTTTAAACGTCAATAATTTTTTATACGTAACTTTTTTTTTCAAAACAAATTACACCATAATAACGAGTGTTTTTTTATCTTTAATATGAGTACCATATTGCTATACTTATATAGAGAAAAAAAAATTACGTTTCAATCGTATGTTTTAGTTCATGGTATTTTGTCTATGTTGTATTAATAGTATAGTGATTCAAGGCGTTGTGTTTTACAGTAAAACACCATGAACGTATATAAGACACTATAACATTGCAAATATCATTTACATTCAATCTTGTTTTCTATGGTGTTGTATTTTACAAGACACCATAATAAGTTTTGAATTCCTAAAATAAAACACTATAAAAAACAAGACTGAAAGATTGAATGTAAATGGTTTTTGCAATGTTATGGTGTCTTATATACGTTCATGGTATTTTACTATAAAGCACAACACCTTGAATCACTATAAAATTAAAACAACATAGAGAAAACACCATGGACTAAAACATCAGATTGAAACGTATTTTTTTCTCTCTATATAAGTATATCAATATTTTACTTATATTAAAGATAAAAAAACACTCATTATTATGGTTTAGTTTTTTTTTTTTTTTTTAAGTTACGTATGAAAAGTTATTGACGTTTAAAAACGACGGAGGGAACTTGCATGTGAATTGCATGTGAGTTTTTGAATTTTATCTCTAATTAGGTTTTTTATTAAATTACTTATTTGCCCTTATCCTAATAAATTAAATATTGACATGTGTCCTCATCATGTTATTTCTTATCTTTCTCACAAATTTCATCTTTTTTACAGGATCCTAAACATATATATATATATATATATATATATATATATATAGGATTGAGTTAAAATGAGAACCACTCCCAGTTGTAAGAACCATGAGAACCATCTCAACCAATCAGGTTATGCCAACTCAAAGGGTATATTGGTCATTTAGCCCATATGTCATATCCATCATCTCACCTCTCTCCTCCCTCCTCTCTCCTCTCTCCTCTCTTTTCTATTTATAGTTGCAGATTATTACTCCTCTCTCCTCTCTTTTCTTCAAAAACTCAACAACAAAAACCACTGACTACCACCACCACCACCACCACCGTCTGGTGGTGGTGCTACGATTGAATACATCAGAGAGACGAGGAGAAAGAGGAGGCCAGACACCCCCTTTTGGTGTCTACGATGAAGGGCTCTGTTTTTGTTGTTTGAAGGCGGTGGTAGGGGCGGTGGTTTGGTGGGAGTTGTGCAGAGGCGGAGGCGATGGTGGTTTAGTTGGTTCAAGGCTGGTGGTGGCGGTTCGATGGCTGGGAGGTGGGCCGGCGGCAGCGCCGCCGTGAGCGGCGGAGGTCCCGGTCAACCTCCTGTGTTGTTGATTCTTGATTGATGTTCACGTTTCTTCTGGGTTTGAATGTTGTTCATGGTCCGGTTCCGATGACAGGTATGGTTTCGTCCCCGGTGATGCCGGTCGTGTCGTTTGATGTCGGTTGGGCCGGTGGCCGGTGGTTGGGTGGTGGTTTGATTTTGTTTTTTTGAATGTTGAACAATCTTGACTCTGTTTTTGCTTAGATCTTGGTTTGATTTGTTTTTAGTTTTGGATTTGCAAGAAGGTGGGTGTTGATCTTTGGATCTTTAATTTGTGGGTTTGATTTGTTTTTTGAATCTGATGGTTTTTTGATGGGTTTTGTTGGTGATTTGTAAATGTGTTGGCTGCTGGTGATTTTTTGTGAATGTGGTGAATGTTTGATCAGTGATTTCGATCTGTTGAATCTTTTTGGCCTGTGTTCTTGATGTTGAATCTGGGTTTGATGTTGAATCTGGCCTGTGTTCATGATATGTGTTCTTTGATATGTGGGTTTTTCTGGGTTTAGGTGATTTTTCTGTGTTCATGTTGAATCTGGGACCTTTCTGTGTTCATGTTGAATCTGGGTTTAGTTGAGAATCTGTGTTCATGTTGAATCTGGGTTTTTCTGGGTTTAGTTGATTTTTGAATACGATCGATGGGGTGGCGATGATGCAAAAAAAAAAAAAAAAAAAAAAAAGCGTAGATTTTGATGACGATGGCGCGGCAAGGACGGCGGAGGGTAGGGTTTTTGATCCTGCAACCCCACTTTTGCAGCCTCTTGATTATCGGATAATCTGAGCCAAACCCCGTTTTTTTTTTCGAGATACCCCCTTTGGTTTTGATGTTTGTTGGGTTTTTATATTTTTTTTTGAGGCGTCGATGATGATAAATCTATCTGAGACACCTACCGAGTAGCGATTTTCTGGATGCGTTCGTTTTGTGTAAAAAACTTTCAGATAAAACGTAAAACGTAAAAAGTTTTACGTAGAACGTAAAAAGTTTTACGTAGAACGTAAAAAGTTTTACGTAGAACGTAAAACGTTTTACGTAGAACGTAAAACGTAAAAAGTTTTTACGTGAAACGTAAAACGTAAAAAGTTTTACGTCAAACGTAAAACGTAAAACCTTTTAATGTAGACCGTAAAAACTTTTTAACGTAAAATTAAAAAAAAAAAAATTAAACCGTAAACTTTTTTAACGTAAACCGTAAACTTTTTTAACATAAAACGTAAAAACGTGAAGCGTAAAAAGTTTTACGTAAAACGTAAAACGTTTTATGTAAAACGTAAAACGTAAACAGTTTTAACGTAAAACGTAAAAAGTTTGAACGCAAAACGTAAAACGTAAAAAGTAAAAAGTTCTACGTAAAACGTAAAGCGTAAAAAGTAAAAACTTATACCGCAAAACGTAAAAAGTTTTACGTAAAACGTAAATTTTTTTTAGTAAAACGTAAAAAGTTTTACGTAAAACGTAAAAAACTGGCGCGAAAAAAAGTAAAAAACGTTAACGAAAAAAAACCGGCGCGTAAAACGTAAAAAAAACGTTAACGTAAAAAATCGGGCTGTAAAACGTAAAAAACCGGCGCGTAAATCGTAAATAACGTTAACGTAAAAAACCGGCGCGTAAAACGTAAAAAAACGTTAACGTAAAAAACTGGCGCGTAAAACGTAAAAACCCGACGCGTAAAACGTAAAAAACCGACGCGTAAAACGTAAAAAATCGGGGCGTAAAACGTAAAAACCGACGCGTTGAAAAAACGAGGCGTGAGAAAGCCGGGCGTAAAAACGGCGCGTCAAAAAACGAGGCGTGAAAAGGCCGGGCGTAAAAACGTTAAACGTTAAACGTAAAAATATGTAAATAAATCTGAATTTGAAAATGTTTAATAAAAAAACTAAGTTTAAAAAATAAAAATCTAATATAATAAAAATCTGAATTAGAAAATGTTTAATAAAAAAAATCAGTTTATAAAATAAAAAAGAATTAAATAAAAAATGTAATTAATGAATAAGACAAAAAAGGTAATTAAAAACTAATATATATAAAAAGACAAAACAAAGTAATTTTACTAAAATACCCTTTAACAATAAAATATTAAAGACATAATAAGACAAAAAACACTTAATATTATTTTTTAAGTACTTTTAATCTCATCCATCCATCTCCTTGATCTAAAGGCCAGAAAGTGGTTCTCATGGTTCTTACAACTGGAGGTGGTTCTCATTTTAGCCATCCCCTATATGTATATATATATATATATATATATATATATAGGGGAGGGTTTAAATGAGAATGGAAAATATTGTGAGAACCGTGAGAACAAATGAAAAAACCGCGAGAACTTTGTCAAAACCAATTCAAATTCAAAACATTTTTCTACACTTATCATTATTATTCGAATACAATGTTAGAAATTTAATTTACACGTTTAAATTTACGTGAATTCGTAAATAAAGAAAATTTACACATGTGTAAGTTTGCCATTTACACATGTGAAAATCTATTATATTTACACATGTGTAAAAAATCTAAAAAGAGTGATTTTGAAAGGAGAAATGAATTATTTGATGTTGTAAATTCTTTTTTTGATGTTGTATCTTAATTACGATGAGGTTTGTATTAAAAAAAATTGGTTTTGGTTGGTTTATTCATTCGTTCTCACGGTTCTCGCAATATTTAGCGTTCTCAAGATAACCCTCCCATATATATATATAGGGGAAGGTTTAAATGAGAACACTAAATATTGTGAGAACCGTTAGAACAAATGAAAACACCGCGAGAACCTGGTAAAAAACAATTCAAATTCAAATTCAATTTTTTTCTATACTTATCATTATTATTCGAATACAATTTTAGAAATTTAATTTACATGTTTAAATTTACGTGAATTCGTAAATAAAGAAAATTTACACATGTGTAAGTTTACCATTTACACGTGTAAAAAATCTAAAAAGAGTTATTTTGAAAAGAGAAATGAATTATTTTGTTAGGATCGGAGGCTCTCATGATTGTGTTTGTTTGTATGGTTTGAACATTAAATGAATATGAAACAATGTAAAGTGCAGCGGAAATGAATACAAACTTTGTGAACACAATCAAATAAGAAAATAGTTTAGATAAATAAATGCTTTTCATCAGTCAAAAGATTACAAAGTAATTCAAAAGATTACAAGCATGCTTACAAACTAAGCTCCCCCTCGGCTTGATACCCCATGGTTGGTTTGCACAAGATGAAAGGATTGAATTGAGGAGAAGAACTCACTTAAAACGAATCAAATATAACAGTACAGAGTACTGCTCCATTTATAGACAAAGCCAAACCATTGAGGCATCTCAGCTGACGTCACCATGAAAGTGACATCTAACAAACTAACAAACTCTATCTACTGTTCTACAACTACTGACCATACAGACATTGATTACATTCCAAACACTGATATGTAAACACTGACTCTTCATTCCACTGACGTAATCAACCACTGTTGTATGAGCAACAGTGCTTTCTTCAAAGGGTGATCAGGCCTTGAATGGGCAGTGCTTTAACTCTTCAGCAGTACTTGGATTCCAGCAGTAGATTGAGCTTCAGCCTTTAAACTTCATCAGTGCTTTGGTTTCACAGTGGTTTATAGGATCAGCAGTTGTTGATAAGGGCAGCACTTGGAGCATATCAGATGTTTGATTCACTGCCAAGGGGAAAGCTTAAAGTAAACAGCTGATTATTGTGAATCCACTGTTATGAACCGGTTTTGGCTTTACATTATCTGTTCCTCTGGTAGGGTTCAATCCCAACAATCTCCCCCTGGAACAGATAATGCCAAAACCCTTCATTATTCTGGATCTTTATTCCTCATCAGAAGTTCCCTTGCTTTTCTTTTAAATTCTTCTTCAAATTCTTTGGAACTTGTGTCATCCTCATCCCTGCACAGTGAAAGTTCAAGGAGATCCTGCAAATCTTCAACACTCAGGCCTAGTGCTTCTTTCCTTGATATGTACTTCACTTCGCCATTGGATCTGACCAGGGTCAATACGTGGGTCTTTTGATCAGACATCCACTTTAGTACTTTCGAACCCAATGGGTTTCTTGGGAGAGATTTATTTGTAGATGAGTTGGGAGATGTTGGCCTTGTGAAAACTTGCAGACTTTCAGACATTCTTTTGAAGGCCATTTCAATGACATTGTTTGCTGCAGCTATGTCTTCTGCAGTCTCTTTTTCTATCTGCTCCTGTCTCTTTTGTTGATCTGGCTCAATGTCTGAAACTTCTGAAGTATTTGATGATGCAGGCTTAGTTAACACCTTCTTAAAAAGGTTTTGAAGTTTTTCTGAGTTCGCTTCTTTTAGACCCATTTTCATGATGGTTTCTTTGAAGTACTCAACTTCCTTTTCCTTTACCTCTTCACTGGTCAGTTGTTCTCCTTCTTCTTGGTTTGTCATAATGGTAGATCGGAACAGTGTTTTGAGGTTTTCAATCTGTTGTTCAAGCTTCATCATTTGTTCACGCTTCTTTGAAGTGCCTGACACTGTTATCTTCCTTTTCTTCAGCCTTTCATAGGCTTCATCAGTTTGCTGCTTTGACCATTTTGATATGGCATTTGCAGTATCCATTTTTGCATCCACCAAATCCTGTTTCTTTCTTTTGTACTCAGCTGTTAGGTCAGTGATGAGCTTTTTGTATTTGCTCTAATTTGGAGCATTTTTCTTCTTTTTAGGATTGTTCTTGATTCTATCAATCCTATCAGCTTCATGCTTTAAAGCTATTATTGGCCACTCTTCAAATTGGTTTTCTTCAGCAGAATAAAATTTTTCTTGCATTATGTATGCAATAAGTTTTCTTCTCATCTCTTTTCGTTGTTCTGCCTTTTCTTTGCTCAGCTCTTGTGCAAAATCTTTTATAAGTTTGACTTTTGTGAGCAAAAATTCCAATCTTTCATCAATGGCTTCATCACCTTGACCTTGACATTCAACCTTTGCTCTGATCTTTGCTTGTCTTGCTTTGAGCTCAAGGTATTCATCCATATCTTCTGGAACCATGTAGCCAACGAGTGAAGGAAATCTTCTGTTTGAAGGATCATCATCATTGTAGAATTGCCTCATCTCATTTTTTATAGCATCTAGTTCCAATAGATATTTTGCAGCAGTGGGATCATATTTGTCCTCATCTGGCTGAGTAAGTTTTCTTTTTCTGGTATAGAGCTTTGTTGGTTGTGATGTGAAACTGGTGGAAACAGTGGTGGATGTCTGACTAACAGTGGTTGAAACAACTGGTGTTTCAACCGCTGTTGTCATTACAACTGCTGATATATCAGCAGATGTCTTCTGCTTTTGAGCAGGGGATGGAGGTGGTGAGGTAGTTTTTGATGATGGTGATGGTGGTGGTGAATCATCAGATATGACAATCCTTCTCCTTTTTATTGTAGGAGAGGCTGATGATGTCTTGGGTGGATCAGTGGTTTGACTGATGGAAAGTGTCTGATCAACAGTCGTTGAAACAACTGGTGTGTCAACCACTGTTGTTATTACAGCAGATGTTGTAACATCTGCTGTCTTCTGCTTTTTGGCAGGAGGCAGTGGTGGTGATGTGATTGTAGATGATGATGGTGTGAAGACAGTGGTTTTTGTGGTGTGTGATGGAGTGGTGTGTGTTGAAGATATGGCAGCTGTTTGGCTAGTAGTTTTTGTAACTATTGTTGTATCAACTGTTTGGATGGAAGTTTGGGATTTTGTGGTTTGAGGTGGTTTGGATGGCTGTTTTGATGGTTCTGGTTCAACATACAGACCATCTTCAATTCCCTTTTTCTTCATCTTCTTGACATTCTCCCCCTTTTTGGCATTATCTGCCAGGGGGTTATCCATAAAAAGGATAGTAGAGGGAACTTTTCCACCATGAGTCGTGCATTGTATATGAGCCTTGATAGCTTTAATATCTGCTTGAGTATCTTTAAATCACGACTCTACCATGTTTGTCAGCATTTTTACATGTGTTTCATGCTGCTGATCAGCCATCTCCTTTTGGTGTTCAAGTAAGGGTTGAAAGATATTCCAGAGCTCATTTGCAGCAAATGCTTGTGGTGGAGCAGGTGCTTGAGGTGGAACAGCAGTGGCCTGTGCTTTTTGAGCTTTTAAAATCTCTTGCACCATATCTTTTATTTCAGCAACTGAATCTTCAAGTTTTTCAACTCTGCCCATCAATTCCTGATATTTTGAATCATCACCTACTTTAGTAGGATCATCTGAATCCCCACCAGCAGTGGTTATATCAATGTTTGACTTAGGAACTGAGTCCCAAAAATCACTCATTGATGCCCCTTGTTCTTGGTACTAGGGACTTCTTTCTTCAGCACTCGATAAACCTTTGATGGTACTAGTGGTTAGAATCAACTCACTGGTGGTTACCGATGTTGCTATGGAAGAAATTGCCTTCAAGGGAGTCTTATTAATGAAACAACTGTCCAACTGAAGATCTGTTGATCCATCAGTTGTAGTTGCTGCTCCACTTGAACTACCGCCGAGAGTTACTTGTAACTCAGGGGGTGTAACCTCCTCAGTTGTTGCTGGGATAGCAGAGGTGTAAGCATCAGACCCAGTCACTTGTGGGAGTATACTCTCAGTGACAGGTGATAGAGAGGAACTGGTTTGTGTCTGAGCTATAACAACTGCATGCAACAAAGGTAGCATGGATTGTGGTAATATCATTGGTGAGGGTGTGGGAGTAGAAAGAGACATGTCCTTGGGATCAGGACTGAGGAAGATGGATCCGAGTGGATTCAGAGCTTCATATTGTGGGGTCCCTGTGCTTACAACCTGATCCTTTTGTGAGGATGCAGGAGGAGTTTTAGGCAAAGGTGGAGATCTTTCTACCAACTGCTGTGAGGAAGTAGCAGTAGTGGTTTGTGGTGACATTTGTGTTGTCACAGGCAGTTGCTCTGGGATCTCATCTTCCAGAGTTGCCTTTTTCTTGGGTTTGGTGGGCTTTTTGGTAATGTCAGGTGTGGGTTTCAAAGCAGTGGTAGTGCTGCTATGATCACCTGGAGCAGTGGGCTCAGCAGCAGATGTCTGAGGAGCAGTGGTAACTGCTAAATTCTGCTCGGACACCTCTGCTTTTGTTTTTATTGGTGCCAACATTCTAGTGAATGTTTCATGTGTTAAACTTTTTATTTTAAAATAACCACCTTGTTTTGGCACATTTTCATTTTCTTTTTCAAATTTTTGTTGAAAATAGTAGCTTAGAAACCTTGGAAAGAGTAAAAATGCTTTGCTATCAACATTCTTTACCAAGTCATTGAAGATTTCCTGGGAATAATTGTAATCTTTATTATTTAAAATGGCATAGCCCAGGCATTGAATCTTCAATGGTATTTCGTTAAAAGCTGTTGTTTTATTTGAAACACACGACAAAAGTGTGTGGAATAAAAATCTGGGTGCAGACGGAAAATAACCTTTTTGTAAGGTATCTACCTTTGATTGTTCTGCATATCCCCTTTTCAGAAAATCAGCTTTTAACTCGTTTTTATCAAAAGAAGTTTTACCTTTCTGATCATCGAGTTTGAAGACTTCTGAGATTGATTGTGGAGTGATTTGAATCGCTTTACCCTGTATCGAGGAGTTAATGGCTACTACTTTTCCGTCTTGTTTTTCAAGCGTAGTATTTTTCCAGAACTCTCTCTGGGTTTGGAAGTAGATGGGAGCGTCTACTGTCAACAAAGTTTTGTACTTTGATGCAAGAGTGTGTCGATGACGGAATCGAAGGTGCGGTTGTTTGAGGGTTTTGTGAGGAGACCCAAGTAGTTGTGCGGTGATTTGTATGGGATTTCAATGGTTTCTTCGGCCCTTTGAGCGACTTCTTTTAAAGATGATGGTGATTTTGGTTTAGATTTTGATTTTGATTTTGACTTCGTCATTTTGATGAAGAAGAATCGGAGAGTGATTTGGAAGAAAGGTTGGAAACTGCTTTGAGAAGAGAACTTTGGAATTCAATTCGACAGTGTAAAACCCTGTTTGGGGGTTTTGATCAGGGTTTTATTTAGGGAAAAAGTGATCGCTGATGTGGCAGCGGTTATTATGATCTGAGGGCCAAAAACTAACCACGTGTCAAACACTGATGAAATGGATGAGGAATGGAGGACATTTGTTTTGAGAGCCACTGATGTATCAAACATCAGTAGTTACAACGGTAATAATGTGATAACAGTGGAAGATTTTTACTATCAGTGGATAGCATATCAGTGGATAAGACACTGATTTTGAGCATCAGTGCTTGCCAAGCCAAATGAAGGATCAGTGGTTGACTTTCAGCAGTGGATAGTAATTAGGAAACAGACGTTTGAACAAAGCAGTGGTTAGGGTTAAAATAATGGCAATGATTTGAAAGTTCATTTTCGGCAACTTTTTTTTTTCAAGAAATTTTCATTCAAGGTTTTGCCACGTGTCAATTTCCTTTTGAGATTCTTACGAATTACTGACAGTGGTTTGATACCTCGGATGATGAGAACTTTTCGCTAAGGCAACTCATTTTCGTTTAATATCCAAATTAAAACATGAGTGCCCCAGTAATTTAAGCACAGTTTAGCAATCAACCTTTGATAAATGTTTAAAAACAAAACTGAGTATGATATGATCTCGACATATGTACCATTTCCTTTTGACCCATTTATGAGAACAATAATACCAACAAAAATAAGGTACTATATCCTGACAGGTAACTGAAACAATTGCCAACAAAAACAAGAAAAAGTTCAAAATATATTATTCTTAAAAAATGAACAATATATCCTGGTTATTCGAGAAAATCCTTTAAAAAAAAATGATTAAAGGATTTTCTGAGAACAGCATCAAAAAGGATCTGGTATATTTTCAAAAGAAAACGTAATCATAACATTCTCAAGTTTCTGAAAATGATCTGTGGTAGGAAATTTTGAATACATTTTGACCACTGTTAGGAACCATTTTCTTGTCAGTTGATTGCAAACCTGAGGACACATGGATGATTTTTGAACATTTGTCTAGTCCTCTTTGGAGTTCATTCACCGGAATCAAAGCCTTTTCCTGATCAGATGAATGCACATAGTTGCTTAATAACCATTATTACCCTAAAATTTGACTCATAAGTGTTTTATGTTTATACTTTTTTCTTTTGACTTCAAAAGTTTTGAGATAAACACACTTCTGAGTTTTTTGTGAATTTTCTTCTTCCCTTTTTACCCTTCCCAATCATAAGTATTGAAATACTTACTGAGGGGTATTTATTGAAGGAATACTTGTTCCAAAATCATTTTGCAGTAATGTTTTGAGGGATTTGGTCATTTCTGCACATGCTTATGCCAACCTCCTCATTACCTATGATCTGGACATTTTTTACTCCTGATTTTCTTACTGTATTTTAACATAGTTGATTTTGTCCTTTTGAGGAACTCAACCTGTTTTCAACACATAAGATCTGAATGACTAAAGTTTTAATTTTCCTCCTTTTATGTTAGCAAAACATCAATGTTTTTATGAACATAGGTTTTGTCAATCTGAGGTTCATACTTTAGTATTTAATAAAAACATCACAGATTATACATCAACAATTGAAATCAATTTAGAAAATAAGAAATAATCTCATGGTTTAACAGATATTGTTTTCAGATCTAGAAACCATGAGCGTCTTGAGCATGAATTCACTTGTTGTGTGAAATTTGTGTGTCATATGACATCTTGGTTGATTTACAGAGTTTTTGAATAACCACTTTGAACACGATTTACTCGATACTCTGTTTTTCAACTAAATACAACCAACCTTAGTATCAATGAATTTTGAGGCGAACTGTTATGTCAAATTGATTGTTAGATCGAATTTTGACTGTCCAGGCTCTGATACCACTTGTTAGGATCGGAGGCTCTCATGATTGTGTTTGTTTGTATGGTATGAACATTAAATGAATATGAAACAATGTAAAGTGCAGCGGAAATGAATACAAACTTTGTGAATACAAACAAATAAGAAAATAGTTTAGATAAACAAATGATTTTCATCAGTCAAAAGATTACAATGTAATTCAAAAGATTACAAGCATGCTTACAAACTAAGCTCCCCCTCGGCTTGATACCCCATGGTTGGTTTGCACAAGATGAAAGGATTGAATTGAGGAGAAGAACTCACTCAAAACGAATCAAATGTAACAGTACAGAGTACTGCTCCATTTATAGACAAAGCCAAACCACTGAGGCATCTCAGCTGACGTCACCATGAAAGTGACATCTAACAAACTAACAAACTCTATCTATTGTTCTACAACTACTGACCATACAGACATTGATTACATTCCAAACACTGATATGTAAACACTGACTCTTCATTCTACTGACGTAATCAACCACTGTTGTATGAGCAACAGTGCTTTCTTCAAAGGGTGATCAGGCCTTGAATGGGCAGTGCTTTAACTCTTCAGCAGTACTTGGATTCCAGCAGTAGATTGAGCTTCAGCCTTTAAACTTCATCAGTGCTTTGGTTTCACAGTGGTTTATAGGATCAGCAGTTGTTGATAAGGGCAACACTTGGAGCATATCAGATGTTTGATTCACTGTTAAGGGGAAAGCTTAAAGTAAACAGCTGATTATTGTGAATCCACTGTTATGAACCGGTTTTGGTTTTACATTATCTGTTACTCTGGTAGGGTTCAATCCCAACATATTTAATGTTGTAAATTCTTTTTTTGATGTTGTATCTTAATTACAATGAGATTTATATTAAAAAAATTGATTTTATTGGTTTTTTTATTCGTTCTCACGGTTCTCGCAATATTTAGCGTTATCAAGATAACTCTCCCCTATATATATATGGTCGGGATTTAGAGAAAACGGTGAAAAGTGTGAGAACGCTTATGGATCGTCCGATCAAAACAATCCATGGACAGATTGCGCGGTAGCGTTTTCGTAAATAACATCAATATTATTATGTGGGACTCGCTTTATTAAGGGTAAAAAGGTCTTTTACCCCTCATATTCAAAACACCATCAAATGATAAAACGCCATACAAAAAAATAAAACACCATTAAAAACAAAACGCCAAAAATTAGTAATAAAATGCGTTGAATATTACAGGAAGATGAAACAACACAAATAACTGAATTTCAGTTATTAACATTTATTAGAAGAAATTCCCTCCTAAATTACGCGCCAAAAACATCATTATATAAACAAACGTAAAACATAGCTTCCATAATCACTTCAATCTATCCATTTTCTGCAAAAAAAAAATCGTTAACCAAAAACGCCAACTTAAACAAAACGCCAAAAATGGCAACAATCGTTTCGTGGAGATACACTCTGGGAATCAGGAGATACGTCCTCCATTTTGACAACAGAAGGAGGATGTATGTTAAGACAGTCAGGGCAATTCTGAAGATGGAAGAAGAGATACAGAGGCAAATTTTATCCATTGGAATCGCTCTAGACAACGAATGCCATGAAACGCATATGCTTATGAAAGCATTAACCAGCAAATTTGGACCAATCAAAGGAGATGTGAAGCCAGACCCTGTCATGATATCATGGCGTTTTGATGATGAAACAGACATGGTGACGGTTACATACGGCAGCAGAGAGCAGGAAGTATACTTGCTAGAGAACATCATGACAAAGCAGCGACTGGGTTTCATGGAAGAATTGCATAACGCCACTTGTACCAACACAGAAATAGACTCAAAACTGGAGTTAATGCAAGACATGTTCAGGTGGAGGCTTCAGAATCTTCAGGAACAAGAAGCTCATGAAGGTGAATGTGATGACATGGATGAAGATCAAGATGAAGACTCTGAGGAGGAAGAAGATGACACAAGTGATGGATACTATTCGGATAAAGTACATTCTGATGATGGATTTTAATTTTTTTCCTCTTTTTTTTTCTTCTATGTAATCTTTTTTTTAAGATAATTAAATGATATATTTCTATCTTTATTAGCAAAACGTCAAAATAATGCTAAAAATGGTTAACCCTAACAAAACGCCAAAAATAACAAAAAAAATTTTCCTGTTTGATATTTTATTTACTCTGTTATTGTATTTTGTCATGTTGGTCTACGTAAGGCCATTTAAAAAAAAGCCAAACTTAGAAGATGAGACATCTATAACCTATAAAACTGATAAAAGCTGATCAACACAGTAAATACAAAAACAGTAACTGAAAAGACAGTTACTTTATTACTATCATTTATTACAATAAAAAGTCCCGCCTAAACTATGCGCCAAAAAACTCTTATAAGAGAAGGGTCTATACACAATGAAATAAATCACACCAGAAAAACACAAAAAACCCCATATCCTCTAGAAACCACCCCCTTTAAAACGCCACAGATGGCAAAGCTTTCACTAAAATGGATCCTTTTTATGAGGGGGTTAAGTCAAGAATATTTTGCCGAATGAGATGGACAAATATTCAAGAAAAAGAGACTGATGACAGTGATATGCCATCATGTGAGCTTTGTTCTTGATGATTATAGGCATGGAAGAAAGGGTTCAACACAACTGTAAAATGCTATTTTAGACACTATTATTACAAATAGCATCAAGCAAGAGTTGATCTTTAATGACACCCCACCAAACAAGAATATCACACCAAAAAATAGGATGCCACTAAGCAGCTTATTCTGAAAAAGACAGGGTTTATGAAGGAAAGTTGGCATCTAGCTAAATTATTCAAAAAAGGTTCAAAACGCCAAAAACAAATTCAAGAAGGAAGAGGCTAATGACATTGAAGATTGGAAAGAAAAATTAGATTACCATTTTTAATTTTTTTTGTTTTCATTTTATATTGTATTGATATCAAGTTATATGTTGTTTTGTTATCTAATTCTCTATAAATAAAATACATGATTATATAAAACGCAAAAAACAACAAACACCAAAACGCTAGTAGAATGAAAACTAGGAGAACAGCTGCTGGCAAAGCACCTTGTAAAGGGTATTAAAACGCCAAAAAATTCAATAAACGCCAAAAAGAAAAATTGGACTTATTTTAATCTTATGCAAATATTAATTACTCGTAGTGAATTATTATACAAAACGCCACAAACGCTAAAAAAATAACCAGAAAAGGATATAACGCCAAAAAATTATATATGTGACACAAAAACATTTAATTAAACGCCAAAAAGTTTAATAAATACAATTAACGCCAAAAAAAAAAACTTAGACGCCAGAAAATATTATACCGCGTTGTGAAAATAAAAGAAAAATGAAAAGACAAAAAAGCCCCTCCGCCCTTCTCTATGCCGCGGGACACGTGTTGGGCCAGGATGCGTTCTCACACTTTTGAGCGTTTTCTCCCGAACCCGTTTATATATATATATATGTATATAGGGCCAGGATCATTTCAGAACCATAAATATTTACAGAACTCGCAGAACTCCTAATAAACAATCTTTTTATTTATATATTTTTATGTTTAGGATAATTTTATCATTTATTATGCGTATTTTTATGATTACATACATGTTAAGAGTAATTTTATCATTTTTTATATGTAATTTTATAATTACACATATGTAAACTAGTTTTTTTACATATATGTAATTAGTTATGACACATATATATAATTTTGGCAATTAAACATATGTAAACTACTTTAAACATGTATGTGATCAAATAAATACAAATAATAGATGATAAAAAGATCCTAAATACAAAAACTTATATATAAAATGATTGTTTATTAGGAGTTCTGAAAGTTCTGTAGTTATTTAGAGTTCTGAAATGAACTCAACCCTATATATATATATATATATATATATATATATATATATATGGATGGGTTAAAATGAAACAACCCTCCCCCCCCCCCCCCCCAGTTGCAAGAACTGTAGGAACCACTTTTCTACCATTGATCATTTGTATGGGATGGTTGAGACTAAAAGGAAAATAAAAACACATGCCAAAATCTTTTTGTCTTATATGCTTATTAATATTTTATTGTGATAAGGGTATTCTGGTCAATGTCTATTATCAAATCAAATCACAAGTCTTTGTCTCTCTTCTCTTCATACAAATCACATTTTTTTACAAAAAAGAAAAAAACAATTTTTTTATAGTTTTTTACAAAGCATATTTTTTATAGATTTTTTTACAAAGCAGATTTTTACAAGTTTATAAACTCTTTTTTACACCCAGGTTGTAAATTTTACGCCCCGGTTGTTAATTTTTTTTAACCCCCACCCTCGGTTGAAAATTTTTTTACTCCCCGGTTTTAAACTTTTTTTACGACTCGGTTTTAAACTTTTTTAACGACCCAGTTTTAAAATTTTTTACGCTCCATTTTTACGCCCCAGTTTTAAAAATTTTTTACGCCTCGGTTTTAAACTTATCTTCATAGACATCAGAATTAAACAAACATCGGTATGAAACTCCAACCCGACCCGATATCGGGTTTACGAAATTTCAGAATCTTAACAAACAAACTCAACCAAAATCACGACTCATAGATGTCTCAGATAAGTTAATACTTATCATCATCGACTGAAATATAAAAACTAACAACATAAATCAAAACCATATGTGGATCTTGAAAAAACACGGTTTTGCTCAAAGTTGTCAAAAATCATGGCTGCAAGTGGGTTGCAGGTCAAAACCTACCATCCACCATCCTTGCCTCGCCATCCTCATTAATTGTCGGAAAAAAAATTTCAACTATCACTGCCAAAAGAAAAAACCGATGACAAAAATTTTGAGCTAACCACTTGCAATTGTTCACCGTCGCAAAAACAATCAACAATCAAAAGGCTTGAACCCGGAGATGCCTCGGGTCGCCGGACTCATCAAAGTGAGTTGCCATCGGTGAAAGTCACCTCGTTCACTACCAGGTTCGACGCCCAAGATTTTGTTTAACCCACCCCCGGTTGAAAATAACCAAGTACCTTATCACTGAACCCCAAACATCCTCAAAAGGGGTTTGAACCCGGAGATGCCGTCGTCGGCACCAAAGATGCCGTCGGAGATGTCGTCGCCACCAACCCCAACACCACTACCACCAACACCGTCACCCACCTCTGCCCCACACCACCGCTACCCCGCTATAGAACCAGCACCCCGTCATAATTTAATCACCTTCAGTCGAACCACTTGAAAACCACCATCGATCCCCCCCCCCTGAAACACCACCACATCCCCACGTCACCGTGAAACACCACTGCACCTCTCCCCGTCACCGTGAAACACTGAGATTCCAGGATCCGGAAAGTTTGACGGAGTTTTGGTCCCGAGATAACCGGTTCGGTGGAGTATTATTGATAAGAAATGAGTAGAAGTAGAATCGACACCAAACAAGTCAATTTAATATGGTTTATATTCAATGTTTGAAGTTACATACCCGTGAAACCAATTGGACAACATCTCCCCTCAGGGAACCAAAGCTTGTCCAACACAAGACCCCAACACCCATATATATAGACATCATACCTTTGTACGAACCCACCTAGTGCCTTCGTACGAACCGGGTGTGTCTTGTGGCTTCGTACGAACTGACTAATGTGTCCGTTCATACGAAGGGACTCCCTTCGTACGAAGGTACTGTTACAACACAAAACCTTTCAGTTCATAATGGATTTCACACTATTTTATACAATATTCAACACACGCTCTATCTAGCCTATTCGCACAGTGGCAGACATACGAAATATGCACCAACAAACACCACCACACCTCCACCGTGAAACACCATCACACCCCCACCGTCACCGTGAAACACCACCACACCTCCCCCCCCCCCCGGTCACATACAAAAACAAGATCTAATAGATTGAAATGAAGCAATACCTGCACGTCGACCCACGTCATCGGAAACCATGACCATCAGAAACAGGATCTAACCACCGGCTCGGATCTTGAAACATTGGACCTCGAAACGGCGGGCGACTGTGGATTATCAGTGCACTATGTCTATTGACTTCGTCTTTGTATCATGTAATAGGTTTATCAGTGCATTAGGTTATTTAGCTTGAAAGTGATGATTTAGCTTGAAGGTGTCACATGTCATTTCAAGGGAAATCATGATTTAGCTTGAACTGGTTCAAGGGAAATCATGATTTAGCTTGAACAGTTTCAAGCTAAACCTCAACACTATATATAGGGTTCAAGCTAAATCAAGTTTGAGCTTGAAGAAGACTTTTGCACATTTGACTTTTGGAGAGCTCTAGTTCTAGAGAGAGAAACTAGAGAGAGAAAGTCTCTAAGTGTTAGTGCACTATGTCTATTGACTTCGTGTTTGTATCATGTAATAGGTTTATCAGTGCATTAGGTTATTTAGCTTGAAAGTGATGATTTAGCTTGAAGGTGTCACATGTCATTTCAAGGGAAATCATGATTTAGCTTGAACTGGTTCAAGGGAAATCATGATTTAGCTTGAACAGTTTCAAGCTAAACCTCAACACTATATATAGGGTTCAAGCTAAATCAAGTTTGAGCTTGAAGAAGACTTTTGCACATTTGACTTTTGGAGAGCTCTAGTTCTAGAGAGAGAAACTAGAGAGAGAAAGTCTCTAAGTGATTCAAGTGATTGTACAATTTCAGATCTTATATAGAATCACGTTTATATTACGTCTTGTGTGTTTCGGTCTCGATAGTTCACGGATTCCGCACGTAGAACTTTCGTTACGCAATTGTATCGGAGTTAAACCGGTCCTAACAAGTGGTATCAGAGCAGGAGCTCGATTGCGTTGATCAAACAACAAGATTTGTACCAGATTACAACGATTTCAGATCTGAATCGCATCATTTCTTCTTCATCTACTCATTCTTTCACGTTTTATTCGGTTTCTTGACAAATTGAACGGGATTTCATGGTCCGAATCAGCTGATTTTCTAGTATGTTGTGCGAAAATAGTTGATAAACAATCCTACCAAGTTTCAGATTCAAATTCGTTGTCGTTTAGGAGAATTTCAAGTTTTTCTGTCCGATTTCGTAACATACAGCTTGATTTCGCTTGAACATGATGATTTGGACTTGATTTCGCTTGAACATGATGATTTGGACTTGATTTCGCTTGAACAGAACAGTTGATTTCGCTTCAGAACTGATCATTTGGGATTTCGCTTGAACAGTATAAGTGCTGATTTCGCTTCAGAACTGATCAGTTTGGGATTTCGCTTGAAACAGCTTAGATCAGATTTCGCTTGAAACAGTAATATCAGATTTCGCTTGAAACAACTTAGATCAGATTTCGCTTGAAACTGCATAGTGGTTGATTTCGCTTCAACTGAAAAAAATTGGGTTTTCGCTTGAAACTGATCAAGTGATTTCGCTTGAAATTAAGATTTTGCTTGAAGAGTGATTATTTGATTTCGCTTGAAGTGGTTGGTACAGTGATTTCGCTTGAGATTGTTCAAGACTTGAGATTTCACTTGAGATCTTTATTTCGCTTGAAAAGTGAAATTTCGTGTCGAGATTATTTCACGTCAACAGTGTATCAGTCTGTTTCAGGATATTATTGTGTATACTGATTGTTTGTTTGTTTGTTTGCAGGTGATTCGAGGTGATTTACAAGGCACAAATACCAAGAATTCAAAATGTTTGATGAACTGGAAAACACTAAATTTGAAAGAATGAACAATTGGACTTGTTGTTCTTCTTCTGAGAAAAAGGAGGTTTTGGTTGAAAGATTTGAATATTTCATGTGTCGAAAGGATGAAACGTTGGATGAGTTGGAAATACGGTTTAAAAATTTAATGGACCGTTTGAGAAACAATAATATTAGAATATCAAATGATGAACAGATATCGAAATTGGCAAATGCATTACCTGCTAAATGGGATAAATTTTTGGTTGAGCTAAAAATGGAAGATTTTTTTCAAGAACTTTATCCAACACAGTTCTTTAATGAGGTTAATGGAGAGTTTCGTAATGAAAATAGGAAAAAGAAGGAAATTTTGACCGAAATGGAAAAGAATCTACAAAAATTGGAATTGGATGTAATTACGGAAATTGATAATAGACTTCGTGTGTGTCTTGCAACAAAGAGTATTCTAAAATATGATATGAAAAGGAAATGTTATATTGATGAAAGTATGAATCCTTTTGATTTCGTTGAACTCTTTTGTGCAGGAACATATAAGATGGAAACAAAGGATATTCCAAAGAACAAAGAATCTTTGAAGCTTGGATCTTCAAGTTCAGAATCAGTGTGCTCTAAATGTGACAACTTTAAGGCTGAAAATGACAAACTTTTGAGTGAAGCAGAAAGTTTGACATTGGAAGTCAAGAAGTTGAGAGATGAGAAGCAAGCTGATGATAACCAGATTCTTATGTTGCAGGGAATTTGTGAAAATTTGAAGTCTGAAAATGTTAAACTGCTTAGTGATGTGAACAGTTTGACAGCAGAAAACAAAATTTTAAAAGAAAAAATTGAAAATTTTGAAAATGAAAAATTAAAATTTGAAAATGATGTCAAAAGTCAGTTAAAGATTTTAGAAGATGAGAGAGATGTTTTTGGTAAAAGTAATCTTGAAAAACAAATTGAAATCAATTCTCATCTTGCTAAAATCATTCAGCTTGAAAAAGAAGCTGAAAAAGCTCGGATGAAAATCAAAGAGCTTGAAGTGAAATTGACAGGTTTTGTGACTTCTACATCACATGTTTGTTCAAAACCAATCAATTTCAAAATTGAAAATGTCAAAATTGAAGATTGTGATGAAATATCTGATGATGAAAAAGAAAGGAATAGAAAAATAGTTTTAGATTTACAAGAAAAATTTCAAAATACTGTTCTGCAATCTACTGAAACAGGTGAATGTTCTAAACAAAAACTTGTTAAGAAGAATGTAGAACAGAAACAAAAAGACAGAAATTTGAAAAATTCTAAAATTGAAATTAAAAGCTCATCAGATAAATCATCCAATCATTATCAAAAATCACAAAAAGTTAAAAATGAAAACTCACAAAATGTTGGTAATAAGTGGTGCAGGTTTGACCACAGTGCTCAAAAGACAAATCCAGCATTGAAAAGGAGAAATGATTATAACCAAGCCAAACAATGTTATGATCTGAAGGTTTGGACTGACAGAAGTGGATGGTATGATAACAGAGTGTGCTACACCTGTGGTGTTAGAGGACACATTGCTGTTAACTGCCAGAATTGGAGTTGTGAAACAAGAAGATGCTATAATTGCCATATCAGAGGACATATTGCCAGAGATTGCCCAAGGAGATCTATGGGAAGATCGAGGGTTGAATCTCAAAGAACGGTAAAGAAGCCAGTCAAAGTCAAGCCCCATGAACAGAAGGTTCTAAAACCTAAAGTTCAGGATCAGACAATTCAAGAAAAGAAAGTTAAACTTTCACAGGGGCAGAAAGACAGACTACGAAAGAAAAGGAAGAAGGCGAGAGAGTATCTTGAGAAAATTTTGTCTTCGGGTTCATCGGTTGGTTCGAATAATAGTTCTGATGAATCGATTCACTCGACAGCAAAGTCAAGCAAATCGAATTCTTCAGATACAAATCTGAGGACAAAAGAGAAAAAGGAAAAGAAGAAAATGGTCGGCGATGAATCTGATGTTTCAAAGTTAGACAAGCCACCATCAGGTGATGAATCTGACTCATCTAAGTCAGATAAGCCAAGTTTGTGCGATGAATCTGATTCTACAAAATCAGAGGAGCCACAAGTTGAGGTAAAGAAGGAAGAAACTGTTCTTTTGATGAATGATGAAAAATTTCCTCCATTACAAGCCACAAACACAAAATCAAAAGGTGTTGATGCTGGAAAAATGTTTAATAGCAATGTTAAACATATTTTTAGTAAGATGGTTGATGATAAGGAAAAAGGAGTGAAAGAGTTTTATGAAGAAAAGAGAAAAGCTCAAAATACACCCAAGGACAGTCAGGCTTGGGTGAAACTTTTCAAATAGAAAAATCTGACTTGCCGGAGCTTCCAGGTTGGTAAGTGTGAAGCAGGTATCGGCATTTTTCTTGGGAAATTCACAGGATGGTAACTGTGATATTTCGTCTTACAAGTGGTCAATCAAGGACATTAAGTTGTACTTGATTTTCTACAAGAGATAGTAGTATTTGTTCTTATATTGTTAAAATCTGTACAAAATGTTTAAAAGAGAACAAGGTGATGTGATAACCCCGAATCCACAAGTGATGGATAAACAAACTAATGTTTCCGGAAAAACCATTCTGATTAAAACAAACTTAAGTGTTTTGAAATCATTATGGGAAAATAGTTTGTTGTAAGGAGTGTGTTGATCGAATATGCCGAAACCCTCACGGCTGAACAAACATGATTACTTTCATCAGATTGAAAAACGGTTTTCAAACTGTTAAGATCAATGGGTTGTAAATCATGGGGGTATGTTATATTTTCTGCAAAACAGAGCATGAGATGCAGAAAATGGATGGCGAGACAAAGCTATCAGTGTTGGTTGTCAAATTTTCTTTATATGATTTTGCATTTTAGGGGGAGTAATGTTGTTAGAAAATACAAAAACATTTGAAAATTTGAAAAAGTAAAAAACATGATAAAATTCAAAAATTGAGTTTTTGCGTAAAAAGAGGAAATGATAGTACATCAGTAGACAATTACAGTATGCTAAAGAAATGGAAAGTTTAAAATGTGTTAAACGATCTCACCGTGGATGTGTCGGTAGATTTTTATACATTTAGTAAACTTTTTCGGGATATAAACCTAAATTCAAACTTACTTATTTCGTGGGGAACACTACTTGGATATATAGGTAACCCCTGAAATCTCGTTTGAAAGGTCTCTTAATCTGATATACTAGGTCTTTATACTCAATGATGTCTGGGGTATTATTCCGGGACTTCTGCTGAACGGTGGTTCTGACCTAGTCCCTGGCTAATACTTGCTGCAATGCTTGAAACATAGCATTAAACCCTCAGCATGCTGATGAAACAATAAAATTGATAGTCGCTGCTGTTGTAAGCAAAAAGATCCTCTAAAGGGGACATACCGAAAAGTCGAAGCTGATATCTCTCTGCGTATACGGAAGTATCGATCTGAGGTCCCTCGGCCCTCGCATACCTAATTTATATACAGATATCATTGTAGTATACTCACCTGTAAGATTGATTATTGGGATTCTGGATACGGGAGTATATTCAAGAGGTGGGACACATGAATGAGTTTAAGTACTTAAGACATCTAATTCGTATTCTGAATCAGTTGAACTTTGTGTGAAAATTTAAGTGGATCAGTATATCGACAATCTAAGTGAATTGTTTAATACTTAAAGTGTTAAAAAGCTCAACGGTACTTGTGACTTGTCAGAAACTGATATGATCCTCTAACGCATACTCAATCAAAAATATTGTTTGTAAATATGTTTGTACATATTTCTTTACTGCTTTATATTTTCAGAAAAATACAAAAAGATTTTGATTTCTACTTTATTTTCGACGACCGATGTCTGAATGCTGAGTTTCAAAATCTAAGTAAGCTGATTGTGTTTCTGAAAATGAAACAAGTTCATTAATTTGAAACTTGAATTAAAATCAAAAATTTCAAAAACAGTTTGTGATATCTCCAAGGTCATTAACTTGAACTTGGATGATTAACTGTGAGGGAGTTGGATTCTTTAATACTGCTAAATCTATACAGTTTGTTGATAGGGGGAGTGGTTTAGAGAAGTTAATTGGAAGTGCCAGGTTACGATTCCTGGATAGTCTAAAATGTTGTTACTTATAAATGCTTGAGTAATTGCAGATAGTCCAGATTACGATCCCGAAAGCAAAGTCTAAGGGGGAGTCTGAAGACAAGTTTGAAACAAAGAAAAGCTTGTAGATGGAAAGCTAGGTGTCGATCCCAAAGCACGGAAGCTTGATAAAAGGGGGAGCCTGAAGCTGATAGAAGAAGAGAGTGATGGATGCGTACAATGTTACAATTTGAACGAACGAAAATGCAGAATGATCAAGACTGAAGAAGGTGTCATAACAGAGATTAGTCACTGAAGACTGCGTCAATATCCAAGGGGGAGTCTGTTAGTGCACTATGTCTATTGACTTCGTCTTTGTATCATGTAATAGGTTTATCAGTGCATTAGGTTATTTAGCTTGAAAGTGATGATTTAGCTTGAAGGTGTCACATGTCATTTCAAGGGAAATCATGATTTAGCTTGAACTGGTTCAAGGGAAATCATGATTTAGCTTGAACAGTTTCAAGCTAAACCTCAACACTATATATAGGGTTTAAGCTAAATCAAGTTTGAGCTTGAAGAAGACTTTTGCACATTTGACTTTTGGAGAGCTCTAGTTCTAGAGAGAGAAACTAGAGAGAGAAAGTCTCTAAGTGATTCAAGTGATTGTACAATTTCAGATCTTATATAGAATCACGTTTATATTACGTCTTGTGTGTTTCGGTCTCGATAGTTCACGGATTCCGCACGTAGAACTTTCGTTACGCAATTGTATCGGAGTCAAACCGGTCCTAACAAGTGGTGTTGATTTCTTCTCCAATGGCTTTTGGTGACATTGAGTGTGTGCAGAAGTGGGAGGCCAAAAGCAAAAAAGGGCATTAGATGAAAATGTGAGTTTCTTTAGGGGACAGACAATGAGATCTGTTATAAAGCAGGTGACATTTGACAAGAGGAAAGAGACAATGAGGTAAAATTACTATATTGCCCCTCAGTTATACACACATGTTTTATTAGGTGTCCACTTTTGATTGGTTAATATTGGTTCCTACGGTTCTCACAAATGGGGTTGGTTAATGTACAATACGAGTTGACGCCAACCCGCGCGTTGCGGCGGGATGTTATTAGGGATATCTTTAGTATAACTATATTTAAAGCAAAAATATATATTTAAAAGTAAAAAAGTTTGAAATTAGAATAGATACATAGACAACTAAATCCATAATAACTATCAATTATCATTAATTATTAAAATTAAATAAATTTATATGTTTTAACGACATTTCAATTCATGCTTTATCAAATAATATTCATCATTACTTCATGCGTGTGATTAAGTTTTTAATCAATGAGTGTTGGCCCGATATGTTAGTCCATGCTTTATCAAATAATATTCCTCAGCAATCTTAATGGCATTAGCAGTAGGGCTGGCATAACGGGTCAACCCGGTCAGTTAAGACACGAACACGATGAGACACGAACCCGAAACACGTAAACACGAACACGACACGAAATATTATCATGTTAGATTTTTGAAACACGAACACAAACCTGTTAATAAACAGGTTACACGAAACGGTCTGCTAAGACACGAAAAAATTACCAACGTATTATACGACCTGTTTAAGACACGAACACGAACTGTTAAGACACGAACACGATCATATTGGGGAAGCTGTGAACCGAATTGGGAATGGTGGTGTTTATGAAAGAGATTTAAAAATTAAGGTTTGGATTGTGGAAAAATAACCGCATATGTTTGTGAATAATTCATCCCAGGTCCTACGACTGATGATCCCGTGTCCACACCCACATATAATATTTTTTAATTTTTAATTATTAACATGTACTTAATGGGTCTTAACAGATTAACGGGTTTTAACCTGTTTAGACACGAAATCAAAAACATATTCTAAAATCAAACATAACACAAATAATTAAAACAAAAGATATGTCAAAAAGTATTGGGATTCAAATGTGGATGGGGTGCATCAGTTTAGAGTTGTCAAAAAACTTCGGTTGCTGAAAAACCCGCTTAGATCTTTGTTATTTAAGCAAGGTAATCTCCACAAGAAAGTTGAAAGCCTTAGATCGAAACTGGATGTGATTCAACAAAACATTGATCCGGACCCGTTAAACGTCGATATACGGGCTGAAGAGGCTGCTATTAGTCGTGATTTACAGGAGGCATTGTTGGATGAGGAGCGTTTCTTGAAACAAAAGTCAAAGGTAGAGTGGTTAGCGGCGGGTGATATGAACACTGCATTTTTTCATTCTTCTTTGAAAGCGAGAAATCATTTTACCAGGATTGAGGTTATTAAAGATGTAGGTGGGACTACTTATGAAGGTGATATGGTGTATAAAGCATTTGTTCAGCACTATGAGAATTTTTTTGGTTCTCAAGGTGATATTTCGTTGGAGCCGGTTCCAGATTTATTTCCGCACAGATTATCTCATAATGTTGCTACTAATATGGTTAGACAGGTAACAATGGAGGAGGTCAGAAAAGCTATGTTTTCTATTGGTAATGACAAAGCTCCTGGGCCGGATGGTTATACAGCGGCTTTTTTCAAAAGTGCGTGGTCTCTGGTTGGCACGGATGTATCTAAAGCTATTATTGATTTTTTCGAGACTGGTAATATGCTTCGGGAGATGAACCATACTCTTATTGTCCTTATTCCTAAGGTTTCGACTCCTACAAGTGTTACTGATTTCCGTCCGATTGCTTGTTGTAATGTCTTCTATAAATGCATCAGTAAAATTATTTCAGAAAGAATTAAAGGGGCTCTAAAAGACATTGTTAGCATCAACCAATCTGCTTTTGTTCCTGGTCGGAAAATTTCGGATAATATTCTTTTAACCCAAGAGTTAATGCATAATTATCACAGAGACGTGGGTCCTCCTAGATGTGCGTTTAAAGTAGATATTCAGAAAGCGTATGATACGGTCGATTGGAGGTTTCTTAAAACTGTTCTAAATGGGTTTGGTTTTCATAGCAACATGGTTGGGTGGATTATGACGTGTGTTTCAACGACCTCATTTTCGGTCTGTGTTAATGGCACGGTGCATGGTTTTTTCAAAGGTAAGCGTGGGTTGAGGCAAGGAGATCCAGTGTCCCCTTATTTATTTACTCTCGTTATGGAGGTCTTAACTGGTATTCTTCATCATTCGGTCAGAATTGATTCTTCGTTTAAGTTCCATAACAGATGTGAAAGGCAGCAGATTATAAATCTTTGTTTTGCGGATGACTTATTTCTCTTTGCAAAAGGGGAAGTGAATTCAGCTAATTGTATTATGTCTTCTCTTGCGAGATTCACCAAGATGTCCGGATTGGTTCCTAGTAACCAAAAAAGCACGATTTTCTTTTGTAATGTTAAGGAACATGTTAAACAAGCTATTCTGGATATTATGCCTTTTACGGAAGGAAAATTACCCGTGAAGTACTTGGGGGTTCCTCTCATTTCGGCTAGGCTTGGTTACAATGATTGTCGGGTGCTTGTGGAGAGATTGGAAAAACGCATTATGCATTGGAGGAACAAACTTTTATCATTTGCAGGAAGGCTTCAACTTATTATTTCAGTTCTTTCCTCTATGCATATTTACTGGTCATCGGTTTTCATCTTACCAGCTAGGATTATTCAGGAGTTAGAAGCTAAAATGAGAAATTTCCTATGGTCTCAGGATTCTCCGTTCAGCAAAGGTAAATCTAAGGTGTCTTGGAAGGTGGTTTGTACGCCTAAATACGAAGGGGGATTGGGTATTAGACGAATTGGAGATATGAACAAAGCTTTAATGTCTTCTCATAATTGGAGTATTGTTTCGAAGCGTGACTCTCTATGGGTTGATTGGATATATTCGTACCGGTTAAAAGATAAGAGTTTTTGGGTTAGCAAAACCCCTTCGAATAGTTGTTGGTCTTGGCGGAAAATCACTCAATTACGGCCTTTGGTTAGGAAGCATATTTGGTCGGAGTTGGGGAATGGTTTTAATACTTCAGCATGGTTCGATAATTGGAGTGTGTTGGGGCCTCTGGCTGACTTTGTCTCGGCCAGAAATATTGCGGATGCAGATTTTAGGTTGGATAACTCCGTGGCTGATGTGTATTCTAATGGTGCTTGGTTGTGGCCTACGGCTTGGAGGGATTTATTTCCGGTTCTTAATCAGATTGATCAAGTTCATTTGGAGGCTGCAAAGGTCGATAGATTATTATGGAAAGATGGCGATGATGTTAATGAGTTCTCGTCTTCGGGGGTATGGCATTCTCTTCGGCATAGAGAACCGGAAGTCGATTGGAGCAAAATTGTGTGGTTCGGCCAGTGTATTCCGAGACATGCTTTCATGATGTGGTTGATTATGAAAGGTAAGCTTCTCACACAAGATAAAATTCTGAAATGGGATTTCGATCGGAGAAAAAACATGAACATGATGTGTTGTTTATTATGTTATGAGAATTTTGATTCTCACAAACACTTGTTTTTCGATTGTAAATATGCTTCTCAAGTGTGGTGTACAGTGAGAAATAGGGTGGGGATGGATACGGTTTCGGCAAAATGGAGTGAGATTGTTAGCTGGCTTTGTTCTCGTGCGCAACAAAAGCAGGTCGATACTTATGTTGCTAAATTACTTGTAGCTGCTGTTGCGTATAGTATTTGGCAAGAGAGGAATGTCAGATTGTTCAGAAACCAATTAAGACCTCCTGAGAAGGTTAGTGAAGTAATTGTGAAAACAGTTCGGTACAAGTTAATGGGAGCAAAACTGAAGAATACCGTTAGGGTGCGCAGAGTCTTTGAAGAATGGGAGATCCATACGAAAGAAAAGGACGATGATGGGGGATGATTAGCTGTGTGTTTGGATAGTCTAGAAGTCTTGTCTAGGTGTTTTCCTTTTGGTTGTTTTTTTTTATGTCGGTTTGATTTGTTTTGGTTTACTTTCACGGGGAATGCCCCTTGATTGAACTAGTGTAGATCCTCTACACTACTTGTTTTATTTGGTTGTGAATATATAGAATCACCGGGGTAACCCTTTACCCAAAAAAAAAAAGAGAACATTTTTATCATGTACACATTTCCTCTAAAATAATCAAATTCAAATTAATTAGCATTAATTTAAATGAATTGAAATTGTTACTTGGGTTGTTCTTTCGCAAAGATTTTGAAGAAACCTTCCAACTCTTTCATAAATTATGTTCATACTCCATTAAGAAGAACAAAGTACCCTACTTTTCTACATTAATTATCCATATAAATCCATAAAACCACTATTTCGAAACAAAATCATTACCAAAATCGCTACATATAAGTTGAAGCATATGGGACTCAGATTCTAACCCGTCCGTAACGACCGGAACTCCGTAACTCAAAGCATCGGAATCGTCGGCGTCGTGATCTGACAATGATTCTGGTGACATTTCGGTGAGAAAGTAATCGCCCGACGCTGGTGACCGTATTGTGGTGTTACGATTTAAAAAACGATAGTCATGGAAACGGATAGATATAAGTATGTTCCTTTGATGTTGAACGTGATTGATTGGGTTCGAGTTACGAACAAAGTTTATCGTTGGAAGCGGTTCGTATTATATGAAATGCACCTCTAATATTTAGTTTGATATTATACACTACATTTATTTGATAATGGCTTGATAAAAGAAAAAAGAAAAGGGAAACAGTTAAGATGGAAACGGTGTGAAGGATTCAACCAACATTGGATATCCATTGATGTGTGCGACAACCACTACAAAGAATTGTCTTTTCTAATATGTAAAAATAAAGGGTGTGACTTTTAAATAAAAAAGACATAACCCAGGTTACTAATTGTATAAGGGTATAATTCCCTAACGTACGATGTGTACGAGATGAAATTATGCACGCTATAAAACTCAAAAACCCTAATCACGCATGTTGAAAACCATAATAACGCATGTTGAAACTCATAATCACGCATGTACAAAATCAGAAATCACGCATGAGGTAAAAAACCTAATCACGCATATTATAAAACTAATCACGCATGTTATATTTTCACAGCCTACGTTACGTAAAATTGTACAATACACTTTCACTATAAATATATGTATAAAGTGCTACACATATAGATATAGTTAATGTGTTTACACCTAAGTAATTGTTATTGTTATTAAATATAATTTTTGAACTAGAGTCCCTTTTTTAGTGTAACTAACGCAGCCGTCGGTGTTTCATGACGAAACCAACATCGCCGCAGACCACCTGATCGACTAAACCCATCGAAGGTGGATGTTGCACCATAACAAATACATCAAGTCAAAGACGCCATCGATCGTTTTAGAGAGAGAAATATGATGATCTTCAAACGAAGACAGGTCACCTTCAACCGGTGGAAAATCAAAAGAAAAAATTGAGAAAAGAGAAGGTGCTGTGAGTTTTTAATGGGTTTTTTTTATGTGTGCCTTAAGGTTAAACAACCACATCATGGCCGAAAATTATGAGTGGAATAATAGTGTTCTTGCACTTGAATGTTCAAACTTAAAAGGCCCTCTTGATCAACCATACCTTGGCCGATTTTTAGAGAGTAAATTCAAGTCCTGTATCTTAATTTTCAAACTTTAAAAAACTTGAATATTTACCCTCTTTGGCCGAAAATTCCTATGAGGAATTATCAAGTCTTACACTCAATAAAAATGATCATCTTGTTTAATGAGAGATGTTGTTGCAAAATGTCACGCCCCGAAATATCAGAGCTGGCGTGACTAGACTGGTATCTTCATTGCACAGCGGAAGCAAATAAGCTAAGACTTTTAGAAAACGAACGCCCTAAGTACTCAAATCTCCAAGGTCCTCCTATTCCAACCGTGCCATAACTTTGAAAAGTAACATGAGAAAGAAACATGCGAAAAATCAACATAAAGTTGAGCGAGTTCATAGTTTGTTTGTAAAAGATTTGAAATAAATCCTTTTGAATAACCGGTTTTTGAAATATTGTTGAGAAAACGAATTTAAAATCATTTTCTTGTCATGTTATACGGAAACTCTGTATTTTAACGCATTATATTCGCAAAAACCTTGCTTTTATAAACTCTTGTGTTTGTAAAACTTGTATAACCGTCAATGTCCACCCTGACATTAACGACATACATGCATAATCCTATGCTTTGAATTTATATAGAACATGGTATGTAATTTGTAAAGACGTATTGAAACTGAGTTCTGTATATGTAAGGAATACGAGATCACTAATGGTTCGTGAGGCCACTAACATATGTAACGACATAGGAAGCCACCAAACCTAGGCATTTTTGTCGAGTTCGACTGAGACACAAAAGCACTCATTGGTAGAAGTAGGCCAAGAGTGGGGTTGCCTGAAACCCATTAGATCTAACCCTTCTGTTTCGTGGTCTAAATGTATACGTTGACTAATGATGCTTATGGTACCCTATTCGTCACGTGATCTATGTATCATTCCTTAGTTTGATGTACCTCTTTGTACTTGTATTTTCCCGTAGTTTAGAAAACTAGAATTCGTGTGTATGCACATTTCAAAAAATACTCTTGTTTGAAAAACCGGTATAAAACATATTCTTTTCGTAAACCATTTGTGTCAGTTAAAACTTGTTTGTAAAATGGTTTAGAAATATGTAATTCATGTTTATTGAAAACCTTGTATGCTTTGCAAAAAGTACATGTCTTTCCACCCCGAAAACATTTATAAAAATGTAAAACCGTAAAAAGCTGGGGTTATGAACTCACCTGGATTTCCATGTGCAAAGCTAGCTAAATACGACTCTGTGATGTTGTTCCCAAAATGAGACTCGCTAGCGTGCATTCTACAATATTCCTAACACGGAATATCTTATAAGTTTCTAAATAAACGTAGTAACTAAACTACATGTCATCGAGCTCTACCGAATCGTTAACAGAACAATTCACGGTAAGTTGTTAACTTAAATGAACGAAGAAGTTATACTCGTTAGCTTGTTTAACGTCGATAATAACTAATAAGTCTTGAAAAGACTTGATTCTCGAGATATTTGAAAGTAAATAAATATTTATCACAAAATATATAAATATATCGTTAAGATCGCTTGTCGTCCTGAGAAGTCGTACGTATATATATAGAGCACGCCGTTTAGGCGTTTAAAATAAATATATAAACTATATTTATTTATTAAGAATCGTCGTGTCGTTGGGTATTCGAAATAAATATATAACTATATTTATTTAAGTAAAATGATCGTCGTGTTGTTTGATTGTTAAAATAAATATACAATATATTTATTTTTATGAAAAGAAGTCGTATTTATAAAACGCCGTCGAAAGTAATCGTATATTTGTATCTGTTTTTCAAAAAGATTATTTGTATCCGATCGTTTTGGTTTATAATAAAACACGTTATTTTTACGGATTTTCTCGAAAAACGGGCAGAGTTTCCTCTGTTTTTGGACGCCCCCGACAACGCAAGTTGTCGTTATTATTCAAAGTTCAATCAATAATCAATCATTAATATATAAAATTTCATAAAAACGACAAGGTATAAGATAAACACTAATTCAATTTGGTTCGAGCTCGTTCACGTGAGATGTTAAAACTATATAAAACGTAATTAAATAAATCGCGTCACTAATTCTTTACCAATCCTCGTGTCGATTTACAGAATGGTTTAACTGAGTTGACCGAGTCAACTGAGTTGACTCGGTTTAACCGTGTTGATCGAGTTGGCCGAGTCGACACGAATCATGAACCGTGAACCTGACCGAACCGGACCCGCTTGTTAACTCGCCTCACGAAACCCGAACCGAAACAGCTTGACCCGAGCCGAACATGAATCTGGGAAGGAGTGACCCGCTGACTTGTTGACCTGAGCTTTGACTCGTGTTGACTAGGCCCAATACAGCAATAAAACCCGTACTATGCCCTTCCACTCCGCCGACCACCACTGCAGCGGCTCGGTTACCGTCGGTGAACCTTCTCCGGCGTCGTTTTTCGTCGGAATCCACAAAATGAAAAGCAAAAGAACCCGATTAACAAGGTATCACGACTAGATTTGTGAAAAGGTTGAGCGTTGGTTGACTTACCGGAGACGTCGTCATCATCATCACAGCAGAACAGCGGCTGCCAGATCCCCTCTGCTCGTCGGTCATCGGAAAACTGCTTGTTGCCGTTGTCGTCCAACCACCCGTCGCCGTGTACGGCGGCGCTGCCGCCGTCATCAACTTCCGTCGTCTCTCTCCCTCTCCTCGGTCTCTCTCTCTCTCTCTCTCCGTCTCTCTCTTCTGTTCGTAGCCGCCGCACCACCACCAGACGGTGGTGGTGGTGGTCGCCGGTCAGTTCATCGAGGAGGAAGGGGGTGAAGTTGGTGTGGGTGCTCGACGGATCGGGGAAGCCATCGCCGACAACCGGCCGATGGTCTCTTGGTTGGTTGTTGGTCTTCATCGAGAGGATGTAGATGTGAGAGTGTAGGTGTTTGTCTTGTCTGTGTGTATATATTTGCAAACAAAGAGAGGTGAGAGTAAGAGCATTCACATTCTATCCATCAAAATATGTGAGGGAGAGTTTTTATATTATAAAGGGTATAAAAAGTGGTTGTGAGTGGAGGAGAGAGAAAATGTTACTGTTCATCTGTATATTTGGGGGGACACTGTTCACCCAGTATAATTTTTTTAATATATATTGAAAGTGGTTGTGAGTGAATGAGAGAGAAAAATGTGATGATAATATTATTTAATTGAAAAGGAGAGAGAAAAAATATTTGTTTTTAGTGAAAATATATTGATATAGGAGTTATTTTTTAGTGGAATGTATGTATAATTTGATGGTTTGGATGTGAATGCTCTAATATGTGTGTGTATTGTGGGTTTATTTGCAGATGAGAAGGAAAGGATCAAGTTCTTGAGTATTAATAGAGTGAGGGAAAGATGGAAAGTTTTTATTGTCTTTTATGTATTCAAATTACATTCAGATTAGTTGTTTTATCCTTTGAAACAAGATCTCTTGAAGGGATTTGAAGAGATTTGTAAAGATTTGTAGAGATTTGCAAAGATTTGTAGAGATATTATATGATCTTGATAAGATTTTTAGGGACAAGATCTAATATATTATGTGCAGGTTTAGGCTTGTGGGTTTTAGGCTTGGGCCTAGGGCCCACAAACCCATCTCATGTGTAAGTGGCCTGTAATTCCTACGAGACACGTTTTAAAACCGAAATCACCGTAGCCTAGTAAAATAATATTTCAGAGTTAAAAAAAACACGTAAAAATAATGTCGGTATCCGTCGTTGTCGTGTTTGTGCGTCGATAACGGTAATAATCGCGAAAAAACACATCTTTGTCGTCTTTAATCCGTTTTTCGATCCGGTTTCGAACACGGTTACTAAAATTTAATTACGAAGCTAGAATATGTCGTAAAAATTTAATATTTGTCGGCGTTGTCAGTATTTCGTACGTTTTCGTTCATTGCCGTTTAATATTCCGCAGATTTCCCGCAGACCGTCATACGCGTACTGTAGAACCGCATAGGCGTTCCTAAGCTTACTGAGGGACTAATTAAGTTAATTTGCGTCGTAAACACTATTTATTGTCGCGTTAATCGCCTGTTAATCACGTAATTAAGAGCCGTAAATCACCGGTTGTCACACAAAAGATAAGTAAATCTTCTCTTGATCTTATCAAAATTTGCATGTAATATGATTGGCCAAAAACTTTAGGGAAGACCACCAAAGGGGGCGGCCCAATGGGGTTTTTTTTTGCCAACTTCTTTTAAAATTTTATATAAAATAAGTCTTGCATTTAAATTTTATAACTTTTATGAATTATAACATCACATGTTATAAGACTTATACAACCTTTTAAAATGTTATTTAACCCATTAAATAACAAAATAAAATATTCACTCAAAATAAAGTATCCATATAATTTATTAGTTTATCAAGTGCAATTATTTAAAAAACCAATTTCTAAATATTATAAGTGTTAATATTTATTTGTTGGATCATATCATAAATAAATATTATAAGTGTTTGTCTAGCTTGTATTTGGGTATGACTCGACTTAGATTATAACGTACTAGCCACATCAATTTAATATGTATCTTGGGCATACAGAGTTCAACAGTTTTTACACCCAGTTAAAAATAAATTATGCTTTTGCTCACAACTAAAAATTACCATTTTGTCCTCGGTTCAAAATTACGATTTTGACCCGTTTAAATTTACAGTTTTGCCATTAGTTTAGTTTTTCCCCACCCGACAAAGTACGATTTTGTACTCAATTTAAATTTATATTTATATTTTTGCCATCGTTTTCCTTTGCTTTCCCAGTTAAATTACGATTTTGCCCCGGTGTAAAATTACAATCATGCCTTCGTTTTAGTTTTTTTTTTTTTTTTTTTGACAAAACTATAGTAGTGTTTTGTTTTAATTGTTTTACTTGGTGTAATTTTTATTCGTGTCAGGCAGCCTGGCACACACTCATTTATCCTGAAAAATTACAATTTTGTCACCTGTTTAAAATTATTGTTTTTCTATCGTTTTTGTTTTTCTTAAGCAAAAGTTTGATAGTGTTTTAATTTAATTGATTGACTCAATGTAATTTTTTTAAGATCGTGTTATGAGTAGTATGTACAAGTAAACGAAATACATATACACATGTTATGAGAGATAAATATTCAGCTTAGTGCACCGCAAAACGGGCGGGGCAAAATCTAAAATCTAGTTTATACAATTAATTAATAGGTTACTAATATTTACACAAGATTTCATCCCTACTTTTTTATATTAACTAAATTATGCAAGTCTTAAAATGAGTACTACAAAAAAAAAATTATCTGAACACCGAGGGGTAGGTGCTGTCTTAAAATTAAGGAGAAATCATCTTAATACCGAGTACTACAAAATGAGGAAGCACGAAATATTCACAACCCAAAAAAACATAAATAATAAATAAATAAATACATAAAAAGAACATGCCATGCCAACAAACGACATCGTTTAACCCAGCCACTTGTTCCTAGAGAAAAATGAAACACTCCAAAGAAACAAGAGGATTTTCCAACGACTCACTTGCCTGCACCTCCGTCTCCGGCAACGGCGGCACGCCACCCTCCTCAGTCTTCTCCTCACTTTCCACAGCAGCCACCGGCAACATGTCATCGGATTTTTCAGCAGAACTCTTCTCCGTTACTTTACGCCGTTGACACGTTTCCCCACGCACCACTGGGGACCTCGATCTCCGAGCCGTAACTTCTCTCCGCCCGTCATTCGCCGGCCCCACATTCCGGTACCGCGGCGTGTTCGTCGTAATTCTAGACGGCGACTGCCGCTTTCTCTCCGGCGAAGGTGCCACGTGTCTCCTAGCAACCGGTCTTGCTACTCTCTCCTTCCTCGGCGGAAACTCGCCGGAATTACCCACCGGACGCTTCCTAACCACCTTCTTCGCCGGCGGAGACTTGTTCTTCACTTTCTGCGTAACTTCACCGTCGTCATCCACCTCAATCTCCTCCTTCCTACCATCCGCCGCCGTCGTTGCTGCAGAAAAACTCTCACTGTAGCTATACATCTCCGAAACCTCCGACACGTTTTCTTCAACTTCAACCGTTAAGTTTTCCGCTCCACCGTCAAGAAGTTGACGGTTGGTTAACGGGACTGGTGGTTGTTGGGGTTTGGGTACGATGGGGGTTTCTGAGAGGACTTCTTTTACTGTTTCTTCTTCTGGTGGTGGTGGAGTGGGAGGTTTGGGTGGGTGTCGGTGGTTGACGGCGGCGGTTGTTGTTAGACAGCAACCCATCGATGGGAGGATTCTGTGGTGGGGTATGGAGTTGTGCAGCTAAATTTGGGGATGACAAATGGTGTATAGGTTGGTGCATTGATTGAGGCTTTTTAGGTAAAAAGTGAAGGGGGTTGTTTGGATGCAAGTCATGGATTTTTAGTTTTTATTTATTTTTTGTTTTTTAGCAAAGTTTTCAAAATGCAAGTTATAGAAACATTAGGTTGTTTTTCTTAACGGAAAGAGTAAACTTCCGTTTTGCTCCCTGTGGTTTGGTCACTTTAACGGTTTTGCCCTAAACCTTTCAAAATAGCCAGTTTACTCCCTGATCTATGACGTCATTCTCCAGTTTGCTCCCCGCCCCTTAACCTCATCCATTTGTGCTGTTAACTCATGTCACGTGCAAATCACCTGAGGGGCATTTATGTCTTTTCCCAACCCTGATTAATGAATCACATTTAAAACTCTAATAACCCATTATCTGCTACCCCATTTCATCTTCTTCCCCATCACATTCAAAACCCTAACTTCCATTCAAAATAAACATATATCAGATCTACACATACACTCTCTCTCTCTCCTCATTTTCCACTCTCTCACTCTCTACATAAGCTTTCTCTCTCCTCATCTTTTGTTCATCCCCTATTTTGATTTTTTGCTTCTAGTCCATGACAGATTAAAAAAAAGACAAATTTGTAACCAATTTGAGCTCAAAAGTGCTAGATTACCGATCACTATCCAAGTGATCCAAAGATATAGTAGACGCATGTGGTGGATGTTCCAGGGTATTCTGGTGGTGGTTGTTGCAGATCTAAACACATCTATCGCAATGGTAGGGGTTGTTTGGGGTATTCTGGTGGTGGCTTCAGATCTGAAATCGTCCATCGTGGGGTGTTGGTTGTTAAGGGTTTCCCAGTGGTGGATGATGGTGGCTGCAGGTGGTGGTGACTGAGGGAGGAGGAGGTGGCGGTCGATGATAATGGTGATGGTGGTGGAAGTGGTGACGGAGGGAGGAGGTGGCGGTCGATGATAATGGTGATGGTGGTGGCAGTGGTAAAAAGTTTGGATCTGTATGTCTGTTGTATGAGAGATGCATAGAGTTTTTATTTTCTGAAATCGGTTCTAGATCTGGTGATTACGAGCTTAATTTGTTGGATTATCTGATTTTTTTTTGTGAATTTTGTTTAGATTTGAAGTATGTGTGTTTTTGGTTTGCTTTTTTGATGACAGAATATTGAATCGATTGATATATCTCTGTTAGATCTGTAAATTTAAAGGCAAGGGTTTTTATTGAGAATTGGGTAGCTTGTTCGAAGGAGACGAGCGTTTCAAACCCGACTGTTCAACAGCGGGTGGTTGTGGCTGGTGGTAGTCGGCGGAAAATGGTGTTCGGGTGGTGATAACTGTGGTAGGTGGTGGTACTGGGGTGGTGGGTGGCGGGCGGTGCCAGTGATGTCAAGTGGTGAGTGTAGCATAGAGAGATCTTGTAGGGTTTTATTAAAGAGATGGTTGGGAAAAGACATAAATGCCCCTCAGGTGATTTGCACGTGACATGAGTTAACAGCACAAATGGATGAGGTTAAGGGGCGGGGAGCAAACTGGAGAATGACGTCATAGATCAGGGAGTAAACTGGCTATTTTGAAAGGTTTGGGGCAAAACCGTTAAAGTGAGCAAACCACAGGGAGCAAAACGGAAGTTTACTCTAACGGAAAAAACTACATTTCATTAGAGGTGTACAAAAAATCGAACTAACCGAATTAACCGATAATACCGAACTAAAAAACCGAACCAAATAAAAAATCGGTTGGTCAGTTAATGATTTTTTGAAAACCGAAAGTAGCGGGTCGGTTATGGTTATCTTTTTTTTCATTCCCACCTTGGTTTTAAATTGCGTGATGCGCTCTGATGCGTTTAGTCCAAAAATCTGATGCGCGATGCGAGCGCATCATGTATGTGATGCGTTCTTTATAAAAAAAATAGTTAAAAATTATTTATACATAAAAACTTATAAAAACATACTTAAAGTAAAACAACTGACGTAATTAGAAGGTAAGAGTTGTGTTTTTTGGTTGAAATCAAGCATGGTAAGATGTTAATTATGGAAAAAACCGAACACAGTTCATAAAATCTGGAAAAAAGCATAAGAAACAATGTTGCGTGCATCAGAGCGCATTATGCGATGAGCGCATCATGCGAAATGTGCGCAATATTCTCACATCACGTAAACGCATCGCATCAGCTGTTGCGATGCGCTCTCATTAGCGCATCGGGCGCATCACGCATTATGCGCGCATTTTAAAACCAAGATTCCCACCATAACCGAACCGAACCGACGTGTAATAAATCTTTGTAGGATTTAGGACTTTTCACAATATTTTTAATATTTGATGTTTTTGACTGAAGATTTTTGTACTTATGGGTTTTTTTCATATTATTTTGTGGTATTGGTTGGATGTTTATTTGAATTTATGAAACGTATTATATCACTTTATTTGATATCATTTTGTTTGAATATTCAATAATAATTGGTATTAATATTATAAATTATATGTATTCTTTAATACTATGTAATATATTAATATATACAAATATGTAATAACAATTTATTCCATGTTAAAAAATAAGCTATTTTTAGATAAGCTAAATACACGGTTAACCACCCATAACCGACCCGCTATAACCATCAAAACCAAATAACCATAACCACCATAACCGATCGGTTATGATTATGGTTATCCAATAACCGACATCATGGTTATGGTTATGGTTTTTGGTTAAAACCGACCCATGCACACCCCTACATTTCATCCTCAAAAGTGTTGTACAGATTAAATTGACATATGCTACTAAGCCAATCATCTTATTTATGATCACCAAAATTTAAACAGAAAATTACATCATAGATTCCAGATTCAATACCTCGAAACGTTTCCATTTGCTCCACTGCATGTTTTTCTTCGCTCTGTGTTTAATCCATAAGAATGTTATCGCTTGCATCTCCCCAAATATTGCATCTATGTTAACTCGTTTACCTCCGAAGATGGTTTAATTTCTCATTTTCCATATGCCTCAACACGTTGCCAGAATTATTCCTTGTATAAAATTCCTCTTCGGTTATTCGATTTTCGCATTATTGTGAAATTCCAGTAGTTCTTCCAGTTGCGTCGAGAGTTCTTCCAATTCGGATGGGGCTAAACGGTAAGGTACACGAGCTATAGGGGCTGCTCTAGGAGTTAGCTCGATTTGAAATTCAACTCGACGATGAGGTGGAAGACCAGGTAATTCTTCGGGAAATACTTCGGGATAGTCGCGAACGATAGGAATATCTTCGATCTTCTTTCCTCCGTGATAATCCAGGAAATGTCGAGTTTGACGGAGCTTTGATCCCAAGATGATCGATTTGATGATAAGAAATGAGTAGAAGATAGAAACGACACCGAGCAATCAGTTATAATTTGGTCTCTATTGATAATCCAACATTACAGCACCGTCAGACCAGTTGGACATCATATCCTCTCTGGGATCCAAAAGCTTGTCCAAATGGGAACCCCAACTCCCTATTTATAGGCACAACCTATCTGCCCTTATGTACCTATGTCCATCCGTCCGGACGAACTTTACAATATCAAAGACTAATGGCGGATGGGGTTTTGGACATTCTGTTGTCCATCCGTCCGGATGTAATTCTCCATCCGTTCGGATGGACCTTGACAATACTATACCGTGTCCAACTTTTCACTATTCTATACAATATTCAACACAAGCTCTATCTAGCTATTCGCACAGTGGCGGACATACAAAATATGCACCAACAAGATCGTTAATGATAGTTAGCTCTCTCTCTCTCTCCTAACATTCATTGCCACTCATCAATATTAAGGAGATATAAATGACATCTGGGAAGATAATTATGATAATTATCAGAATGGCCGCCTGAATCATTAATGCAAGAGATTTTATCTCTTATGTTCTCTTTGTTTTCTGACAGAAGAGTAAATAACAAAGAAAATAGAGATAATAAAATCTAAAGTAGGTAGATGACATTTAAGGCAAACTTCACTTTTACTATAAATGTCTTCCACTTTGAACTAACACTGTCACTTTCATCCAACTGAAAAACCCTAGAAAACCATTCATCTTCTTCAACTTGTACACCAAAAATGGCAAGAATACATCCTGACTACTTTCCACTTCCATGCCATCCTTATCACAATCTAAGAATCAGGACTAACTTTGAGGGTCCAGCATGGGAAGGATGCCATGTCATCCTGAACATGCTCATGGAAAGCCCACTAGCCTATGCTTTATCAGCACACATAATGGTCTATCCGGAAATTGTAACACCCCGAAAATATAAAACTTTATATTTAAAATTATAAAGTATAAAGTAAACAAAAACAAACTAACTAGGAATAAATAACCTAGTTAGTCATAAGTGTAGTTGTTACAAAGGAACTTGGATAAAAACCCTTAGGGTAATTCAAGTAAAGATAAGGGACCAAAGTGGAACATGTGCTAATTAGTTTTAATAAAAAAAATTAACACACCAAAACACACACTTGGTGTGTTCTGGTCGCGCACAAACACAGAGCCAGGAGAGGCTTCCCAAGCTCAAACCCTAGTTATCAAGAATTGACTAAATTGAAGGCCAAATTTCGTTCCAAATCGCAATCCAAGCATAGAATAGTGATCTCCTCTAAAAGAGGATCATAAGGTATGTAATTTCCATGGAAAACCTTCATCTAAATTTCCGAGTGAATTCATGAAATTCAGAATTGATGTTGCATGTTAGTTGTTTGGAATGAAATAGTGTCTAGGGATGAACCCTAGTCAACTACTTGTTAAAATTTCGCCTATTTCTTGTGAAATTCATAATCACCATTGAAGGTGATAAGTGGGTTTTGTAGAATTATGTTGAACACTAGGATTGTCTTTGTTAACTTAGTGTATTTGAGCTCTATGAAGCAAATCCAGATTTATTGATATGAAAATTTGTCATGAACATGTGAAATGATGTTTAAATCTTGGTTAAATAGTTAGTCAAGAACTTGATTTTTGAATTGTATGAAATCATGCTCATTAGGTGTTTGATATAATGCCTAAGAGAAGATAAATGTAGAGAACTTGATTTTTTTTTTTTTTTTTTTACTATAAGAGAATTCTAAACACCCATGGTTGAACTCTATAGGCAAGGAAATCGGAACGTCAAGCGGACAAGCTAATGGCGATACGCGTTTGAAGGGAACGCTTGGAAGGTATGTAACCACGGTCTCGTTACGTTATGTTTATTATGTATTTTTACTAGTAGACTTGAATTTAGAATAGTGTATGAATTTGGATGTCTAGTCGAAGTGACGAAAAACACTAGACAAGTAAATGGGTTAAATGTTGGTTAGAACAAGTTTGGTATGTTGTAAAATGGTGGTTCCCATTAAACAACCAAACGGGTCAAACAATGGTGGAATTTGTAAGTGTTGAAGTGACTAAAACGTCACTCATTATGATTGAGTTATAAAAACGTAATCCATGGAATGGATGTGAAACGCTAAGAATGACAAGCCCGGGGATGGGTAATTATGGTTAGATACTAATGTTGATGAATTATGCAAGTATGTAACTAGATTCGTTACATTGGGTGAATTTTGGTAATTAGCATATGTGTAGTCGAAATGTAGAATAAAAGTTGTGTTTATTTTTAAGCGATAATGTTCGCTATATTGAATAATAGGTCAAGAATTGGTTAGGTTTCGTTGGTAGTCATCATAATGGAGGATTCCGTAGATGAGCCAAACGGGTCGAATAATCAAATAATGAGTGGCTATTATAGATTTTGAGCCCGAGTGACGGGTAGCGAAATACTAAACACGCAAACCGATGATGGGAGCGTGGGTGTTGAAAATAAAGAACCCATGATTGGGAGCTTCTCGATTAGAAGAGATATCCCGTTCATGGAAGTTTGGGTAAAATGATTAAATGGATCAAACAACAAAGTTACAGCACCTACCGTAAGTTACGGTCTCCATCGTAACTTACGGTAGAAAATAAAACTTTACGGCAGTTCTATACTGCCTTATGGCAGACACAAGTGATCCAGCTTCTACCGTAACTTACGGTGGCTACCGTAAGTTACGGTAGAGCCTTGACATTTATGTTAAATTTTGCATATCCTTGTTAATCGAACCCGTTTTTAGCGTAGTTTCGATTATGTATTATTTCTAAGAACTCTAATATTAGTTTTTGGTAAAAAAAAATTCAGTTTCTAGGTATTGCAAGGGTACGGATGGCGATCAAGCAAGTTTTTGAAGAACCGAACACAACTTTTGAAGCTTCCGCTATTTCATAACTTTGTTAAACAATGTTTCTATTTCTTTTGAATGTAAATAACTTGCAAATCAGGTCATGAATGTTTTAACTAGTCGTTGGTTGGCTAGTTTTGATTACTCGGAACCTTGTTTTGGTAACTATCCTTTAATTTAGACACATTTTATATAAATCCTAGGAATTTTTTTATTAAATTCAAGTAATAATTAGAAGGGTGTTACAGAAATCTTGCAGATGTTCTAGAAAAATGCAAGAATTCTACTGCACGAGGGGAGGGGACTAACTTCCATTGGAAGTTATGTGCTTGGTAAATCAATCATTGTCACTAAGGACATCATCAGACAGGTTCTAAACCTTAATGATGATCACAATGTTCTCATTTTTACAAGAGAACAAATTAATGAGACCCTAACCCAAATGGGGTACAATCCGGATAACCCAAACAGGCCAATCTTCAAAACTGGATTCATCAAGCCATGGCAGTATCTGGTAACTCAGATGGGGGTATGTTTTTCTAAGAAAATCATAAACCATCATGAAGTCTCCTACAAGTTGATGGAACCTATACATGAACTTGTACAGGACATCCCTTATAATTTCTCTCATTATCTAATGAAAGATATTACAAGTAACCTGTGATCTGGCAGGCCTTTCTTAGTGTATCCTCGTTTTCTAATGATGGTGATCACTAACCAGCGGGGATTTGGAGGCATTCCTGCATGGTTCCCCAAAGGAGAAGCGGTACTCCAACAGAGTATCAGGCACACAATGCTAATACCAACTACTCATAACACAGGTTTGGAGACCCATCTTTGGCTATTCCATCAGATCATCTATGGAGAGGAGGATATAGAACTTGATTAGTTTGTTATGTTTTTTTTTTCTTTTGTTTGTTAAAAGTTTATCTATAACGTTTTTACATATTTATTTTCTGTTGACCTGGTTAGGAAGAAGGAAAAACAAATGGGTAAAAAGCACATGGTAAAACTGTCACACCCCAAAATTATCAGAGCTTGGCGTGACTGGACCGGTATCTTCATTGCACAGCGGAAGCAAATAAGCAAAGACTTTCTAGAAATTGAACGCCCGCTAAGTACTCGAATCCCCAATGGTCCTCCAATTTCAACGGTGCCATAAATTCTGAAAAGTAACCTGAGAAAGAAACATGCGAAAAATCAACATAGAGTTGAGCGAGTTCATAGTTTGTTTGTAAAAGATTTGAAATAAATCTTTTTGAATAACTGGTTTTTGAAGTATTGTTGAGAAAACGAATTTAAAATCATTTTCTTGTCAAGTAAACTTTGTACTTGTAACGCCTTATGTTTGTAAAACCATGTATTTGTAAACTCTTGTATTTGTAATGTTCGTATAACCGTCAATGCCCACACTGACTTTGACTACATGCCCGCATAATCCTATGCTTTAAAATTTATATGAAATATGGTATGTAATTTGTAAAAGTCAGGTATTTCTGTAAGTATGTATGTCCCTGGTATGTAGCAATAAGGAAAAAGAGATCACCACTGGGTTGCAAAGCCAATGGTATGTGTGAAGTGATGCAGGAAGACTCAAACCTAGCAGATTTTGGCGTCGAGCACATAATCACCTCATGGTCCACTCAGCGGACTCAAGAGTGGGGCTCGCTACACCTGAATAGATCTATCACTCATGTCCCTCGGTCCTACAACGAGGATTAATGGCCTTAAGTTCTACCTACCCACTCACATGATCTAAGTAGTATGCCCTCCTTAAGCTAACTATACCATGTATAAAGTGTCTGTAATAATTGTAACATGTATTTTACCCCAGCCTCTAAGGCTGAACCTCCCCAGCCACTAAGGCTGAACCTCCCCAGCCTCTAAGGCTAACTCCACAGTCTCTCTATATTATCACCAGACCATCCATCCCTAGTCATGAAAATCATTCACATTTGTTTTGTAAAAACCGATATATTTAGTATAATCCATTCGTAAACCATTTGAGTTTCCTCGAAATCCATTTGTAACATGATTTAGAAATATGAGTTTTCGTTCGTTCAAAAAAACTTTGTATGTTCTTGCAAAATGTGCATGTCTTTCCACCCCGAAAACATTTACAAGAATGTAAAACCGTAAAAAGTGGGGTTATGAACTCACTTGAATTTCCTTGTGCAAAGCTAGCTAACTACGACTTCGTGATTTCGTTTCCAAGATGAGATTCGCTAGCGTGCATTCTACAATATTCCTAACACGGAATATTTTATAAGTTTCTAAATAAACGCGCTAACTAAACTACGTGCTACAGAGCTCTACCGAATCGTTAACCGAACGATTCGACGGTTAAGTTGTTAAGTCAATGGAAACGATTAGGTCAAATTGGATAAGTATCGCTTATCGTTGATAATAACTAACAAGTCTTAAAAAGGCTTGATACTCGAGATATTTGAAAGTAAATAAATATTTATATCAAAATGTATAAATATATCGTTGAGGTCGCTTGTCGACCCGAGAAGTCGTATGTCTATAAAAGAATATTTACACGAAAATAATATAAAACAAACTCGTACTATACATCGTGTATCGTATGATCTTTGTCAAAATATTCTTATATGCCGTTTAGGCGTATAAAATAAATATGAAAAGTTATATTTATTTTATAAAAGAATCGTCAAGTTGTCGGATGTTTAAAATAAATATATACTATATTTATTTTTATAAACAGATACGAGTAGCTTAATGTTTGAAATAAATATAAAAACTATATTTATTTCCTAAAACGAAATCATGTCGTTTGATATTTGAAATAAATATATAAACTATATTTATTTTCATAAAAGAAGTCGTATTATCGGCGTTTGAAATAAATATCGACATTATATTTGTTTTAAATAAAAGGATCCAAATCGTTAGACGTTTGAAACTTATAGTTAGTTATACTTGTTTTATAAAACTATCAAGTTTTGTTATCTTGAAAAACGGCTTTCGTCGAAGGGTTATGCAAGTGTTTTGTAAGTTATATTATATCGCCGCAAATAATGTACGTTGCATTTGTTTTTATTAAAAGGTACCTAACATCGTTTGTTTTTGGTTTCATAATAAAGACACGTTTCGTTTTTACGGGTTTTCTCGAAAAACGGGCAGAGTTTCCTCTGTTTTTGGACGCCCCGACAACACAAGTTGTTGTCATTTTATTCAATCCAAGATTCAATTACCAATATATCAATTGGCCAAATATTTCCTAAAATGTAAAATATAATCATGTCGGTTCAAGCTCGTTATCACGTATAATTAAAACTATGTATTAACGAAATAAACCACGTTGTTAATCTTTACCAAATCTTTCGCGTCGTGACGTTGACCGAGACTGAGTTGACTTGGTTTGACTTAATTGACCGAACCCTTGACCGGTTGACTGAAATCATCGAACCGAACCGAACCTTAAATATGAACCGTATCGAACCGCCTTTTGTAGAACCCGAACTGTTGACTGTTAACCATGCTTGACCTGCTGTTGACCCGAGTTGACTCGGGTGTTGACAGAGTCAACCGGGTTTGACCCGAAACCCCGATTCTGAATTGAACACAACCTGGTGTTGAACATATCTGACCCGAATCAAAACTCGAGCCGCAAACATACTCACCATCACTGCCGCCGGTGCGGCTCTGGTGGCCAATGCCGTCGTCGGCCACCACCGTCAACATCGTCATCATCATCATCATAATCGTCCTGAAACACCACCAAAAACAACGGAACCAGCCGAAGTATTTGTGGATCTAGAGAGATCAGAAAGAATGAGTGAAGCCTAGAACTTACCGGAAAAGTTTAGTACGACCACCGCTGTCGTTGGTCAGAACCACCGCCGCCGCTTATCTCGGCGGCGCCATCACCGGCTGCTCCGCCGTTCCCCCCTCTGTCTCTCTTCCTGCTCTTTCCTCTCTCTCTGCTTTGTACCGCTGGCCGTCGTGTCGTCACGATCACGCGCCGCCACCTATAGTGGTGGTCGGCTGATTGTTGTAGAGAGAGGGAGAGGGGAACGAGTGAGTGGGTGTGGGGTAGTTAGGGTTCTACAGGTGTGTGTGTGTGTTATCGGAGGGGGGTACCTCGCCTGAAAAACCACCGGCATCCACGCCGGTTTTGGCTCCGATCATCGAGCATAGTAGGTCGAGAGGGAGAGTGTAGATGATTTGTGTGTTGTCTGTGTTTTGTAATCAGGGGAGAAATGTGAAGGTTTTGTTCTTCAAGTGTGCTAAAAAAACAACTTCTTTGGATCTGGAGTTATAACCGAGAGAGAACCCTTGAGTTTTTAAAAAGATGAACTTTTCATGGGTGTGTGTATTGATGAACAAGGTTAAGTGTTTTATAGAGATTTCTAGATCTTGTAGAGATTTGGTTGAGATTTACAAAAGATTTTGATAAGATATTATAAGATTTATAGAGATCTTGCATAGATCTTGGAGAAAAAAAAAATCTTATGTATAGGTTTTATAGAGATTATGTATAGATTTTGTATAGATCTAATATATTATGTGCAGGTTTAGGCTTGTGGGTTTTGGGCTTGTGCCCTGGGCTCACAAGCCCATCTCATGTGAAAGTGGCCCGTAATTCCTACGAGACCCCTTGTCAAATCCTGAACTCCGTTTAACGTCAAAAATTAAAATACACCAAAAAAATACAGTCGGTAGTCGTTTGCACGCCCGTTCGTCGATTACGGTAATAATCGCGAAAAATTGTATCGTTGCCGTCTTTAATCCGTTTTTCGATCCGGTTTTGATTGTAGTCACTAAAATTTAATTATGAAGCTAAATATAGCGTAACAATTTAATATTTGTCGGCGTTGTCAGTATCTTGAACGGTATCAGTTCATCGTCGCGTAATATTCAGCAGGTTTCTCTGTAAACCACCGTTCGCGCACTGTTAAGTCGTATAAACGTTCCTGGGCATTCCAAGGGCCTGATTAAGTTAATTTGCGCTGTAAACACTATTTATTATCGTGTTAATCACCTGTTAATCACGTAATTAAGGGCCGTAAATTACCGGTTGTCACATTCTACCCCTGTTAATAAAATTTCGTCCTCGAAATTTAGTTTACGTTAACTCCTTAGAGTTACATTATGCGTAGAAAATACGAATAGTACCAAAGTGAACGATCATGAAATCGAATCAAGACTTATTTGAATGATGTGAATTCAAGGACGTATCATAAGATGCAAATGAATTCTAGAAATGATTGCATCCAATAAATGAACTTAGATTTCAACAAGCTCATATGTAATAGTTTGCATGAAACGCTCGATCGTGATCAGCGCAAGCTGCAAGTTCTACCGACGCCACAAGGTGTCGTAGTGAATGAAACAATTTCAAATATAACGGTGATCGAACAAGTATCACCTGTGTTTTGCATAAAATGCTCAATCGTGTTTAGCCCAAGCTACAAGTATGTACTGACACCACAAGGTGTCGAAATCAACAAACGACTTAATTGAGTCGTAGACCAAACAAATCTACTACGACTTAGAACAATGAAACGCTTGTTAAAACGAATTTGATTATGATGTTTCCAATACATCATATGATGTCTTGAATTGAATATGTGTAATGAACTTAGTTCAAACAATTGAATTTGATTTCGGCGCAAGCCGACAATAAATACATGTATTGTCAAGAAAACTTTCGGCATGGTCGCAACGAAAACCATGTATGTTACTTGAAAGGAAAAGAAATTTCAAGAAAAATGTGTTGACTTGATAACAAAGGAGCCAACAATTACAATAATGCGGGTCATTCGAATCACAAATCAATAATTAGATTTAGCGAGATAATATTTGAACTTTAATGAAACGCTTTTTTCGAAATGAAACCGCATGCATAACAAACAAGGCATGCGTAATGTATGAATTTTCAAGAATTGAAGCAAATGAGTATTCGCTATACTGAAGGAAATGATCGTGATACAATGACCATTAAGAGGAGTAGAGATACGAAAATCTACCCAGTAAGTGTGAAAGTCGAAATTTCAATAAAAGAAATTTAAGGACTTTACCTGGGGTTGCATATGATAACCAGTTATTAGGTGACATTACCATAGCGTATTCGTCGTTAACAAGTTAGGGGGAATGCGGGGACATACGTCTTCTTCTTAGCATGACTTGTGTCGTTTGCAGGACCGCGTGCCAAACTGCCGCTTCCTTGAAAGTCGTATGTGGTGTACTTCAACCTCCGTTGATGTATAGCTTAAGTTTCACGTATAGCTGTGCACTAGCGTTTCGTTATGCGTAGGCTGCCTGCTCGTGAAGTTAAAATATCATAGACAATATGGATAATAGTGTGTGCCCGAGTTAATAATCGCGGTTCCTACACGATGACCTTTGATGAACTTAGACATAAGTTTTCGAAGGTCCAAAATGCATGTTTCCTAAACTCTCAGAGTTTTGTGTACTATATGTAATTGTTTTATGCACCGTGTGTAAAACACAACTTTAGCGTATGTTTAAAATCAAAATTCTGACCTTTTTGTTCTTGGCAACGGTTGGAGACCATATTCGAGTCTTAGGCGTTCAGTATGTATTCAGGTTTTAATATTCTAAGTTCCCAGAGAAAAGTGAGGCTAGAGCCTAGGGATCACAACAGAATCCTAATTCGCTGTAACCTATAGCTCTGATACCAATCTGTCACACCCCGAAATTATCAGAGCTTGGCGTGACTGGACTGGTATCTTCATTGCACAGCGGAAGCAAATAAGCAAAGACTTTCTAGAAATTGAACGCCCGCTAAGTACTCGAATCCCCAATGGTCCTCCAATTCCAACCGTGCCATAAATTCTGAAAAGTAACATGAGAAAGAAACATGCGAAAAATCAACATAGAGTTGAGCGAGTTCATAGTTTGTTTGTAAAAGATTTGAAATAAATCTTTTTGAATAACCGGTTTTTGAAGTATTGTTGAGAAAACGAATTTAAAATCATTTTCTTGTCAAGTAAACTTTGTACTTGTAACGCCTTATGTTTGTAAAACCATGTATTTGTAAACTCTTGTATTTGTAATTTTCGTATAACCTTCAATGCCCACCCTGACTTTGACTCCATGCCCGCATAATCCTATGCTTTAAAATTTATATGAAATATGGTATGTAATTTGTAAAAATCAGGTATTTCTGTAAGTATGTATGTCCCTGGTATGTAGCAATAAGGAAAAAGAGATCACCACTGGGTTGCAAAGCCAATGGTATGTGTGAAGTGATGCAGGAAGACTCAAACCTAGCAGATTTTGGCGTCGGGCACATAGTCACCTCATGGTCCACTCAGCGGACTCAGGAGTGGGGCTCGCTACACCCGAATAGATCTATCACTCATGTCCCTCGGTCCTACAACGAGGATTAATGGCCTTAAGTTCCACCTACCAACTCACATGATCTAAGTAGTATGCCCTCCTTAAGCAAACTATACCATGTATAAAATGTCTGTAATAATTGTAACATGTATTTTACCCCAGCCTCTAAGGCTGAACCTCCCCAGCCTCTAAGGCTAACTCCCCAGTCTCTCTATATTATCACCAGACCATCCATCCCTATTCAGGAAAATCATTCACATTTGTTTTGTAAAAACCAGTATATTTAGTATAATCCATTCGTAAACCATTTGAGTTTCCTCGAAATCCATTCGTAACATGATTTAGAAATATGAGTTTTCGTTCGTTCAAAAAAACTTTGTATGTTCTTGCAAAACGTGCATGTCTTTCCACCCCGAAAACATTTACAAGAATGTAAAACCGTAAAAAGTGGGGTTATGAACTCACCTGAATTTCCTTGTGCAAAGCTAGATAACTACGACTTCGTGATGTCGTTTCCAAGATGAGATTCGCTAGCGTGCATTCTACAATATTCCTAACACGGAATATTTTATAAGTTTCTAAATAAACACGGTAACTAAACTACGTGTTACCGAGCTCTACCGAATCGTTAACCGAACGATTCGACGGTTAAGTTGTTAAGTCAATAGAAACGATTAGGTCAAATTGGATAAGTATCGCTTATCGTTGATAATAACTAACAAGTCTTAAAAAGGCTTGATACTCGAGATATTTGAAAGTAAATAAATATTTATATCAAAATGTATAAATATATCGTTGAGGTCGCTTGTCGTCCCGAGAAGTCGTACATCTATAAAAGAATATTTACACGAAAATAATATATAACAAACTCGTACCATATATCGTGTTTCGTATGATCTTTGTCAAAATATTCTTATATGCCGTTTAGGCGTATAAAATAAATATGAAAAGTTATATTTATTTTATAAAAGAATCGTCAACTTGTCGGATGTTTAAAATAAATATATACTATATTTATTTTTATAAATGGATACGAGTCGCTTAATGTTTGAAATAAATATAAAAACTATATTTATTTTCTAAAACGAAATCATGTCGTTTGATATTTGAAATAAATATATAAACTATATTTATTTTCATAAAAGAAGTCGTATTATCGGCGTTTGAAATAAATATTGACATTATATTTGTTTTAAATAAAAGGATCCGAATCGTTAGACGTTTGAAACTTATAGTTAGTTATACTTGTTTTATAAAACTATCAAGTTTTGTTTTCTTGAAAAACGGCTTTCGTCGAAGGGTTATGCAAGTGTTTTGTAAGTTATATTATATCGCCGCAAATAATATACGTTGCATTTGTTTTTATTAAAAGGTTCTTGACATCGTTTGTTTTTGGTTTCATAATAAAGACACGTTTCGTTTTTATGGGTTTTCTCGAAAAACGGGCAGAGTTTCCTCTGTTTTTGGACGCCCCGACAACACAAGTTGTCGTCATTTTATCAAAGTTCAATCCAAGATTCAATTACCAATATATCAATTGGCCAAATATTTCCTAAAATGTAATATATAATCATGTCGGTTCGAGCTCGTTATCACGTATAATTAAAACTATGAATTAACGAAATAATCTATGCCGTTAATCTTTACCAAATCTTTCGCGTCGTGACGTTGACCGAGACTGAGTTGACTAGGTTTGACTTAATTGACCGAACCCTTGACCGGCTGACCGAAATCATCAAACCGAACCTTAAATTTGAACCGTATCGAACCGCCTTTTGTAGAACCCGAACTGTTGACTGTTAACCATGCTTGACCTGCTGTTGACCCGAGTTGACTCGGGTGTTGACAGAGTCAACCGGGTTTGACTCGAAACCCCGATTCTGAACTGAACACAACCTGGTGTTGAACATATCTGACCCGAATCAAAACTCGAGCTGCAAACATACTCACCATCACTGCCGCCGGTGCGGCTCTGGTGGCCAATGGCGTCGTCGGCCACCACCGTCAACATCGTCATCATCATCATCATCATCATCATCATAATCGTCCTGAAACACCACCAAAAACAACGAAACCTATTTGTGGATCTATAGAGATCTGAAAGAATGAGTGAAGCCTAGAACTTACCGGAAAAGTTTAGTACGACCACGGGTGTCGTTGGTCAGAACCACCGCCGCCGCATCTCTCGGCGGCGCCGTCGCCGGCTGCTCCGCCGTGCCCCCCTCTCTCTCTTCCTGCTCTTTCTTCTCTCTCTGCTTTGTACCGCTGGCCGTCGTGTCGTCACCATCACGCGCCGCCACCTACAGTGGTGGTCGGCTGATTGTTGTAGAGAGAGGGAGAGGGGAACGAGTGAGTGGGTGTGGGGTAATTAGGGTTCTACAGGTGTGTGTGTGTGTGTGTGTGTGTTATCGGAGGGGGGGGGTGCCTCGCCTGAAAAACCACTGGCATCCACACCGGTTTTGGCTCCGATCATCGCGCACAGTAGATCGAGAGGGAGAGTGTAGATGATTTGTGTGTTGTCTGTGTTTTGTAATCAGGGGAGAAATGTGAAGGTTTTGTTCTTCAAGTGTGCTAAAAAAAACAACTTCTTTGGATCTGGAGTTATAACCGAGAGAGAACCCTTGAGTTTTTGAAATGATGAACTTTTCATGGGTGTGTGTTTTGATGAACAAGGTTGAGTGTTTTATAGAGATCTCTAGATCTTGTAGAGATTTGGTTGAGATTTACAAAAGATTTTGATAAGATATTATAAGATTTATAGAGATCTTGCATAGATCTTGTGTTTCAAATCTTGGAGACAAAATCTTATGTATAGGTTTTATAGAGATTATGTATAGATTTTGTATAGATCTAATATATTATGTGCAGGTTTAGGCTTGTGGGTTTTGGGCTTGGGCCTAGGGCCCACAAGCCCATCTCATGTGAAAGTGGCCCGTAATTCCTACGAGACTCGTTGTCAAATCCTGAACTCCGTTTAACGTCAAAAATTAAAATACACCAAAAAAATACGGTCGGTAGTCGTTTGCACGCCCGTTCGTCAATTACGGTAATAATCGCGAAAAATTGTATCGTTGCCGTCTTTAATCCGTTTTTCGATCCGGTTTTGATTGTAGTCACTAAAATTTAATTATGAAGCTAAATATAGCGTAACAATTTAATATTTGTCGGCGTTGTCAGTATCTTGTACGGTATCAGTTCGTCGTTGCGTAATATTCAGCAGGTTTCTCTGTAAACCACCGTTCGCGCACTGTAAAGTCGTATAAACGTTCCTGGGCACTCCAAGGGCCTGATTAAGTTAATTTGCGCTGTAAACACTATTTATTATCGTGTTAATCACGTAATTAAGGGCCGTAAATTACCGGTTGTCACAAAAACAAAGGAAGTATATATCACAACACAACTTATGATCATCAGAAGCAAAGTATTTGACATAAAACTTTAAGTTTCTGATAACATAAAGTTGAAATCCGGTAAAATCTGGTAAAAGAACTTCAAAATCTGATAAAAATATTTTTGCTCAAAAGATGTTGAGAATCAGAAAAATCTGGACACTTAAACTTCAAAAAGGAATGATAATGATGAAATGAGACAACAATTATGTGAAAATTTTAGAAATCCATACCCCATCATTCATCCTTTGAAAAATTTTCACAAAAATTCCTTGAAGTAAAGAACAACAGACTTGGATTCTACCAGAAAACCATATGTAAGTCATATTACTGATCTTTTACTCATTCCCTCTCATCTCAAAAAAAAAAAAAAGAAACTGGAACACTCTATCGAGGGGGAACTTTTGATTCTGTTGAAAACCCAACAGAAATAACATCAGCAAGTCTTGTTCCAATTCATCAGAAAATGGGATATATTTCTGATGACGTCATCAGAAAAGGAATTTTGACTTTCAAAAAGGGAGAAGAATATAAAACTTTCACAAGGCAGATTATTGGACCATTTCTAAAATGGTTCCCACAAAAGGAAAAGGTGTCATGTGGTTGTTAGTATTCTCCAATCACATTCATCCTCAAAGAATGCTTGAGAAATTGAAGAATACAAGTTGAGAAGACATGATTAAAAGCAACGTTTGCATGGATAATACCCATTAATTCACCTTGATACCCATGATCCAACGGTTATTTCTGAACCAACTTCACATCAAACGATCTAACGGTAATAAAAGTAATTAATGATCCATTAACCGCCATTACAACCCACGATCCATGTCCCCTCAACTCCCATAACAACTAACCACCTCATACTCTCGGCTAAAACCTTCAACTATAAAAACCCAACCTTAGCAGATTTCATATCACTCACCTTCTTCCTCACAAAGCCTTAAACCCTAAAAACCCTTCGTTTTCAAAAGCCAAAATTGTCACACCCCCAAAATACCACCTAGGGAAAGTCCCTGCTAAGCGTGTGACGTACCAACAATGAGCCACTAATTACATTGAACCCATACAAGTTTATAAATAAAATCCTTAGTTATTAATGAAACATACCATCAACAAGTTTTAAATGAAAACCAACATGTTCAGCGGAAGCAAATAGTAAACCAAAGTTAAACCGTTTCAAAACCAATGTATAGTATCAAGAATCCAATCACATGAATCCCTCCAGTCGACCCATGACCACTCCAGCTACTCCAGACAGCAAGTTCCAAATCCAAGACATCTAACGACCTGCGAGCATGCAACAAGTGTATCAGACAACGCTAGTGAGTTCATAGTTTTACGAAAACGTTAGTTACCAAGTGTTTAATTTAGTTCGTTGATTACAATGTTGATAATACCTCGGATACAAGACGGCTCCTGATTTATTTTGCCCTTTCCCCAATGCTCCTATCAAAGCATTGGTCATGACTAGGTCATTAGTTCACACCCGTCCTCTCCGGTACGGGGTGAGGGTGCCAAACCTAAGTAGCGCTACCAACTAATACCCGTTACCTCTCCGGTAACACAAAAGATGGGACTTAAGTGTGATAGGACGAGTGTATTATCTAACATACCAGATTTACCCACAAGACGTATTCCTCTCCGGAATACCCAGTTGATTTACCCAAAAACCTATCCCTCTCCGGGATACCCAATGATTGTCCCAACCACCGGGACGCATGCTCAAGAGAAATGAACTCACCTTTGGTTTGTTCGGTAAGATTAGTTACTCGTTTACCAGTTGATGTAGGATCGTGAAACGACCTAACGAGTCGATCAGAAGAGTGCTCAGACAGAATCAGAGGCGGAATTCATTGATTCTGTCTTTGTTTAGCTTGAATTCACTATTAATTGTCTCGTTTATTAATCTCTGAACGTTTACAAGACTGGAGACACCTCGACAGCACCTCGGTGTCAGAAACTAGAACCTTACAAATGATGACAGTTTGAAGCCTATTTATAGGGAGGACCCTTTACAAATGATGACAGTTTGAAGCCTATTTATAGGGAGGACCCTGACCGTTTGAAGGTGGCATACCATGCTTCAAACGGTCACGACACTTTCAAACGGCCATGACTCTCAAACGGTCACCATGTTCAAACGGACATTACATTTCAAACATACAATTCAAACTTAATGACTTTTTGTATCATGTGTGATGTGATGCACTGATGATGTAAGCATGATGATGTCATCATCAATGATGATGACATAATCCTTGTTCCGAACCGTAACGAACCTGAGACTCGACATAAGACGAAGACCACAGATGTATGCACTAACAGACTCCCCCTCAGATGTTGACGAGTCTTAAGTGTCGAGTCTTCGCATCTTCAGTCTTTATCAGTCTCTTTTCTTTCTTAGCATATACCAGGATCTTCTCTTTGGCTCTAACCTCGTCAGACTCCCCCTTTCATCATGATGGGATCGCCATCTGGAATTAGCTATCACCTTGAGATCAAATCCTGGCTTTAACTCTTGTTCAGCACATCTCCTGCACACTTCTCACCAAAACATAAGTTTTTACTTAAAACAATAAGAAAAACTTACTGGAAATAGTTACATCAAGTTCAAATTAATAACCTTGATTAACTAATCTAACTTTCTTTCTCAAAATTAGTTTCTTCTTTTAAGCACTCACTCCCAACCCTGTTCATCATGTTCAGCACTTGAAATTTTGAAAATCAGCTCTTCAACATCAGTTGTTGAAAATCTTTTTGAATTTTTTTCAAAATTTATGCTAAAACACACTAAAATCTTTTTGGGTTTTTATGAAATATAATGAAATGCAGTAAAAAAAAAAATTTACAGACACTATTTTTGTGAGTTTGAATAAGAGGATCATATCAGTTTATGTGACCAATCACTAGCACCGTTAAGCTTTAAACATTTTCAGTTCTAAACGATACACGTTGATTGACGATATTGTTGTCCACATAAACTCAATCTAAAAACTTTCGAAATGCTTACCGATACATTAAGGTATATTAATTTTGCACTAAGTTCTTATAGACCCCACGATCTCAGCATATCCCCTCATCATGCAATACACTGACCCAAGTAATGCCTTTAAACTTTTATCAACTATGATTTGTGCAAAAACAAAGCAGAATGTTTAAACATTAACAATCAGGTCGATACTTCCGTATACGCAGAGAAAGTCCAATGTTTAAACAAAATAAGAAAAATAAAACAAGTTGAAGTTGTTTAGGCTTTAACCACCAGGTCGATACTTCCGTATACGCAGAGGAGGTCCAAAGCTTAAACGAAACACCAAAGAAAATAAAGCAGAACGTTTAGGCAACAACATCCAGGTCGATACTCACGTATACGCAGAGGATGTCCGATGCTTAAACAAAATAAAGAAATAAAACAAGTTTAAATCTTTGCAAAAATAAATGCACAATCACAGCGACTTTTCAGCAAAGTTGTGAAAGTTCACAAACTTGACCAGTTTTATGTCTTTCGACAATCAGCGATTACTGAGTAGGCACACAGTCAAGAAGGACAAAACTAAGTACTATGCTTTTGACCATGTTTCCCACTAGAACTAGGCTTTTTTCATTTAAGTTTGTATCGTTATCGCAAATCTACTAGTCTAGCTGAGCCTATCGTCACATCCTTAGTGAGATCGTTTATCACATTTTATCTCTCCATTTCTTTAGCATGTTGTGATAGTCTAACTGATCTACTATCATTTCCTCTTTTTACAACAAAACTCATTTTTGCATTTTTCAATATTTTTGACATTTTCAAATTTTCAAATTTTTTTAAAAATTTTACTCCCCCTAAAATTAAAATATGTCTCAATTTTGATTTTCTGGGAAAATTTGAAAAATGAACTATACAAAGAAACGTGACAACATGATGAGAATCACTTCAATTCTCCATTCACTTGGCTTAAACAATCAGAACTCCCCCTGACAACAAAACATTTTCCCAAGATGATTTCAAAACACTTAAGTTTGTTTTAATCAAAATGTTTTTTCCAGAAAATTAGTTTTGCGTGTCATTTCACAAATTCGGGGTTTCATTCATCACCTTGTTTTCTTAAACCAATTATACGAAAGTTAAATCAAGTACAACTTAATGTCCTTGATCAAACATTTCTCAAGAAAGATGCCGATTCATGCTCCACAATTACAAACCTGGGAGCTCCGGCAAGTCACGTTTTTCATTTAAACAGATTCACCCAAGCCTGACGGTCCTTGGGTGATTTTGAATTCTTGTTCAACAATGGTGGAAAATTTGCCTCATCCATTGTTATACTAGAACTCTCAGTTTTTACCTCAACAACTGGCTCTTCTGGTTTTACCATACCAGAATCATTTCCTGAACGTGGCTTGTCTGACTTTGATGAGCCAGATTCATCGCCGACATGTGGCTCCTTTGTTTCCAGAGAAACAAATTCATCACCAACAACTTTCTTCTTCTTCTTTTCCTCTTTCGTCCTCAGATTTGTATCTGATGAATTCGTCTTACTTGACTTGTTGTTCTTTGGAGAGCAAGACGATTTATCAGAACTTTTATCTGTTTTGCCAGCTGTATCCGAGGACAAAATCTTCTCCAGATACTCTCTGGCCTTCTTCCTCTTCTTCCTCAGCCTGTCTTTTTGTCCCTGAGAAAGTTTCACTTTCTTTTCTTGAACTTTAGGTTCTTGAACCTTCTGTTCTTTGGGCTTTGCTTTGACATTGACTGGTTTCTTTGCCATTTTCTGAGATTCAGCCCTTGATCTTCCCTTTGATCTCATTGAGCAATCTCTAGCAATATGGCCAATGATGTTGCAGTTAAAGCATCTCCTTAACTCAAACCTCCAACTCTGGCAGTTAACAGCAATGTGTCCTTGATAACCACATCTGTAACACACTCTGTTATCGTACCAATCACCATTTTCAGTCCAAACATTTAGATCAAAGCACCGTTTGGCTTGGTGATAATCTTTCCTCCTTTTGTTTGCTGGATTTGGCCTTTGAGCTCTGTGGTCCGACCTGCACCACTCATTACCAACAATTTTTGAATTTTCATTTTTTACTTTTTGTAATTTTTGATTGCGATTGGATGATTGATCTGATGAACTTTTATTTTCTTTTTGAACATTTTTCAAAATTTTCTCCTTTTGTTTTTGTTCTACTTTCTTCTTCAAAGGTTTTTGCTTAGAGCATTCTCCCTTTTCAGTTGATTGTGGAACAGTTTCTTGAAACTTTTCTTTTAACTTCAAAAATAAATTCTTTTTCTTCATTTTTTCATTTTCAACATCAGATTTCTCATCGCAATCTTCAACTATGACTTTGTCATAGTTTGTGACATCGTCACTTATTAGAACAGAATTAATAGGTTTTGGACAGGGAATAGTTGAAGTATTCACAAAAACCTTCAAATTTTCTTCCCATTCATTGATTTTCTTTTGAGCACATTCTTCCTCTTTTTCAAGTCGAATAATCTTTTCAAGATGAGAATTGATTTCAATTTGTTTTTCAAGATTGTTTTTAACAAACATATCTCTCTCATCTTCTAAAATTTTTATTTGACTTTGAAAATCTTTCTCAATTTTTAATTTTTCATTTTCAAGATCTTTTTCTTTTTCTTTCAAAATTTTGTTTTCTAATGTCAAACCGTCCAAACCACTCAACAGTTTGTCATTTTCAGATTTCAACTTCTCAAAATTTTCCTGCAAAACAAGAATCTGTTTATTATCAAATTGCTTCTCATGTTTCAACTTCTTGATTTCCAATGTCAAACTTTCCGCATCCTTCAATAGTTTGCCATTGTCAGCCTCAAGTTTATCACATTTCGAGCAACCTGAGTCAGAACTTGAAGATTCAATCTTCACAGATTCTTCATTCTTTTGAACTTGCTCTGTCTCCATCTTGTATGTTCCTGCACAAAAGATTTTAACGAAGTCAAGAGGATTCATATTCTCATCAATATAACAACCCCTCTTCATATCGTATTTCATAACATCTTTTGCACTAAGACACACACAGACTCTTTTATTCAGTTCTACAACCACATCCAAACTTAATTTTTTCAAATTATTTTTCTATCCTATTCAACAACTCTTTCTTTTTCTCTTCATTATCATATCTATGTGTTGTAAGTTTACTGATGAATTTACTTAAAGATAATTTTGAAAAACTAGAATTCTTTCTTAGATTTTCCAAAAAATCATTCCATTCACCTGGTAATCCATTAGCAAACTTTGATACTATTTCAGCTTCTGATATCACTATATTGTTTTCTTTCAAATGATCAATCAAACAATCAAATCTCTTCTCCAAATCATTTAATTTCTCATCTTTCTTACACAGAAAACATTCGAACCGGTTAACCCAAACATTCTTGGACAAACCTTGATAATGACTACTGAAATATCCTCGATACCAATCATTTATCCTTACAAGATCATAATTTTCCTTCTCATCAAAGATCATTGCCATCTTTCAAACACAAACTGTTCAAACAATCCGATCAATTAATGAATATGTTTAATGAATGAATGGGCCTATCAAGACAAATGAGCCGAGAACTTTAATCACACAACACTATATTTGGGCCGTGAACTTTAAATGTTGAAACGGGCACGATGATAATGAAACTTGGGCCGAGGACCTTGTTTATACACTAAATATTCACTGGACTTCAAACAATAGCCGACAAGCACAATTTAATTCTGATCACATGTCAATCTTGATTAAAATCTCGTGAATACATCAAGTGGCCGACAACAATTATTCATACAAAGTTTTAATAGGACCTCACTAAAATATCACTTCACACAATCAAATTACATTTAAAACCACTATCACATGAATTCAAACATAATGGCCGACAACTGTTTACAGCTCACGTTATCTTGATACTCACAAAATGAAATCACATGCAATCTGATTATTTCAATTTACTAGACCTTGAGCTTTTTAAACAAAATGATAATATCACATGCAAGACTTCTTGAAACAATTAATCCACATTCACGTGTACTGACAAAACAATTAAAGTCACTTTAATTCACATGCAAATGTAATGGTCTTGGATTATAATAGAACTTGTGATTGTGTCAACAACCCAAAATCACATGCAAAGTAACACGTTTTTGAATGACCTGTACAACTTTCACGTGATAACGTTTCAAACGGTGATCATATTTCAAACGGTCAGGTCACCTTTCAAACTGACAAGATCAATTTTTCAAATGGACAGGGTTAATTTCAAACTGCCAGACCAGTTTCAAACGGTCACGATGGCAACTTTCAAACGGACAGGGTTAATTTCAAACTGCCAGATCAGATTTTCAAACGGACAGCCAAGTCTCGTTCAAACGGTCAGCAATTTTCAGTCCATTTTTACCACTTTTACTTCGAATTTTAAGCTGAAACTTTCAAGGGTTTGTTAAACAACAATTACGCACATATTGTGAAAGTTTTAGCCGATTTTATCCGTGAAAAGTATCAATTTTGTGAAAGAAGGTGTAGAAAATCAGAATTTTTCAGCGAAAACGAGCTAAACGGTAAGAACTCTTCCTCCTGAGCTCTGATACCACTTGTAGGATCGTGAAACGACCTAATGAGTCGATCAGAAGAGTGTTCAGACAGAATCAGAGGCGGAATTCATTGATTCTGTCTTTGTTTAGCTTGAATTCACTATTAATTGTCTCGTTTATTAATCTCTGAACGTTTACAAGACTGGAGACACCTCGACAGCACCTCGGCGTCGGAAACTAGAACCTTACAAATGATGACAGTTTGAAGCCTATTTATAGGGAGGACCCTTTACAAATGATGACAGTTTGAAGCCTATTTATAGGGAGGACCCTGACCGTTTGAAGGTGGCATACCATGCTTCAAACGGTCACGACACTTTCAAACGGCCATGACTCTCAAACGGTCACCATGTTCAAACGGACATTACATTTCAAACATACAATTCAAACTTAATGACTTCTTATCTCATGTGTGATGTGATGCACTGATGATGTCATCATCAATGATGATGACATAATCCTTGTTCCGAACCGCAACGAACCCGAGACTCGACATAAGACGAAGACGACAGATGTATGCACTAACAGATGATTAAACACGTCCTAACATGGTTTACCAATAACAATTTGTTTGTATGCACGTAAGTCACGTAATCCACATTCACAACACAAGTACCGTACAAGTAGCGCACATAACGTTATACCAATCGTAACAAGAATTCACGCATCACACCGGTCATAGCACCCTATTAATTACTTCTCCAACTAACACCAATTCATTGAGTTTATGAATATAATTCGTTATATATATGTGATCATATATCATTATTATCATCAACTAAAACACAGTTACTTGTATCCTCCTTTATTAACCCTCACTAGCCCTAATAAATGCTTAGACAGGTGCCACTATACCGCGTTTTATAACCTTCATACATTCACTATTTGATAAGACATGAGAACTGTTAATGCTATTACCTATGAACACAGATTTCAAAATTTCAACAAACAAAATATCACCTCATCATTTAACTCTCATAGTATTAATACATTGAATATTCTGACAACATTATTAGTATGCACATGGTTTGCTTTGATCAAGACTACAACACACACATGAGCCGCCATTATCTATTATAACATTCATCATCATTTAACAATTTCAACATATTAATCGATCCAAATAACTCAACACGTTTTCTTCATGCATTTACATTTATAAACAATGATAACCAATTACTAATGATTACACTATTAAACGAATCAAGTATTAAGCACCTTACTATACATTGTTAACCATCGATCACTAAACCACACCCTCATGGATAACATTCAGCTTTGATTACTAACGGACCTATATAACATCTTCCTTACTAATCAATTAACACGTAACTTAGAATCATACACTAACAGTTTGAATCAAGTAACAAAACACTCTCTAACAACCCAACATAAGCCAACTAGTTCATCATCTCATCAACACTTCGTATAATAGTTCCATCAATTGACATGTCTCACCGATACAATAACATCCATAATCTATTATCATAAGAAAACAATCAAGCCCTATGCACTAAAACAATTAACCAAATAGTTACAATATCATGAGATTCATGTTTAGCAAAGAATGAGATGTAATAATAACATAAATCGGACACTAACCGAGAGCTTGACTGGATTAGGTTGTTGACTGAACAGGATGTTGCGTCGAAGAGGGGGGGGGGGGTCTCCCGTCGCAAGTCAGGGAGTGTTTAGGGTTTTTTTTTTTATAAAATCTCCTTCTGCTATACGTATTATAAAATTCCCTAATATATAACTTGAAGTCTTGAAACATAATGTGGGCTTCATAAATCGTGGATCAAGTCTTAACAGTGGGCCGAAGTTAAATCTTAATGTGGGCTGAGTTGCATTAAAGTGATTACTATCTAGCCGGCCCAATCGAGTTGGGTTTATGTATCACTTGGGTTCGGGTTGGATCTCAGGGAGTGTAGGTCGAGATACTAGTGAGACGGCTCAAGTCTTTACGCGGCCCAACCCAGCCATTATACACATAAGGTAGCCCAATGACCCACTCGGTAAAACACACTATGTTTACATAAAACAAGCTTGCCATAGCCAGGAACATGAACGAAGAATGAAAAGAAAACAAAGTTACGAGATTACACAATGCTAAGCTTAAGAGTTCGGGTTGTCACATCATCCCCAACTTGAAAGAAATTTCGTCCCGAAATTTGACAAGTAGCTAGTCCAAAACGGCCAATAGTCCAAAACGGCCAAAATATTAACTCATGATCCAAAACGACGAGATGTTAACTCAGGAAGACTGTGGATTTTCTGCGGGTACCACATCATCCCCAACTTGAAAGGGAATTTCGTCCCGAAATTCGTCAATGACAGCAAAAGTTGTTTCAACCGCTTGAACAATTGAGGATACTAGAGCTCTATCCAACGTTTGCGTTTTTGTGTGAACTCTGGTCCACGTCTTGAGTTCCAACGAACTCTCACGATTGAAATTCGACTGTGTTAACAGTGGGTTCTTCGAGAAGGGTATCGCAAGTGTTGTGTCGAACAGACGCTTCTTTAGGTTCGAGACATAAATGACATCGCGTACATTACCTAATTCGTTAGGTAACTTAAGTTTGTGAGTTATATCACCAACAGTTCCAGAAATCCGAATGTCCCAGCGTACCACAAACTAAGCTTGCTACGTTTCCCATAGTGTACCGCACCCTCCCAGGGTGAGATTTCCGATACATTCACCTTCAGCGAACTCCCAGTGTTTCCTAAGCTTATCAGCTTCCCTGACGGTCACGTGTTTCCGCCAAACAATTTCCGATCTGAACAATCTTCCCAAGAGGTTCGAGTACAAACTCTGGATCTGTGATTAGGTTGTCACCCACCTTAGTCCAACAAGGAATTGGGCATTGTCATCCATGCAATGCCTCAAACAGAGCTGTATGCATACAAAAACGGTAACGACTGCAGTAGAGCTCACCCAAAGATAAGTGTCCTTCCCAAATGTTAACTATAGTCAATCATGCACATGCTCACCGCATGTCTTCGTGTCTCAGGATGGTTTGTTACCCTGCCCGGTTGTCCTACAATGATAAGTAATGCTCGTGCCTAGATGTGAGCCAAGGGTGTTGCATATTGCCTGCCATAAATCAGGTATAACTCAAAATCAGAGATACAGTGTTGCAGCCCCCGATCCCTCATCCCCGGGAACGGGCAGTTTCGGTGGTATCTTGAATTGTCTAATTTGGCAGCGGAATTTTTCATCAGGACCGTAGTTAGGAAATACTGATCAGAGTAAAATACCACATTTTCATAGCATTAAACAAATGGGTTAAAACCCAAGTTCATAGTACACACGTTTTCATAGGAATAAATCCTATTTATTTAATAAAAACATCTATTTTATTTTTAGGTAACTTTATTGCCACTTTTCCAAGCCTTCAGTGCTGTCCAACTTGCTTCTATTTGGCTTTCACATTTTGTTACCTGAAACGCGTTTTAAAAATATTTGTCGGTGGGAAATACTGGTGAGTGAATCCCAGTTTAATCAAGTTTAAGTAAAAACAAATCCCAGTGTACAGTATTGAGGGCGATCCCGCAATTATATTTGTTTCCAAGAAATATCAATTAACATCCATGGTACTGTCGAACCCGACTTGTGGAAATGTTACTCCTTGACCAGGTGGTAACAAATTTTGTATACAAAACCCCAACATAATCATCATAATTGTATTCTTACAAATACTCAATAACTGTCATTCGCATGGAAAAGTATTTAAGGTTTTGTAAAAACATTTAACAAAAGGTTTACAAAAAGTGGATCAACTCACATTGCTGTCTTAGATTTTTCGTAAGGATTTCCTGGTGACAATCTAAAATTTACACAAATGCACACGCGTTAGTATAATAACCCATTTTAACATTAGTAATAACCTCCCCGAGATGACATTCCAACGACTACGTCGGGCAGAACCACGACAGCCGTTACGGAACCCTAGATCAATCGGGCAGCATATCTAATACGTATCCAGGGGTTATAATACTTACAACGGAGCAGAACTTCGCTAATTAGGGGGGTATAATTCCCGCGTATTATGCCTAATGTCAGAATTTGGGATTTAGAAATGATCGTGAGCGAATTCCAAATGAAATCCGATGGCCTGCTTAAATAGTTGCTGAAACTGGTCCTCACGCGGCCCGCGTAAGAGTAGACGAAGGTCTACGCGGCCCGCGTCAAAGCTAGTCAACGGACTAGCTTGTCCGGCTCATCAAGTAGGTCCGCCACGATGATGACATGTGTCATCACCGGGCTGCGCCACATTTTGGGACTCTCGCGGGCCGCGTTAACTTAATGGGGGTCTTACGCGGCCCGCCTGAACTTAAGAAATCAAACGAAATCAGGTTCCAACCTTTATACCGCCCGCGTAAGGTTGGGGTGGGGTCCTACGCGGCCCGCCTCAGCCCAAAAGTTAAATTTTTATTTATTTTTAATACTATTTAATATATTTGAGGACCGTATTCACGTATGGGGTGTATTTTGGGACATTTTGGGATATTTTAAAATATATTGGGGGTGTCGGAAAATAATTGAGGGTGTCGGTTTATTGAGGATTGTTACATCCTCCCCACCTTGTTTGAGAGCTCGTCCTCGAGATCTACTGGAACAAGTGTGGATATTTCTTTTGCATTTCAGATTCAAGCTCCCATGTATACTCAGGTCCTCTTTTGGAGTCCCACTTTACTTTGACCAGAACTAATCTCTTATTCTTGAGATTCTTGACTTTTCCGTTTTCAATCTGTAGAGGCCTTTCTACAAACTTGAGTTGTTCATTTACCTCTATATCTTTAAGAGGTACTATCAGTGATTCATCAGCTAAACACTTTTTGAGATTAAATACATGAAATACATCATGTATTCCTGCCATTTCCTCTGGTAGTTGTAGCTGATAGGCTACAGGTCCTATTTTTCTAATAATCTCAAAAGGTCCAACATACTTGGGACTTAGCTTTCCCCGTTTGATGAATCTTACCACTCCTTTCTAAGGAGAGACTTTTAATAATACTTTATCTCTTACTTGAAATTCTAAAGGTTTGCGTCGGTTATCGGCATAGCTCTTCTGTCAATCACGTGCTGTTTCAGTCGTTCCTTGACTTGAATAATCTTGTCGGTTGTTTCTTGTACTATCTTAGGTCCAGATAGTTGCTTTTCCCCAATTTCTGCCCAACATACTAGGGTTCGGCACTTTCGTCCATAAAGTGCTTCGAATGGTGCAGCATTGATACTTGTGTGATAACTATTATTATAAGAAAATTCTATTAAAGGTAAGTGATCGTCCCAATTACCTCCGAAATCAATTACACAAGCTCTAAGCATATCTTCCATTGTCTGAATTGTTCTTTCGCTTTGTCCGTCCGTTTAACTTGGTTCCCATTGCCTTTTGGAAACTTGACCAAAAATGAGAGGTGAATCGACTATCCCAATCAGAAACAATTGATAAAGGAATTCCATGTAATGAAACAATTTCATTTACATATAATTTAGCTAATTGTTCCATACTGAAAGTTTCCTTCATTGGTAGGAAATGAGCTGACTTGGTTAGCCTATCTACAATCACCCAGATTGTATCATTACCTTTCTTTGTTTTGGGTAATTTAGTAACAAAATCCATTGTTATTAACTCCCATTTCCATATTGGCATTTCTAGTTGCTGTAACAATCCTGAGGGTTTCTGATGTTCAGCTTTAACTTGTGAACAAGTTAAACATTTAGAAACATAGGATGCTATGTCCTTTTTCATTCCTATTCACCAGAAATTTTTCCTTAAATCCTGATACATTTTATCACTTCCTGGATGCATCGTATACTTAGACTTATGGGCTTCTTCTAATATACGATGACGTAGGTTTCCTAATTTAGGTATCCATATTCTCTTCTCATGGAATCTCCAAATTCCATCTGTTCCTTGTTCTAATTCCTTTAACACACCTTTTAGTTTTTCAGTATCATCCTTGATTACTGATTCTTGTGCTTTTCTGATTTGATCATTTAAATCTACTTGTAGATTTAATTTAAGAGAACGTACCCTTTTTGGCATTTCATGATACTTTCGGCTTAAAGCATCTGCCACTACATTTGCTTTTCCTTCATGATACTGGATATCACAATCATAGTCACTAAGCATCTCCATCCAACGTCTTTGTCTCATATTCAACTCCTTTTGCCCAAAAACATACCTTAAACTCTTATGATATGTGAATATGGTAAACTTACTACCATAAAGGTAATGTCTCCAAATCTTAAGGGCAAAAATTATAGCTCCTAATTCTAGATCATGGGTTGAATAATTCTCTTCATGATTCTTAAGTTGTCTAGATGCATATGCTATAACCTTTTGGCGTTGCATCAATACACATCCATAACCTAACTTAGAAGCGTCACAATAGACTACAAAGTCTTCAGTTCCTTCTGGTAACGCTAATATGGGTGTATGGGTTAATCTTTGCTTAAGAATTCTAAATGCTTCTTCTTGTTTTGGTCCCGATTCAAACTTAATGGATTTACATGTTAATTTAGTTAAAGGAATGGCTATTCTAGAGAAATCTCGAATAAACCTTCTATAATAACCGGCCAATCCTAGGAAACTTCTAACCTCGGTTGGTGACTCAGGGGTTTTCCATTTGGTAATCGCCTCAATCTTTGTTGGATCCACATGAATTCCTTCATGGTTTACTAAGTGTCCAAGAAATCGTACTTGTTCTAGCCAAAAATCACACTTTGAAAACTTAGCATAAAGCTTTTCCTTTCTTAATAGACTTAAAAGTGCGTGCAAATGCTTTGCATGATCTTCCTTATTTTTAGAATAAATAAGAATATCATCTATGAAGACGATTATGAATTTATCCAAATATGGCTTACATATTCAGTTCATCATGTCCATAAATGCGGCTGGGGCATTGGTTAAACCAAATGGCATGACAGTAAATTCATAATGACCATACCTCGTTCTAAATGCGGTCTTAGGAATGTCCTCTTCCTGTACCTTTAATTGATGATATCCTGATCTTAAATCGATTTTAGAGAAAAATCGAGCTCCTTGCAGTTGATCGAACAGATCATCGATTCTCGGTAATGGGTACCGATTCTTAATCGTGACTTTGTTCAATTCACGGTAATCAATGCTCATACGCATTGATCCATCCTTCTTTTTAACGAACAGTATCGGCGCTCCCCATGGCGACGAACTTGGCTGTATGAATTCTTTTTCCAGCAATTCATCTAATTGTGTCTTCAATTCTTGCATTTTGGCAGGTGCCAAACGGTAGGGTGCTTTGGCAATTGGTGCTGTTCCTGGTAGTAGGTGAATTCTGAATTCAACTTCTCTGTATGGCGGTAGTCCTGGTAATTCTTCTGGTAAGACATCTGAAAACTGAGACACTACTGGAATGTCTTTTAGTTCTTTTCCTTTAGTGTTAGTGATTATAGAAATCAAATACACTATAGAACCTTCTCTTATATAGCTTGCAATTTTCATCACAGAGATGAATTTTGTGGATCTAGATGGTTTATCTCCTTTAATTGTGATCGTTTTACCTTTTTGTGAATTTACTAGGACTGACTTTTGATCACATAAAATACTGGCTTTATTGGCTATTAACCAATCCATTCCTAAAACAACATCAAATCCTGCCAGATTCATTGGATAAAGGTTTGCCATAAACTTTTGGTTTAAAATTTCTATTCTTGCTCCCTGCAAGATTTCAGAAATCCTAACAGTTTCTCCATTAGCTGTCTCTACGAGACATTCTTGTGGTAGTTTAGTTAATGACTGATTTAGCAGTTTGCAAAACGAAGTATTAATAAAACTTTGGTTTGCACTAGAGTCAAATAATACCTTAGCAAAAACATCATTAACTAAAAACGTACCAGCTATCACGTCTGGAATCATCTTGGCTTCATCTGCAGTTAGAACAAATGCTCTAGCATTTTTAGTGTTCCTGTTGTTCACAGCTGGAGTCAATTTAGGACAATTGGTCTTAATGTGACCTTTTTCTCCACAATTGTAGCATAGTCCATTACTGGATTTTCTCCTGCAATCTTCTTCCTTGTGTCCTGGCATTTTGCAGAAATTGCAAAGAGTAGAGCATTTTCTCGAATGCTTTTTCTTGCAGACCTTGCAGAATGGTGCAGAGGTAGAACCCATATTCCTACGGTTGTAATTCCCAGAACGGAATTCTTGAGTAAGCCTTTGGGTTTGGTTTCTCCTCTGGTCTTCTTCTCTAGTACGGATTAATTCATCTGCCAAGGTATTTGCTAGTTCTACAGCTTCTTCTATAGTTTGAGGTCTAGCTGCCTTGACTACATGTCTAATCTCTCCGATTAATCCCCAGATATAACGGGAGATTAACACTGGTTCAGGTGATGCAAGGGTTGGTACTATTCTAGCATATTCAAAGAATGTGGTAGTATAACCCTTACTATCTACTCCGGTCATTCTTAAGTTTAGGAACTTATTAGCTATCTGTTCCTTTTAATTAGGAGGGCAAAATTTCCTTTCTACCGTATTTTTAAATTCCTCCTATTCCATGTTGTATACCCTATCACTTCCTCTTGACTGGAGGATAGTGTTCCACCATTCTAAGGCTGAGTTCTTAAATAGATTAGAAGCAAACATTATTTTGTCTTCTTCAGCACATTTACTTATTTTTAAAACAACCTCAGTTTTCTCTATCCAGTGTAGAGCTGCAATGGGTCCTTCATTGCCCGAGAATTCTATTGGTTTGCAGGACCAAAATTCTTTGTAAGAACAACCATAAGGCATGGTTCTTCATCTTTGGGGAATGGGCGCTTGAAGTACAGGGCCATTGTTCACGCTGTGTTCTAGTTCAATTGGTCGCTTACTGCTATGTTTACTTTTATTATTCGCTTCTTGAATTGTTTGAATAATAAATGGCATTGCATCTATGATTCCTTGTGCCACTATGTGTTGGACGACACTATTGTCCATTTGGTTTCCATTGTTATTGATGCTCGGATTTTCATTAACCACGTTAATGTTACTCTGGTTATCGTTATTCAGATTTCCTTGATTTCCTTCGTCGGCCATGAATTTTAAACATTTACCCCATATTAATATCACAAAATAATATATAATATAGTCAATCACATGACACGCATTTTTGCCAAAAGCGTCGATCATTTCGACTTTACTCTATTCATCTACTATATATCTATTACACACCAGTACTGAAATAAAATTACAATACCAACTGAAATAAATAATAGTAGGCATCCGTACACACATATTTTATTTTATTTTTATTTTATTATTATTTTATTATTATTACTATTACCGTTCCCACCATCACATTACGGATATGGATTTATCCAAAAATCCATATTGCGCTCGTCGTATTTCCAGACGAGTCTCTCTCCCACCTGTCGCATTCTCTCATTGCTCTCTAAAATTTCCTCACCAAATGTCCTAAGTTCTTAGACGTTTTCTGCACTCATTGGGGGTGCAGGTTCTAGGACTGGGTTCGGAATCTGGGGTGCGGGTTCCTGATATGGGGGTGTAGGTGCCTGAAATCGGTAAGGATCTTCTAAGATCTCCCTAACATAGTCATCGTGGTAATAGGGATCTAAAGGGTCCATACCTGGATAGGCTCCTATGTTCTGCATGGGTGTATCTTCATGTATCGGGCAACGTTGCACATAGTCCCTAACTTCATCCCACCAGGGATCGTAATTTGGGTCTAGGGGATTTGGTGCTGGTACCCTAGGGATTTCCTCTGGGTTGAAATCATGCATCTCTACTTGGTTTTCAGGGTTTTCTATCTCCATCGGTTGATCAGGGATTGGTGGCTGTGGTTGGGGTGCTATTATCTGCTCCAGATTTGGGTCAGCTGCAGTGGTTGCTAGGATGTGGATGTTGGCTATACCCCTATTTATCATATCCTGGGCATAGGCATCTGTTTCTCTTTTGGATGCTGCTAGCACCCTTTGGTCTTGTAACTTTTTCATACGCTTTCTACGCTCGTGTGCCCCTCTACTGAACCATCCCCTCTTTTTATGAGGAAATGGCTCTTCTGACTGAGCCTTAAACACAAAGATTCCTTCTTCCGTATCAGCAGAATACCCTGAAAGGGCAGGCTGAGAAGAGGAGGTGCCTTCGCTTCTAGGCGAACCAGACAATTGACGGTACGCGTCAGATGGTCCTTGGTTGTAACACCTGTGCCTTCACGGCCATCAAACAAATACCGAACCAATGAAATATTATATTTCATACTTGGGATTTGTAAAAATATGTGTATCATTTGCACATATCAATTCTTGTTCAATTTCAAACTCTAAATCGCTTTCTGGAAGGTTATACGCACACCGATGCGTAAATATAACCAGTTTAATGCAACAAACACTCCGGAATAGTGACATAGGCTTAACATACCTTAAATAACCTTTACATAACTTAGAAATAAGTTTTGAAGGCTTTGGTATGGTAAAATCAAGTTAAATCGCTTACAGGGACTAAAGTTGACAAACTGCGAAAGTATGCCAATTTGAACTGTAACAGACATTCCGGAGCATGACCATAAGTTAAACATACCATAAATATCCTTTACATAGCTTAGAAATAGGCTTTGAGGGGTTCGGTGTGCTAAAATAAACTTTTGGGTCATTCAGGGACTAAAAGTGTCAAAAAGTGCACAAGTTTGCACTTTTGCCCATAACTTACGTTCTGAATACATCCGGACATCCAAAAATTTATGTAAGCATGACTACATTACATTTTAGTGTTCGCCTTAAGAAAAATCCATTCGTCGCGTCATTTGGATCGTTTTTCGCGCTTGTGCGCATTCCGTCGTAATTAACCCAACATCGCGTTCGTACGGCTAAACTTCATTTTAGAGCTTTGAAATAGGGTTAACGGGGCTTAAACGTGTCAAAAATGCATCGAAAACCAAGTTTAGGGGCTGCAGGGATCAAAACTGTAAATCTGCCAAAGTTGTTACCTTACGGACCTCAACATTGGCAGCTTTGAGGTCCGTAAAGCAGTCTGCAGACCAGATTCAATGTTTAAACAGCCTGTTTTCAGTAGATTTAACCACAACCACATGTTCTCAATTGCTTAGTCACTAAGATAAGGAGCATATGTAGCCACCATAAGGTTCCGACAAGTGTACGGGTTGGATTCATGGCACGTTTTCCATGGAACGATCCTAACGGTTCGGGTATTCCTATAAATACCCAACCCACACAACCTCATTTTGCACAAGAATTCTGATTTGAGAGCTCTAAGTTGAAACCATTGTTTCATACCTGAGTTCTTGGATCGGGATTAGCATTCGGGGACCCTTCGTAAGTATTCTTTCGTTCTTTTCCTTATTTTACTGCTTTTCGAGTCAGAAAGTCAAACTTTGTTTGACTTTCAGCGTTGACCAGTAATGGTCAATGCGAAGTTCGTTTGAACTTCGCAACGTGATTGTAATCACGATGGTCATAGTCCCTTGGGACTATGCCTACTGATTACCACGTTGTCTAGGGTCGTAGGGTAAGCGATCTAATAAATCGCTTATACCTCGAACCCGACCCAGTTTGGTCGATCATTAGGATCCGAAAAAAAACATTAGGTGACCATAGTAGGTAGGGAATAACCTTCCGAGGTTATACCCTATGGTCACATCGTTTAAGTAGTTGTATGATAGGTTGTTTATATGCCTTAGGTAAATTACCAGAATACCCTTTTCACACATAATTGGTAATTTAGCATATGTAACCTAAACTTTTGTCACGTAACTGATTATGTAACATGTTTAGGCATATAACACTTGTCATAGGGCTAGTTAGGCGGTCCGAACGCGTTACACGCGAACGACGCGTTAAAGTAGCATAAGCTACCTAAACGGGTCGTAATGGGTCGTAAACAATTATGTTAGGTTTCATTTAGTATGTAGGCTTTGTTAAACCAAATGACACGAGTCTCTACACTCGTTTGGTTTACAAACCCTAATGCTATCCGATCTTCCGATCTAGGTCCGGTTATTAACATAGTTACCTATATTAGGTGCCGTTTGATTCCGAGATCTCTAGCATTACTTGGTGACTATCTTTAGACATCTGAGCAATCTCAAGTGAGTACATAGACCCCTCTTTTACTGTTTTCCAAACTGTTTTGGGGTGGAACACATGTGCCTACTTGTTACTTTCCTGCTTTTCTGTTTTCACATCATATACCGACTATGTTTGTTTGTTAGTACATTATAGTACATGATTTCATTACATTTCTGCTAGGTATGTTGACTGATAGCATGCTAGCACATTGATTTACATGACTTTTCTACTTTGTATGTTAACTTAGCATACTTAGTACATCATTTTACATTGCATCTCTGTTGCATATGTTCCAGTAACATATGGACACATTGTTTTACAGCTCTACCTTGTATGTTTACTCTAGCATACTAGGTACATTATCTTCATCTCATGCTTACATTTTGGTATGACATTTGGTTTGTTTAACGGGTCTATATAACATTCATTAACATTTGCTACGCCGCTCAGTAGTAGGTAGTGGTACCATAGGACTTGACAAATCCCGTTCCGGACATCCCAGGGAAAGGGGATGAAAGGAATGACCGAATCCGAATACATATTCTCTTGATAACTCACTTTTACATAGTTATCCGGCTGTCTCAAGGCTTGAATGTTTGCGTTTAACATACTGCATAAGTGTTTGTATCAGTAAAGCATGCATTATTCTACAAAACATAACTTTGATTTAAACCAAGTTTTACTTCAATACTTTGTTTTGTTCATTTTTACTTATGGTTTAAGTAGTCTAAATTTTACTTACCATACATATCATTTTGGTTATACATTACTTGACTACTTTTGGACTATCAACATTTGACATGGTTTATACAAGGACTTTTGACTACTGGTTTAAACATAGACATTTGACATGGATATTTGACATAGACATTTGACTTGGATATTTGACATAGACATTTTGACATGATTTACATCTTGACATGAACATTTTACATTGTTTGGTTTGGTTTGATTAAGTGATTAAGTAACGATGCGTGTGTAATATGATACAAGCATGGTGGATACGCCGCTGGTACTTCCTATATATAAGTGTTTGTATGGTATTACATGTTGTAACGTTATTTGAATCATTTCAGTTTGAGACATAGAACATTTCATACAAATAACATACTTTTCACAAGACATTGATTTATAAACAACTTATCTTATACAAACACATTTTACTTGGTTATCCATTTAACCTTACATTTATTTATACTTATCATCTGATCTTATCGTTTTTCAAATGATTTAAAGACAAAGCAAATAACAAGGTTCATGACTAAACATTTTCTCAAACATAAGTCATGAATCTTATTTTCACAAAACCTATGTATCTCACAGGCATTTTTATGCTGACGTACCTATTTTCACATGTGTTTTTCAGGAGCTGTTGCATAAGATGACCAAGATACACATAGGCAGACTTGGGCTTTAGTGACAATAAAAGATGCAAGACTAGTTAATTATGTTGAAATTCCTTGTTTGTTAAGACATTGTAACACTTTTAATCAATATAACGAAACTTTAATATCCATGGTTGTGAAACATTAATTCTGTTACAACACTCCCCGATGTTTCCGCCACGTTTTGTATGTTCTACGTGGTCGGGGTGTGACATTGGTCGCTCATACTGTAAACTAACAGATAGTCAAATAACACATAACAAATAAATACAGTTATGCACATATTTCCATAATTTATTTCCTAACACTTTACATTTTGATGTCAGCAGAACACCTCTGTGGCTGAATCAGTGGCTTAGCTCTGATACCACCTCCTGTCGCAGCCCCCGATCCCTCATCCCCGGGAACGGGCGACCGCGAGCCAGTTTCGGTGGTATCTTGTATTGTCTAATTTGGCAGCATAATTTTTCATCAAGACCGTAGTTAGGAAATACTGATCAGAGTAAAATACCACATTTTCATAGCATTAAACAAATGGGTTAAAACCCAAGTTCATATTACACACGTTTTCATAGGAATAAATCCTATTTATTTAATAAAAACATCTATTTTATTTTTAGGTAACTTTATTGCCACTTTTCCAAGCCTTCAGTGCTGTCCAGCTGGCTTCTATTTGGCTTTCACATTTTGTTACCTGAAACGCGTTTTAAAAACATTTTTCAGTGGGAAATACTGGTGAGTGAATCCCAGTTTAATCAAGTTTAAGTAAAAACAAATCCCAGTGTACAGTATTGAGGGCGATCCCGCAATTATATTTGTTTCCAAGAAATATCTATTAATATCCATGGTACTGTCGAACCCGACATGTGGAAATGTTACTCCTTGACCAGGTGGTAACAAATTTTGTATACAAAACCCCAACATACTCATCATAATTGTATTCTTACAAATACTCAATAAATGTCATTCGCATGGAAAATTATTTAAGGTTTTGTAAAAACATTTAACAAAAGGTTTACAAAAAGTGGATCAACTCACATTGCTGTCTTAGATTTTCCGTAAGGATTTCCTGGTGACAATCTAAAATTTACACAAATGCACACGTGTTAGTATAATAACCCATTTTAACATTAGTAATACCCTCCCCGAGACGGCATTCCAACGACTACGTCGGGCAGAACCACGACAGCCGTTACGGAACCCTAGATCAATCGGGCAGCGTATCTAATACGTATCCAGGGGTTATAATACTTACAACAGAGCAAAACTTCGCTAATTATGGGGGGTATAATACCCGCATATTATGCCTAATATCAGAATTTGGGATTGAGAAATGATCGTGAGCGAATTCCAAATGAAATCCGATGGCCTGCTTAAATAGTTGCTGAAACTGGTCCTCACGCGGCCCGCGTAAGAGTAGACGAAGGTCTACGCGGCCCGTGTCAAAGCTAGTCAACGGACTAGCTTGTCCGGCTCATCAACTAGGTCCGCCACGATGATGACACATGTCATCACCGGGCTGCGCCACATTTTGGGACTCTCGCGGCCCGCGTTAACTTAATGGGGGTCTTACGCGGCCCACCTGAACTTAAGAAATCAAACGAAATCAGGTTCCAACCTTTATACCGCCCGCGTAAGGTTGGGGTGGGGTCCTACGCGGCCCGCCTTAGCCCAAAAGTTAAATTTTTATTTATTTTTAATACTATTTAATATATTTGAGGCCCGTATTCGCGTATGGGGTGTATTTTGGGATATTTTAAAATATATTGGGGGTGTCAGAAAATAATTGAGGGTGTCGGTTTATTTAGGATTGTTACATACAGGGGTTGGCACCTCGTGCCCAGATAGGCGCCTCTCTCAGAGGAATATCCACAAGCTGTGAAGACTCGTCAGTTTCTTTGATTGCAAGAAGGTGTGCTGGTAACGTGAGACAATCAACGATCACCCAGGTGGTATTATTTCTGTTTCGAGCTGCAAGTAGACAGAATCCATGGCAGTCTGTTCTCATTTCCATACGTGTGTTTCTGGCTGCTGATGATTCACCTTGACTTCCCCACAAGTCAAGCATCATTCACATACATAGCTAGGCGGGCATTCATGTCCGATCACCAGTGCAAGATTTATTTATCCTAATATTTCTCACCAAAACCTAGACGAATAGATTATCGAGGCCGGTGTGCTTTGCTCAACACGAGTTCCCTACAGTTGTCGTATAATGATATCCACATTCGTTCCATGAGGTAGCGTATATCATCCGACCTGCCACAGGTTGCTTCTCCATGCCCCGCATGGGTTCAATTTGAAAATTCTCTTCCTTCAGTTCTCCAGTTTGAACAGAGCGAGTCTAATCAGGTAAGTTAAAGTCGATAGTGAGCTGTAAAGCTCGTGCACGTCCATGTTTCACAGTCGAAATCATGCAAAGGTTCCATCTAGCGATGTCATTACATGGTTTAGCTCCTCCGGAACAACGGTACACAGGAGGCCCTTGTGATCGGTCTAAGTAACGCATCTGGTACCATCCAAGTAATGCCTCCAACTTAAATCCAAAGACCATGGTTTCCATCACTGGTTGTGATTCGTGCAACTCTCCTTGTAATTCCACTACGTAAGCCATCAATTTCTCGTGTTGTATCGGCGTGTAACTGGGACTCTGATTCGAATCATCATGGTATACCACTAGGTCGCCCGTACCCTCGGGTAAAGACATTATTCAGTGCATTGTAGAGTTGAGTTTCAGAAGCTGAAAAGATGTCCTCCTGCTTTGTCTCCCATGAATTTACCGCACTCCGCTGTGTTAAAGAGGTTGTCTCGGCGCAATCTTCGAAAATCTCGCGATGAATCTGTGATAATGTCTGGCATCACCAAGGAATTGCTGCATCCCCGAAGGAATCTTTGGTGTCGATCGGTTTTTTTAAGCAAAGTGGGTCTTAGCGAGATCCACGTGTATTCCCACTTCATTTTTTATATGACCAAAAATGTGTACTTATCGAATCCTGAAGTCACACTTGGGTAGACTTCGCACGTAGATGCTCCCCTCTAGAAGCTCTACGATGAAATATAAGTGCCGATCATGGTGCTCCTTTCTCCTGAAAGTGATTCAAAACGTCACATATGAACACGGTTGGCGAATATGGCAAGATGGGGTTAGCACATACTACTCATGTGATCCTTAAGGCTGCTGGTGTGTTAGATAACTTCAGACAGCGAGAACAGAAAATTGTAGTGGCCATACTGTGCCTGTAACGCCGTGTTAGAAGTCATCCTCCCCTGGGTCTTCCATCAAGTGACAGTCTGATCTAAAGTCGGTTTTCGAATAGAAGCTTGATCATTGCAGCGGGTCAAGCAGGTTGTCGATGCGAGCTAGAGGGTGACGGTCTATGATTGCCACCTTGGGGTAGTCTGTATACGTACGAAAGGACTCGTCCTTCATTTCCTCAATAGAGCTCGGGCTCCCTAGGACAAGGGGCTAGATCGCTAAAACTCCCACCCGGTAGTTCCTGAAGTTGATTAGACAATTCTTGCAATCCCTCTTGGTACAAGACGGTATGAAGTACGAGTGGTCAAGGTTGCTTCTGGCGTGAGATTAAACTGAGATTCTGCCTAACGGATGTGGAAGTAAGCCCGAAAGTTCCTCGGGTAGCAAACCGAGAGGAATCACGAACAATTGGTGGATCCTCGATCCTCTTTTTTCTTAGCCCTAACATCAATAACGGTTGCTAACACAACGGAGTAATCCCTCCGTAGGCACTTCTGGCCTTCATAGCTGAAATTGCGCTAACTTTTGCACTACTCTGATGCTCTAGAACAAATAACGATTCTCCACACAAAGTTTTCTCCTCACAGGGTATATCTGCATGATTCCTGGATAGCCAATTCACACTAACTACTTCGTTGTAACCATCGAGGATAGTAGAAGGAAGGTCGACGTCGAACACTTGTCCTACAAGGTCGAGTTTGCACCCCAACGAACATATGAGATTTCAATTGTCTTGGCATCAGTCGATTCCACAACAGGTTGGTTTCAAGAAGCATCAGGGTCAAACAGAACAGGAACGAGGCGTTTAGTTATCAAGAACGTGCAGGCTACCGTGTTTCTATAATCCTGGCGTCGCCCATGCCAATCTTAAATGCCCTTCGATGAATATCATTTCCAGTGTTGTTGTTTTCATCACAAGGAATTTCAGTACTTGTCGTCATCCCCTCGATTGTTGTCGTCTTGAATTATCAACGGCCAATCCATGCCATAGACACCTTCATTTCCATACTGTAGGCTACTATTACAAGTACCTTGATGTTGCCATGACTGTTGCCTCTAAGGTCGTTGCTTGAAACGGAGCCTTATGATCTTTCACCACCCAAATCCATCTTTTCACATTCTGTACCACGCCCTAAAGCACTACACACGGAGCTGGTAGTTACACAGTTGACCCCCATAAGTTGCTGACTAGGGTTAAAGATTCGATCGAAGTCAATTTGTTGGTGTTCGTTGCTGGTAATCAAAGCCGTTCTAATGCTGAAGTCGGTGAGATACTACGATTATCCTCTTGCCCCTCGATCTTGCAAGTTGGTCGAGTAATACACACTACGTTGCTAGGGTGTTGCTGAAACGTTCGCACTTACGGAATCTAAGGCGTCAATACACAGAGTTCCAACCAATGAAAAGGAGTGAAAAGATATCGTTTAATCATTCGATGCTGCAACATCCAATTCTGGGATGTTCGTACAAGCACCTAACATTCTACACAGTTCGCTAGGCGTTCAGATGTGTGTTCAGGTAATACTCTATAGCATCGAGATTTGTAAGGATTCAGAAAGGAGTGAAAAGATCATGTTCAAGTAGGAGACAATCACTGCTATGACTCCTATAGACTGTTGTGTTTCACATACGGAACGGAATCCCTTTTTCACTTGTTAAACCTCACTGGGACTCGCATGCACCCCACATTATTATTATGTGTGCATCCACAATAATATTGTGATTTGAATGCTCATCTCAGCTCCTCTTAACTCATGTCAAATGGTTCCTCAAACTTGAGTAGAAACCAAGAGCATCACGAAACGTAAGTCATGAATGTTTAGGGAAATACCACCCTATCAGTCACATAACGCATGCAAGTAATACATGAATTCATACTGTTGTGCTAAACGTGCAATCACATGAAATATCATATGTAAGTGTTCACTAGTTATGCAGTACAATGAGTATACGAGAGACGAACCTTGAAGTCTGGAGCTGAGTGTCATGGTCGTATTCAGAACTTGTTCGGTTATAGTCTGGTTTTATAAAAACGTTTTAAAACCAAGTTCACTATTATAACCAGTGGCTCTGATACCAAATTGTCACACCCCAAAATACCACCTAGGGAAAGTCCCTGCTAAGCATGTGACGTACCAACAATGAGCCACTAATTACATTGAACCCATACAAGTTTATAAATAAAATCCTCAATTATTAATGAAACATACCATCAACAAGTTTTAAATGAAAACCAACATGTTCAGCGGAAGCAAATAGTAAACCAAAGTTAAACCGTTTCAAAACCAATGTATAGTATCAAGAATCCAATCACACGAATCCCTCCAGTCGACCCATGACCACTCCAGCTACTCCAGACAGCAAGTTCCAAATCCAAGACATCTAACGACCTGCGAGCATGCAACAAGTGTATCAGACAACGCTAGTAAGTTCAAAGTTTTACGAAAACGTTAGTTACCAAGTGTTTAATTTAGTTCGTTGATTACAATGTTGATAATATCTCGGATACAAGACGGCTCCTGATTTATTTTGCCCTTTCCCCAATGCTCCTATCAAAGCATTGGTCATGACTAGGTCATTAGTTCACACCCGTCCTCTCCGGTACGGGGTGAGGGTGCCAAACCTAAGTAGCGCTACCAACTAATACCCGTTACCTCTCCGGTAACACAAAAGATGGGACTTAAGAGTGATAGGACGAGTGTATTATCCAACATACCAGATTTACCCGCAAGACGTATTCCTCTCCGGAATACCTAGTCGATTTACCCAAAAACCTATCTCTCTCCGGGATACCCAACGACTGTCCCAACCACCGGGACGCATGCTCAAGAGAAATGAACTCACCTTTGGTTTGCTCGGTAAGATTAGTTACTTGTTTACCAGTTGATCAAACACGTCCTAACATGGTTTACCAATAACAATTAGTTTGTATGCATGTAAGTCACGTAATCCACATTCACAACACAAGTACCATACAAGTAGCGCACATAACGTTATACCAATCGTAACAAGAATTCACGCATCACACCGGTCATAGCACCCTATTAATTACTTCTCCAACTAACACCAATTCATTGAGTTTATGAATATAATTCGTTATATATATGTGATCATATATCATTATTATCATCAACTAAAACACAGTTACTTGTATCCTCCTTTATTAACTCTCACTAGCGCTAATAAATGCTTGGACAGGTGCCACTATACCGCGTTTTATAACCTTCATACATTCACTATTTGATAAGACTTGAGAACTGTTAATGCTATTACCTATGAACACAGATTTCAAAATTTCAACAAACAAAATATCACCTCATCATTTAACTCTCATAATATTAATACATTGAATATTCTGACAACATTATTAGTATGCACATGGTTTGCTTTGATCAAGACTACAACACACACATGAGACGCCATTATCTATTATAACATTCATCATCATTTAACAGTTTCAACATATTAATCGATCCAAATAACTCAACACGTTTTCTTCATGCATTTACATTTATAAACAATGATAACCAATTACTAATGATTACACTATTAAACGAATCAAGTATTAAGCACCTTACTATACATTGTTAAACATCGATCATTAAACCACACCCTCATGGATAACATTCAGCTTTGATTACTAACGGACCCATATAACATCTTCCTTACTAATCAATTAACACGTAACTTAGAATCATACACTAACAGTTTGAATCAAGTAACAAAACACTCTCTAACAACCCAACATAAGCCAACTAGTTCATCATCTCATCAACACTTCGTATAATAGTTCCATCAATTGACATGTCTCACCGATACAATAACATCCATAATCTATTATCATAAGAAAATAATCAAACCCTATGCACTAAAACAATTAACCAAATAGTTACAATATCATGCGATTCATGTTTAGCAAAGAATGGGATCTAATAACATAAATCGTACACTAACCGAGAGCTTGACTGGATTAGGTTGTTGACTGAACAGGATATTGCGTCGAAGAGCGGGGGGGTCTGCCGTCGCAAGTCAGGGAGTGTTTAGGGTTTTTTTTTAATAAAATCTCCTTCTGGTATATGTATTATACAATTCCCTAATATATAACTTGAAGTCTTGAAACATAATGTGGGCTTCATAAATCGTGGATCAAGTCTTAACAGTGGGCCGAAGTTAAATCTTAATGTGGGCCGAGTTGCATTAAAGTGATTACTATCTGGCCGGCCCAATCGAGTTGGGTTTACGTATCACTTGGGTTCGGGCTCGGGTTGGATCTCAGGGATTGTAGGCCGAGATACTAGTGAGACGGCCCAAGTCTTTACGTGGCCCAACCCAGCCATTATACACATAAGGTTGCCCAATGACCCACTCGGTCAAACACACTATGTTTACATAAAAAAGCTTGCCATAGCCAGGAACATGAACGAAGAATGAAAAGAAAACAAAGTTACGAGATTACACAATGCTAACCTTAAGAGTTCGGGTTGTCACAAAAATTCTTCACAATCAATACCTTACCTTCAAAATTCAACAATGGCCGAATGAATCTTAACATTCCGATTCTTGAACATGATGCTCCCTTCATTGAAGACAGCCAATTCTTGCCAATGAAGGAGAACAATCTGTTGATGAATACAGAGCACTCTGTGTACAACGAAAAATGTCAAATTTTGGTGGAATTCCTATTGAGATATCCAATCTCAAAAGCAATGACCAAAACAAGAGAAGTGCCATAAAAGATGTTGCAGTAATTTATCAGTACTTTCAAAGAGGATGGGGTCGACCAAGTCACTGCTCATGTATGGGGCAATGTCTCTATGACAATAACCCCTACAAGAGTCAGGCAATGGCTTGAGCTCCTATCTATGATGACTACATCGAAACCCTAAACAAGGAGGAGTTGATTAATTTCATTGTGGAGCTGGGATATAAGAAGAAGAAGATCACCAAGATTGGTGATTTTAGAAGAAATGAACTGCCAGCTTTCTGGCAGGTCATGATGGAGAGATTGAACAAATGTCTCACATCAAAGATTGGAGGAGCTAATCAGATTAGTCAATCAGTTCTGTTAATCATGTATGGACTCATAACTGGGTACAAACTTGATTACGACACTGAAATATTCAATCTGATGAAAAGATCAGTTCTCACCAAAACTGATAGAATTTATTCACACCTGCCTTACCCAAGATTCATCTCAATCTTTATTGCTGAGACCTTTGAAGAAAGGAATATGGAGATTCCTACTTTAGAAGCAAAATGGAGATTAACAACCATGAAACCATTGAATGCAAATCAAGACCTCAAATAAGGATGTCCCTGTGTTACCAGAAAGTATGATGAATCTGTTTGAAACAAATTCACCATACAGACTGCTACATGAGGAGATCCTAAATAGGCTAGATGCACAGGAAGAAACACCCACTATTGAAGTTTACAACTATTCTTCTTCTGCTGAAGAGGAAGTTCAAAAGTCATGGTAATCAGAATCAGGAGAAGCTGAAGGAAACCTCAATCTGCAGATTGGAAATTCACTAGAAAATGAGGAAGCACCAGAATATGAGGAAAGCCATCAGAACCCTGAAGCTGGATTTCATTTTGAAGCCTACACCATCATGATCTAGAAATCCACATGAAGCAGAGTCACATATTACTTGAACAGGTTCACCCATAAACACCATTTTAATTGATACTTCTGTAGCTAAGTCAAATTCCGAAGAATCAATTACTCCAACTTATAAAGTTGAATTTAGAAAAAAACTGATGTTAATGAGGAGGTTTCTAGTTCAATCCATCTCAACTCTGAATCAGATGATGAGGAGGAGGTTGAGATTACAATGGATAGAGATCAGGAAACTGATAAGGGAATCCGGGTGAAGATAATTTGTTTATCTCAACAACTTGTGGAGAATCATTCACAGAAATGATTCAAGGAAACAAGGAAATCCAGGGTGAAAATATGTTTTTCACATCTAGTGGAAGTGATTCTGGTAAACCCAAGGATGCACCAGATTCTGGTAAATCCAAAGGTGCACCAGAAACTTCCAAAACAGCTGCAAATGTGTTTACAGCTGGTGAGTTAGAAGAAGCATCTGTTGTTCCAAATATGCAAGAAACACCATCTATGACACCTGAGCAACTTCAGAAAGCCCTAGATGATGTACTCAAAGTTTGCAAGAAAAATCCAATTGAGGAGAAGCTTGATCAACTGTTGTCAAAAGTAAGGCTGCAAACGAACCAAATGTTCGGCGAACAGTTCGTGAACCGTTCGGCGGGAAGTTTGTTCGTGTTCGTTCGTTTACTAAAAAAACGAACACGAACAAGAATTTTCGTTCGTTTAGTTAAATGAACAAACATGAACAGAGGCCGTGTTCGTTCATTTATGTTCGTGAACATTCCGTAACGTGTTCGTTTGTGTTGGATACTTTGTTAGTGTTTTTAGTTTTTATATTTATTTAATACTTCAAAATTCTGACAAATTAAATATCAAATAAGTGTTGGTGTATTATATATTCAGTTCATGAATGATTGTTTGTGTTCGTTTGTTTCCATTTGTGTTCATGAACATTAGTTTGTACTCATTTGTGTTCATCAACATTCTTTGCCTAAAATTAACAAACAAAAACAAATGAACACGAACAAGTTCATTTCCTTAACAAACGAACATGAATATAAAATCTCGTTCGTTCGTGAACGGTTCGCGAACACATATATTTCTTAACAAACAAACACGAACAAGATCTTGTTCGTGTTTGTTCGGTTTGTTTGCAGCCCTAGTCAAAAGTAAGGGGTCAAAGAGCAGAATTAAAGACCCTGACAGAATTAGTGGAACTCATCAAGACATAATCTGAGAAAAACACTGAAGCTCTGCAAAAACAGCAAGGCAAGACACTGTTATGGCTGGTTTTCTGAACCCATATCGTGGAATCATATCCTGTCTTTATTATTTCTGATTATGACCAGGATACCGGATCAGGATAATGGTAACATCCTGATGCAGTATCCTGGCAGTTACTAACTATTCACGTGCAGGTCATAGCTGTAGGCTCATAACGTTCATGTGGACTTATTCTCCTGAAGACTCGCTCTAATAAGTTGTAAGAGGGACGTTGAAGCCGGAAGAAGAGGTCTCTAACGTTCATAAGGGAATATTCCGGAGTATCCCCGGTTTATAGGAGAGTTAGCTCAATATTTGTAACTATAAATAGAAGGCCAGATCGATAGGAACACACAATCTTACACTCTCTGCTCTCGAACTCACATTTCTTTTTCTTACAATTACGCACTAACACTCAACACTTGTAACCACTGTACCACTTAGCATCGATCTGAGCCATATCATGCACTGTATCCTGAATATTGAAGTAATAAGAAGAACAAGGCAGCCGACGATTGTCAGCTCCCGAGGTTTTGTGCCAGAGATCTAAACTGATCAAGGGCTTTCCTCGTATATCCTGTGTCTATTTTTACTTTTTCAGTTCATTGTTTGATTGTTGATATAGTTTCATATCCGGAGACTATATCCTGAAACTGTTTTTGCAAACTAACAAACCAACTCATTTTTTCACAAACATAGCTAGCACACTACCTCACAAACTAATTTGATCACTTAATTGCTTCGGTAATTTTTGACCAAAACAGACACCAGAAACCAATATCTCTTCAACAGATATTCAGAAAATCTTCATAGAAATGCAGAAGATTAAGTTACAAGTCAAGGATGTTGTGGAGTCAAGAACATCAAGCAGTTCCAACAAGGTTTTCAAGGAGATCACAATTTTGAGGGCTAGCAACAATATTATTACTGATACCCTTGAAAATCTAGTCAAACTGCAGGAGCAGAACCAAGAAGAATTTGCCAAAGTGCAAGAAAATGAAACCAAAAATGCTAAACTTGTGGGAGAAGTTCAATCTCTCATGAAGAGAATGCACTTCAACTTTGCCAGACTGGTAAATGTTGACCCCAAGGAGACCATGATCCCCATTCCCAAAGAAGTCTCTCATCTAGAGATTACTAAGATCATCAGGCAGCAACCAACTGTCACTCCTACCACTCAAGCAGAAACCACTTCAATGGGTCCACCTCCACCAAAGACAAAAGAAGAGATGATGAAAAGGTATGAAGCTTCACCTGTAGTTATCTCTGATTTGAATATTAATATGCCTCAGTCTGGTTCTAGACCAACTTCATCAGGGGATACTGTCTTAAGTAAAGACATAACCCTGCAAGCCAAAAGAAAATGGGAAGAATCAACCACATCTTCAAAAATGCCAAGAATTGTACACAAGAAGACTCCTTGTAACACCTCGCAAAATCACGACCAATGTAATAAAGACACATGTCATGGACTTAGACGTGTAATGAATTAATCTGATAGGACTACAATTGTCAAACAATGTAAATATGTAAGTGAAAGGATCCAAAGTGTCAACATGCCATTCTTGTGCCTCTGATTGACCCCACACGACGTCCGTATTCTTTAAAGAATAAATTGTCGGACATAGAGAGTCGTTTGTGCTTAAATTAAGGATCTTACGAAACATAAGGGTTAAAAGTGTCAACATGTTAAATGTTACCTCTGATTGACCTTTTAACGATCCCAAAAACATTGTAATATTTGTATATTTTGCTCTCAAGAATATTGGATAGTAATTTCATGGAGTTTCGATGAAAACAAGACTTTTCGGGTGATCTTACATCTAACCGGGAGCTTAACGGAGTTAATATGTGACCCAAGGCCCTTAATAGTTAATTATGAGGGTCAAAAGTGCAATAAAAGAAAGTTATTTAAACTTAAAATAGACCAGGGACTGAAATTGCAAAGTTTTAAAACTTTTTACCTGAGTAGACGGTTGTCGCGGCCCGCGTAGACTCCCTTTAAGTCTTACGCGGCCCGCGTGAGAAGTGCAGCGACCAAAAAGAAGACAGCTGCATGTTGCAGCCTGTTACACCTCCATTGCATGGCTGAATTCGATACCAGGGACTGAGCAAATGGTTTTTCATGCACTAGGGACATCTTGGAACATCTAATATCCTATATAAAGGACTTGGTTCTTGAGTTAATTTGCACATTTGAAGTTTACACTTCAAAACTCATTCTCTGAAGCTTCTTGGTGTTTAAGAAAGCTTCCATCTGTTCCTAATTCGTGCTAAGTACTCTAGTAAGTGTTCTTAGTTTCCTAAGTTTAAGTTTTATTAGCTTAATGACCGAAAGTCAAAGTTATCGTAATTAAGCTTTGACTTGGTGATTAATCACTAACGGTCCAACCATTATTCGAATTGAAAGTGGCTATGAGTTGGTAATTATGTAGGTAATAAACCTATAAAAGGGCACCTACTGATTATCACTTTTACTTGGTCAATTGTCGGGTCAAACTATTTAATAAAAAGTCAAACGAGTCCATTTTCACAAAATAATTCATAACTGATAATGTAGAAGTTATGGAACATGTTTTAACACTTAAATAACTTGGTAAATAATATGAGAACATGTCTAGGCATGTTCAACCCGACAATTCTGAGTTTAGGCTCGGTTCGTAACCGAAAGTCGCAAAAGTAGACTTTTGCTTTGACTTTCAATTTTGACCCGATTTAGCTTAGTTTAGTTATGCCTTAGGGTTCCTTTGGGACCATATTACATGTTAGTATAACCCTCTGAGATTTTACTATATGGTTCCATTGAAATCTGAATTATTTGCATGTTTCCGTTAAATGCTTAAAAGTTGACCATTATGCCCTTTTATCAATAAAATGAGATTTTTGAAAATGTGAGAGGGCAAAAACCTTTATTACTGATATTTAAGTATGTCCTAAAAATTTGACATCGGTTTATGGTCTGAAATGAGAGTTATGCTCGATATCATAAAATGAAAGCTTTTTATTAATTAAATGGCATTTTTGACATAAATCCAATTTAAACCCAAATTTTGACACCAAACCTTTTACCCACTGAAATAATATAATATTTAGAGATTTTTGGAGGTTTTGTCAAATTTTATACTAATTATATTATAGAGTTTTAGTGTAAATTTGGTTTTGACGAAATTGCCCTTTTCCTTGATAAAATGAGTTTTACATAACATTTTGATACCAAACCTTTTCCTACTGATTTCATATGTTAAATAAATTATTTTAAACAGTAAAGGCTGATCAAAATCTCAGATTCCCTTAAACAACCCGAATATCGTCAAATATCGACTTTTACGCTCATTAAACGCATAGTATGGTTTATAACTATATTTAACAATTAAGACTTATTACCTACTGATATTATAAGAATTTTTTTATACTTTAACAGTAAGTAAAAGTTTTGAACAAAGATTTCCAAATTTGACCCTTATAACATATGTGAAATGACCAAAATGCTCCTACGGTGCATAGTTTGGCCATAAATGATAAAATTCACATATATATGATATCTTACTGATGTAACTTATTAAAATAAATATTTTTACTGATTATTTTAGACCAAAACCTCAGATTACCATTTAATCTCTTTTATAAGCTTTAAAATGACTAAAATACCATTACGGATTTAAATTGGTTTTAAATTCGTTTTGGGCATAATGGAAGATATCCTACTGATATCATAACTTATTTAAAGAATATTAACTTATGGAACCTGTACATGATTCATTTGGTTACCCGTTATGCATATTCGTGTTCGGTACAGTTTATGTAACTAGTTTGCATAAATTAACCGAAACGGGTCAAACCTTAGCATTTTTACTTTAAATCCAGAATGTATTTAGTTTACCCATTTTACACAAGTCTTCATACTTGTTGGGTCTAAATCACATTCTAATCCGGTCTTCGCCCAATCTTGCGTTTTGAAACGTAAACCTTTCATTAAAACTAACCGGTCTAAGTTAAGACTTAATTAAGACCCGTTAGGAATCTAATAGGTTATTAAAACCTTCGTTCCAGATTTAGGAGCCCAGTAAAAGCTACCTGTGTTTGCGGATTGATATACGGCTGAGATTAAAATTTATAATTTTGCTCATGTAAATACTTTTAACTTGTTTTCCATTATACGGGCTTGGGATACGGTATTTAATAATACCGCTTGGTCGGGTATTGAATCTTTAATCGACCAGTGGTTAAATCATTGAAATAACCCGTTTTAATCTGTTTTGTGTGGTACAATGCCTTTGGGGGGTTAATGACCTTTCCTGGATATCCTCGGCTCATTCATTGAATGGCCACGACTTAAGCACGGGGTGTAGGCATACACCTGACAGTTGCGTATGTAAAAGATATAACAACTCGTTGAGGATAACTCGCCGTGGGATTATATTAGTGGTGTGTCTATTAATCTTTAACCCGGTACTTCTAACCCGGGCTACTGAATGGACGACAAGCATATAAATCTGTATATAAGATTATTTTTAAATAATTGTCCTAAGTTTTAAAAGATTATTTGTGCCTTGTGCATTTAAATCAATTTTTTTAAAATATTTTCAAAAGAGTCAGTTAATTGTATTTACCAGTGTAAACTGACGTATTTTTCAAAAAGATTAAGTGCAGGTACTACGCGTAATGGGCTGGCTACTCCTAGTATCAAATAAAGAGTCTGGCAAGCTTTTGATGCTTAAATCTGTTGAACAATATTTCTTTTTATTTTAGATCCGCCTGTGGATCCACTTACAATCCGTTGTGTAATATTTTATGTTACTTTCAACTCGGTTTGTATAAATTACTTTTAGACTTCCGCTGTGCATTAAACTGTGATTAATTGACTATGATGATATCAACTACGTCACGATACTCCCCACCGGGCCCACTGGTAATACGTGGAAATATCGGGGTGTGACAGGTTGGTATCAGAGCCAACATTGAGTGAATTAAATACTAACCTTTTGTGTTTAATCTCAATGACACAGTTGCACATTCCTCGACTTCCGAGTCTAGGCTAATTGTCACACCCCCAAAATCCACCTGCGGAGTACCACCGCTTGGAGGCGTGACTGACCAGGATCCAGCCACCAATCATATTGAACAAGCATATAAGTAGTTATAAAAATCCAACCAATACAATTGGTGTTCAAACAAAACATAGTTAAGTTGCAAGCGGAAGCATAAGTCTTAAATCAAAACATAAGTTTAATCGTTTCAAAGTTTAACATGGCACACAGCCGTCCATGTCCCACAACGATCCTCCTCCATGCAAGCTCCAGTTAAGAACCTAGGGACCTGCAAAGCATGTAGTAACGAGTCAACAACAAGTTGAGTGAGTTCACGGTTGGGTGTTCGTTTTAAGTTGTTTCGAAAACAGTTTCCTTTAGCTGGCATCCTGCCGTGGGGGTTACCCCATAGTTAAAAACGTGTCTTGTTTGTTCCCGGTTACTCTGGCAATCCAGCCGTGGGGGCTACCCCGTGTTAGTTATCTGGCATTTCGGCCGTGGGGGCTACCCCATGTATACACTAGACTCGTTACCATATCGACTGCTGACTGTAGTCATGTTTATGTGCCCTGAAACTGTCAATGTCTATCATCATTGACGTGCCCCAGATCCATTAGTTCACGCCCGTCCTCTGCGGCACGGTGTGAGGTTTGTCAGACCTAAATAGCGCTATCTAACTAATGACCCGCTCGCCATTGGCCCGGCGATTAGTCGATATAAAAAGGAGGGACTTCGTGATAGAGTTTTGGTCTAGTACGAGTTATCTGTCCACGAGGACGAGGAATTACATTCCTGAACCAATACTGTCCTACCCAAGGAGGACGAGGAACCCACGTTCCTTAACCCCATTCCCAACCCAGGGAATCCCATGCTTTGTAGAGGGTGTGAACTCACCTTGGTTTGCTCGGTAGAAACACAGAAAGGTCAAACAAGCAATGTTGTGGCTACTCACGTCCTATCATAGTTGTATCATACCAATCAGGTTCGTATTCAAATAGTACACGTATATTTCTACACGTATGCTAGCACGTTGTATTCAAGTATCATTCATGGCTTTCACATATAAGCATGGCAGTTTGCAAGTAATGCATACGAGTTGAACGAACAGTAACATGCCCATAAATAAACAAAGTCCACGGTCCGGCCCAAACACTAAGCCCATAATCATGCAAGTCCAATTCAGCACGCATATGTTGGTTTCGAGTCGCAATCAAGTGTTCCCGACTCGTAATCTGAGTCGCAATCGGCGGTCTCGAGTTATCATGGTCACGGTCTCGAGTCGCAACAGGACTCGTAACCGTGGTCTCGGCTCATGCTGTTTTGGTCTCGAGTCGCAACCGGACTCGTAACGGAGATTTCGAGTTGTGCCGTTTTGGTTTCGAGTCGCAACCAGGCGTTTGCGACTCGCAATTGATGTCGCAACCAGGGGATTTCGACTCATCATGCAGTGGTCTCGAGTCGCAACCGAAGGTTTCGACTAGACATAGGCTGATTTGGTACAGTGTACTATCCAATGGGATTTTGTTATCATGCAACAATTTGTACTATCCACTTAAACATGTTTATTTGTCTAACCTTAACCAAAAACGGATCAAACACATACATTTCAAATATTCACATCATGTTCATATGACATTCATCAAGTTCTTCACATATTCAAGTCATGTTCATGTTGATTAATCAAATTTGTTCATCCTATTCCTGGTTTCTAGCATCAATCACAAACGAAACAAGGCAACACACTTGAATATACTCATCTAATGGTTTCAAATCATCACATAACATATCAAAATCAACTCTACACTATCTAATTAGCATGGTATTACACATATGCAAGCCGGTTTTATGAACATCCACATTTTATGATTTGAATCACATTTTGATACAAGATATCATGAGCTCTTTAGCAATATACCCGAAATTAAACATGTTAACCGACTATCAACATCACACACATCCGATACATGAGAACATCATCATTTGTACAATTATTCTAGCTACACCATATCATTCACAACATTTAACAATAACAACAACATAAACACTAACCGGTTGTGAGATGGTGCCGAGTTGGTAAGGAAGATGAGTGTTCGAGTGATGATGATGAGCTTAACCGGGTCTCCTTGTGGTCACCGGTTTGATCCGAGAAGAAGGAGAAGAAAATGTTGTGGTTTAAGGTTTTAGTGAGGGAGAAGGAGAGTGTGTGTGTGGATTGTCCAAAGAATGGCAAAGTTTGCTAGGAGCATGGTATATATACTAATCCTAGTAGGTTTCGGGTGGGTTAAATGAGGTGCGGCCCAACCGGCCCACATGTTGCATTGTTCACTCGAGACCACATGGTCTCGAGTCGGGTTCTTGTGTCTCGGTTCATATACATACTCGCATACATACACACAAGCATACATATAACATAACACATAATCATATAAAAGGTTCACTTATCATTCATTAAATCATCAAATTAGTTAGTCATTTAGTGTTCAAGCGTACAACGAAAGGTTCTAAATTTCGAGTTGTCACATCATCCCCAAGTTGAAAGAAATTTCGTCCCGAAATTTGGTAAGCACTCACTGAGGAAGCTAGTTAAGTTGTATGGTTTTCCCGGTTTTCCTGGGGTGTCACATCCACCCCCCGTTGATCTGGAATTTCGTCCCGAAATTCCGTAGCTTCGGCCTCAGTAGTGGGTGTACTGTTTGCGAACAGCTGGGGATACTTTTGTTTCATTTGATCTTCGCGCTCCCAGGTGAACTCTGGGCCGCGACGTGAGTTCCAACGAACTCGAACGAGAGGTATTCTGGTGCTCTTGAGGACCTTAACATCCCGGTCCGTGATTTCGACTGGTTCCTCGACGAATCGTAACTGTTCGTCGATAGTGAGTTCCTTCAGAGGAACTACGTGGGTCTCATCTGACGGACACTTCTTCAGATTTGACACGTGAAAAACGTTGTGAACTGCACCGAGTTCTGCTGGTAAGTTTAGTCTGTAGGCCACCCTGCCTATTTTCTCAATAACTTCGAAAGGTCCAACATATCGTGGGTTAAGTTTGCCGCGTTTACCAAAACGAACCACACCCTTCCAGGGTGAAACTTTGAGTAGTACCCGCTCCCCAACCTGGAGCTCAAGCGGTTTCCTGCCCATGTCGGCGTAAACTTTCTGACGTTCGCGAGCTGCCGTCATGCGTTTTCGTATTTGAGCAATTTGTTCGGTCGTGTCTACCACATATTCTGGACCAGTGATCTGACTATCTCCCACCTCTGCCCAGCAAAGAGGTGACCGGCATTTACGTCCGTACAATGCCTCAAATGGAGCAGCTTTAATGCTGGTGTGGTAGCTGTTATTGTACGAGAATTCCACAAGTGGCAGATGCTTTTCCCAGCGGTTGCCAAAGTCGATTACACATGCACGAAGCATGTCTTCTAGGGTTTGAATAGTGCGCTCGGACTGCCCGTCCGTCTGCGGGTGATACGCTGTGCTCATGTCTAATCGTGAGCCAAAGGATTTGTGCATTGCTTGCCACAGTTCTGAAGTAAAACGCGCATCTCGATCCGAGATAATAGAGGTGGGCACCCCGTGCCTCGAAACGACTTCCTTAAGGTATATTTCTGCAAGAGTGGAGAATTTATCCATTTCCTTGATGGCCAGGAAGTGTGCAGACTTTGTGAGTCGATCCACGATCACCCAATTAGTATCGTTCCCGCGCTGGGACCTAGGTAGGCCAGTGACAAAATCCATGGAAATTTGCTCCCATTTCCATTGAGGTATCTCTGGTTGTTGGAGTAGGCCTGATGGTTTCTGGTATTCAGACTTGACTCTTGCACAAGTCAAACACTTGCTGACGTAAGTTGCTATGTGGGCCTTCATGCTAGGCCACCAGTACGTAGTTTTGATGTCGTGGTACATTTTATCCGAACCAGGATGCACCGAGTAGCGAGACTTGTGTGCTTCGTCCATCACAAGCTCTCGTAGGTTGCCATAGAGTGGGACCCAAATGCGTCCCGTTACGTAGTAAGCACCGTCTTCCTTTTGTTCTAATCGCTGCCTTGATCCACGTAGGGCTTCAGCCCTGACGTTTTCCGGTTTCAGTGCTTCTATCTGAGCAGCTCGTATCTGGGAGGGAAGACTAGAATGGATCGTGAGTTGTAGAGCTCGTACGCGCTTAGGCGCAGTGTCCTTCCGACTGAGGGCGTCAGCCACAACATTGGCCTTGCCCGGGTGATACCTGATTGAGCACTCGTAGTCATTCAGTAGTTCGACCCATCGTCGTTGTCTCATATTTAGTTCCTTCTGCTTGAAGATATGCTCGAGGCTCCTGTGGTCGGTGTAGATGGCGCACTTGGTACCGTACAAGTAATGCCGCCATAACTTAAGTGCAAAAACAACAGCTCCCAGCTCTAAATCGTGCGTAGTGTAGTTCTTTTCATGAACCTTAAGTTGGCGTGAGGCGTAAGCTATAACTTTATCTCGTTGCATCAACACGCAACCAAGACCCTGAATTGATGCGTCGCAGTAAACCACAAAGTCGTCGGTGCCCTCTGGCAAGGAAAGGATAGGTGCGCTACAAAGTCTATCCTTTAAGTGCTGAAATGCCAACTCCTGTGCGTTTCCCCAGCGATAAACAACGCCCTTCTGCGTTAGTGAGGTAAGAGGCTGTGCAATCTTAGAAAAATCCTTTATGAATCTCCGGTAGTATCCCGCCAAACCCAAGAATTGGCGAATTTCCTTTGGTGTACGAGGTGCAGGCCAGTTCTTAATCGAGTCTATCTTGGATGGATCAACATGAATCCCATCCTTGTTTACCACGTGGCCTAGGAAATGGACTTCTCGAAGCCAGAAGTCGCATTTCGAGAACTTTGCATAAAGCTGTTCTGTTCGAAGGAGTTCCAGAATAAGTCGCAGATGTCGCTCGTGTTCCTCCCGACTCTTGGAATAGATCAGGATGTCGTCGATGAAGACTATAACGAACTTGTCCAGGTAAGGCTTGCACACTCGGTTCATCAAGTCCATGAAAACCGCAGGTGCGTTTGTCATCCCGAAAGGCATGACCAAAAACTCATAGTGCCCGTATCGAGTTCTGAAAGCTGTTTTGGAGACGTCCTCTTCCCGGACTCTCAGCTGGTGATAACCCGATCTCAAATCGATCTTCGAATAGTAGCTCGACCCTTGCAGCTGGTCGAACAAGTCGTCGATACGCGGTAGAGGATAGCGATTCTTCACCGTCACCTTGTTGAGTTCCCGGTAGTCGATGCACATTCTGAAGGTACCGTCCTTCTTCTTTACAAATAATACTGGAGCTCCCCAGGGCGATGAGCTAGGACGAATAAAACCCTTATCCAGGAGCTCTTGTAGTTGCGTAGAGAGTTCCTTCAACTCTGATGGGGCTAAACGATAAGGTGCACGGGCTATAGGCGCAGCTCCAGGAGCTAGTTCGATCTGAAACTCGACTTGGCGATGAGGCGGAAGACCAGGTAATTCCTCAGGAAATACCTCTGGATAATCGCGTACAACTGGGAAATCTTCAATCTTTTTCTCTTTTTCTGAGGTGTCAGTAACGAGAGCCAAAATGGCAGTGTGGCCCTTTCGCAAGCACTTTTGGGCCTTAAGGAGAGAAATGACGTTCTCAACAGCACTCCTCTTGTCGCCATGAATCATGAGAGGTTCACCACCGGGACCTGGAATACGGACAACCTTCTCGTTGCAAAGAATCTCTGCTCGGTGTTGGGATAACCAATCCATCCCAATGACAACGTCGAAACTACCCAAGACAATAGGAATGAGGTCGATAGAGAAGGTTTGGTCAGCGAGAATAAGTTTACAACCCTTGACTATGTGTGTGGCTTCTAAACTCTTACCATTTGCTAACTCTACGGTGTGCTTGTTGTTCAAAGGTGTTGGAACACGCTTAAGCATTCGACTAACTTCTAGTGACATGTAGCTAGTATTGGCACCCGAATCAAATAAAACTGAAACATAAAAGTCGTCGAGAAGGAACTTACCCGCCACAACATTGGGGTCATTCCTTGCTTCACCTTGGCCAATCACAAACACCCGCCCCCTGGCGCCATTGTTGTTGTTGTTCCCATTGTTACCATTCCCCTGATTGTTGTTATTGTTGTTGTTGTTGTTCTGGTTCCTGTTCAGTTGGGGACAGTCTCTCTTGAAGTGGCCTTCAGCTCCACACTGAAAGCATCCTTTGTTATCACCCTATTGCTGCTGCTGGCGCTGGTTCTGTTGAGCTTGCTGACGATTCTGATTGGCGGGGTATAAGCTCCTGCAATCCTTTGCAGCGTGACCAGGCTTGTTGCACCGATGACAGTTGCCCCTGGTGCATGGCCCGCTGTGGTGCAGGCTGCAGCGATTGCATTTGGGGTGATTTCCTTTGTACCCACCATGACTTTGACCACCAGACGATTGCTGATTAGGGCTCTTGTAGTCATCAGTCTTTCTCTGCTGAGACTGGGATTGAACAGAAGTCGAACCCTTACTTGAAGTTCCATCCCATTTCCGTTTGTTGTCACTAGAGGCACCAGAAGTAGTTGCAGCACCTATGCGTTTTGGTAACTTGTTCTGCTCCACCGCCTGATCCGTGAGACGGTGAGCCAACTGGACAGTTTGCTGGTAAGTAGCGAGGGTCGCTGAAGTCACATGACTTTGGATTTCTGGCACTAAGCCCTGGAGAAACAGTTCGATGCGTTTGATGGGAGGATCCACCATAGTAGGACACAGAATTGCCAGTTCGTTCGACCTTTTCACATAAGCTTCAATTTCGGACCCCGTCATCTTGAGGTTGAAGAACTCCACTTCCAGTTTGTGAATCTCATCACGACTGCAGTATTCTTCCTTGATCATTTCCTTAAAATTCTCCCATGGGGTGGCGTTGGCAGCAACCAACCCTAGCATCTGAACCTGAGCGTTCCACCATGTGAGGGCTAAACCCTCGAGAGTACCAGTAGCATACTTCACCCTGCGCGCCTTAGGTCATTCACACATTTCGAACACAGATTCTAGCTTCTCAAACCAATGTAGGAGACCTACTGCTCCTTCAGTGCCGCTAAAAGTAGTTGGTCGGCAGTCCATGAAAGTCTTAAAAGTGCACACGGGTGGCTGAACATGCTGACCTATCGTAGGTGAAAGAAAAGACAGAGTTTAACACAAAGGTTGGTTCACGAGAGTAGGATCCTAAAGATCCTAGAATGAGTTCGGACTGCAGGATATACCTCCTGCGTGTGCAGCTGCAAGTGCTGCGACAACTCGTTCGTTGATCAGAGCCGTCAACTGGGCTTGTGTCAGGTTAACGCGTCCAGACATGATCTTCATATCAAGAAGAACGTGAGTGAGAGGGGTTCGCGAAAGTACGATGTCAGAAGTGAGTAAGTGCACACGTGTTCAAGCAACAATAGTTATACTAACCAAGCATACCATGAACCATGTACTATGTATCTAACAAGTAGGTAATATATACACAGATCATATCACCTAGAATGTCGAGCCTTGCATGTGGAGTGAAGCGTCGTTGTGGACCGTCGAGCACTGTACAGGTTATAGTCTGGTTTTAACAAAAACGTTTTCCCCCTTTATTAAAACCAAGTTCTCTATAACCAATGGCTCTGATACCAATCTGTCACACCCCCAAAATCCACCTGCGGAGTACCACCGCTTGGAGGCGTGACTGACCAGGATCCAGCCACCAATCATATTGAACAAGCATATAAGTAGTTATAAAAATCCAACCAATACAATTGGTGTTCAAACAAAACATAGTTAAGTTGCAAGCGGAAGCATAAGTCTTAAATCAAAACATAAGTTTAATCGTTTCAAAGTTTAACATGGCACACAGCCGTCCATGTCCCACAACGATCCTCCTCCATGCAAGCTCCAGTTAAGAACCTAGGGACCTGCAAAGCATGTAGTAACGAGTCAACAACAAGTTGAGTGAGTTCACGGTTGGGTGTTCGTTTTAAGTTGTTTCGAAAACAGTTTCCTTTAGCTGGCATCCTGCCGTGGGGGTTACCCCATAGTTAAAAACGTGTCTTGTTTGTTCCCGGTTACTCTGGCAATCCAGCCGTGGGGGCTACCCCGTGTTAGTTATCTGGCATTTCGGCCGTGGGGGCTACCCCATGTATACACTAGACTCGTTACCATATCGACTGCTGACTGTAGTCATGTTTATGTGCCCTGAAACTGTCAATGTCTATCATCATTGACGTGCCCCAGATCCATTAGTTCACGCCCGTCCTCTGCGGCACGGTGTGAGGTTTGTCAGACCTAAATAGCGCTATCTAACTAATGACCCGCTCGCCATTGGCCCGGCGATTAGTCGATATAAAAAGGAGGGACTTCGTGATAGAGTTTTGGTCTAGTACGAGTTATCTGTCCACGAGGACGAGGAATTACATTCCTGAACCAATACTGTCCTACCCAAGGAGGACGAGGAACCCACGTTCCTTAACCCCATTCCCAACCCAGGGAATCCCATGCTTTGTAGAGGGTGTGAACTCACCTTGGTTTGCTCGGTAGAAACACAGAAAGGTCAAACAAGCAACGTTGTGGCTACTCACATCCTATCATAGTTGTATCATACCAATCAGGTTCGTATTCAAATAGTACACGTATATTTCTACACGTATGCTAGCACGTTGTATTCAAGTATCATTCATGGCTTTCACATATAAGCATGGCAGTTTGCAAGTAATGCATACGAGTTGAACGAACAGTAACATGCCCATAAATAAACAAAGTCCACGGTCCGGCCCAAACACTAAGCCCATAATCATGCAAGTCCAATTCAGCACGCATATGTTGGTTTCGAGTCGCAATCAAGTGTTCCCGACTCGCAATCTGAGTCGCAATCGGCGGTCTCGAGTTATCATGGTCACGGTCTCGAGTCGCAACAGGACTCGTAACCGTGGTCTCGGCTCATGCTGTTTTGGTCTCGAGTCGCAACCGGACTCGTAACGGAGATTTCGAGTTGTGCTGTTTTGGTTTCGAGTCGCAACCAGGCGTTTGCGACTCGCAATTGATGTCGCAACCAGGGGATTTCGACTCATCATGCAGTGGTCTCGAGTCGCAACTGAAGGTTTCGACTAGACATAGACTGATTTGGTACAGTGTACTATCCAATGGGATTTTGTTATCATGCAACAATTTGTACTATCCACTTAAACATGTTTATTTGTCTAACCTTAACCAAAAACGGATCAAACACATACATTTCAAATATTCACATCATGTTCATATGACATTCATCAAGTTCTTCACATATTCAAGTCATGTTCATGTTGATTAATCAAATTTGTTCATCCTATTCCTGGTTTCTAGCATCAATCACAAACGAAACAAGGCAACACACTTGAATATACTCATCTAATGGTTTCAAATCATCACATAACATATCAAAATCAACTCTACACTATCTAATTAGCATGGTATTACACATATGCAAGCCGGTTTTATGAACATCCACATTTTATGATTTGAATCACATTTTGATACAAGATATCATGAGCTCTTTAGCAATATACCCGAAATTAAACATGTTAACCGACTATCAACATCACACACATCCGATACATGAGAACATCATCATTTGTACAATTATTCTAGCTACACCATATCATTCACAACATTTAACAATAACAACAACATAAACACTAACCGGTTGTGAGATGGTGCCGAGTTGGTAAGGAAGATGAGTGTTCGAGTGATGATGATGAGCTTAACCGGGTCTCCTTGTGGTCACCGGTTTGATCCGAGAAGAAGGAGAAGAAAATGTTGTGGTTTAGGGTTTTAGTGAGGGAGAAGGAGAGTGTGTGTGTGGATTGTCCAAAGAATGGCAAAGTTTGCTAGGAGCATGGTATATATACTAATCCTAGTAGGTTTCGGGTGGGTTAAATGAGGTGCGGCCCAACCGGCCCACATGTTGCATTGTTCACTCGAGACCACATGGTCTCGAGTCGGGTTCTTGTGTCTCGGTTCATATACATACTCGCATACATACACACAAGCATACATATAACATAACACATAATCATATAAAAGGTTCACTTATCATTCATTAAATCATCAAATTAGTTAGTCATTTAGTGTTCAAGCGTACAACGAAAGGTTCTAAATTTCGAGTTGTCACACTAATGACTTAGGACTAATCCTAATCTTATTGTTTTCTTTTGTTGGTTTCTTTTGTTTGTTTTGGCAGGAAGAAGACAATGCCGCCACGTTTCAGAGGAAGAGGTGGAAGAGGCAAAGCACCAATGACTGCTCAAAATGACCACGAGGCCGGGCCGTCACACCGATGAACTCCTTCAGCAACTTTTAGCACTAATCCCTAGGAGGATTGGAGAACTTATCTTGAGCCAACGAGACGCTCAGTCTCCCTCAGTTCCTCGCCGTCATATCACGATTCATTCGGGCTCCATCAAAACAACGAGTCCGACCACTCACACCACTCCTTCATCCAGTTGCAGCGATCGGGTTCGCACCGAGCGTTCCAGGACCTGACCCCATATTTCCAAAGCAGGTTCAATCCAATGAACCATGTTCAAGAAGCAGAGGGTCCAAACCCTTTGGGGCCATATGATCACTATCCTGAGATGCAGGATATGGAGATGGACGAAGATCCAGAACCCGAGATGCCACCAAGTGGGACGCCGACGTATCCCATCGAGATTTCTGACGGATCATCTTTTCATGGTTCGCCATACAGGGGCCCAGACAGTTTTGCTGAAAGGTGGGCCACATACCACTGGGAGTTCACTCCCCCTTTCAACCCACCTCAACAACAGCAGTAGGATCCCTCAGAGGATCCACACTTTGAGGCGGTCACGCCACCGCTACCGCCGCCGCTAGAGCAGCAACTGCCTCCGGAACCACCGAGGCGATGAAGATCAGGTGCACGGATGTCCGTGTGAGGGGGTTTCCACTTCAGCACCCCCCAAAACTCCAGTGGCAGCCACTACCTGCCACTGTATGAAGACTCACAGATGGGTGGGCCTTCAAACCCAGTTTCTGAAGTCGACTCTGCGCTAGTCGTACCACCACCACCACACATGGGTTATGATAACCCAATTCCTTCATACGCCGGTGCAGCGGCGTATAACCCGTTTAAACAGCCAGCTTACCCGGGTTACAATTATTACAATGCCCCTGCCGTCGACCTTTACCTCGGGGCGGCCAACTACAATGCTCTCCACCCTGAAGGGCCCTACGCAGCTTTGTACCAAACTGGGTACCAAGCATATGGGTATCAATACCCACCACCTCCTCAACCTCCGCAGCAGCAGCCACCACAGATCCAACCACCGCAGCAGCAGGAGATTCTTCAACGGTTGCACGAAGTGGAGCAACAAGTTTAGGAGGAGCGTAGGAGCCGCCGGGGTCTACTTAAGGGTTTGGCAAACCTAATAAAGGGGAAGAAAAAGAAGGATTATTGAAAACCCTTATTTATTTGTTTTATAATTTTAAAATTTCAATCAATCCCTGCGTGGACATTTTTATTTATGTAATAGGTCCCTGCGAGGACTAGTATTTCTTATTTTAGTCCCTGTGTGGACAATGTTATTTCCTTAAAGTCCCGTTTAGGGCAATTATATACTTCTCTTAAATTTATTGGAATGTTTTATTTAAATTTCATTTGTCATCATATGTATGAATATATTGTATGAAATAAATCAAAAAATCATTCCTTTTTATAATTAATCTGCCAATATACATTGAAAGAAATTCTTGAAGGTATAACCTAGCCTATATGTCATTTTAGACATGGCCTTGATGGTAAAACCTTTTTAAGATTCAAATCCCTGTTAACATCTGAAAACATGTAAGCACTCTTGACAACAATGATACGATAAATCACACTTGTCATCCTTATATTGGACTTTTCCAATTCTTTATTCTTATTTAATTAAAAGCATCCATTAGTGATGAAGTGCCTACGGGCCATATTCAATGTCTAATAAGACAAAAGACAGTTGTAGTCTATGACTCCCTGTCAAGAAAGGTGATGAACTATGTTCAAACCTTAATGCCTCGATCTTATAAGATCATGACTATTAAATTTAAAAACTGTCCTTGTGACTAGGCCTTTTGTGCCACCCTCATATCTTTAATGATTTATAATAAGGGATGAATTATAATGAAAATCCTAACTAAATATAACTAACAAAATAACCAATATGGTTTGTATTTACCATGGTTAATGAACTGTCAAAATGACAATACCATAATAAGATTTCTAAATAAATCATTGTCATCATTTTTATGTAGCAATCAAGCTACATGGATGAATCAGAAGAGGTTAACAGTCACCCCAGGGAGAGAAACGATACCACCAGAGTTAATGTAGCTAGTGCAGACCTACAAGCGTTAATAGATAATGCTATTACTCGAGCCCTTGACAGACAGTTTAAAGAATCAAGTGGTACCTGTAGCAAGACCCAATCTGTTCCTCATATGAAACCACCTTCTAAGACTCATGTATCTCATAAAGGCGATTCTCATCACTCATCAAACCAAAGGAGTGTCCCATCTAAGAAGATTGTGCTCAATCAAGAGCCACATGTTAAAGCTTGTTCTTATAAATATTTCGTCTCCTGCAAGCCCAGGGACTTCACAGGGGAGAAAAGAGCCATTGATTGTATGACTTGGCTCGATGAGATGGATACAGTGGTTGAGATCAGTGGTTGTGCAGAATAGGATATAGTGAAGTTTGTGTCACAATCATTTAAAGGCGAAGCTTTGGATTGGTGGAGATCATTGGTTCAAGCCACAGGGAAAATCCCACTTTACAACATGTCTTGGGATCAGTTTGTTGCGTTGATCAAAGATAATTTTTGTCCCCAACATGAGGTGGAAATGATTGAAACTGACTTCTTGACCTTGGTCATGAAGAACTTGGATTGTCAGGCATATCTTACAAGTTTCAATACCATGACCCGATTGGTTCCTTACTTGATCACACCGGAACCGAAATGCATAGCTCGTTTTATTGGAGGTCTAGCTCCAGAAATCAAGGCAAATGTGAAAGCGTCTAGACCTACCACCGTTAGGTCAGTGGTTGATCTGTCCTTAGCTCTTACTCTCGATGCAGTTAGGAAGAGATCCCTTAAGAATTCCGATGAAGGAAAGAGAAAACGTGAGGATGAGAACTCACTTCGTTCTGATAAGAAACGAAAGGGGAACTCTGAGTATAAGAAGAATTCCGGGTTTAAAAAGGACAACCAACAGTCGGGTGAGAAACCCAAGTGCAAGACCTGCCAAAAGCACCATTTTGGGAAGTGCAGGTTCGAAACAAAATCTCAGTCACAGTCACAGTCGCATCCTAGAGTTTGTGGAATCTGCAAGTATAAGGAGCATAAGACCCTAGATTGCAAGAAAATGAAGGACGCAACTTGTTACAACTGTAACGAGAAGGGGCATATCAAGACCAATTGCGCCAAATATGCAAAGAAACCCGAAGAGGTTAAGAAGACCAATGCTCGGGTCTTTCAAATGAATGCTCAGGAATCAATTCAGAATGATAATGTAATAACAGGTACCTTTCTTATCAATGATGTTTATGCTAGAGTGTTGTTTGATTATGGTGCAGACAAGTCTTTTGTAGACAATAATATTTGTAAATTGTTAAATCTGCCTGTTAAGACTCTAAGCATAAAGTATGAAGTAGAATTGGCCGATGGTACTATAGAGACTGCTTCAACCATTCTAGATGGATGTTTTATATCCATTAGGAATTACTCTTTTTCGCTATCATTGCTTCCGTTGAAACTAGCAGGATTCGACATAGTAATAGGCATGGATTGGTTATCTTCTAATCATGCCCAGATCATTTATGATAAGAAGCAAGTGGTTTTCAAGACTCCTTATGGTGAACCACTTACAATACATGGAGATACCCAGTACGGTTTGCCTAAGCAAGTGTCTATGCTTAAGGCATCGAGGTGTTTGAAGAAGGGTTGTGTCATTTACATGGCACAAGTGACTATTGATGAACCAAAGAACAAGATTGAAGACATCCCTGTTATTTCTAAATATCCAGATGTTTTTCCTGAAGAACTACCTGGACTACCTCCAGATTGGCAAGTGGAGTTCAGGATCGACATTATTCCTGGAGCAGCACCAGTTGCAAGAGCACCCTATCGATTGGCACCAACTGAGATGAGAGAGTTAAGAACAAAGTTGGATGATTTGTTGGCAAAAGGTTTTATTCGACCTAGCTCATCCCCTTGGGGAGCTCCGATTTTGTTTGTGAAGAAAAAGGATGGGTCAATGCGACTATGCATTGATTATCGCGAGCTGAATAAAGTAACAATTAAGAACATATATCCATTGCCCAGGATCGATGATTTGTTCGATCAAATGCAAGGGGCAAGTTATTTCTCCAAGATTGATTTAAGGTCAGGTTACCATCAACTGAAGGTCAGAGATGAGGATGTACATAAGACTGGATTCAGAACTCGTTATGGTCATTACGAGTTCTTGGTGATGCCTTTCGGGCTCACTAATGCACCAGCAGCGTTCATGGATCTCATGAATCGTGTTTGCAAACCTTATTTGGTCAAGTTTGTCATTGTTTTTATTGATGACATACTTATATATTCGAAGAATCAGGCTGATCATGAAAGACATCTCCGGTGTATCCTTAAACTTCTGCAGCAAGAGAAGCTCTACGCCAAGTTTTCTAAATGTGAGTTTTGGCTTCGTGAAGTCCAATTTCTTGGACATGTAGTAAGTGAGCGTGGTATCCAGGTGGATCCCGCTAAGATTGAAGTGATTATGAATTGGCAAGCGCCAAAAACACCTACTGAAATTCGCAGCTTCTTGGGTCTAGCAGGATACTACAGGCGTTTCATTGAAATTTTTTCAAGGATTGCTGCACCCCTAACTTCGTTGACTCACAATAATATAAAGTTTGATTGGGGTCCCATGCAACAAGAATCCTTTGATATTCTTAAGCAGAAATTAAGCAATGCTCCCGTGTTGACATTACCAGAAGGAATTGAAGAGTTTGTTGTGTACTACGACGCATTGCACACTGGCATGGGTTGTGTGCTTATGCAGAAAGGCAACGTTATTGCCTATGCCTCACGTCAGTTAAAGGTGCACGAAAAGAACTACACCACCCATGATTTAGAATTGGGTGCCGTTGTATTTGCACTAAAGCTTTGGAGGCATTACTTATATGGAACCAAGTGTGTGATCTATTCTGATCACAAGAGCCTTCAACATCTGTTTAACTAGAAGGATCTTAACATGAGACAATGTCGATGGATGGAGACACTGAATGATTATGATTGTGAAATACGGTATCATCCTGGCAAGGCAAATGTAGTCGCTGATGCCTTGAGCAGAAAGGAAAGGGTTAAGCCTATTAGAATCAATGCCAAGAGCATTGAGTTGAAGAACAGCTTGAACGAGAGGTTGTTAGCCGCTCAAAAGGAAGCTGTATTAGAAGCTAATTATCCGAATGAGAAGTTAGGAGTGATTGCTGATCAATTGTCTTATGGCAAGGATGGAATCCTAAGATTGAATGGTTGAATGTGGGTTTCAATCCACGGAGGGCTTAGAGATGTGATTCTTCAAGAAGCTCATAGCTCGAAATATTCAGTACATCCTGGCAGTGATAAGATGTACCAGGATTTAAAGGCAAATTATTGGTGGATAGGTTTGAATAAATCTATAGCCACTTATGTGGCTAAATGTCTGACATGCGCGCAAGCTAAAGCAGAGCATCAGAAACCATCAGGCTTGCTGCAACAGCCGGAACTTCCCACCTGGAAGTGGGAAATGGTAACTATGGATTTTATCACTAAGTTACCAAAGACAAAGCACATAAATGATACTATTTGGGTTATAGTTGATAGATTGACCAAGTCAGCCCATTTCTTACCAATTAAAGAAACTCACAGCTCCGACAAGCTAGCTCAGCTGTACGTAGATGAGATTGTATCTCTCCACGGAGTGCCTGTGTCTATTATCTCTGATAGGGATACAAGATACACATAGCATTTTTGGAAAAGCTTTCAGCAATCTTTAGGCACTCGATTAAACTTCAGCACTGCTTATCATCCTCAGACGGATGGCCAAAGCGAGCGTACAATTCAAAGGCTTGAGGATATGTTATGAGCTTGTCTTATTGATCTAGGTGGAAGCCAGGATGACCATCTACCATTAATTGAATTTTCGTACAATAATAGCTATCATTCGAGTATCCAAGCAACGCCTTTTGAGGCTTTGTATGGAAGGAAGTGAAGGATGCCAGTTTGTTGGGCGGAAGTTGGAGATGTCCAACTGTCAGGACCTGACATAGTCCTGGAGACGACAGACAAGATTATTCAAATCCGTGATCGTCTCAAAGCTGCCAGGGATAGGCAGAAAACCTACGCGGATAAAAGGCATAAACCTCTGAAATTCGAGGTAGGTGATAAAGTGCTACTTAAGGTATCACCCTGGAAAGGGGTGATGCGTTTTGGCAAAAAGGGCAAGCTTAGCCCAAGATACATAGGACCATTTGAGATCATCGAATGTGTTGGAACTGTGGCCTACAAGCTAAATCTCCCAGAAGAGCTTAGTGGAATTCATAATGTATTCCACATCTGCAACTTAAAGAAATGTCTAGCTGATGAATTGCTAGCAATGTCGCATAAGGACGTGCAGATTGATGAAAGTTTGAAGTTCGTTGAAAGACCTTTGTCTATCAAGGATCGACAGGTTAAGAAGCTTCGAAGGAAGCATGTGCCGATTGTGAAGGTTAAATGGGATGCTCGTAGAGGCCCAGAATATACATGGGAGGTTGAATCCACAATGAAACAGAACTACCCTCATTTATTTTAGTAAATATCGAGGTCAAGATTTCTTTTAAGGGGGTGAGGGTGTAACACCTCGCAAAATCATGACCAATGTAATCAAGACACGTGTCATGGACTTAGACGTGTAATGAATTAATTTGGAAGGACTACAATTGTCAAACAATGTAAATATGTAAATGAAAGGATCCAAAGTGTCAACATGCCATTCTTGTGCCTTTTATTGACCTCACACGATGTCCGTATTCTTTAAAGAATAAATTATCGGACATAGAGAGTCGTTTGTGCTTAAATTAAGGATCTTACGAAACATAGGGGTTAAAAGTGTCAACATGTTAAATGTTACCACTGAGTGACCTTTTAACGATCCCAAAAACATTGTAATATTTGTATATTTTGCTCTCAAGAATATTGGATAGTAATTTCATGGATTTTCGATGAAAACAAGACTTTTCGGGTGATCTTACATCTAACCGGGAGCTTAACGGAGTTAATATGTGACCCAAGGCCCTTAATAGTTAATTATGAGGGTCAAAAGTGCAATAAAAGAAAGTTATTTAAACTTAAAATGGACCAGGGACTAAAATTGCAAAGTTTTAAAACTTTTTACCTGAGCAGACGGTTGTCGCGGCCCGCGTAGACTCCCTTTGAGTCTTACGCGGCCCGCGTGCGAAGTGCCAGCGACCAAAAAGAAGACAGCTGCATGTTGCAGCCTATTACACCGCCATTGCATGGCTGAATTCGATACCAGGGACTGAGCAAATGGGTTTTCATGCACTAGGGACAACTGGGAACATCTGAAAACAACATAGGGACAAATGGATTGATCTTGGAACATCTAATTTCCTATATAAAGGACTTGGTTCTTGAGTTCATTTGCACATTTGAAGTTTGCTCTTCAAAACTCATTCTATGAAGCTTCCTGGTGTTCAAGAAAGCTTCCTTCTGTTCCCAATTCGTGATAAGTACTCTAGTAAGTGTTCTTAGCTTCATAAGTTTAAGTTTTATCAGCTTAATAACCGAAAGTCAAAGTTATCGTAATTAAGCTTTGACTTGGTGATTAATCACTAACGGTCCAGCCATTATTCGAATTGAAAGTGGCTATGAGTTGGTAATTATGTAGGTAATAAACCCTTAAAAGGGCACCTACTGATTATCACTTTTACTTGGTCAATTGTCGGGTCAAACTATTTAATAAAAAGTCAAATGAGTCCATTTTCACAAAATAATTCATAACTGATAATGTAGAAGTTATGGAACATGTTTTAACACTTAAATAACTTGGTAAACAATATGAGAACATGTCTAGGCATGTTCAACCCGACAATTCTGAGTTTAGGCTCGGTTCGCAACCGAAAGTCGCAAAAGTAGACTTTTACTTTGACTTTCAGTTCTGACCCGATTTAGCTTAGTTTAGTTATGCCTTAGGGTTCCTTTGGGACCATATCACATGTTAGTATAACCCTCTGAGATTATACTATATGGTTCCATTGAAATCTGAATTATTTGCATGTTTCCGTTAAATGCTTAAAAGTTGACCATTATGCCCTTTTATCAATAAAACGAGATTTTTGAAAATGTGAGAGGACAAAAACCTTTATTACTGATATTTAAGTATGTACTAAAAATTTGACATCAGTTTATGGTCTGAAATGAGAGTTATGCTCGATATTTTGACACCAAACCTTTTATTAATTAAATGGCATTTTTGACATAAATCATATTTAAACCCAAATTTTGACACCAAACCTTTTACCCACTGAAATAATATAATACTTAGGGATTTTTGGAAATTTTGTCAAATTTTATACTGATTATATTATAGAGTTTTAGTGTAAATTCAGTATTGACGAAATTGACCTTTTCCTTGATAAAATGAGTTTTACATAACATTTTGATACCAAAACTTTTCCTACTGATTTCATATGTTAAATAAATTATTTTAAACAGTAAAGGCTGATCAAAATCTCAGATTCCCTTAAACAACCCGAATATCGTCAAATATCGACTTTTACGCTCATTAAACGCATAGTATGGTTTAAAACTATATTTAACAATTAAGACTTATTACCTACTGATATTATAAGCAAATTTTTATACTTTAACAGTAAGTAAAAGTTTTGAACTTAGATTTCCAAATTTCACCCTTATAACATATGTGAAATGACCAAAATGCCCCTACGGTGCATAGTTTGGCCATAAATGATAAAATTCACATATATATGATATCTTACTGATGTAACTTATTAAAATTAATATATTTACTGATTATTTTAGACCAGAACCTCATATTACCATTTAATCTCTTTTATAAGCTTTAAATTGGTTTCAAATTCGTTTTGGGCATAATGGAAGATATCCTACTGATATCATAACTTATTTAAAGCATACTAACTTATGGAACCTGTACATGATTAATTTGGTTACCCATTATGCATATTCACGTTCGGTACGGTTTATGTAACTAGTTTGCATAAATTAACCGAAACGGGTCAAACCTTAGCATTTTTACTTCAAATCCAGAATGTATTTAGTTTACCCATTTTACACAAGTCTTCATACTTGTTGGGTCTAAATCACATTCTAATCCGGTCTTCGCTTAATCTTACGTTTTGAACCGTAAACCTTTAATTAAAACTAACCGGTCTAAGTTAAGACTTAATTAAGACCCGTTAGGAATCTAGTAGGATATTAAAACCTTCGTTCCAGATTTAGGAGCCTAGTAAAAGCTACCTGTGTTTGCTGATTGATATACGGCTGAGATTAAAATTTATAATTTTGCTCAGGTAAATACTTTTAACTTATTTTCCATTATACAGGCTTGGGATACGGTATTTAATAATACCACTTGGTCGGGTATTGAATCTTTAATCGATTTGTGGTTAAATCATTGAAATAAACCGTTTTAATCTGTTTTGTTTGGTACAATGCCTTTGGGGGGTTAATGACTGTGTCCTGGATATCCTCGGCTCATTCATTGAATGGCCACGACTTAAGCACGGGGTGTAGGCATACACCTAACAGTTGCGTATGTAAAAGATATAACCACTCGTTGAGGATAACTCGCCGTGGGATTATATTAGTGGTGTGTCTATTAATCTTTAACCCGATACTTCTAACCCGGGCTACTGAATGGACGACAAGCATATAAATCTGTATACAAGATTATTTTTAAATAATTGTCCCAAGTTTTAAAAGATTATTTGTGCCTTGTGCATTTAAATCAATTTTTTATAATATTTTCAAAAGAGTCAGTTAATTGTATTTACCAGTGTAAACTGACGTATTTTTCAAAAAGATTAAGTGCAGGTACTACGCGTAATGGGCTGGCTACTCCTAGTATCAAATAAAGAGTCTTGCAAGCTTTTGATGCTTAAATCTTTTGAACTTTATTTCTTTTTATTTTAGATCCGCCTGTGGATCCACTTACAATCCGTTGTGTAATATTTTATGTTACTTTCAACTCGGTTTGTATAAATTACTTTTAGACTTCCGCTGTGCATTAAACTGTGATTAATTGACTATGATGATATCAACTACGTCACGATACTCCCCACCGGGCCCACTGGTAATACGTGGAAATATCGGGGTGTGACACTCCTGGAGGTGACACCATCCTTGTTCAAGAAATTGACAAGGATGTAATGATGTTCCCTGAATATAACCTTAGGCAGTACTACTGGGCAGAAGGAGATAGACTGGACAGACCACAAAGTCCAATAAGTAGGGGCTTAAGGGAGGAAAGACTTGAAAAAGGTCCAAGAAGCATCCACTATGTTAATGTTAATCCAATAAAAAGAATTTTAAAAGTGGATGAACAAAGGACTGCAGATGGTATTGGAGAGCATTATATGCAAAACAAGTACACTCTTCTTAGAGAAGATGGGACTGAATAGAAAATAACAGATGGAGATCTGGTAGATGAACTGCATCCACTGGATTTTTTGTTTATGAAGAGGACATATGATTCTGACAAAGGCATCAACAAATATGCCAGAAGAGCACATAAGAGCATAACAAAAGAAGGAATCAAGCTATTTGAAAGAATAGTGATGTACGTTAGGTGTGATATAGTTTTTAATGTATATTTTAAGCCTTTTTTAACACTTTAGTCAAGTTTTAAATTTATAAAACACGATATTTTACCAACACTAAACACACATATGGGCAAGTGCACCAATCGTGAGCGTATTATAGCGTTGGTAAGATACCGAGGTCGTCCAAGGACACAAGAGCTTTCAATACCGGTTTATCCTCAACGTCTAATCAAATAAAAAATTTAGAAAAAAATGTTTAAACAAGAAAATAAAAACTAAATAAAAATGCTGAAAATAAAAATAAAAATAAAACAGATAAACAAGATGAATCACTTGGATCCGACTCGCCTTTAGTGTAACCTTTGATGTTTTCCGCACTTTTGCACTTTTTAAGAGATTATCTTAGTTATAGTAGAAAGCCCCTCTTTTGAAGGTGATGTTACCCTTAACCCAGTAGTTTGAGTCAGCAAGGATACAATCCTAAAGGGTTGGATTATTGGAAGATAATTAATTAGGTTATTAATGCGTAATGTGGTAGGCCCCTCTTTTGAAGGTGACGTTACCCTTGGCTAAGTGGTTTGAGTCAGCAGAGATACAATCCCAAGTAGTCGGGTTAATGTATTAATAGTAGTTTACATATGAGGGGATCAAACCCCCGCCATCCAACACTAGTGGGTATTGAAGGAGGTCCTACTAAGCTTGACCAAGGTCCTTGCAGGATCTATACACTGAACAAGGCAAGAACCTTACCAAACCATTCCCTTAACCCCTGACCAGGTAGCCAACATATCTCCATATAGACCGTGGAGATATGAATGGTGTAAATATTTTTTTTATATAGACAGTAAAATAACGCCAAGACACCACAAACAAATGATAAGGAAGGTTCACCTTTAACATAAGAAACTAGTTATTAAAGTCATTAAAACAAAACCAAATAAAAAGTGCGAAAATATTAAAAAACAAAAGTATTACACTAAATGCTTGTCTTCACCAAGTGATGTAAGAGACTTAGGCAAACATGACCTTTGATTGTCAAGAACTCTTACTATCAATCTTGGATCCCGAGACTACTACACACACTCTATGATGGATGATTGATGATGGTGGTGGATGTGGGTGTTGTGATGGTGGTGGAGTGTGGGTGAAGTGGGAGAGAGGTGGTTTGTCAAGGGATGCCTTTGAAGTGAACCAAGCACCCCTATTTATAGCTTGCACAGAGGCCAGGACACGGCCCCGTGCCCGCTGGGCACGGCCCCGTGTCCACCCATCTTCTCTTTCTTCATTAAATGCAGTTTGTCTGTATTAGTTGACCACGCCCCCGTGTCCGCTGGGCACGACCCCGTGTGTAGAAGCGTATCTGTACTATCAAGATTTTCTTGGATTCTGTGAATCTTAGCGTTGACCACGGCCCCGTGTCCGCTGGGCGCACCCCCGTGTTGGGAAATAGAAGCTTCTACAACTTTGTCTTTTCTGTAGAAACTTGGGCACGCCCCCGTGTCCGATGGGCATGGGGCGTGTTCAACCTTCTGATGTATTGTTTTTGCTTGGGAAGATGCTGTCGAGGGGTCGGGCATGCCACGTTTATTCCTTTTCTCGTATTATTGTTAGACTTGACTGTATTTTTGCTTCTTTTGTTCATTTAAGCTCATTTAACCCTTTAAATACAAAAGGAAGACAAAATCACACTTTTTCCAACATTAGTATTAAAAAAGGGTTAGTTTTATGCCTCATTTGATGCAATTTATATGTTGCATTTTACACACATCAAATACCCCCACACTTAAATCTTTGCTTGTCCTCAAGCAAAACTCATTATTTTGTGGCTTACACACCCAAATGGAATGGGTAAAAGAGAAGGTTTTGGGCTTGTCTAGAATGTCGGGATTCCAAGATTCTTTATTAGGTTTTATTTCTATGTTATTTACAATCCTATTCGTTATGATTTATTTAGAACATTACATAAGAAAAATTACTTATTTGGGCATAACATGCCTTTTAAAAATTCCATTTATATACAAGTTCACATACCTCACGGGGGATCACTCAACACTCGGCCGAAGATGTATTTTTGTGAAACACTCAAGAGCGGCATGGAACTTACTTCTACCATATGCATGCCAAGCAATCAATCCTCCTCATTTTTAACTATACACCTTTGAAAATATCAAGAGGACTTTGGGGAAGGGTTAGGCTTGGGTTAAAGGTAAGTGGTTTTGGGTTAGTGGTTAGTAGAAAAGGGAGAAAGGAGTAAAAAGCATCGGTTTTCGTAAAACATTTTGTTTTTGTGACTTTTTTTTCCAATGAAGCATTTTTCAAACAAGGTTTCTTTTGACGAGCTTGTTTGTTTATTGCTAACTTCACCATTTTTTATAAGGAAGTCACAAGAAAACCGAGCTTTTCACTGAAATAAAGGGTTTAAAATGAAAAAGGTTTTGGTGGGTAAAGGGTGTTTGTTTTGGGTATAGAAATGAAAAGGTTTAGGCTCAAAGGGGTTAACTAGGGGGATTTTTGGGTAGGTGGTAAAAAAAAAATAATGGTGTTGAAATAAAAAGGGTTAGTCCTAATGCCTCCATCATTTACTTACTCTGGTTTAAGTTGGTAAGGATCGGGAATGTATCGTCATGGCATGTTCTAGAGTCGTAAGAAACCAAGCGGCTATTCACACAAAAAAAACGAAAAAATGAGCATTTAGTTTAAAGATGTGTATTTGTATGCTCAATAAAGGCTCAAAACTCACTTTTTGTGGGAATGGGTTTTTAATGTGATCAAGTGTCACACCCCGACTCGCAGCAGAAGACAATCGCTGGGTGCGGCAGACACATGGCACTCCTCATAATTTAAAAACATTACATTACATAAAACAGGAGTATCAGTTACAACGTCTTCGAACTATCACATTACAAACCATATGTTAAAAGCGGTACTACAAGCCATTATAGCTTTTATTATGCTACGCCGTCTACTAGATCCTTCCATACGCACATGTTCACTCCTGTTTCATTTTACCTGAAATGCATGTTAGTTTTAAAAAGGTCAGCTAAACGCTGCTAGTGAGTTCCACTGGTTTGGTTGTTTCGTTTCAAAATGTATCAACATGTTTAATTGCACATATCACGGTTCATAGATGGAATTACACGAGTGTCACAAGTGAAACCTAGACTGTTTTAATCGTACCGTGTCACACAGACACGTACTCGCACCACCTGCATCTGATGAAGTTCAATGCCCTCGGGTAGTTATGTCTAACAACATAACCTGGTTAGGACGCGTGCAGTTGCCTGGCTTCCAGCCGCACCTGTCCGGCGGCAACTGGGTTTGTCAGACCAATAGTACTATCCACTGCCCACGACTTACGTTAATCACTTGTATCGGGGCTAATATCGTGTGTTAGATAATTCACATCATAGCAAGTTGGTGTATTTAACACAGTTTGTAACATGCAAATCACCCCAGAAAACAGTAAAACAATTTAAAAGTGGGGGAAGGGAACTCACAGTGCAAAGAGTAGTCTCGGCTAAAGAGTGTTTAATCAACGAAATCAGCTTTAATAGCACACATGCAAGTAAGGACTCGAATTAGTATCTAGGTCGGTAATGGTTATAACTTGGATTTGGTCAGGAGTTTTCACCCCGGATTGAGTCTATAGGACACAGGTATGGTGATGGAGGTTAGGGTAGTATTAGTTTTCAGTTTGGCTTCCGGGCACCGGTTCGCGTGCCAGTCAATGTCAGTAGTTTAACGTGTTCGGATAATGGTACGGGAATACCAATAGTGCCAACACGTTGTTATTTAAGAATGATTAATTTTTCATTAAGGGAGTTTGGGTGTTTGGGGAGTCCAGGTTGCCCAATTTTGAGTTTCCGTTTCCACCGTCGGGGATTTCCTGAAATGGTATTGGACACACCCCGAGGGTCCAATCTGCCCTGGAATATCCCGGAATACTCCCCGTGTTTCAATTATAGTATTTTTCGGGTGGGTCAGTTCCCAGTTCCGGCAGGTTCGTTACACGGTAAACTGCCGAAATTGATTTAAAATAACCCATTTTTAATCCCAAAATTCCCATTTTATATATTATTTGAATAAAATTCTGAAAATTTTTATATAACTCAGTAAAAATCTGTAGAATATGGAAAAAATTTCTGGGAATTTATTTTGGCATTTTACTTGTCTAAATAAATTATTTATAAAACGATATTTAACCACATAATTAACATTAATTACCATCATTGATCCAAAAATTCCCAAACAATTCCTGGATATCCCATAGGTTTTCAGAAACATCTACAAAAATTTTTAAGATTTTTCCGATTTCGTTTCGGTGCGTTTCCGGCTACCGAAATTCGCAAAAACGCGGATTTTTAACCCAAATCAAAACTCAACCAATGGACTCCGACTTTTCCCAGAACATTCCCCATATGTTCTTTAGTGTCTCTGTAATATTTGGTGATTTATTGAATCCTTTTCGTATTTTTTCCAGAATTCTTTTGGTAAAACAGTCAAAATTTCACCAAATATCGTATAAAATTGAAAAAATTCTAAAATTTTACGTGGACCTTCCCGACACTACCCTTCATTACCACACCAAATTTAAGCTCAATCCAATTATCACGTATCAAATTATAGTCCGAACAATATTCTGCCTAGTCTAGATTCAAGTTTCGGGCCATATACCTAGCGATTCCATCGATTCCAAGCGTTCCTTGTGAGTCCAGAAGTATGTGTGGGCTATATTTAGTACCTACACATCAAGTACAATCCAAATATGATAGAACTTAAATCAATCAAGCTTTATTTCATTGTTTTTCGGTTAATCGACTAGTTAAGCGATTTTTGTCGAATAGGTGTTGATTAGGGTATCAAAACCCAAAGATTTATAACCATGGCTAGCATATAACACCAGGGAATTCATATGGTGTTCATATTCAGCCCATAAACATGTTTAAACTTCCAAAAATCATGGATTAAAATGGGTTTTCATGACCTAAACCATGTTTAATCAAGAAAGCATGCTTAAAACCTTATGGATTTGAGTTCATACCCTTGATTTGTTGAAGTTTATTGTGAATTCAGGTGGTTGTTCTTGAGATAAACCAGGTTTTGGAAAGGATTTTTGTGTGACACTTAAGCAGTTGACTAACTTTTTGGGACACATAACTAGTATCAGCACCCGAATCAAATAAGACAGTAACGTAAAAGTCGTCGAGAAGGAACTTACCCGTCACGACATTGGGATCATTCCTCGCGTCTCCCTGGCCAATTACGAACACACGACCCCTTGCACCGTTGCCATTGTTACCCCCATTGTTCCCATTCCCCTGATTGTTGTTATTGTTATGGTTCCTGTTCAGCTGGGGACAATCTCTCTTGAAGTGGCCTTCAGCTCCACACTGAAAGCACCCTTTGTTGTCTCGTTGTTGCTGTTGCTGATCTTGTGGAGCTGGTGGTTGTTGTCGCTGGTTCTGATTCACAGGTCGTAAGCTCCTACAATCCTTAGCTTCGTGACCCATCTTGAGACACCTCTGGCAACGAACCTTGTTGCACTAACCATTATGATGTTTGTTGCATCTGTTGCACTTTGGAAGGTTCCCTCAATAGCCACTTTGCCCTTGGCTACTAGAAGATTGCTGACCAGGGCTCTTAAAATCTTCAGTTCTTCTCTGCTGCGACTGGGACTGAACAGAAGTTGAACCTCTGCTTGAAGCTCCATCCCATTTACGTTTGTTGTCACTGGGAGTTTCAGAGGTAGCTGTGGCACTAATACGTTTTGGTAACCGGTTTTGCTCCATCACCTGGTCAGTGAGACGATGAGCCAACTGAACAACCTGCTGGATGGTGGCGAGGTTTGCTGAAGTCACGTGACTTTGGATTTCTGGCACTAAGCCCTTGAGAAAAAGTTCAATACGCTTAATTGGAGGGTCCACCATGGTAGGACACAGTAATGCAAGCTCATTCGATCTCTTCGTATACGCCTCAATTTCTGACCCCGTCATCTTGAGGTTGAAGAACTCGACTTCCAACTTATGAATGTCATCACGAATGCAGTATTCCTCGTTGATCATCTCTTTAAAATTATTCCATGGGGTGGCGTTAGCAGCAACCAACCCCAACATTTGGACCTGAGCGTTCCACCATGTGAGGGCTAAACCCTCGAGAGTGCCGGTAGCATACTTCACCCTGCGTGCCTCAGGGCATTCACACATTTCGAACACAGATTCTAGTTTCTCAAACCAATGGAGGAGACCTACTGCTCCTTCAGTGCCGCTAAAAGTAGTGGGTCGGCAGTCCATAAAAGTTTTGAAGGTGCACACAGGTGGCCGAGCATGTTGACCTGTTGTGGGTGTAAGAAAGGACAGAGTTTAACACAAAGGTGGGTTCACGAGAGTAGGACCTAAAGATCCTAGAATGAGTTTTAAATTGCAGGGTATACCTCCTGCTTGTGCGGCTGCAAGTGCCGCAGCAACCTGTTCGTTAATCAGAGCCGTCAACTGGGCTTGTGTCATGTTAATGCGTCCAGACATGATCTTCATATCAAGAGAAACATGAGTGAGAAGGGTTCGCGAAAGTGCGATGACAGGAGAGAGTAAGCACATACGTGTTCAAGCAATAGTAGTTATTCTAACTAAGCATATCATGAGCAAAGTTCTACGTAATCTATCATGTAGGTAATATAACATAACCCATATCACCTAGAATGTTGAGTCTTACACGTGGAGTGAAGCGTCGTTGTGGATCGTAGAGCACTGTACAGGTTATAGTCTGGTTTTAACAAAAAAAACGTTTTCCCTTATTAAAACCAACTTCTCTATAACCAATGGCTCTGATACCAATCTGTCACACCGCCAAAATCCACATGCGGAGTATCACCGCTTGGAGGCGTGACTGACCAGGATCAAGCCACCAATCATATTGAACAAGCATGTAAGTAAACATAATTTAACCAAATAATATGAAAGGTGTCCAAAAACCAAAGCATAGTTAAGTGTTTAGCGGAAGCAAAGTTGTAAAACCCATAGCAAGTATTAAGTATGAAATATAGTAATGTTTAAAGCATGGCACACACTGCCATGTCCCACAACGACCGTTCCTCCCTGTGCAAGCTCCATGAGTACCTAATGACCTGCAAGGCATGTAGCAACGAATCAACAACAAAGTTGAGTGAGTTCATAGTTGGTTGTTTGGTTATAGTATTCATTTCATAAATCGTATGTTCATTTTGTAAACCATGTATCGTATTAATCCTTATCGCGGCCAATCCAGGCATATGTGCGATGATTAGTGGGGGCTTCCCATGTGTTACAAGACCACGCGTATCCTCTGCTACGAAAATGTAAGAGGTGCCCTAAGTCAATGTCTATCAGCATTGACCCTTTGCCCATAGTCCATTAGTACACGCCCGTCCGACTGGCATGGTGTGAGGTTTGTTAAACCTAATAGCGCTATTAACTAATGACCCGCTCGCCCTAGGCCTCGGCGATTAAGTCGATAATTGAGGGACTTCCTTTGATAGAGGTGATGGTCTTAAGATCGTGTACGTAGGCTTTACGTACGCACCCTTCAATCCGAGGACAGTAGTAAGTATAACTGTACGTAGGTTTTACGTACGTGCCCTTCAACCCGAGGACAGTAGTAATTAGTTTAATAGTTGTATGAGTAGTTATCCAATCCCATTCCCAACCCCTGGGAATCCCATGCCTTGGCTAGTGTGAACTCACCTTGGTTTGCTCGGCAGAAACACAGAAAGGTCAAGTCTAGCTGCTAGTGGTCAACCACGTCCTAACATGGTTACCATACAAGTCAGGTTTTGGTTTCAAGTAGTGCACATAAGTATCACATAGGATAGCAGATAAGGAACACACACGGGTCATAGCAACCACACAATGCGCATTAACATATTAGCAGTCAATTACAAAACATCTGATACTTGTACGATCTAAAGGTAAAGCCCAATAACAGGCGGCCCAACATGTTGTGCGGTCGGCACAGCCTTTTGCGACCCACATCATGTTGTGCGATTCAGATAAACACCCGGCCCAAATAGTCAAAAGCCCAAACGTAAAATACCCGGCCCATTCTAATAGCATACAACAGTCTTGTGCGATCCGGATGAGTTTGTACAATCCGGATGGCTTGTGCGCTTCAACCGACTTGTGCGATCGAGACTAGCCCAGCCCAACATGTATACCTGGCCCCATGGTTGTAAAAATCCCGACTAGTCTCCGATTAGTCGCCGATTAATCACTAATCGGAGGTTCACCGATTAATGCCCGATTAATAGCTAGGCAGTCAATGGCGGTCCTATTCTGGCCAAATTTTGGCTAGATGCCGGCCAAATTTTGACCAAACTATATAAATTCCTTCCAGTTACTTAAAAAATGGGTTAATGAGGGGTTAAAACATGTCTACTTTAAAAAACTACATATAAAAATGTGTGTGTATATATGTAACTAAAAATTACATATAAAAATCTCAATCCGATTAATTCCGATTAATCCCGATTAATCGCTAGTCGGTACCCCACTGCCCGACTAGCGCCTAGCGATTCTTACAACACTGCCTGGCCCAAACAGTTAACACAAAACAGCTTGTGCGATCCAATAGTCTTGTGCGACTATGGATGCCTTGTGCGACTGGGCTGGTGCGTTTGGTAATTGTGTGATCGGATCAGGTCTTGTGCGACCTGATCTTGTGCGTTTGGTTTCAAAGAATCCGAAACTTATGCTAATTTGTTATATGAAATCATCAGTTATCAATCACCCATTAAATCAGTCAAAACAATTAAACAGTTTCCTATTTTTCGTGATTTATCAATTAACAACAAATCAGTTTTCCAAGCCTAGCAATAATCGATCAAACAAAGGTTTCAACATCAATTCTTTAGGAACACCAATCAAGTTTCAAGAACACAACCTATCATAACCTTCAATCGAATCTAACACTATGATCATCACAAATCATCCGAGCTCAAACACAACACAGCCGACCTTCCTAACATCGTTTCTAATTCATCGTTTAATATTGTTTGATACTGATTCATATCATGATCTAAACATACACATGTAAGCCGATAACAAGAACATCAACCATTAATAGTTTCTATCATATGAAATCATCATGTAGATCATAACATCATGCAACTTAATATTAATGTTTCTACAACTAGTAACCCTAGCCAAAATCGGTCAACATATAGCAATACACAACATCGATCAACATAGAGTCAAGTAACAACAAAACACCGAAACACTAACCGATTAGAAGGATAACAGAAAGGGGTGATCCGAATCCAAGAAGTCTTCGATGGGGATGGAGGGGTGTTTGGCGTCGGCTTCAAGAGGAGAAAAAGTGAGTAGGGTTTGTGAAAAGTATTGTGTTTTGCAAGTTGTGAGTAGTAACCCTATCTCCTAAGTGTTATGCGCATACAAGAGAGTGGGCCGAACCCTCACTTGGGCTGCCCATTAGATCCGAATACAAGAGTGTAGCCCGGATGGGCTTGTGCGGTCGGGTGAGTGTTGTGCGTTTACATCATACATACCTTCACATAAACACCAAAAATCATGACATTCAATTAATCAACCAAGTTCATATAGTCACAAACGTTACATTAAAGTGCAAAGATAGGTTCGGAATTACGATTTGTCACATTATCCCCAAGTTGAAAGAAATTTCGCCCCGAAATTTGGTACGTACTCACTGAGGAAGCTAGTTAAGTTGTATGGTTTTCCTGGTTTTCCTGGGGTGTCACAAAATCCTAGCTAATCTCGTGGTGTTTGTTGGAAGCTTGGGGTATACAAGCTTGAGGCCTTCTACTCTTGAAGGCAACCGTTCAAGAAACATCATCCGTTTCATCATCCTATTACTCCAAGAAGGTAGTATTCTAAACACCCTAAGGGTTGTGTTTGATAGTATGCATTTTCATATATGGATCCGGGTTTTGGGATTTTGCATATAAATGGTTTTATATCTTATAAAAGTAACATGTTTTAAACATTATTTCCGCTGCGTTTTTATTTCATATGGATGAAATTACTTTGATAAACATGTTAAAATACCATCAATGGCATCTAGAGCCGCTTATATGAGTGCATGCTTCAATAGATTAAAAATTTCGGGTTTCGGGTTTAAATAAAACCCTATGGCCGAAAATTTTAATATGGTTATCCCTTGGTTTTTCAAGATTATTTTCTAACATGCATAAGGGAATCTTGAAAAATAATTTCATATGGATGATTTGTTTGTTTGGACAAAACTTACCTTTTTGGTTTTTTGTACATAACCGAAAATGGTCATAAAAGGGAACCATTTTATGCTTCTTGTAATTTACATATATATTTGGATATCTATTTTGGTGCATATGACCTAGCCATGACCTTGTGTTGAATGATTGTGTTGTGATTCATTTTATTATTATTTCAATGGGTTGTAATAATTATTATTTTGTTCTTCCATTAGAAGATATGTAATTTATTTATTTTCATTTTGTATGTAAAATAAATAGATTAGGTGCATTTTAATTTTACTAGAAAAATGTATTAGGATATATTTTGTAAAAGAAGATGCACACAAAAATGTGGTTTTGGTTTGGACCATAATATTCGGTCCAAAGAACTTCATCGTTCTCAACGGGATTTTAACCCGATAACCAAAACACATTTTTTTGAAGTCCAAAAGAGTTTGGAGCTGAATATAAAAGACTTTTGGAAGCTCAAAGAAAGTGGAGAAATCACATCACAAGAAGGAGACTTGAAGCATTTGGATGCGGGATCAAATGGGAGTTCATCGACACATTACTTGTGTCATTTTTTCACCCTTTAGGAAGGACCTTTTGGCACACTTGTTTCGGCTAACAAGTGTTGTCAAAATAGTTGGCTATGGTTATGCACCTATTGTTATGAATGATGTGCTTGTTTGGTTGTTTATTTGGTTGTTTAGATGATATGTAGATATGCATGACTTAACATACTAATAATCAACAATAAGCGTAAAATTGGTTCTTGACAAAATCATTAAAATGTTTAATAAAGGTTTTATTAAAAATTAATGGTTTTATAATAAAATGGGTTTTATTAAAAAGAACCTTGAAAATTAGTTTTCACTAAAGTACCATTGATTTGAATGCATGCAAATGTATGGTACATAATATTTTCTAAACTAGAATTTTGAAATATTAAAAACCCTTTTATAAAACAAGTCAAACACCATCCTTTTATACAACACTCGAAACACTTGGGAACTCTTATTGTGGGATAAAGGTCACCTAACCACATTTGAGGGAAATTGTATGTTCGAGGTGGGTTTACCATGTTTGTGGGATAAAGGTCACCTAACCACATATGTGTATAAACTCACACGTGTGTGTAAGTTGGACGACTTGATTTGGAAACCATGAACTTAGGGTCACCAAAGCATGGGGAACAAAGGTGTTGATGGGATTAAACATGCCAACTAAACATAAAGATGTTTAACCGATCCCATATGGCTAGAAATTGCAAAGAGTTGTAATTGTCAAACGTTGACTACCATGTTAATTTAAATAGAGGGATAAAGGTCACCTAACCAATATTTAAATGTAACGTTGGATTCTAGATTTTAATTATTAATTGTCTTTAAGATACAAAAGGGTATTAATGATTAAAATATAATAATATCAAAAATACTAAAATTGAACTTGTTAAATTTTGTAGATGGCCGCTAACAATGCAAACCTAATTAACCAAACCGTCTGAAACCTATCACTAAGAACCATCGTTGAAAAGGATCGTCTCAACCATAACAACTTCATGGATTGGTTTCGAAACTTAAGAATCATTCTCAAGCAAGAAAAGATATCCTATGTGTTGGACGATCCTATTCCCGATGAACCTAACGTGGAAGATGTGGAAGCCTACAACGATTGGGTTAAGTATACCGAGGACTCCATGCAAGCCTCATGCCTCATGTTAGGAACTATGATTCCCGAAATTCAAAAGGATTTTGAACATCATGGGGCATATGACATGATTACCAAGTTAAAGGAAATGTTCCTACAACAAGCAAGGGTAGAACGCTTCGAAACTGTTCGGGCGCTTCATGCATGTCGAATGGAGGAAACCCAATCGGTATCATCTTATGTTCTCAAGATGAAAAGCCACATTGATTGCCTTGAACGGCTAAATTATCCCGTCTCTAAAGAGTTGGCTAGGGATTTGATCCTCAACTCTTTAACAAAGAGATTCGAAAGCTTTGTAATGAATTACAACATGAATGGATGGGACAAGAGCATTGGTGAACTTCACGCAATGCTCAAAACAGCCGAAGCAAGTATGGGCAAAAAGGCTTTACTCATCCTAGCGATCAATGAAGGAGGCAACAAGAAGAGGCCCCACCCCGACTCTAAAGCAAACTATGCTAAAAGAAAGGGACACGTCAAAGGAAAAGGGAAAGGAAAAGCTAAAGCAGAACCCGCCAAACCAAAAGAGAAGAAGCAAAAGGTTGCTACGAATGACCCATGTATTGAATGTGGTGAGATAGGACATTGGAAGAGAAATTGTCCAACCTATCTCAAAGAGTTGAAAAACAAGAGCGATGCAGGGCAAACCTCAGGTACTATCTTTATGATACATGTTGAGCTTAATGTTATTTCTTCTAACACATGGGTACTAGATACCGGATGTGGAACTCACATTTGCAATTCGTTGCAGGGGTTCAAAAGAAATAAACATTATAAGAAGGGAAACGCTAGTCTCTTCATGGGCAACGGAGCAAAGGTTGAAGTCGAAGCTCAAGGAGACTACGTTATAGAGCTTCCAAGTGGTTTGGAAGTTATTTTTAAAAATGTTTTGTATGCTCCTAGTTTAACTAGGAACATAATTCCCGTTTCCCTTTTAAGACAATGTGGTTTTAATTTCGAATTTGTTAACCAAGACATTTATGTTTCTATGCATGATGTGTTTTACTTTAAGGCTATGCCTTTAAATGGAATTTATGAATTAGATCATGATAACACATCATATGATAGCTCAATGTACCAAGTAACCAACAAGAAACTCAAAATGGATTTGAGTGATTCTTATCTTTGGCATTGTCGCCTTGGACATATAAGCAAGAATCGCATGCATACACTTAAAAGAAATGGTCTTCTGAATACAAATGAAGATAATTCTTTTGATGTATGCGAATCTTGTTTACAAGGCAAAATGACCAAGACACCCTTTAGTGGAACTTTTGAAAGGGCTAAAGACTTACTAGGTATCATACATTCAGATGTATGTGGTCCTTTTAAGCCGATGACTAGGAATGGTGAAAGATACTTCATTACCTTTACCGACGACTATAGTCGTTATAGATATGTGTACTTACTAAGACACAAGGATGAAGCATTTGAAATGTTCAAAGACTTCAAAAGTGAAGTAGAAAATTAACTCAAGAAAACAATTAAAGTCCTTCGTACCGATAGAGGAGGTGAATACCTTAGTGGTGCCTTTCAAGATCATCTTAGAAGTTATGGGATTATCTCACAACTTACTCCACCTGGAACACCACAACACAATGGTGTGTCCGAAAGGAGAAATCGAACTCTATTAGATATGGTTCGATCTATGATGGCTAGAAGCACATTACCTCTATCATTTTGGGGTTACGCTTTGCTCTCCGCGTTTCGTATACTAAATATGGCCCCAACCAAGAAAGTGGAAAAGATACCTTTTGAAATAAGGCATGGAAACCCTCCATCATTATCATTCTTAAGGGTTTGGGGTTGTGAAGCTTATGTTAAGCAATACACTCCAAACAAATTGGAAGTCCGATCTACTAAGTGTATCTTTGTAGGATATCCTAAAGATGATATAGGATATTATTTCTACGATCCAACCGAGCAAAAGGTATTTGTTGCTCGAAAGGGTAAGTTCTTAGAAGCTAAGTTCCTTATGGAAGGAACTAGTGATAGAACAGTGGAACTTGAGGAGGATCAAGAACTACAAGACGATACATGTTTGGTTAATACTAGCACTCAACAAGAGGTTGTTGAAAACGATCAAGATTTTGATCAGAACACACAAAATGTTCGCAGATCTGGTAGAATTAGTAGTCCACCTGAAAGATATGGATTTTTCATGGATGGATGCTACGTGGTAGATTCAGATGAACCAACCACATACCATGATGCAATGTCAAAATCCAATTGTGACAAATGGCTTGAAGCCATGAACATAGAGATGCACTCCATGTATGACAACCAAGTTTGGGAATTGGTTGTGCCACCACTCAACTCCAAAGTAGTTGGAAGTAAGTGGGTTTTCAAGAAGAAAATAGATATGCATGGTAACTTGGATACTTACAAAGCAAGACTTGTAGCAAAAGGTGTCACTCAAACTCAAGGGATTGATTATGATGAGACCTTCTTGCCTATGGCGATGCTAAAGTCAATCAGGATATTATTTGCCATAGCTGCAGATTATGACTATGAGATCTGGCAATTGGATGTCAAAACGGCCTTTCTTAATGGATATCTTGATGAAGATGTCTATATGGTTCAGCCTGAAGGTTTTGTCGATCCAAAACATCCTGACAAAGTATGCAAGTTAAAGAAATCAATCTATGGATTGAAACAAGCATCTAGAAGTTGGAATCGCCATTTTGATGAAGAAATTAAGAATTTTGGATTCATCAAGAACGGTGATGAAGCTTGTATGTATAAGAAAGCTAGTGGGAGCATCATCACTTTCTTAGTACTGTATGTCGATGACATTCTACTATTTGGGAATGACATTCCAACCATGGAAGGTGTAAAAGCTTTGCTTGGAGGTTGTTTTTCCATTAAGGATCTTGGTGAAGTAGCCTACATTCTGGGAATAAAGGTCTATAGGGATAGATCAAGGCGCTTGATAGGTTTAAACCAAAGTGCATACATTGACAAAGTCTTGAATAGGTTCCAAATGGAGAACTCTAAGAGAGGTTTTGTACCTATTCAAAAGGGGACAATATTGAATACATCTCAATGTCCAAGCTCAAAGGATGAGCAAGAGAAAATGAAAAGAATCCCATATACGTCAGTTATAGGATCCATCATGTATGCGATGATATGCACCAGACCGAACGTCTCATGCGCCTTGAGCATGACGAGTAGATACTAGCAAAATCTAGGTAACAGTCATTGGATGGCTGTTAAAAGCATATTGAAATATCTTAGGAGGACTAAGGATATGTTCTTAATATATGGATCTGGTGAGGAGGAACTCGTTGTAAAGGGTTACACAGACGCGAGTTTCAAAAACGATCGAAGTGATTCTCGATCACAATCGGGGTATGTCTTCATTTTAAATGGAGGAGCAGTCTCTTGGAAGAGCTCAAAACAAGACGTGCTAGCATTGTCCACTACAGAATCAGAATACATCGCCGCTTCATTGGCAGCCCAGGAAGCTGCATGGTTAAAGAAATTTATAGCCGACCTAGGGGTGGTCCCTACCATTCAAATCAAGTAACCTCGTGCGCACTAAAAGACTAGACATATCGAGCGGAGATTCAACTACATAAGGGATGAAGTTGAAAAAGGAAAGATATGTATCCGCCAAGTTCACACCGATCAAAACATTGCGGATCCACTCACGAATCTCCTTGACAGGGCAAAACATGAGGGTCATACATGTGCCTTAGGACTTCGATATTCTAGTGATTGGATTTGATCTATTTTGTATTTGGATATTGAAACAATTGTTAATTTAACTCTTTTATGGTATTTTGAGTTACGTTTCATTTTAGCATGTTTAAATCCATGAATAAGTTACTTATTCTAAATGTCCGTAGTCGATCATACTTGTGGGTACAAATATGAATGTAAGACTATTATGAACTTGGATTGGTGGATATTCATTTAGTATGAATATAGAGCAAAGTGTTGCTGCCAAAGTTCATAGATATTTGTGGGATACAAATATTGGACTGACTCGCTCTCAAATATTACTGGATGGAATCATTTGTGATTGATCATAAGTAAATTTGAGTAAAGGCGAATATCATGGTATCCTCTGACCTGAGATACATATTGGGTCTTGATATTCACCAAGTACTATACCTTGACCTAGTTCTTCATTGTCTGTAATAAGGCAGTACATAAGGCAAAACTCAGGTGTGGTACAAGGTGATTGTGAGAGACGTATGTAGTCAAGAAGGGATTTGTTCCTCTTATTCGTTGAGAGTAAGATGTCTAAGGCCTGATAAAGTTAAGTCAACAGAGAGTGATCACTCTATGTCTTTCAATTTAACATGACATCTGCAACGAAAGGATAAATGATAGATTCACCTAAATCATGTTCAAGTAAGGGACTTGAAAGGGATGATGTTATTGAATGGAAAATATAGTCATACGTATTGGGGGTAGTAAACCGTATTTAGGCGTCATTTACTGCTTGCATTAATCTTCTATGTATCTTGTGCAAGTGGGAGATTGTTGGACTCTGTATGCCCAAGACACATATTAAATTGATGTGGCTAGTACGTTATGTGTAACACCTGTGTCACTTCAACCATCAAACAAATGCCAAACCAATGAAATATTGTATTTCATACTTTGGACTTGTATAAATATGTGCAGCTTTTGAACATATCAACTCTTGTTCGATTTCAAGCTCTAAATCGCTTTCTGGAAGGTTATACGCGCACTAATGCGTAGATATAACCAGTTTAATGCAACAAACACTACGGAATAGTGAAATAGGCTTAACATACCTAAAATAACCTTTACATAACTTAGAAATAAGTTTTGGAAGGTTTGGTATGCCGAAATCAAGTTAAATCGCTTACAGGGACTAAATTTGACAAACTGCGAAAGTATGCCAATTTGAACTGTAACAGACATTCCAGAACATGACCATAAGTTTAACACACCTTAAATATCCTTTAAATAGCTTAGAAATAGGCTTTGAGGGGTTCGGTGTGCTAAAATAAACTTTTGTGTCATTCAGGGACTAAAAGTGTCAAAAACTGCACAAGTTTGCACTTTCGCGCATAACTTACGTTCTGAATACATCCGGACATCCAAAAATTTATGTAAGCACTAAAATATTTTATTTTAGTGTTTGGCATAAGAAAAATCCATTCGTCACGTCATTTGGATCGTTTTTCGCGCTTATGCGCATTCCGTCGTAATTAAGCGAACATCGCGTTCGTACGGCCAAACGAACCAACATCCGACATATTTTTGAGCATGTTTCATGTCCACAATGTTTAGGCATCATTTTAGGGCCTTAAAGTTGGCTTTACGGGCCTTAGAAGTGCCGAAAATGGGCTTAAACACGTGCAGGGACTGAAACTGTCATTTCTGAAACCTTGTTCTGATCTGACATGGCCAGGCGGCCCGCCTCAGTTTCTGTACATACCCACGCGGGCCGCGTCCGCCTTCTGGACCAGATTAACTGCATTTAACAGCAGATCCAGCTGTTTAATCCACAACCACACACCCACACATGCTTAGTCAGCTGATAAGAACCATTTTTTAGTCACCATGAGTTTCCGACAAGTGTACGCATGGGATTCGAGCAGGGTTTCCATGAAACGATCCTAACGGTTCGGGTATTCCTATAAATACCCATCCACCCCAACCTCATTTCTCACAAGAATCTGGATTTGAGAGCTCTAAGTTGAAACCATTGTTTCATACCTGAGTTCTTGGATCGAGATTAGCATTCGGGGACCCTTCGTAAGTATTCTTTCGTTCTTTTATTGCTTTTCGAGTCTGAAAGTCAAACTTTGTTTGACTTTCTGCATTGACCAGTTTATGGTCAATGCGAAGTTCGTTTGAACTTCGCAATGTGAGTGTAATCACGTTGGTTATAGTCCTTTGGGACTATGCCTACTGATTACCACGTTGTCTAGGGTCGTAAGGGTAAGCGATCTGATAAATCGCTTATACCTTCGAACCCGACCCAGTTTGGTCGATCGTTAGGATCCGACCAAATACATTAGGTGACCATAGTATATAGGGAATAACCTTCCGAGGTTATACCCTATGGTCACATCGTTTGAATAGTTGTATGATAGGTAGTTTATATGCCTTAGGTAAATTACCAGAATACCCTTTTCATGTATAATTGGTAATTAAGCATATGTAACCTAAACTTTTGTCACATAACTGATTATGTAACATGTTTAGGCATATAACGCTTGTCATAGGACTAGTTAAGCGGTCCGAACGCGTTTCACGCGAACGACGCGTTAAAGTAGCATAAGCTACCTAAACGGGTCGTAATGGGTCGTAAGCTATTAGGTTAGGTTTCATTTAATATGTAGGCTTTGTTAAACCATATGACACGAGTCTCTATACTCGTTTGGTTTACGAACCTTCATTCTATCCAATCATCCGATTTAGGTCCGGTTTATTAACATAGTTACCTATATTAGGTGCCGTTTGATATCCGCGATCTCTAGCTTTGCTTGGTGGTTATCTTAGGACTTCTGAGCAATCTCAAGTGAGTACATAGACCCCTCTTTTACTGTTTTCAAACTGTTTTGGGGTGAAACACATGTGCCTACTTGTTACTTTCATGCTTTCCTGTTTTCACATCATATACTTCCTACGTTCATTAGTACATTATAGTACATGATTTCATTACATTTTATGCTATGTATGCCCATTGAGTGCGTACTTAGTACATCGTTTTACATTACATTTCATGCTACGTGTGCCCATTGTGTGCATTACTTAGTACATCGTTTTACATTACATTTCATGCTAGGTGTGCCCATTGTGTGCATTACTTAGTACATCGTTTTACATTACATTTCATGCTACGTATGTCTATTGTTGCATACTTAGTACAGGTCACATGCTACGTATGTCTATTGTTGCATACTTAGTACAGGTCACATGCTACGTATGTCTATTGTTGCATACTTAGTACAGGTCACATGCTACGTATGTCTATTTGTTGCATACTTAGTACATTTGTTATTCATCACATGCTTACATTTTGGATACATATTACATGATTTACATTAGACATGAACATTTTACTTTGGTAGTTTGGTTTGAGTAAGTGATTAAGTAACGAGGCGTGTGTAATATGATACAAGCGTGGTGGATACGCCGCTGGTACTTCCTATATATAAGTGTTTGTATGGTATTACATATCGTAGCGTTATTTGAATCATTTCAGTTTGAGACATAGAACATTTTATACAAATAACATACTTTTCACAAAACATTGATTTACAAACAACTTATCTTATACAAACTCATCTTACATGGTTATTCATTTAACCATACATTATTCACTTATTTATACATATCATCTGAACTCATTGTTTTTCAAATGATTTACAAGACAAAGCAAATTACAAGGTTCACGACTAAACATTTTTCTCAAACATAAGTCATGAATCCTATTTTCACAAAACCTATGTATCTCACAGGCATTTTTATGCTGACGTACCTATTTTCACATGTGTTTTCAGGTGATGATGTATAGGACTTATCAAGACATACTTAGGCGAACCTGTGCCTTAGTGACTTAAAACGAGACAGAAACTAGTTAATTTATGTTATGTACTCTTTGTTTCTTGTTTAAACAATGTAAACTCTCATGTTTGATTAATAAAACGAAACTTTAATTGCCATGGATTTGAAACGATTAATTCTGTTACAACACTCCCCGACGTTTCCGCCACGTTTTGTATGTTCTACGTGGTCGGGGTGTGACAGAAAAGATGGTATCAGAGCCAATGGTTATAGGGAATTAGGTTATTAGTAATGCTTTGACCTAGTCTATAACCTTCTTAGGACCCTAACGCGAGTTTACTTGCGTTTAGTCATAAAACAATACCGTCACCTATCCTTAGGCGACGACCACAACAAGAACATAAATTTCAAAACCGCTTTGAAAACTAATCATCTGTTCTAGGATGATTGATTACTAGGTTTTGAACCCTCTATTGTAAGGTTTTGAACCCTCTGTTATATGGTTTTGAACCCCTTTGAGTTTTCAAAATCTCGTCAAGGTTTTGGGTTTTAATAATGTGAACACGTGCAAACTGGAAGGGTGAATGCCTGTATTCTGGGTTTTCTGTCTAGGCAAGCACTTCGTATACATCTCATCAGACGCGAGACCAGTTGTGCTTACCTTGGAATTCTTGGGATGAGCATTCACTTATAGGCGAGCATGTCTTCGCGATACATTATTTTTGACCCATTTACTTTGATTATTCACTGTGCGTCGTTTGTTTGTTTTGTAGTAACGAACAAATGACCACTATCCTTGCTTTCATAAGAATTGTTTCATCGCATTCTTTTCGTCTAATTCTCTCACTCGTTTCCTTTCATGTTCTTCTCTTTTAGAATGCCTCCACGACGCGAAAATCCGGTATCTATTGACGATCTGGCAGCTGTCATTACACAGCAAATAACTACTGCAATCCCGACCATCGTTGCCCATTGTCACCAAGCTATCAATGTCACACCCTGGCTTTGCGGAAGCGTGGTTATTTTGGTGTGACTTCTTAATACCATAGCTTAACCATAACAAAGCTATATGAAATAAAATCATGCAAGATCATCCATTTAATTAAGTTTTAAAAAAACCAAATACAATAACATTGTCTTAACGGAAACACATCCTAACGACATTGTTCAACAAACACAAACATCAACAATTGACATAAACATAGTTTAAGGACTGTGACTTGTCCAGGAAAGAGTCACATTCCCCAAACTCGGATGACCTCGTAACTAGTGCAGCGGGAAAACGTGTCATATCGCCCTAGATCCTTTAATTCCCTGAAATACATGTAAGTTGAAAAATCAACAATAATGTTGAGCGAGTTCATGTGTAAGTGAGTAAATAAACCTTTGTGAGTATAAAATAGTCTTGGTATGTAGCAAATAAGGGAATTGAGATCACCAATGGGTTGCAAGGCCACTGATATATGTGAAGTGCAAGTAGGGAGACTCAAACCTAGCAGATTTCGCCACGGCATTAGTATGTGGACAAAGTCACCCCGAGGTCCGTTTCTAGTTTGGCCTGGGGCTGGGCTCGCTACACCCAGATAGATCTACCGCTCCTGTCCCTCGGTCCTGCCATGAGGACTAATGGCCTCATATTGCTCCTACCCACTCACATGATCTAAGTAGTAAACCTCCTTATGCTAACCATACCATGTATAAAGTACTTGTAATCGAAGTAACATGTATTTCACCCCCGCAGTTAAGAAAACTGAAAACAGTTAGAGAAAAGGGGGACATGAACTCACCGTGGTGCGTCTCTACCAAGTATGCCTCCAAATCAAACAGGTGTGTGACGACCTACACGTACTAATTCTATTAGACGGACGGCCGTGCCTTAGCTTTATGGTTTAAGTTTTTGGGAAATAGTTAGGCAACTATTTCGTGTTTACATTCTGTATATACTTGGTAGTCATTTTTCCTTCCCAAGGATGGGGGATTTAATATATGTGTGTTCGTATAATTTCGAAATATATTATTAAGTCTCACTTAAAATATATTTTATTTCCAACTTCAAAATATAAATATTCTTCTCAAAAATATTATACTTTAATACATGTGATTTTCCCAAAATAATACTCAGTAATATTATTTTTACCCTAAAAATAATATTTACGTAGTTCACAAAATAATCATAAACACTTATACAAGTGATGTTGTGAAAAATATATACTAAATATATATATGTATCACGTTTTGTTTTGTGAAATCCCACCTCCGGTATTTTGTAAATAAGTCGTGGCGAAATCTATAATTTGAAAACAAGTCAAAATGTATTTCTAACACTTATAGTGAAAATATTTCTAAGTGTTAGGCTTTTGGAAAAATTTCGCCAGAGTTTCCTCTGTAACTGGAGGTGGCCACGCTTTCAAGCGTATCATTTTCTTTTATAAATCAAATCAACAATTTCCTTATTTAACCAAAACCATGTCCAAAACAACAAACTAGTAAATAAATAGGTATATCGCATAAATTACATGAACTTGCGTTTTATCCGAGAATAGAAAGTAAATTCCATTACTTTTAGTGGATCTTTATATAAATCAATCCGTTTTCGTAAAAACCCCGTTTTTAAAGAAATTCTATCTTTACAACTTCTCGTCATCTTTTTCAAAAATAGTTATCTTGTTGAAAGTGTGTGTTACACAAGTGTTTACACACTTGTGTGCTCTAAAAATCATTCGTGTTAGTGTAAGATCCGTCTTTAGAAAATATGATTTCTTTGATACTTGGTTCTTTGAAAATACCGCTTGTAGATCCGTAGATCTACTAGTTTTAAACATTATTTCACAAGCTAAATCGCTTTTACACAAGTTCATGATTCCTGTGTGGTAGAGTTTCATCCTTTAACCCTTATTACTTCCAAAACAACCTTATGTCATGATCTATGATCATGACCAACCCGGGTTAAATGACGATCCGAGTCACCACAACATAGATCGGGTCCAAATAACTACACAATTCAAATACTACAAGTTTTACACAACATATGAGCTTTTAACCACCATTTTTAGTTTTTTAAGTAGACTTTTGTGTGTCATCTTGTATGTTAACGAGTTTTAACCGTTACAAATCATATTAACCACTTCAAAATAGTTCGAGTAGGTGATTTAAGTAACATACCACTAGCTCGAGGCTAGGGAAGAATCTAAGCGCAAATCGGGTGGATAAAAGCAAGAGAATGAGGTCCTTCAAGCTCCGAGTGCACCAAGACTCCTTATATACGATCCTTGATACTAGAATGATCTTGGAATGTGATGATCAAGCTTGAAAGAATTGATGGATGGATATAGGGGGTTCGGCCGAAGCCTTTGAGAGAGGGAGAGGAAGTGTTTGAGTGGTGTAAAGTTAAGTAAATGATCATGGTGCATAAGTGTGATCTTATAGGCAATTGCAAGTTCTTTATCCATTGGATGCAATGTCATTTAGATATTAAACATAGGGATTAAAATAATCAACATTGTACCATGTGTGTCCCCTAGATGGGGATGGTTCCTAAAGGGGGGGGGGGGTTCTAGTCCATTTCTAACCATTAGTTAGATTAGTAGTTAGGTTAACTTAGTTAAGTTTAGGGATTAACTCGGTTAGTAGTGTGTAGTGTGTTATGACGGGTGTTAGGGTATTCAGGGACCCTAACTGGCTCAGAAACATAAATAATGAAAATGACAATATTTTCATGTTCCGGGTATAGTCCGGTTGTTTGGTTGGATAGTAATCCGTTAATGTGCTTAAACAAGCTTTAAAGTGTCGTTAATACCCTTTTTAGTGACACAACTCGTTTCTGACACTTTGGAAAGTGTCTAGTAATATTTTTCTCATGTTTTGGCACTTTATTAGTTAGCTAAAAGCTGAATTATTATGTAAAGTGCTGAGTTTTTGTGCTTAGAGTACGTTTTAGGCACATCCAGTCATTGTAACTTATTCCTAGAGACGCAGTTCTACAACCCTTGTATCCCTACACTTCACCACTAGTGTAGTAAAAATTTCTGGCTCATACTGGCCTTAGAGGCGGTGTCTGCCTGATGCTGGCTTTATCAGCATGTTCAATAGGTTATCCGTTTATAGTGCTACTGTGCTTTTTGTGCATCATGTTTGTCACTAAGGTTCAGCATGTAAATAATGTAGTGACGGTAAGTAAAGTATGATGCAAGTAAGTACATGTATCAGTATTCAAGTAGCAGTTTATTCACAAGTTCAAGCAAGCACAGTAATTTAAGCAGTAATTAATTATAAATTAAGTCGTACGGATACCTGGTTTGGCGAGGGTTGTCACATTCTCCCCCCGTTAGAAAAATTTCGTCCCGAAATTTTAAGTTCTACTTGTAGATGCAGGGTTCTTAGGAAATAGGTGGGGGTATTTCTCTTTCATCCGGTCCTCACGCTCCCAAGTGTATTCAGGACCGTGTTTGGCATTCCAACGAACTTTGACGAGCTTGACACTGCTCCGGCGGGTCTTGTTTACTTTCCAATCCGTAACCTCCACCGGTTCTTCAACGAAATGGAGCGTGTCGTCAACATGAATCTCGTCGATGGGAATGGCAATTTTATCTTGAGTTGGACTTTTCTTCAGGTTGGATACATGAAAGGTATCGTGAATTGAATGAAGTTCAGCAGGTAAGTCCAGCTTGTATGCTACTAGTCCTATTCTCTCCAAAATTCTGAAAGGACCAATGTAGCGCGGATTTAACTTCCCACGTTTTCCGAAGCGTGCCACACCCTTCCAGGGTGAAACTTTCAATAACACCATTTCTCCCACTTGAAATTCCAAGTGTTTCCGGTTTGGATCTGCATAGGCTTTCTGTCTGTGGCGAGCTGCTTCGATGCGTTTCAGAATCTGCGCAATCTTGTCTGTCGTCTCTTGGACGATTTCGGGACCAGCAAACTGCCTATCACCTGCGTCAGCCCAGCATAGGGGTGATCGGCACTTGCGTCCGTAAAGGGCTTCAAATGGCGCGACACCAATACTGGTGTGGTAGCTGTTGTTGTATGAAAATTCGACCAAAGGCAAATGCTTATCCCAGCTACCGCCCAAATCCATAACACACGCTCTCAGCATGTCTTCCAAAGTCTGTATCATTCGCTCGCTTTGCCCGTCGGTTTGCGGATGAAACGCAGTGCTCAGATTTAATTGTGAGCCAAAGGCTTCTTGGAAGGATTGCCATATCCTTGACACAAATCTTCCGTCTCTATCAGAGATGATCGAGAGAGGCACTCCATGACGTGCGACGATCTCTCTCATGTATATTTCGGCCAGCTTGCTCGTATTATCCTTCTCTTTGATAGGTAAAAAGTGTGCTGACTTCGTTAGGTGGTCAACTATCACCCAGATAGTGTCATGACCTCTTGGCGTTCTTGGCAACTTTGTAATAAAATCCATTGAGATTTGTTCCCATTTCCACTTGGGAATCTCCGGTTGTTGCAGAAGTCCTAAAGGCTTCTGGTATTCCGCTTTCACCTTAGCGCATGTTAAACATTTGCTCACATAAACAGCAACATCGCCTTTCAACCTAGGCCACCAATAATAATCTTTGAGATCCTGGTACATCTTATCCGCTCCAGGGTGGATAGAGTACCGCGACTTGTGAGCTTCATTGAAAATAACCTTCCTTAAACCTCCAAATAAAGGAACCCAAATCCTTTTCTCAAAACATAACGTTCCTTCCTCGTTTGGTACCAGTAGCTTCTCCATCCCACGGAGATATTCTTCTTCAAGGTTTCCTTCCTTGAGAGCTTCTTTCTGCGCGGCACGAATGCGCAAGGAAAGATCGGTTCGGATAATCATTTCTAAAGCCCTAACCCTTATGGGCTTGATCCTCTCCTTCCGACTTAGGGCATCGGCGACCACATTCGCCTTCCCTGGATGATACTTTATCTCGCAGTCGTAATCGTTTAGCAACTCAACCCATCGTCTCTGCCTCATATTCAGCTCCTTCTGGTTGAATATGTGTTGTAGGCTCTTGTGATCTGTAAAAAAATGTACACTTTGTACCATAAAGGTAGTGTCTCCAGATCTTTAATGCAAATACCACTGCGCCAAGTTCCAAATCATGTGTGGTATAGTTCTTTTCATGCACTTTCAATTGACGTGATGCGTAAGCAATAACCTTTTGTCGTTGCATCAACACGCAACCCAATCCTTGACGCGAAGCGTCGCAGTATACCACAAAATCATCTGTACCTTCCGGTAGTGCTAAGATTGGCGCATTGCAGAGCTTATCCTTCAATATCTGGAATGCTTCTTCTTGTTTGATTCCCTAATCAAACTTCTTATCTCTCTGCGTGAGGAGCGTCAATGGTTGAGCGATTTTTGAAAAATCCTCAATGAATCTTCGATAATAGCCAGCCAAACCCAAAAATTGTCGAATCTCGGTTGGCGTCTTTGGCGTTTCCCAATTCTTAATCGCTTTGATCTTGGTTGGATCCACATGGATTCCATCTCCGTTCACCACGTGTCCAAGAAATTGTACTTCACATAGCCAAAACTCGCACTTAGAGAACTTGGCATATAACTGTTCTTTCTTTAGCAGCTCCAAAATAGCTCTTAGATGCTGTTCGTGCTCAGCCTTTGTTCTTGAATAAATCAAGATATCGTCGATAAACACAATCACGAACTTGTCCAAGTACGGCTTGCAAACTCTATTCATCAAGTCCATAAAGACTGCAGGTGCGTTTGTCAAACCAAACGGCATAACAAGGAACTCGTAGTGTCCATAACGAGTTCTGAAGGCTGTCTTCGGGATACTTTCCTCTTGTATCCTTAACTGATGGTATCCAGATCGAAGATCGATCTTTGAATAAAAGCTTGAGCCTTGCAGTTGGTCAAACAGATCATCAATCCTTGGCAGAGGATATCTATTCTTGATCGTCAGCTTGTTCAACTCCCGGTAGTCGATGCACATACGAAAACTACCGTCCTTCTTCTTAACAAATAGGACCGGAGCTCCCCAAGGCGAGAAGCTTGGTCGGATAAATCCCTTGTCCAACAACTCTTGAAGTTGTGTCGACAGTTCTTGCATCTCAGACGGAGCAAGTCTATAAGGTGTCTTAGCCACAGGCGTGGCGCCTGGAACTAAGTCGATGCGGAACTCTACTTGTCTCTGAGGTGGCAGTCCAGGTAAGTCCTCCGGGAAGACTTCTGGATATTCCCTTACGACAGGGATATCTTCTATTCTCGGCTCAGCAGCCTTCTTATCCACAATGTGTGCCAGGAAGGCAACACATCCCTTCTGCAAACACTTTTGCGCTTTCAGGCAGCTGATAATTCTTAATGGCGTATCACGCTTCTCCCCGTGAACCATAATTGTTTCGCCATCTTCGGTTGCGATACGAACGACCTTTTCGTGACAAACTATTTCAGCCTTGTTGCCTGATAACCAATCCATTCCTACCACCACGTCGAAGCTTCCCAACTGGACTGGTAGTAGATCCAAAGCAAACTCACGCTCTCCCAATTCGATCACGCAGCCTCTGATAACTTCATTGGCTTCTACTAACTTCCCATTGGCCAATTCGATGGAGTACGGAATATCTAACTTATTAGCGGCTAAACCAAGCATACTCTTAAATTCTAACGACACGAAGCTATAATCGGCGCCAGTATCAAATAAAACGAATGCATAGCGTTGGTTTACAGGGAACGTACTAGTGACAACATTGGGATCCTGGCGCGCTTCCCTTGCTTCGATTTGGAACACTCTTCCACGGGCTTGGTTTAACTCTGGGCAGTTCTTCTTAAAGTGCCCGATATCACCACAGTTAAAGCATCCAAGTCTTTGCCCGTTTCCACCTCCATTTCCAGCTTGGTTGTTGTTTTGGTTCGCATTACCAGCCTGATTCGCATTGTTGCCTCGATTCCCGTTTCCTCCATTGTTTACTTGTGGGCGATTTCCATTACCACCACGATTATTATTTCTATTCCCAAATCCTCCTTGGCCTCCCTGGCCAGCAGTGGCCCAACAAGTGTCCTTAAAGTGGCCCGGCTTTCCACATGCTTCGCATATTTTCACAGTACAATAGCCAGTATGGTGGCGTTGGCAGGTATTACACTTGGGCTGGGTGCCCATATATCCTTTTCCTTTGTTTCCATGACCAGCTGTAACCTGGGCTGGCGTGCTTGATCTTCCTTTCTTAATAACCACACTGGCGCCCTGCTTGAAGTTCGAGAACTTCCATTTGTTACCTCCTGATGACTAGACGTGAGTCTCTTTCTTCTTAGGCTCAGCATCATCAAACTTGTTCAGGCGAATGGCCTCCTCTGTGAGAGCCACGCTCAAATCAATCGCCTCAGTAATGGTCGCAGGCTTGGATGAGGTCACCATGTTTATGATTTGAGGAGCTAATCCCCAAATGAAACGTTCAATCCGCTTGAACTCCGGAGTGACCATGTAGGGTACCACATGCGATAAGTCATGGAACCTTTGAACGTATTCTGCGATCTTTGGACCGTCCATTTTCAAGTTCCAGAACTCGGTTTCCAATCTTTGGATTTCCGCGCGGGAGCAGTACTTTTTGCGCATAAGTTCCTTCAGTTCGGTCCAGGTTAGCGCGTAGGTAGCAGCTTCACCAAGTGTCTGTACTTGCAAATTCCACCAAGAGAGGGCTCCATCAGTCCATCCAAGAATAGCCCTGAGATATAGGTGACTTGCTGATCTAGTGCGCATTTGCTCATGCGAAGAACAGATTCAGTTTTCTCAGCCCAACGAACAAAGGCGACAGCACCTCCTGTGCCATCAAAGTTGACCGGTTTGCAGTCTAGAAACTGCTTGTAGGTGCACCCTGCACATACGTTATAACATACGATCGGCATTAGCATCATTGCTAAAGATATCCAATTAGGTCATGCTAGGTCTAAATGTCTTAGTATTACCATGAGGTGGATTATTGTTGCCATTGTTGTTTGAGCTGCTTCCACTGGGTCCTCCTTGCGAAGCGGCGTATTGTGCAATGGCAGCAGCAATGACTTGTTGGAGTTCTGCCTCAATGGTAGGCATGCGTGTCTCACGTCTCGGCGGCATCTTCTAAAAGATGGTTTACGTTGGTCAGGCCATAGTAAAGATCCCGTGTTATAATACGTAAGTCAGGTCATAATGTAGCGTACGTATATAATGATAGTAATAGTACATAACATCTCATGTTATAATCATATCAATCACACAACATCCCATGTTACAAACATCAATCACACAACATCCCATGTCATAGAATATAAATAATCAAATCAAGCATCAAGTATGATGAGAATACTGCGATTGCCATATATCGAGACCACATAGTAAGCGTACAAGTACATCACAGCGTCATACAACATCAGTCGACTAAGGGTTACATTACCCTAGTCCAAAAACTATATCAAATCAGTGTCAATACATCAAATACATGTCAACAAAAGTCAGAATCATAATGTAGTCTCCAAAAATGCTGTGCAGTCAAAAGCAATCGTCGTCTTCTCACCAGCGTCTACCCATACGGTACTGAAGAGCTCTACACGGATGGCGGTGGAGGAGGGGGAAAGTGAGTGTAAAACAAGCGACGCAAATGGAGCCAGTCCTCCTCCATGGCTCTCTGGGTACGCAAGAATGAAGCAACCTGCTGCTCCAGGGCAAAAAGGCGTGCAGCATAGTCTGGTGGTAAAGGTCGAGAGGGCTGCAAAGGAGAGTGGGTCTGACCCTGGTACTGACACGGCGGCGGCTGGGCTTTCTCAAGCTCCTGAATGCGCTGTGTGTGTGCCTCGTGTTGGGCGACAAAAGACATCAGAACGTCCTCAATAGTATACCCCATGTGGAAAGAATGGTAGGGGTCAGTCGGTGGCATGGCAGAAGGTGACGCCAAGAGAAACGGCTCACTGGTGGGATCAAAAGGTGCCACATGAAATGGAGAAACAGGGGAAAAGTAGCAGACGGTGGTATAGCAGGGATGGATACTGGTACATGTCCAAAAGGGTGAGCCGAAGAACCCTCTCCAGGCCGCGCTGGAGGTGTAAACCGAGGAAATGAAAAAGAGGTATCAATGTGACGGGTATCAGTGATCTGAGGGGGAATAGGTGGGACCTCGTCATCAGCAGGAATCCACCCACACTGGGCGTGCTCGTCTCGTGGGTCCACCTGTGCCTCAAAAAGTGCACGATCAAACTGAACTGGCATAGGATCATGGTGAGGTGCAACAAGAGGGTCAACTGGTGCAGCAGCAATAAGTGGGGGATCAACATAATCAGCAGCAATGACATGATCGCCCTCCAACAATGGAGCATCTACAGGGTGATCACAATAGGTGGGTCAGCAACGACAGGCTCAATAATAGGTGCGTCAGCATGAACTGGGTCGTGCTCAAACGCAGGGTCTAGTGGATGCTCGGGATCATCGAAGGCCATCTCAAAATTAAACTCGGGATCGATGGGGTCAACTGGGTCGACTGGATCCTCCATAGGCTGATCCATGGGTATAAACTCTATATCCTCATCTGGGTCGAATCCTGGGGGAAAGACATGATCGGAATCCGCCACATCATCGTGGTCGAAAGCAAAACTAGGAATAGGGGCAACAGAGGATGCCTGGTCGGGATCTGATCCGTGAGAAAAGTGCTGCGCACTCTGAGTATGTGAAGGTGCGGAGGCCACAGACTCGAAAGAGTCTGGGACCGGAGAGTGAGCAGGTGACTCCTCAGCGGGAGCATCTGCGATCAACAAAAGATCTCCAGCAGCAAGAAGGGCCTCGCCCTGAACCTCATCCTTTAAGGGCTCGTCATCAAACAGATCGACGTCACCATCATCGTCGGCGTCGAGAAGCAAATCGTAAACAGGATATGAAGCCAAAGGTATGGGAGCAGGGATCTCCACTAACGGTAGGTCCCTGGCCAAAGGGCCATCAGCGAGCTCGTCAGCACCATCAGGTAAAGCAAAGGGCTGAAAGTCGTCCTCGTCCGTGCTAGTAACGTCGGATGTATGGACCTCATGCTCTGAAGACTCTAGGTCATCTGATACTATAGGTCTAGGTCCTGTGGTGTCTGAGTCACCTGTGCCAGAGGTGTCCATGGTGTCTGTAACATAAACACAAATATGCACAAACAGTCAATCATACAATCAAATAATCACATAAGTCACCAAGTAAGCATTCATATAGTTCTCCTAGTCCCACTAGCCTCCCAGCCTCCCAGACTGCTCTTCCTAGTCCCACTAGCCAATTCTCCCAGCCTCTCAGACTGCTTTTCCTAGTCCCACTAGCCAATTTTTCCCAGCCTCTCAGACTGCTCTTCCTAGTCCCACTAGCCAATTTTTCCCAGCCTCTAAGACTGCTCTTCCTACTCCCACTAGCCAATTCTCCCAGCCTCTCAGACTGACTCCCTAGTCCCACTAGACAACTACCTCGGCCTCCCAGACCGAGCCTCGGCCTCCCAGACCGAGCCTCGGCCTCCCAGACCGAGCCTCAGCCTCCCAGACTGAGCCTATAAATAATAAATAAAATGTGCTCAACATTTGTTTATAAAAAGTTTTGGATCTGGACTTAGGTGGTATGCAGTAAAAATGTTTTCGTGAGAGCCCTAGTGATCATAGTCTAGACTCGAGAAAGAATCCTAGTTCGCTATAATCAGAGCTCTGATACCAAGCTGTCACACCCTGGCTTTGCGGAAGCGTGGTTATTTTGGTGTGACTTCTTAATACCATATCTTAACCATAACAAAGCTATATGAAATAAAATCATGCAAGATCATCCGTTTAATTAAGTTTTAAAAAACCAAATACAATAACATTGTCTTAACGGAAACACATCCTAACGACATTGTTCAACAAACACAAACATCAACAATTGACATAAACATAGTTTAAGGACTGTGACTTGTCCAGGAAAGAGTCACATTCCCCAAACTCGGATGACCTCGTAACTAGTGCAGCGGGAAAACGTGTCATATCGCCCTAGATCCTTTAATTCCCTGAAATACATGTAAGTTGAAAAATCAACAATAATGTTGAGCGAGTTCATGTGTAAGTGAGTAAATAAACCTTTGTGAGTATAAAATAGTCTTGGTATGTAGCAAATAAGGGAATTGAGATCACCAATGGGTTGCAAGGCCACTGATATATGTGAAGTGCAAGTAGGGAGACTCAAACCTAGCAGATTTCGCCACGGCATTAGTATGTGGACAAAGTCACCCCGAGGTCCGTTTCTAGTTTGGCCTGGGGCTGGGCTCGCTACACCCAGATAGATCTACCGCTCCTGTCCCTCGGTCCTGCCATGAGGACTAATGGCCTCATATTGCTCCTACCCACTCACATGATCTAAGTAGTAAACCTCCTTATGCTAACCATACCATGTATAAAGTACTTGTAATCGAAGTAACATGTATTTCACCCCCGCAGTTAAGAAAACTGAAAACAGTTAGAGAAAAGGGGGACATGAACTCACCGTGGTGCGTCTCTACCAAGTATGCCTCCAAATCAAACAGGTGTGTGACGACCTACACGTACTAATTCTATTAGACGGACGGCCGTGCCTTAGCTTTATGGTTTAAGTTTTTGGGAAATAGTTAGGCAACTATTTCGTGTTTACATTCTGTATATACTTGGTAGTCATTTTTCCTTCCCAAGGATGGGGGATTTAATATATGTGTGTTCGTATAATTTCGAAATATATTATTAAGTCTCACTTAAAATATATTTTATTTCCAACTTCAAAATATAAATATTCTTCTCAAAAATATTATACTTTAATACATGTGATTTTCCCAAAATAATACTCAGTAATATTATTTTTACCCTAAAAATAATATTTACGTAGTTCACAAAATAATCATAAACACTTATACAAGTGATGTTGTGAAAAATATATACTAAATATATATATGTATCACGTTTTGTTTTGTGAAATCCCACCTCCGGTATTTTGTAAATAAGTCGTGGCGAAATCTATAATTTGAAAACAAGTCAAAATGTATTTCTAACACTTATAGTGAAAATATTTCTAAGTGTTAGGCTTTTGGAAAAATTTCGCCAGAGTTTCCTCTGTAACTGGAGGTGGCCACGCTTTCAAGCGTATCATTTTCTTTTATAAACCAAATCAACAATTTCCTTATTTAACCAAAACCATGTCCAAAACAACAAACTAGTAAATAAATAGGTATATCGCATAAATTACATGAACTTGCGTTTTATCCGAGAATAGAAAGTAAATTCCATTACTTTTAGTGGATCTTTATATAAATCAATCCGTTTTCGTAAAAACCCCGTTTTTAAAGAAATTCTATCTTTACAACTTCTCGTCATCTTTTTCAAAAATAGTTATCTTGTTGAAAGTGTGTGTTACACAAGTGTTTACACACTTGTGTGCTCTAAAAATCATTCGTGTTAGTGTAAGATCCGTCTTTAGAAAATATGATTTCTTTGATACTTGGTTCTTTGAAAATACCGCTTGTAGATCCGTAGATCTACTAGTTTTAAACATTATTTCACAAGCTAAATCGCTTTTACACAAGTTCATGATTCGTGTGTGGTAGAGTTTCATCCTTTAACCCTTATTACTTCCAAAACAACCTTATGTCATGATCTATGATCATGACCAACCCGGGTTAAATGACGATCCGATTCACCACAACATAGATCGGGTCCAAATAACTACACAATTCAAATACTACAAGTTTTACACAACATATGAGCTTTTAACCACCATTTTTAGTGTTTTAAGTAGACTTTTGTGTGTCATCTTGTATGTTAACGAGTTTTAACCGTTACAAATCATATTAACCACTTCAAAATAGTTCGAGTAGGTGATTTAAGTAACATACCACTAGCTCGAGGCTAGGGAAGAATCTAAGCGCAAATCGGGTGGATAAAAGCAAGAGAATGAGGTCCTTCAAGCTCCGAGTGCACCAAGACTCCTTATATGCGATCCTTGATACTAGAATGATCTTGGAATGTGATGATCAAGCTTGAAAGAATTGATGGATGGATATAGGGGGTTCGGCCGAAGCCTTTGAGAGAGGGAGAGGAAGTGTTTGAGTGGTGTAAAGTTAAGTAAATGATCATGGTGCATAAGTGTGATCTTATAGGCAATTGCAAGTTCTTTATCCATTGGATGCAATGTCATTTAGATATTAAACATAGGGATTAAAATAATCAACATTGTACCATGTGTGTCCCCTAGATGGGGATGGTTCCTAAACGAGCGAAAGGTAGATTTCGCATCTAGGCATGTTCAATGTCTTATAGGCAATTGCAAGTTCTTTATCCATTAGAGAGCACCTTCAGGCATGTTCAATGTCCAAACGAGCGAAAGGTAGATTTCGCATCTAGTGTCTTTGAGAAACGAGCTTTGACGTGGTGGAACGGTGTGGCGAGAGATAGGGGTGCCGAAGTGGCACTGGCCCAAACTTGGGAAGAACTTCGAGCACTTATGATGAAGGAATTCTGTCCTCGTCATGAGATCAGGGCCTTGGAAAGGGAATTCGACGATCTTAAACAAGACAGCGGTGAACATCGAGCATACACTGATCGATATGAGGAGCTGAGCCTGTTGTGCCCTACCATGGTTACGCCTTTGGATAAGGTGATCGAGAAATACATTGATGGTCTCCCTGACTCAGTTCAGGACATTGTTACTGGTAGTAACCCCACTACGGTTAGGCAGACCATTGAGCTATCTGCAACCTTGACTGAATCTCAGATCAGAAAGCATAAACTCTTTCGAAAGGGTGACAAGAAGCCAATCGAGGAATCAAAGACCATGGATGAACAGACTGGATCCCTTGAGAAGTCTAAAAAGCGTAAGGCTTCACAGAATTTTGCGATTGCTGCTCAACCCAACCAAAACACCCGCAACCAACCAACTCAACCTCCTGCAAAGAAACCTTATGCCAGTACTGCACCGATATGCGACAAATGTAATGCACACCACTTAGCTCACCTACAATGTCGTTTATGTGCATCATGTGGGCGACTCGGTCACCTGGCAAATGCTTGTCGATTTACCCCAAACCAAGGTTGTCCAAACCAACCTCAAGTAAATCCTGCTCAAGCTCGTCTTCCACGAGGTCCTTGCTTCAACTGTGGCGAGATGGACCATTTCCGAAGAAATTGCCCAAAGATTGCTAATGCGAATCCAACGCAAGGATGAGCATCAGACCAACTAGAAGACAATGTTGTTTAGAGATAATCAAGCCTTATGTATTATTTTCTTTTGTAGTCAAGATCCATGAAACAGTTGGTGTTGTTTATAAATAAATCTTTTTTATTTTACATTGAAATGTACAAATGTGATGGCTTGTATAAACAACGTATCCTCTTCAATACCGACAATCAAGGAACCGTATTCCTTGAAGAACAGGCTACCTTGTAATTTCTTCCATTTTATTATCTCTGGCGTTTTCCACGGAAAATCCTAAGTACCCGTTTCTTCCAAGGAAACGAAGTACAAGGCGCAAGTTACAACTCTGTACGAATACCCAAAGTACCACTATAAATTCTTAATAGGGTACCTAAGGGTATTTCCGTATATTCAAAAATTATAGTACCTTAATTCGAATATTGCGTTTTCTTGAAAACGAAATCGAATTTTTGGAAGATCTTTCTATCTTCATAGTTAGATTCTTGCTAATGTTTAAAGTACCAAATGAAATCCATGAAATGGATTCCTAGTGTGCTTTAAATGCATGTAAGTAATTAACAGAACAAAACTTAAAAAAATTAAAGATCTAGATAAACAATTTTGTGGTTATGTGACTATGTGTTTATGCATTTTGTGTTTTTTGTATACTCTGGATATTCGTTATCCAAATCCTCATAGAATCTTTCTTATCTTCATATGAGGGATTCGTAGTAGGATATTCAAAAAGGTACTATCTTAAATCCGTAATGGACTTCTACGTTGTAGTTAAGTCCCTCGGATTATAAAGTACTATTCCAAAGTCTAAGGACAACATGTGTTGATAAGTTAAAGAGATCCTACGTCGATCTAAGTTAAATAGATTGGTTCGACAATCTAGTTAAATACATCCTACGTTGATGTAGTTAGATATTTTTTCTTGGGTAATTTAGTTAAAGAGATCCTACGTCGATCTAAGTTAAATAGATTGGTTCGAAAATCTAGTTAAATACATCCTACGTTGATGTAGTTAGATATTTTTTTCTTGGGTAATTTAGTTAAAGAGATCCTACGTCGATCTAAGTTAAATAGATTGGTTCGACAATCTAGTTAAATACATCCTACGTTGATGTAGTTAGATATTTTTATTGGGTAATTTAGTTAAATAGATCCTACGTCGATCTAAGTTAAAACGATTGGTTCGACAATCTAGTTAAAGACATCCTACGTTGATGTAGTTAAATATTTCTCTTGGGTAGTTTAGCTGAAGAGATTGTTCGTTGATCTAATCCTTTGGTGACCTAGTTAAAGAGACTCAATTGTAGTCAAGTTAGATCACCACAGGATTTTTCGTTTGATTTTTCCCATACGCATTATGAAATGAACTGTGCGGACTGTGCAAGGAACTACGTAATTATGGAGGCCTACATAATTATGGAATTCAGTGCACAGAAACCACTGGAAGTTTTTGTCATGTGTTAAGACCTACAGTGACAAGAGTAATGATACGGAAGAAGTCTTGGACTTTGACCGATGTCATTTTATTCTTACACTCCCCAATTCTGATTTCAAGCACACACAAGTTTTCTATGATAATTCTTCACGGGAAACGTTCTCCTGTCTATAGTTTGAAACTCCATGTTTTGCTACTACAAGGACTTCACTTTGAGGGTTGATATTTTCGCTAAGAATCCAAACATGGCCCAGAGTTTTACTTAAGGGTTCAATGGATTTGTCTGAAGGCGAAACCGTCACAGCTGTCTCCACAAGTTTCCTCTAAAATTAAATTTCGGGACGAAATTTCCTAAAGTAGGGGAGACTGTAACACCTATGTCACTTCAACCATCAAACAAATGCCAAACCAATGAAATATTGTATTTCATACTTTGGACTTGTATAAATATGTGCAGCTTTTGCACATATCAACTCTTGTTCGATTTCAAGCTCTAAATCGCTTTCTGGAAGGTTATACGCGCACTAATGCGTAGATATAACCAGTTTAATGCAACAAACACTCCGGAATAGTGAAATAGGCTTAACATACCTAAAATAACCTTTACATAACTTAGAAATAAGTTTTGGAAGGTTTGGTATGCCGAAATCAAGTTAAATCGCTTACAGGGACTAAATTTGACAAACTGCGAAAGTATGCCAATTTGAACTGTAACAGACATTCCGGAACATGACCATAAGTTAAACACACCTTAAATATCCTTTAAATAGCTTAGAAATAGGCTTTGAGGGGTTCTGTGTGCTAAAATAAACTTTTGTGCCATTTAGGGACTAAAAGTGTCAAAAAGTGCACAAGTTTGCACTTTCGCGCATAACTTACGTTCTGAATACATCCGGACATCCAAAAATTTATGTAAGCACTAAAATATTTTATTTTAGTGTTTGGCATAAGAAAAATCCATTCGTCACGTCATTTGGATCGTTTTTCGCGCTTATGCGCATTCCGTCGTAATTAAGCGAACATCGCGTTCGTACGGCCAAACGAACCAACATCCGACATATTTTTGTGCATGTTTCATGTCCACAATGTTTAGGCATCATTTTAGGGCCTTAAAGTTGGCTTTACGGGCCTTAGAAGTGCCGGAAATGGGCTTAAACACGTGCAGGGACTGAAACTGTCATTTCTGAAACTTTGTTCTGATCTGACATGGCCAGGCGGCCCGCCTCAGTTTCTGTACATACCCACGCGGGCCTCGTCTGCCTTATGGACCAGATTAACTGCATTTAACAGCAGATCCAGCTGTTTAATCCATAACCACACACCCACACATGCTTAGTCAGCTGATAAGAACCATTTTTTAGTCACCATGAGTTTCCGACAAGTGTACGCATGGGATTCGAGCACGGTTTCCATCAAACGATCCTAACGGTTCGGGTATTCCTATAAATACCCATCCACCCCAACCTCATTTCTCACAAGAATCTGGATTTGAGAGCTCTAAGTTGAAACCATTGTTTCATACCTGAGTTCTTGGATCGAGATTAGCATTCGGGGACCCTTCGTAAGTATTCTTTCGTTCTTTTATTGCTTTTCGAGTCTTTTCGAGTCTGAAAGTCAAACTTTGTTTGACTTTCTGCATTGACCAGTTTATGGTCAATGCGAAGTTCGTTTGAACTTCGCAACGTGAGTGTAATCACGTTGGTTATAGTCCTTTGGGACTATGCCTACTGATTACCACGTTGTCTAGGGTCGTAAGGGTAAGCGATCTAATAAATCGCTTATACCTTCAAACCCGACCCAGTTTGGTCGATCATTAGGATCCGACCAAATACATTAGGTGACCATAGTATATAGGGAATAACCTTCCGAGGTTATACCCTATGGTCACATCGTTTGAATAGTTGTATGATAGGTAGTTTATATGCCTTAGGTAAATTACCAGAATACCCTTTTCATGTATAATTGGTAATTAAGCATATGTAACCTAAACTTTTGTCACATAACTGTAGGTCCCTCTCGAGGATGAGATAAAACCTTTTCCTTGTTATATCAAACACACTAGCGAGTGCGGAATCCAAGCTAGCATGCAACCGATAATGTATACGAGAACAAGCACAAACACAACACACAAGATTCACCGATTAACACCACATGTATTAATACGAATGAAGGGTCCGGTTACAAGCTCAATGTTTACAGATATGTTCTATAAACTCTCAAAGTGTGTGTGTGCTCTCAACAGAATGCTCTCTCTGTTTCTCTTGTGTCCAATATGTCTAACTCTTTCTCACTTCTCTGACTGAACACAACACACTACATGGGTATTTATACCCGACACAGCAGGTCTGGTCGAAAGATCAGACAGACTGATCGAAAGATCATCTGTCGACCAGAAACACATCGAAAGATCAGCATACACCTCGAAGGATGATATCCTTCGAGGTCCATCTTTCGAGGGTTTATGTTTCGAGATAATGATCGAAGGATATAAACAATCCTTCGATCACACATCTTTCGACCCAAACACCTTACAAACATTTGTTTACTGTTTGGTCAAGTCAAACCAGGAGGATGGTTGACTTGGTCAAACTTACATCAACCTTACATTAAAGACATCGTTTTGTATCATGACGAAATACAGACAAAGTACAGACACAAGTGCACCAACAAACTCCCCCTTGGCTGTAACTTTGTCTCGATCTTCGTGTCTTCAAGTCTTCAAGGCCGAGTCGAACCGAGCCGAGTCGCGTCCACACAAAGTGCATCAACAAACTCCCCCTTGGACGCTACTCGTGATGGTTCGTCTTCTATGTCTTTCATGTCGGAGGATCTTCAAAGTTTTCACGCGTCGTAAGCAGAAAGTGTATCAACAAACTCCCCGTTTCATGTAGAAAGTGTGTTGACAAACTCCCCCTTAGATTGAACTCTCCATTGAGTCATGCTCGTGAATCGTTGACTTGTCAATTCTTCAGATCCTTGTAGTGTTGATGAAGGGACAGCGGCAACTCGATCATCTTATCCTTTGAGTGCCTCCACTTCGTGTCTTCATTCCAAAGCTTTTCATCGAACATGTTCTCCTCGCCTTTAGCATCTGCACATGCAAGAAAGCTAAACGCATAATGAGAACAACCGCTTAGAATATAGTTAACATTTAAACTAACGACACATATGAGATCAAATCTCAATCAAACACCAACCGACAGCAGTTTGAAAGTTTAGAAAAATATTCATTTTAATCCTTTAACTTTCAAAACTCGTTAACTTCGACTGTTTATGAAGATGCAATTGTTTTCCAGCTTACGATCAGGATTTTGGGTAGGATAGACTCGAGTTCCAACATCAGTCAATCAAAAAAATAAACTAGAAGAAAAATCTTTTTGGATTTTAAAAAGTTTAAATTAAAACACACCTAAAATCTTTTTGAAATTTTTCATTTTTCAAACGTAAGGCAGAAGAAAAAAAAAAAAATAAAAATAAATATATACAAAGATACATAAACTGAAGACAGTAAATAAATATCTACAGACATTCTTTTTGCGAATTTCGAGGGTAAGAGAATCATATCAGTGTACGGTCATGCCAAAACGCTCTTGTTGTTCAATTAGTTACCATTAAGATAAGCATCCTATAACGATTATCGGTATTGTTGTCCACATAAGCTCAACTTATCATTTGTAATCATGGCGAGGGGATACGTTAAGGTATAATTTATACTTACCGACCGGTGTTCATCCACATCACGACACATTCCCGTATCAAGGTATGCACGAGGGTTCATCTTACCGGTGAGTATACCGATTATCATCTGTTTGACCGTATATGATGTGAGATTCTCACTTATTTTGATTTGAAAACAAGCCCTATGTGATAGAATCACTTATTGATGAGGAACTTGATTTTCAGATGCATGAGGGCACAGGAGCAAGTCCGTGAACAGGTCAGTACTTTCGTACAGCAGAGAGACGAACTTGACTCCCGGATAAATGTGATATTTTATCACTTATTTGTATGGACATGTGATTGTTTATCACTTATTGAGGTCGAATGCAATATGTACACGTATGTATAGTATCATGGAAGATCTAGACTTGCGTCCCCGTTATTTTTCGGTAAAAGATACAACCATGATACCCAGATGATAAGCAGCATAAAGACCGAATATCTCAGAACCTCGGCAATCTCTCAAACGAAATTTCGGTACTAAGACCATATGCCAATGAATGGTTCCCACCCAGTCTTCAGTCGATTTAAGATTTATATCACCCTGCACACTTTAAAATGATTGTGAGCCTACCAATACATCTTATATAGAGCTGCTTATCGTTTTTCATTTTGGGTTTAAAGAGGTTTAGACAGACCACTGATGTACTATCATTTTCTCTTTTTCTCGCCAGGAAACTCATTTTTGTTTTTCTATTGTTTTTGTGTTTTTGAAATTTTTCAATGTTTTTGGATTTTCAAATTTTGGATTTACTCCCCCTAAAATCAACAAACTAAAATAAATTTAAAACACAAAGGTATTTACAAAAATGATTTTCCGATGTTGGTTAACTCATGTTTTACCTCAATGCCGTTTACCAAAATTAAGTTTTAATCAGAAATGATTTAGCGAATTTTGGAAAAATCAGTTGGCATGTCGGTAAGCGGTGCGGACCATGACAACATTGTCTGGCCAAAGAGTGTTGTGCGAGATAGTAATTCACAAAGCAGCTTAATAATCGACAAGTAAAAGAGAGATTAGAAATTTAAAACCGTATCCTTCAACTGCTTCATGCATTGACAGGAAACTGAGTGCTCTCCCAAACTGGATATCCACCCGGTGTGAATTTCAAAGTCGATTTTGTAGCTACTGAAATCTCTTGACAGCAACAAGATCAGAAACCTTTGGGTCCGGCAGGTCGTCCACATTGCACCAGCGAAGGTCTTTGTCTTTCTCTTTCAGAAGTAGTGTGCGGTTGTTCAACCCATGCCAAGGCATCCGCACACCTGGATGGTTTGTTCAACAAACACATTTTCTTCAATCACACCTCGAAGAAATGTACACTGCACGTTCATCTTGTAGATTGTTGAACTTCAGACGTGCTGCAGGTGCGTACATTTTGATTTGAATCTATCCCTGGGACCCGATCAAAGCTTTGAACATTCACATTTTTGAAATGATTTTCATTTTGTCGAAGCTTCCAATTACTTACAACCACATTCTTTCACCATCATTCCTTCATCGGAATGTTTGACTTCTTATCTTTTTCCTTTCTCTCCATCAATGGCAACAATTTCTTCTGTCGCCTATCTTGTGTAAGGATGCTCCACTATCAACAATCTTACGACTATCGAAAGTTCCTCCTGGAATATCCTACACACTCACTCAAAGATTAGTTGGAGAGGGGGACCCAAGCCTTTGTGGACTTGGGTCGTCCTTGATCATCCAGAAAAGTGATCTCAATCACTTGATGATTAGGAAAAAGAACCTGTGGTGCTCCCCCTGATTTAATTACCTGCTTTTGCTTCCAAACTGTTTGTTCTTTACCAGTATTTGAATTTCTTGTTTTAGCATTTACTGGTTTTACAGTTTCAGATTTTGCTTGTACAGGTTTTTCTTCTTTGACCTCTGATTTTAAGGCCTTTTCAATTACCTTTTGATTCTTTTGTTTTAACTTCTTTTCCCTTTCTTTCAAGACACGTGGGTCTTGTTTCGGGGAAACGGATCGTTTTTGGTAATTGGTTTCTTGGGGAGCACTTGTTTTTGCCTTCAACTTTTGCAGGTATGGGCAGTATCTTACAATATGCCCAATTGTGCCACATTCAAAACACATTCTCCGCTCTACAAAACTCGGAGAAACATGTTGATGACCAGACGAAGAACCAGACCATGAACTTTGTGATCTCGACGTGCTTGGACCTAAATCACATCCGTTGGTGTGTTGGGTGTAATTATTCTGATCATTTTGTTTTAAAATTCTAACTTGTTTTACAAAATCAACGTTAGATTTTTCTTGAAATGTTTCAATTTTATCTGAACCCGTGGATCCAACAAAGTTCATTTTCGGTTCTCGTTTCTTAACAGGAGCTCTTTTGTTTTGCACCTTTTGTTGTTGAACCTTTGGTTGTTCAGTCTTAGCCTGCTGAACTTTAGGTGCTTGAACCTTCTTGTTCTGAGCCTTCTTTCCCTGTACTTTACCTTTTCCTGAGTTGACTTGTTGTTTTCGCTCAATTGGTAGTTTTTGGTTTCCGCATTGTTTTCTAACTTGTTCACACGGAATTGGATCACATTGAGTGACGGTAATTTTGCCACTTTTGTTCCCCAAAAACTTATCAGTACATCCTTCAAAAATTTGCTCAATTAAATCTTGATTTACATTTTTAATTGGAAAATCTTTGTTAGAGTAGATTTTGCTATCTCCTTTGAGCGTGTACAACAAGTTATTCTTTTCACTGTTAGATACAAGGGACTCCATTGCCTTTGACATTTCAGTCTTACTCGGTTTCACTGGTGGATCACACAGGATGTGATTCTCAATTGGAATATCTGTTGTAACCGAGTTAGACTGTTGTTTCACAATTACTTCAGATTCATCATCCGAAGAATCAGCATCCTCAACAATGGGAGGACTCTGTTCCTTAACACATGATGAATCTGTCACATTCTCAGATTCAGATTCAGAGTCTGATTGACCCGAGGATGATGTACCAGTTGTGAACCCGAGGCCTGCTGCAAAATCATCTAGATTGAGTGGCACAGTAGGTTCAAAGCGGGGCATATCCTCGTTATCAGGCAATTTTGAGTAATTGTGATTCATTGGGGGAGGACATGATTTGAATCCAACACATTGTCTATCCCCCTTTTTCTTCTGAACATCAATAATGTGATCCAATACATAGCGGGAATTGGAATAGCTTTCCAATTTCTGCTTAATTGTCTCACATTCACATCGAGCTGTTGCCAACTCTACCATCTGCTTCTCAATTGTGTCAATAAGATTATTGTTAGCATGTTGTTTTCGCAAAACAGCCTTTTGTAATTCTGAAACATCATGTCTTAATGACGCAATTGTTGTTTTAAATTCCTTTTCATTTCTGGTTAAAAACACGTTAGCTTCAGCTGCTTTAGAAAGATCTACAATCAATTCTTGATTGTGTTTGGATATGATTTCAAATTGACTTTCCTGTTCAGCATATTTAACAGTTAAACTATCACAGTTTTCACAGCTAACTACAGTGGGTTCATCGACACTTACCTGGCATGAAGAACAGTCGACATTAGCCACAAAGGCTGAATGGAGAGAAGACGAAGACGAAGAGAGAACAGCTTGATCCACCAAATTAGATCTTCTTTCCGTTCCTGCTGCAGCTTCTTCCAAAAGCTCATCAAAATCTGCATCGACTGACGTTGATGCACTAGATGTCTCATCCACATGATCATTTCCTGAAGTGGAGGACTCTTCATCTGAGCTTCCACTATAACCAGAACTGTCTTCATCTCCAGAAGATGCAACACCATTGGTGGAAGATTCTCCACCACTGGCGTGCTTTAAATCCTTTACGACTTCAGCAAAACATGCTGTTCCACCATTTCCTCCTTCTCCAAGCTGAAGCGACCAATCACAACCCTCATCTATTTGAACCACCAGCCCCCGGTTGGCATTTGATGACCCTGCTTGGCCTTGGTTGTTGACTGGTATCAACGTTCGAACATTGTTCCCGTTCTGGTTCTGCTGGTTGCCTTGATTTCTGAACGGATTTTGATTTCCATGCTGAGCTGGTCTTGTGCATTCCCTTTTGAAATGACCCCGTTCACCACAGTTAAAGCACGTTACAGCTTGCTTGTCGAACCCATACTTGGTGTCTTTCTTGCTATCCAAGTTGGTTCTCCCCGTCCTTTCCATAAACTCCTTTGCTCTTCGAATTGCACTAGCAAGAGCCCATTTGATATCCATCATCTCAAACTCTTCTTTATCCACTTGCTGATAATCTTCATTGGTTAGATTGATATTCCCAATCTGACCTGCAACTAATCCACTATAAGCACTAACCAAGGTATTCAACATCTCCATATGCTCCTTGGCTACTTCGACACTGACTTTGGAAAAGTTGGAAGTGTCTAATCTGACTGAGTTAGGATTGGAAGTGGCTTGAAAGTTTGAAGAGCTTCCATAAAACCCTTGTTGTTGCGGTTGTTGCTGCTGAGCTGTCGGTTGCACATTCGGTCTTGAAAACATCGTGTAGGCTGAAGGATCAAACTGATCTGTTGTTGAAGGTCCGGTGTTAGAAACAAAAGCTGTTTGAAGCTTCGCGTGTTGAGAAGCTGGTCTTTCTCCACTGATACCTCCTGCAATCCCAAAGTACATTTCTGGATTTTGAGGAGTTTGTGTTCTTTTTGCCTTCAGCTTTTCTTCAACATCCTTATTCTCCAATCTTTGAATTAATTCATAAACGGTGATTGTTTCTAAAACACCATTTTCCTTAAGAATTTCAAGATAACTGCTCCACTTTGCTGGCAAGCTATCAGCGAATCTCTTCACCAATTCTTGTGGAGTGGCAGTGACTTTAAAAGCAAACATCTCGCTCAACAAGTGATGGAATCTTGTAGATAACTCTCCTAAAGTCTCATTCTCCAAACACGTAAATCCTTCAAACTCCTTCTTCAGTAATTCTTGCTTGATCTTTCTTGATTGAGCATTTCCTTCACAACGTAACGTGAGCATATCCCACAAGCTTTTAGTAGTCGTGCAGTAAACAAACTGGTGGTAAATATCTTTATGAAGAGCTTGTGTGAGAATCATGAATGCTTTCTTTTCTAACTCAAACTTCTTTTTATCTTCTTCAGATAAAGTGCTGTAAGTTTGTGGATTAGATCCTGCAATTTCCAACTCATTTTCAAAGGCTGTGAAGAAGCACATCCATAGATCTTGACCTTGTCCCTGAACATAAGTTCTCAGCCTTTCTTTCCACCATCCCCAATCATTGATGTGATTTAACTTTGGCGGTTTTGTGCTTGTACCAGTTTCACTGTCGTTCTGCATCATAGATTGAATGCTGCTGTTTTGATTTGTGACCAGTGCCCATTGATTTGCAGTGATCATTGCAGCTTGAGGTGGGACAATAGCTCGCATCCATGCCGTTTTGTCGAAATCTGACGTAGATTGCGTAGATTGCATAGCTGATGATTGTGGAGTCGAAGTTATTTGAGTCCACGCGGTTGGATCCCACTGACCGTTTGTTCCCATTTTATGAAAATTAATATATTAAGTGAAAATTGATTTAAAAATGAAAACAAGTTTTCTGTTTAAAAAGAAATTTTCACAAACTATGTTAATTTCAAATGATAACACCAGCCGAAAGATCCTTGATCGAAAGACCTGAAAACACAAACTGTTAAACTAAAACAAACAAGGATCGAAAGATCAAACTTTGTTCGAAGGATCAACAGTGTTCGAAAGATCACTGTTGAGTTTCGAGCATTGACTTCGAAAGACTCTCCAATCGAAGGATCCTTGTCTTTCGAATAAGACCTGTAGACCGAAGGATGAACACGAAAGATGACTTCGAAAGACTCCCCAATCGAAGGATCCTAGTCTTTCGAAAATGAGCAGAAGACCGAAAGATGTATGTTTCGAAAATATTCCTTGGACCGAAAGATAAGTCTCACACTTCGAAGGATGCTCGAAGGATGACTATCTGTCGAACCTCCTTTGGTCGAAAGATGATCTTTCGACTTCGAAGGATATCTTTCGAACAGCTCTGACACGGTTGACAAAGGGTGACAGGTTGGTGAAAAAGGTGATGGGTTGGTAAATCTTTCGGCAGAAAGTATGGTCAGACCATGCTTTTCTGCAAAAACAGATTTTGTATGATTATTTTAATCAGTTCCCCCTATCCAATACACTAACAACTTTCGAAAATAACTAAACAAGATCAAAAGATGTAAACTTTGAAGAACACTTGAAGATATTATGAACACAAAGGGTTTTCCGGTAAAACTACAAACTTCCGAACAAGATTTAAACCGGATAAATAAAGTTTTTCAGAAAAATACAACTTTTCAAAACCCGAAAAACACCCAAGAACACCTCGGTTTTAACAAGGAGAAGAGCCAAAGCTCTGATACCACTTGTAGGTCCCTCTCGAGGATGAGATAAAACCTTTTCCTTGTTATATCAAACACACTAGCGAGTGCGGAATCCAAGCTAGCATGCAACCGATAATGTATACGAGAACAAGCACAAACACAACACACAAGATTCACCGATTAACACCACATGTATTAATACGAATGAAGGGTCCGGTTACAAGCTCAATGTTTACAGATATGTTCTATAAACTCTCAAAGTGTGTGTGTGCTCTCAACAGAATGCTCTCTCTGTTTCTCTTGTGTCCAATATGTCTAACTCTTTCTCACTTCTCTGACTGAACACAACACACTACATGGGTATTTATACCCGACACAGCAGGTCTGGTCGAAAGATCAGACAGACTGATCGAAAGATCATCTGTCGACCAGAAACACATCGAAAGATCAGCATACACCTCGAAGGATGATATCCTTCGAGGTCCATCTTTCGAGGGTTTATGTTTCGAGATAATGATCGAAGGATATAAACAATCCTTCGATCACACATCTTTCGACCCAAACACCTTACAAACATTTGTTTACTGTTTGGTCAAGTCAAACCAGGAGGATGGTTGACTTGGTCAAACTTACATCAACCTTACATTAAAGACATCGTTTTGTATCATGACGAAATACAGACAAAGTACAGACACAAGTGCACCAACAATAACTGATTATGTAACTTGTTTAGGCATATAACGCTTGTCATAGGACTAGTTAAGCGGTCCGAACGCGTTTCACGCGAACGACGCGTTAAAGTAGCTTAAGCTACCTAAACGGGTCGTAAGCTATTAGGTTAGGTTTCATTTAATATGTTGGCTTTGTTAAACCATATGACACGAGTCTCTATACTCATTTGGTTTACGAACCTTCATTCTATCCAATCATCCGATTTAGGTCCGGTTTATTAACATAGTTACCTATATTAGGTGCCGTTTGATATCCGCGATCTCTAGCTTTTCTTGGTGGTTATCTTAGGACTTCTGAGCAATCTCAAGTGAGTACTTAGACCCCTCTTTTACTGTTTTCAAACTGTTTTGGGGTGAAACACATGTGCCTACTTGTTACTTTCATGCTTTCCTGTTTTCACATCATATACTTCCTACGTTCATTAGTACATTATAGTACATGATTTCATTATATTTTATGCTATGTATGCCCATTGAGTGCGTACTTAGTACATCGTTTTACATTACATTTCATGCTACGTGTGCCCATTGTGTGCATTACTTAGTACATCGTTTTACATTACATTTCATGCTAGGTGTGCCCATTGTGTGCATTACTTAGTACATCGTTTTACATTACATTTCATGCTACGTATGTCTATTGTTGCATACTTAGTACAGGTCACATGCTACGTATGTCTATTGTTGCATACTTAGTACAGGTCACATGCTACGTATGTCTATTGTTGCATACTTAGTACAGGTCACATGCTACGTATGTCTATTTGTTGCATACTTAGTACATTTGTTATTCATCACATGCTTACATTTTGGATACATATTACATGATTTACATTAGACATGAACATTTTACTTTGGTAGTTTGGTTTGAGTAAGTGATTAAGTAACGAGGCGTGTGTAATATGATACAAGCATGGTGGATACGCCGCTGGTACTTCCTATATATAAGTGTTTGTATGGTATTACATATCGTAACGTTATTTGAATCATTTCAGTTTGAGACATAGAACATTTTATACAAAGAACATACTTTTCACAAAACATTGATTTACAAACAACTTATCTTATACAAACTCATCTTACATGGTTATTCATTTAACCATACATTATTCACTTATTTATACATATCATCTGAACTCATTGTTTTTCAAATGATTTACAAGACAAAGCAAATTACAAGGTTCATGACTAAACATTTTTCTCAAACATAAGTCATGAATCCTATTTTCACAAAACCTATGTATCTCACAGGCATTTTTATGCTGACGTACCTATTTTCACATGTGTTTTCAGGTGATGATGTATAGGACTTATCAAGACATACTTAGGCGAACCTGTGCCTTAGTGACTTAAAACGAGACAGAAACTAGTTAATTTATGTTATGTACTCTTTGTTTCTTGTTTAAACAATGTAAACTCTCATGTTTGATTAATAAAACGAAACTTTAATTGCCATGGATTTGAAACGATTAATTCTGTTACAACACTCCCCGACGTTTCCGCCACGTTTTGTATGTTCTACGTGGTCGGGGTGTGACATTATGATCCAAGTCGAGTCATACCCAATAACAAGCTAGACAAACACTTACAATATTTATTTGTGATATGATCAAACAAATATAAGTTAACACTTATAATATTTAGAAATTGGTTTTCTAAATAATTGCACTTGAGAAACTAATAAATTATATGGATAATTTATTTTGAGAGAATATTTTATTTTGTTATTTAATGGGTTAAATAACATTTTAAAAGGTTGTATAAAGTCTTGCATTTATGTAGTGTTATATTTATAAAAGTTATAAATATATAAACCAAGACTTGAATTTTATAAAAAGAAATATGATTCTTTTTATAAAAAGTCTTACCAAGATAAGATCTTGGTCCAATCACAATTCATGCTTTTGCATGTGTTAGAGAGGATTTGATTGGATGGTCTTTCCAAGACCATTTTGGTCCAATGAACTCTCATGCAATTGCATGTGGAAGAAGCTTGGTGATTGGCCCAAAAAGAGGTGCACATCTCTCATGACTATATAAACATTTTTATGACAAAAATTGTAGAGAAGACTTGGATGAACTCTCTCAAATTTTTGGTCATAAGGGGTGTTTTTCAAGTGTTCGGTTTTTGATCTTTGGTGTTAAAATCCTAGCTAATCTCGTGGTGTTTGTTGGAAGCTTGGGGTATACAAGCTTGAGGCCTTCTACTGTTGAAGGCAACCGTTCAAGAAACATCATCCGTTTCATCATCCTATTACTCCAAGAAGGTAGTATTCTAAACACCCTATGGTTGTGTTTGATAGTATGCATTTTCATATATGGATCCGGGTTTTGGTATTTTGCATATAAATGGTTTTATATCTTATAAAAGTAACATGTTTTAAACATTATTTCCGCTGCATTTTTATTTCATATGGATTAAATTACTTTGATAAACATGTTAAAATTCCATCAATAGTTCCATAGCTCCACCCATCTGCGTTGTCTCATATTTAGCACTTTTTGATCGAATATATGTTGGAGGCTCTTGTGATCTATATAAATTGTACATTTCGTACCGTACAAGTAATGCCTCCAGATCTTAAGTGCAAAGATAACTGCACCCAGCTCTAAATCATGCGTTGTATGGTTCTTTTCATGCACTTTCAATTGTCTGGAAGCATATGCAATAACCTTGTTTCTCTGCATCAATACGCATCCTGGACCACGTCGAGATGCGTCGCAATACACTACAAAGTCATCATTGCCCTCTGGAAAAGTCAAAATTGGCGCCTCACATAACTTTTGTTTTAACAGCTGAAAAGTTGTTTCTTGTTCTTCGCCCCATTTGTACTTTCGATCTTTCTGTGTCAAGGCAGTTAAGGATTGAGCAATGCAAGAAAATTTTTCAATAAAGCGACGGTAATATCCAGCCAATCCCAAGAATTGGCGTATCTCTTTCGGAGACTTAGGCGCTTGCTAATTCTTAATAGCTTCGATCTTACTAGGGTCAACATGAATCCCTTGTTGATCTACCACATGTCCTAAAAATTGCACCGCTTGTAACCAGAAGTCACACTTTGAAAGCTTGGCGTACAACTTCTCTTTCCTCAATATCTCTAGTATGGCTCGTAGATGGTGCTCGTGTTCCTTTTTACTCCTGGAATAGATCAAAATATCTTCAATAAAGACTATGATGAATTTATCTAGATATGGTTTACAAACTCGGTTCAGGAGGTCCATAAATACCGCGGGTGCATTGGTTAACCCAAAGGGCATAACCAGGAACTCATAGTGACCGTACCGAGTTCGAAAGGTTGTTTTAGGGATATCTTCCTCTTGAACTTTCACTTGATGATAACCGGATCTAAGATCGATTTTGGAAAAGTAACAGGCTCCTTGCAACTGATCAAATAAAACATCGATTCGCGGAAGAGGATATCGATTCTTTATGGTAACCTTGTTCAGCTCCCGGTAGCCAATACACATCCGAAAGCTTCCATCCTTTTTCTTCACAAATAACACTGGTGCTCCCCAAGGTGAATAACTGGGACGGATAAAACCTCGGTCTAGCAGTTCTTGTAACTGAGATGATAGTTCTTGCATCTCTGAAGGTGCTAAACGGTAAGGTGCTTTTGCAATTGGAGCTGCTCCCGGTATTAAGTCGATACGGAATTCGACTTGCCGATTGGGTGGCAATCCGGGCAATTCATCGGGAAACACGTCCGGGTAATCACACACTATTGGGATCTCTTTAATACGTTGTTCTTCTGGTTCGGTCGTCATTACACTTGCTAAGAACACATCACATCCTTGACGTATACATTTCAACACTTTAAGGTGGGATATAAGGTTTAATATGGTACCAGACTTCTCTCCATGTACCATAATAACTTCATCATTAGGAAAAGGGATCCTAACAATCTTTTGCTCACATATAATCTCCGCCTTGTACTTGGACAACCAGTCCATTCCCACTACTATATCGAAACTTCCGAGCTCTATCGGTAGTAGGTCAATAAGGAATTGGTGGTCGTTAAGAATTAAAGGACAATCACGAATGATTTGGTGACTAGTTATAGGTTTACCGTTAGCAAGTTCTATGGAATATGGACTTGTTAATTCAATAACCGGCATATTTAATAGGGGTAATAAATTAATGGAAACGTAGCTCCTATTTGCGCCCGTATCAAACAATACTGAAGCATACTGATCAGAAATGAGAAAGGTACCTGTCACCACATTCGGATCTTGCCGTGCGTCACCAGACCCAAGTATAAAGGCACGACCTCGAGCTGCATTTGAGGTAGAAGCTTGGCCCTGCGTATTCTTTCCTGCTGACTGCTGAGCAAGCTTTGGGCAGTTTCTTTGGAAGTGGTCTGTGCTGCCACATTAATAGCACATACGAGGGTAGGTAATCTGTTGCGCCGGTTGTTGGGGTCGCTGTTGCAAAGGTTGAGGCCTTGGGGTTTGGAAACGGTTGGGTTCCAATGGTGTCTTACAGTTTCGGGTATAATTTCCACTTTTATGGCACCTCGAGCAGATCCCTGCTCGACATGCACCATAGTGGTGTAAAGTGCAATTGTTGCATTTTGGGGCTGTTCCTTTATAGCCACCAGAGTTTTCCGTTGGTGTAGTCATGGCGTAGCTTTGACTAGTGGCTCTCCCCCTCTTTGGTATAGCTGCCCCCGCTCGACTACTTTCCGGGGCCTCTCGCTTATTTCTTGTCAGCTCTCCCGGCATTGTCGAAATCTTGCGTCTAACCATGTCGTACGTAACCGTGCCCGACCTAGCTACCACTCCGTGCATGGTCAGGTGCTCCACCGAATTAATGATGCTTCTCACTTCTGGGGCCAGTCCCCAGATATACCTCTCGATCCTCTTGGACTCCGGTCAAACCATATCTGGAAGTATGCATGCCAGTTCATTGAAACGGTTAGTGTAACCTGCATGGTCCACACCTTGCATTTGCAGGTTCCAAAATTCGTGTTCTAGCTTCTGAATTTCGTGAGCTGGGCATAACCTTTCTCTCATTAGTATCTTTAAATCATCCCAAGTCATAGCATTAATCGCGTCCTGCCTGCGAGATTGCACAATAGCATTCCACCAGTTCAAAGCGTGGTCGGTAAAGTACAAGATGTATACTTTACCGCACAGTCACCCGGACAATTACTTATGTTAAGGACCGATTCCGACTTCTCGATCCATTTCACAAACCCGTTCGGTCCTTCAGTTTCATTAAACTCCATTGGTTTGCACTCCATAAAGTGTTTATACGTGCAAACTGGCCTAACATTGTTTTGATTATTGTTCTGACCTCCCGGCCCTGGTTGCGGGTTCGCATTGATGCTGGCATTAACCTGCGCCACGATAGTGGGAATAACGGCTTGAAGTTGTTGTGCTATCAGTTGGGCAATTTCTGCCTCCGTCATTTGAGGTACACGTTTCGGGGCCATTCTATTATAAACAATAAATATGTATGTATCAATGTCATATAGTTAATCATCACTTATCACATTTTCAGTTACCCCATACCACACAATTCCATTACACATCACATAATCTCATCACATCCAAAGATCCACGACACATATAGTCAAAAGCATCGTCATGTATATATATAATATCATCGTCATACAATCGTCAAAATTTGCACATTGACTTAACCCAAAAGGGTCAGTGCTTAAATATGCGATTAAAACTGGTCACTACAGTGATATACATGCATCATACCACACGACACAAACTACGAGAGTCGAAAATACTACGGCTACATCCCTACCTCGACATAGGCATAGCCCTGTGCTTGGTAGGATGTACAAAAGGTACATCATCTCTATCTATACTAGAAAGAAAACCATACTAGGAACGCCACATCCCCCACATTAACCCTTCAAAACCTGCTACCAAACCTACAACAGCGCCAGTACATCCATACACCAAAGCTCGAAAATGTTCCTGCTCATGATGGACGTATCCCATACCCTGCTGTAAGGCAATGATCGCCTGTTGCAAGACGGTCAAGTAATCTCCCATAGACCTCCGCTGCTGCTCGTCCTCATCGCGTGCCATCCTCAATAACGAAATCTGCTCAAACAGGAACCCCATAAGGCTGCTCTCAGTGATGGGAGCAGGCACCTCCTGAGGAGGAATTGGTATGCCCCAAACAGGTGGGGAAGGCTCCCTGAATGGATGGGAAGGGCCACCATGCTCATAAATGTGATAAAGGTAAGGGTCCTCCCCAGGTGGGGTAAGAAAACGAGCAGTAAAGTGCTGCTGGGTCCCTATGGGGTGGGGGAATAGGCGGGGTAAAAACAGGCCCAGGGACAGGTACCCTCCGACGAGCCGTTTGTCGTGGGCGGACAAGGGGTACCTCCTGAGAACTAGGTGAGGAGGGAGTGTAAGTACTAGGAGTGGAAGGGGTATAAGGGTCGGGGGAGTCTCGGGTGTAGGTAACCTAGGGGCTACCGGCTACCGGCTCCCACTCCCAATGCCCCGTGGCGGGAGTAGGGCTCCTAGGAATAGGTCCTACTGGGTAACGACATCCGGGGTACGACTATGCTCCGAGGAGCTAGGCAGGTGGTGAGATGGGGAACAGTAGGCGCTCGAGGCCTCCCCCATGCGCCTAGTAGGGGGTCTAGGGGAATAGATAACACAACAGTACCCGGACTCATTCGGCGAGTAGCCCTGGGGCAACAGAGGCATCTGTGGATCCTCCTCAGGATTGGTCTCCATATGAGAAGTCGTCTGGCGACTCAAATGACTCGACATAGTACCTGTAAAGGAAAACAACATCTAACACCGATTCTATCGACTGGCATAACCGAAAATAAACAATCCACATAGGTACACATAAGCACGTATTGCACACAACTTTAATTTTTAATTTTAAAAACTTTTCCACAACTGTTAAGTTAGCGTTTACCTTCCCGTTCTCTCCTCTCTCTCCGTGACGTTTCCGGAATGCCCACGTACCAGCAGATAAATTATTGTATTCCGGACCACAATAATTTAATTGCCTAACAAGGCCATCCCGGTACTAGCCACGCCACTCGTCTCTAGAGGTTCTCAGAGTGAGGGGTTAACTCAAGATTATACTCTAGGTTCTCTTAGGGATACCTAAATCGCTATAACCGATGGCTCTGATACCATCTTCTGTCACACCCCAACTCACAGCGGAAGACAATCGCGGGGTGCGGCAGACACATGACACTCCTCATAATTTAAAAACATTACATTACATAAAACAGGAGCATCAGTTACAACGTCTTCGAACTATCACATTACAGACCATATGTTAAAAGCGGTACTACAAGCCATTATAGCTTTTATTATATTGCGCCCGCCTACTAGATCCTTCCATACGCACATGTTCACTCCTGTTTCATTTTACCTGAAATGCATGTTAGTTTTAAAAAGGTCAGCTAAACGCTGCTGGTGAGTTCCACTGGTTTGGTTGTTTCGTTTCAAAATGTATCAACATGTTTAATTGCACATATCACGGTTCATAGATGGAATTACACGAGTGTCACAAGTGAAACCTAGACTGTTTTAATCGTACCGTGTCACACAGACACATACTCGCACCACCTGCATCTCAGGAAGTTCAATGCCCTCGGGTAGTTATGTCTAACAACATAACCTGGTTAGGACGTGTGCAGTTTCCTGGCTGCCGGTTGCACCTGTCCGGCGGCAACTGGGTTTGTCAGACCAATAGTACTATCCACTGCCCACGGCTTACGTTAATCACTTGTATCGGGGCTAATATCGTGTGTTAGATAATTCACATCATAGCAAGTTGGTGTATTTAACACAGTTTGTAACATGCAAATCACCCCAGAAAACAGTAAAACAGTTTAAAAGTGGGGGAAGGGAACTCACAGTGCAAAGAGTAGTCTCGGCTAAAGAGTGTTTAATCAACGAAATCAGCTTTAATAGCACACATGCAAGTAAGGACTCAAATCAGTATCTAAGTCGGTAATGGTTATCACTTGGATTTGGTCAGGAGTTTTCACAACGGATTGAGTCTACAGGACACGGGTATGGTGATGGAGGTTAGGGTAGTATTAGTTTTCGGTTTGGCTTTCGGGCACCGGTTCGCGTGCCAGTCAATGTCAGTAGTTTAACGTGTTTGGATAATGGTACGGGAATACCAATAGTGCCAACACGTTGTTATTTAAGAATGATTAATTTTTCATTAAGGGAGTTTGGGTGTTTGGAGAGTCCAGGTTGCCCAATTTTGAGTTTCCGTTTCCACCGTCGGGGATTTCCTGAAATTGTATTGGACACACCTAGAGGGTCCAATCTGCCCTGGAATCTCCCGGAATACTCCCCGTATTTCAATTATAGTATTTTTCGGGTGGGTCAGTTCCCAGTTCCGGCAGGTTCGTTACACGGTAAACTGCCGAAATTGATTTAAAATAACAAATTTTTAATCCCAAAATTCCCATTTTATCTATAATTTGAATAAAATTCTGAAAATTTTTATATAACTCAGAAAAAATCTGTAGAATATAGAAAAAATTTCTGGGAATTTATTTTGGCATTTTACTTGTCTAAATAGATTATTTATAAAACCATATTTAACCACATAATTAACATTAATTACTATAATTGACCCAAAAATTCCCAAAAAATTCTTGGAGATCTCTTAGGTTCCCAGAAATATCTCCAAAAATTTTCAGATTTTTCCGATTTGGTTTCGGTGCGTTTCCAGCTACCGAAAATTCGCAAAAACGCGGATTTTTATCCCAAATCAAAACTCAACCAATGGACTCAGAATTTTCCCAGAACATTCCCCATATGTTACTTAGTGTCTCTGTAAAATTCGGTGATTTATTGAATCCGTTTGGTATTTTTTTCCAGAATTCTTTTGGTAAAACAGTCAAAATTTCACCAAAAATGGTAGAAAATTCCAAAAATTTTAAAATCTTACATGGACCTTCCTGACACTACCCTTCATCACCACACCATATTTCAGCTCAATCCAAGTATCATGGACCAAGTTATAGTCCGAACAATATTCTGCCTAGTCTAGATTCAAGTTTCGGGTCATATACCTAGCGATTCCTTCGATTTCGAGTGTTCCTTGTGAGTCCAGAAGTATGTGTGGGCTATATTTAGTACCTACACATCAATTACAATCCAAATATGCTAGAACTTAGATCAATCAATCTTTATTTCATTGTTTTTCGGTTAATCGACTAGTTAAGCGATTTTTATCGAATAGGTGTTGATTAGGGTATCAAAACCCAAATATTTATAACCATGGCTGCCATATAACACCAGGGTATTCATATGGTGTTCATATTCAGCCCATAAACAGTTTAAACTTCCAAAAATCATGGATTAAAATGGGTTTTCATGACCTAAACCATGTTTAATCAAGAAACCATTCTTAAAACCTTATGGATTTGAGTTCATAACTTTGATTTGTTGAAGTTTATTGTGAATTCAGCTGGTTGTTCTTGAGAGAAACCAGATTTTTTAAAGGATTTTTGTGTGAGAAATAAAAGAAAAAATGAAAAATATAGATATATATATATATATATATATGGAGGTGGTGGCGGTTTGGGTGGGCCCCCCTAGGGCCACCTCGTGCCTCGTATAACGCGATAAAAGATGATGTTTATCCTCCGTTGAGTGTTTAGGTTCGTTTGCGGGTCCCGCGCGCGTTCTCGATTTGGGTGACGGACTCCGTTTCGCGCGTAATTAGTGTCAAAAGACTCGGTTTTAAAAATCATGCATAACCGTCTTGAAATCCGAACCCAGTTATGTTTTAATCATAAAAGACTCGCATTAGAGTGGTTTAAATGTTTTTAAGCTTGATCAATCGTTCTTTGCACATTTGATTGCCTTATGTTATGCCTGAAACGAAGGCGTTTCCCTAACCGGGAAGTTGCTTCGTTTTGCGTGCCCGATCTTTGATTGGCTTCAAACCTTATGTCACAGTCTAAGGCACAAAACTAAGTTGTTCCTGGAACTCGAAATCTTAAATGAAGCTACCGATAACCTAATAATCAGTGTCAAAGGTTTACAGCGCTGTTAAACGGAACACTCCCGTTTAACACGTGTTTCAAGGCTACGGACACCAACTTCTCACTGTTGGCCCTTATTAGTGTCATGTAAGTCATAACGTGTTCTCGGATTCCTCCGAGGCATAACAGATATAATTTAATCAAGCATATAAGTCACACATGTTTTTAGGGTTTTCGCGCAATTAAAGTGTTAAGTGTGCTTTACAGTTTTGGACCGTTTAGGGTGTACCTGGTTTCATCGTGGGTGTCACATCAAGTATATATAATCAAATTTTAACTAGATTTACCATGCCGTTTCATAATTTTCTTATGTTGGTTCTTTTTATCACGACGCTATCGGTTGTAAATTTGTAAAAATATAACCTTTTTAGAACTTGTTATTCCCAATTTAAACCAAGAAAAGTAAAAAAAATTGAAAAGTTTTGAAAAAAAATTGGGGTGTTTAGCGGTTCCAATAGAGTTTTGTGTAAGGCTTGTGATTAGGACTTGCAAAATTCAAGGTTTTAGCATCCCCCCACACTTAAATTACACATTGTCCTCAATGTGTCCCAAAAATAAGTTTTTAGGTTGATTGAATGTGTAAAAAGGTGTGTTAAACAAAATTTTTCTGTTACTGGGCACCTGGACACGGGCCGTCGTGACCGGGCACGGCCCCGTGTTTAGATTGCCAGTAACAGAAGACAACAAAATGTAACAGAAGGCTGGGCACGGGGGCGTGTTCGGCGAACACGCCCCGTGTCCAGTTACCTGAACGGGGCGTTTTCTACAGACCCTTGAGCACGGGGCTGTGTTGGCTGGGCACGGCCCGTGCTGAAATTGTTGTAATGAAGAAAAATGTTCGGGAGGCTCTGTTTTTGTGCATGGGGCATTGGTTCAAGTCTCCCTTAGTATCCTTCACCATCCAAGTGTGTTTTACCCATTACAACATCATCCAAACACCAAAAATTTTAAAAACCATCATTCATTCATAGAGAGAATTACAATAAGGTCCTAGAAAGATAAAGAAAGATAAAAAGTTAAAAAGAAAGTTCCTAGGATAGCTAGGTCAAGTGATACAAGAAATCATCCTAACGAGTTCTACCCTCATTATAGGAATATCAAAAAGCCCAGAAATGGCTTTCTGGTATTTCGTAGGTATCGTCGAACTTGGAGCCGAGAGGTGTCCCCTAGATGCCGTTGAGCCATTCCTCTATCTCTTTTGGGAGGAAGAAGGCGGACTCATTTTCCTCAACATCTTGTGGGCGAGGAGCAGTGGCGACCAGGACCCCGGGGAGTATGTCTTGACGGAGTTCTGCATAAACGGCGTACCACTCGGCCGGTATGATAACTTTTGGTACCACATTCCACGCCCTTTGTGTAATGATTGGTACCAAAGGAGGGGAAGCGAGGAAATTCAACCTTTGGTGCAAAAGGTTTACCTCCCTAAGACACCCTTCTAGACCTACCGATAAATGATTGATATGGTCGACCAGAGCTTCCTCCACCCCCGTCATTTCGTCTATGGCCTCTCTCAAGGCATAGACATAGTTGACGAGAGAGTCTTCTACCGTTGACCTTCTCCCTTGTCGGTAGTTTCTTGAGTGTGATGATGATGTTCCACTATTTCTGCTCGACATTCTAAGAAAACAAACCAAAAAGAATTCATTTTAGTGAAACAATACCTCGAACATCGCCCCGTGCTCATTGAGCACGGCCCCGTGCTCATTGAGCATGGCTCCGTGTGCACCTTTCTGCAGATTTTTAGAACAAGGAATCTTGAAGCTTTAAATTATTTTTCTGACTTATGAAGCATTTTTAGGCAGAAATAACTTAAAACAGTGTTATAAAACTTATTTTTAGCAAGATTCCTTGAATAAAAATCTAACAAATACCATAATAAAGCTTGAAAACATGGTGATTTCAAGCTCTAATGGAGGTGTTTGAGGTAAAAATGAAGAAGAAGGCAATGGACAAAAGTGGAAAAGACAAGATGGTTGTTGAGAACCTTCTTTAGAATATACCTAGGATGGTATGTGTGAAGATCCCACCAAATCTCTGTTTTGGAATGGTCCAAATGTGTAGGAATCTTGGTTACATTTATAGAAAACGACAGCACACTTGACACGGCCCCGTGTTGGCTGGACACGACCCCGTGTGCAGACAAGATCCTGACACATTTTGTCTGTATTCTGACCGAAAGTCAGACGGGAATCTTTTGGTGGACACGGGGGCGTGCTGACCTGGACACGGATTCGTGTCTAGAGGCTGTTTATGAAGTTTTGTCTAATTTTAAGGAATTTATCTGGATCGGGTGGTTCCTTACTGGACGGAACAATACTGAAGTGCCTAAGATACCTAAGTTGCCCTAGATTAAGACGAGAATTCAAGAGGTTATCGGAAAGGGTGATTCCTATGCTAATTGTAGGTGGACAAGTCTAACCCTTATCCGGGCTCTCATTAAAGAAGGTGTATGTCGAATCGCTCAGGTCTATGTATGCATCGACGGAAGTCGATGGGGAGTCCTTCACGGCACAATCGACACAGGGACGACTATCGCTCAAGTCTTCGCAAGAGTTAGAGGTGATTTCGGGAGCGACGATGTTGTTTTTATCCGAATGCGATCTCAATAATTCTTGTTGGATGTCATCTTGGGATGGATTAATTATATCCATCTCAAGTTCTTTTATCCATCGAAGAACTAGTTCCTCTAGCTGAAAGAATTCTTCGAGAAGCATTTCATCTAGAAGGGACGATTGAGAGTATTCGAGGGAGAGATACGGATTATTTTTACTTTCACCCATCTTAAGGCTACAGGAAAACAATGGGTCTATATAGTGGGGAGTATAATTTAAAATATAACATTTTAAATCTTCATGAGTTCCACCACATAATTGACACCACGTACCATAAGAGGAGTGAAAGTAAAAATTACCAGTATCACTCATGTTTATTGTGACAACTCGTGTTTTAGAACCTCTATTTGTACTTTGATGTAACGTATGTGGAACGTTATGTGATTATGTGAACTTTGTGATTAATTAAAATGTTATGTTATGTGTTTATGTGTAACGAATTGTATTGTATATTAACGAGCCGATCGCACAAGCCCTGTTGGGCCGCACAACATGTACTCGAATCAAAAAGGGTAGCCCAAGTTGGGTTCGGCCCACTCCTTCATGCGCATACACACACCTTTAGGGAGTTTTGTTTCTCATTTGTTGCAAAACAAGAACACACACAAACCCTACTCGCTCTCTTTCCCTCTCTCGAAGCCGACGGCAACACATCCCCATCTCTCGAAGCTTTCTTGCTTGGATCGATTCTACCCTCCTCTCAATTGGTTAGTGTTTGTAATTATCAACTGTATGTTAGAAAATGTTATGATCTATATGTATTACATAATGATTTATTGATATCTTGTGATTGAATGTGATATAAACTATTAATGGTTGATGTTCATATAATCGGCTCACATATCTATGATTGGATCATGATACGAATTAGTAATCAAATAATGATAACGATGATTAGAACCGAAGGTAGGTAAGTCAGCTGTATTGTGTTTGAATTCGGATGATATGTGATGATCCTAGTTTTAGATCCGATTGAATGTTATGATAGGTTGTGTTCTTGATTCGGATGTTTATTTAGGGTTCATATGAACTTTATGATAAAAACCTTGTTTTGATCGATTAAGGGATTGGTTAGAAATCTTTGATTGTGTTGATTGATAAATGACAAATTTGGAAACTGTTAAATGGTGTAACTGAATTGCATGAGTTTAGGGAAGTTGTTGACAATCGCACAAGATCAGATCTTACCACACAAGTTTTCTGATCGTACAAGTCCTTGGTTGCACAAGGACTAATCGCACAAGTTTTCGGTAGCAAAAGATCAGGTCACACAAGACCTGATCTGATCGCACAAGCTCCCAATCGCACAAGGTGGGATACAACTGTTACAACACAACGTATATATTGCATGATCGCACAAGACCTTGTGGATCGCACAAGACAGTGCTGATCGCACAAGGCTTGGGCCACACACGAACACTTGGGCTGTTGGGCCTTAAATCCCAGAACCCAGTCGCACAAGCCATCCGGATCGCACAAGTCCATCTGGACCGCACAAGAGATTCATGTTTACTTATTGGGCCGTTTATATGTTGGACTGCTTATGTTTATTGGGCCGGGTATCTTTGGCCTTCGATGGGTGAATCGCATACGGCTGTTAGACTTGTGCGAGCCCAATCTTTTGAATCATACAAGTATGAGTATGTTATGTACATGACTGTTAATGTGTTGCCATAATCAATACGTGTTCGTAATCTGTTAACTTATGTGTAAGCATATGTGCACTACTTGAACCTAGACCTGACTTGTATGGTAACCATGTTAGGACGTGGTTGACCACATAAAGCTCAAGTAACTTTTCTATTGTAACTGCCGAGCAAACCAAGGTGAGTTCACACTCTATCCAAGGCATGGGATTCCCAAGGGTTGGGAATGGGTTAAAGAACTGAACATGTCAGGGTATTCTCCATACAACAGGATACGTACGACCATAAGACCATCAACTCTATCACTTGAAGTCCCTCATTTATATCGACATAATCGCTGAGGCCTATGGCGAGCGGGTCATTAGTTAATAGCGCTATTAGGTTTAACAAACCTTACACCGTGCCAGTCGGACGGGCATGTACTAATGGACTATGGGCAAAGGGTCAATGCTGATAGACATTGACTTAGGGCACCTCTTACATTTTCGTAGAAGTCGATACGCATGGTCTAGTAATACATGGGAAGCCCCCACTAATCTTCGCAAACATGTCAGGGTGACCGCGATACAGATTAATACGACACATGGTTTACAAAACGAACATACGATTTACGAAACGAATACGATAACCAAACAACCAACTGTGAACTCGCTCAACTTTGTTGTTGATTCGTTGCTACATGCCTTGCAGGTCGTTAGGTACTCTTGGAGCTTGCACAAGGAGGCGCAGTCATTGTGGGACATGGCAGAGTGTGCCATGCTAAAACATTACTTTATTTCGAACTTAATACTTGCATTTGGGTCTTTACAATTATGCTTCCGCTAAACACTTTACTACGTTTTGATTTGAAACACCTTTCATATTGTGTGGTTGAAATTTTACTTATAATTTGTTATGTTCAATATGATTGGTGGCTGGATCCTGGTCAGTCACGCCTCCAAGCGGTGATACTCCGCGTGTGGATTTTGGGGGTGTGACAGATTGGTATCAGAGCCATTGGTTATTGTGAACTTGGTTTTAATAAGGTGAAAACGTTTTTGTTAAAACCAAACTATAACCTGTACAGTGCTCAACGATCCACAACGACGCTTCGCTCCACGTGCAAGACTCAATATTCTAGGTGATACGATTTATGTTTACATTGCCTACTTGCTAGATTACGTAGAACATTGCGCATGGTATGGTTAGATAACGTAGTAACTACTGTTTGCAATATTGCGTGCTTACTCTCCTCTGTCATCGCACTTTTACGAACCTTTCTCACTCATGTTTCCCTTGATATGAAGATCATGGCTGGACGCGTTAACATGACTCAAGCTGTAACAACTGTGCCTCCATGACCATCAAACAAATACCAAATCAATGAGATATTTTGTTTCATACTTGGGATTTGTAAAAATATGTGTATCATTTGCACATATCAAATTTTGTTCGATTTCAAGCTTTAAATCACTTTCTGGAAGGTTATACGCGCACAGATGCGTAAATATAACCAGTTTAATGCAACGAACACTCTGGAATAGTGAAATAGGCTTCACATACCTTAAATAACCTTTACATAACTTAGAAATAAGTTTTGAAGGCTTTGGTATGGTAAAATCAAGTTTAATCGTCTACAGGGACTAAACTTGACAAACTGCGAAAGTATGACGATTCGTACTGAAACACACATTCCGGAATATGCCCATAAGTTAAACATACCATAAATATCCTCTACATAGCTTAGAAATAGGCTTTGAGGGGTTCGGTGTGCTAAAATAAACTTTTGGGTCATTCAGGGACTAAAAGCGTCAAAAAGTGCATAAGTTTGCTCTTTCGCGCATAACTTACGTTCTGAATACATCTGGACATCCAAAAATTTATGTAAGCACTAAAATATTTTATTTTAGTGTTTGGCATAAGAAAAATCTATTCGTCGCGTCATTTGGATCGTTTTCGCGCTTATGCCCATTCCGTCGTAATTAAGCGAACATCGCGATCGTACGGCAAAACGAACCGACACCTGAGATATTTTTGAACACATTTTAAGTTCCCTATACTTTAACTTCATTTTAGAGCTTTGAAATGAGGTTAACGGGGCTTAAACGTGTCAAAAATGCATCAAATAGCAAGTTTGGAGCTTCAGGGGCCTGTTCTGTCATTTTTCAAACTTCTGGTCTACAGGTCCTTGCGCACCTCAACACTCTGAGTGTTACGGTGTGCAAGCAGGGGTCATATGTAGAAACTTGTTTTTAAAAAGCTGTTAACAGCCCTTAAACCCACCAAAGGCCAATGCCACTTGTCAATAACTAGTGGTGGGAGCAAAATGAGCTACCACAACATTCCGACAAGTGTACGGGTGAGATCAAGGCACGTTATTCGATAAACGATCCTAACGGTTGTCCATTTACTATAAATACCCACCTCAACTTCACTCATACCTCACAAATCTGATCAAAAGTGCTCTAAGTTGAAGCAAATCACTTCATACCTAAGCTACTCGATCAAGATTTACTAGCGGGGACCCTTTGTAAGTGTTCCTTCGTTCTTTTATCTCTTTTCTAGTCCGAAAGTCGAACTATGTTTGACTTTCTGCATTGACCAGTTTATGGTCGATACGAAGTTCATTTGAACTTCATAACGTGAGCGTGATCACGATGGTTATAGTCCCTAGTGACTATACCTACTGATTACCACGTTATCTAGGCTCAGTGACGAGCCGTAGTTTCGGCCAAAATGCGCATTCTTGCGTGTTTTGTAACCAAACTACTCTTAGGTATCAAAACCGTTTGTTTTGATACCAAACCTGTTTTCTAAACTTAGTTAAGCATGTTTTAACATGCTTAGCTCGTCACTTTTAGTTTAGTGCTTATATAGGGTCGTAAGGTAAGCGATCTAAACAATCGCTTATACTTTCGAACCCGACCCGTTTGGTCGATCTTTAGGATCCGACCAAATACATTAGGTGACCATAGTATATAAGGAATAACCTTCCGAGGTTATACCTTATCGTCGCTTCGTTTAAGTAGTTGTATGATCGGTAGTTTATATGCCTTAGGTAAATTACCAAAATGCCCTTCTTACGCCAAAATTCATTTTAAGCATATGTAACATAACTTTTGGTATCTAAACTGATTTGGTAACAATATTAGACATGTTAAGGCATATTTTACTTATCATAGGACTAGTTAGGCTTTCCGAACGCATTTCACGCGAACGACGCGTTAAAGTAGCATAAGCTACCTAAACGGGTCGTAATGGGTCGTAAGCACTTAGGTTAGGTTTCATTTAGTATGTAGGCCTTGTTAAACCATACTACATGAGTTCCCATACTCATTTGGTTTACGAGCCTCATTCTATCCGATCTTCTGATTATAGGTCCGGTTTATTAATGTAGTTACCTATATTAGGTGCCGTTTGATATCCGTGATCTCTAGCATTGTTTGGTTGTTACTCAAGGACTACTAAGCAATCTCAAGTGAGTACATAGACCCCTCTTTTACTGTTTTCCAAACATTTTGGGGTGAAACACATGTGCCTACTTGTTACTTTCATGCTTTCCTGTTTTTACATCATATACTTGCTATGTTCATTAGTACATTTATAGTACATGATTTCATTACATTTTATGCTATGTATGCCCATTGTGTGCGTACTTAGTACATTGTCTTACATTACATTTTATGCTATGTATGCCCATTGTGTGCGTACTTAGTACATTGTCTTACATTACATTTTATGCTATGTATGCCCATTGTGTGCGTACTTAGTACATTGTCTTACATTACATTTTATGCTATGTATGCCCATTGTGTGCGTACTTAGTACATTGTTTTACATTACATTTTATACTATGTATGCCCATTGTGTTCGTACTTAGTACATTGTCTTACATTACATTTTATACTATGTATGCCCATTGTGTGCGTACTTAGTACATTGTCTTACATTACATTTTATGCTATGTATGCCCATTGTGTGAATACTTAGTACATTTGTTATTCATCACATGCTTACATTTTGATATTGATATACACAATTCATGATTTACATTAGACATAAACATTTTGACATTTGATTATACATAAACATTTTACGTTGGTGGTTTGGTTTGAGTAAGTGGTTTAAGTAACGCGGCGTGTGTAATATGATACAAGCATGGTGGATACGCCGCTGGTACTTCCTATATATAAGTGTTTGTATGGTATTACATATCGTAGCGTTATTTGAATCATTTCAATTTGAGACATATAATATTTTATACAAATAACATACTTTTCACAAGACATTGTTTTACAAACAACTTATCTTATACAAACTCATTTTACGTGGTTATTCATTTAACCATACATTATTCTCTTATTTATACATATCATCTGAACTTATTGTTTTTCAAATAATTTACAAAACAAATCAATTTACAAGGTTCATGACTAAACTTTATTAAACAACTCTTTCTAAACTTACAAGTCATGAAACCTATTTTCACAAAACCTATGTATCTCACAGGCATTTTTATGCTGACGTACCTATTTTCACATATGTTTTCAGGAGATGATGCATAGGACTTATCTAGACATACTTAGGCGGACCTGTGCCTTAGTGACTTAAAACGAGACAAGAACTAGTTAATTTATGTTATGTACTCTTTGTTTCTTGTTTAAAACAATGTAACTCTCTTATTTTGATAAATAAAACGAAACTTTAATTGCCATGGATTTGAAACAATTAATTATGTTACAACACTCCCCGACGTTTCCGCCACGTTTTATTGTTTTACGTGGTCGGGGTGTGACACAAGCCCAGTTGACGGCTCTGATTAACCAACAAGTTGCTGCGGCACTTGCAGCTTCCCAAGCAGGAGGTATATCCTGCAGTCGTAACTCTCTCTAGGATCATTAGATCCTACACTCCTAACCCAACTCTTGTGCTTAACTTTGTCCTATTCTCGTTTATACAACAGGCCAGCATGCTCAGCCGCCTGTGTGCACGTTCAAAACCTTCATGGACTGTCGTCCTAGTACTTTTAGTGGCACTGAAGGGGCCATTGGACTCCTCCACTGGTTCGAGAAGCTCGAGTCAGTCTTTGAAATGTGTGAATGCCCTGAAGCTCGCAGGGTGAAGTACGCCACTGGTACTCTCGAGGGCATTGCGCTGACTTGGTGGAATGCACAAATTCAGATGTTAGGGCTGGCAGCCGCTAACGCCACCCCCTGGAATGATTTTAAGGAACTGATCAAGCGGGAGTACTGTAGTCGTGATGACATCCACAAGTTGGAAGTTGTCAAACCCCGACCACGTAAAACAATAAAACGTGGCGGAAACGAAGTACAAGGCGCAAGTTACAACACTGGACGAATACCCAAAGTACCTCTATAAATCATTAATAGGGTACCTAAGGGTATTTCCGAAAATCCTAAAAATGTTGTGTTCCTTAATTCGAATATTACGTTTCTTTGAAAACAAAATCGAATTTTTGGGAGATCTTTCTATCTTTTCAGATAGATCCCAGAGGACATTGAAGTCCATCGACTGGTTTCCTGGTGTACCTTGAATATCCATATTCAATCAATAGCAAGTTAATAACAAATTAATAACCAAGTTAAACAACTATGTGATTATGTGCTTATGTGTTCCCTTTTATGTTTTTGGTGTAATCCAAGTTTTTGTTATCCAAATCCTCATAGAATCTTCCATATCATTCGTATAAGGGATTCATAGTAGGATATCCAAAGGTACTATATTAAATCCTCAATGGGCTTTTACGTGATAGTAAAGACCCTTGGATTATATTGTACTATTCCATAATTAGACCCCTTGAGTGGTCTAGTTAAACAGATTGATCCAAAAATCTGGTTAGGAATATCATGTGATGATATAGCTGAAAGGACTCCTTGGTGGCCTAATTAAAAGGATCACTAGTCGATCTAATTAAAAGGACCCTATGGTAGTCTAGTCACACTCATCACAGGTTTGATTTTCCTCCCCTAAACATTACAAGACAAACTGTGCGGACTATGCAAGGAATTACGTAATTATGGATGCATTCATAATTATGGAATTCAGTGCACAGAAACCACACCGAGTTTTGTCATGTGTCTAGAGTTCATTCCGTTCATTTTCGTTTCTGAAGAAATTGTGGAAAATGACTCTTTCCGTTCATTTTCGTTTCTGAAGAAATTGTGGAAAACGACTCATTCCGTTCATTTTTGTTCCTGAAGAAATTGTGGAAAATGACTCGTTCCGTTCATTTTCGTTTCTGAAGAAATTGTGGAAAATGACTCGTTCCGTTCATTTTCATTCCTGAAGAAATTGTGGAAAATGACTCATTCCGTTCATTTTCGTTTCTGAAGAAATTGTGGAAAATGACTCGTTCCGTTCATTTTCGTTTCTGAAGAAATTGTGGAAAATGTCTCTTTCCGTTCATTTTCGTTTCTGAAGAAATTGTGGAAAACGACTCATGAAGAAATTGTGGAAAATGACCCATTCCGTTCATTTTCGTTTCTGAAGAAATTGTGGAAAATGACTCATTCCGTTCATTTTTGTTTCTGAAGAAATTGTGGAAAATGACTCGTTCCGTTCATTTTCGTTTCTGAAGAAATTGTGGAAAATGACTCTTTCCGTTCATTTTCTTTCTGAAGAAATTGTGGAAAATGACTCATTCCATTCATTCTCGTTCCTGAAGAAATTGTGGAAAATGACTCATTCCGTTCACTTTCGTTTCTGAAGAAATTGTGGAAAATGACTCATTCCGATCATTTTCGTTTCTGAAGGAATTGTGGAAAATGACTCATTCCATTCATTGTCGTTTCTGAAAATTGTCCATCGAAGGGAAATGAATATCCCTGATTCTTCCTTCATTTCCATTTCTGAAAATGTCCGTTAAGGAGGAATATCAGGATATGCCTTATCCTTGATGGTTATTTAACACAAAGTCACAGACATGCTCCTACAAATAAATTTCGGGACGAAATTTCCTAAAGTAGGGGAGACTGTAACAACTGTGCCTCCATGACCATCAAACAAATACCAAATCAATGAGATATTGTGTTTCATACTTGGGATTTGTAAAAATATGTGTATCATTTGCACATATCAAATTTTGTTCGATTTCAAGCTTTAAATCACTTTCTGGAAGGTTATACGCGCACAGATGCGTAAATATAACCAGTTTATTGCAATGAACACTTCGGAATAGTGAAATAGGCTTCACATACCTTAAATAACCTTTACATAACTTAGAAATAAGTTTTGAAGGCTTTGGTATGGTAAAATCAAGTTTAATCGTCAACAGGGACTAAACTTGACAAACTGCGAAAGTATGACGATTCGTACTGAAACAGAGATTCCAGAATATGCCCATAAGTTAAACATACCATAAATATCCTCTACATAGCCTAGAAATAGGCTTTGAGGGGTTCGGTGTGCTAAAATAAACTTTGGGGTCAATCAGGGACTAAAAGCGTCAAAAAGTGCATAAGTTTGCTCTTTCGCGCATAACTTACGTTCTGAATACATCCGGACATCCAAAAATTGATGTAAGCCATAAAATATTTTATTTTAGTGTTTGTCTTAAGAAAAATCTATTCGTCGCGTCATTTGGATCGTTTTTCGCGCTTATGCGCATTCCGTCGTAATTATGCGAACATCGCGATCATACGGCCAAACGAACCGACACCCGAGATATTTTTGAACACATTTTAAGTTCCCTATACTTTAACTTCATTTTAGAGCTTTGAAATGGGGTTAACGAGGCTTAAACATGTCATAAATGCATCAAATAGCAAGTTTGGAGCTTCAGGGGCATGTTCTGTCATTTTTCAAACTTCTGGTCTGCAGGTCCTTGCGCACCTCAACACTCTGAGTGTTACGGTGCGCAAGCAGGGGTCAGATGAAGAAACTTGTTTTTAAATAGCTGTTAACAGCCCTTAAACCCTCCAAAGGCCAATGCCACTTGTCAATAACTGGTGGTGGGAGCAAAATGAGCTACCACAACATTCCGACAAGTGTACGGGTGAGATCAAGGCACGTAATTCGATAAAGGATCCTAACGGTTGTCCATTTACTATAAATACCCACCTCAACTTCACTCATTCCTCACAAATCTGATCAAAAGTGCTCTAAGTTGAAGCAAATCACTTCATAACTGAGCTACTCGATCAAGATTTACTAGCGGGGACCCTTTGTAAGTGTTCCTTCGTTCTTTTATCGCTTTTATAGTCCGAAAGTCAAACTATGATTGACTTTATGCATTGACCAGTTTATGGTCGATGCGAAGTTCGTTTGAACTTCATAACGTGGGCGTGATCACGATGGTTATAGTCCCTAGTGACTATACCTACTGATTACCACGTTATCTAGGCTCAGTGACGAGCCTTAGTTTCGGCCAAAATGCGTATTCTTGCGTGTTTTGTAACCAAACTACTCTTAGGTATCAAAACCGTTTGTTTTGATACCAAACCTGTTTTCTAAACTTAGGTAAGCCTGTTTTAACATGCTTAGCTCGTCACTTTTAGTTTAGTGCTTATATAGGGTCGTAAGGTAAGCGATCTAAACAATCGCTTATACTTTCAAACTCGACCCGTTTGGTCGATCTTTAGGATCCGACCAAATACATTAGGTGACCATAGTATATAAGGAATAACCTTCCGAGGTTATATCTTATGGTCGCTTCGTTTAAGTAGTTGTATGATAGGTAGTTTATATGCCTTAGGTAAATTACCAAAATGCCCTTTTTACGCCAAAATTCATTTTAAGCATATGTAACATAACTTTTGGTATCTAAACTGATTTGGTAACAATATTAGACATGTTAAGGCATATTTTACTTATCATAGGACTAGTTAGGCTTTCCGAACGCATTTCACGCGAACGACGCGTTAAAGTAGCATAAGCTACCTAAACGGGTCGTAATGGGTCGTAAGCACTTAGGTTAGGTTTCATTTAGTATGTAGGCCTTGTTAAACCATACTACATGAGTTCCCATACTCATTTGGTTTACGAGCCTCATTCTATCCGATCTTCTGATTATAGGTCTGGTTTATTAATGTAGTTACCTATATTAGGTGCCGTTTGATATCCGTGATCTCTAGCATTGTTTGGTTGTTACTCAAGGACTACTAAGCAATCTCAAGTGAGTACATAGACCCCTCTTTTACTGTTTTCCAAACATTTTGGGGTGAAACACATGTGACTACTTGTTACTTTCATGCTTTCCTGTTTTTACATCATATACTTGCTATGTTCATTAGTACATTTATAGTACATGATTTCATTACATTTTATGCTATGTATGCCCATTGTGTGCGTACTTAGTACATTGTCTTACATTACATTTTATGCTATGTATGCCCATTGTGTGCGTACTTAGTACATTGTCTTACATTACATTTTATGCTATGTATGCCCATTGTGTGCGTACTTAGTACATTGTCTTACATTACATTTTATACTATGTATGCCCATTGTGTGCGTACTTAGTACATTGTCTTACATTACATTTTATACTATGTATGCCCATTGTGTGCATACTTAGTACATTGTCTTACATTACATTTTATGCTATGTATGCCCATTGTGTGCATACTTAGTACATTTGTTATTCATCACATGCTTACATTTTGATATTGATATACACAATTCATGATTTACATTAGACATAAACATTTTGACATTTTATTATACATAAACATTTTACGTTGGTGGTTTGGTTTGAGTAAGTGGTTTAAGTAACGAGGCATGTGTAATATGATACAAGCATGGTGGATACGCCGCTGGTACTTCCTATATATAAGTGTTTGTATAGTATTACATATCGTAGCGTTATTCGAATCATTTCAATTTGTGACATATAATATTTTATACAAATAACATACTTTTCACAAGACATTGTTTTACAAACAACGTATCTTATACAAACTCATTTTACGTGGTTATTCATTTAACCATACATTATTCTCTTATTTATACATATCATCTAAACTTATTGTTTTTCAAATAATTTACAAAACAAATCAATTTACAAGGTTCATGACTAAACTTTATTAAACAACTCTTTCTAAACTTACAAGTCATGAAACCTATTTTCAAAAAACCTATGTATCTCACAGGCATTTTTATGCTGACGTACCTATTTTCACATGTGTTTTCAGGAGATGATGCATAGGACTTATCAAGACATACTTAGGCCGACCTGTGCCTTACTGACTTAAAACGAGACAAGAACTAGTTAATTTATGTTATGTACTCTTTGTTTCTTGTTTAAAACAATGTAACTCTCTTATTTTGATAAATAAAACGAAACTTTAATTGCCATGGATTTGAAACAATTAATCCTGTTACAACACTCCCCGACGTTTCCGCCACGTTTTATTGTTTTACGTGGTCGGGGTGTGACACAAGCCCAGTTGACGGCTCTGATTAACCAACAAGTTGCTGCGGCACTTGCAGCCGCCCAAGCAGGAGGTATATCCTGCAGTCGTAACTCTCTCTAGGATCATTAGATCCTACACTCCTAACCCAACTCTTGTGCTTAACTTTGTCCTATTCTCGTTTATACAACAGGCCAGCATGCTCAGCCGCCTGTGTGCACGTTCAAAACCTTCGTGGACTGTCGTCCTAGTACTTTTAGTGGCACTGAAGGGGCCATTGGACTCCTCCACTGGTTCGAGAAGCTCGAGTCAGTCTTCGAAATGTGTGAATGCCCTGAAGCTCGCAGGGTGAAGTACGCCACTGGTACTCTCGAGGGCATTGCGCTGACTTGGTGGAATGCACAAATTCAGATGTTAGGACTGGCAGCCGCTAACGCCACCCCCTGGAATGATTTTAAGGAACTGATCAAGCGGGAATACTGTATTCGTGATGACATCCACAAGTTGGAAGTTGTCAAACCCCGACCACGTAAAACAATAAAACGTGGCGGAAATGTCGGGGAGTGTTGTAACAGAATCATTGTTTCATAACACATGGAAATTGAAATATTGTTTTATTGATTAAAAGAGTTACAATGTCTTGACAATCAAAGAAACAAAACATAAATAACTAGTCTTGCATCTTTTATTGTCGCTAAGGCCCAAGTCCGCCTAAGTGTATCTTGATAATTCTAAGCATCATATCCTGAAACACATGTGAAAATAGGTACGTCAGCATAAAAATTCCTGTGAGATACATAGGTTTTGTGAAAATAGAATTCATGACTTATGTTTAAGAAAATGTTTAGTCATGAACCTTGTAATTTGCTTTGTCTTGTAAATCATTTGAAAAGTGATAAATAAACCAAATGATATATATATGTATAAAAGAATAATACATTGTTAGGTAAATAACCAAGTAAAATGAGTTTGTATCATATAAGTTGTTTGTAAAACAATGTATTGTTAAAAGTATGTTATTTGTATAAAATGTTATATGTCTAAATTGAAATAATTCAAATAACGCTACGATATGTAATACCATACAAGCACTTATATATAGGAAGTACTAGCGGCGTATCCACCATGCTAGTATCATATTACACACGCCTCGTTACTTAAATCACTTACTCAAACCAAACCACCAAACTAAAATGTTTATGTATAATCAAATGTCAAAATGTTTGTGTGAAAACCATGTCTAATATCTATGTCTAATGTAAATCATGAATTCTGTATATCAATGTCAAAATGTTTATGTCTAATGTAATTCATGAATTGTGTATATCAATGTCAAAATGTTTATGTCTAATGTAAATCATGAATTGTGTATATCAATGTCAAAATGTTTATGTCTAATGTAAATCATGAATTGTGTATATCAATGTCAAAATGTTTATGTCTAATGTAAATCATGAATTGTGTATATCAATGTCAAAATGTTTCTGTCTAATGTAAATCATGAATTGTGTATATCAATGTCAAAATGTTTATGTCTAATGCAAATCATGTAATGTGTATCCAAAATATCATGTATGGTAAGTGAAATATATCAACTAAACCATATGTAAAATGCACAAAAACAAGGTATTGAAGTAAAACATGGTTTAAATCAAAGTTATGTTTTGTGGAACAAATGCATGCTATACTGATATAAACATCTATGCGGTATTGTAAAAATGCATACATCCAAGCCTTGTGACTGTGGCGATAAATCCCTAAACGAATTTAAAGGTCTATCTGTGTTATGTTTGTCGAATTCGGTCATTCCTTCCATCCAAACATACCTAGGATGTCAGGACCGGGAGTTGTCAATTCCTATGGTACCACTACCTACTAACGAATGGCGTGATCAATGTTAATGAATGTATATTGTCCCATTTGAAAAACCAAATGTCATACCAAAAATGTAAGCATGTGAAACAATGTACTAAGTATGTAATCAAATGAACATACATAGCGTGAAATGTAATGTAAAACAATGTACTAAGTATGCACACAATGGACATACATAGCATGAAATGTAATGTAAAACAATGTACTAAGTATGCACACAATGGACATACATAGCATGAAATGTAATGTAAAACGATGTACTAAGTATGCACACAATGGACATACATAGCATGAAATGTAATGTAAAAAGTTGTACTAAGTATGCACACAATGGACATACATAGCAAAACAATGTAATGTAAATCATGTACTATAAATGTACTAATGAACATAGCAAGTATATGATGTGAAAACATGGAAAGCATGAAAGTAACAAGTAGGCACATGTGCTTCACCCCAAAACAGTTTGAAAACGGTAAAAGAGGGGTCTCTGTACTCACTTGAGATTGCTCAATAGTCCTAGGATAACCACCAAGCAATGCTAGAAGTTCACGGAATCAAACGGCACCTAATATAGGTAACTACATTAATAAACCGGACCTATGTCGGAAGATTGGATAGAATGAGGGTTCGTAAACCAAATGAGTATGAGAACTCATGTAATATGGTTTAACAAAGCCTACATACTAAATGAAACCTAACCTAAGTGCTTACGACCCATCACGACCCGTTTAGGTAGCTTATGCTACTTTAACGCGTCATTCGCGTGAAACGCGTTCGGAACGCCTAACTAGTCCTATGACAAGTAAAATATGCCTTAACATGTCTAATATTGTTTCCAAATCAGTTTAGATATCAAAAGTTATGTTACATATGCTTAAATGAATTTTGGCGTAAAAAGGGCATTTTGGTAATTTACCTAAGGCATATAAACTACTTATCATACAACTAACTAAACGTCGTGACCATAAGGTATAACCTCGGAAGGTTATTCCATATACAACTATGGTCACCTAATGTGTTTGGTCGGATCCTAATGATCGACCAAACGGGTCGGGTTCGAAAGCATAAGCGATTGATTAGATCGCTTACCCTTACGACCCTAGACAAGCACAAAACTAAAAGTGACGAGCTAAGCATGTTGAAACATGCTAACCTAAGTTAGAAAACAAGTTTGGTATCAAAACAAACGGTTTTGATACCTATAAGTAGTTTGGTTACAAAATACGCAATAACACGCATTTTGACCGAAACTACGACTCGTCACTGAGCCTAGATAATGTGGTAATCAGTAGGTATAGTCACTAGGGACTATAACCATCGTGATTACGCTCACGTTATGAAGTTCAAATGAAATTCGCATTGACCATAAAGTGGTCAATGCAGAAAGTCAAACAAAGTTTGACTTTAACGCTTAAAGAATAAAAATAATGAAGGAACACTTAGAACGGGTCCCCGCAAGCTTTGATTTCCAAATATTTCTCAGGTATGAAGCGTTCTTACACCTCAACTTAGAGAAGTTTTCAGAAATCAAGTGGGTTTTGAGTTGTGAATCAAAGGGTATTTATAGGAATGGTGGAACCGTTAAGATCGTTTATCGAATAACGTGCTTCAATCTCATCCCTACATTTGTTGCAACACCTTGGTAACTCAAATTGGCCCCCCACCATCAGGGATTAACATGTGGCATTGGGTTTGGGAGTGCTTAACAGCTGTTAACAGCTGTTTAGAAGTTTCTGATGTTCTGGGGATGCCTTACGGACCGTAAGAGTGATGGCTTACGGTCTGTAAGCCAACAACTTTGCAGAATTGACAGTTTTGGTCCCTGCAGCTCCAAACTTGGTTTTCGAGGCATTTTTGACACGTTTAAGCCCCGTTAACCCCATTTCAAAGCTCTAAAACGAAGTTAAGTATAGGGAACTTAAAATGTGCTCAAAAATATCTTGGATGTCGGTTCGTTTGGCCGTATGATTGCGTTGTTCGGTTAATTACGACGGAAGTCGTAACGGATGCAAAAACGGTCCAAATTGTGTGACGAATGGATTTTTCTTAAGCCAAACACTAAAATAAAATATTTTAATGCTTACATAAATTTTTGGATGCCCGGATGTATTCAGAATGTATGTTATGCGCGAAAATGCAAACTTGTGCACTTTTTGACGCTTTTAGTCCTTGAATGACCCAAAAGTTTATTTTAGCACACCGAACCCCTCAAAGCCTATTTCTAAGCTATGTAAAGGATATTTATGGTATGTTTAACTTATGGTCATGTTCCAAAATGTCTGTTACAGTTCAAATTGGCATACTTTCGCAGTTTGTCAAATTTAGTCCCTGTAAGCAAATAAACTTGATTTCAGCACACCAAACCTTCCAAAACTTATTTCTAAGTTACGTAAAGGTTATTTAAGGTATGTTAAGCCTATGTCACTATTCCGGAGTGTTTGTTGCATTAAACTGGTTATATTTATGCATCAGTGCGTGTATAACCTTCTAGAAAGCGATTTAAAGCCCGAAATCGAACAAGAATTGATATGTGTAAAGGATACACATATTTATACAAATCCCAAGTATGAAATACACTATTTAATTGGTTTGGTATTTGTTTAATGGTTGAAGTGACACAAGTGTCACAGTCTCCCCTGCTTCAGGAAATTTCGTCCCGAAATTTATTTAGAGGAAACTTGTGAGAGCTTGAAACATGAAGTTGAAAAGATCAAACAACACTAGTTAGAGTCCTGAACTTCTAGTAACTTTAAATAACGTCATGCTTGCAATGTGAGAGGGACACTTATATACAAGTATATAAAGCGTTATTGGTGCGTCCACCATACCTCCTGTACATTGTTCACATTTCGTTATTGTTGCCACTATCGGTTCTTACACATAATAAATCTTACTGTGGTTTCCGTGCACTGAACTTCGTAATTATGTATGCATCCATAATTACGTAATTCCTTGCATAGTCACGTAGTGCATCTTAAAATGTGTAGGGGAAGAAAACAATGAACGAGCCTGTGATGATTGTGACTAGACCACCATAGGTTCCCTTTTATTAAATCAATAAATGATTTTAATAGACAACCAAGGAGTCTTTTCAGCTTATATCATCACATGTCATTCTTAACCAGATTTTTGAATCAATCTTTTTGACTAGACCACTAAAAGGGTCTCTTATGAATCATGGAATGGTACTATATAATCCCAGGGTCTTAACTATTACATAGAAGACCATTAAGGATTTAAGGTAGTACCTTTGGATATCCTACTATGAATCCTTCATATGAAGATATGGAAGGTTCTACAAGGATTTGGATAACGAAAATAAAACCACAAAAGGAAAAACATAACACAAAAACACATAACCACAAAATTGTTTATCTTGATCTTTAATTTGTTATCATTTTGTTAATTGTGCACATGCATTTAAAGCATACCAGGTATCCAATCCGTGGATTTTGATTGGCACTTTAGATATTTCCAAGGATCTGACTATGAAGATAGGAAGATCTTAAAAAGAAAATTCGATTTCGATTATAAGGAATCGAAATGTTCAAATTAGGGTATACAAGGAATCCAATTAAGGACTCTGATTTGAATGATAATCATCCACAAGGGTCTAATGTGAAGATAAAAAGATCCTATATGGATTTTAGAAGTCGAAGATGTTTTGAAACCTTGCACTGGATGTGCTTAAGTCAAAACATGAAGTAAAAATGCTTATGAAGTTGAGATGCTAGATATGTCAAGGGGACATATGAAGAAGAATTTGGAGGTTAAGTCAATGTATGAGAAAAATATTTTGAAAACTATGCATGGGGTTTCTTTTAAAAAAAATATGTGTTTAATGTTTTTAAAACCTTATATATAATACTTTTGAAATCATAAGGTAGGTGTATTAGATAAAAATGTTTTAAAATCATGCAAGATGAATTTTGAAATTTTGTATAAGGTTTTTGAAAACATGATTGATGCTTTTGAAATCATGCACTTGATATAAGTAATTATACTGTATTAATAACATTTTGAAATCATGAAGGTTGTTTTTGAAACACTCATACTATGTATGTTGAAAAATCAAAATGTAATGGGTATGAGATTTGAAAATACCCTTAGTTATCTAACCAAGGATTCAAAGGCGCAGATGTGCAGAAGCATGATTACTCATAATGTCACTTTATTTTCTGTACTTCGTATCTTAGAATTTTCTATGGGAATCATGAGTAAACACAAGAATGGGAAATATTCACAAGAGTAGTTTGTAAGGAACATAGTTCCTTAATGTAGGTATTATAGGGAAATGCCATACACACATGTACTACACTTGTTTATCAGAATTTGTGATCAACGATTTATTTATAAACAAAACTGATTGTTTCACATTACAAGAAAAACAAAGAAATAAAGGCATAAGATTAAAACAATAACATCTTATACTCAGCCAAATGCTCATCCGTGGGTCAGATTTGCATTGACAATCTTTGTTCACTTGTTCCTGAAATAGCTCGTTTCGCCGTAGTTGTACCAAGTACCAGATGGTAAATGAGCTGGAGCAGGGTTGACTTGGGGTTGGTTTGGACCACCTTGGATCGGGTTGTATTGACAAGCATTTTCCAGGTGACCGAGTCGTCCACATGATGCACACAGACGACACTGCAGGTAAGCTCGGTGAGGTGCATTACACTTGTTGCACATCAGTGCAGTACCGGCATAAGGTTTCCTAACAAGAGGTTGAGCAGCAGCAAGGTTTATAACAGCTTTGTTTTGGATAGCAAAGCGGCATATGTTAACCAAATGTCCCCGCCGTCCACAGTAGGTACATTTGAAGCAGGGTATGAGGTTTGAATGATGACGGTTGCATCGTTTGCACCATGGGGCAGTTCCAAAGTACGGCTTCCTAGTTGGTGGCGCTGCCATTTGGCTAGGTCCCGCTTGATTAGGTGCAATTGCTGCGGGTTTCTTTGAAGCCTTACGCTTCCTTGATTTTGGTGCAGGCTTGACTTCTGCTTCCTTTGGTGACTCTTGAGTGGCTTTATTGTTGAGACGAGACATGGCAATGCCAAAATCCACCGTCTTCAGAATCACTTCGCCTATTTGCTGAGTAAATTTGGCTGTTTGCTCGGACATTTGACCGTTGCTGAGAGGAAGATACATTCTAGAAGGAAATGAAAGACATAGGAAGAAACAGGTGAAATGTTATCGGAAAATCAAAGCAAAATGGCAACGCACAAAATTGCGATCATTTGTTTGTTACCTAAGGCAAACAAATGAGACGGTGACTAATCAAAGTAACAGGTCATTTTAATGTATTACTGAAGACATGCTTGCCTATAAGTGAACACTCACCCCAAGAGTTCCCAGGTAAGAGTGACTGGTCTGATTCTGCGGATTTGTACGAACACTATAGCCTTAGACAGAAAACTCAGAGTATAGGTATTCACCCTTCCAGTTTGCACGTGTTCACATTAAAAGACCCAAACTATGACGAGATTTTGAAAACTTTGAAGGTTCAAAACCTTACAATAAATCATCCTAGAACAGATGATTGATTTACAAAGCGGTTTTGAAATTTGTGTTCTTGTTGTGGTTGTCACTTAAGGATAGGTGACGGTATTGTTTTATGTCTAAACGCAAGTAAACTCGCGTTAGGGTCCTAGGAAGGTTATAGACTAGGTCAAAGCATTACTAATAACCTAATTCCCTATAACCATGGGCTCTGATACCAACTTTTCTGTCACACCCCGACCACGTAAAACAATAAAACGTGGCGGAAACGTCGGGGAGTGTTGTAACAGAATCATTGTTTCATAACACATGGAAATTGAAATATTGTTTTATTGATTAAAAGAGTTACAATGTCTTGACAATCAAAGAAACATAACATAAATAACTAGTCTTGCATCTTTTATTGTCGCTAAGGCCCAAGTCCGCCTAAGTGTATCTTGACAATTCTAAGCATCATATCTTGAACACATGTGAAAATAGGTACGTCAGCATAAAAATGCCTGTGAGATACATAGGTTTTGTGAAAATAGAATTCATGACTTATGTTTAAGAAAATGTTTGGTCATGAACCTTGTAATTTGCTTTGTCTTGTAAATCATTTGAAAAGTGATAAATAAACCAAATGATATATATGTATAAAAGAATAATACATTGTTAGGTAAATAACCAAGTAAAATGAGTTTGTATCATATAAGTTGTTTGTAAAACAATGTATTGTGAAAAGTATGTTATTTGTATAAAATGCTATATGTCTAAATTGAAATGATTCAAATAACGCTACGATATGTAATACCATACAAGCACTTATATATAGGAAGTACCAGCGGCGTATCCACCATGCTTGTATCATATTACACACGCCTCGTTACTTAAATCACTTACTCAAACCAAACCACCAAAGTAAAATGTTTATGTATAATCAAATGTCAAAATGTTTGTGTGAAAACCATGTCTAATGTCTATGTCTAATGTAAATCATGAATTGTGTATATCAATGTCAAAATGTTTATGTCTAATGTAATTCATGAATTGTGTATATCAATGTCAAAATGTTTATGTCTAATGTAAATCATGAATTGTGTATATCAATGTCAAAATGTTTATGTCTAATGTAAATCATGAATTGTGTATATCAATGTCAAAATGTTTATGTCTAATGTAAATCATGAATTGTGTATATCAATGTCAAAATGTTTATGTCTAATGCAAATCATGTAATGTGTATCCAAAATATCATGTATGGTAAGTGAAATATATCAACTAAACCATATGTAAAATGCACAAAAACAAGGTATTGAAGTAAAACATGGTTTAAATCAAAGTTATGTTTTGTGGAACAAATGCATGCTATACTGATATAAACATCTATGCGGTATTGTAAAAATGCATACATCCAAGCCTTGTGACTGTGGCGATAAACCCCTAAATGAATTTAAAGGTCTATCTGTGTTATGTTTGTCGAATCCGGTCATTCCTTCCATCCAAACATACCTAGGATGTCTGGAACGGGAGTTGTCAATTCCTATGGTACCACTACCTACTAACGAATGGCGTGATCAATGTTAATGAATGTATATTGTCCCATTTGAACAAACCAAATGTCATACCAAAAATGTAAGCATGTGAAAACAATGCACTAAGTATGTAATCAAATGAACATACATAGCGTGAAATGTAATGTAAAACAATGTATTAAGTATGCACACAATGGATATACATAGCATGAAATGTAATGTAAAACAATGTACTAAGTATGCACACAATGGACATACATAGCATGAAATGTAATGTAAAACGATGTACTAAGTATGCACACAATGGACATACATAACATGAAATGTAATGTAAAACGTTGTACTAAGTATGCACACAATGGACATACATAGCAAAACAATGTAATGTAAATCATGTACTATAAATGTACTAATGAACATAGCAAGTATATGATGTGAAAACATGGAAAGCATGAAAGTAACAAGTAGGCACATGTGCTTCACCCCAAAACAGTTTGAAAACGGTAAAAGAGGGGTCTCTGTACTCACTTGAGATTGCTCAATAGTCCTAGGATAACCACCAAGCAATGCTAGAAGATCACGGAATCAAACGGCACCTAATATAGGTAACTACATTAATAAACCGGACCTATGTCGGAAGATTGGATAGAATGAGGGTTCATAAACCAAATGAGTATGAGAACTCATGTAATATGGTTTAACAAAGCCTAAATACTAAATGAAACCTAACCTAAGTGCTTACGACCCATTACGACCTGTTTAGGTAGCTTATGCTACTTTAACGCGTCGTTCGCGTGAAACGCGTTCGGAACGCCTAACTAGTCCTATGACAAGTAAAATATGCCTTAACATGTCTAATATTGTTGCCAAATCAGTTTAGATATCAAAAGTTATGTTACATATGCTTAAATGAATTTTGGCGTAAAAAGGGCATTTTGGTAATTTACCTAAGGCATATAAGCTACCTATCATACAACTAACTAAACGTCGTGACCATAAGGTATAACCTCAGAAGGTTATTCCCTATACAACTATGGTCACCTAATGTGTTTGGTCGGATCCTAATGATCGACCAAACGGGTCGGGTTCGAAAGCATAAGCGATTGATTAGATCGCTTACCCTTACGACCCTAGACAAGCACAAAACTAAAAGTGACGAGCTAAGCATGTTGAAACATGCTTAACTAAGTTAGAAAACAAGTTTGGTATCAAAACAAACGGTTTTGATACCTATAAGTAGTTTGCTTACAAAATACGCAATAACACGCGTTTTGGCCGAAACTACGACTCGTCACTGCGCCTAGATAAAGTGGTCAATGCAGAAAGTCAAACAAAGTTTGACTTTAACGCTTAAAGAATAAAAATAATGAAGGAACACTTAGAACGGGTCCCCGCAAGCTTTGATTTCCAAATATTTCTCAGGTATGAAGCGTTCTTACACCTCAACTTAGAGAAGTTTTCAGAAATCAAGTGGGTTTTGAGTTGTGAATCAAAGGGTATTTATAGGAATGTTGGAACCGTTAAGATCATTTATCGAATAACATGCTTCAATCTCATCCCTACATTTGTTGCAACAACTTGGTAACTCAAATTGGCCCCCCACCATCAGGGATTAACATGCGGCATTGGTTTTGGGAGTGCTTAACAGCTGTTAACAGCTGTTTAGAAGTTTCTGATGTTCTGGGGATGCCTTACGGACCATAAGGGTGATGGCTTACGGTCCGTAAGCCAACAACTTTGCAGAATTGACAGTTTTGGTCCCTGCAGCTCCAAACTTGGTTTTCGAGGCATTTTTGACACGTTTAAGCCCCGTTAACCCCATTTCAAAGCTCTAAAATGAAGTTAAAGTATAGGGAACTTAAAATGTGCTCAAAAATATCTTTGATGTCGGTTCGTTTGGCCGTACGATTGGGTTGTTCGGTTAATTACGACGGAAGTCGTAACGGATGCAAAAACGGTCCAAGTTGTGTGACGAATGGATTTTTCTTATACCAAACACTAAAATAAAATATTTTAATGCTTACATAAATTATTTGATGTCCGGATGTATTCATAATGTATGTTATGCGCGAAAATGCAAACTTGTGCACTTTTTGACGCTTTTAGTCCCTGAATGACCCAAAAGTTTATTTTAGCACACCGAACCCCTCAAAGCCTATTTCTAAGCTATGTAAAGGATATTTATGGTATGTTTAACTTATGGTCATGTTCTGGAATGTCTATTACAGTTCAAATTGGCATACTTTCGCAGTTTGTCAAATTTAGTCCCTGTAAGCAAATAAACTTGATTTCAGCACACCAAACCTTCCAAAACTTATTTCTAAGTTATGTAAAGGTTATTTAAGGTATGTTAAGCCTATGTCACTATTCCGGAGTGTTTGTTGCATTAAACTTGTTATATTTACGCATCAGTGCGTGTATAACCTTCCAGAAAGCGATTTAAAGCCCGAAATTGAACAAGAATTGATATGTGTAAATGTTACACATATTTATACAAATCACAAGTATGAAATACAATATTTCATTGGTTTGGTATTTGTTTAATGGTTGAAGTGACACAGGTGTCACAGAAGTGGAGTTCTTTAACCTGAAGATGACAGGATCAGAGATAGAGACGTATATGAAAAGGTCAAATGAGCTGGCCATCTTATGTCCAACTATGGTGGATCCTCCCATCAAACGTATCGAGCTGTACCTCAAAGGCTTAGTACCAGAAATTCAAAGCCATGTGACTTCGGCTAACCTCGCTACTATCCAGGATGTTACTCGTCTTGCTCATCGTCTCACAGACCAGGCAGTGGAACAGAACAGGCTGCCTAAGTTTATAGGTGCTACTGCTACTACTACATCTGCTACTCCCACTGATAACAAGCGAAAATGGGATGGAACCTCCAGCAAAGGTTCGACTTCAGTTCAGTCCCAGGCACAGCAACGAAATATTGATGACTATCAGAGCCCTGGTCAGCAATCTTCTGGTAGTCAAGGGCAGGGTGGATATCGAGGAAACCTTCCAAAGTGAAACAGATGCGATAGACACCACAGGGGTCAGTGCAACAAGGGTCGTTGCCAGAGGTGTCTCAAGATGGGACATGAAGCTAAGGATTGTAGGAGCTCACGACCTGCGAATCAGAATAAACAGCAACAACCACCAGCTCCACAGAACTAGCAGCAGCAACAGCGAGGCAACAGGGGATGCTTTCAGTGTGGAGCTGAAGGCCACTTCAAGAGAGATTGTCCCCAGCTGAACCAGAATCAGAACAACAACAATAATAACAACCAGGGGAATGGAAACAACGGGGATAGCAACGGCAATGGTGCCAGGGGTCGTGTATTCGTGATTGGCCAGGGAGAAGCAAGGAATGCTCCCAACGTCGTGACGGGTAAGTTCCTACTAGATGATTTTTGTGTTACTGTTTTATTTGATTCGGGTGCTGATACTAGCTACGTGTCCTTAAAAGTTAGCCAAATGCTTAAGCGTACCCCAACATTTTTGAACACCAAGCACACTGTAGAGCTAGCTAATGGTAAGAGTTTAGAGGCCACACACGTAGTCAAGGGTTGTAATCTTGTTCTTGCTAATCAGACCTTCTCCATCGACCTTATTCCTATCGTCTTGGGTAGTTTCGACGTTGTCATTGGGATGGACTGGTTATCCCAACACCAAGCAGAGATTCTTTGCAACGAGAAGATTGTTCGTATTCCTCGTTCAGGTGATGAACCTCTCATGATTCGTGGCGAAAAGAGTGGTGCTGTTGTGAGCATCATCTCCTTCCTTAAGGCCCAGAAGTGTTTGCGAAAGGGTCACACTGCTATTTTGGCTCTCGTTACTGACACCTCGAAGAAAGAGAAGAAGATAGAAGATTTTCCTATCGTACATGACTTCCCTGAAGTATTCCCTGAGTAATTACCTGGCCTTCCGCCTCATCGCCAAGTCGAGTTTCAAATCGAGCTGGCTCCTGGAGCAGCACCCATAGCTCGAGCACCTTATCGTTTAGCTCCATCTGAATTGGAAGAACTATCTGCGCAACTACAAGAACTCTTGGATAAGGGTTTTATTCGTCCTAGCTCTTCGCCCTGGGGAGCTCCAGTTTTGTTTGTGAAGAATAAAGATGGTACCTTTCATATATGCATAGACTATCGCGAACTCAACAAAGTGACCGTGAAGAATCGCTATCCTCTTCCACGTATTGATGACCTATTCGACCAATTGCAAGGGTCGAGCTTTTACTCCAAGATTGATTTGAGATCGGGATATCACCAGCTGAGAGTCCGAGATGAGGACATCTCCAAAACAACCTTTAGAACTCGTTATGGACACTACGAGTTTTTGGTCATGCCTTTTGGGCTGACAAACGCACCTGCGGTCTTCATGGACCTTATGAACAGATGGAGATCTGGTAGATGAACTGCATCCACTGGATTTTTTGTTTATGAAGAGGATATATGATTCTGACAAAGGCATCAACAAATATGCCAGAAGAGCACATAAGAGCATAACAAAAGAAGGAATCAAGCCATTTGAAAGAATAGTGATGTGCGTTAGGTGTGATATAGTTTTTAATGTAAATTTTAAACCCTTTTTAACACTTTAGTCAAGTTTTAAATTTATAAAACACGATATTTTACTAACACTAAACACACATATGGGCAAGTGCACCCATCGTGAGCGTAGTATAGCGTTGGTAAGATACCAAGGTCGTCCAAGGACACAAGAGCTTTCAATACCGGTTTATCCACAACGTCTAATCAAATAAAAAATTTAGAAAAAGGTTTAAAAAAGAAAATAAAAACTAAATAAAAATGCTGAAAATTAAAATAAAAATAAAACGGATAGACAAGATGAATCACTTGGATTCGACTCGCCTTTAGTGTAACCTTTGATGTTTTCCGCACTTTTGCACTTTTTAAGAGATTATCTTAGTTATAGTAGTAGGCCCCTCTTTTGAAGGTGACGTTACCCTCAACCCAGTAGTTTGAGTCAGCAAGGATACAATCCTAAAGGGTTGGATTATTGGAAGATAATTAATTAAGTTATTAATGTGTAATGTGGTAGGCCCCTCTTTTGAAGGTGACGTTACCCTCGGCTAAGTGGTTTGAGTCAGCAGGGATACAATCCCAAGTAGCCGGGTTAATGTATTAATAGTAGTTTACATATGAGGGGATCAAGAAATTCGCACCCCCGCCATCCAACACCAGTGGGTATTGAAGGAGGTCCTACTAAGCTTGACCCAGCTCCCTGCAGGATCTATACACTGAACAAGGCAAGAACCTTACCAAACCATTCCCTTAACCCCCGACCAGGTAGCCAACATATCTCCATATAGAACGTGGAGATATGAATGGTGTAAATATTTTATTTTATATAGACAGTAAAATAACGCTAAGACACCACAGACAAATGATAAGGAATTTTCACCTTCAACATAAGAAACTAGTTATTAAAGTCATTAATACAAAACCAAATAAAAAGTGCGAAAAGATTAAAAAACAAAAGTATTACACTAAATGCTTCTCTTCACCAAGTGATGTAAGAGACTTAGGCAAACATGGCCTTTGATTGTTAAGAACACTTACTATCAATCTTGGATCCTGAGACTACTACACACATTCTATCATGGATGATTGATGATTGATGATGGTGGTGGATGTGGGTGTTGTGATGGTGGTGGAGTGTGGGTGAAGTGGGAGAGAGGTGGTTTGTCTAGGGATGCCTTTGAAGTGAACCAAGCACCCCCCCCCCCCCCCGGTGTCCACCCATCTTCTTTTTCTTCATTAAATGCAGTTTGTCTGTATTAGTTGACCACGCCCCCATGTCCGCTGGGCACGACCCCGTGTGCAGAAGCGTATCTATACTATCAAGATTTGCTTGGATTATGCGAATCTTAGCGTTGACCACGGCCCCGTGTCCGTTGGGCACGACCTCGTGTTGGGAAATAGAAGCTTCTATAAATTTTTCTTCTCTGCAGACACTTGGGCACGCCCCCGTGTCCGATGGGCACGGGGCGTGTTCAGCCTTCTGATATCTTGTTTTTGCTTGGGAAGATGCTGTCGAGGGGTCGGACATGCAGCGTTTATTCCTTTTCTCGTATTATTGTTAGATTTGGCTGTATTTTTGCTTCTTTTGTTCATTTAAGCTCATTTAACCTTGAAAATACAAAAGGAAGACAAAAGCACACTTTTTCCAACATTAGTACTAAAAAAGGGTTAGTTTTATGCCTCATTTGATGCAATTTATATGTTGCATTTTACACACATCAAATAACTTTCACTGATTTTTATTTATGCATTAATTATGATTATGTCCATCAGAAAAAGGTCCACATCCCTCCACCAGACAAATCAATCCCCACAGAGCTACAAAATCATGTCAGAACTGGAGATATCATTGAACAAACTAACATTAGAGGTAAACAAAATATCTATGTTGTGTTTAGAGATATTGAAGGTAATAAGGCATTTATTGGCATGAGATCGGCGAAGCACAAATCACCGGCCCCAAGCTCATACAAGAGACGACGGATAAAATCCTACAAATTCGCGACAACCTCCTCAAAGCTAGAAGCTGAATAAAGAGTTACCACGACAAGAGGCACAAGCCCTTGGAATTCAACTTTGGCGATCACGTACTTCTCAAGGTATCCCCTTGGAAAGGAGTCGTTCGTTTTAGTGAGAAAGGAAAACTCGCTCCCCGTTTTTGAAAGTTTCAGACCGGGTGGGTTTAGATGGAAGTTTGGATAGCATAGAACTAATTAGGTAGAAATCTTGTTAGATTAGTCATAAGTAAAAGGATTCCATTCATACCGAAAGAGTTTACATCATTTACAAGTTGAAGAAAAAATTTCTCCAGCATTTCCCCTCTAGGATCTCCAAAACTTATCAAACTATGAACACACGACACTATATATATATATATATATATATAGACATTGGTTTCGTACGGATGAGATACATCCGTACGGATGTGATCTTATCCCCTCCAATATGTCATGTGTTCTATTTTCTCACTAAACTATACAATATTCAACACACGCTCTATCTAGCCTATTCGCATAGTGGTGGACACACAAAATATGCACTAACAATTCCCCCTTGTACGTCACTGTCGAATCTTGATCTTCAAATAGAGAGTCGTGTTTGAATATTCTGCAACTTCAATCAAGCAATTGATGATACGATAATTCCACCTTGATCGATGATTCGAGGTTTCAATATCTCCAATAAGTTCCCCCTAAAATGAATCTTCAGGTCTACGTTTGCATGGTTCCTGACCTTCTCTAAATTACTTCACTATAATCTTCACAAATAATCACCAACTTGAAGCTAGTCAATGCAGCATCTCTGTTTCAACGTTAATCACATCCGTGTTCGGTTTTTGATTTACCACTTTAGCTCAATCTCTTAATCTTCAAAATTCCAACCGGAAATTGATAGAAACTTCGAACAACCACACTGGTAAACTTCAAAACTGTGAATATCCATAAAAAAATGAAACCCCGTTTTCTGTAACCATCGTTATACACAACCAATCTTCAAATACTGGTCAGTGTAAATGGTAATCTCCACAATCAGCAAATCTTCATCTAATAACAAATTATCTGGTAACATATTCAGATCTAAGAATCATTCTTCCATGATCAAATTCGTATTCTTCCTCTTCAGTCACGATAACATATGTATATTCTTCTCCGTTAGTCCCAATAGCAACTTAATCAACAAACATCTTCATTCCCCAATGGTTAGTCTGAAAAACAATTCCTTTGCTCGAAGATTAACCATTCTTACACTTTAGACTATCACAGAATTATGATATCTTTGAAGTATCGACAATACTGATGCATCCTTTGACGCTAATCCTACTAACCGGCTTTTTCGAAGACTCGGGACTCGAACCCTAAGACAATAATCTAACCATGATCTGAAGACTCTGAACTTCCTATGATCATGACCTAACGAATCCAGATCTTATACATCCCCGGACAATCTGAAGTTGGAACCACCCGAATACTGTTACATGTCGTTGAATTTCAAAAAAATGTCTAATATTTGAAAAATTTTATTCCCCCTCATTTTTGGCAAATTCTGACTTCTCTAACCTCTTCACTGAATTTCCCCCTCAAAACAAGCAAATTCAGTCCTATCTGTTTACTGAAAAACTCAACTATGCGGAAAATGTGACATTTTGCTCTACAAAAGTCAGTTTTTCATCAAATGCGGATTTTTCTTGTTGACCCATTAATAGTCACTATTCCAAATGATAATCATTCTACATATGTATCCGTGACTAACTCACTAACTTCAACATTCTATGATCTCATCATCATATCTATTCTCTGAAGCCTCCAATGGTGTCCCCGAACAACCCGTATTTGACGTTAAAATCTCGAAAAAAAAATTCAATCACCAAATTTTATTTTTTAGGCATTTTGGACACATGCGCATAGATGAGAAAGGTTCATTCATGCGGATGTCTCCTTCGTATGGATGAATGTCTTCCGTGCGGATGTAGGTTGGTTCATGCAAATGAAGGCCTGGTTTGTGTAGATGAAGCACAATTTTTCAAATGAATTAGGGGTTCATTCGTGTGAACGAATGACTCATTTGCACGGATGTAACACTCCTGCGCATGAAACTCTCTTGTCCGTTCGAAACGCCGCTGTTCAAATTTTTCGATCTAAAATCTTTATTTCTTCGATTTTTACGATGATTCTTTCACATACTAGGTCGAAATTGATTTCTAAATAATCCTATGGTTTCAATTTTACTTTTTGTCCGTGGATTGTCCATTAATTTTTGTCTGTGAATATTATCGAGTGGAGAAATTAGCTCGTATCTACACCGAAGAAATCGTTTCCCGATGCGGTTTCCCATCGACATCATTTCAGACCGAGATGGTCGTTTCACTTCTTTCCTTTGGCAAACATTTCAAACCACAATGGGTACTCAACTTAATCTCAGTACAGCTTTCCATCCCCAATCGGATGGTCAAACCGAACATATTTTCCAAACCCTCGAAGACATGCTTCAATCCTGCGTAATTGATTTTGGTGGCAATTGGGACGTACATAACTTTTGGTTGAATTCTCATATAAGAATAGTTAGCATTCTAGTATTCAATGTCTTAATTCGAAGCATTATATGTTCATAAATGCCGTTCGCCTATTTATTGGCATGAGATCGGCGAAGCACAAATCACCGGCCCCGAGCTCATACAAGAGAAGATGGACAAAATCCTATAAATTCGTGACAACCTCCTCAAAGCTAGAAGCAGACAAAAGAGTTACCACGACAAGCGACACAAGCCCTTGGAATTCAGTGTTGGCGATCACGTACTCCTCAAGGTATCCCCTTGGAAAGGAGTCATCTGTTTTAGTGAGAAAGGAAAACTCGCTCCCCGATTTTGAAAGTTTCAGAGCGGGTGGGTTTGGACGGAAGTTTGGATAGGATAGAACTAATTCGGAAGAAATCTTGTTAGATTAGTCATAAGTAAAAGGATTCCATTCATACCTGTCACACCCCCAAAATCCACAAGCGGAGTATCACCGCAGGAAGCAGCATGACATGACCAGGATCCAACCACCAATCATATTAAACAATATAAATAATTAAATAGATAAGAATACAAACCAAACAATACAATTGGTGTCAAAACAATTTAACCAAGTCTAAGTTATCCGCAGAAGCATTAGGTTCAAAACCAAAACATAAGTTTGAAGTTCGTAAGTTTATCATGAACACACAACGGTCCATGTTCCACAACGACTCCTCCCGTGCAAGCTCCTGCAATGTACCTAACGACTTGCAAGGCATGTAATAATGAATCAACAACAATGTTGAGCGAGTTCACTGTTGGTTGTCATATTTTAAAGTTATTCCAAAAACCTTAAGTTGTTTCAAAACCAAGTGTTATCCAGTTCCTTGTTTCCCAAACCATACACCGTTGGGGCTACCCCATGTTGTAAACCACTAGGCCCGTTACCATATCGACTACCGACTGGAGTCATGTTTATGTGCCCTGCGTCAATGTCTATCATCATTGACTAAGTGCCCAAGTACATTAGTCCACTCCCGTCCTCTACGGCACGGTGTGAGGCTTGTCAAACCTAATAGAGCTATTTAACTAGTGACCCGTTCGCCATTGGCCCGACGATTAAGTCGATATAAAATTTAGGGACTTCATGATAGAGATTTGTCTAGTAAGTTAAATGTTGTCATCCTTGTCACACCCCGACCGCGTAAAACAACAAATCGCGGCGGAAACATCGGGGCGTGTCGCGACAGAATTAATTGTTTCATAACCATGGCATACAAAGTTTTATTTTATTTATCAACAAGGGTGTTACATTGTCTCAAAACAGTGAATTAAGAGTTTAGAACATAATTAAACATAGTCTATCTTCTTTTAAAGTCTCTAAGGCACAGGTCCGCCCTAGTATCATGATCAACATCCTAAGGAAAAGCACCTGAAAACACATGTGAAAATAGGTACGTCAGCATAAAAATGCCTGTGAGATACATAGGTTTTGTGAAAATAGGATTCATGACTTGAGTTTAAGAAAAAGTTAAATCATGAACCCCGTACTTTGCTTTGTCTTGTAAATCATTTGAAAACAATAAGGTTAGATGATATGTATAAGTAAATGTCAGGTTAAATAAATAACCATGTAAACATGTGTTTGTATAAGATAAGTTGTTTGTAAATCAATGTCTTGTGAAAAGTATGATATTTGTAATAAATGTTATATATCTCAAACTGAAATGATTCAAATAACGCTACAATATGTGATATCATACAAACACTTATATATAGGAAGTACCAGCGGCGTATCCACCATGCTTGTATCATATCACACACGCATCGTTACTTAATCACTTAATCAAACCAAACCAAACAATGTAAAATGTCTATGTTTAAATCAATTGTCAAATGTATTGAATAATATGGCAAAATATTCATGTCGAGATGTAAATCATGTCAAAATGTCTATTTCAAATATCCATGTCAAATGTCTATGTCAAATATCCATGTCAAATGTCTATGTCAAATGTCCATGTCAAATGTCTATGTCGAATGTCCATGTCAAATGTCTATGTCAAAATGTCATGTATGGCAAGTGAAATGTCTCAACTAAACCATATGCACAAAAACAAAGTATTGAAGTAAAACTTGGTTTAAATCAAAGCTATGTTTTGTGTAAATGCATGCAACTATTTAATATGAACATCTATGCGGTATTGTAAAAATGCATACATCCAAGCCTTGTGACTGTGGTGATAAACCCTTTAAACAAATTAAAGGTCTATCTGTCTTTATAACATCGAATTCGGTCATTCCTTTCTGTCCCCTTTCCCTGGGATGTCCGGAACGGGAGTTGTCAATTCCTATGGTACCACTACCTACTAACGAACGGCGTAGCTAATGTTAATGAATGTATTGTCCCATGTAAACAAACCAAATGTCATACCAAAATGTAAACATGTGAAAACAATGCACTAAGTATGTAATCAAATGAACATACATAGCGTGAAATGTCATGTAAAACGATGTACTAAGTAATGCACACAATGGGCACACCTAGCAGGAAATGTCATGTAAAACAATGTACTAAGTAATGAACACAATGGGCACACCTAGCAGGAAATGTCATGTAAAACAATGTACTAAGTAATGCACACAATGGGCACACCTAGCAGGAAATGTCATGTAAAACAATGTACTAAGTAATGCACACAATGGGCACACCTAGCATAAGATGAAATGAAATCATGTACTATAATGTACTAACGAACATAGCAAGTATATGATGTGAAAACAGGAAAGCATGAAAGTAACAAGTAGGCACATGTGTTTCACCCCAAAACAGTTTGGAAAACAGTAAAAGAGGGGTCTATGTACTCACTTGAGATTGCTCAGTTGTCAAAAGATAACCACCAAGTAATGCTATAGATCTCGGAATCAAACGGCACCTAATATAGGTAACTATGTTAATAAACCGGACCTATCTCGGAAGACTGGGTAGCATTAGGGTTTGTAAACCAAATGAGTGTCGGAACTCACGTGATATGGTTTAACAAAGCCTACATGCTAAATGAAACTTAACCTAAGTCTTATTGACCCATTATGATCCGTTTAGGTAGCTTACGCTACTTTAACGCATCGTGCGCGTGAAACGCGTTCGGACCGCCTAACTAGTCCTATGACAAGTATTATATGCCTAAACATGTTACATAATCAGTTACGTGACAAAAGTTTAGGTTACATATGCTAAATTACCAATTATGTATGAAAAGGGTATTCTGGTAATTTACCTAAGGCATATAAACTACCTATCATACAACTACTTAAACGATGTGACCATAGGGTATAACCTCGAAAGGTTATTCCCTACCTACTATGGTCACCTAAAGTATTTGGTCGGATCCTAATGATCGACCAAACTGGGTCGGGTTCGAGGTATAAGCGATTTATTAGATCGCTTACCCTACGACCCTAGACAACGTGGTAATCAGTAGGCATAGTCCCAAGGGACTATGACCATCGTGATTACAATCACGTTGCGAAGTTCTAACGAACTTCGCATTGACCATTACTGGTCAATGCTGAAAGTCAAACAAAGTTTGACTTTCTGACTCGAAAAGCAGTAAAAATAAGGAAAAGAACGAAAGAATACTTACGAAGGGTCCCCGAATGCTAACCCAGATCAAAATAGCTCAGGTATGAAACGAAGGTTCCAACTTAGAGCCCAAATGATCAGATTTGTGGGTTTTTAAGCCAAAGGGGGGTGGGTATTTATAGAAAAAGTAGAGCCGCTAGGATCGTTTCTTGAATATCGTGCCACGATCCGAGCCGTACACTTGTCACAAAGTTGTGGTGGCTAGAAACTTGTTCTTATCCGCTGACTAGACCCGTTTAGAATGTGTGGACACGAATCAATCAGCTGCAACTTGCTAAAAAGACATTGAATCTGGTCCAGATCACTCACTCGCGTAGCGCGACGGGTAGAGCCTTAGGGCTCGCGCTACGCGACTGCCTCCCAGTTCCAGAATTGTTTCAAACTTGGCAGAAATGGTCCCTGCACGTGTTTAAGCCCTTTTTCGATGCGTTTGAACCCCGTTAACCTCATTTTAAGGCTCTAAAATGAAGTTAAAGTATAGGGAACTCAAAACATGTTCAAAAATATCTCAGATGATGGTTCGTTTAGTCGTACGAACGCGATGTTCGCTTAATTACGACGGAATGCGCATAAGCGCGAAAAACGATCCAAATGACGAAACGAATGGATTTTTCTTAAGGCGAACACTAAAATATAATGTAGTCATGCTTTCATAAATTTTTGGATGTCCAGATGTATTCAGAACGTAAGTTATGCGCGAAAATGCAAACTTGTGCACTTTTTGACACTTTTAGTCCCTGAATGTCCCAAAAGTTTATTTTAGCACACCGAACCTCTCAAAGCCTATTTCTAAGCTATGTAAAGGATATTTAAGGTGTGTTTAACTTATGGTCATGTTCCGGAATGTTCGTTACAGTTCAAATTGACATACTTTCGCAGTTTGTCATATTTAGTCCCTGTAAGCTAATTAACTTGTTTTTGCCATACCAAAGCCTTTAAAACTTATTTCTAAGTTATGTAAAGGTTATTTAAGGTATGTTGAGTATATGTTGATGTTCCGGAGTATTTCTCGCATTAAACTGAGTACGTTTACGCACTAGTTTGCGTATAACTCTCCAGAAAGTGATGTAGAGTTTGAAATTACATAAAAGTCAAAACATGAAAAATGTATAACATAACAAAACAAACATTGTGATCAAATAACATTGTTTTATTGATAACGGAACTGTTCATAGTGATTACAAGCACAGTTGTTACAGTCTCCCCTACTTGTGGAAATTTCGTCCCGAAATTTATTTAGAGGAAACTCGTGGAAAAAGATGTGGATATTTCGCCTTCATTTGATCTTCGCGTTCCCAAGTAAACTCAGGTCCACGTTTAGCTTCCCAGCGAACTTTGACCAAAGGAATGCGCTTGCGTTTAAGCCACTTGACTTCACGTTCCATGATTTCCACTGGTTTCTCAACAAATTTCAGTGTTTTGCCAACACGAATTTCGTCAAGCGGTATGGAGAAGTTCTCATCAGTTGTACACTTCTTGAGATTGGACACGTGAAAAGTTGGATGAACATTTCCAAGTTCAGGAGGTAACTCAAGTCTGTAGGCTACCTTTCCGATTCTTTCGACGATCTTGAATGGTCCAACGTATCTAGGTGCAAGTTTTCCTTTCTTTCCAAATCTGATCACACCTTTCCAAGGTGAGACCTTAAGTAATACACGATCACCGACTTGAAATTCCAAGGCTTTGCGTTTTGGGTCCGCGTAAATCTTCTGACGGCTTCTAGCTGCCTGGAGGTTATCACGAACTTTCTTGACCTTGTCAGTTGTCTCTAAAATGAGGGCAGGTCCAGTAAGTTGAGCCTCGCCAATCTCATTCCAGCAGACTGGTGAACGACATTTTCGACCATAGAGAGCTTCGAAAGGAGCCATTTTGATGCTAGTGTGATAACTGTTGTTGTAGGAGAATTCAATCAATTTCAGATGGGAATCCCAGCTACCACCAAAATCGATCACACAAGCTCTAAGCATATCCTCCAGAGTCTGGATTGTTCTCTCAGATTGACCATCCGTTTGCGGATGATAAGCTGTGCTCAGATTAAGTTGGGTCCCCATGGCAGATTGCATGGTTCTCCAAAAATGAGAAGTGAAACGAGCATCTCTGTCAGAAATGATGTTCAAAGGAACACCATGTCGAGACACAATTTCATCTACATAGATTTGAGCAAGTCTGTCAGTAGGAAAATCCTCGCGGATTGGCAAGAAATGTGCTGACTTTGTAAGACGATCAACGACTACCCAGATGGCATCATGACCTTTCTTTGTGCGCGGGAGTTTGGTAACAAGATCCATAGTAATGTTTTCCCATTTCCAATCTGGGATCTCTGGTTGCTCCAATAAACCAGAAGGACGCTGATGTTCAGCCTTAACCTTAAGACAAGTAAGGCATTTTGATACGTATAAGGCAATGTCTTTCTTCATACCAGGCCACCAATAGTGAATACGAAGATCCTTATACATTTTATCTGAGCCTGGATGAATAGAATAACGAGACTTATGGGCTTCATCCATAAGCAAGGTACGAAGATCATCCTGGCTTGGGACCCACAAACGGTCCATGAAGTAATATGATCCATTGTCCTTCAGTTCCAGAGCAGGTGTTATGTGATAGGGAAATTCCTTATCCATTAAACCTTGTGAAACACAAGATTGTTGAGCTTGAGAAATGCGGGCTTGAATATCAGATCGAGCTTGAATAACAGATTGAACACGTACACAATGAAGCTTAGTACGTTCCTTGCGACTCAATGCATCAGCTACGACATTCGCCTTACCAGGATGGTAGCGAATTTCGCAGTCGTAGTCGTTTAAAAGCTCAACCCAACGTCGCTGTCTCATGTTGAGTTCTTTCTGGTTGAAGATATGCTGAAGACTTTTGTGGTCAGTGAAAACCACACATTTTGTACCGTACAAATAATGTCTCCAGATCTTGAGAGCAAAGACAACTGCACCCAACTCAAGATCATGAGTGGTGTAGTTCTTCTCATGAATCTTCAACTGCCTCGATGCATAGGCTATGAATTTGTTCCTTTGCATAAGAACACAGCCAAGACCCAATTTCGATGCATCACAATACACGACAAAATCATCATCACCCTCAGGTAATGATAGAACAGGCGCATCGCAAAGCTTTTGCTTCAAGTGTTGAAAAGCTTCCTCTTGTTTGAATCCCCAATAAAAGGGCATTTTCTTCTGAGTTAGAGCAGTTAGTGGAACTGCAATCTTAGAGAAGTTTTCAATGAAGCGGCGATAATAACCCGCTAGACCAAGAAAAGAACGAACTTCAGTAGGGGTAGTAGGCGTATCCCAATCCTTAATTGCACTGATCTTGGAGGGATCTACATGAATACCTCGTTCGTTGATAATATGCCCCAAAAATTGAACTTCTTTAAGCCAAAATTCGCACTTGGAGAATTTGGCGAAAAGTTGCTCTTTCTTTAGGAGTTCAAGGGTAAGACGAAGATGTTGCTCGTGGTCAGCTCGCGTCTTAGAGTATATCAAGATGTCGTCAATAAAAACAATGACGAACTGATCCAAATAAGGTTTGCAGACCCTATTCATTAAGTCCATGAAAACAGCAGGAGCATTAGTCAAACCGAATGGCATGACTGTGAACTCGTAATGTCCATAACGAGTACGGAATGCTGTCTTCGGAATGTCTTCTTCTTGCACCCGAAGTTGATGATATCCAGATCGCAGATCAATCTTCGAAAAATAAGAAGCGCCTTGTAACTGATCAAAGAGATCATCGATGCGAGGTAGAGGATATCGATTCTTGATGGTAAGCTTGTTAAGCTCACGATAATCGATACACATCCTAAAGGATCCATCCTTCTTCTTGACAAAGAGAACGGGAGCACCCCAAGGTGAAAAACTAGGACGTATAAAACCTTTGTCAGAGAGCTCCTGAAGCTGTTTAGACAACTCTTGCATCTCTGATGGTGCAAGACGATATGGAGCTCTGGCAATGGGATTTGCACCAGGTACGAGATCAATGCGGAACTCGACTTGGCGTGCTGGAGGTAGACCAGGTAAATCTTCAGGGAACACTTCAGAATAATCCCGAACGACAGGAATATCTGAAATAGACTTACCTTTGCCTTTATCTTCTGTAACATGTGCTAAGAAAGCCACATAGTTCTTCTGCAGATACTTCCGAGCTTTAAAACAAGACATGAGTTTGAGACCACCGGTAGGCTTCTCACCTTGAACCTGCAGGATCTCGCCTGTTGAAAGCGGCATACGAACAATCTTCTTAGAACAAACTATCTCTGCGTGATGCTTGGATAACCAATCCATTCCCACAATAACGTCGAAGCTTCCAAGTTGCATAGGCGCGAGGTCAATAGGAAAAAGATGATCGTTAAGATTCAACTGGCAGTTGCGAAGAACAGAATCAAGAATAATGGGTTCACCACTAGCAACTTCTACTGTCAAAGGTTTTCCTAGTTTCGTTCTAGACACGCGAAGCATTTGCTCAAAAGACAAAGACACGAAACTCTTATCGGCACCAGAATCGAAAAGAACAGATGCAGGCTGATTATTAATAAAGAATGTACCGTTCACCACATTATCGTCAGCCTGTGCCTCTTGGGCATTCATGTTAAAAACTCGGCCTCGAGCCGGAGCCTGATTCTGGTTCGCCAGTCTTGGGCACCGATTCCTATAGTGGGTCAGATCCCCACAATTGTAACAAGCACCCGGTGGGTATTGTGGTCGTGCAGCTTGACCCTGTTGCGGAGCAGGAGGCTGAGCAACTTGTTGAGCCGGGTTCTGAACCGCGGGATTCTGAGCAGATCGACAAACATTGGCGAGATGGCCTGATTTCCCACAGTTAGTACAGAAACGGCATGGAAGTTGCGGCTGGTGGTGACTGTTGCATCTATTGCACAAAGGTGCATTCCCTGTATAGGGTTTCTTCGCTGGAGGCTGTGCGGGTTGGTTGGGAGCTGCCTGATTAGCTTGGGCAGTGATAGCAAAATTTTGAGAAGCCTTACGCTTCTTTGCCCTCTTTGAAGAACCAGAGTTCTTTCCATTCAAGTTTTGACCTTTCTTGCTATCTTCCTTATCTGCCGACTGCTTCTTGCCCTTGTCACCCTTCCTGTGTAACTTGTTCTTCCGGATCTGCGACTCAGTCAATGTCGCAGATAACTCAATCGCCTGACGAAGTGTGGCAGGGTTACTACCAGTAAGAATGTCTTGTACCGAGTCAGGTAGGCCATCGATGTATCTCTCGATAGCCTTGTCGAGTGGGGTAACCATAGTTGGGCAAAGCAAACTCAACTCTTCAAACCGATCAGTATAAGCCCTGTGCTCACCACTGTCTTGCTTCAAAACATCAAACTCTTTCTCCAACGCTCGCTGCTCATGGCGAGGACAGAATTCCCTCATCATAAGGGCTCTAAGTTCAGCCCATGTCTGTGCGAGAGCAACTTCTGCACCTCGGTCTCTCATCACCCCATTCCACCATGTAAGAGCCCTCTTCTGAAATACGCTCGAGGAGAACTCGAACTTGCGATTATCCGGACACTGCACATGGCGAAAAGTATTCTCTATGCTCTCGAACCACTGAAGAAGCCCAGTCGCTCCCTCAGAACCACTAAACTTGAGTGGTTTAGCCTGATTAAAATCCTTGTATTTGCACGGACCATTGTTGTTGTTGTTGGCTTGTTGCCATTGAGCAAAGAGATTTGGGAATTGAGCAGCCATCTGCTGTGCAATAATTTCTGCCAGCTCGGCAGTAGCTATCTGGTTCTCGCGTCGAGGAGGCATTCTAAAAGAGGAAAACATGAAAAGAAACTAGTGAGATGATTGGATGAAAAGAATGAGATGATAAAAACAAGAATTGCAAACAGCATAGATGGTGGTCATTCGTCCGTATCACAAAGCAAACAAACGACTCACAGTGACTAATCAAAGTAAATGGGTCAAAAATAATGTATTAGCGAAGACATGCTCGCCTATAAGTGAACACTCACTCCAAGAATTCCCAGGTAAGCACAACTGGTCTCGCATCTGGTTGAGATGTATACGAAGTGCTTGCCTAGACAGAAAACTCAGAATACAGGCATTCACCCTTCCAGTTTGCACATGTTCACATTATTTAAAACCCAAAACTTTTGACGAGATTTTTGAAAATTTTGAAGGCACAAGGCCAAAAATCAATACTGAAAAAGGGTTCAAAACCATATAACAGAGGGTTCAAAACCTTACAATTGAGGGTTCAAAACCTTGTAAAAATTTATTCAAAAACAGATGATTGTTTTTCAAAAATCGTTTCGGAAAATTTTGTTCTTGTTTTGATAATCACCTAAGGATAGGTGATGTACATGTTTTAAGATCTAAACACAAGATAACTCGTGTTAGGGTCCTAGAAAAGTTATAGTCTAGGTCAAAGCATTACTAATAACCTAATTCCCTATAACCATTGGCTCTGATACCAACTCTTCTGTCACACCCCGACCGCGTAAAACAACAAATCGCGGCGGAAACATCGGGGCGTGTCGCGACAGAATTAATTGTTTCATAACCATGGCATACAAAGTTTTATTTTATTTATCAACAAGGGTGTTACATTGTCTCAAAACAGTGAATTAAGAGTTTAGAACATAATTAAACATAGTCTATCTTCTTTTAAAGTCTCTAAGGCACAGGTCCGCCCTAGTATCATGATCAACATCCTAAGGAAAAGCACCTGAAAACACATGTGAAAATAGGTACGTCAGCATAAAAATGCCTGTGAGATACATAGGTTTTGTGAAAATAGGATTCATGACTTGAGTTTAAGAAAAAGTTAAATCATGAACCCCGTACTTTGCTTTGTCTTGTAAATCATTTGAAAACAATAAGGTTAGATGATATGTATAAGTAAATGTCAGGTTAAATAAATAACCATGTAAAAATGTGTTTGTATAAGATAAGTTGTTTGTAAATCAATGTCTTGTGAAAAGTATGATATTTGTAATAAATGTTATATATCTCAAACTGAAATGATTCAAATAACGCTACAATATGTGATATCATACAAACACTTATATATAGGAAGTACCAGCGGCGTATCCACCATGCTTGTATCATATCACACACGCATCGTTACTTAATCACTTAATCAAACCAAACCAAACAATGTAAAATGTCTATGTTTAAATCAATTGTCAAATGTATTGAATAATATGGCAAAATATTCATGTCGAGATGTAAATCATGTCAAAATGTCTATGTCAAATATCCATGTCAAATGTCTATGTCAAATATCCATGTCAAATGTCTATGTCAAATGTCCATGTCAAATGTCTATGTCGAATGTCCATGTCAAATGTCTATGTCAAAATGTCATGTATGGCAAGTGAAATGTCTCAACTAAACCATATGCACAAAAACAAAGTATTGAAGTAAAACTTGGTTTAAATCAAAGCTATGTTTTGTGTAAATGCATGCAACTATTTAATATGAACATCTATGCGGTATTGTAAAAATGCATACATCCAAGCCTTGTGACTGTGGTGATAAACCCTTTAAACAAATTAAAGGTCTATCTGTCTTTATAACATCGAATTCGGTCATTCCTTTCTGTCCCCTTTCCCTGGGATGTCCGGAACGGGAGTTGTCAATTCCTATGGTACCACTACCTACTAACGAACGGCGTAGCTAATGTTAATGAATGTATTGTCCCATGTAAACAAACCAAATGTCATACCAAAATGTAAACATGTGAAAACAATGCACTAAGTATGTAATCAAATGAACATACATAGCGTGAAATGTCATGTAAAACGATGTACTAAGTAATGCACACAATGGGCACACCTAGCAGGAAATGTCATGTAAAACAATGTACTAAGTAATGCACACAATGGGCACACCTAGCAGGAAATGTCATGTAAAACAATGTACTAAGTAATGCACACAATGGGCACACCTAGCATAAGATGAAATGAAATCATGTACTATAATGTACTAACGAACATAGCAAGTATATGATGTGAAAACAGGAAAGCATGAAAGTAACAAGTAGGCACATGTGTTTCACCCCAAAACAGTTTGGAAAACAGTAAAAGAGGGGTCTATGTACTCACTTGAGATTGCTCAGTTGTCAAAAGATAACCACCAAGTAATGCTATAGATCTCGGAATCAAACGGCACCTAATATAGGTAACTATGTTAATAAACCGGACCTATCTCGGAAGACTGGGTAGCATTAGGGTTTGTAAACCAAATGAGTGTCGGAACTCACGTGATATAGTTTAACAAAGCCTACATGCTAAATGAAACTTAACCTAAGTCTTATTGACCCATTATGATCCGTTTAGGTAGCTTACGCTACTTTAACGCATCGTGCGCGTGAAACGCGTTCGGACCGCCTAACTAGTCCTATGACAAGTATTATATGCCTAAACATGTTACATAATCAGTTACGTGACAAAAGTTTAGGTTACATATGCTAAATTACCAATTATGTATGAAAAGGGTATTCTGGTAATTTACCTAAGGCATATAAACTACCTATCATACAACTACTTAAACGATGTGACCATAGGGTATAACCTCGAAAGGTTATTCCCTACCTACTATGGTCACCTAAAGTATTTGGTCGGATCCTAATGATCGACCAAACTGGGTCGGGTTCGAGGTATAAGCGATTTATTAGATCGCTTACCCTACGACCCTAGACAACGTGGTAATCAGTAGGCATAGTCCCAAGGGACTATGACCATCGTGATTACAATCACGTTGCGAAGTTCTAACGAACTTCGCATTGACCATTACTGGTCAATGCTGAAAGTCAAACAAAGTTTGACTTTCTGACTCGAAAAGCAGTAAAAATAAGGAAAAGAACGAAAGAATACTTACGAAGGGTCCCCGAATGCTAACCCAGATCAAAATAGCTCAGGTATGAAACGAAGGTTCCAACTTAGAGCCCAAATGATCAGATTTGTGGGTTTTTAAGCCAAAGGGGGGTGGGTATTTATAGAAAAAGTAGAGCCGCTAGGATCGTTTCTTGAATATCGTGCCACGATCCGAGCCGTACACTTGTCACAAAGTTGTGGTGGCTAGAAACTTGTTCTTATCCGCTGACTAGACCCGTTTAGAATGTGTGGACACGAATCAATCAGCTGCAACTTGCTAAAAAGACATTGAATCTGGTCCAGATCACTCACTCGCGTAGCGCGACGGGTAGAGCCTTAGGGCTCGCGCTACGCGACTGCCTCCCAGTTCCAGAATTGTTTCAAACTTGGCAGAAATGGTCCCTGCACGTGTTTAAGCCCTTTTTCGATGCGTTTGAACCCCGTTAACCTCATTTTAAGGCTCTAAAATGAAGTTAAAGTATAGGGAACTCAAAACATGTTCAAAAATATCTCAGATGATGGTTCGTTTAGTCGTACGAACGCGATGTTCGCTTAATTACGACGGAATGCGCATAAGCGCGAAAAACGATCCAAATGACGAAACGAATGGATTTTTCTTAAGGTGAACACTAAAATATAATGTAGTCATGCTTTCATAAATTTTTGGATGTCCAGATGTATTCAGAACGTAAGTTATGCGCGAAAATGCAAACTTGTGCACTTTTTGACACTTTTAGTCCCTGAATGTCCCAAAAGTTTATTTTAGCACACCGAACCTCTCAAAGCCTATTTCTAAGCTATGTAAAGGATATTTAAGGTGTGTTTAACTTATGGTCATGTTCCGGAATGTTCGTTACAGTTCAAATTGACATACTTTCGCAGTTTGTCATATTTAGTCCCTGTAAGCTAATTAACTTGTTTTTGCCATACCAAAGCCTTTAAAACTTATTTCTAAGTTATGTAAAGGTTATTTAAGGTATGTTGAGTATATGTTGATGTTCCGGAGTATTTATCGCATTAAACTGAGTACGTTTACGCACTAGTTTGCGTATAACTCTCCAGAAAGTGATGTAGAGTTTGAAATTACATAAAAGTCAAAACATGAAAAATGTATAACATAACAAAACAAACATTGTGATCAAATAACATTGTTTTATTGATAACGGAACTGTTCATAGTGATTACAAGCACAGTTGTTACAATCCTTCCCAAGGAGGATGGAGGTACGCATTCTACCCAAGGAGAACACGCAGGTTTAAATGTTGTCATCCTTCCCAAGGAGGATGGAGGTACATATCCTACCCAAGGAGGATACGTAGGTTTCTCTATAGTTCCTTATCCCATTCCCAAACCACCGGGAATCCCATGCCTTGTAGAAAGTGTGAACTCACCTTAGATTAGCTCGGCAGATAAAAGGTCACTTGAGCTAATTGTGGTCAACCACGTCCTAACATGGTTACCATACAATTCAGGTTCATACCAAGTAATGCACGTATGTTTTACACATATACTAACAGTTTACGTACACAGATTAATCATGGCATACACTTAACGTTATGGTAGTTTATCTACAGTACACATAAAAGGTTCAGCAGTAACAATTACGTTTACAAACAAGGCCCAAGTGTGCGGCCTAATTACTTGGGCCTGTAACAGGTGTACGAGTCCATATCAGGTGTGCGAGTGTACAAAGGGTGTGCTACCAGGTTGTCTTGAGTCGAGACTGTGCGGTCTCGAGTCGAGACTTTGTGGTCTCGGGTTGTGTAGTTTTCACTCGAGATCAGGTGGTCTCGAGTCGCAACAAGACCCGCAACCAAGGGTCTCGACTCTTGCTGTTTTTGTGCGAGTGAGGTGTGGTCTCGAGTCAAGACCTTGAGGTCTCGGCTCGTAACCCTTAACGAGACCAAGTGTGTAACAGATTTCCTTATTTTAAGCTCATTAATTCCGTAACATCAGTAACAAGTTTGGCAGTTTTCAAATCAGATCAAACACAATAATTCAAGATAATCATACACCCTAATCATCTCCTAATCATGAACACTAATTAAACATTCAACCGGATCTTCAGACTAGCGAACTCGAAGACTAGCATGCAAACCTAACCATCATGTAACCTATGGCTAACAATTTATCATGTGATCATTATATTAATCAAACTAACCATCCACATACTCGAAAATCATTATTCCAACACATGCAATCGGTCCTAATCAGCATAGATCATTATACAATTCCTTCTAATAGTTTTGCTAATATATGATTCAAATCATCAAGCAAAAATAGTTTTCCTTGCATGTTAATATCAAACTAAACGCATATTCCAGATTCATGATCATAATCTCATCAACATGTCTACTAGCATGAACCCCTAGTCAATCACATAATAACACAACATCAGTGATCTTACAACCAAACAATAACAAGACACTAACTAGAAGTGTGCGATGTGATTAACTTGATCGAGATGGGAGGGCTTCGAGAGAGTTGAGATGGCCGTCGGCTTCGAAGGTGGAGGGGCTGTTGCCGTCGTACAAGAGGGAGGAGAAGAGAGAGAGAGTTGTAGGGTTTTTGTGTTAAGTGTTTGCAAATTATGAGGATCAAAACCCCATAATGGGTATGTGTATGCGCAAGGGGAAAGTGGGCCGAACCCATTCTTTGGGCTACCCTTGGTCTTGAGTCCAAGCAAAGTGGGCCGAGAGAGGATGTGTGCGACTGGTATCAAAGTGTGCGGCCCAAAGGTTTGTGCGATTGGACAAGTGTTGTGCGACCAAACATACATATCCACATACAATCACGTAATTCATAACATAACAAACTCATAACATTCCATTGAAATCAAACACATCAATTAGTCACGTAATGTTTAAACAAGTTACACCAAAGCACGACGAAAAGTTTCTAAAATACGAGTTGTCACATCATCCCCAAGTTGAAAGAAATTTCGTCCCGAAATTTAGCACGTAGTCACCGAGGAAGCTAGTTGGGTTGCGTGGTTTCCTGGGGTATCACATCATCCCCCTGTTGGTTTGGAATTTCGTCCCGAAATTCCGCTGTAGCTTCAGTAGTGGACTCACCTTTCTTAAACATCTGGGGATACTTGCGTTTCATTTGGTCTTCTCGTTCCCAAGTGAACTCTGGACCACGACGGGAGTTCCAACGAACTCGAACAGTGGGTATCTTGGTACGTTTGAGAGTCTTGAATTCCCGGTCCATAACTTTCACCGGTTCCTCGGCGAAGCACAACTGGTCGTCGATAGTGAGTTCCTTAAAAGGAACGATGAGGGTCTCACCTGACAGACACTTCTTCAGATTCGACACATGGAATACATTGTGGACACCACTGAGCTCTTCAGGAAGATTCAATCTGTATGCCACCTTGCTGATTTTCTTTGTGATTTCAAAAGGTCCGACATAACGTGGATTAAGCTTGCCCCGTTTGCCAAAGCGAACCACACCTTTCCAAGGTGAGACTTTAAGTAGCACTCAATCCCCAACCTGGAACTCAAGCGGTTTCCTGCGCTTATCAGCGTAGGTTTTCTGACGGTCATGAGTTGCCGCCATTCGTTGTCGTATTTGGGCAATCTTTCCCGTAGTGTCGAGAACAAGTTCTGGGCCAGTAATTTGGCTGTCGCCAACTTCTGCCCAAACATAGGGGTGATCGGCATTTCCGTCCATATAAAGCCTTGAACGGAGCAGCCTTGATGCTTGTGTGGTAACTGTTATTGTACGAAAACTCCACCAAAGGTAGGTGCCTTTCCCAGCCGTTACCACAATCGATCACATATGCTCGAAGCATGTCTTCAAGAGTCTGGATGGTGCGTTCAGTCTGCCCATCCGTTTGTGGGTGATAAGTTGTGCTCATGTCTAGACGTGAGCCAAAGGATTTGTGCATCTCTTGCCACAAATCAGATGCAAAAAGCGGGTCACGGTCAGAAATGATGGAAGTTGGCACCCCGTGCCTCGCGACTACTTCCTTCAGGTAGATGTCTTCTAGTGTAGAGAACTTATCTGTCTCTTTGATAGCCAGGAAGTGTGCAGACTTTGTCAGTCGATCCACTATCACCCAAATAGTATCGTTTCTTCATTGAGATCTAGGTAGGCCAGTAACAAAGTCCATGGAAATTGGCTCCCATTTCCACATTGGGATCTCTGGTTGTTGAAGTAGGCCTGATGGCTTCTGGTATTCAACCTTGACTCTCACACAGGTCAAACATTTACTAACATAGGTCACTATGTTAGCTTTAATGTGGGGCCACCAGTAGAGAGTTTTGAGGTCTTGGTACATCTTGTCAGAACCAGGATGCACCGAGTAACAAGACTTGTGTGCTTCGTCCATCACAAGTTCTCGTAAATTTCCAAAGAACGGAACCCAGACATGTTCCATGAAGTAGTAAGTGTCGTCTTCCTTACGTTCGATTTTCTTTTCCATACCCCGCAGGGACTCTACTTTGAGGTTCTCTTCCTTCAATGCTTCAACCTGAGCATCACGAATTTGGGTAGGAAGACTGGAGTGAATAGTAAGCTATAACGCACGTACACGCTTAGGTTTGGTTTCCTTACAACTGAGGGCGTCAGCCACAACATTGGCCTTGCCTGGATGATACTTGATTGCGCATTCATAGTCGTTAAGGAGTTCGACCCATCGACGCTGTTGCATGTTCAACTCCTTCTGATCGAAGATATGCTGGAGACTCATGTGATCGGTGTAAATTGTGCATTTGGTACCGTACAGGTAACGTCTCCATATCTTGAGTGCAAATACCACTGCTCTCAACTCCAAGTCGTGAGTAGTGTAGTTATTTTCATGAACCTTGAGTTGGTGTGATGCGTAAGCAATGACTTTCTCACGTTACGTCAACACACAACCAAGTCCTTGGATTGACGCGTCACAATAAACCACGAAATCATCTGTGCCTTCAGGTAATGAGAGAATAGGTGCGCTACAAAGTTTCGTCTTCAGCTGCTGAAACACGGTTTCCTGAGCTTCACCCCAACGGTAGGTAACACCCTTCTGTGTTAGAACAGTAAGAGGTTGCGTAATCTTTGAGAAATCCTTGATAAACCTTCGGTAGTAACCCGCCAAACCCAAGAATTGACGGATTTCGGTTGGAGTTCAAGGTGCAGGACAATTCTTGATCGAGTCAACCTTGGACGGATCGACGTGAATCCCATCCTCATTAACCACGTGGCCCAGGAAATGGACTTCACGAAGCCAAAAGTCACATTTTGAAAACTTAGCATAAAGTTGTTATGTTCGAAGAAGTTCCAGAATGAGTCGCAGATGACGCTCGTGTTCCTCCTTACTCTTGGAATAGATCAGGATGTCGTAGATGAAAACGATAATGAACTTATCCAAGTATGGTTTGCACACTCGGCTTATGAGATCCATGAAGACCCAGGTGCGTTGGTCAACCCGAAGGGCATAACCAGAAACTCATAGTGCCCGTAACAAGTCCTGAATGTTGTCTTAGAGATGTCCTTGTCTCGGACTCTTAGCTGATGATAACCCGATCTCAGATCAATCTTAGAGTAGAAGCTCGACCCTTGTAATTGGTCGAACAGGTCATCGATACAAGGAAGAGGATAACGATTCTTCACGGTCACCTTGTTGAGTTCGCGGTAGTCTATGCACATACGGAATGTACCGTCCTTCTTCTTGACGAACTAAACTGGAGCTCCCCAGGGCGAAGAGCTAGGACGAATGAAACCCTTGTCCAAAAGCTCTTGTAGTTGCACTGACAATTCTTCTAGTTCAGATGGAGCTAAGAGATAAGGTGCACGAGCTATTGGTGCTGCTCCAGGAGTTAGTTCGATTTGAAACTCGACCTGACGATGAGGCGGAAGACCAGGTAATTCCTCAGGGAACACCTCAGGAAAGTCGCGTACAATAGGAATGTCTTCTATCTTCTTCTCTTTCGTTGAGGTTTCAGTTACGAGGGCTAAAATAGCAGTGTGGCCCTTTTGCAAACACTTATGGGCCTTAAGGAAAGGGATGATGCCTACAACAGCACCACTCTTATCGCCATGAATAACGAGGGGTTCTTCTCCAGAACGAGGAATGCGGACAATCTTCTCCTTGCAGAGTATTTCCGCTCGATGTTGGGATAACCAGTCCATCCCAATGACAATATCAAAGCTACCAAGAACAATGGGGATGAGATCGATAGAGAAGGTCTGACCAGCTAGAGCGAGATTACAACCCCTAACTATGTGTGTGGATTCAAGATTTTTACCGTTTGCTAGTTCCACAACATGCTTGGAATCCAGAGGGATTTGGGTATGCTTAAGCATCTGACTAACCCTTAAGGACACGTAACTAGTATCGGCTCCCGAATTGAATAAAACAGAAACAAAGTAGTCGTCCAGTAGAAACTTACCCGTTACAACATTGGGATCGTTCCTTGCATCACCCTGACCAATCACGAACGCACGTCCCCTGGCACCATTACCATCATTGTTGTCCCTTTTGTTGTTTCCATTGCCCTGATTGTTGTTATTGTTGTTGCGATCCTAATTCAGCTGAGGGCAGTTCCTTTTGAAGTGGTCTTCAGCTCCATACTGAAAACATCCTTTATTGTTACCATGTTGCTGCTACGGCTGCTGGTTCTGTGGAGCTTGTTGCTGCCGCTGCTGCTGTCGATTCTGGTTCACAGGATATGGGCTCCTGCAATCCTTTGCTGCGTGACCAGGTTTGTTGCATCTATGATAGCGACCCTTGCTGCATGGCCTGCTGTGGTACAAGTTACAACGGTTGCACTTAGGTTGATTTCCCATATACCCACCCTGGCTTTGATTAGCAGAAGATTGCTGGTTGGGACTATTGTAGTCATCAGTCCTTCGCTGCTGGGACTGAGGCTGAGCGGAGCTTGAACCCTTGCTAGAATTTCCATCCCATTTGCGTTTGTTGTCACTAGGAGTGTTACAACCCTCATAATTACATGTATCCGTATGATTAATTAATATTAAATTGTGCTTAATGATTGTTCAGAAATTTGACTAAATGGTCCTGAATGTTTTCCTAAGTGTTGGGAATTAAAAGTGTTACAAAAAGTTACATAAAAGACACTATACGGAACAACTTAGCACTTTAACGAACCGGTATCTAACCGAACAACCGGACACTACCCGGAATACCAAAATTTTGTCAGAAACATTGTTTTATCATTTCTTGACTAGTTATGGTCCCCGAATACCCCAACACATTGTATAATGCACCATACACATAATACACTAGATTTTTACACTTAACTTCCACTAGTTACCTACTTACCATTACAATTTACACTTGGACCCCCTCCCCCCTTATATTTTCGGTCACATGGTGTGGCCCCACTTGTGATCCCCAAAATCCTACAAGATATTATGGGATATTACTTGATTTTACTAGATATTGCATAGATTTCCCTTGATATCCTATAGATTTTCTTTAGATTATAAGTAACCTACCTATCATCAAAAATTTACAAATAACCCCCCCCCCCTTCAAAACTTACGGCCCATAAGAGGGACCCCACACCATATCCCACTAGATTTTAATCCTATATTTTATTTGGATCTTGCTTGTTTACTTGGACATGATATTGAGGGAAAGATTACAAGTATGGTTCATGTGATCTCCAAATTATTTTCATATCTCACAACTCACTTCACCACTCCACTCCCTCAACTCCTCTCTCTCCCTCTCGGCCATAGAAGGTTCCGCCACCACCACCACCTTGCAACCTTCACCAATCCATTTTCAAGCTTAATTCAAGTACTAGAAGGTGATTCATGGAGCTTGAAGCTTGTGAATCATCAAGGAGCTTTCATCACTTGCATTCATTCATCATTTTCATCATCTTTGTTGGACCGTTCTACGACCTTAAACCGTCAGTTAAGGCAGTTCATCTTTGCGTACGAAGGCGGAATCAACGTAAACAAAGTCATAACAGCTCTAATCCTTTTAATCTTTCTTTTCTGATTGATTTGAGTGCTTGTACAACGTTTTCTGATACAAATCCGGCAGCACTTCGTGTTTCACACAATGACCTCTCTCTCTCCGATCTATATATCAAATGAACACACAACCTATTTATAGGCTGAAGATTTCGCTTGAGATTGCTTCAAGCGAAATCTCTTGATGTTGATTTCGCTTGAAGCTGTTTCAAGCGAAACCTTCAAGTTAAATATATACAAACCCTAATTAAATCCTATTGTGTGATCATTCAATCAATCTAGACACAAGACCTAATGCAGACGAAGTCAACAGACATTCCATGCACTAACAGACTCCCCCTTGGATGTTGACGAAGTCTTCAGCTCCTGAGTCTTCAGTCTTGGTCTTTTCTCCAACATTGTAAAAACTTTCCTCAATCTTTATCTTCAATCTTCAAACTTTAAACTTCAATCTTCCCTTTGACTGTTGATCCAGACTCCCCCTTTCACATACTCCCCCTCTCAATATGCTAGAATCTGAGATGTCTGGTTCAATCTTTATCATTTAGCTTCCGTGGAAATTCCTAAAACCTGCATATCCTCTACCACAACATAAGTTTCACAAATTTATAACACTTAGATTTAAAAACTTATTGGTAGAAATCATCAATTCAACAAACATACTAGTTACATCAAGTTCAAACGAATTACCTTGATTAACTAACCCCACAATCTTTCAAAACATTTGTATATGTCATTCAAAGTTTTCAACAAACTCTCCCAATCCAATTCATCATGTTTAGCACTTGGAATTTTGAATATCAGCTCTTCAACATCAGTTGTCGAAAATCTTTTTGAATTTTTCAAAACTTTATGCTAAAACACACTAAAATCTTTTTGGATTTTGAGATTTAAAGAAATGCAGAAATGAAATATATACAAACACTATTTTTGTGAGTTTGTGTAAGAGGATCATATCAGTTTATGAGACCAATCACAAGCACCGTTAAGCTTTAATCATTTTAAGTTCTAAACGATTCACGTTGATTGTCAGTATACTGGTCCACTTAAATTTTCACACAAAGTTCAACTGCTTCGAGATACGAGTTTAATGTCTTAGATACTTAAACTTATTCGCGTATCCCACCTCAGAATATACTCCCGTATCCAGATCCCAATATTCAGTCTTACAGGAAATTATAACACAAATGATATCTGTAAAGGGTTAATAATTTATGAAGAATCATGAGAGCTCAGGTCAGAACTACCGTTCAGCAGAGAGATCATGACTCAACTTGGGTGTGTCCCCTTTAGAGGATCTTTTTTTACAACAGCATTTGCTAAGCAATTTTATTGTCTTATCATTGATGCTGAGGGTGATGCTATGTTTCAAGCATTTGCAGAAAGTATTATTCGAGGACTAGGTCAGAACCACCGTTCAGCAGAAGTCCTGGAATAATACCCCAGATATCACTGAATATAAAAACCTGTATATCAGAATACGAAACCTTTCAAACGAGATTTCGGGGGTTACCCATATATCCGAGAGATGTTACCCACGATATAAGCAAGTTTGAAATTTAGGTTTATATCTCATCACAATTTACTAAATGTGCAAAAACCTACTGACACATCATCAGTGAGACCGTTTATCACATTTGACATTTCATATCTTTAGCATGCTGTGATAGATCACTGATTTACTATCATTTCCTCTTTTTCACAACAAAACTCATTTTTGCTTTTTCAATGTTTTTGAAATTTTCAAATTTTCAATTTTTTTTTAAAAATTTTTCTCCCCCTAAAATCAAAATATGTTTCAATTTTGACTTTCTAGGAAAATTTGAAAACAAACTATACAAGAAACGTGACAAACTGATATCAAATCGCTTCAATTCGCCATTCACTCGGCATAAACAATCAGAACTCCGCCTGACAACAAACTATTTTCCCATTATGATTTCAAAACACTTAAGTTTGTTTTAATCAAATGGTTTTTCCGGAAAATTAGTTTTGTTTGTCTTTTTACAAACTTGGGGTTTCATCACCTTGCTCTTTTTCAACCATTTTAAAAGATTTAACATTTAAGACCCTTGTCAACAACAAACACTAGTAGAAAATCAAGTACAACTTAATGTCCCTGATTTACCACATGTAAATCGAAATATCACAGTTACCATCCTGTGAATTTCTCAAGAATGATGCCGATACCTGCTTCTCACTTACCAACCTGGAAGCTCTGGCAAGTCAGGTTTTTCTAATTGAAAAGATTCACCCAAGCCTGACCAGCCTTGGGTTTGACAATTTTTACCTCAACAGATGGCTCTTCTGGTTTTGACGAACCAGAATCATTGCCTGAACATGGCTTGTCTGACTTTGAAAAGTCAGATTCATTGCTAGAATGTGACTCTTTTGACTTTGACAAGTCAAATTCCTCGCCAACCTTCATTGGTACCCAATTCTTATCAGATCTAGGTTTTCCATATTCATTAGCCTGTGAAATAAATAAACTTTCATGGTCTCTTTTATATTCGAAAACCTTGATCAAAATATTGTTAGAAAAATTAACTTTCTTTGATTGGTTATCATTTTGATTAGTTAATTTTTCTTTCTTTAACTCCCTTTTCTCTTTCCCGTTTGTCCTCAGATTTGTATCTGATGAATTCGTTTTGCTTGCCTTTGCAGTTGGGGAAAGTAATTCATCAGAACTTTTTCTCGGATTACCAGTTTTATCCGAGGACAAAATTTTCTCCAAGTATTCTCTTGCTTTCTTTCTCTTCTTCCTCAGTCTGTCTTTCTGCCCTTGAGAAAGCTTCACTTTCTTTTCTTGAACTTTTTGTTCTTGAACTTTTGGTTCTTGAACTTTCTGTTCTTTGGGCTTGACATTGACTGATTTCTTTCCCATTTTCTGAGATTCAGCCCTCGATCTTCCTTTTGATCTCATTGGGCAATCTCTGGCAATATGACCTCTAATTTGGCATTCATAGCACCTTCTCGTTTCGAATCTCTGACTTTGGCAATTAACAGCAATGTGTCCTTGATAGCCACAAGTGTAACACACTCTGTTATCATACCTCTCACTACTTTCATACCAAACACCATCTTCATACCACACACTTAGATCAAAACATTGATTTGCCTTGTGGTAATCATGTCTCCTCTTGTATCCTTGATTTGGCATTTGAGCACTGTGGTCAAACCTGCACTACTTATTACCAACATTTTGTGAGTTTTCATTTTTAGATTTTTGTGATTTTTTCAAAATGATTGGATGACTTATCTGATGAGCTTTTATTTTCATTTTTAGGATTTTTCAAATTTTTATCTTTTTGTTTCTGTTCTGCATTCTTCTTAACAGGTTTTTGTTTCGAACATTCACCTGTTTCAGTAGATTGCAAAACAGTATTTTTAAATTTTTCTTGTAAATCTAAAAATATTTTTCTTTTCTTTTCCTTTTCATCATAAGATATTTCATCACAATCTTCAATTTTGACTTTGACTTTGTCAAAATTTGTGACATTGTCACTTATTGGATCTGAATTGATCAGTTTGGGACACTCATATGGTGCCGAAGTCACAAAACTTTTCAATTTATTCTCTAACTCAGAAATTTTATTCCGAGCAATTTCAGCTTCTTTTTCAAGCCGAATGATTTTCTGAAGATGAGAATTTATTTCAATCTGTTTTTCAAGATTATTGTTAAAAATGGCAGATTTTTCATCTTCTAAAATCTTCATTTGACTTTGAAAATCTTTTTCTTTTTCTTTAAAATTTTTGTTTTCTAATGACAAACTCTCAACATTCTCCAAAAGTTTGTCATTTTCAGATTTTAGTTTTTCGCAATTTAAGCGCACATCCAAAATCTGTTCATCATTAGCTTTCTTCTCGTCTTTCAAAGCTTTGTTTTCCAACGTCAAATTCTCCATATCTTTCAAGAATTTCACACTGTCTGTTTCTGATTTTTCACAATTCGAACATTTTCCATTCATCTCTCCATTATCAGCTTCTTTCTTTGAAATTACTTCTTCAAAAACCTGCTGTTTTTCCGTAACAGCTTCTTTCTTAATATCTTCAATTTCTTCAACATCTGCTGCCTTTTGATTTATCTTTTTCGCAGCAAGTTTATTCTTGAGCTCGTCAATTTGTTCTGCAAAAGAATCATTAACCATTTCAGATGAAAATAACTGTTTATAAAACTCAAGTTTCTCAAGTTCTTTGCTATCATCATCACACTCTTCATCAGATGAGTATGAATGATCAAAAACTGGAACTTTTTCTGAAATAACTTCTGAAACTTTTTCATCTTTTTCAGAACTAACTTCAAAACTCTTTTCTATTTTATCCACAACAATTTTTGAATCAACAATTTCTGAATCCTTGTATATTGAAAATGATTTTCTAGACTTTTGCTTTCCGGCAAGAATATCAATAATATCCATTGAATTATTGTTAAAAATATCATCTGCAAATGAATAACCATATTCATCATCACTATCCATATTTAGATAATAGTTTTCACAATGTCAATCACTTTCAAATGAAATTATCCTGCTCAAACAAACTCGCCTTGAATCACCTGCAAACAAACAAACAAGCAAACACTTAGTAAAATTCTCAATTTTGAAAATTCAGCAAGTTCAAACAAAATTCCTTGAAATGAAATGACTTCAAACGAAATCAGCAACAAACTGATTTCAAGCGAAATCACAAGTATAAATCTGATCCAAACAATTTTGCTTCAAGAGTTTCAAGCGAAATCCTAGACCAGATCTGATTCAAGCGAAAACTGATATTAGCAAGTCCAACAGTCTCAAGCGAAAACCAACTGAACTATTTCGCTTCAATCTGTTCAAGCGAAAACCTCAAACAAAAACCAGCAGATTCAAGCGAAATCCAATATACTCAATTTCGCTTCAATAGTTTCAAGCGAAATAGTCCAAAAACAAGTCAAATATGTCTGATTTTGAAGTGAAATCAACCTAAAACTTCGAATACTTTCAAGCGAAATCCTATTTTAGGTTATTTTTAACATGTTTTAGTCTGAATTTTAGTCTGAATCTTTGTAGGCTTTGTTAAAACTCAGTTTTACACGATATACTCTAAAATCAGACCATTTCGACCGTTGAAACTTGTTCAGATCTGAAAAATAAGAAAAGAAGTGAGTAGAAAGAAGATAATCCGGTAGAATTAAGCTGCTATGGTATGAACTCCTTGTCCTGAGCTCTGATACCACTTGTTGGACCGTTCTACGACCTTAAACCGTCAGTTAAGGCAGTTCATCTTTGCGTACGAAGGCGGAATCAACGTAAACAAAGTCATAACAGCTCTAATCCTTTTAATCTTTCTTTTCTGATTGATTTGAGTGCTTGTACAACGTTTTCTGATACAAATCCGGCAGCACTTCGTGTTTCACACAATGACCTCTCTCTCTCCGATCTATATATCAAATGAACACACAACCTATTTATAGGCTGAAGATTTCGCTTGAGATTGCTTCAAGCGAAATCTCTTGATGTTGATTTCGCTTGAAGCTGTTTCAAGCGAAACCTTCAAGTTAAATATACACAAACCCTAATTAAATCAGGTGTTGATTTCGCTTGAAGATGTTTCAAGCGAAATCTTCAAGTTTAACATAAACAAACCCTAATTAAATCCTATTGTGTGATCATTCAATCAATCTAGACACAAGACCTAATGCAGACGAAGTCAACAGACATTCCATGCACTAACAATCTTTTTCTCTTGTGTTCTTCCCTAGCTTAAAGCTAGTTGTAAGTTCTTAATTAACCCTTGTTTACTTCTACTTTAATGGATAAAAAATGTGGTATGTTGATTATCACTAGAACCCTAAAAGACATGAACATAAATCTTGAACATAAAGATGAAATATGATGAAATGTTGTTAGTATAATGTTGTTAAATACATGCATGGCACTTGATTGTTGATTTCTTGATAATATGATGTTGATCCTCATATGGAACTTGTTAGAAGGTGTTGTGATCATATGTGCGTGTTTTAGTAACATTTAAGTGATTAACAGCATGCTGAGTAAAATCTACATCCAATTTCAGTTGGCTGTAAACGGACCGTTATAAATCGAAGAATTGATTTTCTGAAGTCTAAATTATGTGTTTTCGAAAAACGAATCAAATGGCACTGGAATCATATTTTTTTGAGGCCGTTTACTATTTTTAAAGGTCCGTTTTGTACAGCAGAAAAAGCTGTGTTTTTACTGCAGAAAATGTGTGTTATGTTTTTCGTCATAACTTGAAATCTGTGTAGAATTAGCTCATGAAATTTGTACTGTAGATGACCACTGATGTCGTTGTAATGTTCCAACTGGAATTTCATCAATCGGACTTATGATGAATTTTAAATGAATTATTCCGTGGACTGCAGTCAGAAAGTGACGAATCTGATTGCAGTCCGGTAAATGATTTTTTTTATAAAATATTGATAATGAATTGGATCCCGATATTTTTACACAATAATAATTGGATTGTTTAAAATATTCTGTAAAAATTTGGGAATTTTTGGAGTAAGTTAACTATTTTATTAAAATTCCCAAAAACAGCCTAGTTTTGAATGCTAAAGCTGAAACGACATAAGTAGTAATTTGCATGTCTAAATGTCGGGTAGGTTATCTGAGAATGATCTAACGTGTTATATGTCAATCAAAGTGTTATGTGCAATATCGTATGTTTGCTTTCGAATGGGTATAGATGGGATGTTTATATGCGCGTGAAATGTTAACGTGAGTGCGTGCTATGTGATAAATGCGTGTAGGAACTTTGTGTTGTATTTAAAACTATTAACAAACTAAATGGTTATCATATTAGGACATGATTGACCAACCCTGACCGTTAGCTATTTTAAGAGTTCAACCGAGCAACCAAAGGTGAGTTCACACTATTTCTAAGGTATGGGATTCCCGGTGGTTGGGAATGGGTTAAAGAACTAAAACGGAACCTGCATATCCTCCTTGGGTAGGATATGTACCGCCATCCTCCATGGGTAGGATGCCAATATTAATCCTGCATATTCTCCTTGAGTAGAATACGTACGTTCGTCCTCATTGGGTAGGACAACAATCTTAAACTACTAGCCAAAACTATATCACCTAAGTCCCTCATTTTATATCGACTTAATCGCCGAGGCCGATGGCGAGCCGGTCATTAGTTAATAGCGCTATTAGGTTTGACAAACCTCACACCGTGCCGGTCGGAAGGGCGTGTACTAATGGATCTTGGCAAACAGTCAATGATGATAGACATTGAATTAGGGCACAACTTACTTTCGTTAGTAGTCGATATGGTAACGGTCTAGTGGTTCACATGGGGAAGCCCCCACTGATTATGGATATGGTTTGCGGAAAAACAAAGATACTGGTTAACTCGTCGTCTACGAAACCACATATGGTTTCCAAAACAAACTTCTAAAACTAAACAACCAACTGTGAACTCGCTCAACTTTGTTGTTGACTCCCTGTTACATGCCTGCAGGTCGTTAGGTATTTATGGAGCTTGCACAGGGAGGAGTGGTCGTTGTGGGACATGGACTGTTGAGTCCCATGTCAAACTTTTAAACTTTATGAACTTATTACTTATGTTTGGGCTTTACAATTTATGCTTCCGCTGTTAACTTAAAGTTGGTTACTTTCTTTTGGACACCAATTATATTGTGGTTGGTTTTATTTACTTAATTATGTTGTTCAATATGATTGGTGGCTTGATCCTGGTCATGTCACGCCTCCAAGCGGTGATACTCCGCTTGTGGATTTTGGGGGTGTGACAGATTGGTATCAGAGCCATTGGTTATAGTGAACTTGGTTTTAAAAAGGGAAAAGCTTTTTGACAAAACCAGACTATAACCTGTGCAGTGCTCAATGATCCACAACGACGCTTCGCTCCACGTGCAAGACTCGAGACAATAGGTGGTATGGTGTATGTTTTTATTGTCTGTTTGATAGTTCACATAGTGCATTAGTTAACGTGATAACTGCTATTTGAGCCATGTGTGCTTACTCTCTTCTGTCGTCCCACGCTTACGCACTTTCGCGACACTTTTCTCACTTACGTTGCTTCGTTATGAAGATCATGAGTGGACGTTTGAACTTGACTCAATCCCAGCTGACGGCTCTAATCAACGAACGAGTGGCTGAGGCACTCGCAGCTGTCCCTGCAGGAGGTATAACCTGCCATATCAACCCATCTTAGGACGTTTAGATCCTACCCTCGCGAACCAACTCTTGTGCTTAACCTTGTCTTTTATTCTCGTGCCATAGGCCAACATGCTCAGCCTCCCGTATGTACGTTAAAAACATTCATGGATTGCCGACCTAGTACTTTTAGCGGCACAGAAGGAGCTGTAGGTCTTCTTCACTGGTTCGAGAAGATTGTGTCCGTTTTTGAGATTTGTGAATGCCCCGAAGCTCGTAGGGTGAAATTTGCTACTGGAACACTCGAAGGTGTTGCGTTAACATGGTGGAAAGCACAGGTTTAACTGCTAGGGCTGGCGGTTGCTAATGTCACCCCATGGAATGACTTCAAAGATTTGATCAAAGAAGAGTACTGTAGTCGTGATGACATCCACAAGGTAGAGGTGGAAATTTTCAATTTGAAGATGACGGGGTCTGAAATCGAGGCATATACAAAGAGATCGAACGAATTAGCTATCTTGTGTCCTACTATGGTGGATCCTCCTATCAAGCGTATCAAGCTGTACCTTAAGGGTTTAGTGCCAGAAATTCAGAGCCACGTGACCTCAGCTAATCTTGGCACCATTCAGCAAATCATCAGGTTGGCTCATCGTCTCACTGATCAGGCAGTTGAGCAGAACAAGCTGCCCAAGCGTATTAGCGCTACTACTACTTCTAATGCTCCCAGTGATAACAAGCGCAAGTGGGATGGAAATTCGGGCAAGGGTTCTACTTCAGTTCAGTCTCAGTCCCAGCAGCGAAAGACAGATGAGTACAGGAGCCCCAGTCAGCAGTCTTCTGGGAATCAAGGTCAGGGTGGATACAGGGGAAATCACCCTAAGTGCAATCAATCTAATTTGCACCACAGCGGGCCATGCAACAAGGTTCGTTATCAGAGATGTAATAAGCTGGGTCATGAAGCCAAGGATTGCAGGAGCTCACGTCCTGCGAATCAGAATCGTTAACAGCAGCCACAAGCCCCCCAGAATCAGTAGCAACAACAGCATGGTAACAGGGGATGTTATCAGTGTGGTGCTGAAGGTCACTTCGAGAGAAACTGCTCCCAGTTGAACCAGAAACAGAACAACAACAACAACAATCAGGGGAACGGAAACAATAATGGGGGAAACAATGATGGCAATGGAGCCAGGGGACGTGTTTTCGTGCTGGGTCAGGGTGACGCGAGGAATGATCCCAACGTTGTGATGGGTAAGTTTCTTCTGGATGATTTCCCTGTTACTGTTTTATTCGATTCGGGTGCCGATACTAGTTATGTGTCCATAAAAGTTAGTCAAATCCTTAAGTGCACCCCGACACTTTTGAACACCAAACACATGGTAGATCTAGCAAACGGTAAAAGTTTAGAGACCACACACATAGTTAAGGGTTGTAATCTTGTTCTTGCTGATCAGACCTTTTCTATCGACCTCATCCCCATCGTTCTGGGTAGTTTCGACGTTGTTATTAGGATGGATTGGTTATCTCATCAGCAAGCGGAAATTCTTTTCAACGAGAAGATTGTCCGCATCCCTCGTTCTGGTGAAGAACCCCTCGTGATTCGTGGTGACAAGAGTGGTGTAGTTGTAGGCATCATCTCTTTCCTTAAGGCCCAGAAGTGTTTACGAAAGGGCCACACTGCTATCCTAGCCCTCGTTTCTGATACATCCTCAAAAGAAAGGAAGATAGAAGACATACCTATTGTACGTGATTTTCCTGAGGTATTTCCTGAGGAATTACCTGGTCTTCCACCTCATCGTCAAGTCAAGTTTCAAATCGAGCTAACTCCTGGAGCAGCACCCATAGCTCATGCGCCTTATCGCTTAGCCCCAACAGAACTAGAAGAATTGTCCACTCAATTGCAAGACCTCTTGGACAAGGGTTTTATTCGTCCTAGCTCTTCGCCCCGAGGAGATCCAGTCTTGTTTGTGAGGAAGAAAGACGGTACTTTCAGTATATGTATTGACTATTACGAACTCAACAAGGTGACTATGAAGAATCGTTATCCCCTCCCACGTATTGAGGACCTATTCGACCAGCTGCAAGGGTCGAGCTTCTACTCTAAGATTGACCTGAGCTCAGGTTACCATCAACTGAGAGTCCAAGATGAGGATATCTCTAAAACAACATTCAAGACTCGTTATGGGCATTACGAGTTTCTGGTTATGCCTTTCGGATTGACGAATGCACCTGCGGTCTTCATGGATCTCATGAACCGAGTGTGCATACGTTACCTGGATAAGTTTGTCATTGTATTCATCGACGACATCCTGATCTATTCTAAGAGTCAGGAGGAACACGAACGACACCTGAGACTTATTTTGGAACTTCTTCGAACAGAGCAGTTGTATGCCAAATTTTAGAAATGAGACTTATGGCTTCGCGAAGTCTATTTTCTAGGCCACGTGGTAAACAAGGATGGGATTCATGTTGATCCACCCAAGGTCGACTCGATCAAGAACTGGCCTGCACCCCGTACACCAACAGAAATCCAACAATTCTTGGGTTTGGCAGGATATTACAGAAGGTTTATCAAGCATTTCTCAAAGATTGCACAACCTCTCACTTCACTGACTCAGAAGGGTGCCACCTATCATTGGGGTGATGTACAGGAGCCCGCATTTCAGTACTTAAAGGAGAGACTTTGTAGCGCGCCTATTCTTTCATTACCTGAAGGCACAGATGATTTTGTGGTTTATTGCGACGCGTCCATACAAGGATTGGGCTGTGTGTTGATGCAACGGGACAAGGTCATTGCCTATGCATCGCGCCAACTTAAGGTTCACGAAATGAATTACACTACTCACGATCTGGAGCTGGGAGCAGTTTTTTCCGCACTTAAGATATGGAAACATTACATGTACGGTACCAAGTGCACCATTTACACCGATCACAGGAGTCTCGAGTGTAACACCTGTGTCATTTCAACCATCAAGCAAATGCCAAACCAGTGAAATAATGTATTTCATACTTTGGACTTGTATAAATATGTGTATCTTTTGCACATATCAACACTTGTTCGATTTCAATCTCTAAATCGCTTTCTGGAAGGTTATACGCGCACTAATGCGTAAATATAACCAGTTTAATGCAACGAACACTCCGGAATAATGAAATAGGCTTAACATACCTTAAATAACCTATACATAACTTAGATATAAGTTTTGGAAGGTTTGGTGTGGTGAAATCAAAGTTTAATCGCTTACAGGGACTAAATTTGACAAACTGCGAAAGTATGCCAATTTGAACTGTAACAGACCTTCCGGAACATGACCATAAGTTAAACATACCATAAATATCCTTTACATAGCTTAGAAATAGGCTTTGAGGGGTTCGGTATGCTAAAATAAACTTTTGGGTCATTCAGGGACTAAAAGTGTCAAAAAGTGCACAAGTTTGCATTTTCGCGCATAACTTACGTTCTGAATACATCTGGACATCCAAAAATTTATGTAAGCATGACTACATTATAGTTTAGTGTTCGCCATAAGAAAAATCCATTCGTCACGTCATTTGGTTCGTTTTTCGCGCTTATGCGCATTCCGTCGTAATTAAGCGAACATCGCGTTCGTACGACCAAACGAACCATCATCCGGCATATTTTTGAGTATGTTTTGAGTTCCCTATACTTTAACTTCATTTTAGAGCCTTGAAATGAGGTTAACGGGGTTCAAACACATCGAAAAAGGCCTTAAACACGTGCAGGGACCATTCCTGCCACTTTTGAAACTTTTCTGAAACTGGGGGGTCAGTGGCGTAGCGCGACTGCCTAGGCCCTCACCGTCGCGCTACGCGACTGCCTAGTCTGGGGCAGAAACATGCAGAAAACTCATTTTTCGCATTTTCGGGACCGGATTCGATGTATCGACAGCTGTTTACAGTTGTTATCCACTCCCAAATCCCTTGCCAAGTGTTGATTCCCTATGGTTAGTGGCAATTTAGGCACCATAACATTCCGACACTTGTATGGACATGATTAAGGCACGATTTTCGACAAACGATCCTAACGGTTCGGGTATTCCTATAAATACCCAACCCACACAACATCAAAACCCACTAGAATTCTGATTTTGAGAGCTCTAAGTTGAAACCATTGTTTCATACCTGAGTTCTTGGATCGGGATTAGCATTCGGGGACCCTTCGTAAGTATTCTTTCGTTCTTTTCCTTATTTTATTGCTTTTCGAGTCCGAAAGTCAAACTTTGTTTGACTTTCAGCGTTGACCAGTAATGGTCAATGCGAAGTTCGTTTGAACTTCGCAACGTGAGTGTAATCACGTTGGTCATAGTCCCTTGGGACTATGCCCACTGATTACCACGTTGTCTAGGGTCGTAGGGTAGGCGATCTGATAAATCGCCTATACCTTCGAACCCGACCCAGTTTGGTCGATCATTAGGATCCGACCAAATACATTAGGTGACCATAGTAGGTAGGGAATAACCTTCCGAGGTTATACCCTATGGTCACATCGTTTAAGTAGTTGTATGATAGGTAGTTTATATGCCTTAGGTAAATTACCAGAATACCCTTTTCATGTATAATTGGTAATTAAGAATATGTAACCTAAACTTTTGTCACATAACTGATTATGTAACATGTTTAGGCATATAACACTTGTCATAGGACTAGTTAGGCGGTCCGAACGCGTTTCACGCGAACGACGCGTTAAAGTAGCATAAGCTACCTAAACGGGTCGTAATGGGTCGAAAACACTCAGGTTAAGTTTCATTTAGTATGTAGGCTTTGTTAAACCAAATGACACGAGTCTCTACACTCGTTTGGTTTACAAACCCTAATGCTACCCAATCTTCCGATCTAGGTCCGGTTTATTAACATAGTTACCTATATTAGGTGCCGTTTGATATTCCGCGATCTCTAGCATTGCTTGGTGGTTATCCTAGGACTTCTGAGCAATCTCAAGTGAGTACATAGACCCCTCTTTTACTGTTTTCCAAACTGTTTTGGGGTGGAACACATGTGCCTACTTGTTACTTTCATGCTTTCCAGTTTTCACATCATATACCTGCTATGTTCGTTAGTACATTATAGTACATGATTTCAATACATTTTATGCTATGTATGTCCATTATGTGCATACTTAGTACATTGTTTTACATTGCTTTTCTGTTGCATATGCTTATCCAACATATGAACACATTATACTACATATTGAACCGTTGTAAACATTTGACTATGTGAACCGTTGTAATCATTTAACTCTGTGATCCGTTGATATCTGTGAACCGTTTGTACCTGTGAACCGTTTATATCTGTGAACCGTTTGTATCTGTGATCCGTTGATATCTGTGAACCGTTTGTATCTGTGATCCGTTGATATCTGTGAACCGTTTGTATCTGTGAACCGTTTGTATCTGTGAACCGTTTATATCTGTGAACCGTTTATATCTGTGAACCGTTTGTATATGTGAACCGTTTATATCTGTGAACCATTTGTATCTGTGAACCGTTTGTATCTGCGAACCGTGTGAACCGTATTTGACCATACATAAACATTTCTACTATTGTTAAACATTACTTTGGTGGTTTGGTTTGATTAAATGATTAAGTAACGATGCGTGTGTAATATGATACAAGCATGGTGGATACGCCGCTGGTACTTCCTATATATAAGTGTTTGTATGGTATTACATATCGTAGTGTTATTTGAATCATTTCAGTTTGAGACATATAACATTTTATACAAATAACATACTTTTCACAAGACATTGTTTTACAAACAACTTATCTTTTACAAACTCATTTTACTTGGTTATTCATTTAACCATGCATTATTCACTTATTTATACATATCATCTGAACTCATTGTTTTTCAAATGATTTACAAAACAAAGCAAATTACAAGGTTCATGACTAAACATTTTTCTCAAAAATAAGTCATGGAACCTATTTTCACAAAACCTATGTATCTCACAGGCATTTTTATGCTGACGTACCTATTTTCACATGTGTTTTTCAGGAACTGTTGCATAAGATGATCAAGATACACATAGGCAGACTTGGGCTTTAGTGACAATAAAAGATGCAAGACTAGTTAATTATGTTGTATTTTCTTGTTTGTTAAGACATTGTAACACTTTTAATCAATAAAACGAAACTTCAATTGCCATGGATTTGAAACAATTAATTCTGTTACAACACTCCCCGACATTTCCGTCACGTTTTGTATGTTCTACGTGGTCGGGGTGTGACAGAAAAGATGGTATCAGAGCCAATGGTTATAGGGAATTAGGTTATTAGTAATGCTTTGACCTAGTCTATAACTTTCTTAGGACCCTAACGCGAGTTTACTTGCGTTTAGTCATAAAACAATACCGTCACCTATCCTTAGGCGACTATCACAACAAGAACATAAATTTCAAAACCGCTTTGAAAACTAATCATCTGTTCTAGGATGATTTATTACAAGGTTTTGAACCCTCTATTGTAAGGTTTTGAACCCTCTGTTATATGGTTTTGAATCCCTTTGAATTTTCAAAATCTCGTCAAGGTTTTGAGTTTTAAATAATGTGAACACGTGCAAACTGGAAGGGTGAATGCCTGTATTATGGGTTTTCTGTCTAGGCAAGCACTTCGTATACATCTCAACCAGACGCGAGACCAGTTGTGCTTACCTGGGAATCCTTGGGATGAGTGTTCACTTATAGGCGAGCATGTCTTCGCGATACATTATATTGACCCATTTACTTTGATTAGTCACTGTCTCATTTGTTTGCCTTTGGTAACAAACAAATGGTCACAATCTTCATGCGTTGTCATTTTCTCTCGACTATCTTTCCCTTGTTTCCTCCCATGTCTTCTATTTTCTTCATGGTGCCTCTTCATCGCAACAACAATGTCCGAACCAGGTGCTGCAATTACCCAACGAATAGGCGTCGTACTCCAGAGGACCGTTGACTTAGCTATCACCATGACTCGCCTCAGGGATGAAGCCGTAAGGGAACTGCTCCTTGGTGCAATCAATGCAACTGTCATCATCCAAACCAAATACCCTGTTTCAAATGTACCCACGGTGGACGATGGAGACATTTGGTTAACATGTGCCGCTTTGCAATCCAAAGCAAAGCTGTTACAAATCCTGCTGCTGCTCAACCTTCAAACTCTGCTTCATATGTTGCTTGGCATATCTGGCGCCTCAACCTCATGAACTTTCTACCTTGTGTATCGAATTAAGCACGCCTAGTGCAAGGTGTCGGAACACCTCCCGTTACACAAACTCCAAAATCCATGTAGGATCTTTCTATCCCCATAATTAGATCCTTGCGGATGGGTATCATTCATCGGAATCCTTAATTGAATTCCTTGTATGATTTAATACGTACGTCACAATTCATTAAGGACAAAGCCGAATTCCTATTAAGATTTTCCTATCTTCATAGATAGATTCTTGAAATGATTAAAGTGCCAAATGAAATCCACGAATTGGATTCCTGGTATGCTTTAAGTATCCGCGTCCAAAGATAACAAGATAATAACAATTAAACAACTATGTGATTATGTGCTTATGAACATTACAAGACAAACTGTGCGGACTATGCAAGGAATTGCGTAATTATGGATGCATACATAATTATGGAATTTAGTGTACTGAAACCACAGCGAGCTTTGTCATGTACCTAGAAGTTAACCCTATTCATTTCCAATTCTGATGAAGTATCCGTTGAGGAAAAATGAACTAGCTATTCATTTTTCACTTCTGAAGAATATCCGTTGAGGAAATGAATATCCGTTTATCCTTCATTTCCAATTCTGAAGAATACCCGTTGAGGAAAATGACTCCGTTTGTGCATTTTCGTTCTGAAGAGTATCCGTCAAGGGAAATGAACATCCGTTTATTTAATCCTTCATTTCCGAACCTGAGGAAACAACCGTTGAAAAATGACTCCGTTAGTTCATTTTCGTTTCTGAAGATTATCCGTTGAGGAAATGAATATCCGTTTATTTAATCCTTCATTTCCGAACCTGAGGAAACAACCGATGAAAATGACTCCGTTAGTTCATTTTCGTTTCTGTAGATTATCCGTTGAGGAAATGAATATCCGTTGTTTAATCCTTCATTTCCTAACCTGAGGAAACAACCGTTGAAAATGACTCTGTTAGTTCATTTTCGTTTCTGAAGATTATCCGTTGAGGAAATGAACATCCGTTTGTCTATCATCTTCATTTCCGAACCTGAGGAAACAACCGTTGAAAATGACTCCGTTAGTTCATTTTCGTTTCTGAAGATTATCCGTTGAGGAAATGAACATCCGTTTATCTATCATTTTCATTTCCGTTTCTGAGGAAGCAACCGTTGAAAATGACTCTGTTGTTCATTTTCGTTTCTGAAGAATTGTCCGTTGAGGAAATGAATATCCGTTTGTCTATCATTCTCATTTCCGTTTCTGAGGAAGCAACCGTTGAAAATGACTCTGTTGTTCATTTTCGTTTCTGAAGAATTGTCCGTTGAGGAAATGAATATCCGTTTGTCTATCATTCTCATTTCTGTTTCTGAGGAAGCAACCGTTGAAAATGACTCTGTTGTTCATTTTCGTTTCTGAAGAATTGTCCGTTGAGGAAATGAATATCCGTTTGTCTATCATTCTCATTTCCATTTCTGAGGAAGCAACCGTTGAAAATGACTCTGTTGTTCATTTTCGTTTCTGAAGAATTGTCCGTTGAGGAAATGAATATCCGTTTGTCTATCATTCTCATTTCCGTTTCTGAGGAAGCAACCGTTGAAAATGACCCTGTTGTTCATTTTCGTTTCTGAAGAATTGTCCGTTGAGGAAATGAATATCCGTTTGTCTATCATTCTCATTTCCGTTTCTGAGGAAGCATCTGTTGAAAATGACTCCGTTTGTTCATTTTCGTTTCTGAAGATTGTCCGTTAAGGAAATGAATCCCCGTTTGTTTATTCCTTCATTTCCGCTTCTGAAGAATACTCTTTGAGGAAATTGACTCCGTTTGTTCATTTTCGTTCTGAAGAATGTCCGTTAAGGAAATGACAGGATTATGCTCTACATATCTCTGGTGGTTATCTGACACAAAGTCACAAATAGACTCCTACGAATTAATTTCGGGACGAAATTTCCTAAAGTAGGGGAGACTGTAACACCTGTGTTATTTCAACCATCAAGCAAATGCCAAACCAGTGAAATAATGTATTTCATACTTTGGACTTGTATAAATATGTGTATCTTTTGCACATATCAACTCTTGTTCGATTTCAAGCTCTAAATCGCTTTCTGGAAGGTTATACGCGCACTAATGCGTAAATATAACCAGTTTAATGCAACGAACACTCCGGAATAATGAAATAGGCTTAACATACCTTAAATAACCTATACATAACTTAGATATAAGTTTTGGAAGGTTTGGTGTGGTGAAATCAAAGTTTAATCGCTTACAGGGACTAAATTTGACAAACTGCGAAAGTATGCCAATTTGAACTGTAACAGACCTTCCGGAACATGACCATAAGTTAAACATACCATAAATATCCTTTACATAGCTTAGAAATAGGCTTTGAGGGGTTCGGTATGCTAAAATAAACTTTTGGGTCATTCAGGGACTAAAAGTGTCAAAAAGTGCACAAGTTTGCATTTTCGCGCATAACTTACGTTCTGAATACATCTGGACATCCAAAAATTTATGTAAGCATGACTACATTATATTTTAGTGTTCGCCATAAGAAAAATCCATTCGTCGCATCATTTGGTTCGTTTTTCGCGCTTATGCGCATTCCGTCGTAATTAAGCGAACATCGCGTTCGTACGACCAAACGAACCATCATCCGGCATATTTTTGAGTATGTTTTGAGTTCCCTATACTTTAACTTCATTTTAGAGCCTTGAAATGAGGTTAACGGGGTTCAAACGCATCGAAAAAGGCCTTAAACACGTGCAGGGACCATTCCTGCCACTTTTGAAACTTTTCTGAAACTGGGGGGTCAGTGGCGTAGCGCGACTGCCTAGGCCCTCACCGTCGCGCTACGCGACTGCCTAGTCTGGGGCAGAAACATGCAGAAAACTCATTTTTCGCATTTTCGGGACCGGATTCGATGTATCGACAGCTGTTTACAGTTGTTATCCACTCCCAAATCCCTTGCCAAGTGTTGATTCCCTATGGTTAGTGGCAATTTAGGCACCATAACATTCCGACACTTGTACGGACATGATTAAGGCACGATTTTCGACAAACGATCCTAACGGTTCGGGTATTCCTATAAATACCCAACCCACACAACATCAAAACCCACTAGAATTCTGATTTTGAGAGCTCTAAGTTGAAACCATTGTTTCATACCTGAGTTCTTGGATCGGGATTAGCATTCGGGGACCCTTCGTAAGTATTCTTTTGTTCTTTTCCTTATTTTATTGCTTTTCGAGTCCGAAAGTCAAACTTTGTTTGACTTTCAGCGTTGACCAGTAATGGTCAATGCGAAGTTCGTTTGAAATTCGCAACGTGAGTGTAATCACGTTGGTCATAGTCCCTTGGGACTATGCCCACTGATTACCACGTTGTCTAGGGTCGTAGGGTAGGCGATCTGATAAATCGCCTATACCTTCGAACCCGACCCAGTTTGGTCGATCATTAGGATCCGACCAAATACATTAGGTGACCATAGTAGGTTGGGAATAACCTTCCGAGGTTATACCCTATGGTCACATCGTTTAAGTAGTTGTATGATAGGTAGTTTATATGCCTTAGGTAAATTACCAGAATACCCTTTTCATGTATAATTGGTAATTAAGCATATGTAACCTAAACTTTTGTCACTTAACTGATTATGTAACATGTTTAGGCATATAACACTTGTCATAGGACTAGTTAGGCGGTCCGAACGCGTTTCACGCGAACGACGCGTTAAAGTAGCATAAGCTACCTAAACGGGTCGTAATGGGTCGAAAACACTCAGGTTAAGTTTCATTTAGTATGTAGGCTTTGTTAAACCAAATGACACGAGTCTCTACGCTCGTTTGGTTTACAAACCCTAATGCTACCCAATCTTCCGATCTAGGTCCGGTTTATTAACATAGTTACCTATATTAGGTGCCGTTTGATATTCCGCGATCTCTAGCATTGCTTGGTGGTTATCCTAGGACTTCTGAGCAATCTCAAGTGAGTACATAGACCCCTCTTTTACTGTTTTCCAAACTGTTTTGGGGTGGAACACATGTGCCTACTTGTTACTTTCATGCTTTCCAGTTTTCACATCATATACCTGCTATGTTCGTTAGTACATTATAGTACATGATTTCAATACATTTTATGCTATGTATGTCCATTATGTGCATACTTAGTACATTGTTTTACATTGCTTTTCTGTTGCATATGCTTATCCAGCATATGAACACATTATACTACATATTGAACCGTTGTAAACATTTGACTATGTGAACCGTTGTAATCATTTAACTCTGTGATCCGTTGATATCTGTGAACCATTTGTACCTGTGAACCGTTTATATCTGTGAACCGTTTGTATCTGTGATCCGTTGATATCTGTGAACCGTTTGTATCTGTGATCCGTTGATATCTGTGAACCGTTTGTATCTGTGAACCGTTTGTATCTGTGAACCGTTTATATCTGTGAACCGTTTATATCTGTGAACCGTTTGTATATGTGAACCGTTTATATCTGTGAACCATTTGTATCTGTGAACCGTTTGTATCTGCGAACCGTGTGAACCGTATTTGACCATACATAAACATTTCTACTATTGTTAAACATTACTTTGGTGGTTTGGTTTGATTAAATGATTAAGTAACGATGCGTGTGTAATATGATACAAGCATGGTGGATACGCCGCTGGTACTTCCTATATATAAGTGTTTGTATGGTATTACATATCGTAGTGTTATTTGAATCATTTCAGTTTGAGACATATAACATTTTATACAAATAACATACTTTTCACAAGACATTGTTTTACAAACAACTTATCTTTTACAAACTCATTTTACTTGGTTATTCATTTAACCATGCATTATTCACTTATTTATACATATCATCTGAACTCATTGTTTTTCAAATGATTTACAAAACAAAGCAAATTACAAGGTTCATGACTAAACATTTTTCTCAAAAATAAGTCATGGAACCTATTTTCACAAAACCTATGTATCTCACAGGCATTTTTATGCTGACGTACCTATTTTCACATGTGTTTTTCAGGAACTGTTGCATAAGATGATCAAGATACACATAGGCAGACTTGGGCTTTAGTGACAATAAAAGATGCAAGACTAGTTAATTATGTTGTATTTTCTTGTTTGTTAAGACATTGTAACACTTTTAATCAATAAAACGAAACTTCAATTGCCATGGATTTGAAACAATTAATTCTGTTACAACACTCCCCGACATTTCCGCCACGTTTTGTATGTTCTACGTGGTCGGGGTGTGACATCGATCATATCTTCAAGCAAAATAAGTTAAACATGCGACAACGCCGATGGGTCGAGCTCTTGAATGATTATGAATGCGCTATCAAATACCAACCGGGCAAAGCCAATGTTGTGGCCGACGCCCTCAGTCGAAAGGGTACTACACCTAAGCGCGTGCGAGCGTTACAACTTACCATCCAATCTAGTCTTCCTACTCACATATGAGATGCTCAGGTTGAAGCATTGAAAGCAGAGAACATCAGGGCGGAATCCCTACGAGGATCAAGGAAACGGTTAGAACAAAAGGAAGACGACGCCTACTATGTAAATAGGCGCATCTGGGTTCCACTCTATGGTAATCTACATGAGCTTGTGATGGATGAGGCACACAAGTCTCGTTATTCATTACATCCTGGTTCGAATAAGATGTACCACGATCTCAAGACTACGCATTGGTGGCCTAGTATGAAAGCCAACATAGCAACCTACGTCAGTAAATGTTTGACTTGTGTGAGAGTCAAGATTGAATATCAGAAACCATCAGGCCTACTCCAAGAACCAGAGATCCCGACATGGAAATGGGAGCAAATTTCCATGGATTTCGTTACTGGCCCGCCCAGATCTCAACGCGGAAATGACACTATTTGGGGTGATAGTGGATCGATTGACCAAGTCTGCACATTTTCTGGCTATCAAGGAAACGGATAAGTTTTCTACCCTAGCAGAAATCTACCTAAAGGAAGTAGTATCAGGGCAAGGAGTGCCAACCTCCATCATTTCTGATCGTGACTCACGTTTTACATCTGAATTGTGGCAAGCTATGCACAAGTCCTTTGGTTCTCGATTAGACATGAGCACGGCATATCATCCACAGACGGATGGGCAATCTGAACGCACCATCCAAACTTGAAGACAGGCTTAGGGCATATGTGATTGATTTTGGTAACGGCCGGGAGCGACTTCTACCCCTAGTAGAATTTTCGTATAATAACAGCTACCACACCAGTATCCAGGCCGCTCCATTTGAGGCATTGTACGGACGTAAATTCCGATCACCTCTTTGTTGGGAAGAAGTTGGTGACAGTCAAATCACTGGCCCAGAACTTGTAGTAGATACAACCGAGGGGATTGCTCAGATACGACAATGAATGGCGACAGCTCGTGACCGTCAGAAAAGCTATGCTGATAAGCGAAGGAAACCACTCGAGTTCCAGGTTGGGGATCGAGTGCTACTTAAAATCTCACCTTGGAAAGGAGTAGTTCGTTTTGGAAAACGAGGCAAACTCAATCCGCGTTATGTCGGACCGTTCGAAATCATTGAGAAAATTGGCAAAGTCGCTGACAAGTTGAATCTACTGGCAGAGCTCAGCGGAGTTCACAACGTATTCCATGTGTCGAATCTGAAGAAGTGTCTGTCAGATGAGACCCTCATAGTTCCTCTCAAGGAGCTCACTATCGACGATCAGCTGCGATTCATCGAGGAACCAGTAGAGATTACCGATCGAGATGTTAAGGTTCTCAAGCGTACCAGAATACCTCTTGTTCGAGTTCGTTGGAACTCCCGTCGTGGCCCAGAGTATACCTGGGAACGAGAAGACCAAATGAAACACAAGTATCCCCAGTTGTTTGAGAAAAGTGCAACCACTACTGAGGCTGAAGCTACTGCGGAATTTCGGGACGAAATTCCAAACCAACGGGGGGATGATGTGACACCCCAGGAAAACCAGGAAACCACGCAACTTACCTAGCTTCCTCAGTAACCCTCATAATTACATGTATCCGTACGATTAACTAATATTAAATTGTGCTTAATGATTGTGCAGAAATTTGACTAAATGGACCTGAATATTTTCCTAAGTGTTGGGAATTAAAAGTGTTACAAAAAGTTACATAAAAGACACTATATGGAACAACTTGGCACTTTAACGAACCGGTATCTAACCGAACAACCGGACACTACCCGGAACACCAAAATTTTGGCAGAAACATTGTTTTATCATTTCTTGACTAGTTATGGTCCCCGAATACCCCAATACATTGTATAATGCACCATACACATAATACACTAGATTTTTACACTTAACTTCCACTAGTTACCTACTTACCATTACAATTTACACTTGGACCCCCTCCCCCCTTATATTTCCGGTCACATGGTGTGGCCCCACTTGTGATCCCCAAAATCCTACAAGATATTATGGGATATTACTTGATTTTACTAGATATTGCATAGATTTCCCTTGATACCCTATAGATTTTCTTTAGATTATAAGTAACCTACCTATCATCAAAAATTTACAAATAACCCCCCCCCCTTCAAAACTTACGGCCCATAAGAGGGACCCCACACCATATCCCACTAGATTTTAATCCTTTATTTTATTTGGATCTTGCTTGTTTACTTGGACATGATATTGAGGGAAAGATTACAAGTATGGTTCATGTGATCTCCAAATTATTTTCATATCTCACAACTCACTTCACCACTCCACTCCCTCAACTCCTCTCTCTCTATCTCTCTCTCGGCCATAGAAGGTTCCGCCATCACCACCACCTTGCAACCTTCACCAATCCATTTTCAAGCTTAATTCAAGTACTAGAAGGTGATTCATGGAGCTTGAAGCTTGTGAATCATCAAGGAGCTTTCATCACTTGCATTCATTCATCATTTTCATCATCTTTTTCTCTTGTGTTCTTCCCTAGCTTAAAGCTAGTTGTAAGTTCTTGATTAACCCTTGTTTACTTCTACTTTAATGGATAAAAGATGTGGTATGTTGATTATCACTAGAACCCTAAAAGACATGAACATAAATCTTGAACATAAAGATGAAATATGATGAAATGTTGTTAGTATAATGTTGTTAAATACATGTATGGCACTTGATTGTTTATTTCTTGATAATATGATGTTTATCATCATATGGAACTTGTTAGAAGGTGTTGTGATCATATGTGTGTGTTTTAGTAACATTTAAGTGATTAACAGCATGCTGAGTAACATCTACAGCCAACTTCAGTTGGCTGTAAACGTACCGTTATAAATCGAAAAATTGATTTTCTGAAGTCTAAGTTATGTGTTTTCTAAAAACGAATCAAATGGCACTGGAATCATATTTTTTTGAGGCCGTTTACTATTTTTAAAGGTCCGTTTTGTACAGCAGAAAAAGCAGTGTTTTTACTGCAGACAATGTGTGTTATGTTTTTCGTTATAACTTGAAATCTGTGTAGAATTAGCTCATGAAATTTGTACTGTAGATGACCACTGATGTCGTTGTAATGTTCCAACTGGAATTTCATCAATCGGACTTACGATGAATTTTAAATGAATTATTCCGTGGACTGCAGTCAGAAAGTGACGAATCTGATTGCAGTCAGAAAGTGACGAATCTGATTGCAGTCCGGTAAATGATTTTTTTATAAAATATTGATAATTAATTGGATCCCGATATTTTTACACAATAATAATTTTATTGTTTAAAATATTCTGTAAAAAATTGGGAATTTTTGGAGTAAGTTAACTACTTTATTAAAATTCTCGAAAACGGCCCAGTTTTGAATGCTAAAGCTGAAACGACATAAGTAGTAATTTGCATGTCTAAATGTCGGGTAGGTTATCAGAGAATGATCTAACGTGTTATATGTCAATCAAAGTGTTATGTGCAATATCGTATGTTTGCTTTCGAATGGGTATATATAGGATGTTTATATGGGCGTGAAATGTTAACGTGAGTGCGTACTATGTGATAAATGCGTGTAGGAACTTTGTGTTGTATTTAAACTATTAACAAACTAAATGGTTATCATATTAGGACATGATTGACCAACCCTGACCGTTAGCTATTTTAAGAGTTCAACCGAGCAACCAAAGGTGAGTTCACACTATTTCTAAGGCATGGGATTCCCGGTGGTTGGGAATGGGTTAAAGAACTAAAACGGAACCTGCATATCCTCCTTGGGTAGGATATGTACCGCCATCCTCCATGGGTAGGATGCCAATATTAATCCTGCATATTCTCCTTGAGTAGAATACGTACGTTCGTCCTCCTTGGGTAGGACAACAATCTTAAACTACTAGCCAAAACTCTATCACCTAAGTCCCTCATTTTATATCGACTTAATCGCCGAGGAAGATGGCGAGCGGGTCATTAGTTAATAGCGCTATTAGGTTTGACAAACCTCACACGGTGCCGGTCAGACGGGCGTGTACTAATAGATCATGGCAAACAATCAATGATGATAGACATTGACTTAGGGCACAACTTACTTTCGTCAGTAGTCGATATGGTAACAGTCTAGTGGTTCACATGGGGAAGCCCCCACTGATTATGGATATGGTTTGGGGAAAAACAAAGATACTGGTTAACTCGTGGTCTACGAAACCACATATGGTTTCCAAAACAAACTTCTAAAACTAAACAACCAACTGTGAACTCGCTCAACTTTGTTGTTGACTCCCTGTTACATGCCTTGCAGGTCGTTAGGTATTTATGAAGCTTGCACAGGGAGGAGTGGTCGTTGTGGGACATGGTCTGTTGAGTCCCATGTCAAACTTTTAAACTTTATGAACTTATTACTTATGTTTGGGCTTTACAATTTATGCTTCCGCTGTTAACTTAAAGTTGGTTACTTTCTTTTGGACACCAATTATATTGTGGTTGGTTTTATTTACTTAATTACGTTGTTCAATATGATTGGTGGCTTGATCCTGGTCATGTCACGCCCCCAAGCGGTGATACTCCGCTTGTGGATTTTGGGGGTGTGACAGATTGGTATCAGAGTCATTGGTTATAGTGAACTTGGTTTTAAAAAGGGAAAAGCTTTTTGACAAAACCAGACTATAACCTGTACAGTGCTCAACGATCCACAACGACGCTTCGCTCCACGTGCAAGACTCGACACAATAGGTGGTATGATGTATGTTTATATTGTCTGTTTGATAGTTCACATAGTGCATTAGTTAACGTGATAACTGCTATTTGAGCCATGTGTGCTTACTCTCTTCTGTCGTCCCACGCTTACACACTTTCGCGACACTTTTCTCACTTACGTTGCTTTGTTGTGAAGATCATGAGTGGACGTTTGAACTTGACTCAAGCCCAGCTGACGGCTCTAATCAACGAACGAGTGGCTGAGGCACTCACAGCTGTCCCTGCAGGAGGTATAACCTGCCATATCAACCCATCTTAGGACGTTTAGATCCTACCCTCGCTAACCAGCTCTTGTGCTTAACCTTGTCTTTTATTCTCGTGCCACAGGCCAACATGCTCAACCTCCCGTATGTACGTTCAAAACATTCATGGATTGCCGACCTAGTACTTTTAGCGGCACAGAAGGAGCTGTAGGTCTTCTTCACTGGTTCGAGAAGATTGAGTCCGTTTTTGAGATTTGTTAATGCCCCGAAGCTCGTAGGGTGAAATTTGCTACTGGAACACTCGAAGGTGTTGCGTTAACCTGGTGGAAAGCACAGGTTCAACTGCTAGGGCTGGCGGTTGCTAATGTCACCCCATGGAACGACTTCAAATATTTGATCAAAGAAGAGTACTGTAGTCGTGACGACATCCACATGCTAGAGGTGGAAATTTTCAATTTGAAGATGACGAGGTCTGAAATCGAGGCATACACAAAGAGATCGAACGAATTAGCTATCTTGTGTCCTACTATGGTGGATCCTCCTATCAAGCGTATCAAGCTGTACCTTAAGGGTTTTGTGCCAGAAATTCAGAGCCACATGACCTCAGCTAATCTTGGCACCATTCAACAAATCATCCGGTTGGCTCATCGTCTCACTGATCAGGCAGTTGAGCAGAACAAGCTGCCCAAGCGTATTAGCGCTACTACTACTTCTGATGCTCCCAGTGATAACAAGCGCAAGTGGGATGGAAATTCGGGCAAGGGTTCTACTTCAGTTCAGTCTCAGTCCCAGCAGCGAAAGACAAATGAATACAGGAGCCCCAGTCAGCAGTCTTCTGGGAATCAAGGTCAGGGTGGATACAGGGGAAATCACCCTAAGTGCAATCGATGTAATTTGCACCACAGCGGGCCATGCAACAAGGTTCGTTGTCAGAGATGTAACAAGCTGGGTCATGAAGCCAAGGATTGCAGGAGCTCACGTCCTGCGAATCAGAATCGTCAACAGCAGCCACAAGCCCCACAGAATCAACAGCAGCAGCAACAGCAGGGTAACAGGGGATGTTATCAGTGTGGTGCTGAAGGTCACTTCAAGAGAAACTGCTGCCAGTTGAACCAGAAACAGAACAACAACAACAACAACAATCAGGGGAACGGAAACAATAATGGAGGAAACAATGATGGCAATGGAGCCAGGGGACGTGTTTTCGTGCTGGGTCAGGGTGACGCGAGGAATGATCCCAATGTTGTGATGGGTAAGTTTCTTCTGGATGATTTCTCTGTTACTGTTTTATTCGATTCGGGTGTCGATACTAGTTATGTGTCCCTAAAAGTTAGACAAATGCTTAAGTGCACCCCGACACTTTTGAACACCAAACACATGGTAGAGCTAGCAAACGGTAAAAGTTTAGAGGCCACACACATAGTTAAGGGTTGTAATCTTGTTCTTGCTGATCAGACCTTTTCTATCGACCTCATCCCCATCATTCTGGGTAGTTTCGACGTTGTTATTGGGATGGATTGGTTATCTCATCAGCAAGCGGAAATTCTTTGCAACGAGAAGATTGTCCGCATCCCTCGTTCTGGTGAAGAACCCCTCGTGATTCATGGTGACAAGAGTGGTGTAGTTGTAGGCATCATCTCTTTCCTTAAGGACCAGAAGTGTTTGCGAAAGGGCCACACTGCTATCCTAGCCCTCGTTTCTGATACATCCTCAAAAGAAAGGAAGATAGAAGACATACCTATTGTACGTGATTTTCATGAGGTATTTCCTGAGGAATTACCTGGTCTTCCGCCTCATCGTCAAGTCAAGTTTCAAATCGAGCTAACTCCTGGAGCAGCACCCATAGCTCGTGCGCCTTATCGCTTAGCCCCATCAGAACTAGAAGAATTGTCCACTCAATTGCAAGACCTCTTGGACAAGGGTTTTATTCGTCCTAGCTCTTCGCCCTGGGGAGCTCCAGTCTTGTTTGTGAGGAAGAAAGACGGTACTTTCAGAATATGTATTGACTATCACGAACTCAACAAGGTGACTGTGAAGAATCGTTATCCCCTCCCACGTATTGATGACCTATTCGACCAGCTGCAAGGGTCGAGCTTCTACTCTAAGATTGACCTGAGCTCAGGTTACCATCAACTGAGAGTCCGAGATGAGGATATCTCTAAAACAACATTCAAGACTCGTTATGGGCATTATGAGTTTCTGGTTATGCCTTTCGGATTGACGAATGCACCTGCGGTCTTCATGGATCTCGTGAACCGAGTGTGCATACCTTACCTGGATAAGTTTGTCATTGTATTCATCGACGACATCCTGATCTATTCTAAGAGTCAGGAGGAACACGAACGACACCTGAGACTTATTTTGGAACTTCTTCGAACAGAGCAGTTGTATGCCAAATTTTCGAAATGTGACTTCTGGCTTCGCGAAGTCCACTTTCTAGGCCACGTGGTAAACAAGGATGGGATTCATGTTGATCCACCCAAGGTTGAATCGATCAAGAACTGGCCTGCACCCCGTACACCAACAGAAATCTGCTAATTCTTGGGTTTGGCAGGATATTACAGAAGGTTTATCAAGGATTTCTAAAAGATTGCACAACCTCTCACTTCACTGACTCAGAAGGGTGTCACCTATCGTTGGGGTGATGTACAGGAGCCCGCATTTCAGTACTTAAAGGAGAGACTTTGTAGCGCGCCTATTCTTTCATTACCTGAAGGCACATATGATTTTGTGGTTTATTGCGACGCGTCCATACAAGGATTGGGTTGTGTGTTGATGGAACGGAACAAGGTCATTGCCTATGCATCGCGCCAACTTAAGGTTCACGAAATGAATTACACTACTCACGATCTGGAGCTGGGAGCAGTTGTTTTCGCACTTAAGATATGGAAACATTACATGTACGGTACCAAATGCACCATTTACACCGATCACAGGAGTCTCGAGCATATCTTCAAGCAAAAGGAGTTAAACATGCGACAACGTCGATGGGTCGAGCTCTTGAATGATTATGAATGCGCTATCAAATACCACCCGGGCAAAGCCAATGTTGTGGTCGACGCCCTCAGTCGAAAGGATACTACACCTAAGCGCGTGCGAGCGTTACAACTTACCATCCAATCTAGTCTTCCTACTCACATACGAGATGCTCAGGTTGAAGCATTGAAAGCAGAGAACATCAGGGTGGAATCCCTACGAGGATCAAGGAAACGGTTAGAACAAAAGGAAGACGACGCCTACTATGTAAATAGGCGCATCTGGGTTCCACTCTATGGTAATCTACATGAGCTTGTGATGGATGAGGCACACAAGTCTCGTTATTCAGTACATCCTGGTTTGAATAAGATGTACCACGATCTCAAGACTAAGCATTGGTGGCCTAGTATGAAAGCCAACATAACAACCTACGTCAGTAAATGTTTGACTTGTGCGAGAGTCAAGATTAAATATCAGAAACCATCAGGCCTACTCCAACAACCAGAGATCCCGACATGGAAATGGGAGCAAATTTCCATGGATTTCGTTACTGGCCTGCCTAGATCTCAACGCGGAAATGACACTATTTGGGGTGATAGTGGATCAATTGACCAAGTCTGCACATTTTCTGGCTATCAAGGAAACGGATAAGTTTTCTACTCTTGCAGAAGTCTACCTAAAGGAAGTAGTATCAGGGCATGGAGTGCCAACCTCCATCATTTCTGATAGTGACTCACGTTTTACATCTGAATTGTGGCAAGCTATGCACAAGTCCTTTGGTTCTCGATTAGACATGAGCACGGCATATCATCCATAGACGGATGGGCAATCTGAACGCACCATCCAAACTTGAAGACATGCTTAGGGCATGTGTGATTGATTTTGGTAACGGCCGGGAGCGACATCTACCCCTAGCAGAAATTTTGTATAATAATAGCTACCACACCAGTATCCAGTCCGCTCCATTTGAGGCATTGTACGGACGTAAATGCCGATCACCTCTTTGTTGGGCAGAAGTTGGTGACAGTCAAATCACTGGCCCAGAACTTGTAGTAGATACAACTGAGAGGATTGCTCAGATACGACAACGAATGGCGACAGCTCGTGACCGTCAGAAAAGCTATGCTGATAAGCGAAGGAAACCACTCGAGTTCCAGGTTGGGGATCGAGTGCTACTTAAAATCTCACCTTGGAAAGGAGTAGTTCGTTTTGGAAAACGAGGCAAACTCAATCCGCGTTATGTCGGACCGTTCGAAATCATTGAGAAAATTGGCAAAGTCGCTGACAAGTTGAATCTACTGGCAGAGCTCAGCGGAGTTCACAACGTATTCCATGTGTCGAATCTGAAGAAGTGTCTGTCAGATGAGACCCTCATAGTTCCTTTCAAGGAGCTCACTATCGACGATCAGCTGCGATTCATCGAGGAACCAGTAGAGATTACCGATCGAGATGTTAAGGTTCTCAAGCGTACCAGAATACCTCTTGTTCAAGTTCGTTGGAACTCCCGTTCGTGGCCCAGAGTATACCTGGGAACGAGAAGACCAAATGAAACACAAGTATCCCCAGTTGTTTGAGAAAAGTGCAACCACTACTGAGGCTGAAGCTACTGTGGAATTTCGGGACGAAATTCCAAACCAACGGGGGGATGATGTGACACCCCAGGAAAACCAGGAAACCACGCAACTTACCAGGGGTAGAATGTGACAACCCTCATAATTACATGTATGCGTGCGATTAACTAATATTAAATTGTGATTAATGATTGTGCATAAATTTGACTAAATGGTCCTGAATATTTTCCTAAGTGTTGGGAATTAAAAGTGTTACAAAAAGTTTCATAAAAGACACTATACGGAACAACTTGGCACTTTAACGAACCGGTATCTAACCGAACAACCGGACACTACCCGGAACACCAAAATTTTGGCAGAAACATTGTTTTATCATTTTTTGACTAGTTATGGTTCCCAAATACCCCAACACATTGTCTAATGCACCATACACATAATACACTAGATTTTTACACTTAACTTCCACTAGTTACCTACTTACCATTACAATTTACACTTGGACCCCCTCCCCCCTTATATTTTCGGTCACATGGTGTGGCCCCACTTGTGATCCCCAAAATCCTACAAGATATTATGGGATATTACTTGATTTTACTAGATATTGCATAGATTTCCCTTGATATCCTATAGATTTTCTTTAGATTATAAGTAACCTACCTATCATCAAAAATTTACAAATAACCCCCCCCCCTTCAAAACTTACGGCCCATAAGAGGGACCCCACACCATATCCCACTAGATTTTAATCCTATATTTTATTTGGATCTTGCTTGTTTACTTGGACATGATATTGAGGGAAAGATTACAAGTATGGTTCATGTGATCTCCAAATTATTTTCAGATCTCACAACTCACTTCACCACTCCACTCCCTCAACTCCTATCTCTCCCTCTCGGCCATAGAAGGTTCCGCCACCACCACCACCTTGCAACCTTCACCAATCCATTTTCAAGCTTAATTCAAGTACTAGAAGGTGATTCATGGAGCTTGAAGCTTGTGAATCATCAAGGAGCTTTCATCACTTGCATTCATTCATCATTTTCATCATCTTTTTCTCTTGTGTTCTTCCCTAGCTTAAAGCTAGTTGTAAGTTCTTGATTAACCCTTGTTTACTTCTACTTTAATGGATAAAAGATGTGGTATGTTGATTATCACTAGAACCCTAAAAGACATGAACATAAATCTTGAACATAAAGATGAAATATGATGAAATGTTGTTAGTATAATGTTGTTAAATACATGCATGGCACTTGATTGTTGATTTCTTGATAATATGATGTTGATCATCATATGGAACTTGTTAGAAGGTGTTGTGATCATATGTGCGTGTTTTAGTAACATTTAAGTGATTAACAGCATGCTGAGTAACATCTACAGCCAACTTCAGTTGGCTGTAAACGGACCGTTATAAATCAAAAAATTGATTTTCTGAAGTCTAAGTTATGTTTTTTCGAAAAATGAATCAAATGGCACTGGAATCATATTTTTTTGAGGCCGTTTACTATTTTTAATGGTCCGTTTTGTACAGCAGAAAAAGCTGTGTTTTTACTGCAGAAAATGTGTGTTATGTTTTTCGTCATAACTTGAAATCTGTGTAGAATTAGCTCATGAAATTTGTACTGTAGATGACCACTGATGTCATTGTAATGTTCCAACTGGAATTTCATCAATCGGACTTACGATGAATTTTAAATGAATTATTCCGCGGACTGCAGTCAGAAAGTGACGAATCTGATTGCAGTCAGAAAGTGACGAATCTGATTGCAGTCCGGTAAATGATTTTTTTATAAAATATTGATAATTAATTGGATCCCGATATTTTTACACAATAATAATTGGATTGTTTAAAATATTCTATAAAAATTTGGGAATTTTTGGAGTAAGTTAACTATTTTATTAAAATTCCCGAAAACAGCCCAGTTTTGAATGCTAAAGCTGAAACGACATAAGTAGTAATTTGCATGTCTAAATGTCGGGTAGGTTATCTGAGAATGATCGAACGTGTTATATGTCAATCAAAGTGTTATGTGCAATATCGTATGTTTGCTTTCGAATGGGTATAGATGGGATGTTTATATGGGCGTGAAATGTTAACGTGAGTGCGTGCTATGTGATAAATACGTGTAGGAACTTTGTGTTGTATTTAAAACTATTAACAAACTAAATGGTTATCATATTAGGACATGATTGACTAACCCTGACCGTTAGCTATTTTAAGAGTTCAACCGAGCAACCAAAGGTGAGTTCACACTATTTCTAAGGCATGAGATTCCCGGTGGTTGGGAATGGGTTAAAGAACTAAAACGGAACCTGCATTTCCTCCTTGGGTAGGATATGTACCACCATCCTCCATGGGTAGGATGCCAATATTAATCCTGCATATTTTCCTTGAGTAGAATACGTACGTTCGTCCTCTATGGGTAGGACAACAATCTTAAAATTTTAGCCAAAACTCTATCACCTAAGTCCCTCATTTTATATCGACTTAATCGCCGAGGCCGATGGCGAGCGGGTCATTAGTTAATAGTGCTATTAGGTTTGACAAACCTCACACCGTGTCGGTCAGACGGACGTGTACTAATGGATCATGGCAAACAGTCAATGATGATAGACATTGACTTAGGGCACAACTTACTTTCGTCAATAGTCGATATGGTAACGGTCTAGTGGTTCACATGGGGAAGCCCCCACTGATTATGGATATGGTTTGGGGAAAAACAAAGATACTGGTTAACTCGTGGTCTACGAAACCACATATGGTTTCCAAAACAAACTTCTAAAACTAAACAACCAACTGTGAACTCGCTCAACTTTGTTGTTGACTCCCTGTTACATGCCTTGCAGGTCGTTAAGTATTTATGGAGCTTGCACAGGGAGGAGTGGTCGTTGTGGGACATGGACTGTTGAGTCCCATGTCAAACTTTTAAACTTTATGAACTTATTACTTATGTTTGGGCTTTACAATTTATGCTTCCGCTGTTAACTTAAAGTTGGTTACTTTCTTTTGGACACCAATTATATTGTGGTTGGTTTTATTTACTTAATTACGTTGTTCAATATGATTGGTGGCTTGATCCTGGTCATGTCACGCCTCCAAGCGGTGATACTCCGCTTGTGGATTTTGGGGGTGTGACAAGGAGCATCAGAAGTAGTGGCACTAATACGTTTAGGCAGCTTGTTCTGCTCGACTGCCTGATTAGTGAGGCGGTGGGACAGTCGTATGATCTGCTGGATCGTGGGAAGGTTAGCTGAAGTTACCATGCTTTAGATCTCTGGGACTAACCCTTTGATGTAGAGCTCGATACTCTTGTAAGTAGGATTTGACATGTTGGGACACAATGCAGCCAATTCATTAGAGCGCTTCGTGTAGGCCTCAATTTCTGACCCTACCATCTTAAGGTCGTAGTATTCCACCTCCAACTTATGAATGTCATCACGATGGCAGCATTCTTCTTTGATCAGCTCTTTAAAGTCGTTCCAGGGGTGGCATCAGCAGCTGCCAATCCTAACATCTGTACCTGTGCGTTCCACCAGGAGAGCGCACCACCTTCCAGTGTTCTAGTTGCAAACTTCACCCTACTAGCTATAGGGCACACACATATCTCAAAAACAGATTCGATCTTCTCAAACTAGTGGAGAAGACCTACAGCTCCTTCGGTGCCACTGAAGGTACTAGGTCGACAGTCCATGAAGGTCTTGAACGTACACACTCGGGGCTGAGCATTTTGACCTGTCGCGCGAGAAAGAAAGGATAAGGTTAAGCAAGAGAGAGGATTACGAGAGTATGATCTAAACATCCTAGGATAGGTCGAAATAGCAGGTTGTACCTCCTACTTGAGCTGCTGCGAGAGCCTCAGTAACTCGTTCGTTGATTAGAGCTGTTAGTTGGGCTTGAGTCAAGTTGAGACGTCCACTCATGATCTTCACATCGAGAAAAGCACAAGTAAGAACGGTGACGTAGAGGTGTGAAAAGTATGAGATGACAGAAGAGAGCAAGCACACGGGGTTTCAAGCAACAGTTGTTACGTTAAATAAGCATACCCTGAATAATGCACTAAATAATCTAACAGGAAGGCAATACAAACAAAAACCATATCACCTATAGTGTTGAGTCTTGCACGTGGAGCGAAGCGTCGTTGTGGATCATTGAGCACTGAACAGGTTATAGTCTGGTTTTTTTTATCAAAAAGCTTTTTCCCTTTTTAAAACCAAGTTCACTATAACCAATGGCTCTGATACAAATCTGTCACACCCCCAAAATCCACAAGCGGAGTATCACCGCATGGAGCATGACATGACCAGGATCCAGCCACCAATCATATTGAACAATATAAATAATTAAATAGATACGAATCCAAACCAAACAATATAATCGGTGTCAAAACAATTTAACCAAGTCTAAGTTATTAGCGGAAGCATTAGGTTCAAAACCAAAACATAAGTTTAAAGTTCGTAAGTTTATGATGAACACACAACGGTCCATGTTCCACAACGAATCCTCTCGTGTAAGCTCCTGCAATGTACCTAACGACATGCAAGGCATGTAACAACGAATCAACAATAATGTTGAGGGAGTTCACTGTTGGTTGTCATATTTTAAAGTTATTCCAAAAACCTTAAGTTGTTTCAAAACCAAGAGTTATCCAGTTCCTTGTTTCCCAAACCAGATACCGTGGGGGCTACCCCATGTTGTAAACCACTAGACCCGTTACCATATCGACTACTGACTGGAGTCATGTTTATGTGCCATGCGTCAATGTCTATCATCATTGACTAAGTGCCCAAGTACATTAGTCCATTCCCATCCTCTGCAGCACTGTGTGAGGCTTGTCAAACCTAATAGCGCTATTTAACTAATGACCCATTCGCCATTGGCCCGGGGATTAAGTCGATATAAAATTGAGGGACTTCATGATAAAGATTTGTCTAGTAAGTTAAATGTTGTCAATACCGAAAGAGTTTACATCATTTACATACTGGAGAAACAATTTGTGACAACTCGAGTTTCCGACTTTCATTTTCGCATTTAGTGCACGTTGACTTTGATTGTGTAGATGTTTAACTTGTTTAACTTGTAACTGTACACGTTATTTTTTTATATATTTTATGAACGCATTGTGGTTGCATGATTTTGTGTTTGGTTGCATAACATGAAACATCTGTTAAAAACTTAAACTGTTTAACACACGAAAGGACCCGACGAAACAGACTATTTCGCCATATGCATCCCGACGAAACAGATGTGTTTCGCCATCAAGCAACTTGACGAAACAGTGTGTTTCGCCATAGAACTTCACGACGAAACTGATTTGTTTCGCCGGCCCACTGATTCGCAAAGCCCATTAAGGGCCCAGAACGGTAATTCGTGTATATTAACGTAAACCGACTCTCTGTTTCACATTTTGAACAAAAATAGAAACCCTAGAACTCTCCATTTTGAAAAGGCGATAACTATCTCCCACCATCATCTTTCTCTCTTGAATCCTCCCGTGTTCATCCCGGATATCTCGGTTAGTGCGTGCTCGTCTAATCGGTTTCTTTGTTCTTTGTTTTCTTTATACATGTTGTGTATATGCTTGATTTCTGGATTATAGGAGTATATGTGTATGATGAATACTTAGGGTTTCATGAACCTCTCAATGATTATGCATGTTAGCGGGTATGCATAGAGTATGGATTTTGTGAGTGTTGTTTTGTGATGATTACATGATTTTATTGATGATGATGATGATATGATCCGTGTTGCACTGATGGTTCAGTTTTGATGCATAGATAAATGGTTAGTAACATAAGACTCATTATATTGAGCGAGGATTGAACGTTTTCTGTAAAACTGTTGTATCGGCGATTAGGGTTTCTGTGTTATCCGAATCTGCTGTTACTGATGTCTGCGAAATTGACATCCGACGAAACAGAACCCTCGGCGAAACAGAAAGTGTTTCGCCAAGAGTGATCGACGAAATTGAATTGTGTTTCGCCAAAATAAGACCCCGACGAAACAAAACGTGTTTCGTCAAATGTGTGTTTCGCCAATATCTGTGTTTCGCCAAAATGTGTATTTCGCCGAACAGTTAATCTGCGCAGTAACTTGAGTTAATTCTGTTAAGTGTTAACTGGGTTAGTTAACTGCTGTTAAGTGTAACCATATTGTACATGACTGTGTTTACGTGTTGCATGCTTATACATGAACAACTTGAATGCAAACTAATTATGTATTCGTACATACCTTAGGACGTGATTGATTAACCGTGAGCACATACTTAGCATACCGAGCGAAACAAGGTGAGTTCACACTCTTACAAAGGCATGGGATTCCCGGGGTTGGGAATGGGATTGGAGGAATGAATTTGTACTTACAATGTTACTAGACTATCTACCATCGTCCTCGGTTGTGAAGGACACATACGTAAAACCTACGTATACTTGTACACATCACTGTCCTCGGTTGTGAAGGGCACTTACGTAAAACCTACGTAAACTAATACTCATTACTGCCTCGGGTTGTGTCAGGCACTTACGTAAAACCTACGTAAACCCCCGCGTACCCCTGTCCTCGGTGGTGAAGGACACTTACGTAAAACCTACGTAAAACTTTGTACGTACTACTGTTCTCGGTAAGAAGAACACTTATGGTTACAAGTAGTCTAGTGTATATGCAAACATGGGAAGCCCCCACTAATAGAACGTACTATCGGCCCAGTGTAGCCGCACGTTACGAAACGAACTTGCATTTACGAACTTACTTACTGTGAACTCGCTCAACTAGTTGTTAACTCTCTGTTACATGCCTTGCAGGACCATAGGTACATTTGGAGCTTGCACGGGAGGCACGGTCGTTGTGGATATGGATCGTGAATGTGTTGTTAAACATTATAACATTTTGTACTTAAACTTATGTTGGGTTTTACTTTAAATGCTTCCGCTACACACTTGTTTATATTGGTTTTGTAAACACCTTTGGTAGTGATGAATTACTTTTGATATTCATACTTGTTCAATATGATTGGTGGCTTGATCCTGGTCATGTCACGCCTCCAAGCGGTGGTACTCCGCGTGTGGATTTTGGGGGTGTGACAAATTGGTATCAGAGCCATTGGTTATAGAGAACTCGGTTTTAATAAGGGGAAAACATTTTTATTAAAACCAGACTATAACCGAAACAGTGCTCAACGATCCACAACGACGCCTCGCTCCACGTGCAAGACTCAACATTATAGGTAATATGGTATATGTCTTATTGCCTACTTGCTAGAATTGCATAGAACTTTGCTCCGGGTATGCTTAGGTTAACTTAACACTATTGCAAGAGAACACTTGTGTGATTATTCTCTTTTGTTATCGCACTGTTCGCGAACCTCTCTCACTTACGTCATATTTGCTGTGAAGATCATGTCTGGACGCATTAACATGACGCAAGCCCAACTGACGGCTCTTATTAACGAACAAGTCGCTGCGGCAGTTGCAGCCGCACAAGCAGGAGGTCAACCACATGTTTGTACCTTCAAAACGTTCATGGACTGTCGTCCCAGTACTTTTAGTGGCACGGAAGGAGCGGTTGGACTCCTCCATTGGTTTGAAAAGCTCGAGTCCGTATTTGAAATGTGCGAATGCCCTGAGGCTCGCAGGGTGAAGTACGCCACTGGTACTTTAGAAGGCATTGCGCTGACTTGGTGGAATGCGCAAGTTCAGATGTTAGGGTTGGCTGTTGCTAACGCCACACCCTGGAACGGTTTCAAGGAATTGATTAAAGAGGAATACTGTAGTCGTGATGATATTCATAAGCTGGAGGTAGAGTTTTACCACTTGAAAATGACGGGGTCAGAAATTGAAGTGTACACCAGAAGATCGAATGAGTTGGCTATTCTGTGTCCTACTATGGTGGACCCTCCCATTAAGCGTATCGAACTGTATCTCAATGGTCTGGTGCCGGAGATTCAAAGCCACGTAACTTCAGCGAATCTGGGCACTATTCAACAGATCGTCAAGCTAGCTCATCGCCTCACTGATCAGGCAGTGGAACAGAACAGGCTGCCTAAACGTATCAGCACTACTACTACTACTGCTACTGTTTCAGCAACTACTCCTGCTACCCTCAGTGTAAACAAGAGAAAATGGGAGGGGGATTCCAGCAAAGGTTCAGCTTTGGTACAGTCTCAAGTTCAGCAGCGAAAGACTGACGACTATCAGAGCTTAAGTCAGCAATCTTCGGGCAGTCACAGGCAGGGTGGTTATCGAGGAAACCTCCCAAGGTGTAACAACTGTAACAGGCATCACAGTGGCCAGTGCAACAAGGGTCGTTGTCAGAGGTGCCTCAGGATGGGCCATGAGGCCAAGGATTGTAGGAGCCCACGGCCTGTAATTCAGAATCAACAGCAGCAGCAAACGCAGCAGAACCAACAACAGGGTAACAAAGGATGTTTTCATTGTGGTGCTGAAGGCCACTTCAAAAGACACTGCCCTCAGTTAAACCGAAACCAGAACAACAACAACCAGGGAAATGGGAACAACAACAACAATAATCAGGGCACTGGGAACAACAATGGGGGAAACAACAACAACAATGGTGCAAAGGGTCGTTTATTTGTGATTGGTCAGAGTGACGCAAGGAACGATCCTAATGTGGTTACGGGTAAGTTTCTTCTCGACGACTTTTATGTTACCGTATTATTTGATTCGGGTGCGGATACCAGTTATATGTCTCTGAACGTTAGTCAAATGCTTAAACGCGCACCAACACTTTTGAACACCAAACATGTCGTAGAGTTAGCTAACGGTAAAAGTCTAGAGGCCACACACATAGTTCAGGGTTGTAATCTTATCCTCGCTGGTCAGACTTTCTCTATCGATCTCATTCCTATAACTCTGAGTAGCTTTGATATCGTCATTGGTATGGATTGGTTATCCCAACAGCAAGCAGAGATCCTATGCAAGGAGAAGATCATTCGTATTCCTCGTTCTGGTAAAGAACCTCTCGAAGTTCAAGGCGACAAGAGTGGTGTCGTGAGTGGCATCATCTCCTTCTTGAAGGCTCAGAAGTGTCTGCGAAAAGGCCACGTAGCTATTTTAGCACTCGTTACTGATACATCGACGACAGAGAAAAAGATTGGGGATATTCCTGTAGTACGCGACTTTCCTCAGGTGTTTCCTGAAGAGTTACCTGGGTTACCACCCCATCGCCAGGTCGAATTTCAGATCGAGCTAGCTCCAGGAGCAGCACCTATAGCTCGAGCGCCTTACCGCTTAGCTCCAACTGAACTGGAAGAACTGTCTAAGCAATTGCAAGAACTCTTGGAAAAGGGTTTCATACGTCCTAGCTCTTCGCCCTGGGGAGCTCCAGTATTATTTGTAAAGAAGAAAGACGGTACCTTTCGTATGTGCATAGATTACCGCGAACTGAACAAGGTGACCGTGAAGAATCGTTATCCACTCCCACGTATCGACGACTTATTCGACCAGTTGCAAGGGTCGAGCTATTACTCAAAGATTGACCTGAGGTCAGGCTATCATCAACTGAGAGTCCGGGATGAGGACGTCTCCAAAACAGCATTCAGAACTCGCTACGGTCATTATGAGTTTTTGGTCATGCCATTCGGGCTAACGAACGCGCCTGCGGTTTTCATGGATCTTATGAACAGGGTGTGCAAACCTTATCTCGACAAGTTTGTTATTGTTTTCATTGATGACATTCTGATTTACTCGAAGAGTCGGGAGGAACACGAGCAGCATTTACGACTTATTCTGGAACTCCTTCGAACGGAACAACTGTACGCTAAGTTTTCAAAATGCGACTTCTGGCTTCGTGAAGTCCACTTTCTAGGCCACGTGGTGACTAAGGATGGGATTCATGTCGATTCATCCAAGATAGATTCGATTAAGAACTGGCCTGCACCTAGTACACCGACAGAAATACGCCAATTCTTGGGTTTGGCGGGTTATTACAGACGGTTTATCAAAGACTTCTCAAAGATTGCTCAGCCACTTACATTACTGACACAGAAAGGTGTTGCTTACCGTTGGAGTGATACACAGGATACAGCGTTTCAGCATTTAAAGGATAGACTTTGTAGCGCACCTATCCTCTCATTGCCTGAAGGCACGGACGATTTTGTAGTCTACTGTGACGCATCTATCCAAGGTCTTGGATGTGTGTTGATGCAGCGGGATAAAGTCATTGCTTATGCTTCACGTCAACTTAAGATTCACGAACGGAATTACACTACACACGATTTAGAACTTGGAGCTGTTGTCTTTGCACTCAAGATATGGAGACATTATCTGTATGGCACCAAGTGCACCATCTACACCGATCATAGGAGTCTTGAGCATATCTTCAAGCAGAAAGATTTGAACATGCGACAACGTCGATGGGTTGAGTTGCTGAACGATTACGAATGTGCTATAAAGTACCATCCAGGCAAGGCCAATGTGGTGGCCGACGCCCTCAGTCGAAAGGATACTATACCTAGGCGTGTACGAGCGTTGCAACTCACTATTCAGTCTAGTCTTCCATCACAGATACGAGATGCTCAGGTAGAAGCATTGAAACCAGAAAACGTCAGGGCTGAAGCCCTACGCGGCTCAAGGCAAAGGTTAGAACAAAGGGCAGACGGCGCCTACTATGTAACAGGACGCATCTGGGTCCCACTCTATGGTAGTTTACGCGAACTTGTAATGGATAAAGCTTATAAGTCTCGCTACTCAGTACATCCTGGTTCGGATAAAATGTACCACGACCTTAGAACTACATATTGGTGGCCTAGCATGAAGGCCCACATAGCAACTTACGTTAGCAAGTGTTTGACTTGTGCGAGAGTCAAAGCAGAATATCAGAAACCATCAGGTCCACTCCAACAACCTGAGATACCACAATGGAAATGGGAGCAAATTTCCATGGATTTTGTTACTGGCCTGCCTAGATCTCAACGTGGGAATGATACTATTTGGGTGATCGTTGATCGACTCACCAAGTCTGCTCACTTCTTGGCTATCAAGGAAACGGATAAGTTCTCCACTTTAGCAGACGTATACCTTAAGGAAGTTGTCTCGAGGCACGGGGTGCCCACATCTATTATCTCTGATCGTGATGCTCGTTTTACTTCAGAACTGTGGCAAGCAATGCACAAATCTTTTGGCTCTCGTTTAGACATGAGCACCGCTTATCATCCTCAGACAGACGGGCAGTCTGAGCGCACTATTCAAACTCTAGAAGACATGCTTCGGGCGTACGTAATTGACTTTGGCAAAGGCTGGGAAAAACATCTGCCACTTGTGGAATTTTCGTACAACAACAGTTACCACACCAGCATTAAAGCTGCTCCATTTGAGGCATTGTACGGGCGTAAATGCCGATCACCTCTTTGTTGGGCAGAGGTGGGTGACAGCCAGATCACAGGTCCAGAAATGGTAGTTGATACTACTGAAAAGATTGCTCAAATACGACAACGCATGGCGGCAGCTCGTGACCGTCAGAAAGTATACGCTGATAAAGACAGGAAACTACTCGAATTCCAAGTTGGGGATCGAGCACTACTCAAAGTTTCACCCTGGAAGGGTGTAGTTCGTTTTGGCAAACGAGGCAAGCTAAATCCACGATACGTTGGACCATTTGAAGTCATAGAAAAGATAGGCAAAGTGGCCTACAGACTGAACTTACCAGCTGAACTCAGTGCAGTTCACAACGTCTTTCATGTGTCGAATCTGAAGAAGTGGCAGTCAGATGAGACCTTCATAGTTTCTTTGAAGGAGCTCACTATCGACGAACGGTTGCATTTCGTCGAAGAACCAGTTGAAATCACGGACCGGGATGTTAAGGTCCTCAAGAACACCAGAATACCTCTTGTTCGAGTTCGTTGGAACTCCCGTCGTGGCCCAGAGTTCACCTGGGAACGCGAAGATCAAATGGAACTCAAATATCCCCAGTTGTTCGAAAACAATGCAACTACTACTGAGGCTGAAGCTACTACAGAATTTCGGGAAGAAATTCCAAATCAACGGGGGAATGATGTGACACCCCAGGAAAACCAGTAAACGATAACTTACCTAGCTTCCTCAGTAACCGCATGCTAAATTTCGGGACGAAATTTCTTTCAAGTTGGGGATAATGTGACAACTCGAGTTTCCGACTTTCATTTTCGCATTTAGTGCACGTTGACTTTGATTGTGTAGATGTTTAACTTGTTTAACTTGTAACTGTACACGTTATTTTTTTATATATTTTATGAACGCATTGTGGTTGCATGATTTTGTGTTTGGTTGCATAACATGAAACATCTGTTAAAAACTTAAACTGTTTAACACACGAAAGGACCCGACGAAACAGACTATTTCGCCATATGCATCCCGACGAAACAGATGTGTTTCGCCATCAAGCAACTCGACGAAACAGTGTGTTTCGCCATAGAACTTCACGACGAAACTGATTTGTTTCGCCGGCCCACTGATTCGCAAAGCCCATTAAGGGCCCAGAACGGTAATTCGTGTATATTAACGTAAACCGACTCTCTGTTTCACATTTTGAACAAAAATAGAAACCCTAGAACTCTCCATTTTGAAAAGGCGATAACTATCTCCCACCATCATCTTTCTCTCTTGAATCCTCCCGTGTTCATCCCGGATATCTCGGTTAGTGCGTGCTCGTCTAATCGGTTTCTTTGTTCTTTGTTTTCTTTATACATGTTGTGTATATGCTTGATTTCTGGATTATAGGAGTATATGTGTATGATGAATACTTAGGGTTTCATGAACCTCTCAATGATTATGCATGTTAGCGGGTATGCATAGAGTATGGATTTTGTGAGTGTTGTTTTGTGATGATTACATGATTTTATTGATGATGATGATGATATGATCCGTGTTGCACTGATGGTTCAGTTTTGATGCATAGATAAATGGTTAGTAACATAAGACTCATTATATTGAGCGAGGATTGAACGTTTTCTGTAAAACTGTTGTATCGGCGATTAGGGTTTCTGTGTTATCCGAATCTGCTGTTACTGATGTCTGCGAAATTGACATCCGACGAAACAGAACCCTCGGCGAAACAGAAAGTGTTTCGCCAAGAGTGATCGACGAAATTGAATTGTGTTTCGCCAAAATAAGACCCCGACGAAACAAAACGTGTTTCGTCAAATGTGTGTTTCGCCAATATCTGTGTTTCGCCAAAATGTGTATTTCGCCGAACAGTTAATCTGCGCAGTAACTTGAGTTAATTCTGTTAAGTGTTAACTGGGTTAGTTAACTGCTGTTAAGTGTAACCATATTGTACATGACTGTGTTTACGTGTTGCATGCTTATACGTGAACAACTTGAATGCAAACTAATTATGTATTCGTACATACCTTAGGACGTGATTGATTAACCGTGAGCACATACTTAGCATACCGAGCGAAACAAGGTGAGTTCACACTCTTACCAAGGCATGGGATTCCCGGGGTTGGGAATGGGATTGGAGGAATGAATTTGTACTTACAATGTTACTAGACTATCTACCATCGTCCTCGGTTGTGAAGGACACATACGTAAAACCTACGTATACTTGTACACATCACTGTCCTCGGTTGTGAAGGGCACTTACGTAAAACCTACGTAAACTAATACTCATTACTGCCTCGGGTTGTGTCAGGCACTTACGTAAAACCTACGTAAACCCCCGCGTACCCCTGTCCTCGGTGGTGAAGGACACTTACGTAAAACCTACGTAAAACTTTGTACGTACTACTGTTCTCGGTAAGAAGAACACTTATGGTTACAAGTAGTCTAGTGTATATGCAAACATGGGAAGCCCCCACTAATAGAACGTACTATCGGCCCAGTGTAGCCGCACGTTACGAAACGAACTTGCATTTACGAACTTACTTACTGTGAACTCGCTCAACTAGTTGTTGACTCTCTGTTACATGCCTTGCAGGACCATAGGTACATTTGGAGCTTGCACGGGAGGCACGGTCGTTGTGGACATGGATCGTGAATGTGTTGTTAAACATTATAACATTTTGTACTTAAACTTATGTTGGGTTTTACTTTAAATGCTTCCGCTACACACTTGTTTATATTGGTTTTGTAAACACCTTTGGTAGTGATGAATTACTTTTGATATTCATACTTGTTCAATATGATTGGTGGCTTGATCCTGGTCATGTCACGCCTCCAAGCGGTGGTACTCCGCGTGTGGATTTTGGGGGTGTGACACAATTTCTCCAGTATTTCCCCACTGGGATCTCCAAAACTTATCAAACTATGAATACACGACACTATATATAGACATTGGTTTGGTGCAGATGAGCACGTTCGTGTGAACTAGACTCGTTCGTACGAACGAGCTACATCCGAGCTCATTCATGTCCAAACCTATCCTAAAAAAACATTGCATATCAATGATATTGCATGAATGAACAAACCACCAAACAACAAGGGCCAAAAAGGAAAAATCTGAATTTCAGAATGCCTTGCAGTCCACAAGGACTTCAGTGCGGGCAGAATTGTGCCCGCTCTCGAATTTGGTTCGAATTTCATTTCTTTTCACCTAATAACCACCAACTAACTCATTTATGACTAAACCTAATCAACCCCGTTATAAATAGGAGCCTCCATACACTCCTAATACCTTTTCTAAACATTCAAATCACTTCCAAAGCATCAATCTAGCTCAAATTCTTTCAGTTCTTGGCAGATTACACTTGTTTTCAAAACAGTAAGTTTGAACACCTTTCTCTCATCTTTCTCATGTCTTTCTTGCATAGAACTCCTTGGACAACCTCTAAAGATGTTTCCCAACATTCACCAAGCTGTAACAAGGTGGTACATCACCAAACTTGAGGTCTAAAGTCATATTTACTTTCTGTTTTATAAAACATTTACAGCCTGCTTTTGTTACATGTTCATCTTATGGGAAATCTTGCACCATCCTTGTTCCCAACTAAACTCATGTTGTGGGGCTTGTATTATGGTTAATTACCAGAAGATTAGAGGTTCATAACCTCAATTACTTGAAGCCCAAAAAGATCCCTAGTGACCTATAAAGTGTTGCAACCAACCAAGCCTTCAACCTTCAATGTTGAAGGACTTGTGTTTTGGTTAGGTGTGAACAATGCAAACCTTTGTTCTCCAACTTAGATTCCACCACTTCATTTGTTACTTAGTTAGTTATTTTGTTCATATTCTTGACTAACTGAAATCATCTATTAAATTGATGATTTTATGCTTTGGTGAATCCATATAATGAGGTTACTCAATGATACATATGGTACTCTATGATACATCTGATGACTATATTGTATAACTATAATATATTTTCAAAAGAAACCGAATCTTAACACCAACCAAACTCATGGTTGAATGTTATGCATTATGGTGAACATTATCTTGGATTAAGATTCCTCCTACTTGGACTTCCAATGGACAAAATAGTGCCCATGAAAAAAACACATAAACATGGTGTCCAATTTGAGTATTTTAACAAAATAACTTTTATGTAATTCCTTACTAAGTTACAATTCCGCAAACGAATTCCTATTCCAATCTGTCATACGTACGCACCTTCTTTATTCTTGTAAGATAACTCGGTGTTCCCAAACTCTCAAAAACATCAACTCACTTACGTGGAACTTCTACGCAAACCGTGAGTATACATGACCCCTTTTATTTTAATACACTTTGGGTGCTATATATATAAATTATAAAACTTACACTTACACAAGTAATCACATGATTTAATCAACCAATCCATTTATACATGCTAATGTGTTATACCTTAGGATACTTACATGCTAGAAGCCATTCTTGCATAATATTTGTCATTAACTTCATGAGCCAACCTTAACATGTATAATGCTACAGGAGTAGCACAACACCCTTAGGAAGGGTCTATGTTTAGTTATTAAATCATAATGTCTTGTTCACTTCAGTGACAATATTACGCAATATTGACACAATTGGTTTGACATATATTTGTTGCATGCTAGTTTATGTATTTTATGCCTTAGTATACATTTTATGTCGTGTTTGGATTGAGTCAAATTTCTATACATATGCAAGTAGACAAACTTGTATGCTCACTAATGCTTTATGTGTTGACTGTTACTCTAATATATATTACATTAAATTGATGAAGAGACGTTTCAAGAAATCTATTAGGATGAGCTCAGAAAAGACTATTTAAATTTACGTATTTCCTTGTCATGTTGCATTCCAATAATTATATTTCCACTTTGAGACATTATACTATATTTAGTCAATAATGAAATTTGAATTATTAAGTTATTGTCATTTATAGCAAGTTATGGCATTTTGAACAATCTAGTTTGCCTCAATCTGATGGTTCCGCCATCAGTTGGGGTGTAATAAATATATCACTGATTTTCTTGATATCAGCACCTTTCTTCTTATTTCTACCATTCGTCTTTCTTCTTATTGCTGCTAATTATTAGGTGTTACTGTTAAATGTTAGTGTTTTAAGTCTTAGTCAGTTCCTACATGCTTATAATTGTTAGTGTTTTGCAAGTTGCAAAAGGTTAATTTGTTAATGGTAGGATGGTATACTGAATTGTTAGTGTTAAATTGCTATATATATATATATATATATATATATTAGGTTCATTTGTGATCGACATCTTTATAGTGAACTGTGTGATCACACTAATCAGGACCATTGATTTTCTTTTTAGTTATTAAGAGTAGGATTGTAATTATATAATAAATTTGATTTAAATCTTTATTTCAATTCTTCAATTCAGTTACATTCTTTCCCATTTTTATTTGATTATCCACAATATCTTTAATATTTTTAGAAGATAATCATCAAAAATATATAATAAATCAATAACCAAAATTCAAATTCTGATTGAAAAGCTCAAAACCACGTATTCAGACTTCATAAACCCAGAAATCATCATCGTTCAGTGGCACCAAACTTTCAGATTTTATAAACCTAGAAATCAGAATCGATCAGTTCTTCCCGTCTATCACACGTAACTTTAATTTAATAATTGTATTTCAGTTACAAATCCCTTTTTTCTTGTGATTATCTTCTACAATATCTTTTAATATTTTACGAAGATCTTAAAACCAGTTCATATCCTTTGCTACGAAGATCAATTATTCCATACAAAGATCAGTTCTTCAATTTCAATCTTCCAGTATTTCAACCATGGTCGACCCAGAAAATAATACCTATAATTCCGACGAAGATGTTCATGAAGACAACGTTCCAATTAACGATAATGTTTTTGTTACAACAATGGATCGCCCAAGTTTGTTTCTTATGATCTTTAAGATGAATATATGTATACAAATGTTGAGTTTTTTCTTATTCTATTCCCATTTTTTTTTTGCTGCATGTTTTTCATGTTATTGTTTATCCAAAAGTTTTTCTGATTGAGATTAATGATGCATTTTGTGTTAATACACAGACGTATATTGAATACCAACAACTAGATTTTTGTGTTTTTAGATTACCTATTGATTGTACACATGTGTACAGTTCATGGTTTTAATTTTGAAACCCTAGCTTCTGATTTGATCTACTTAAGAACAGAAGAAAACATACACAAGCATCAAAGATGTACTGAATCATAATAGTATTTATAGTTCAGTATTGTGTACCTTGCTTGTTGATTAATGAGGGTTCCGGTGACATTAAATTTGACAGGAGCTCCTCTGGGTGTTCTTGATGTCGGCAATGATAGAGAGAGAGAAACAAGTATATTGAATTAAAGTTGAATAATATGGATGATATAACTGAAAGTGCGATACATTAGGGATTGAACCATTTGCGAATGTATGGAAACTATCAGTTTGAATTTTTTGATGGTATATTTACATAAATACCCTTATTCAATTAATTAAATAGGTAAAATTAACCATATAATTACCATCATGCCATTCTTTTAAAATCTCAAGATGATGGAAATCAAGGGTCCATATAAGTTCACACACTTCACTCTTAGGAGGGTGTTCACTCTAGAACCCTACCCTAAATATATATATAGCATGATATTAAAATTATCGATATCCCACTACGATAACCGATATCTCAAATATTGGTCCATGATCGATATATGATATTTTACCACATTAACTACTTAGATTGGGAATGATAGATAATGATTGGAGACTGAGAGAACGATGTTATAGTGTTGTGGAATGATTGGTGGATGATGGGATGATTGGTGGATGATGGAATGGTAGAATGTAACTCCTTTTATTCAAAACTTGCCTTTAATACCCATTTTTGACAATCCCCGAGTATCCAGCCGAGGATATGTTGTTTTTTAGCCTTTCAAAACCTCATACTTGGATTACTCTTGTTGAGTTCACCCGAATCCATATATTATAAGCCCCGAAACTCATTTTCTAAATCCGAATATGCCCAATTTACCGAAATTGCGCAATGCTGACGGAATAGGGGCGTTGGCGACACGAAATGGTTGAGTCGGCGATGATAAATGGATGGTCTACACCTTAACTGGATGTCTAGGAAGTGCCGCTTGGCGCAAACGGCGTCGTCGACGGCGACGGCCAAAGGCCAAGTTGCCAATGTGGATAAGCTAATTTCGCCTCGTTTTCTTCATTTTTTGCATCTGGTTGGTCCTAGCTGTCACACCCCGACCACGTAGAACATACAAAACGTGGCGGAAACATCGGGGAGTGTTGTAACAGAATTAATGTTTCACAACCATGGAAATTAAAGTTTCGCTTTATTGATTAAAAGTGTTACAATGTCTTAACAAACAAAGAAATTACAACATAATTAACTAGTCTTGCATCTTTTATTTTCACTAAAGCCCAAGTCAGCCTATGTGTATCTTGATCATCTTATGCAACAGCTCCTGAAAAACACATGTGAAAATAGGTACGTCAGCATAAAAATGCCTGTGAGATACATAGGTTTTGTGAAAATAAGATTCATGACTTATGTTTGAGAAAATGTTTAGTCATGAGCCTTATAATTTGCTTTGTCTTGTAAATCATTTGAAAAACAATAAGTTCAGATGATATGTATAAATAAATGAATAATGTATGGTTAAATGAATAACCATGTAAACTGAGTTTGTATAAGATAAGTTGTTTGTAAAACAATGTATTGTGAAAAATATGTTATTTGTATAAAATGTTATATGTATCAAACTGAAATGATTCAAATAACGCTACGATATGTAATACCATACAAACACTTATATATAGGAAGTACCAGTGGCGTATCCACCATGCTTGTATCATATTACACACACATCGTTACTTAATCACTTAATCAAACCAAACCAAACAATGTAAAATGTCTATGTTTAAATCAATTGTCAAAATGTCTATGTCAAATATCCAAGTCAAATGTCTATGTCAAATATCCATGTCAAATGTCTATGTCAAATATCCATGTCAAATGTCTATGTTTAAACCAATAGTCAAAAGTCCTTGTATAAACCATGTCAAATGTTGATAGTCCAAAAGTAGTCAAGTAATGTATAACCAAAATGATATGTATGGTAAGTAAAATTTAGACTACTTAAACCATAAGTAAAAATGAACAAAACAAAGTATTGAAGTAAAACTTGGTTTAAATCAAAGTTATGTTTTGTAAGATATATGCACGCTATACGGAATATGAACATCTATGCGGTGTTGTGAAAATTCATACATCCAAGCCTTGAGACAGACGGATAACTATGTAAAAGTGAGTTATCAAGAGAATATGTATTCGGATTCGGTCATTCCTTTCATCCCCTTTCCCTGGGATGTCCGGAACGGGATTTGTCAAGTCCTATGGTACCACTACCTACTACCGAGCGGCATGATCGGTGTTAATGAATGTATTGTATAGTTTAAACAAACCAAATGTCATACCAAAATGTAAGCATGTTTTATGAAGATAATGTACCTAGTATGCTAGAGTAAACATACAGGGTAGAGCTGTAAAACAATGTGTCCATATGTTACTGGAACATATGCAACAGAGATGCAGTATAAAACAATGTACTAAGTATGCAAAGTCATCATACAAAGTAGAAAAGTCATGTAAAACAATGTACTAAGTATGCAAAGTCATCATACAAAGCATAGAACACCATGAAATCATGTACTATAAATGTACTAATGAACATAGAAAGTATATGATGTGAAAACAGGAAAGCACGAAAGTAACAAGTAGGCACATGCGTTTCACCCCAAAACAGTTTGGAAAACAGTAAAAGAGGGGTCTATGTACTCACTTGAGAATGCTCAGTAGTCCTTGAGTGACAACCAAACAATGCTAGAGATCACGGAAATCAAACGGCACCTAATATAGGTAACTACATTAATAAACCGGACCTAAATCGGAAGATCGGGTAGCATTAGGGTTTGTAAACCAAACGAGTATAGAGACTCGTGTCATATGGTTTATCAAATCCTACATGCTAAATGAAACCCAACCTAATAGCTTACGACCCATTACGACCCGTTTAGGTAGCTTATGCTACTTTAACGCGTCGTTCGCGTGAAACGCGTTCGGATCGCCTAACTAGTCCTATGACAAGTGTTATATGCCTAAACATGTTACATAATCAGTTATGTGACAAAAGTTTAGGTTACATATGCTTAATTACCAATTATACATGAAAAGGGTATTCTGGTAATTTACCTAAGGCATATAAACTACCTATCATACAACTACTTAAACGATGTGACCATAGGGTATAACCTCGGAAGGTTATTCCCTACCTACTATGGTCACCTAATGTATTTGGTCGGATCCTAATGATCGACCAAACTGGGTCGGGTTCGAAGGTATAGGTGATTTATTAGATCGCCTACCCTACGACCCTAGACAACGTGGTAATCAGTGGGCATAGTCCCAAGGGACTATAACCAACGTGATTACACTCACGTTGCGAAGTTCAAACGAACTTCGCATTGACCATTACTGGTCAACGCTGAAAGTCAAACAAAGTTTGACTTTCTGACTCGAAAAGCAATAAAATAAGGAAAAGAACGAAAGAATACTTACGAAGGGTCCCCGAATGCTAATCCCGATCCAAGAACTCAGGTATGAAACAATGGTTTCAACTTAGAGCTCTCAAATCAGAATTCTTGTGCAAAATGAGGTTGTGTGGGTTGGGTATTTATAGGAATACCCGAACCGTTAGGATCGTTCCATGGAAAACGTGCCATGAATCCAACCCTTACACTTGTCGGAACCTTATGGTGGCTGGAAATCCATCCTTATCAGATGACTAGACAATTATGATTATGTGGTTGTGGTTAAAACATGTGCAAACAGGCTGTTTAAACATTGCACCTGGTCTGGAGACCCCTAGCGCACCGCTACGCTAAAAGTGTAGCGCACCGCTAGGCTTAAGTTTGGCAGATTTACACTTTTGGTCCCTGTCATGCATTCAGCCCATTTTCGACACGTTTAAGGCCCGTTAACCCCATTTCAAAGCTCTAAAATGAAGTTAAAGTATAGGGAACTTAAAATGTGTTCAAAAAAATCTCGGATGTCGGTTCGTTTGGCCGTACGAACGCGATGTTCGCTTAATTACGACGGAATGCGCATAAGCGTGAAAGACGATCCAAATGACGCGACGAATGGATTTTTCTTATGGAGAACACTAAAATAAAATATTTTAGTGCTTACATAAATTTTTGGATGTCCGGATGTATTCAGAACGTAAGTTATGCGCGAAAGTGCAAACTTGGGCACTTTTTGACACTTTTAGTCCCTGAATGACCCAAAAGTTTATTTTAGCACACCGAACCCCTCAAAGCCTATTTCTAAGCTATATAAAGGATATTTATGGTATGTTTAACTTATGGTCATGTTCCGGAATGTCTGTTACAGTTCAAATTGGCATACTTTCGCAGTTTGTCAACTTTAGTCCCTGTAAGCGATTAAACTTTGATTTTGCCATACCAAAGCCTTCAAAACTTATTTCTAAGTTATGTAAAGGTTATTTAAGGCATGTTAAGCCTATTTCACTATTCCGGAGTGTTTGTTTCATTAAACTGGTTATATTTACGCATCGGTGCGCGTATAACCTTCCAGAAAGTGATTTAGAGTTTGAAATTGAACAAGAATTGATATGTGCAAATGATACACATATTTTTACAAATCCCAAGTATGAAATATAATATTTCATTGGTTTGGTATTTGTTTGATGGCCGTGGAGGCACAGGTGTTACAGTCTCCCCTACTTTAGGAAATTTCGTCCCGAAATTTATTTAGAGGAAACTTGTGAGAGCTTGAAAGCATGAAGTTTGAAAAGATCGAACAACATTGGTTAGGGTTCTGAACTTCTAGTAACTTTAATAACATCATGCTTGCAATGTAAGAGGGAACTTATATACAAGTATATAAAGCTTCATTGGTGCGTCCACCATGCCTCCATTACATCGTTCTCATTTTGTTATTGTTGTCACTATCGGTTCCTTCACATAATAAATCTTACTGGATTTCTGTGCACTAAATTTCATAATTATGTGCGCATCCATAATTAGAGAATTCCTTGCACAGTTCACACAGTCTATTTTATAATGTGTGGGGTAAAACCAAATGAACAATCCTGTGATGAGCGTGACTTAGACCGCCATAGAGTCCTTTAGACTAAATCAATAAATGATTTAAATAGACTATCAAGGAGTCTGTTCAGCTACATCACTAGATGTCATTTTTTTTTAACCAAATTGTGAATCAATCTTTTTGACTAGACCACTAAAGGGTCTCTTATGAATCATGGAGTGGTACTATATAATCCAAGGGTCTTAACTATTACATAGAAGCCCATTTAAGGATTAAAGGTAGTACCTTTTGAGTATCCTGCTACGAATCCCTCATATGAAGATATGAAAGATCCTGCAAGGATTTGGATAAAGAATATCCAGAGTAGTAAAAACACCAAAAATGCATAAAAGAAAACATAAGATGAGTAAACACATAGTCACATAACCACAAAATTGTTTGTTAATTTGTCTTGTAAATTGCGTACATGCATTTAAAGCACACTAGGAATCCATTCCGTGGATTTCATTTGGCACTTTAAACATTATCAAGAATCTAACTATAAAGATAGAAAGATTCAAAAATTCGATTTCGATTACTAGAACCCGAAATGTTCGAATTAAGGTACATAAAGAATCCAATTAAGGACTCTGATTTGAACGATAATCATCCACAGGGATCTAATTGTAAAGATAAAAAGATCCCATATGAATTTTAGAAGTTGAAAATGTTTTGAAACCTTGCACTGGATGTGCTTAGGTCAAAACATGATGTAAAATGCTTATGAAGTTGAGATGCCTGATATGTCAAGGCGACATATGAAGCGGAATTTGAAGGTTAAGTCAATGTATGAGGAAAATATTTTTGAATACTATGCATGGGGTTCCTTTAAGAAAAATGTGTTTAACGTTTTTGAAACCTTATATATAATACTTTTGAAATAAAGTAGGTGTATTAGGTAGATATATTTACAAACATGTTTTAAAATCATGCGAGATGAATTTTGAAATTATGTATAAGGTTTTTGAAAGACATGAATGATGCTTTTCGATATCATGCACTTGATCAGAAAATGTATTGTGTTAATATTGTCTTCAGACTATATGAAATATTTTGAAATTAGAAAGGTTGGTTTTGATAACATGGCTAATGTTTTTGAAATAACATAGATAATGTATTTAGATAAATTGTTTTCAAACTATATGAAATGTTTTGAGATCATGAAGATTGTTTTTGAAATACTTGTACTGTATATATAAAAAAAATTCAAAACGTAATGGGTATGAGATTTGAAAATACCCTTAGTTATTTAACCAAGGATTTCAAAGGCACTGATGTGCAGAAGCATGATTACTCATAATTTCACTTTATTTTCTATACTTCGTATCTTAGAATGAAACGAGTACTTAAAATTTTCGAAGGAATCATGAGCGATCATTTGAAAGAGAGAATCACAAGAGTAGTTTGTAAGGAACATAGTTCCTTGATGTAGGTATCATAGGAAAAGTCATACACACATGTAATTATACTTGTATATCAGAATTGTGAACAACAACTTTTATTTATGAACGAGACATATTGTTTCACAATACACGAAAACAAAAGAAACAAAGGCATAAGACAGCAACATCCTTTGTTCAGCTGAATGCTCATCCGTGGGTCGGATTTGCATTAGCAAGCTTTGGGCATCGGTTTCTGTAGTGGGTCAGATCCCCACAATTGTAACAGGCACCAGGTGGGTAGTGTGGTCGTGCAGCTTGACCCTGTTGCTGAGCAAGAGGCTGAGCAACTTGTTGAGCCATGTTCTGAACTGGGCGATTCGGATTAGCAGGGATGCGGCAGGTGTCAGCAAGATGACCGGATCTTCCGCAGTTGGTGCACTGACGACACTGGAGGTGTGGTTGATGATGGCCATTACACCTGTTGCACAAAGGTGCATTGCCAAAATAAGGCTTCTTGGCTAGGGGTTGCGCAGGCTGATTAGGTGCAGCTTGGGCCTGTGCAGTAATGGCATAGTTTTGGGAAACCTTACGCTTCCTTGCCCTCTTCGATGAACTAGAATCCTTCCCATTCTTCTTTTGACCTTTCTTGCTATCATCCTTGTCAGACGACTGTTTCTCACCCTTGTCACCCTTCCTGTGTAATTTATTCTGCGACTCAGTCAATGTCGCTGATAACTCGATCGCCTGACGGAGTGTGGCAGGGTTACTACCAGTAAGGATGTCTTGTACCGAGTCAGGTAGGCCGTCGATGTACCTTTCGATAGCTATGTCAAGTGGGGTAACCATTGTTGGGCAAAGCAGACTCAACTCCTCAAACCTATCAGTATACGCCCTGTGCTCACCACTATCTTGCTTCAACTCATCAAATTCCTTCTCCAAAGCTCGCTGCTCATGACGGGGACAGAATTCCCCCATCATGAGAGTCCTAAGTTCAGCCCATGTCTGTGCTAGAGCAATTTCTGCACCTCGGTCCCTCATAACCCCGTTCCACCATGTGAGAGCCCTCTTCTGGAACACACTTGAAGAAAACTCGACCTTGCGATTATCCGGACACTGAACGTGGCGGAAAGTATTCTCAATGCTCTCGAACCACTGAAGAAGCCCAGTTGCTCCCTCAGAGCCACTAAACTTGAGTGGTTTAGCCTGATTAAAGTCCTTGTATTTGCATAGGGCATTGTTGTTGTTGTTGGCTTGTTGCCATTGAGCAAAGAGATTTGGAAATTGGGCAGCCATCTGCTGCGCAATAATTTCTGCCAGTTCGGCAGTCTCTATCTGGTTCTCGCGTCGAGGAGGCATTCTAAAAGAGGAAACATGAAAGGAAACGAGTGAGAGAATTAGACGAAAAGAATGAGATGAACAAATCTGATGAAAGCAAGGATAGTGGTCATTTGTTTGTTACTACAAAGCAACAAACGACACACAGTGACAAATCAAAGTAAATGGGTCGAAAATAATGTATCGCGAAGATATGCTCGCCTATAAGTGAACACTCATCCCAAGAATTCCCAGGTAAGCACAACTGGTCTCGCGTCTGATGAGATGTATACGAAGTGCTTGCCTAGACAGAAAACCCAGAATACAGGCATTCACCCTTCCAGTTTGCACGTGTTCACATTATTTAAAACCCAAAACCTTGACGGGATTTTGAAAACTCAAAGGGGTTCAAAACCATATAATAGAGAGTTCAAAACCTTACAATAGAGGGTTCAAAACCTAGAAATCAATCATCCTAGAACAGATGATTAGTTTTCAAAGCGGTTTTGAAATTTATGTTCTTGTTGTGGTCGTCGCCTAAGGATAGGTGACGGTATTGTTTTATGACTAAACGCAAGTAAACTCGCGTTAGGGTCCTAAGAAGGTTATAGACTAGGTCAAAGCATTTCTAATAACCTAATTCCCTATAACCATTAGCTCTGATACCATCTTTTCTGTCACACCCCGACCACGTAGAACATACAAAACGTGGCGGAAACATCGGGGAGTGTTGTAACAGAATTAATGTTTCACAACCATGGAAATTAAAGTTTCGCTTTATTGATTAAAAGTGTTACAATGTCTTAACAAACAAATAAATTACAACATAATTAACTAGTCTTGCATCTTTTATTTTCACTAAAGCCCAAGTCAGCCTATATGTATCTTGATCATCTTATGCAACAGCTCCTGAAAAACACATGTGAAAATAGGTACGTCAGCATAAAAATGCCTGTGAGATACATAGGTTTTGTGAAAATAAGATTCATGACTTATGTTTGAGAAAATGTTTAGTCATGAGCCTTATAATTTGCTTTGTCTTGTAAATCATTTGAAAAACAATAAGTTCAGATGATATGTATAAATAAATGAATAATGTATGGTTAAATGAATAACCATGTAAACTGAGTTTGTATAAGATAAGTTGTTTGTAAAACAATGTATTGTGAAAAATATGTTATTTGTATAAAATGTTATATGTATCAAACTGAAATGATTCAAATAACGCTACGATATGTAATACCATACAAACACTTATATATAGGAAGTACCAGCGGCGTATCCACCATGCTTGTATCATATTACACACACATCGTTACTTAATCACTTAATCAAACCAAACCAAACAATGTAAAATGTCTATGTTTAAATCAATTGTCAAAATGTCTATGTCAAATATCCAAGTCAAATGTCTATGTCAAATATCCATGTCAAATGTCTATGTCAAATATCCATGTCAAATGTCTATGTTTAAACCAATAGTCAAAAGTCCTTGTATAAACCATGTCAAATGTTGATAGTCCAAAAGTAGTCAAGTAATGTATAACCAAAATGATATGTATGGTAAGTAAAATTTAGACTACTTAAACCATAAGTAAAAATGAACAAAACAAAGTATTGAAGTAAAACTTGGTTTAAATCAAAGTTATGTTTTGTAAGATATATGCACGCTATACGGAATATGAACATTTATGCGGTGTTGTGAAAATTCATACATCCAAGCCTTGAGACAGACGGATAACTATGTAAAAGTGAGTTATCAAGAGAATATGTATTCGGATTCGGTCATTCTTTTCATCCCCTTTCCCTGGGATGCCCGGAACGGGATTTGTCAAGTCATATGGTACCACTACCTACTACCGAGCGGCATGATCGGTGTTAATGAATGTATAGTATAGTTTAAACAAACCAAATGTCATACCAAAATGTAAGCATGTTTTATGAAGATAATGTACCTAGTATGCTAGAGTAAACATACAGGGTAGAGCTGTAAAACAATGTGTCCATATGTTACTGGAACATATGCAACAGAGATGCAGTATAAAACAATGTACTAAGTATGCAAAGTCATCATACAAAGTAGAAAAGTCATGTAAAACAATGTACTAAGTATGCAAAGTCATCATACAAAGCATAGAACACCATGAAATCATGTACTATAAATGTACTAATGAACATAGAAAGTATATGATGTGAAAACAGGAAAGCACGAAAGTAACAAGTAGGCACATGCGTTTCACCCCAAAACAGTTTGGAAAACAGTAAAAGAGGGGTCTATGTACTCACTTGAGAATGCTCAGTAGCCCTTGAGTGACAACCAAACAATGCTAGAGATCACGGAAATCAAACGGCACCTAATATAGGTAACTACATTAATAAACCGGACCTAAATCGGAAGATCGGGTAGCATTAGGGTTTGTAAACCAAACGAGTATAGAGACTCGTGTCATATGGTTTATCAAAGCCTACATGCTAAATGAAACCCAACCTAATAGCTTACGACCCATTACGACCCGTTTAGGTAGCTTATGCTACTTTAACGCGTCGTTCGCGTGAAACGCGTTCGGATCGCCTAACTAGTCCTATGACAAGTGTTATATGCCTAAACATGTTACATAATCAGTTATGTGACAAAAGTTTAGGTTACATATGCTTAATTACCAATTATACATGAAAAGGGTATTCTGGTAATTTACCTAAGGCATATAAACTACTTAAACGATGTGACCATAGGGTATAACCTCGGAAGGTTATTTCCTACCTAGTATGGTCACCTAATGTATTTGGTCGGATCCTAATGATCGACCAAACTGGGTCGGGTTCGAAGGTATAGGCGATTTATTAGATCGCCTACCCTACGACCCTAGACAACGTGGTAATCAGTGGGCATAGTCCCAAGGGACTATAACCAACGTGATTACACTCACGTTGCGAAGTTCAAACGAACTTCGCATTGACCATTACTGGTCAACGCTGAAAGTCAAACAAAGTTTGACTTTCTGACTCGAAAAGCAATAAAATAAGGAAAAGAACGAAAGAATACTTACGAAGGGTCCCCGAATGCTAATCCCGATCCAAGAACTCAGGTATGAAACAATGGTTTCAACTTAGAGCTCTCAAATCAGAATTCTTGTGCAAAATGAGGTTGTGTGGGTTGGGTATTTATAGGAATACCCGAACCGTTAGGATCGTTCCATGGAAAACGTGCCATGAATCCAACCCTTACACTTGTCGGAACCTTATGGTGGCTGGAAATCCATCCTTATCAGATGACTAGACAATTATGATTATGTGGTTGTGGTTAAAACATGTGCAAACAGGCTGTTTAAACATTGCACCTGGTCTGGAGACCCCTAGCGCACCGCTACGCTAAAAGTGTAGCGCACCGCTAGGCTTAAGTTTAGCAGATTTACACTTTTGGTCCCTGTCATGCATTCAGCCCATTTTCGACACGTTTAAGGCCCGTTAACCCCATTTCAAAGCTCTAAAATGAATTTAAAGTATAGGGAACTTAAAATGTGTTCAAAAATATCTCGGATGTCGGTTCGTTTGGCCGTACGAACGCGATGTTCGCTTAATTACGACGGAATGCGCATAAGCGTGAAAGACGATCCAAATGACGCGACGAATGGATTTTTCTTATGGCGAACACTAAACTAAAATATTTTAGTGCTTACATAAATTTTTGGATGTCCGGATGTATTCAGAACGTAAGTTATGCGCGAAAGTGCAAACTTGGGCACTTTTTGACACTTTTAGTCCCTGAATGACCCAAAAGTTTATTTTAGCACACCGAACCCCTCAAAGCCTATTTCTAAGCTATATAAAGGATATTTATGGTATGTTTAACTTATGGTCATGTTCCGGAATGTCTGTTACAGTTCAAATTGGCATACTTTCGCAGTTTGTCAACTTTAGTCCCTGTAAGCGATTAAACTTTGATTTTGCCATACCAAAGCCTTCAAAACTTATTTCTAAGTTATGTAAAGGTTATTTAAGGTATGTTAAGCCTATTTCACTATTCCAGAGTGTTTGTTGCATTAAACTGGTTATATTTACGCATCGGTGCGCGTATAACCTTCCAGAAAGTGATTTAGAGTTTGAAATTGAACAAGAATTGATATGTGCAAATGATACACATATTTTTACAAATCCCAAGTATGAAATATAATATTTCATTGGTTTGGTATTTGTTTGATGGCCGTGGAGGCACAGGTGTTACACTAGCCTCATCCCGATGTCCCGTAAAACTAAGAAATGCTCCTTTAACTCTGTAAGTCCTGCAAAATGTAAACCAAATAAAAGTAGATCATTTGGAACTCAAATTCGTGTAAAAACACAAACTTAACTATGTTTAACACCGGACTTTCGACCACATATCGCCCGGTTCAGTAAATGGCTGCAAAACGAGCGGTTTCGTAGTATTTTGTGTTTTAAAAAAATTGATCATACCTCAATGAAAGCTCGAACGCTTTCACATTTTATTCTTGAAACATCTTAAATAATTGTTTTATAAGTCTTTTTAGGCTTGACGAATGATGCAATGCATGTATGGATGATACAGTGCGTGTCTAAATTGAAGACGTTCCGTTAACTGGAAACTGCTTCGTTTAATGTATTTGCTACATGTTAGGGCCTCAATGTCCCTATGTTACTTACCAAAGGTCATGTCTACAGTAATTCATAACCCTGAAACCGTATACGACACATTTGGTTTTGTTTCGTTAGTCGTGTAAATGCAGCGTATCGATTTAAGGTTTACATGGTTTCTCAAAAATGTCAGAGTATAATTATTTTATTAATTTATATATTTTTTTATTTCATGAAAAACATTAATTAGCTAACTGGGCCATAGTATGGAACCAAGGTTAAGACGGCTAAACGACTGCTCGTGAGGTTTGTGTGTGTATGTGTTTTTTTTTGTCGGAGACGATGGAATCTGGCCAGCAACATTGCAACGGAGAGATAGCGATGGAAAAATTGCCGTAGTTCAGTCAAAAAATAAAGAATTCTAAAAAGGATGCAATGCAAGTTTGTATGGTACAATGCGTGTTTAAATTAAAGACGCTCCGTTAACCGGAAATTGCTTTGTTTAATGTGATCGCTACGTGTTAGGGCCTCAATGTCCCTATGTTACTTGCTAAAGGTGATGTCTACGCTAATTAATATCCTCGTAATCATTTACGACACATTCGGTATTGTTTCATTAGTCGTGTAAATGAAGTGTTTCGATTTAAGGTTTACCTAGTTTTTTTACGAATGTCACAATATTGTTATTTGAGTAAAATGCAATTTTACCCCCTAGGATTTTACCCCGCTGACACTCTAACCCCCTAAAACCAAAATCATGTTGCCCTACCCCCAAACGATTCCAAAGATAATCAACCTTGGCCCTTCTGTCATCTCAACTTTAAGTTTACCGTTACCAGCAGGGATATTACAGTAATTTCTCGTCAAAACCAAACTTACTTCCCTAGTTTTCCTCATTTGTTCAATCCCAAACCCTGACCTTAACCTAGTTCTGAAAACTGACCGTTCGTTCTTCATCGAATGCGTTTGGAGTTGGATGATTTCATGATGAATCCCAGTGATTTGTAGTATGGATCTTTGATTATGGAAGATTAAAGGTGAAGATTAATATTTCGAACCAGACGAGATGTATTGTAGGTAACATGCAAGTAATTCTCAGGTAAAAATTGAAGCTTTTGTTGTTTTAATATGATAATGTTGGCTGTTTACAGGTGATACTAATAGGCAATTTACAATTAGGGTACACCATGGAGGTATTTTTTAGATAATCCAAGTAGGGAGTACTTAGATGGAAAGATCATCTTCTTTGATCATGTAGACTTTCGTGTATTGAATATGGATGTTTTAGAGGAGATGATTAAGAAATCAGGTTATGACGATGGTACCGTTTTCTACATTCATTATAAGGAACCTTATGTGTCTTTGGATTTTGGGCTTAGGACATTAAAATGTGATATTGACTTGGAACCTATGTTTGATCATGTCCGTCAAGGTGTTAAGTTGATTGACATGTATGTTGAACACTGAAGGTCCGTCGTTTTGTTGCAGTCTCTACATGATGAATCTGGTCCCTCTAGAGAAATTATACGAGCTTTGGTTTTAGTTCACAATGCACAACTTGTTGAATATGAGAGTGAAAATTAAATTGAGGATGATAATGAATATGAGAATGAACATGAGAATGAACATGAGAATGAACATGAGAATGAGAATGAGAATGAAAATGGTGGTTTGGGTCACAACACTGACCCAGGTGATACTGATTATGAATATGTTGAGGAAGATAATATGGTGTATAATAATGAAGTGGATATGCAGAGATTCAGGGCTAATGTAGAATTTACCTAAGAAGAACTGGATAGGTCAAGTGATGGGGATCATGATGATCAGAAGGATGCAGAAGGTCATCTTCCAATTGACCTGGAAAACTTTGATAGTGGATCCGATGACAATATAACAATTAGAGATAGGGTTGCCAAGAAGGTAAGAAGGAAAAGAGAAGTTTTTGGCAAACAAAAGGGTGCCTCATACGCACCATTCTATGTTGGTTAGCTTATTGATGAAAAAAAAAAGACGAATGAGATGGTGAAAAATTATGCTGTTAAGGCTAGGATGGATTCTTTATCCTTAAAAACAAGTTGTTAAGGTATAGAGTGGTGTGTTTTGGGAGTAATCCACAACTTGGTTTAATTGAAAAGAGTAGAGGGGAGGAGAAGCAAAATAGTAAAATCAAGGAAGTAGGGAAAAATACAAACATTTTTAAATGCATACAAAGCCCACTTGCCATTGGGCAGTTCACATCTCAAGGAAAACGGCTAAGGAGAAGTGGTGTGTGAAGACAGTTCATAATCATCATACCTGTCTTACAAGTAGGGACATATCATTTATAAAATGAGTTTGATTGCAAGGGAGATCCAACCCCTAATTGAAAGAACCCCAGAAATGCCAATACAAGCAATTCAAAGTCAACTTCTCGAGAAGCACCAGATAGAAATATCATCATAGAAGGTTTTTAGAGCAAAGAGGTTGGCAACAACCAGGATAATTGGTGATTATCGGAGCAATATGGTCTTCTAAGGTCATAATGTGAAGAACTTCGTAAAGCCAACCCAGGAAGTACAATCAGAATAGATGTGGAGCCATGTGCCAACCCTAGTAGCCCTACAAGGCAGTTTCGTAGGATCTATATTTGTTTTTCATATTTGATAAGGGGTTTTAAAATGGTTGGAAGATCACTGCTATGAGTGGATAGGTGTTTTATGAAAACCTCAACATATCTTGACTATTGTTGGCTTAGATAGGAATGATAGCATATATCCAATTGCTTATGCACTTGTTGAGGCTGAAATAACCCAAAGTTAGAAATGGTTTTTGGAATTACTAAGATGGCCCAGATTGCACAACTGACTCTTGTTTCACCTTCATCAGTGACAGATAGAATGTATGTTACCTTAACACTAATTACATTAGCAATCAGTATTTCCTAATTCAGTTTGTATATTTTAATTGAAACATAAAGTTGTATTTAGTATGGTAGGGTTTGATTCCAACTATGCTAGCAGTTTTTCCAAATGCTGAGCACAGGTTTTGTTTGAGGCACATCCATGAGAACATGAAATCTATGTGGCGTGGAGATGTTTATAAGAATCTATCTGGTCAGCAAAAACAAAAACTTCCATTCCTTTTTACCAATGTTATGGAAGAGATTAAGAAAGCAGAACCGGCCATGTATGATTGGTTGAATGAGATCCTATACACAACTTGGTCAAGAGCTTATTTTACAGGAAGAGCTAATTGTAATATACTGATGAACAATATATATGATGTGTTTAACAGATAAATAATTGGGGCAAGGGACAAGCCTATTACCACCTGCTTAGAATTCATTAGGGAATACATGATCAAGAGAATAGTGAATGTGAAGAAGTTGCAAGAAAAATCTATTGGGCCACTGACACCTCATGCCAATGAAGTCTTGAACGAGATCAAAAAACAAGCCTCTGAAATGTCTGTTTTAATGGTTGATTCAGACAAGTATCAAGTCACAGGTCTAAGATTGCAATGTGTTGTAAATGTTAAAACTAAAACTTCTGCATGTAGGAAGTGGGACTTGACTGGGATGCCTTGCAAACATGTTGTTACAGCTATATGGGATATGTTAAGGAACAACATTAAAGCTGGTATACCAGAAGAATGGGTTTCGGGTGTGTACTGGCTGTCAACATGGAAGAAGGTCTATGAGAATGTCATAGAACCAATCAACGGGCTTGAAATGTTAACTCCTTCTCAGTGTCCATCAACAATTATCCCAACTAAACATCATAAAAATGTATGTTTTAATCCTCCATAACTTTCATGCATGTATGCATTAATTTACTTTTTTTAGGTTGGAAGGCCAAAGAAAAAGAGAAAGAAGGCCTTTGGGGGAAAAAGAGATTGAGAAGGAGTATGAAGAAGGAGGCAAGATGACCAGAAAGGGCACTACCACCAAGTATGGTATATGTGGCAACCTTGGACACAACAAAAGAAGCTGCAAAGGATAAGATGGAATGAGGGTTATCAAACTGCTGCTTCACAAGAATCGCATACTGCCACTCAAGGTGCCCCAATTCATAGTCTTGATGATTAATTGTTCATGTCGAAAGGTTCTATGCCTGTTTGATGGTTTCTATGGTTGATGAATTATGTGGATGTTGTTTTAGACAATGTTTGATTTATTTTCTAAACAATATATGGTTATTGTGATTGTTGTATTGTTTTAATGGTTTTGCATCTAAACAATGCATGTTTATTGTGAATATATATGTGGATGCATTTTGGACCACTGTGTATCATATGTATGTAAACAAAAATATGACAGAAAATAATTTAATTACAATACTAGTTTAGTACAAAATCTAACAAACAACCTACAACTATAGAAAATCAAACAGTACACATAGCCAATATAGTCACTGGTATACTTGACTATTTCCAATGACAATCAACCAAACATGTCCAATCCGAATCGTAACCATACTCCCCTTCATATGGGTTATGGTACCAATCATCCTCTTCATCATCAAAACTGTAATCCCATGCATGTTCCAACACTTCGGGGTCATAGTCTTTTGTCAGATCTTCAAATGACTCTTCATTGGCCCTTTGATCCTCTAAATAAGGTCAGATCTCCTCAAAATCTTGATCCTCAAAGTATACATAACTATCAGGTTGGTGCAACTACAGCTTCATCCTTTTGAATCTCAGCACTTGCATCAGGGTTAAATTATGGCTACCAAAATAACATTATAACAAACAATAAGAACTAGCAAAAGAAACATATAGCATTACAATAACCAATATATCCATTATAGCTAATCGAAAAGAAAAATACTTAGTAACACAACTAAAACATTTAACTACTTAATCAGATAAAAGAACACAAACATGAACCAAGTAATCCCTAAATACAGCTTCCATTTCAACACATCCTGATCTTTGTACTCATCTAATTTTTCTTAGAACTTAACCAAATCATCCTTATCTTTGATACTTTGTTTAAAAGCAACCATTACCTCACGACAAATTTGACATCCCAACATCAGCCTGTAACGCTTCGCATTTTGTACTTTCCTTGTTTAGAAAGTTTAATCGTATTTCTATCTATGGAAACTTATACTCGTATCATGTTCATATTCCATTTCCAGTTATATAATTCGAGACTTTAATCATAATGAAATTCATATTTATACATAATTGTTATTTGGACATTCGACCATTTAAATACGTGTTTATCCACGAACCAACACTTATTATACGTACAATTATTCACACATACATTCCTGACTCTTAATTTATACTTACATACGCGTTCCGTGCTTAAAACATGCCAAAATACAAATTTATAGCTTAAAATAATAAACAAACCAAAGTTCAGGGACTAAAATGCAATAAACCAAAATTGTTGGAATCAAGGGGCGTGGCGGGGCGCGAGACTCTACCCATTTTCTGTCGTGGCCCATCAAACCCACGATCCGCAGAAAGTTGTTTTCTCTTCATGGATTGGCCATTATTCTCCTCCCCAATCACCTTTTAACATCCTTTAACACCAAACCCTACCTCCTCCTTATATAAACAAGCCTCCATCCTCCCATTTTCACTTTCCCAACTCATTTACACACTCAAAACACTCTCAAATCATTTGCAAACACAAGATTTGGCAGAATTATTCCAAGTCCAAAAGTGAGTTCAAACTCACTTTTCTTCATCATTTCTTCATATTTTCTTCTACTACAAAGCTTGGGACACCTCTAGGAGTGTTTCCGCGAGTTTACCATGGTAAACGAAGGTGGAACATCACCATATTGAGGCCCAAACTTTCTGTTTTGGAAGAACTTTTGTTTAATCTTTATGAACATGTTATAATCTTGTACCTACATTGCCTCTAGTCAAGTCCATGGTTAGAGAGCTTGTGTATGGTTGATTCCTATGAGTTTAGAGGTGCAAACACCCTCTAAACTTTCTGTTTTGATAGGGTTTAAAGAACCCACAAGTGTTGAAATCATCCAAGTCTACTATAGTTCATATGGCAAGACTTGTGTTTTGGTGAAGGTATAAACCTTGGAAGCCTTGGCTATCCTAACTTGTTCCACCACCTCACTTGATGTTTTATCATGATATTCCAAGTAGTTTCCTAGTCCTAAACTAACACAACCCCGCCGCATCTCCAACATTTTCCATGATGGGTATGAAACCCCCGGGTTGATCTTACTTGACTACTTGATGAACTTGTTAGATAGTTGTATTTCAATTTTCATTCATGACCATCCCAATCATCCTTGTGAGGATTTGTGCATTGGTGAATTCATACAATGAGTTTAACCATACCTCCATGCTTGACTTATATGATATCTAGACATTCATGATGGACAAATTATAACATATACTACAATATATATATAGAGTAAATTACAAGTTTTGTCCTTTATGTATGTCCCAAATTGCAGGCGTTGTCCTTTGTCTTTAAAATTGATGAGTTTTGTTCTTAATGTTTGCAAATCTTGCACGTTATGTCCTTTAGGCCAAACCCAGTTAGATTTTTTGGTTAAATCTAGTCATGTGCCTTGCATATGAGGGCATTGTTGTCATTTCATTTTTAGGGACTATTGTATAAAAAAACTTATGTTCAGGGACTAGCTTGTAATATCTCTCTCTTAATCTTCTTTGAAAGTCCCCCTCTCTCTCTTCACAACTGAAAGTCCCCTCTCTCTCTCTCTCTCTTTCTCTTCATCTGCAACCCACTCCCTTCATCATTAGGGACCAGCCGCCACCAGCTGCATCCACCGCCGTGCAACCACCACCACCAACTGTAACCCACTCCATTCATCATCTATAACAACCCCCTCCATCTTCTCTCTCTATCTCTACCACTATCAACCACCGTCTCAGCCATTATGTATGTCCCACTGCAACCACCATCCCCATCGGCCACCCCTGCAACCACCATCCACCACCCTACTCTATCACTCTCTCTCTATACCCAACCACCACTGGCGCCACCAACCACCACCGCCCCCACCTACCACCGCCGCCACTGTCAACACCACCATCTACCACCTCCCCCACTCTCTCTCACTTCTCTCTCTCTCTAATAAACGCTCAATGACGATGGATCTCCTCCACAAAAAACCAGATCTGGGATGATGGTAACCTAGGAGGTTCTGCTTCTATTTCGCCGGAAAAAATCAGATATGAGACGGAAAACAAAAACAATTGGCGGAAAGGTATTGCTTTATTTATCCGTTAGAATGATTGTGGTATCTTCGTTGGAATTATCATCGTCGTTAGTAAGAAGAAAAAAATCATGAAATTGTTTTGTTTGTTCTGGAGTTAGGCAAAATCAAGGAAGAAATAAGGCATGTTGACTTTTTCTTGAGTTTACTTTTTCTTGGGTTTAGGGCTGCTAGCCCAAAGGTGAAAATCAGGAAGCAAATCATAGAATTGTAAAATTGTTGTTTTGTTTGTTTGGGAATCATGTGAACAACAGAAGGAAAAAAAGGAATTTGGGTGGTGCCTTGGGGTTTATGTGGTGGGTTTTGAATGGTGGCAGAAGGGGTGGTGGCGGTGGTGGTAGGAGGGGTGGTGGCGGTGGTGGCTTAGAACAGAGAGGGCAGAGAGCGTTTGTAAAGAGAAAGAGAGAGGAGAGGAGAGGAGAGAGGGAGAGGGAGTTAGAGAGAGAAAGAGACTGATGAACAAATTTTATTTTATATCTTAATGTTTTTTTACACAATTGCACCCTTGTTATAAGTTATTTACAAAAAACCCCTAGGGAGGCAAAATGACAAAATTGCCCTCATGTGCAAGGCACATGACCAACTTTAACAAAAAAATCTAACTGGGTTTGGCCTAAAGGACATAACGTGCAAGATTTGCAAACATTAAGGACAAAACTCATCAATTTTAAAGACAAAGGACAGCGCCTGCAATTTGGGACATACATAAAGGACAAAACTTGTAATTTACTCATATATATATTGTGACAACCCTCACCAAACCAGGTATCCGTACGACCTAATTAATGATTAATTACTGCTTAATTACCGTGCTTGTTTGAACTAGCTGATGAACTGCTACTTGAATACTGATACATGTACTTACTTGCATCATACTTGTTTGCTGTCACTACATTATTTACATGCTGAACCTTAGTGACAAACATGATGCACAAAAAGCATAGTAGCACTATAACGGATAACCTATTGAACATGCTGATAAAGCCAGCATCAGGCAGACACTGCCTCTAAGGCCTATATGAGCCAGAAATATTTTACTACACTAGTGGTGAGTGTAGGGATACAAGGGTTGTAGAACTGCGTCTCTAGGAATAAGTTACAATGACTGGATGTGCCAAGAATGTACTTTAAGTACAAAATTCAGCACTTTAACTAAAAATTCAGCATTTGGTTAACTAATAAAGTGCCAAAACATGGGGAAAATATTACTAGACACTTTCCAAAGTGTCAGAAATAAATTGTGTCACTAAAAGAAATAAGAGCGACACTTTATATACTTATTTAGCGCTTTAACGGATCAGTATCCAACCAAACAACCGGACTTAACCCGGGACACAAAAATATTGACATTGGCATTGTTTTTCTTTTCCGAGCTAGTTGGGGTACCCGGACACCCTAACACCCGTTACAAAACACTACACGCTAGTAACTAGTTTTAATCTCCTAACTAAACTAACTAAGTCACCTAACTAGAGATTGAAATCTAACTAAATGCCACTCTCGTGAACCGATCGCCCCCCACCCCCCCCCCCCCTCTTCTCACATTCGATTTTCCCATGTGCCAAAAAGAATCCACCAAGTCCCTATGCAATTATCCTTGGGATTATGTAAAAGATCATGCTAGTACATACACCACCCTAACTATTACATCTAGCACCCCCCTAAATACTCATCATTTACATAACAACTTTCACATAACCCCCCTCCTCTTTACATGTAATCGGTCATTGTGGGACCTCACCATACGAATTCTTCATCTCCACCCTAAGATTTGAAAAGGTTTTCTTTCCCATGCAAATTGTGTTAAGATATGAGTTGATTGTGTTTGTACTATTAGGGACATTTTAACCAATGGATAAAGGACTTAATCTACAAATAACCACCACTTTTCCCACTAAACCACACTCAACAAAACAACAACTTTCCTTCTTTCATTAAAAAGCTTCTGCCGAACAACCTCCCCTCACGCCACCACCTTCCATTTTCCATTCATTCCATCCAAGGTTATTTCATAGTGCAAGGAGCCATTTTAGGAGGAGTGGAGCACTCGGATTGCCAAGGACCTCCCTCGCTTGTCTTTAACCACTCATTTTTCTCTCGTGGTTCTTCCCTAGCCTCGAGCTAGTAGTAAGCCTCTTGGATCACCTTTTATTTTATATTTGTTTGTGCACGGAATGTCTGTTGACTGCGTCTACAAAAAGCTTGAAGTCAATGTTGATCAACAGAGAGTCAAATATGTCAAAATAGAGTCTGGTTCACTTTTATGACATTATGTTAAGTCTGGTCCGCTCATGTGTCATGGGCTGGTTCGCTTATGTGTCAAAGTCTGGATCGCTTATACGGCATGTCCGTATAAGCGGACCAGAAACATTATAAATAGGTGAGTGGTTCATTTGTGTGTAGTGATAGGTCATTGCTTGGGAGCTGAAACTTTGTCAAAATATCATCATAAAGCAATAAAGAGATAGAAATTAGAAAGGAATTGCTGTTGTAGACTTTATATGCATTGATTCCGCCTTTACATATGAAGATGAGCTACTCGGATTGACATTTTCGGGTCAAGAAACGGTCCAACAAGTAGTATCAGAGCTTCAGGACGAGGAGCTCATACTACATCAGCTGATTCTGCGATATTATCTCATTTCTACTCATATTTCTCTTTTATTTTTCGGTTTATACAAGTTTTGTCGGACAGAATGGATTGAAGCTCAAGTATATTGACCGAAACTTGATATTAAACAATCCGTATAAGTTTCAGACATTAAAACACCGTAAAACTCATTCAATTTCATCAAAAACGTAATAAGTTTTTCGGACAGAAACTTTAAACTTAGATCTGGAACAAATTAGCGGTCGGAATTGAACGAAAATTATATCATTATGATCGGAATTAACTGTATTACAATCCTTGAAAGTATCAGTTTGTAATTCGGTCTAAAATTTGATTAAAATTTGTGGTTCGCTTTTACGGACATCGCAAGTTTCAGATCTAGAATTCTTATCTGGTCCGCTCGAGTGAACATACTTGATATTGATCTAGTCCGCTTATCCGGAAGTAGATCTGGTCCGCTTATCCGGTCATTTCCTGGTCCGCTCGAACATACATTGATTCTGGTCCGCTGTTTCGTACGAGCTGGTTCGCTCGAACGGATAAAATTTGATTTACTTGAACAGCAGCTGGTCCGCTCAAACGGACAAAAGCTGATTCGCTCGAACGTACTTTTTTTGGTTCGCTCGAGAGAACATATTTGTGTTTAGTCCGCTCGAAAGGACAACATCTGATCTGCTTATACAGACAAAGTCTGGTTCGCTCGAACAGACTTTCTGGTTCGCTCGAACGATTGTTTTCTGGATCGCTATTACGTACATTATCTGGTTCGCTCGAACGAACAGCTTGTGTGGTTCGCTTATCTGAACATCGGCTGGTTCACCCGATTGAACATCAGCTAGTCCGCTCGAAAGGACAACATCTGATTCGCTCGAACAAACTTTAGTCTAGTCCGTTCGAACGGACATCATCTGGTCCGCTCGAACAGATAAATTCTGGTTCACCCATATAGATTTTCTGGTTCGCTCATTAGTACACTTTCTGTTCGCGTGAATCTTCGACAACGAGTCTTAGATTGAGTTTGTTAACAAACACTTTTACGTGTTCAGTGTGTTTAAATTGATCGTTTGCTTTGTTTGTTTGTAGGTGATTTCGAGGTAATTCAAGGACATAAAATTATGGGGAAAAACGACGAACCTATTCCGTGGAAAGATGATCGTACTGAGGAACAGAAGTATCAATACCGGAAGTTGATTGCTGAAAACAAGATTATCAGACTTTTTGGTATCTTTCTGGAAGCTAGGAGAGCAAATAGACGGGATCCAAAAAGAGAGTGTTATCTTGATGAATATGGAAATATTGCGATTGATGACAAAACGCTTGATATTGAAGCCATAATCCAGCAGTACAAAGAAGAGGATGATTATTGGCAAAAGAAATGGTGGGGAGATGAAGAAGAGAAAAAGAAAAAGAAAGAGTTACTAGATGAAATTGAAAGAAACTCAGAAAATATGAGTTTGGATGAATTTCTTGAATTAATCAAAAAGATTAAAGAAGGAATGACAAAGAATGAAGAAGAAGAAAAAGATGAAATTAATTTCAAAAAGTGAAGTTGTGTGTTCAAAATGTGAAAAATCAGAAGCAGAAAATTTCAAACTCTTGAAGGATGTGGAGAGTTTGACTTTGGAAAACAATACTCTGAAGATCGAGAAGAAGACTGATGAAGAAAAGATTTTGAGTTTGCGCCTGAACTGCGAAAAATTGAGATCTGATAATGACAAACTTTTAAAGATTGTTGAGAGTTTGTCATTAGAAAACAAAATTTTGAAAGAAAATGAAAAAGATTTTGAAAGTAAAAGAAAATCTTCAGAAAATGAAGATTTTTGGATAAAATTGGAAAACAAAAATCTAAAAGAAAATGAAACAAGATTTCAAGAACAGTTAAAAGGTTTAGAAAATGAAAAATTTGTTCTTGAAAATCTTAAAATTGAAAATGAAAATTCTATCAAGTTCTATCTTGAAAGAATCTCTCAGCTTGAAAAAGAAGCTGAGAATTCAAGAAACAAGATTGATGAACTTGAAAAGAAATTGAAAGGTTTTGTGACTTCGGCACCATATGAGTGTCCAAAACCTATCAATTCTGTTCCAATAAGTGACAATGTCACAAATTTTGACAAAGTCAAAGTCAAAATTGAAGATTGTGATGAAATATCTGATGATGAAAAAGAAAAGAAAAGAAAAATATTTTTAGATTTACAAGAAAAATTTAAAAATACTGTTTTGCAATCTACTGAAACAGGTGAATGTTCTAAACAAAAACCTGTTAAGAAGAGTGTAGAACAGAAGCAAAAAGTTAAAAATTTGAAAAATTCTAAAAATGAAAATAAAAGCTCATCAGATAAGTCATCCAATCATTTTGAAAAATCACAAAAATCTAAAAATGAAAAATTACAAAATGTTGGTAATAAGTGGTGCAGGTTTGACCACAGTGCTTCAAAGACAAATCCAGCATTGAAAAGGAGAAATGATTATTACCAAGCCAAACAATGTTATGATTTGAAGGTTTGGACTGACCAAAGTGGATGGTACGATAACAGAGTGTGCTACACCTGTGGTGTGAGAGGACACATTGCTGTTAACTGCCAGAATTGGAGTTATGAGACGAGAAGATGCTATAATTGTCAAATCAGAGGTCATATTGCCAGAGATTGCCCAAGGAGATCGATGGGAAGATCGAGAGTTGAATCTCAAAGAATGGCAAAGAAGCCAGTCAATGTCAAGCCCCATGAACAGAAGGTTCTAAAACCTAAAGTTCAGGATCAGACAATTCAAGAAAAGAAAGTTAAACTTTCACAGGGGCAGAAAGACAAACTGCGAAAGAAAAGGAAGAAGGCCAGAGAATATCTGGAAAAGATTTTGTCCTCGAGTTCTTCGGTTGGTAAGAATAAGAGTACTGATGAATCGCTTCAATCGACTGCAAAGTCAAACAAGCCGAGTTCATCAGTTACAAATTTGAGGACAACAGAGAAAAAGAAGAAGAAAATGGTCGGCGATGAATCTGATGTGTCAAAGTCAGACAAGCCACCATCAGGCGATGAATCTGGCTCATCAAAGTCAGACAAGCCATGTGCAGGCAATGATTCTGGTTCGTCAAAGCCAGAAGAGCCTAGTGTTGAGGTAAAATCTGAGAATTCAGGTTTAACAATGGATAATGCAAATTTTCCACCATTGTTGAACAAGAATTCAAAATCACCCAAGGCTGGTCAGGCTTGGGTGAATCTTTTCAAATAGAAAAACCTGACTTGCCGGAGTTCCCAGGTTGGTAAGCGTGGAACATGAATCGGCACATTTCTTGAGAAATTTCACTCTGGTGATTTTTCGTCTTACATGTGGTAAATCAGGGACATTAAGTTGTACTTGATTTTCTACAAGTGTTTGTGTTGATAGAATCTTGAACTGTTAAATCTTTCAAAATGATTGGAAAAGAACAATGTGATGAAACCCCGAGTTTGTGAAAAGACAAACAAAACTAATTTTCCGGAAAAACCATTTGATTAAAACAAATTTAAATGTTTTGAAATCATAATGGGAAAATAGTTTGTTGTCAGGGGGAGTTCTGATTGTTTATGCCGAGTGGATGGCGAATTGAAGTAATTTGATATCAGTTTGTCACGTTTCTTGTATAGTTTGTTTTCAAATTTTCCTTGAAAATCAAAATTGAAACATATTTTGATTTTAGGGGGAGAAAAATTTTAAAAAAAAATTGAAAATTTGAAAATGTCAAAAACATTGAAAAAGCAAAAATGAGTTTTGTTGAGACAAGAGGAAATGATAGAAAATCAGTTGGACTGTCACAGCACGCTAAAGAATTGTAATGTCAAATGTGATAAGCGGTCTCACTAAAGATGTGACGGTAGGCTCAGCTAGACTAGTAGATTTGCGATAACGATACAAACATAAATGAAAAAGCCTAGTTCTAGTGGGAAACATGGTCAAAAGCATAGTACTTGGTTTTGTCCTTCTTGACTGTGTACCTACTCAGTAATCGCTGATTGTCGAAAGACATAAAACTGGGAAAGTTTGTGAACTTTCACAACTTTGCTGAAAAGTCGCTGTGATTGTGCATTTTATTTTGCAAAGATTTAAATTTGTTTGATTTCTTTATTTTGTTTAAGCATCGGACATCTTTTGCGTATACGTGAGTATCGACCTGGATGTTGTTGCCTAAACGTTCTGCTTTATTTTTCTTTGGTGTTTCGTTTAAGCTTTGGATCACCTCTGCGTATACGGGAGTATCGAACTGGTGGTTAAAGCCTAAACAACTTCAACTTATTTTTATTTTCTTATTTTGTTTAAACATTGGACTTTCTCTGCGTATACGGAAGTATCGACCTGATTGTTAATGTTTAAACATTCTGCTTTATTTTCGCACAAATCACAGTTGATAAAAGTTTAAAGGCATTACTTGAGTCAGTGTAATACATGATGAGGGGATATGCTGAGATTGTGGGGTCCATAAGAACTTAGTGCTATCTTAATATACTTTAAAGTATCGGTAAGCAGATTGAAAGTTTTTAGATTGAGCTTAAGAGGACAAACATATCGTCAATCGAGGTGAATCGTTTAGAGCTTAAAATGATTAAAGCTTAACGGTGCTAGTGATTGGTCTCATGAACTGATATGATCCTCTTACACAAACTCACAAAAAATATTGTTTGTATATATTTCTTTACTGCATTTCTGTCAAGATAAAAAATCCAAAAAGATTTTCGGAGTGTTTTAGCATAAAATTTTGAAAATTCAAAAAGATTTTCGACAACTGATGTTGAAGAGCTGATATTCAAAATTCGAGTGCTAAACCTGATGAACAGGATTGGGAGAATATGTTGAAAACTTTGAATGTCGTTTACAAATGTTTTGAAAGTTTGTGTTTTTAGTTAATCAAGGTCATTTATTTGAACTTGATGTAACTAGTATGATTGTTGAATTAATGATTTCTACCAGTAAGTTTCTTAGATTTAACTGTTATAAATTTGTGAAACTTATGTTGTGGTAGAGAATATGCAGGTTTCAGGAATTCTCAAGGAGGATAATTGTCAAAACTTGAACCAGATATCTCAAGATCCCAGCATACTGAAAGGGGGAGTCTGTGAAACGGGGAGTCTGGATCAACAGTTATTGGGAAGTTGAAGTTAGAGCAAGGTGATGCTGAAACTTGTGAAGAATGTTTGTGAAGACAGAGAGTTAGAGAAACGACCAAGACCAAAGACTCAGGTGCTGAAGATTGCTGAAGACTACGTCAACATCCAAGGGGGAGTCTGTTAGTGCACGGAATGTCTGTTGACTGCGTCTACAAAAAGCTTGAAGTCAATGTTGATCAACAGAGAGTCAAATATGTCAAAATAGAGTCTGGTTCACTTTTATGACATTATGTTAAGTCTGGTCCGCTCATGTGTCATGGGCTGGTTCGCTTATGTGTCAAAGTCTGGATCGCTTATACGGCATGTCCGTATAAGCGGACCAGAAACATTATAAATAGGTGAGTGGTTCATTTGTGTGTAGTGATAGGTCATTGCTTGGGAGCTGAAACTTTGTCAAAATATCATCATAAAGCAATAAAGAGATAGAAATTAGAAAGGAATTGCTGTTGTAGACTTTATATGCATTGATTCCGCCTTTACATATGAAGATGAGCTACTCGGATTGACGTTTTCGGGTCAAGAAACGGTCCAACAATATTTTTAGTGGTTTATAGTTATGATGTAAATAAAAGAACTTTAGAAGATCATAAATGCAAACTTGAACATAAAGTTAGTATGAAGATGAAATAAGAAGAAATCTTGTTAAAATAAAATTGTTTTGATGTGGTTATTATTTATTTTGATGCTTACTAGTAAGATGATGTTGGACATCAAAATTTAACTTGTTAAAATAAGATTAAAAACTTATGTTAACAAGTTAGGAGGTGACTAATGTTTACATAAAAGAATCACCTCCATGTTTCACATAAACTTGGTAACAAAAACGAGTTCTTGAAAAATAAATAAACTAAGTGAGTGGATGGTCTTATGGACCCGACATCTACAAATAATTTTTCTAAGACACACCAAGTTAAAAGATGGGTCTTTTTGAAAAGTCATAATTTTTGGAGGAAATAATTATATGTATACTTGTAAGGCATGAAAAAGTTGTAAATGGATATTTTATAAAATAAGTTCACAAGTTGTGAACATTTAAAAATCCCGAGAACGGGAGTTTTACAAAAATAAACACACTTTGGAGGGTAACTAAACCCACTAAAAGCACCACTAAATTACTACGCGTTTTCATGAAACGCCAAGCTTATGTTGTCATGAAAAATGCATTGTTTTTACACTTGACTAGTGTAACATTGTTTAGAAAATTGTTGATTGAATTTATAAAAGAAAATGATACGCTTAAAAGCGTGGCCACCTCCAGTTATAGAGGGAACTCTGGCGAAATTTTTCTAAAAACCTAACACTTAGAATTATTTTCACTAAAAGTGTTAGAAATACATTTTTACTTGTTTTCAAAGCATAGATTTCGCCACGACTTATTTACAAAATATCGGAGGTGGGATTTCACAAAATAAAACGTGATACATAAATATATTAGTATATATTTTTCACAACATCACTTGTATAAGTGCTTATGATTATTTTGTGAACTACGTAAATATTATTTTTAGGGTAAAAATAATATTACTAAGTATTATTTTGGGAAAATCACATGTATTAAAATATAATATTTTTGGGAAGAATACTTATATTTTGGAGTTAGGAATAAAATATATTAAGTGAGACTTAATAGAGTAATCCAAATTATACGAACGCGCATGTATTAAATCCCCCATCCTTGGGAAGGAAAATGACTACCAAGTATATACAAAATGTAAACACGAAATAGTTGCCTAACTATTTCCCAAAACTTAAACCATAAAGCTAAGGCACGGCCATCCGTCTAATAGAGTTAGTACGTGTAGGTCGTCATACAGCTGATTGATTCGGAGGCATTACTTGGTAGAGACGCACCACTGTGAGTTCATGTCCCCCTTTTCTCTAACTGTTTTCATTTTTCTTAACTGCGGGGGTGAAATACATGTTACTTTGTTTACAAGTACTTTATACACGGTATGGTTAGCGTAAGGAGGTTTACTACTTAGATCATGTGAGTGGGTAGGCAGAAACTGGAGACCATTAATCCTCATTGAAGGACCGAGGGACGTAAGCGGTAGATCTATCTGGGTGTAGCGAGGCCAACTCTAGGCCCAACAGAACGGACCTCTGAGAGGCCCAGCAGAACGGACCTTGAGTGACTTTGTACCCAACGCTAAATTTGCTAGGTTTGAGTCTTCCTACTTGCACTTCACACATACTAATGGCCTTGCAAACCATTGGTGATCTCTTTTTCCTTACACTGCTACATACCAGGGAACTTTTATACTTACAAGTGTTTTACATACTCACTTACACATGAACTCGCTCAACATTATTGTTGATTTTTCAACTTACATGTATTTTAGGAAATTAAAGATCTGGCGCGGTATGTTATGTTTTCCCGCTGCATAAGGGTTCCAAGGTCATCCCAGTTTAGGAAATGTGACTCTTTCCTGGACAAGTCACAAATCTTAAACTGCGTTTGTTTCATGTTGATGTTTATGTTTTCAAGACAATGTTTTATGTTATGAGGTTGTAAGTCCCTAAGATAATATTATGTTACTCTGGTTTTAAAACTTAATCGAATGGATGATCTTGCATGATTTTATTTCATATAGCTTTGTTATGATTAAGCTATGGTATTAAGAAGTCACACCAAAGTTAACCACGCTTCCGCAAAGCCAGGGTGTGACATATATATATTCTAACCGAATTTATGATACTAATCGGGTTATGGTTATGTGTTATGAACTTAGGTTATTTTATCTTTGTTCGAAGTTTCTCGTTATGATTCTAATGGGCAAGTTAGGACCCATGAAATTACATAAAAAACTTAGTCTCAAAACGAGTACTTAGACAAGATATATTTTCATGTATACATACTTTTGTACTTGAATTCTAAATCACGAATCCAACCACCCCATAAACTCCGAATGACCATACACCTTCGTTTCCCCATCCTCAACAACTCGTCAATTCGCGGATAATCGAAAATCTTTGCAAAACTCTGAGTATACATGAGCCCTTTTACTTTTACATTTTTAGGTGCAATATGTTTATTACTATTAAACACACGTAATCACATACAGTATGCTTAAATCACAAACAAACAATCCAACATACATGTTTAATACATTATGCTTGAGTTCGTATACATTAGAACATTCTTATACTTTATACTTGTCATTAACTTCGATCAAGCCTCCCTTAACATGTATAGCGCTATAGGAGTAACGCACCGCCTGTATTCTTGAGGTCATGTTAAGTTAATACAGAACGGTCTTATCGTTGCTATGATAATATTATGCTAGCGGCAAACTTTGGGTTGGCATTTATAGTTGCATGCCAATTATATGTTAATTCTTGATAACAATTTTGTCATGTAGATTTGTTCAAACTTTATACATATGCTAGTATTCAAACTTGTATGCTCGCCAATACTTTTTGTATTGAACTATACTTTAATACGTGTTGCAGGATTTTGATGATGATGATGATGCACGGAATCTAGTAGGATGCCTAGAAACGCATCTTAAACTTTAATACTTATTGTATTTTATTTTGTTTCAAACTTGTTGTAATGCTATTTCAAACAATGTACTTGATGTTAGCAATGAAATGAAATTTGTTTATTAAATACTTGTCTTGTTTAGTGTTATGAAGTCTCTTGTAATCTTGTTTTCGTCTCACTCCAATGTTTCCGCCATCGGTTAGGGTATGACACAGCCCATCTAAGAAACCCACATCCTCCTAACTACCTACAATCAGACACCATAAGATTCATAACAACTCAAAAACTACACAAAACTGAATCAAATTTGCATAATCTAGTCACTTACACATCGTAGATATCGTCGGCTCAAATTTGCCTTCGACTCAGACTCTTTGTAAACCGTTTAGCCACCACATGCACAAATTATGTCACAGGGTTCGGTCTTCATCAATCTCGCTTTGGAACGATACACATTGGATGAACATCCAGACATTTTCGCACTTGATTTCTTGATCAACGATGAACTTGAAGTGGTCTGCACAGTTGGTTTGGGGATAATGAGGAAGAACTTAGGGTTTTAAAGAATGAAGAAGGGTAAATTGGTCATTTCAGCAAATACAAATGGTAAACTTAAAGTTGAGATGACAGAGGGGCCAAGGTTGATTAAATATGGAATCGTTCGTGGGTAGGATAACATGATTTTGGTTTTAGGGGGTAAGAGTGTCAGCGGGGTAAAATTGAATTTTACTCTTGTTATTTTAATGATTTAATATATTATTTAATTTAATTAAAAACAATAAAACTGCTAACTGGGCCATAGTTTGGAACTAGGGTGGAGACGGCTAAACGACTGCTCGTGAGTTTGTGTGTATGTGTGTTTTGGTGTCGGAGATGATGGAATCTGGCCAGCAACATTGCAACGGAGAGATAGCGATGGAAACGTTTTAGGAGTTCAATTAGAAAATAAAGAAATCCAGAAAGCGATATTACCTTGTCATTGTTCCACCTTTTGAGTGAGAAGGATGGTGATGTTGTGTCCGCTACTTTCTCTTTTCCAAATTGAGGGTCACCACCGAAACCCTTATAACATATATATATATATATATATATATATATATATATATATATATAGAGAGAGAGAGAGAGAGAGAGAGAGGTTCCTGTAAAAAAAAGGGTTTTTTGTGATAAGGGTAAGAAAGAATCTACACCATTAGATATTTGATCTAATGGTTGAGATCAATATGGACCAAATTGTAAATTGTGTTTTATTATTTTGGACTGATTTGAAAATTGTAGGGGTAATAGAGTCTTTTTATCTATTTGAAAATAGGAAACTGTAAATCAAATCCCTTTAATTTCGCGAATCAGTCAAAAATAATAAAGATCCAGATCCAGATCTCGATCTTCTTCTCCAGACATCATCTTCTTCTCCAGAATCATTACATCTCCGTATCATCTTCTTCTCCAACAACGTCGCACCAGGTATCTCCGACATCGACCAACACATTAGGTTCGTCTCTCTCAGGTGGGTGTCTAGTGGTTGGGTTAGAGCGAGAGAAAGTTATCCGGCAAGGTGGTGTCGGGTGGTTGGGTTCGAGCGAGAGAAAGAGAAAAGAGACTGTAGAGAGGCGGTGCCGGCTACCTCCCCACGACAGCGGGCGGCAGTGGTGGTGCCTGCAGTGGAACGACAGGGTTGTAGTGTTATACAGAGTTATCATAGGGTAATATGGTGTTATATACTATTCATAGTGTTTTATAGTGATTTGTAGTGTTATATCTTGTTATGTAGTGTTATGTACTTATTATAGTGTTATGAACTGTTGAATGGTGTTTTGTAGGGTCTTTAATAGTGTTATATACTTATTGAATTGTGTTATATACTTATTGAATGGTGTTATATAATTATTGAATGGGTGTTATATACTTGTTGAATGGTGTTATACACTTATTGAATGATGCTATATAATTATTGAATGGTGTTATATATGTGCTGAATGGTGGTTGTAGTGTTATTCGTAGTGTTTTTATAGAGATCTTTAAAATGGTGTTATATACTTATTGAATGGTGTTATATAATTATTGAATGGTGTTATATATGTGTTGAATGGTGGTTGCAGTGTTATTCGTAGTGTTTTTATAAAGATCTTTAAAAAAATTATGTTCCTATAAATAAGGGTGGCGGTTATGGAAGGTTGTCAATTAATCAAATCAATGATAAAATTACTTGTTTAACCTTTTGAATTAATTTGGATTTAGGACACATGTCACCTACACAATATTTGTCACACCCCAACCGATGGCGGAATCATCGGGGCGCGGCACAAGGCGAATCAGATTGCTCAAGAGAATCTATAACAACTATTTAGCGACAATATTTAAACAGTTCATTATCCCATACTAACAAACAAATATTTCACAAACGGTTATCACAAATTTCATGTCTCTCAAACAATACAAATCTGACAACCTAAATTTTAGGTGAGTTTCTAAGTAGCCTAGTCTTGATTCGAGATAACTGCGTTTAACCTGCAACATACGTTAAAATAAAGTCAATACAAAAAGTATTGGCGAGTATACAAGTTTGATATATAATAGTAAAGTAGATAAAAGTGTTGCGATTTTCCACATACATAAACGAGATACACAACATATATACTACAAGACACAGACTGCTAGCTAGGTACCGAGTTGATTGCGATGGAGCGGTGCGATTTAGTCTTAACTAGACCCCGTCGGGTGTGAGTCGAACTATAGAACTATACTAGCTAAGGTGGAACGTTACGAGTAAGAGTCCTAGAACATATATATCAAGCATCACGTATAAAAATGTATGTCAGTCATTCGCATGTGATATTAGTTTAGAATGTGTATGGCGTTTTGATGAGTGTGTTTTGGATATGAGTGTATGTTACACCCCAATAGTGTGTTGTAAAGCGTAAAATGGGGTCAAGTATACTCACAGTGTGTGTTTAACGCAGTCAGGATTGGATTGATGAGAGCGCGTTGAGTTAGCCTATGTATGGAACAATAGCATAAGTCGTTGAGCAGTGCGTAACAGAATGTTGGATGGTTAAGTGTTCGACTGGTGATCCGAACTGTGACAATTGGCACAAAACCGGTAATTTCCGTACAACTTAATTATTATTTAATATCTGCAGTTATGTGCTTAAATGTCAACATTGTTTGATTACATGCTATACTTGTGAATTCATGCACGTTTTATACTTCAAAAATTGCTTTAATACATTACTGTTAGTGTTGCGTCAGAAAGACTAGTAAACTCACCGGTAAGACACATTGTGTCAGCAATTCTGCAGAAAGCAGTCAGACAGTAGAATTGGGGCCTAGGAGTAGGTCCAAAGTCTAAAATACATTAAAACTCAAGTATGGATACAAGGGTTAACATATAGACTTTCCGGAAGCTAAAATATGCACTAAAAAGCACCCGAAATACACTTAAAGTGCTGAATTCAGCATATTTCAGCAAAATTCAGCATTTTAACAAGCTTGTACCATGTAAAAATATGACTAAATGGTCTTGAATGCTTTCCTAAGTGTCGGGAATTAAAAGTGTCACAAAAGGGTACTTAAAGATCACTAAACGGAATAGTTTGACACTTTAACGAACCGGTATCTAACCGAACAACCGGACACTACCCAAAACACCAAAATTATACTAGAAGCATTGTTTTATTATTTCTGAGCTAGTTATGATCCCCGAACACCCTAACACACTATATAACACATCATACACTTAAACACTAACTAAATCTCTTGAAATCCAATTAGATTACTTAACTATCCATCAAACTTACACTTTACCCCCCCCCCTTTTGTTTGGACGGTCATATGGTGGCCCCCATCAAGATCCTTACATGATCCTACTAGATACCATTTTATTCTTATTTGATTTAGTGAAATCATGTCTTGTACTATGAAGACATAATACCCAATGGTTAAATCTTAAACATGGTTATAAGTATAATCATTCTCATTCAACTTGCACACACCATCAACCTCCTTCTTCTCCCCTTTGTTCTCGGCTCACTCACACCCACCATACATCACCCATTTTCATTCATCATCCAAGCATTCTAAGGCTACTAAAAGGTGTAAAGAGGATATCTAAGGAAGCTTGAAGTGTGGAAACTTGAAGGACCTCTTTGTGGAGTCTTTAACCCCTATTTTCTTTCATATTCATCATCAACCTTCTTGAGCCACTTCCCTAGCCATTAGAGCTAGTAGTAAGCTTCTTGATCTTGTTTTTACTTCTAATCATAATGGTTAAAGTGTTATGTAAATGGTTAAACTCAAAGACCACAAAGAAACAAGAAGATGAACATTAAAATAAAGCTAAATAACATGAAATCTATGATGAATAAGTGTATGTATGGAACTTGTTTGTGGATTTCTTGTGTTTATGATGTTGATCATCATAATAACCTTGCTAGATGATGATTAAACTCATGGTCTAGCAAGTATAAGGATGGATCTTGAAGAAAGCATAATGATCATCCTTTATGTTTCACATGAACTTGAAAACAAAAATGTTTTAGAGTATGATGTTGGTCGATACATGTTAAAAGCCTTGTAAATAGATGATTACAAAAATAATTTTCTGAAGAAACCAAGTTTATTTATGATATTTACAAAGTCATGGTTTCTAAGTAAACCAATCATATTTTCAGTATTTAAGCAAGTCTAGAAACATGTTTGTAACAAGAAAAATACAAAAGAAGTGTTTTTAGAAAAATCATCTTGCAAGTTGTAAATAACTAAATCATTCAACAATGTGATTTAGAAACAAATAAATATGTTTTTAAGGGTAACTAAACCTACTAAATAACATGGTAAGTTACTACAAGTTTTTTACAAAAACTTCAAGTTCATGATGTAGTGTAACTTACTTGATTTTGGCACTTGGTAAGTGTTGAATGAGTTGTTGATTGTTTGTAATGATTTTAAAAGAAAATAAACACATGTTTTGAAAACATGGGAAACCTCCATTTTTAGGGGAAACTATGTCAAAATTTCAATAAAATTTTGACACTTAGAAAAATATAAGTTTTGGTGAAACTTGTTCCCCAACAAAATTTACCTAAAAATATTTACCAAGGTTTCCCTAATTTTTATGTAAACTTCAAGTTAAGAAATGATGATTTCTTCAAGATAAAAATTGATACTAAGTATGTATATTTTTGAGAAAAATATATATATTTATTGGTCACCAAATTTTGTGCTAAGTGTATGTAATATGTATTGTATGTAATAGTGTATTAGGACTTGAAAATACACTAAATACTCCGAAGGAGTAGAAATGCAAAAATACACATACAACATGCATATACAAATACAAGAAAATATATTTATGAAAATATATTTCTTAGTAGATTAAATAACTTGGACAAGTTATGAACTTAAAATGAAGTTTTGGAAAAAAAATACATAACTCGGGTGAAAAATACAAGATACTTATATTTATTTTTGAGAAAATAATATAAGTAGGATACATAGTTAAAAATATAAATTATTTTTAACAACAAAGAACACATACATAAAAGATGGTGACTTGTACTTGTGCGATACAAGTCTAGTGAATAACGTTAATAAAACACGTATAGGTCACAACGCTATATAAGCAAACCCGGTGAAGTTTACGGCGCAGGAAACGCAAAGTTGTGAGTTCATGTCCCCACTTTTAAACTTTTACATGCTTTTAAAACTTGGGGAAAATACATGTGTTATGGTATGTTGGATACTAAAACTAAGGAATGATACTTTAGATCATGTCACGAATAGGGTGTCATAAGCACCATTAATCGTTTACATACCAAGACCACGGAACAAAAGGTTAGATCTAATGGGTTTCAGGCAGCCACACTCTTGGTCATAACTAGTACCAAGCAGTGCTTTTGTGTCTCTAGTCGTGAATCGACAACGAAAAATGCCTATGGCTTGGATGCTTCCTATGTCGTGTCACATGTTAATGGCCTTGCAAACCTTTAGCGATCTTGATTTCCTTATATTTACATAAATACTTGTTTCATACAAATTACATACCATGTTTTCATTCAAGTATACAAACGTTCAATACAAAAACTGCATGAATTCACACCAACATTATGTTGACGATTTTCTAAAAACTCACATGTATTTCAGGTAACTAAAGTGGATGTGCGATCGGTCATACTCTTGCTCTTGGATGTTGTTTAAGTTTTTTTAGCTTTCTTGTGTCAAGACTCCGATGTTGGTTTTTGTGGGAATTGGTTATTATATTTCATCCTATGTGGGATATAAGACCCAAGTCCTCGATGTTCGACATTTAAATAAAGTTGTAAAATTTTTAGACAATATGTTGTCTTGTGATGTAAACACTTACGTTATGTTTTAATTATGCAATGATGATGGCATTTGGAGTTATTTTACGAGCATGTAGTATGTTTACCTTTCGTATGCAATGAGAACCTTTCAAGATCACACCTCGTACGTCCGCCTTAGAAAAGGGTGTGACAGATTGGTATCAGAGCTGCGATTGTAGTGAACCAGGATTCCTTCTCGAGTCTAGACTACAATCTTTAGGATCCTTTCACAAAAACAATTTTTCAAAAAGTTTTCATTGCATAAAACTTTCCTCGACATCCACTACCTGAAACTGTTTTCAAAGAGTCAAGTAAGGACACTACGAAAGTTAGGGTGCACTGGAGTAGCACTTGTCTTTGACTAGAAATTACTTGCAAATATGTGTGATAATTGATATATACATATACTAGAAATAGAATATCTCAGGTACTCGTGTCTTTGTCTGGAAACAGTGGCCTATCTGAAGGAAGTGATACGAGGATGAAACGAACTGTGCGGGCTGTGCAAGGAGTTATGTAATTATGGATGTATACATAATTATGGAATTCAATGCACAGAAACCACATCAAGTCTTGTCACGTATCAAACGAGATTCCTTCAATACAAGAAAGGTCAAACGTGAACACCCTCACCCCTCCCCCAGCCTATTAAATACTCTTTTGGAGTAATAATTTAGGGTATAAAGACAAGAACCGCCAAAGTGAAGAAAGATATTTTGTCCTTTGCATATGTTAAACTTGTACTATGGGGTGATGTAACCCTCATGCATTTTGTTTACTTCGTAAACAATGATGTAACAAGTTGTCCTGATATGTATAAAGACTCGGTGAATATCTTATGACACATCAGTATTTATCTATTTATGCATGCTTGTTGCTGTATGAATTGATTTATACATTTGGCGGATTGTTTGATGTCACTTATGTGGGTATATGTATGTGTATATATACTACTACTATCTCGTATGACGATATCAAACAAATGTCTAACCCTATTGTGTTGTGTTGTGTTCTTTCAGAACATGGCACCTAGGAGAGCTGTGAACAATCAGGATTCCGATCAACCCCCTCCTCCTCATCTACCGAGGACTGCTGAAGAATTGAATGCCCTACTGGAAGAAAGAATCTCCGCAGCTATCGCCGAATACGAGGCGAACCGCACTGAACAAAGTGGAGGACCAAGCAATGCCAGATGTAACGGACAGGGAGATACATCTGGAGGAAACACAGCTCAAGGCTGCACTTTCAAGCAGTTTCTCGACTGCAAGCCGCTGAACTACAACGGCATGGGAGGTGCAGTGGCTTTTGTACGATGGAAGGAAAAGACGGATTCCACTATCCGTATGAGCAAGTGTACCGCGGATCAGCAAGTCACTTTTGTTATGGGGTTGTTTGTTGATGAAGCTTTGACTTGGTGGAATTTGCAAGTCCAGACTCTGGGTGATGATGCCGCGTATGGCATGACGTGGGATGAGCTAAAGGAACGAATGAGAGAGAAGTATTGCTCTCGTTCTGAACTCCAAAGGTTGGAAACTGAGTTCTGGCAATTGACCATGGAAAGTGCAGACATTACTGGTTATACCCGAAGGTTCCACGATTTGTCAAGAGTGATCCCCTATATGGTGACTACCAAATTTAAGCGCGTCGAACGCTACATCTGGGGATTGGCTCCAGAGTTTCGCAGCATGGTAACTTCGGCTAAACCTGAAATAGTCACTCAGGCTGTAACTCTGGCTGTCAGCCTTACTGAAGATGTTGTTCGTATGAAGAAGTTATCACTGAACCCAACTGAAAAGACCGAGATGCATGCTGAGTCGTCTGGTGACAAGAAAAGGAAGCATGTGAGCCTGAATCAAGCGACATGTAACAACAAGGGTTCCAACAACAAGAAGCGCAACCCCAACCCGCCTCAGGAGGCGAAAACTCTTGCAACCATGAATGACGCTCCTGCCAGAGGATACCTGGGCACTCTGCCCATTTGCAACCAGTGCAAGCGTCATCACGAAGGAGTTTATCGCGTTCCAAAATACGACAAGTGTGGAAAACTGGGTCACCATACTAAGAACTGTTGGGGAAAAGGAAATGGTAGTGGTAATAGAAACGGGAATGGAAACCGCAACGGTGCTGGTAATAGAAACGGTGGTGGAAATGGCAATGGCAATGGAGTTGGGCAAGGATGCTTTGGTTGTGGAAGCAAAGATCATTTCAAGAAAGATTGCCCAAGGGAGAACAATGTTCAGGCTCGAGCATTCGTGATTGGAGCAAGGAACGCACGCGAGGACCCTAATGTGGTCACCGGTACGTTTCTCGTTAACAATCACTTTGCATCCATACTATTTGACACTGGTGCCGATTATAGCTTCATGTCTGTGGAATTTAAACGTATGCTTGGAATAGAATCTAGTAGATTAGATATTCCTTATTCCATAGAACTAGCCAATGGAAAACTTGTTGAATCAGCCGAAGTTGTTAGAGGTTGCTCATTAGAACTTGGTGAGCAAAGATTTAGCATCGATCTCTTACCTATTCAATTGGGTAGCTTAAATATAGTGGTCGGAATGGACTGGTTGTCCAAGAACAAAGCTGAAGTTGTTTGTCACGAGAAAATCATTCGCATCCCTCTGGCGAATGATGAAACTCTCATCATGAATGGAGAAACACGAGACGCACCTCTGCGAATCATCAGTTGTATGAAGGCACAGAAGTGCTTAAGGAAAGGATGTGTTGCTTTCCTAGCGCACGTTGTAGATAAGAAGGCTGAGGAGCCGAAACTCGAAGACATTCCTGTGGTGAAGGAATTCCCTGATGTTTTTCCCGAATATCTACCAGGACTACCTCTGCAACGACAAGTCGAATTCCATATAGAATTGGTTTCAGGAGCCGCTCCTGTAGCCAAGGCACCCTATCGGCTTGCACCATCCGAGATGCAAGAATTGTCTACACAACTCCAGGAGTTGTTAGATAAAGGATTCATAAGGCCAAGCTTCTTGCCTTGGGGAGCTCCAGTATTGTTCGTAAAGAAGAAGGATGGAACTCTGTGGATGTGTATCGACTATAGAGAGTTAAACAAGCTTACTGTCAAGAATTGGTACCCACTATCGAGGATTGATGACTTATTTGATCAGTTGCAAGGATCGAGCTACTATTCCAAGATGGACCTTCGATCTGGATACCATCAGTTAAGGATCCAAGAGGAGAGCGTGCCAAAGACTGCATTCCGAACACGTTATGGGCATTACGAATTCCTTGTGATGCCATTCGGACTGACGAACGCGCCAGCGGTGTTTATGGATCTGATGACCCGCGTATGCAAACCATATCTCGATAAATTCGTGATTGTATTTATCGATGATATCCTGATTTACTCGTAAATGAGAGAAGTGCACGAGCAACACCTCAGAACCATTCTGGAACTACTGAAGAAAGAGAAACTTTATGCAAAGTTCTGTGCGAATTCTGGATTCGCGAAGTACAGTTCCTTGGTCACGTTGTGAACGAGAAGGGCATTCATGTAGACCCAGCCAAGATAGAAGCAATAAAGAATTGGGAAGCCCCCAAAACCCCAACTGAAGTTCAAAAATTTTTGGGCTTAGCGGGCTATTACGGACGATTTTTCGAGAATTTCTCCAAGATAGCTCAACCGCTAACTACCCTTACGCAGAAAGACAAGAAGTACGACTGGGGAGTTAAGCATGAAGAAGCCTTCCAACTGCTCAAAAATAAGCTATGCGATGCGCCGACACTATCCTTACCCGAAGGCACTGAAGACTTCGTGGTATACTGCGATGCTATGCGTCAAGGTTTGGGTTGCGTGCTCATGCAACGCCAAAAAGTCATCGCTTACGCTTCAAGACAGTTGAAGGTGCATGAAAGGAACTACACCACTCATGACCTAGAGCTAGGCGCAGTGGTATTCTCCTTGAAGATCTGGCGACACTATTTATATGGTACTCGATGTACAATCTTCACAGATTACAAAAGCCTACAACACATATTTGATCAGAAGGAATTAAACATGCGTCAGCGACGTTGGGTCGAGCTGCTGAACGATTATGACTATGAGATTAAGTACCATCCTGGAAAGGCAAACGTTGTAGCAGACGTGTTAAGCCGGAAAGAAAGGGTTAAGACCCTAAGAGTTCGAGCATTGGAAATGACTATTCGGACGAACCTCATTGCACGCATTCATGACGCACAACAAGAAGCCCTTAAGGGGGAGAATCGTAGAGCTGAATACCTCCGAGGTATGCTAAAGAATTTGGTGCCAAACAAAGAGGGAACCTTATACTTTAAGGGGCGTATTTGGGTTCCGCTCTCTGGCGGTATTCGAGAAGTCATCCTTAATGAAGCTCACAAGTCAAGATACTCGATCCATCCAGGATCGGACAAAATGTATCAAGACTTGAAGGATTACTATTGGTGGCCGAGGCTTAAAAGTGATGTTGCTATCTATGTTGGAAAGTGCCTAACCTGTGCTAAGGTTAAGGCTGAATATCAAAAACCGTCCGGGCTACTACAACAACCAGAGATACCCATGTGGAAGTGGGAGCAAATCTCGATGGACTTCATAACAAAATTACCCAGGACCCCTAGGGGGCACGATATGATATGGGTGATAGTCGATCGGTTAACAAAATCTTTGCATTTCCTACCGATCTGAGAAAAGGATAGCACTGGAAAGTTGCTGAGCTGTACTTGAAAGAAATCGTGGCACGTCATGGAGTACCTATCTCAATTATTTCAAACAGAGATGGACGTTTTGTCTCGAGGATCTGGCAATCCTTCCAGGAGGCCTTGGATCTCAACTAGATCTAAGCACGGCCTTCCATCCGCAAACAGATGGCCAGAGCGAATGAACCATACAAACGCTATAAGATATGCTTCGCGCATGTGTTATGGACCTATGCGGCAGCTGGGATACTCACATACCTTTAGTTGAGTTTTCCTACAATAACAGCTACCATACGAGAATAAAAGCCACACCGTTCGAAGCTCTATATGGCCGCAAGTGCCGCTCGCCATTATGTTGGGCAGACGCTGGAGACAAATGTATGGTTGGTCCTGAACTTGTTCAAGAGACAACCGACAAAATTATGCAGATCCGATAGCGCATTAAGGCGGCTCGAGATCGACAAAAGAGCTACGCTGATCAAAGACGAAAACCCTTAGAATTCGAGGTGGGAGATAAAGTTTTGTTGAAGGTCTCACCTTGGAAGGGCGTAGTAAGATTTGGAAAACGTGGAAAGCTGAATCCACGATACATCGGACCATTCAAAATCTTGGAAAGAATTGGTACCATGGCATACAAGTTGGAATTACCGGAAGAACTTAACGAAGTACATGATACGTTTCATGTGTCCAACTTCAAGAAGAGTCCAACCCAAGAAACAGTGATCATCCCTGCAGATGAAGTGCACATCGACGACACACTCTGATTTACAGAACAACCCGTTGAGGTTACAGACTGGAAAGTCAACAAGACCCGAAGGAGTAGTGTCAAACTTGTCAAAGTACGTTGGAACTCTAAGCACGGACCCGAGTACACGTGGGAATGTGAAGACCAGTTTAAAGACAAGTACCCCCGCCTGTTCAAGAAAACTCCTGCGAGAGATAGCTCAGTCTGAATTTCGGGACGAAATTCTTTTAACGGGGGGAGACTGTGACAACTGGCACAAAACCTGTAATTTCCGTATAACTTAATTATTATTTAATATCTGCAGTTATGTACTTAAATGTCAACATTGTTTGATTACATGCTATACTTGTGAATTCATGCACGTTTTATACTTCAAAAATTGCTTTAATACATTACTGTTAGCGTTGCGTCAGAAAGACTAGTAAACTCACCTGTAAGACACATTGTGTCAGCAATTCTGTAGAAAGCAGTCAGATAGTATAATTGGGGCCTAGGAGTAGGTCCAAAGTCTAAAATACATTAAAACCCAAGTATGGATACAAGGGTTAACATATAGACTTTCCGGAAGCTAAAACATGCACTAAAAAGCACCCGAAATACACTTAAAGTGCTGAATTCAGAAAAATTCAGTATTTTAACAAGTTTGTACCATGTAAAAATATGACTAAGTGGTCTTGAATGCTTTCCTAAGTGTCGGGAATTAAAAGTGTCACAAAAGGGTACTTAAAGATCACTAAATGGAATAGTTTGACACTTTAACGAACCGGTATCTAACCGAACAACCGGACACTACCCAAAACACCAAAATTATACTAGAAGCATTGTTTTATTATTTCTGAGCTAGTTATGATCCCCGAACACCCTAACACACTATATAACACATCATACACTTAAACACTAACTAAATCTCTTGAAATCCAATTAGATTACTTAACTATCCATCAAACTTACACTTTACCCCCCCCCCTTTTTGTTTGGACGGTCATATGGTGGCCCCCATCAAGATCCTTACATGATCCTACTAGATACCATTTTATTCTTATTTGATTTAGTGAAATCATGTCTTGTACTATGAAGACATAATACCCAATGGTTAAATCTTAAACATGGTTATAAGTATAATCATTCTCATTTAACTTGCACACACCATCAACCTCCTTCTTCTCCCCTTTGTTCTCGGCTCACTCACACCCACCATACATCACCCATTTTCATTCATCATTCAAGCATTCTAAGGCTACTAAAAGGTGTAAAGAGGATATCTAAGGAAGCTTGAAGTGTGGAAACTTGAAGGACCTCTTTGTGGAGTCTTTAACCCCTATTTTCTTTCATATTCATCATCAACCTTCTTGTGCCACTTCCCTAGCCATTAGAGCTAGTAGTAAGCTTCTTGATCTTGTTTTTACTTCTAATCATAATGGTTAAAGTGTTATGTAAATGGTTAAACTCAAAGACCACAAAGAAACAAGAAGATGAACATTAAAATAAAGCTAAATAACATGAAATCTATGATGAATAAGTGTATGTATAGAACTTGTTTGTGGATTTCTTGTGTTTATGATGTTGATCATCATAATAACCTTGCTAGATGATGATTAAACTCATGGTCTAGCAAGTATAAGGATGGATCTTGAAGAAAGCATAATGATCATCCTTTATGTTTCACATGAACTTGAAAACAAAAATGTTTTAGAGTATGATGTTGGTCGATACATGTTAAAAGCCTTGTAAATAGATGATTACAAAAATAATTTTCTGAAGAAACCAAGTTTATTTATGATATTTACAAAGTCATGGTTTCTAAGTAAACCAATCATATTTTCAGTATTTAAACAAGTCTAGAAACATGTTTGTAACAAGAAAAATACAAAAGAAGTGTTTTTAGAAAAATCATCTTGCAAGTTGTAAATAACTAAATCATTCTACAATGTGATTTAGAAACAAATAAATATGTTTTTAAGGGTAACTAAACCTACTAAATAACATGGTAAGTTACTACAAGTTTTTACAAAAACTTCAAGTTCATGATGTAGTGTAACTTACTTGATTTTGGCACTTGGTAAGTGTTGAATGAGTTGTTGATTGTTTGTAATGATTTTAAAAGAAAATAAACACATGTTTTGAAAACATGGGAAACCTCCATTTTTAGGGGAAACTATGTCAAAATTTCTATAAAATTTTGACACTTAGAAAAATATAAGTTTTGGTGAAACTTGTTCCCCAACAAAATTTACCTAAAAATATTTACCAAGGTTTCCCTAATTTTTATGTAAACTTCAAGTTAAGAAATGATAATTTCTTCAAGATAAAAATTGATACTAAGTATGTATATTTTTGAGAAAAATATATATATTTATTGGTCACCAAATTTTGTGCTAAGTGTATGTAATATGTATTGTATGTAATAGTGTATTAGGACTTGAAAATACACTAAATACTCCCAAGGAGTAGAAATGCAAAAATACACATACAACATGCATATACAAATACAAGAAAATATATTTCTTAATAGATTAAATAACTTGGACAAGTTATGGACTTAAAATGAAGTTTTGGACAAAAATACATAACTCGGGTGAAAAATACAAGATACATATTTTTATTTTTGAGAAAATAATATAATTAGGATACATAGTTAAAAATATAAATTATTTTTAACAACAAAGAACACATACATAAAAGATGGTGACTTGTACTTGTGCGATACAAGTCTAGTGACTAACGTTAATAAAACATGTATAGGTCATGACGCTATATAAGCAAACCCGGTGAAGTTTACGGCGCAGGAAACGTAAAGTTGTGAGTTCATGTCCCCACTTTTAAACTTTTACATGTTTTTTAAACTTGGGGAAAATACATGTGTTATGGTATGTTGGATACAAAAACTAAGGAATGATACTTTAGATCATGTCACGAATAGGGTGTCATAAGCACAATTAATCGTTTACATACCAAGACCGCGGAACAAAAGGTTAGATCTAGTGGGTTTCAGGCAGCCACACTCTTGGTCATAACTAGTACCAGGAAGTGCTTTTGTGTCTCTAGTCGTGAATCGACAACGAAAAATTCCTATGGCTTGGATGCTTCCTATGTCGTGTCACATGTTAATGGCCTTTCAAACCTTTAGCGATCTCAATTTCCTTATATTTACAGAAATACTTGTTTCATACAAATTACATACCATGTTTTCATTCAAGTATACAAATGTTCAATACAAAAACTGCATGAATTCACACCAACATTATGTTGACGATTTTCCAAAAACTCACATGTATTTCAGGTAACTAAAGTGGATGTGCGCGCGGTCATACTCTTGCTCTTGGATGTTGTTTATGTTTTTTTAGCTTTCTTGTGTCAAGACTCCGATGCCGGTTTTTGTGGGAATTGGTTATTATATTTCATCCTATGTGGGATATAAGAACCAAGTCCTCGATGTTCGACATTTAAATAAAGTTGTAAACTTTTTAGACAATATGTTGTCTTGTGATGTAAACACTTAAGTTATTTTTTAATTATGCAATGATGATGGCATTTGGAGTTATTTTACGAGCATATAGTATGTTTTCCTTTCGTATGCGATGAGAACCTTTCAAGATCACACCTCGTGCTTCCGCCTTAGAAAGGGGTGTGACACAAACGAATGGCCATATCGCATCCGGACGGATGGTCATCCGGACGGATGGCCATTTGAACGGATGGCCATTCGAATGAGTTGTGTGTGTTTTTTGTAAAATGTTAAAATTTGATGTTTCATAAAAACGTAGTTTAAACAATGTGAAATATAGACACCAGATCATCCGAGCAGATCTGTAGTTGAGGTTTTTGGTAAAATTTTCTAAGTAACAAGTTCTGAGTTTAACGGAGACGGTGTGATAACATGTCAAACAACGGAAACATACCAACTTCTGTTCATTCGGTCGGATGGGTACCACCCCTTCGGACAGACGAGGTGTACTTGATGGAATTTCATGTTCGACCCGTTAATCGGTCATCTCTTCGATGGAAATCCGTTTTCAAGCCGGCTCTCGGCTAAGGAACGAGCCGAGAGTGTGATTGAGTCCATGTTCCATCAAAGTTTGTGTAGAAACAGAGGACAAGTTGAAAACATATGAAAAAGTGTTGAAATCTCTCATAACTTAGTTGAAAAGTGTGGAAATCCTTTAGATCTGGAACCTATCTCGATCAAATGATGTTCCACAATAGTTTGCCTAAGCAAAATTGGTGGAAACCACCTTCAAGAGGTCCAATTCAGTGATTTCAGGAGAAAATTTAGTGTTTATGTGTGATTTTGATAAAGAAGATGATGTAGAAATGATTAGAGATAAAGATTGTACAAGATTTGAGGAGAAATGCTTACAATATAACCTTGAATCGAGACTGAGAGTGACTGAGAGCGTGCGAGCGGATGAGAGTGTCAAATCAGAGAGATGAGGGCGTACGGCTAGTATTTATAGAGAGAGGGTGACAGTTAAGTCGGTGGAGAGTGGTTGTGCTCGGGTCGGATGGCCATCCGGACGGATGGCCATCCGGACGGATGGTCATCCGGTCGGATGTCCATTCGAATGGATGTCCATTCGGACAACCGTGTTTCGTTTTGTTGGTTTTCCAACCTTGGTTCGTTTGTCTTGTTTCGTTGCGTTAGGTATTGTGAGTCCTTTAAGCATTTTAGAGAGATAAGTGGTATCGTGTCATGTTGCGTTCAGTGTGATAGTTTGAGTTGCGCGTGCCAGCGAGTGTGCTTTTAATCAAGTCTTAATACTTAGATATTGATATATATAACTAATTAATATAATAATAAGTCATAGCATAAGTAATTGCGTTTTGAGTTTGCGTTTGCGAGTAGCGTAGCAATAGCGTATAGTATATACAAAAAGTGTGAGCGTTGTGATGTAGCGTGTTGTAAATAGCGACGTGTTTGCGAAAATATGCGAAGTAGCGTAGTAAGCATTATAGTGTACATTATGATCCGAATCTTTGGTTCTAGGCGTAACGAGAGTATCGAGAGTAACAAGCGCGAAAGTGCGGGTTGTTACAGTCTCCCCTGCTTTAGGAAATTTCTTCCTGAAATTTATTCGCAAGGAGGACTGCGAGAATTGACACGAGTAAGTAGCAACAAAATCGTTTTAGGGTAAGTGAAGGATGGACGAGCGATCGATCAAGGATTGACGAGAGAGAGCGTCTCGGTAACATGGGGAAAGCGGGGAGTAAAGCGATTTGTTTAACTAAAGGATGGTAATTCGCGAATTTGATGATCCTAAAACGTTTTGGGTTCTTGAAAAGTTTTGTTAAGTTATTACATAATGATGTTAAGGAAAAACTTGTTTTATGAAAATTTCTTATAGTGTGGCGTTAAACTGAGTCGATGTTCTCACCAGCATTTGTAAGATAAGTTTTGTTAAGTTAATAAACTTGATTCTTGAAAATTTTCTAACGACGTGGTGTTAAACTGAGTTCATCGTTGTAAGAAATTTTTGCTTGTCAAAAGGTTTTAACTAAAAATTTTTCGGAAAGATTACCATTTATTCCTAAAAGCTTGCAGGAAAATTTTGTTTATACCAATAAGGATTTATCGGTACAAAAAGTTTTAATTAGTGTCGAGCCCCACATGGCACCTTTCCACGAAAGTTTGTTAATATGGCTAAAACACTAATATATAGGAAGTACCAGTGGCGTATCCACCATGTTTTAGCCATCTTGCCTCCGTCCCATGGAGCAATGTCATGCGTGTCGATGTGGTACGGATAGATTTTTGTATCCTCGGTCCAAGTCATAAGTGGCCAGACCAAGTTCGAGAGGGAGATTGAGTAAACTGCGCGATGTGGTTGATTGCAACTTAGCGATAAGCGATACGCCATAAGCGTCGAAAGCGATAGGCGATAAGGGATGGGCGTTGAGCGATAAGCGTCGAGAGGAAAAAGGGATGCGAGTATCGAAGCGTGGAGATTGACACGTGCGATGAGCGTTTAAGCATTGAAGTGTTGAGAGGTAAAGCGTTAGCGAAGCGAGGTAGATTTCAGCGAAGGTGTGATCGCGTGCGTGTAGACTTACTAAAAGTCTAGCGTTGACGCGTTTTAGATGCGATGAGATGTTACGCCTTGCAATAGTGTAAGAGGTCTAATAACGGTCAACTCCGCATGGAATTTTCTTCACAGAAGTTTGTTAGCAGGGCGAAGCACTTATATATAGGAAGTACCAGCGGCATATCCACCATGCTTCAACCACACCACTTCCGTCCCGTGAATAGATGTCACACTTTGTTGACGTGGTTAAGACGCTTATATATAGGAAGTACCAGCGGCGTATCCACCACGCTTAACCATGCTTTTAACGTTATGGCATCATTGAAACTTATTACGATCTCCGTGCACTTACCAAAATAATCTCGTGTGCACCCGTGATTAGTTTGATCCTTGCACGTTTATCGCAGCTTATTTCAAGGACGCGTAGTTAGGGTAAATGTAACACCTCAAAAACGGGTTTGGTAATCAAACCACGTCAATACTAATACACGGGTAAAATGCCGTTAGTAGTGAAAGTAACCCGGTAAATATTAGGATTCAAATAAATAATCCTAATATAAATAAAAAAACAAATAAGAGATTCCATGAAAATAAAAAGTAAATAAAAGCTTTTGAGGAAATAAAGATAATAAGAGGCCCGAGTTAACGGGATTTAAAAATAAAACGGGTTATGACTTCCCCGAACCCACTAAGTAACTAGGAATATCAACCTAGTTAGTTAAGTGTTGTAAAAACAATAAAAGAAACATGAAATAGATAACCCTTTTTATAAACTATGGAACTAGAGGGACTAAAAGAGGCAAAAGGGAAAGATGTTTTTAATTAAAACAAATAAACACCAAAACACACACATATGTGTGTGTTTGGTCGACGATTTCACAAGCCAGGAGAAGGGTTCCTTCTCAAAACCCTAAACTCACTAAATCCATCAAAATCCAAGTGCAAATCAAGACTAGATCAAAAACCGAGCTCAAATTAGTGATCACAAGGTATGTTGAATTTCATCTCTTGATTACATCTTGAGTTATAGATGAAAACTTGAAATCAAAAATTTGGCTTTCATGATTGAAGTTTGGATGAATTTAGGATGAAATTATGTCTAGGAGTAAACCCTAGTCAATAACTAGTTGAATTAAGGTTGAAATTATAAAGTTCATGATCATCCATTATGGGTGTTTAATGGGTTTTGTAGAAACATGATGAACACTAGAATCATGATTGTCAAACTAGTGTTATTTGAACTCTATGAAGTTAATCTTGACATTTAACCATGAATTTGATGATTATCTAGTAAAAGATGTTGAAATTGGCAAGATAGGTAGCCATAAGTTTGATTGTTAAATTTTATAAAAGAATGCTCACTAGGTGTTTGATATAATGCCTAAGAGAAAGCTAAATATTGAAATTTAGAACGAAACGCGTATTTGAATAATATGGCTAGTTAAATGAAATATGAAACAAGAAGAGTTCTAATCATCATGTTGATTTGAACTTAATGTTGTAAATCATGTGATTGAAAGTAGTTAACTTTAATAAACTAAGTTAACTAATCTTGAAGTCGAATAGTAGCTTCGACATAGAGAATAAGTAAGGTGGAATGGTCGTGATTTTTAAATGACTAGTCTAACCACCTTGTAAATGTTGGCAATAGTCTGACGCTTAACAAGCTAGGTGGAGGCTTGAGAAAGAAGCGGCTAAACGAATCAAGCACGTGAAGAAAGGCGTAAACCGGATGAGAGGTAAGTGTAATTTTCGCACTTATGTAGATTACTCGTTTATTCTATACAAAATAATCGGGATAACGATAATATTGAAATATGGATTTTGTTAAGATTACCATGAGGTGTAATCTAATGATGAGGAAAAATGGTGAAAATGGAAATTAGTCAAGAGTCGACTAATGTAATTAAGGTTAAAAGCGTGCCCATGGCGTAAGCCGAAATGGGTGGAATTTGTAAGAAAAGAGTTTAAGAAATAAAGGATTTGGTAATATAATCCGGGATGGGATGGAGGTATGAATTGGACATCAAAAACCATGTTTTTTATTTAAATAGATAACATTGTGTATATAGTCCAAATGGGTCAAATGGTGGTGATAACACCATTTGACATTATCGACTAATGTGGTTGTCAAGTCTTGTGTTAACAGGAGCGATTAGCGATTCGGACAATTGCGTCGCCATAGAATATGTGATAATAAAAGCGAGGTATAATCGGGTCTATTTGTTGACCCGAGCCAGGTACATATCAATAAGATTATAGTTTAAATGTGCGATATTGATCATTTTTGTAGTGAAAGTCCTTCGTCATAAATGAGGGACTAATATCGATAAATATGCCCTTGCTGGGTAAATCGGGCAAACGACCTTTATGGGTGGTTTGGGAATCACGTATTATAATCAGGTAATCCTTAGATAAGCATCAAGGTTATAGGCATTAACCTTTGTGGGTCAAATGCCTAAGAATAGGTCTTTTCGTAAAATGACAAACCGAGATGTAAAATGTGACATAAATAGTTTACTACATTAAATCCACCACAAATATAATTGTGGTGGAAGACCATTTGAAAAACTAATGTGAAAATTTTGGTGCTAAAAGTAAATGAGCGAGATTTATGCCTAAAAGGACATAAATACCCTTAACGGGTCAAAATAAGATTTTAAGTAAAAACGAGTCAATAATGCGTAGAAATCCGTAATTGGAACCTATTATGATAGGTAATATTGGAATTAAAGGGTTCATGAGAAATGGGGGTCAAACAAATATGTTTGTTTGATAAAATGCATAAACGGGTTAAAATTCGGTAAAAGGGTAACGAGTCGAAGGCTTAGAAGTCTCAAAATTTATTATGTTGGATGTTGGATTTTCACTCCATATGATGGATAATTAAATTACGGACGCGTAGGAAAAAGAATCGGGTAAAACGGATTAAAAACGAGAGAGTTATGCTCATTTCCGTGAAATCGGGTCATGCTGGGAATGTACAGCAACAACTGAAGGCAACAGTCTGTGAAAACAAGGGCTAGGCGTGACGCCTAGGCCCTTGGCGTCACGCGACGCCCCCTAACTCCGAAAATTTTTAAATTTTGTCATTTTAACCCCTGTACTTGTTTGAACTTAATATTTGACTATCAAAACTAACTTTTAAGTTGGTTTTGATCATAGGTGATCGCCAAGAGTGCCCGGATGAAGATCAAGCTCGATGAGGAACCGAACACGATAAAATACAAGCTTCCACACGGCGCTTTGTCGTATCTTTAAAACGACGAATCCAATTACATTAAGTAGTATTTTTGAAATGTTGTTAACATGTTGAAATGTTAGTATGAAAAGTTTTTGTAAAGTCACATTTTAGTATTTAAATGTGTATTTTATTAATAAAATCTTGATTTATTAATAAAATCAAGATTTTATCGTGTTCCCCCTAACTCCGAAAATTTTTAAATTTTGTCATTTTAACCCCTGTACGTGTTTGAACTTAATATTTGACTATCAAAACTAACTTTTAAGTTGGTTTTGATCATAGGTGATCGCCAAGAGTGCCCGGATGAAGATCAAGCTCGATGAGGAACCGAACACGATAAAATACAGGCTTCCGCGCGGCGCTTTGTCGTATCTTTAAAACGACGAATCCAATTACATTAAGTAGTATTTTTGAAATGTTGTTAACATGTGGAAATGTTAGTATGAAAAGTTTTTGTAAAGTCACATTTTAGTATTTAAATGTGTATTTTATTAATAAAATCGTGATTTATTAAGTCGGGTGTTACAGTAAAACACATTATATCATGATATGCTATATAGTGCTAGTAATATAATCTGTGTGGGAACTTAGACTAAGTGTGAGGACGAGGGAGAGAGAGAGAGAGTCAACGTTACATATAGTAGCGACATCGAGCAATAGAACAAGTATAAGATATATGGAGAAACGTCCTGAATCGTACGATCAACAGCGTCGTTCTACGCCCGATTGGTGTTGATGTGGAAGATTCCTGCTGGAGCTTCTGCTATTTGTGTTGCGGCCGCTGTTGCTTCTGGTGCGGCGGCTGCTGGGGGTGCGAGCTGCATTGGCAGTGCGGGGAGTGCTAGCATGACTTGATGTCACGGCCCTGTGTGTAACATCCCAATCTTTCAAGTAAGTTTGTATTGGTGGAAATAGTATTTTATAACACCCCTAAAATACTAAATTTTGGTTATCATGTTTCATTATGATATTATAACATGAAGTATTGTAACTAGGTATATTGAACCTAGTTAAAATATTAGTTATCTATTAGTAAAAATAGTGCGTTGACCAAACTAGATAACTAACCAAAACATAAGGGCCAAAAGTGAATATGCTAGAACCTTAGATAAATAAAAACAAAAACAAAAAAGAAAGGGAAAAAGAGAAAGGGCGTGACCAGGAGGTCACCCCTGTGCGACGCAGGACAAGGAAGAAGGAGAGGGAGACTAATTTCACATGAGGATCACGAAATTGGAGGGTTTAAGTCTCGATTATGTCTTGTTTGCTTGATTCTAAGGCTCTAGTAAGTGATTTCATATGTTGTTTGATGAAATTTGAAGTAGTGTTCTTCATGCTTTTTGTTCAAACCACGAAATTAGGGGTAATTGTGTGTGATTTTGGTGTTGAATAACCATAGTTTATGCTAAACTGATTGATTGTAACTTTTGAATTATGGAGTCATGTTGCATGTTATGATTTGGGTTCAAATTCAAGATTTGGTGATTAGGTAGATGTAACACCTCGAAAATTCGTGTTCAATGAAATAACGACGCGTGTCATGAAAGACAAAACGCGTTGTAAACCCGGATGTAATAAAGATGTTTTGGCAGGATTTAAAAGTGGCGTCATGTTAATTTTTACCTCTGAACGACCTCAATTATAAATCCCAAGACCTAAGTATATATATCTTAAACATCTAAATCCAGAAATTCTTGACAATAATTGAGGTAGTGGACTCCTACGAAGAAAATGCACGGTAAACCTTATTGTTCGGCACTTTCAAAATGAATTCAAGCAAACAATTCAAAATGGTAGGGTATGTAACTGCTCAAGGCCATTTTGGGAGGTCCCTAAATGATAATTGAGGCCCCAAAGTCGGATAAAGATGGTTTCCCTTTCGAATGCATGAAAGAACAAAGTTTTGGTCCCTGATGAACGCTTGCGCACCGCAACAACAGGAGTCTTACGGTGCGCAAGCAGCTGCCCAGCGACAGAAATGTTCCTGTTTGCTGTTTAAACGCAAAAACTCACCTTTAAACGAGTTTCCTCGTATCCCTTGGCCCCTAAGCAACCCCTAAACATGTAGGACACCTGTGGGAATGTTGTGGTAAGTGCTAGACTTTGTTGTCAACACTTTGTGGTGATTGAATTCACTATAAAAGGGCCTTGGGTTGCAAACAATTCATCACACCATTTCCTTCAGTTTTCTGATCATTCCTGGAGCTCAAACCTTCTCTCAAGTGATCACTAATCAAGCTTAGGACTTCAGTAAGTTTGCTAATCCTTTCTTAATTAAGTTTAGCTTAGTTATTTAGCTAAAAGTCAAACCATCGTAATTACGGTTTGACTTCGAGATTAATTAATAATGGCTCAGTCAAATCTCGAATCAAAAGTAGTTATAAGTTGGTAATTATGTGGGTAATAAACCCTCAAAAGGGTTCCCCCTGATTACCACTCTAACCAGGTCAAAAGTCGGGTCAAACTTGCTAAGAAAAAGTCAACAGGATACTTAAATTACAATTTATGCATAATTAGCAATGTAGATCATATACAACCTGTTTGATCATTGTTATAACTTAGTAATAAGTGTAAGAACATGTATAAACATGTTCAACCCAACAATTTCCTATAAATACCCGGTTCGGAACCGAAAGTCACATAGTTTGACTTTCACTTTGACTTTCAGTTCTGACCCGTTTAGGCATGTTTTAGAAAAGAGCTTTAATTGGACTAGGTTACATGCTAGTATAACCCTCTGTGATTATACACCATGGTTCATTAGTTAACCAATTAATTCGCATGATTCCGTTAATTGCTCATATGTTGACCATTATGCCCTTATTACCTTAAAACGTGATTTTTGGAAATGTAAAAGAGTAGAAACCTTAATTACTGATATATAAACTTGTATGCAAAGTTTGACATCAGTTTGAGGTATAGATTGAGAGTTATGCTCATTAGCGCAAAATTAAAGCTTTATGTTAATAAAACGGCGTAATTAGCGTATAGCCTAGTTAAGCCTACTTTTTGATACCAAAATCTTTACCCACTGATGTAATATATTATTTTGGGATTTTTAAAGATTTTTAATTAATTTTAGGCTGAGCATAACTCATAGTCGTAGGCTTAATCCGATAATTGTCGGTTTTGCCCTTACGGGCTATAAAATGAGTTTTACATATCTAAACGACTCCAAACCTTTTGCTACTGATCACATATGATAAATAAATTATTTTAAGCCTTCTGGAAATATAAAATATCAGATTTATGTATCGAACCCGGAAACGGCTTCTAATCGCCTTTTTAAGCGTTTTTAACGCATAGTATGTACTAGAATTATTTTAAAGGCTAAATTGCACTTTTCGTCCTTTATGTTTCAGTCTTTCTGCAGGCGCTGTCCTTTAAGTTTAAAAATTACACTCAATGTCCTTTATGTTTGCAACCTATAACGGGCGGTGTCCTTTCTCATGAACCCAGTTATCTTTTAACGTTAAAACCCCTTGTCTCTCTCAACTTCAAACATGAGGGACCTTTTATGTAAAAAAGTGAAACTTTCAAAAACAAAAATAAAAAAACATTAGCCGCCATCTTCTACGTTTATCCGGCCGGCAATTTTTCCGGATTCCGGCAACTCCGGAAATCAATTTCTATGCTTTTTCGGTTCGTTTCTTTCGCGATAAACATCATCTCCATCTTATAACAACTTAACAATGAAGTTTCAGCATTGATATGTGTAAGCCGGAATGTAACAATGATACGTGTTTGTTGATGAATTCGAATTCAGATCTGTAACAATGATACGTGTTTGTTGATGAATTCGAATTTAGATCTGGATTTAACAGTCAATTGTCGCAATAACAATCAGAACAATTTCAGCAAATTTGATTAACGGATCTGATATGAAACTTTCTTCATTTCTGTTACAGTTTTACGTTTTCAATAAGATTTCTATGATTTTGTGATCAAAATATCGTGTTTTGATTCAATTTCAGTCGTTAAAACAATCCGAAATTCATCCGAAACAGATCGAAATCAATCAGAATGTTCAAAAAATGATCCTAACAGATAATAATCAGTTAATCACATTTAAAATCATCCGAAAATCATTCAATTTCACCGAAACATTCCGAAATTTTCAAACGACACACCGGAGAGTTGAGAGGCACAAAAAATCCGGCGTGTTCGGAATTGTTATGGTTGTATATAGTTGTGTTAATTATGGAGATAATGTTTTGTCACAAGAAAACAGGTTGAAACGACTCAAAGACGAAGTTCCGGGTTCGCTGGAATTGGTAGTGCTTAACGGATTACCATCGAAGTAACGAGATACATGCTGAAACTTCATTGTTAAGTTGTTATAAGATGGAGATGATGTTTATGGCGAAAGAAACGAACCAAAAAAGCATAGAAATTTATTTCCGGAGTTGTCGGAATCCGGCAAAATTGCCGGCCGGATAAACGTAGAAGATGGCTGCTAATGCTTTTTTATTTTTGTTTTTGAAAGTTTCACTTTTTTACATAAAAGGTCCCTCATGTATGAAGTTGAGAGAGACAAGGGGTTTTAACGTTAAAAGATAACTGAGTTTATGAGAAAGGACACCACCCGTTATAGGTTGCAAACATAAAGGACATAGAGTGTAATTTTTAAACTTAAAGGACAACGCCTGCAGAAACACTGAAACATAAAGGACGAAAAGTGCAATTTAGCCTATTTTAAACATACCAAGGGTGATACCTACTGAGATTTGAGGCAAATTATCATATTTTAACAGTAAGCATAAGTTGATAAACTCAGACTTCAGTTTTGAGCTTTTCGGCTTATGTGAAATTACCAAAATACCCCTACGGGGCATAGTTTGGTTATAATGGATAAATTTCACTTATATACTTTAACCACTGATATAACTTAGAAAATTGAGTATATTTGCTGATTACATCAGGCCTGTAACTCAGGTTGACACTTAAACTCTTTTACAACCTTTAAAATGACCAAACTACCCCTACGGGGCATAGTTTGCGATTAAATTCATTTCGGGCATAATGAAAGACATATTACTGATGTCACAACATATATGAAGCATATTAACTTAGGAAACCTGTAAATAGCTCTCATGAATACCCGTTACGCTTATTACGCGTTCGGTTCGGTTTATGTAACTACTTTACATAAATTAGCCTAAACGGGTCAAACCGTATCGGTTTTATCTCAAAATCCAGAATGTGTATGAATTACCCATATTAAACAAGTCTCCGAACTTGTCGGGTCTAAATCACATTCTACCCGGTCTTCGCTTAATCGTGCGTACGAACCGTTAGGATTCTAATAGGTTATTATAAACCTTCGTTCCAGATTAGGAGAACCAGTAAAAGCCACTTGCAATTTGCTTATTGTGATTTATACATTGCTCAGGTAAATACTTTTAACTTATTTTCCCTATACGGGCTTGGGTTACGGTATATAGAATACCGCTTGATCGGGCATCAAATCCTCCACCGTTGAGTGGGTAATTGAATAAATTTGATCGGCTCGTTTAAACAGTCTTGTTACTTAAAGCCTTTGGGGGGTTAATGGCCATGTCCCGGATATCCTTGGCATCACTTTACGAAATGGCCACGACTTAAGCGCGGGGTGTAGGCGTACACCTGTCAGTGCACAAAAGAATATTGTGGTGTGTCTATTAATCTTTAACCCGGACAAGATCCGGGCTACTGAACGCACAAGGAACATGTAATTTGTTCAAAAGATTATATATTTAAATAATTCTCCTAAGTTAAATAAAAATGTTTATGCCACTTGCATTCAAACCAATTTTCAATCATTTTCCAAAATGAGTCAGTTGATTGTATTTACCAGTGTAAACTGACGTATTTTCCCAAAAAGATTAAATGCAGGTACTAAGCGTAATTGGCTGGGATTTCTCCTTAGCATCATTAGAAGTCTCGCAAGCTTAAGATGCCTGAAGTCTGTTGAACTATTGTTAAATATTTTGTTTCCGATCCATCTGTGGATAAACTTCTGAATATTGTGACATTTGATATTACAACATTAAATTCAGTTGTATTATATCTTTTAAATTTGCTTCCGCTATGCATTTATATAATTGTGTTGTTTGACTATTATGTTGCCAACCACGTCACGATACTCCCCACCGGGCCCACCAGTGACACGTGGAAATCGGGGTGTGACAGGTTGGTATCCGAGCCAACACTGAGTGAATTAAACACTAGCCCTTTTGTGTTTAATCTCAGTTGCACAATTGCACAATTCTAAACTTTCGAGTCTAGACATATAACATAGGACAAATTCCACTTTGTTTGTGTGGTTCTTTATTTTACATATATTTTTGTTTTGTTATCTCATATTATATTGACAGGATTTGAAAATGCCGCCAAGATTCTTTAGGAGAAGAGGAAGAGGCAAGGGGCCTATCACCGCCCCCAATGATAATGAAGCTGGACCTTCAAATGTGCGAGCTCCGTCTACTACCGAGAGTGACGACCCTCGGCAGAACAGGAGGAACTTGTTTGAACCAGCCAGGCGATCGGTATCACACAGCTCCACACCTCCGGTCCAAAACCCTTATGGGCCTCAGCCGGAGTACGAGCCCAACAACCCTCAACCCTCATATATACCATTATAGCGATCTTTATCGCATCATTCTTTTGGGGACCCCACACATGCTTTCAGGGGCCGGTTTAACCCGACCAATTACATCCAAGAACCCGTGGGTTTTAACCCACTGGGGCCAGAAGAACACTACTCCGGAGATCACGCGGAGGATATGGACAAGGACACGGATCCCGTCGAACCTGCTAGTGGTACGCCAAATCATCCCATCGAGATCTCCGACGGATCTTCATTCCACGGATCACCCTATGTTAGTCCAGATAGCTTCCAAGCTATGTTCACCCGGCACGAATGGTACTATACACCTCCTCACCATTCGTCGCCTCCTCAGCAGCACCAGCCGCAGCAGCAACAGGATCCCTCTGTGGATTCCATATTCGTGGCAGTCACGCCACCGCCTCCACCACCGCCAGTGCAGCCGGCACCTCCGCAACCGCCGAGGCGAAGGAGAACCGGTGCGCACATGTCGTCACGAGCAGGGGATTTCCATTTCAGTTCCCCACGTCAATCCAGTGGCAGCCACTATCCGCCACATCAGGAGGACCCACAAATGGGTGGACCCTCTAACCCAGCTGTACCGCAGCCGCCACCAATGGGATTTGACAACCCAATTCCAGCATACACGGGTTCCATGGCATACAACCCGTTTGAACCACCGACTCACCACAACTATGGTTACGCGGAGGCCGATCCTTACATGGTAGCGGTTAATTATAACGCTCTTCACCCGGAGGGACCATACGGAGCTCCATGGGGAGTAGGTTACCCGACTCAGGGGTACCAGATACCTCCTAGACCTATTATCCGGACGCAATCACAGCCGCCACGGTTTTCTCCCCCAGAAAGGGAGGAAATCCTACAAAGGTTGGATGAAGTTGAGCGAGGCTTCCACCGTGACCGTAGGGAGAGACAGAGCTTCTTCCAAGGATTGGCAAGCTTGATCAAAGGGAAGAACAAGAAGGATCATTGAATCCTTCCAATTATTGTTGAGCCCCTGCGTGGGCCAGTCTTATTGTATAAGCCCCTGCGTGGGTGTATTTGTTTAAGCCCCCGCGTGGGTATATATGTGTGTTTGTTTTGACCCCTGCGTGGGTCTATTTTCTGTTAACCCCTGCGTGGGTATGATATTGTTTGTTTAAAGTCCCTGCGTGGACTAGTATGTTTGTTTAAAGTCCCTGCGTGGACTAATATGTTTTTAACCCCTGCGTGGGTAATTGTTGATTGAAAAGACCCGTTTAGGGCAGCATGTAATATTATAATAAAGTAATGGAATGTTTGTTTTATAAATTTCATGTTTGCCATTACGTGCATAGATAAATTATATATGAAATAAATAAATTAAAATCATTCCTTTTGAAATATCTGCCTATGTAAATTTTAAATAAGGATCTTAAAGAGTGAAACCTAGCCTTCGTGTCATTATAAGGCCGGGCCAAGATGGTAAGACCTGTTAAAAAGATTCAAATCCCTGTTAACATCTGAAAATATGTTAACACTCCTGGCAGACGTGATTCATTAGAAATCACACACATCATTATTATTAAAGGATTCTTCAAAAGATTCCTAACCCAATTATATGATCTCTGAATCATGGGTTTAGGTCATCAATTAAGATGATCATATTTTTACCATACGTGGTAATATAGTGCCTACGGGCCCTGCTCATTTCCATATGAGCCAAAAGACAGTGGTAGCGATGACTCCCTGTCAGATAAGGTAATGAACTAGGTTTAAACCTTAAAAGCCTTGATTCTCTGAAATCGTAGCTTATATTTTTAAAAATGTCCTTGTGACTAGGCCTATTGTGCCAGTATACCTTAATGTTTTGATTCTCTGAAATCATAGATTAAATAAAAATGTCCTTGTGACTAGGCCTATTGTGCCAGTATACCTTAATGTTTTGATTCTCTGAAATCATAGATTAAATAAAAATGTCCATGTGACTAGGCCTTTTGTGCCACAAATAAAACTGTTATTGTTTTATAATTAGGATAAATTATAATAGAAATCCTAAATAAATTTGATTAATAAATTCACCAAATATGGTCTCTGTTACCATGGTTAATGAATTACCCTAAGGGGCAATTCCATAATAAACTCCCAAATAAACTATTGTTCTTGTTTTCTGTAACAGTTCAATTAAAATGGCTGACTCAGACGAGATAAATAGTCATCCAGTGGAGAATAACGAGAACGCCCGATTTAATTTAACGGGTGCTGAATTGAAATCGATAATAGACGGTGCAGTTACACAGGCATTGGAAAGGCAGTACGAAGAGTACAGTGGGACTCGTAGTAGGACCCTAACTACACAGCCTTCAAAGCCACCGTCCAAGAAGGACGACTCGAAGAAAGATGATGACCGACACTCCTCGAACCACAGTGCTCCATCTCAGCAGGTTATACTAAACCAGGGACCCCGTGACAAGGGTTGCTCTTATAAATATTTCGTTTCCTGCAAACCCCGGGATTTCACTGGGGAGAAGGGAGCCATTGACTGTATGACGTGGCTGGATGAGATGGATACGGGTGTGGATATCAGCGGATGCGCTGAGAGAGACGTGGTCAAGTTTGTGTCACAGTCTTTTAAGGGTGAAGCTTTAGCATGGTGGAGATCTCTGATTCAAGCCACCGGGAAAATCCCATTGTACAATATGTCATGGGATCAATTTGTTGCCCTTATCAGGGAAAATTACTGCCCTCAACATGAGGTGGAGAAGATAGAGTCTGATTTTCTATCATTGGTGATGACAAACCTTGACTGTCAAGCTTACCTAACGAGCTTCAACACGATGTCCCGGTTAGTTCCTTACCAGGTAACCCCGGAACCAAAAAGAATAGCTCGTTTTATCGGTGGTTTAGCCCCGGAAATAAAGGCAAGCGTGAAGGCTTCTCGGCCAGCTACTTTTAGATCTGTAGCTGACATATCCTTGTCCCTCACTTTGGATGCGGCCAGGCAGAGATTGCTGAGGAATAAGGAGGCTGAGAAGAGAAAACGTGAGGATGATAGTTCACGTAGATCGAACAAGAAGCATCGTGGGAACGGTGACCACAAGAAAGGATCAGAGTCAAGGAAAGATGGGCATAATTCTGGTGAGAAGCCCAAATGCAAGATATGCAAGAAACAACACTTTGGAAAGTGCAGACTTGAGTCGAAGTCACAGACTCAGTCAAAATCTTATGCTTGTGGTATATGCAAGTCCACGGATCACAAAACCTTGGATTGCAAGAAGATGAAAGACGCAACGTGCTATCGTTGCAATGAAAAGGGGCACATTAAAACCAACTGCCCCAAGTACACCAAGAAGCCTGAAGAGGCCAAGAAGACTAATGCCAAAGTCTTCAGAATGGACGCAAAAGAAGCAGTTCTAGACGACAACGTTATTACAGGTACTTTCCTTGTAAATGACGTTTATGCTAGAGTACTTTTTGATTCTGGCGCTGATAAGTCTTTTGTAGATAACAAGTTTTGTGAATTGTTGAAATTACCTGTCAAAACCTTAAAAGTGAATTATGAGGTGGAGTTGGCAGACGGCACCCTAGAAACCGTCTCTACCATGTTTGATGGATGTGTTATATCCATTAAGAACCATTCTTTTCCTTTGTCTCTACTTCCCTTTAAGTTGGCCGGTTTTGACATAGTTCTGGGTATGGACTGGTTATCTCATAACCAGGCCCAAATTGTCTGTAACAAGAAACAAGTGGTAATAAAGACTCTGTCTGGTGAATCACTTACCATTCGGGGAGACACCTAGTATGGGCTGCCTGAGCAAGTGACTATGCTCAAGGCTTCAAAATGTTTAAAGAAGGGTTGTGCCATCTACATGGCATAAGTGATTATTGATGAGCCCAAACCGAAGATAGAAGACATCCCTGTCATCTCTGAATTCCCATAAGTTTTTCCGGAAGAACTACCTGGTTTACCACCAGATAGGCAAGTGGAATTCAGGATTGATATCATCCCCGGAGCAGCACCAGTTGCCAGAGCACCCTATAGGTTGGCTCCGACGGAGATGAAAGAATTGAGGACACAGCTAGACAAATTGCTAGCCAAGGGTTTCATTAAACCTAGCTCGTCTCCTTGGGGAGCGCCAGTCCTATTTGTCAAGAAGAAGGACGGATCGATGCGTCTGTGCATCGATTATCGTGAGCTTAATAAGGTCACGATCAAGAATAGGTATCCTTTGCCTAGGATCGACGATTTGTTCGATCAATTGCAAGGAGCAAGTTATTTCTCGAAGATTGATTTGAGGTCAGGCTACCATCAACTGAAGGTCAGAGATAAAGACGTACATAAAACCGCATTTAGGACTCGTTATGGTCATTACGAGTTCCTAGTGATGCCTTTTGGGCTCACTAATGCACCGGCCGCGTTCATGGATCTCATGAATCGCGTTTGCAAGCCATACTTAGATAAATTCGTCATCGTTTTCATCGACGACATTCTTATCTATTCGAAGAACCAAGCTGACCATCAGAAACACCTTCCATGTATTCTCAAACTCCTGCACCAAGAGAAGCTCTATGCCAAATTCTCTAAATGTGAATTCTGGCTTCGAGAAGTCCAATTCCTTGGACATGTGGTGAGTGAGCGTGGTATCCAAGTGGATCCCGCTAAGAATGTTTCTGGCTTCGAGAAGTCCAACTCCAAAATTCCAGAATTACGAACAGAATGTTTCAGTTCTGTTTTTATATTTTTTCGCTGTGGCACGGTCGTTCTTCATATGGCACGACCGTGCACTTTAAGCAATTATTGGGCATGGCACACCATACTGCATGACGTCAGCAGATCGTTGACCAGATTCAAAATCGCACGACCGTTCTTCATATGGAACAGTCGTTCATCACCGGGATTCGGTTGACCGTTCTTCAGATGGCACGTCCGTGCGTCACCGGTCTGGCCTTGTTTGTCTTGCACGCCTAGTCGCACTGCTCGTTCATTGCCAGACTAATCAACAACTGTCGGAGATGCATGGTCGTGCATCAGGTCGCACCACCGTTCCACAGGCCCAGGTCAGTTTCCTTAACAGAATGTCCGCAGCTTCGTCGTTTTGTCCGGAAAGTCCTCGTTTTTGCTATCATCTTGTCTGGTATGCTGTTTTAGGCCTGTAAAGAAAAGTGTAGATATTTAAGTATCCGAATGACGGTTTTACGGCTGAAAACGCATAAAATAGGGGTAAAACGGGGGACTAAAATATGTGTAAATTAACGAATATCAAATCTCCCCACACTTGAACCTTGCTTGTCCTCAAGCAAGCTGAACTAAAAAGCAATAAAAGACATAAACAAACAAGAACGATAATTTACACACTATTTTATTGAAAACTACTATAAACGGTTAGCCGGTTTGTCGAAAGACAACATCAAAAGACTCAAACCCAACAAGCATATGCAATTATAAAGCGACAACCAAAAAGCCGTGACTTCACATTTAATTGACTCACATGTTAATCTTCACACGACTCACAATGTTCACACACTCGGTTTTATTTATGAAACATACATAAAATGTGTATGTGTAAACACTCAATGCCTAGTCAATGAAATGTGCAATATCATAAGCTTGTCATAAAATCTCGTCTCCACCAACTAACATGCAAACAAGTGTAAATCAAGAGGTCTTTACGGATTGTAACATTAGGCTTGGGCGAAGGGTATGGAAGTGGACATTTAAAGTGGCGAAAATGGTTAAAACTCGGTAGTAGCGTTTAACTAGCAACAAAATATACAACTATACATACAAACGCCTTAAAAAGGCGACTAAAGCGCAATCGAGCTTATCAACGAAATTTTAACATTTAAGCATTCAAAATTGCTCGATTTCTATCAACTTCACCCTATTTTAGGGTGTTTTTATTTTCTGTTTTTTTTTTCAACTTACAAAACTATACAATGAAATATAAACAATAACAAGCTAGTTAAACTATTATTTTGACCGAGTTTCAACACTAAAAAGGGTTTAAAACATAAAAAGACTAAATTTGGCTAAGTGGGCGATAATGTGGGTAAACAAAGGTAAACGGGAAGGCTCGACATGGTTAATCCTAAAGGGTAATATGAGGTGAACGGGAAGCACAACACAAAGAACAAGTACACAACAAAGGGGTAATCTAAGTGCCTCTATCACTTTTACACAAATCCGCACGCTCATGGTCTTAACAAGCATACTAGTGACAAGTTCTAAATTACACATAACATCCGGCTCACTCCTATATCCGAAATGAACAAATATATAACAATAGGCTCAAATATGCTCACGTAACGGAAGGAATGGGTAAAAGTGTGAAAACTATCATGTAAGTCTTTCTTTGTTTGTCACGCTTTCCGGTTTCCTTTTTCAAAAAAAAATTTGCTTGTCGAGTTTTTATCAAGTCCGAAGCTTTCTAAAACACAACCAACCGGTTTATTTACTAAAATATATACATAGAACATGTATTTTTGAATGATTTTTCTGATTTTCTGATTTTTTTTATAAGAGGACAAACAAAGTTAACAAAGTTAACCCCCTCCCCACACTTGAACTTTGCATTGTCCCCAATGCGAGACCCGAAATATAGAGAAAGGGATAAAAATACTCCCCTAAAGATGATGTTGATGCCACGAGACTTCCGAAGCTGTATCTGGTACGTGCTCCGGTCCAAGATCCGATAGCTAAAACCTGCTAGTATGTCACATGTGCACCCAAAACATAACAGAAACAGAAAAATCACAAAACAACCATAATATACATAAATACTGAAATCCAAACAGAACATAAAGTAAAATGTCTGAAATACATAACCGGGTTGTTTGAAAATAATAGTCAAAATAAACACCCAATAATAAATAAAGTACTAAAATAGAAAACACCACCAACTGCTATCACCACCGCCAACTACTCATCTCCATCATCATCGTGTCTCGTATAGGACGGGCCGGCATCGCCATAACCAGGGGGTTCCACGGTGGGAACTGCGGCGGATGCTGAAAATAGTCGGGGTATGCGTGATGCATCTCCCCGAAAAGATATGAGAATCCCGCACTGACCCCCTGATATAAAGTATCCTGGCTCTGCCGAAGCTGGTCATGTGTGGCCCGAATCTGAGCCTGACTGGCTCGAATCTTGTCCTGGCTGGATCTAATCTGGTCGATGTAGGTACCATGCTGCTCCTGAGTCACTCGCGTATCCTGGAACTGCTGGTAGAACTCGGGCCAGTCCTGATGGAATGCATGGTGCTGCGGCGAGTGTGGTGGTGTATGTGGTGGTTGGTGCTGCTCGTGTTGCTCCCCCATCTCAACATCCTCATCTTCCTCCTCATCTTCCTCCTCAGCTGGAGGCAACGGGTCCCAGACCTCGTTATTCAACCCGCTCAACCTATCCCCCTATCAAGCTCAACAATCACCCCCATGGCCTTCAGCGACCTGATATCGACATGAACCCCCTCAGTAATCAAAGTGAGACTTTGAAGCACCTCCTCAGTCATAAGGCGCTCGTTGTACGCTATTTCGGTCATGTACTGACCGCCATGTATCTCACTGTTCGGAGTCCGCCCCGAGCTCTTGACGAAATACTCAGCCATTCGTGCGGCCAGGTTGATAGGTGCTTTGTCAACCAACGCATATAAAAAGATCAAGTCAGGTGTTGGACAGTAACCGAGACTGTCCATGCGACCGCATATCGAATGGCTAAATACATGGTGCATCACTCGCACCAAAGGGTCTCTGAGTCGCGAGGCCTTCGACATCCTCGGGTTGTAGGGCTCCCCAATAGCGTTTTCAGCCCAAAATTCATCCCGAGCTGCATCAGAGGGGAATGTGAACTGTTCAGTGAAGACATCTTCATCATCCATGTCGTCCCTAGTATAAATCCCTAGTCTTCTACCCAAACGACCAACCGACCATGTATTCCATTGCCCACATAACCTGAAAGCTACACGATTTTTGTAGCGAAATTTGGGTCTCCGATGAGCAACCGGTTTTTCATAAGCATAAGATGCGAAGAACTCAATGGTCAACTCCAGGTAAACAGGTCGGTTGCAAGCGACCAGATTTGCAAGCGGACGACTCATCATGTCGTCTAATCTCTCATACTGATTGAGTTCCCGCATGACTTCCCAATCTAACCATTGGGGGACTCCAAACTGCCCCCGTCTCGCCCACAATGCGTATCGTTTCGGGATGCACAAAGCTTCTCGCTCATTGTTGGGGTCAAACTGAAAGAAGGGATGGTCCATCTGTATGAGGAAAAACATTAGAGAGATGGAAACAGGAAAAATTCGAATCGAAAACAGCCGAGCAGCCAATTATGAAGAAACTGTCAAACTGATCTGGGCATATGACACGGTCGTGCGACGAGACGCACGGTCGTGCGTCGCCGATGACAAGCACCATCTGCCCAGAGATGTCGGAACTGCACGGCGTGCGATCTACGGCACCACCGTGCAATACCGAACAACAAGCTGACTATCGTAAAACAACGGCGAGGCACGACCGTTCCATACGAGGAACGTCCGTGCGATTTGGTTTTCTGCAGATTCTGACCCAGGCTCTAAGTAGCCCGATTTTTTCACAAATCTTCAAGTTTTTTCATAAACAGGGGTCAGAAAAATGCACCAGATGTTCACGATACTACGATTCAACAAGGGTTAGCGTTTCGATTTGTTTATGAAGAGAACACTAAAAATTTCCTTGAAGAATCGGAAGAAATCTAACCTAGAAAGCAAGAAAACAAGAAATCTACAACTAGGAACGTAGCGTGCGAAGAAGGGTGTGAGATCGTGCGAAAAACCGTGCGATTTGATGAAGTATCGCTCTGGAACGGCCTGGTGCTGGTAGGGTTTCGCGAGTTATGAATGGGGGCTGCAGATGAGGGTATTTATAGTGCCAAATGACAAAACTGCCCTCAGCCTGACGCACGGTCGTTCTCCGTGTGGCACGGTCGTGCGTCGCCGACATCACCCAAACCCTATCAACTGTTCTCGAAAATGCACCGGGGGTGCGATCCACCGTGCCGGCCCTCGGAGACGCACGGTCGTGCGACCCGATGAACGGTCGTGCATCAGGTGCAGATCAGAAATTTCTGCAGAACCTATTTCCAGCAACTGTTTCGGCCGTTTTTCGCCAATTTTTTGACACACCAACTGTTCTAACAATATTGCAATACAGAACCTTCGCTCGGCACGTACGAAAACTAAACAAACTAACGTAAACTACCTAACTTACCTAAGTTACGCTAAAACTACAAAACATAAAAGTGGACTATTTTACCCTTATAGCGCCAAAGACGCTCCTGCTACATTTTTGTCCCGCGAGTCAGTAGCGTAGACTCTCTCCTCCCCACACTTATGAAGTGTGCGGGGTTTGGAGTTCAATCACCTCCACCGCCGAATCTATCGGCCCGGCAACGTACAACTTCAACCGGTGACCATTTACCTTGAATGTAACGCCATCCGCGTTCTCTACTGCAATAGTACCATACGGAAATACTTCCTTAACCGTGTATGGTCCTGTCCAGCGTGAATGAAGCTTCCCAGGGAATAAGCGCAGCCGTGAATTGTACAGAAGAACAAGATCACCCGCTTGGAATTCTTTATGGTCCTTCAAGCGTTTGTCGTGAATTTTCTTCGTGCGCTCTTTGTAGAGTACGGAGCTTTCATAGGCTTGGTGCCGCAATTCTTCCAGTTCATGAATTTGGAGAAACTGGGCTTCACCTCCGGTTTTTAGGTCCAAATTCGCGGTTTTCAAAGCCCACATAGCCTTGTGCTCCAACTCCACCGGTAAATGGCATGCCTTTCCGTATACCAACCTAAAGGGGGTGGTCCATATAGGGGTCTTATAAGCTGTACGGAATGCCCAGAATGCATCCTCAAGTTTGTCCGACCACTCCTTGCGGTTCGCTCCAACAGACCGCTCAAGGATGCGCTTAAGCCCACGGTTCGTGACCTCCACCTGCCCGCTTGTCTGCGGATGATAGGGCGTGGACAAACGGTGATGCACACCGTATCGGGACAAAGCCTTTTCAAGCTGTGTATTACAAAAATGAGTCCCTCGGTCACTAATGAGCGCTTTCGGAGCGCCAAATCGGGCGAACAAACTCTTAAGAAACCTCATAACTACTATGGCGTCGTTAGTGGGTAAGGCTTTCGCCTCCGCCCACTTTGATACATAGTCAACAGCCACGAGTATGTACTTGTTTCCACGTGAGGGGTGGAATGGTCCCATGAAGTCTATTCCCCAAACATCAAAGACTTCGCAAACTTGTATCCAGTTCTGGGGCATTTCGTCGCGTGCCGATATGTTCGTCGCTCTCTGACAAGCGTCGCACGCTTTCACCCAACTCTGCGAGTCACGGAAAATGGTCGGCCAGTAAAACCCAGAATCCAACACCTTCTTCGCGGTGAAGTTGGCTCCGTGGTGGCCTCCGGTAGGTCCCTCATGACACTGGCGCAGAATATCGGTCGCCTCAGTCACTGATACACATCTTCTGATCACCTGATCAGCACCCACCTTGAACAAGAAAGGGTCGTCCCATATGTAGTGCTTTAGATCTGAAAAGAATTTCCTCTTTTGCTGGTGAGTCAACCCTTTAATCAGAATTCTACAAGCAAGATAGTTCGCAAAGTCGGCGAACCATGGCGACTCATCGCATATCTCAACACTCATCAAAGATTCATGTGGGAACTTGTCATTGATTGAATCCCAACGTGAATCCTCGATGTCTCCATGCTCTAACCGAGATAGATGGTCAGCCGCTACATTCAAAGCACCCTTTTTATCTTGTATCTCAATATCAAACTCCTGCAGCAACAAGATCCATCTGATTAGACGCGGTTTAGCGTCCTGTTTGCTGAAGAGGTATCTAATGGCTGCGTGATCAGTGTATACTACGGTCTTCGAAAGCACTAAATACGATCTAAATTTATCAAATGCGAAAACGACCGCCAAGAGCTCTTTTTCAGTCGTGGTGTAATGCTCTTGAGCGTCGTGAAGAGTTTTGCTCGCATAATAGATCGGATGGAAGTGCTTTTCCTTCTTTTGACCCAGAACGGCCCCTATAGCGTAATCACTCGCGTCGCACATGATTTCAAATGGCAGACTCCAGTCCGGTGCGACTAAAATAGGGGCCTCAATCAACTTTTGCTTGAGAAGGTCAAAAACCCTCAAGCAATCATCTCCAAACACGAACGGAGCATCTTTCTCCAACAAACGGGTCATGGGTCTGGCGATTTTTGAAAAATCTTTAATGAATCACCGATAGAACCCGGCATGACCGAGAAAGCTCCGTATAGCTCTAACAGAGGTGGGGGCGGAAGTCGTGAAATAACGTCGACTTTAGCTGGATCAACTTCCATGCCCGCGTGAGAAATTTTGTGTCCCAAAACTATGCCCTCCTTCACCATGAAGTGGCATTTCTCCCAGTTCAGGACCAGATTAGTCTCCTCACACCTCTTCAACATTCTTTTTAAATTTTCCAAACATTGATCAAAGGAATCCCCAAATACCGAGAAGTCGTCCATGAACACCTCCATGGAATCCTCAATCATGTCGTGGAAAATGGCGACCATACATCGCTGGAAAGTAGCCGGTGCATTACACAGCCCAAAGGGCATACGCCGGTAGGCGAATGTACCGAAGGGACAGGTAAATGTGGTCTTCTCCTGGTCCTCAGGAGCGATAGGAATTTGAAAGTAACCAGAGAACCCATCCAGAAAACAATAATATGACTTCCCTGACAGACGCTCCAACATTTGATCAATGAATGGAAGCGGGAAGTGGTCCTTGCGAGTGGCGTCGTTGAGTTTGCGATAATCAATGCAAACCCGCCATCCAGTGACCGTCCTGGTTGGAATGAGCTCATTCCTATCGTTTGTGACCACAGTCATGCCCCCCTTTTTGGGCACTACCTGCACAGGACTGACCCAAACAGAGTCGGAAATGGGATAGATCATACCAGCATCTAACAACTTAATCACTTCCTTTTTAACGACCTCTTGCATGTTTGGGTTCAGCCGCCTCTGGTGCTGCGCACACGGCTTGAACTGATCCTCCATTAGAATTTTATGTGTACAGAAGGAGGGATTTATTCCTTTTATGTCCATGATTTTCCAGGCGATTGCTTTCTTATGAAGTTTCAACACATTAAGCAGTCTGCTCTTCTCTTCTCCCGCCAATCCAGATGAAATAATGACAGGCAAATGACGCTCCTCATCCAGAAATGCGTACTCCAGGTGCGGTGGGAGCTCTTTAAGCTCCAAGGTAGGAGGATCTTCCACTGAAGGCTTCGACTTCACTTCACTTTCGCGATCCATTTCTGTGAATCGATCTGGACTCTGGGGACCATCGTCACCAATTTGATAGACTGGCTGCTCTAAATCGTGGCCCTCCTGCGTAATGCCATCTAGGTCCCCACACAATAGATGTGTGTCCGAATCTATCTCCTCGATCGTACCCTGGAAATGCGTGCTCACATAAGTGTCGACGATGTCGACATAATAGAGCGCGTCGTCCTGACTCTGAGGATGCTGCATAGAACGTTTAATGTCAAACGACACATGCTCATCATTTACTCGGAGTGTGATTTGGCCCGCCGCCATGTCCACAATCGTCCGGGCGGTATTCAGAAACGGGCGTCCAAGTATCAGAGGCACTCTCGAGTCCTCATCCATGTCCAGGATAACAAAATCCACGGGAAATACAAACTTGTCAATCTTAACAAGCATATTCTGTGACAACTCGAGTTTCCAAGATTTCCATCTTCGCATTAATTGCACGTTAATTGTTTAGATAGTTTGTTGACACGATTGTTTGTTCACAACTATACACGGGTGTAGTATGATAAATCGTATTGTGATTTATATGATGTATATGATTTATATGGTGTGTGGATTAAGTGTGTATGTAGTGTATGTTAATAAGATGTCTTGTGTTAATTAGTATGTTATAACTAAATATGGATCATTGGCTGAAAACCCCACCCACGAAATCCTCTCCACTCGAAAACATTCCTGTGGCGAAAACACCTTGGTGTTTTCGTCCACTACTCCCTCAACGAAAACCAAATGGGCTTTGGGCCCAGTCATGATTAGATAAACATTTGTTTTTAATCCTTTACGCTAACTGTTATTTGGAAAACCCTAATCACACTTCCTCTCTCTCTCTCAATCCTTGCGAACGGCAGGCCCCCCTCCCCTTCACACTCGAGTCTTTCAATCCTGTGGTCTGGACTACGGTTAGTATATTGAATCTTTATTATTAATCTGCTTACTGTTCTTGATGATGACATGAGTTATGCCATGTGTGATATTATATGTGTTAGCATGTTGCATGAATTCTGGGTGAATATGTTGTGTGCGAGCCGATTGGATAATAAATTCTAGTTATGATTCGATTATAATGGGTGTATGTCCCTACATAGAATTTGTTATGTGATAAGATTGGATGACCATGAATAAGTAAACGGTGGCCATGTGATCTTATCCAACCATGTGCACATTCTAAAAGTAAATGGAGGCCCATGTGTTGAGTCTTGATCAAATCATATAAAGTGGACATCATAATGATATTGTCAGATGATGATCGAGGGATTTGGCCTACATGTGGGTTATGTGGTGGCAACTTTTGTATAATAATCCAACATAAATTGCTATGATAATTGAGTGGGTGGTTAGGATGATTAGAATATTCTATGTTTGCATATTGATAAATTATCATTGATGGGCTGTTATGTTTTTACGAGTAAGTTGGATGTAAATGTTGTAATCTGGGCCACACACTCACACGCTGGACTACACGGTTCGGTTGAAGTTACATTGGGTTTTATATGGTAAGTTAGGCTTAATCGTGTAGATATATTAATTGGGCCGCTTTGGGCCAACCCTTGTCTTACATAAGGCCGATCTATAGGGTGCACATCAGAATGGTTTGTTTAGGTGTTCATGAAATGGTTTGTGTATCATTGATTTGTATGTTGCACGCTTTCGGGTATCAACGGATTTACTGTTGCATGATTGTGCATATGAAGTAATGTGATGGATTGACTTATGAATCAAGTATATACTAGAGATTACTTGATATACTGTTATGGCTTGAACTGCATATGTGTGCTATATGTACAGTAGTTGTGTATTTTGTGTACAAGGAATACGAGAATTAATTGTGTATGTGATATGCAATCTATGTGCACATGAAACTGACCGTTACCGGTAACCATGATAGGACGCGGGTGACCAACTGGTAATTAAGTAGATAATCTTACCGAGCAAACCAAGGTGAGTTCACCCTCTTACCAAGGCATGGGATTCCCGGGGTTGGGAATGGGTTTGGATGGTTACTTGTACACACATTGATACTGGAATTACGTACCACTGACCTTGGGAGAGGCAGGTTACTTGTAGATACTGCTAGACTAGTGATACAAATACTACTCTTCGCACACACGTCTGGAATGGCCGCGATAATACTTAACTTCGCACACATGCCTGGAATGGCCGCGATATGAATACTAAACTTCGCACACATGCCTGGAATGGCCGCGATATGAATACTAAACTTGGCACACATGCCTGGAGGGCTGCGATACAAATATACCTAGTCTAGAAAACATGGGAAACCCCCACTAATCTTCGCCAACATGCCTAGAGGGCCGCGATACAAATACATACGAAACATGGTTCACTAAATGAACATACGATTTACAATACGACTACTATAACTGAACAACCAACTGTGAACTCGCTCAACTAGTTGTTGACTCTCTGTTACATGCCTTGCAGGACCATAGGTACCCATGGAGCTTGCACGGGAGGCGCGGTCGTTGTGGGCACGGATTGTGGATGTTATGATAAACTCTTTTATGACATTTCAACCTAATACTTATGTTGGGTTTTTACATTATTGCTTCCGCTACACACTTGTTTATGTTTGGTTTTGAAAACACCTATCGTATTGATGAATGACATTTACTATTTACTTATATGTTCAATATGATTGGTGGCTTGATCCTGGTCATGTCACGCCTCCAAGCGGTGGTACTCCGCGTGTGGATTTTGGGGGTGTGACAGATTGGTATCAGAGCCATTGGTTATAGTGAACTTGGTTTTAATAAGGGAAAAAGTTTTTTTAAAACCAGACTATAACCTGAACAGTGCTCAACGATCCACAACGACGCTTCGCTCCACGTGCAAGACTCAACCCTATAGGTAATACTGTTCATGTTTACATTGCCTACTTGCTAGATTACATAGAACTTTGCTCAGGGTATGCTTAGATAAACGTAACAACTATTGTTTGATACACATGCGTGCTTACTCTCTTCTGTCATCGCACTTTCACGAACCTCTCTCACTCATGTTCTCTTTGATATCAAGATCATGAGTGGACGCGTTAACCTAACTCAAGCCCAGTTGGCGGCTTTGATCACTAAACAAGTTACTGCAGTACTCGCAGCTGCCCAGGCGGGAGGTATAACCTGCCATCACCACTTACTCTAGGATCTTTAGATGCTACTCTCGTAAACCAACACTCGTGCTTAAGTATGTTTACTCTTACGCACACGACAGGTCAACACGCTCAGCCACCTGTTTGCACCTTCAAGACTTTCATGGACTATCGTCCTACTACTTTTAGTGGCACTGAAGGGGCCGTTGGACTCCTCCACTGGTTCGAGAAGCTCGAATCGGTCTTCGAAATGTGTGAATGACCTGAGGCTCATAGGGTGAAGTACGCCACTGGTACTCTCGAAGGCACTGCGCTAACTTGGTGGAACGCGCAAGTTCAGATGCTGGGGCTGGCGGCTGCTAATGCCACCCCATGGAATGATTTTAAGGAACTGATCAAACGTGAATACTGTAGTCGTGATGACATCCACAAGCTGGAAGTGGAGTTCTTTAACCTGAAGATGACGGGGTCAGAGATAGAAGCCTACACGAAACGATCCAACGAACTGGCAGTGTTATGTCCAACTATGGTGGATCCTCCCATCAAACGCATTGAGCTGTACCTCAAAGGCTTAGTATCAGAGATTCAGAGTCATGTGACTTCTGCCAACCTTGCTACCATCCAAGATGTTACTCGTCTTGCTCATCGTCTCACAGACCAGGCAGTGGAACAGAACAAGGTGCCTAAGCGTATTGGTGCTACTACTATTACTACTTCTGCTACTCCCAGTGACAACAAACGAAAATGGGATGGAACCTCCAGCAAGGGTTCGACTTCGGTTCAGTCCCAGGCACAGCAGCGAAAGATCGATGACTACCAGAGTCCTGGTTAGCAATCTTCTGGTAGTCAAGGGCAGGGTGGATATCGAGGAAACCTCCCAAAGTGCAACAGATGCAACAGGCACCACAGTGGTCAGTGCAACAGGGGTCGTTGCCAGAGGTGGCTCAAGATGGGTCATGAAGCTAAGGATTGTAGAAGCTCACGTCCTGCAAACCAGAACCGACAGCAGCAGCCACAAGCTCCACAGAATCAGCAGCAACAACAGGGTAACAAGGGATGCTATCAGTGTGGTGTTGAAGGTCACTTCAGGAGACACTGCCCACAGTTGAACCAGAACCAGAATTAGAACCACAACCAAGGAAACGGGAACAATAGTGGAGACAACAACGGGGGTAATAACGACGACAATGGTGCCAGGAGTCGAGTGTTCGTGATTGGTCAGGATGATACTAGGAATGACTCCAACGTTGTGATGGTTTCGACATCGTTATTGGTATGGGTTGGTTACCTCAACATCGAGCGGAGATTCCTTGCAACGAAAAGATCGTCCGCATTCCTCGTGCTGGTTAAGAACCTTTGGTAATTCATGGTGACAAGCTCCAGGAGCAGCACCCATAGCTCGAGCACCTTATCGCTTAGCTCTAACCGAACTGGAAGAACTATCTAAGCAATTGCAAGAACTCTTGGAAAAGGGTTTCATACGTTCTAGCTCTTCGCCCTGGGGAGCTCCAGTATTATTTGTGAAGAAGAAAGACGGTACCTTCCGCATGTGCATAGATTACCGCGAACTGAACAAGGTGACCGTGAAGAATCGCTATCCTCTTCCACGCATCGACGACTTGTTCGACCAGTTGCAAGGGTCGAGCTATTACTCGAAGATTGACCTGAGGTCAGGCTATCACCAACTGAGAGTCCGGGATGAGGACGTCTCCAAAACAACATTCAGAACACGCTACGGCCATTATGAGTTTTTGGTCATGCCATTCGGGCTAGCAAACGCGCCTGCAGTCTTCATGGATCTTATGAACAGGGTGTGCAAGCCCTATTTGGATAAGTTCGTTATCGTATTTATCGACGACATTTTGATTTACTCCAAGAGTCAGGAGGAACACGAGCATCATTTACGACTTATTTTGGAACTTCTTCGAACGGAACAACTGTACGCCAAGTTTTCAAAATGCGACTTCTGGCTTCGTGAAGTCCACTTTCTAGGCCACGTGGTAAACAAGGATGGGATTCATGTTGATCCGTCCAAGGTAGATTCAATCAAAAACTGGCCTGCACCTCGTACACCAACCGAAATACACCAATTCTTGGGTTTGGCGGGTTATTACAGACGGTTCATCAAAGACTTCTCAAAGATTGCGCAGCCACTTACACTACTGACACAGAAAGGTGTTGCTTACCGTTGGGGTAATACACAGGAAACAGCGTTTCATCACTTAAAGGATAGACTTTGTAGCGCACCTATCCTCTCATTGCCTGAAGGCACGGACGATTTTGTAGTCTACTGCGACGCATCTATCCAAGGTCTTGGATGTGTGTTGATGCAACGGGATAAAGTCATTGCTTATGCTTCGCGCCAACTTAAGATTCACGAACGGAATTACACTACACATGATTTAGAGCTGGGAGCTGTTGTTTTTGCGCTCAAGATATGGCGACATTACCTGTACGGTACTAAGTGCACCATCTACACCGATCAGAGGAGTCTCGAGCATATCTTCAAGCAGAAAGAATTGAACATGAGACAACGATGATGGGTCGAATTACTGAACGATTATGAATGTGCTATAAAGTACCATCCGGGCAAAGCCAATGTGGTGGCTGACGCCCTCAGTCGAAAGGATACTACACCTAGGCGTGTACGAGCATTGCAACTCACTATTCAGTCTGGTCTTCCTGCACAGATATGAGATGCTCAGGTAGAAGCATTGAAACCAGAAAACGTCAGGGCTGAAGCTCTACGCGGCTCAAGACAACGGTTAGAACAAAAGGCAGACGGCGCCTACTATGTAATAGGACGCATCTGGGTCCCACTCTATGGTAACTTACGCGAGCTTGTAATGGATGAAGCTCATAAGTCTCGCTACTCAGTACATCCTGGTTCGGATAAGATGTACCACGATTTAAAGACTACATATTGGTGGCCTAGCATGAAAGCTCATATAGCAACTTACGTTAGCAAGTGTTTGACTTGTGCGAGAGTCAAAGCGGAATATCAGAAACCATCGGGCCCACTCCAACAACCTGAGATACCACAATGGAAATGGGAGCAAATTTCCATGGATTTTGTTACTGGCCTACCTAGATCTCAACGTGGGAATGATACTTTTTGGGTGATCGTGGATTGACTCACTAAGTCTGCACACTTCTTGGCTATCAAGGAAACGGATAAATTATCCACACTAGCAGACGTATATCTTAAGGAAGTTGTCTCGAGGAATGGGGTGCCCACCTCTATTATTTTCGATCGTGATGCACGTTTCACTTCAGAACTTTGGCAAGCGATGCACAAATCCTTCGGCTCACGATTAGACATGAGCACAGCTTATCACCCGCAAACGGATGGGCAGTCTGAACGCACCATCCAGACTCTTGAAGACATGCTTAGGGCATGTGTGATTGACTTTGGCAACGGCTGGGAAAAGCATCTGCCACTTGTGGAATTTTCGTACAATAACAGCTACCACACCAGCATTAAAGCTGCTCCGTTTGAGGCATTGTACGGGCATAAATGCCGGTCACCTCTTTGTTGGGTAGAGGTGGGAGATAGTCAGATCACTGGTCCAGAACTTGTGGTAGACACAACAGAACGAATTGCTCAAATACGACAACGAATGGCGGCAGCTCGTGACCGTCAGAAAAGCTACGCCGATAAGGGCAGGAAACCACTCGAGCTCCAGGTTGGGGAGCGGGTACTACTCAAAGTCTCACCCTGGAAGGGTGTTGTTCGTTTTGGAAAACGAGGCAAGCTCAATCCGCGATATGTCGGACCGTTCGAAATCATTGAGAAAATAGGCATAGTGGCCTACAGACTGAACTTACCAGCTGAACTCAGTGCATTTCACAACGTCTTTCACGTGTCGAATCTGAAGAAGTGTCTGTCAGATGAGACCCTCATAGTTCCTTTGAAGGAGCTTACTATCGATGAACAGTTGCGACTTGTCGAGAAACCAGTTGAAATCACGGACCGGGATGTTAAGGTCCTCAAGCACACTAGAATAGCTCTTGTTCGAGTTCGTTGGAACTCCCGTCGTGGCCCAGAGTTCACCTGCGAACGAGAAGATCAAATGAAACTCAAGTATCCCCAGTTATTCGAAAACAGTGCAACCACTACTGAGGCTGAAGCTACTACAGAATTTCGGGATGAAATTCCAAATCAACGGGGGGATGATGTGACACCCCAGGAAAACCAGTAAACTACGCAACACTACTAGCTTCCTCAGTAACCACGTGCTAAATTTCGGGACGAAATTTCTTTCAAGTTGGGGATAATGTGACAACTCGAGTTTCCAAGATTTCCATCTTCGCATTAATTGCACGTTAATTGTTTAGATAGTTTGTTGACACGATTGTTTGTTCACAACTATACACGGGTGTAGTATGATAAATCGTATTGTGATTTATATGATGTATATGATTTATATGGTGTGTGGATTAAGTGTGTATGTAGTGTATGTTAAAAAGATGTCTTGTGTTAATTAGTATGTTATAACTAAATATGGATCATTGGCTGAAAACCTCACCCACGAAATCCTCTCCACTCGAAAACACTCCTGTGGCGAAAACACCTTGGTGTTTTCGTCCACTACTCCCTCAACGAAAACCAAATGGGCTTTGGGCCCAGTCATGATTAGATAAACATTTGTTTTTAATCCTTTACGCTAACTGTTATTTGGAAAACCCTAATCACACTTCCTCTCTCTCTCTCTCCATCCTTGCGAACGGCAGGCCCCCCCTCCCCTTCACACTCGAGTCTTTCAATCCTGTGGTCTGGACTACGGTTAGTATATTAAATCTTTATTATTAATCTGCTTACCGTTCTTTATGATGACATGAGTTATGCCATGTGTGATATTATATGTGTTAGCATGTTGCATGAATTCTGGGTGAATATGTTGTGTGCGAGCCGATTGGATAATAAATTCTAGTTATGATTCGATGATAATGGGTGTATGTCCCTACATAGAATTTGTTATGTGATAAGATTGGATGACCATGAATAAGTAAACGGTGGCCATGTGATCTTATCCAACCATGTGCACATTCTAAAAGTAAATGGAGGCCCGTGTGTTGAGTCTTGATCAAATCATATAAAGTGGACATCATAATGATATTGTCAGATGATGATCGAGGGATTTGGCCTACATGTGGGTTATGTGGTGGCAACTTTTGTATAATAATCCAACATAAATTGCTATGATAATTGAGTGGGTGGTTAGGATGATTAGAATATTCTATGTTTGCATATTGATAAATGATCATTGATGGGCTGTTATGTTTTTACGAGTAAGTTGGATGTAAATGTTGTAATCTGGGCCACACACTCACACGCTGGACTACACGGTTCGGTTGAAGTTACATTGGGTTTTATATGGTAAGTTAGGCTTAATCGTGTAGATATATTAATTGGGCCGCTTTGGGCCAACCCTTGTCTTACATAAGGACGATCTATAGGGTGCACATCAGAATGGTTTGTTTAGGTGTTCATGAAATGGTTTGTGTTTCATTGATTTGTATGTTGCACGCTTTCGGGTATCAACGGATTAACTGTTGCATGATTGTGCATATGAAGTAATGTGACGGATTGACTTATGAATCAAGTATATACTAGAGATTACTTGATTTACTGTTATGGCTTGAACTGCATATGTGTGCTATATGTACAGTAGTTGTGTATTTTGTGTACATGGAATACGAGAATTAATTGTGTATGTGATATGCAATCTATGTGCACATGAAACTGACCGTTACCAGTAACCATGATAGGACGCGGTTGAACAACTGGTAATTAAGTAGATAATCTTACCGAGCAAACCAAGGTGAGTTCACCCTCTTACCAAGGCATGGGATTCCCGGGGTTGGGAATGGGTTTGGATGATTACTTGTACACACATTGATACTGGAATTACGTACCACTGACCTCGGGAGAGGCAGGTTACTTGTAGATACTGCTAGACTAGTGATACAAATACTACTCTTCGCACACACGTCTGGAATGGCCGCGATACTAACACTAATACTTAACTTCGCACACATGCCTGGAATGGCCGCGATATGAATACTAAACTTGGCACACATGCCTGGAGGGCTGCGATACAAATATACCTAGTCTAGAAAACATGGGAAACCCCCACTAATCTTCGCCAACATGCCTAGAGGGACGCGATACAAATACATACGAAACATGGTTCACTAAATGAACATACGATTTACAATACGACTACTATAACTGAACAACCAACTGTGAACTCGCTCAACTAGTTGTTGACTCTCTGTTACATGCCTTGCAGGACCATAGGTACCCATGGAGCTTGCACGGGAGGCGCGGTCGTTGTGGGCACAGATTGTGGATGTTATGATAAACTCTTTTATGACATTTCAACCTAATACTTATGTTGGGTTTTTACATTATTGCTTCCGCTACACACTTGTTTATGTTTGGTTTTGAAAACACCTATCGTATTGATGAATGACATTTACTATTTACTTATATGTTCAATATGATTGGTGGCTTGATCCTGGTCATGTCACGCCTCCAAGCGGTGGTACTCCGCGTGTGGATTTTGGGGGTGTGACAGATTGGTATCAGAGCCATTGGTTAGAGTGAACTTGGTTTTAATAAGGGAAAAAGTTTTGTTAAAACAAGACTATAACCTGAACAGTGCTCAACGATCCACAACGATGCTTCGCTCCACGTGCAAGACTCAACCCTATAGGTAATACTGTTCATGTTTACATTGCCTACTTGCTAGATTACATAGAACTTTGCTCAGGGTATGCTTAGATAAACGTAACAACTATTGTTTGATACACATGCGTGCTTACTCTCTTCTGTCATCGCACTTTCACGAACCTCTCTCACTCATGTTCTCTTTGATATCAAGATCATGAGTGGACGCGTTAACCTAACTCAAGCCCAGTTGGCGGCTTTGATCACTAAACAAGTTACTGCAGTACTCGCAGCTGCCCAGGCGGGAGGTATAACCTGCCATCACCACTTACTCTAGGATCTTTAGATGCTACTCTCGTAAACCAACACTCGTGCTTAAGTATGTTTACTCTTACGCACACGACAGGTCAACACGCTCAGCCACCTGTTTGCACCTTCAAGACTTTCATGGACTATCGTCCTACTACTTTTAGTGGCACTGAAGGGGCCGTTGGACTCCTCCACTGGTTCGAGAAGCTCGAATCGGTCTTCGAAATGTGTGAATGACCTGAGGCTCATAGGGTGAAGTACGCCACTGGTACTCTCGAAGGCACTGCGCTAACTTGGTGGAACGCGCAAGTTCAGATGCTGGGGCTGGCGGCTGCTAATGCCACCCTATGGAATGATTTTAAGGAACTGATCAAACGTGAATACTGTAGTCGTGATGACATCCACAAGCTGGAAGTGGAGTTCTTTAACCTGAAGATGACGGGGTCAGAGATAGAAGCCTACACGAAACGATCCAACGAACTGGCAGTGTTATGTCCAACTATGGTGGATCCTCCCATCAAACGCATTGAGCTGTACCTCAAAGGCTTAGTATCAGAGATTCAGAGTCATGTGACTTCTGCCAACCTTGCTACCATCCAAGATGTTACTCGTCTTGCTCATCGTCTCACAGACCAGGCAGTGGAACAGAACAAGGTGCCTAAGCGTATTGGTGCTACTACTATTACTACTTCTGCTACTCCCAGTGACAACAAACGAAAATGGGATGGAACCTCCAGCAAGGGTTCGACTTCGGTTCAGTCCCAGGCACAGCAGCGAAAGATCGATGACTACCAGAGTCCTGGTTAGCAATCTTCTGGTAGTCAAGGGCAGGGTGGATATCGAGGAAACCTCCCAAAGTGCAACAGATGCAACAGGCACCACAGTGGTCAGTGCAACAGGGGTCGTTGCCAGAGGTGGCTCAAGATGGGTCATGAAGCTAAGGATTGTAGAAGCTCACGTCCTGCAAACCAGAACCGACAGCAGCAGCCACAAGCTCCACAGAATCAGCAGCAACAACAGGGTAACAAGGGATGCTATCAGTGTGGTGTTGAAGGTCACTTCAGGAGACACTGCCCACAGTTGAACCAGAACCAGAATTAGAACCACAACCAAGGAAACGGGAACAATAGTGGAGACAACAACGGGGGTAATAACGACGACAATGGTGACAGGAGTCGAGTGTTCGTGATTGGTCAGGATGATACTAGGAATGACTCCAACGTTGTGATGGTTTCGACATCGTTATTGGTATGGGTTGGTTACCTCAACATCGAGCGGAGATTCCTTGCAACGAAAAGATCGTCCGCATTCCTCGTGCTGGTTAAGAACCTTTGGTAATTCATGGTGACAAGCTCCAGGAGCAGCACCCATAGCTCGAGCACCTTATCGCTTAGCTCTAACCGAACTGGAAGAACTATCTAAGCAATTGCAAGAACTCTTGGAAAAGGGTTTCATACGTTCTAGCTCTTCGCCCTGGGGAGCTCCAGTATTATTTGTGAAGAAGAAAGACGGTACCTTCCGCATGTGCATAGATTACCGCGAACTGAACAAGGTGACCGTGAAGAATCGCTATCCTCTTCCACGCATCGATGACTTGTTCGACCAGTTGCAAGGGTCGAGCTATTACTCGAAGATTGACCTGAGGTCAGGCTATCACCAACTGAGAGTCCGGGATGAGGACGTCTCCAAAACAACATTCAGAACACGCTACGGCCATTATGAGTTTTTGGTCATGCCATTCGGGCTAGCAAACGCGCCTGCAGTCTTCATGGATCTTATGAACAGGGTGTGCAAGCCCTATTTGGATAAGTTCGTTATCGTATTTATCGACGACATTTTGATTTACTCCAAGAGTCAGGAGGAACACGAGCATCATTTACGACTTATTTTGGAACTTCTTCGAACGGAACAACTGTACGCCAAGTTTTCAAAATGCGACTTCTGGCTTCGTGAAGTCCACTTTCTAGGCCACGTGGTAAACAAGGATGGGATTCATGTTGATCCGTCCAAGGTAGATTCAATCAAAAACTGGCCTGCACCTCGCACACCAACCGAAATACACCAATTCTTGGGTTTGGCGGGTTATTACAGACGGTTCATCAAAGACTTCTCAAAGATTGCGCAGCCACTTACACTACTGACACAGAAAGGTGTTGCTTACCGTTGGGGTAATACACAGGAAACAGCGTTTCATCACTTAAAGGATAGACTTTGTAGCGCACCTATCCTCTTATTGCCTGAAGGCACGGACGATTTTGTAGTCTACTGCGACGCATCTATCCAAGGTCTTGGATGTGTGTTGATGCAACGGGATAAAGTCATTGCTTATGCTTCGCGCCAACTTAAGATTCACGAACGGAATTACACTACACATGATTTAGAGCTGGGAGCTGTTGTTTTTGCGCTCAAGATATAGCGACATTACCTGTACGGTACTAAGTGCACCATCTACACCGATCAGAGGAGTCTCGAGCATATCTTCAAGCAGAAAGAATTGAACATGAGACAACGATGATGGGTCGAATTACTGAACGATTATGAATGTGCTATAAAGTACCATCCGGGCAAAGCCAATGTGGTGGCTGACGCCCTCAGTCGAAAGGATACTACACCTAGGCGTGTACGAGCATTGCAACTCACTATTCAGTCTGGTCTTCCTGCACAGATATGAGATGCTCAGGTAGAAGCATTGAAACCAGAAAACGTCAGGGCTGAAGCTCTACGCGGCTCAAGACAACGGTTAGAACAAAAGGCAGACGGCGCCTACTATGTAATAGGACGCATCTGGGTCCCACTCTATGGTAACTTACGCGAGCTTGTAATGGATGAAGCTCATAAGTCTCGCTACTCAGTACATCCTGGTTCGGATAAGATGTACCACGATTTAAAGACTACATATTGGTGGCCTAGCATGAAAGCTCATATAGCAACTTACGTTAGCAAGTGTTTGACTTGTGCGAGAGTCAAAGCGGAATATCAGAAACCATCGGGCCCACTCCAACAACCTGAGATACCACAATGGAAATGGGAGCAAATTTCCATGGATTTTGTTACTGGCCTACCTAGATCTCAACGTGGGAATGATACTTTTTGGGTGATCGTGGATTGACTCACTAAGTCTGCACACTTCTTGGCTATCAAGGAAACGGATAAATTATCCACACTAGCAGACGTATATCTTAAGGAAGTTGTCTCGAGGAACGGGGTGCCCACCTCTATTATTTTCGATCGTGATGCACGTTTCACTTCAGAACTTTGGCAAGCGATGCACAAATCCTTCGGCTCACGATTAGACATGAGCACAGCTTATCACCCGCAAACGGATGGGCAGTCTGAACGCACCATCCAGACTCTTGAAGACATGCTTAGGGCATGTGTGATTGACTTTGGCAACGGCTGGGAAAAGCATCTGCCACTTGTGGAATTTTCGTACAATAACAGCTACCACACCAGCATTAAAGCTGCTCCGTTTGAGGCATTGTACGGGCATAAATGCCGGTCACCTCTTTGTTAGGTAGAGGTGGGAGATAGTCAGATCACTGGTCCAGAACTTGTGGTAGACACAACAGAACGAATTGCTCAAATACGACAACGAATGGCGGCAGCTCGTGACCGTCAGAAAAGCTACGCCGATAAGGGCAGGAAACCACTCGAGCTCCAGGTTGGGGAGCGGGTACTACTCAAAGTCTCACCCTGGAAGGGTGTTGTTCGTTTTGGAAAACGAGGCAAGCTCAATCCGCGATATGTCGGACCGTTCGAAATCATTGAGAAAATAGGCATAGTGGCCTACAGACTGAACTTACCAGCTGAACTCAGTGCATTTCACAACGTCTTTCACGTGTCGAATCTGAAGAAGTGTCTGTCAGATGAGACCCTCATAGTTCCTTTGAAGGAGCTTACTATCGATGAACAGTTGCGACTTGTCGAGGAATCAGTTGAAATCACGGACCGGGATGTTAAGGTCCTCAAGCACACTAGAATAGCTCTTGTTCGAGTTCGTTGGAACTCCCGTCGTGGCCCAGAGTTCACCTGCGAACGAGAAGATCAAATGAAACTCAAGTATCCCCAGTTATTCGAAAACAGTGCAACCACTACTGAGGCTGAAGCTACTACAGAATTTCGGGATGAAATTCCAAATCAACGGGGGGATGATGTGACACCCCAGGAAAACCAGTAAACTACGCAACACTACTAGCTTCCTCAGTAACCACGTGCTAAATTTCGGGACGAAATTTCTTTCAAGTTGGGGATAATGTGACAACTCGAGTTTCCAAGATTTCCATCTTCGCATTAATTGCACGTTAATTGTTTAGATAGTTTGTTGACACGATTGTTTGTTCACAACTATACACGGGTGTAGTATGATAAATCGTATTGTGATTTATATGATGTATATGATTTATATGGTGTGTGGATTAAGTGTGTATGTAGTGTATGTTAAAAAGATGTCTTGTGTTAATTAGTATGTTATAACTAAATATGGATCATTGGCTGAAAACCTCACCCACGAAATCCTCTCCACTCGAAAACACTCCTGTGGCGAAAACACCTTGGTGTTTTCGTCCACTACTCCCTCAACGAAAACCAAATGGGCTTTGGGCCCAGTCATGATTAGATAAACATTTGTTTTTAATCCTTTACGCTAACTGTTATTTGGAAAACCCTAATCACACTTCCTCTCTCTCTCTCTCCATCCTTGCGAACGGCAGGCCCCCCCTCCCCTTCACACTCGAGTCTTTCAATCCTGTGGTCTGGACTACGGTTAGTATATTGAATCTTTATTATTAATCTGCTTACCGTTCTTTATGATGACATGAGTTATGCCATGTGTGATATTATATGTGTTAGCATGTTGCATGAATTCTGGGTGAATATGTTGTGTGCGAGCCGATTGGATAATAAATTCTAGTTATGATTCGATGATAATGGGTGTATGTCCCTACATAGAATTTGTTATGTGATAAGATTGGATGACCATGAATAAGTAAACGGTGGCCATGTGATCTTATCCAACCATGTGCACATTCTAAAAGTAAATGGAGGCCCGTGTGTTGAGTCTTGATCAAATCATATAAAGTGGACATCATAATGATATTGTCAGATGATGATCGAGGGATTTGGCCTACATGTGGGTTATGTGGTGGCAACTTTTGTATAATAATCCAACATAAATTGCTATGATAATTGAGTGGGTGGTTAGGATGATTAGAATATTCTATGTTTGCATATTGATAAATGATCATTGATGGGCTGTTATGTTTTTACGAGTAAGTTGGATGTAAATGTTGTAATCTGGGCCACACACTCACACGCTGGACTACACGGTTCGGTTGAAGTTACATTGGGTTTTATATGGTAAGTTAGGCTTAATCGTGTAGATATATTAATTGGGCCGCTTTGGGCCAACCCTTGTCTTACATAAGGACGATCTATAGGGTGCACATCAGAATGGTTTGTTTAGGTGTTCATGAAATGGTTTGTGTTTCATTGATTTGTATGTTGCACGCTTTCGGGTATCAACGGATTAACTGTTGCATGATTGTGCATATGAAGTAATGTGACGGATTGACTTATGAATCAAGTATATACTAGAGATTACTTGATTTACTGTTATGGCTTGAACTGCATATGTGTGCTATATGTACAGTAGTTGTGTATTTTGTGTACATGGAATACGAGAATTAATTGTGTATGTGATATGCAATCTATGTGCACATGAAACTGACCGTTACCAGTAACCATGATAGGACGCGGTTGAACAACTGGTAATTAAGTAGATAATCTTACCGAGCAAACCAAGGTGAGTTCACCCTCTTACCAAGGCATGGGATTCCCGGGGTTGGGAATGGGTTTGGATGATTACTTGTACACACATTGATACTGGAATTACGTACCACTGACCTCGGGAGAGGCAGGTTACTTGTAGATACTACTAGACTAGTGATACAAATACTACTCTTCGCACACACGTCTGGAATGGCCGCGATACTAACACTAATACTTAACTTCGCACACATGCCTGGAATGGCCGCGATATGAATACTAAACTTGGCACACATGCCTGGAGGGCTGCGATACAAATATACCTAGTCTAGAAAACATGGGAAACCCCCACTAATCTTCGCCAACATGCCTAGAGGGACGCGATACAAATACATACGAAACATGGTTCACTAAATGAACATACGATTTACAATACGACTACTATAACTGAACAACCAACTGTGAACTCGCTCAACTAGTTGTTGACTCTCTGTTACATGCCTTGCAGGACCATAGGTACCCATGGAGCTTGCACGGGAGGCGCGGTCGTTGTGGGCACAGATTGTGGATGTTATGATAAACTCTTTTATGACATTTCAACCTAATACTTATGTTGGGTTTTTACATTATTGCTTCCGCTACACACTTGTTTATGTTTGGTTTTGAAAACACCTATCGTATTGATGAATGACATTTACTATTTACTTATATGTTCAATATGATTGGTGGCTTGATCCTGGTCATGTCACGCCTCCAAGCGGTGGTACTCCGCGTGTGGATTTTGGGGGTGTGACAGATTGGTATCAGAGCCATTGGTTAGAGTGAACTTGGTTTTAATAAGGGAAAAAGTTTTGTTAAAACAAGACTATAACCTGAACAGTGCTCAACGATCCACAACGACGCTTCGCTCCACGTGCAAGACTCAACCCTATAGGTAATACTGTTCATGTTTACATTGCCTACTTGCTAGATTACATAGAACTTTGCTCAGGGTATGCTTAGATAAACGTAACAACTATTGTTTGATACACATGCGTGCTTACTCTCTTCTGTCATCGCACTTTCACGAACCTCTCTCACTCATGTTCTCTTTGATATCAAGATCATGAGTGGACGCGTTAACCTAACTCAAGCCCAGTTGGCGGCTTTGATCACTAAACAAGTTACTGCAGTACTCGCAGCTGCCCAGGCGGGAGGTATAACCTGCCATCACCACTTACTCTAGGATCTTTAGATGCTACTCTCGTAAACCAACACTCGTGCTTAAGTATGTTTACTCTTACGCACACGACAGGTCAACACGCTCAGCCACCTGTTTGCACCTTCAAGACTTTCATGGACTATCGTCCTACTACTTTTAGTGGCACTGAAGGGGCCGTTGGACTCCTCCACTGGTTCGAGAAGCTCGAATCGGTCTTCGAAATGTGTGAATGACCTGAGGCTCATAGGGTGAAGTACGCCACTGGTACTCTCGAAGGCACTGCGCTAACTTGGTGGAACGCGCAAGTTCAGATGCTGGGGCTGGCGGCTGCTAATGCCACCCCATGGAATGATTTTAAGGAACTGATCAAACGTGAATACTGTAGTCGTGATGACATCCACAAGCTGGAAGTGGAGTTCTTTAACCTGAAGATGACGGGGTCAGAGATAGAAGCCTACACGAAACGATCCAACGAACTGGCAGTGTTATGTCCAACTATGGTGGATCCTCCCATCAAACGCATTGAGCTGTACCTCAAAGGCTTAGTATCAGAGATTCAGAGTCATGTGACTTCTGCCAACCTTGTTACCATCCAAGATGTTACTCGTCTTGCTCATCGTCTCACAGACCAGGCAGTGGAACAGAACAAGGTGCCTAAGCGTATTGGTGCTACTACTATTACTACTTCTGCTACTCCCAGTGACAACAAACGAAAATGGGATGGAACCTCCAGCAAGGGTTCGACTTCGGTTCAGTCCCAGGCACAGCAGCGAAAGATCGATGACTACCAGAGTCCTGGTTAGCAATCTTCTGGTAGTCAAGGGCAGGGTGGATATCGAGGAAACCTCCCAAAGTGCAACAGATGCAACAGGCACCACAGTGGTCAGTGCAACAGGGGTCGTTGCCAGAGGTGGCTCAAGATGGGTCATGAAGCTAAGGATTGTAGAAGCTCACGTCCTGCAAACCAGAACCGACAGCAGCAGCCACAAGCTCCACAGAATCAGCAGCAACAACAGGGTAACAAGGGATGCTATCAGTGTGGTGTTGAAGGTCACTTCAGGAGACACTGCCCACAGTTGAACCAGAACCAGAATTAGAACCACAACCAAGGAAACGGGAACAATAGTGGAGACAACAACGGGGGTAATAACGACGACAATGGTGCCAGGAGTCGAGTGTTCGTGATTGGTCAGGATGATACTAGGAATGACTCCAACGTTGTGATGGTTTCGACATCGTTATTGGTATGGGTTGGTTACCTCAACATCGAGCGGAGATTCCTTGCAACGAAAAGATCGTCCGCATTCCTCGTGCTGGTTAAGAACCTTTGGTAATTCATGGTGACAAGCTCCAGGAGCAGCACCCATAGCTCGAGCACCTTATCGCTTAGCTCTAACCGAACTGGAAGAACTATCTAAGCAATTGCAAGAACTCTTGGAAAAGGGTTTCATACGTTCTAGCTCTTCGCCCTGGGGAGCTCCAGTATTATTTGTGAAGAAGAAAGACGGTACCTTCCGCATGTGCATAGATTACCGCGAACTGAACAAGGTGACCGTGAAGAATCGCTATCCTCTTCCACGCATCGACGACTTGTTCGACCAGTTGCAAGGGTCGAGCTATTACTCGAAGATTGACCTGAGGTCAGGCTATCACCAACTGAGAGTCCGGGATGAGGACGTCTCCAAAACAACATTCAGAACACGCTACGGCCATTATGAGTTTTTGGTCATGCCATTCGGGCTAGCAAACGCGCCTGCAGTCTTCATGGATCTTATGAACAGGGTGTGCAAGCCCTATTTGGATAAGTTCGTTATCGTATTTATCGACGACATTTTGATTTACTCCAAGAGTCAGGAGGAACACGAGCATCATTTACGACTTATTTTGGAACTTCTTCGAACGGAACAACTGTACGCCAAGTTTTCAAAATGCGACTTCTGGCTTCGTGAAGTCCACTTTCTAGGCCACGTGGTAAACAAGGATGGGATTCATGTTGATCCGTCCAAGGTAGATTCAATCAAAAACTGGCCTGCACCTAGCACACCAACCGAAATACACCAATTCTTGGGTTTGGCGGGTTATTACAGACGGTTCATCAAAGACTTCTCAAAGATTGCCCAGCCACTTACACTACTGACACAGAAAGGTGTTGCTTACCGTTGGGGTAATACACAGGAAACAGCGTTTCATCACTTAAAGGATAGACTTTGTAGCGCACCTATCCTCTCATTGCCTGAAGGCACGGACGATTTTGTAGTCTACTGCGACGCATCTATCCAAGGTCTTGGATGTGTGTTGATGCAACGGGATAAAGTCATTGCTTATGCTTCGCGCCAACTTAAGATTCACGAACGGAATTACACTACACATGATTTAGAGCTGGGAGCTGTTGTTTTTGCGCTCAAGATATGGCGACATTACCTGTACGGTACTAAGTGCACCATCTACACCGATCAGAGGAGTCTCGAGCATATCTTCAAGCAGAAAGAATTGAACATGCGACAACGATGATGGGTCGAATTACTGAACGATTAAGAATGTGCTATAAAGTACCATCCGGGCAAAGCCAATGTGGTGGCTGACGCCCTCAGTCGAAAGGATACTACACCTAGGCGTGTACGAGCATTGCAACTCACTATTCAGTCTGGTCTTCCTGCACAAATATGAGATGCTCAGGTAGAAGCATTGAAACCAGAAAACGTCAGGGCTGAAGCTCTACGCGGCTCAAGACAACGGTTAGAACAAAAGGCAGACGGCGCCTACTATGTAACAGGACGCATCTGGGTCCCACTCTATGGTAACTTACGCGAGCTTGTAATGGATGAAGCTCATAAGTCACGCTACTCAGTACATCCTGGTTCGGATAAGATGTACCACGATTTAAAGACTACATATTGGTGGCCTAGCATGAAAGCTCATATAGCAACTAACGTTAGCAAGTGTTTGACTTGTGCGAGAGTCAAAGCGGAATATCAGAAACCATCGGGCCCACTCCAACAACCTGAGATACCACAATGGAAATGGGAGCAAATTTCCATGGATTTTGTTACTTGCCTGCCTAGATCTCAACGTGGGAATGATACTATTTGGGTGATCGTGGATTGACTCACTAAGTCTGCACACTTCTTGGCTATCAAGGAAACGGATAAATTCTCCACACTAGCAGACGTATATCTTAAGGAAGTTGTCTCGAGGCACGGGGTGACCACCTCTATTATTTCCGATCGTGATGCACGTTTCACTTCAGAACTTTGGCAAGCGATGCACAAATCCTTCGGCTCACGATTAGACATGAGCACAGCTTATCACCCGTAAACGGATGGGCAGTCTGAACGCACCATCCAGACTCTTGAAGACATGCTTAGGGCATGTGTGATTGACTTTGGCAACGGCTGGGAAAAGCATCTGCCACTTGTGGAATTTTCGTACAATAACAGCTACCACACCAGCATTAAAGCTGCTCCGTTTGAGGCATTGTACGGGCATAAATGCCGGTCACCTCTTTGTTGGGCAGAGGTGGGAGATAGTCAGATCACTGGTCCAGAACTTGTGGTAGACACAACAGAACGAATTGCTCAAATACGACAACGAATGGCGGCAGCTCGTGACCGTCAGAAAAGCTACGCCGATAAGGGCAGGAAACCACTCGAGCTCCAGGTTGGGGAGCGGGTACTACTCAAAGTCTCACCCTGGATGGGTGTTGTTCGTTTTGGAAAACGAGGCAAGCTCAATCCGCGATATGTCGGACCGTTCGAAATCATTGAGAAAATAGGCATAGTGGCCTACAGACTGAACTTACCAGCTGAACTCAGTGCAGTTCACAACGTCTTTCACGTGTCGAATCTGAAGAAGTGTCTGTCAGATGAGACCCTCATAGTTCCTTTGAAGGAGCTTACTATCGATGAACAGTTGCGATTTGTCGAGGAACCAGTTGAAATCACGGACCAGGATGTTAAGGTCCTCAAGCACACTAGAATAGCTCTTGTTCGAGTTCGTTGGAACTCCCGTCGTGGCCCAGAGTTCACCTGGGAATGAGAAGATCAAATGAAACTCAAGTATCCCCAGTTATTCGAAAACAGTGCAACCACTACTGAGGCTGAAGCTACTACAGAATTTCGGGAAGAAATTCCTAATCAACGGGGGGATGATGTGACACCCCAGGAAAACCAGTAAACTACGCAACACTACTAGCTTCCTCAGTAACCACGTGCTAAATTTCGGGACGAAATTTCTTTCAAGTTGGGGATAATGTGACAACTCGAGTTTCCAAGATTTCCATCTTCGCATTAATTGCACGTTAATTGTTTAGATAGTTTGTTGACACGATTGTTTGTTCACAACTATACACGGGTGTAGTATGATAAATCGTATTGTGATTTATATGATGTATATGATTTATATGGTGTGTGGATTAAGTGTGTATGTAGTGTATGTTAATAAGATGTCTTGTGTTAATTAGTATGTTATAACTAAATATGGATCATTGGCTGAAAACCTCACCCACGAAATCCTCTCCACTCGAAAACACTCCTGTGGCGAAAACACCTTGGTGTTTTCGTCCACTACTCCCTCAACGAAAACAAAATGGGCTTTGGGCCCAGTCATGATTAGATAAACATTTGTTTTTAATCCTTTACGCTAACTGTTATTTGGAAAACCCTAATCACACTTCCTCTCTCTCTCTCTCGATCCTTGCGAACGGCAGGCCCCCCTCCCCTTCACACTCGAGTCTTTCAATCCTGTGGTCTGGACTACGGTTAGTATATTGAATCTTTATTATTAATCTGCTTACTATTCTTGATGATGACATGAGTTATGCCATGTGTGATATTATATGTGTTAGCATGTTACATGAATTCTGGGTGAATATGTTGTGTGCGAGCCGATTGGATAATAAATTCTAGTTATGATTCGATGATAATGGGTGTATATCCCTACATAGAATTTGTTATGTGATAAGATTGGATGACCATGAATAAGTAAACGGTGGCCATGTGATCTTATCCAACCATGTGCACATTCTAAAAATAAATGGAGGCCCATGTGTTGAGTCTTGATCAAATCATATAAAGTGGACATCATAATGATATTGTCAGATGATGATCGAGGGATTTGGCCTACATGTGGGTTATGTGGTGGCAACTTTTGTATAATAATCCAACATAAATTGCTATGATAATTGAGTGGGTGGTTAGGATGATTAGAATATTCTATGTTTGCATATTGATAAATTATCATTGATGGGTTGTTATGTTTTTACGAGTAAGTTCGATGTAAATGTTGTAATCTGGGCCACACACTCACACGCTGGACTACACGGTTCGGTTGAAGTTACATTGGGTTTTATATGCTAAGTTAGGCTTAATCGTGTAGATATATTAATTGGGTCGCTTTGGGCCAACCCTTGTCTTACATAAGGCCGATCTATAGGGTGCACATCAGAATGGTTTGTTTAGGTGTTCATGAAATGGTTTGTGTATCATTGATTTGTATGTTGCACGCTTTTGGGTATCAACGGATTAACTGTTGCATGATTGTGCATATGAAGTAATGTGACGGATTGACTTATGAATCAAGTATATACTAGAGATTACTTGATTTACTGTTATGGCTTGAACTGCATATGTGTGCTATATGTACAGTAGTTGTGTATTTTGTGTACAAGGAATACGAGAATTAATTGTGTATGTGATATGCAATCTATGTGCACATGAAACTGACCGTTACCGGTAACCATGATAGGACGCGGTTGACCAACTGGTAATTAAGTAGATAATCTTACCGAGCAAACCAAGGTGAGTTCACACTCTTACCAAGGCATGGGATTCCCGGGGTTGGGAATGGGTTTGGATGATTACTTGTACACACATTGATACTGGAATTACGTACCACTGACCTCGGGAGAGGCAGGTTACTTGTGGATACTGCTAGACTAGTGATACAAATACTACTCTTCGCACACACGTCTGGAATGGCCGCGATACTAACACTAATACTTAACTTCGCACACATGCCTGGAATGGCCGCGATATGAATACTAAACTTCGCACACATGCCTGGAATGGCCGCGATATGAATACTAAACTTCGCACACATTTCTGGAATGGCCGCGATATGAATACTAGACTTCGCACACATGCCTGGAGGGCTGCGATACAAATATACCTAGTCTAGAAAACATGGGAAACCCCCACTAATCTTCGCCAACATGCCTAGAGGGCCGCGATACAAATACATACGAAACATGGTTCACTAAATGAACATACGGTTTACAATACGACTACTATAACTGAACAACCAACTATGAACTCGCTCAACTAGTTGTTGACTCTCTGTTACATGCCTTGCAGGACCATAGGTACCCATGGAGCTTGCACGGGAGGCGCGGTCGTTGTGGGCACGGATTGTGGATGTTATGATAAACTCTTTTTTGACATTTCAACCTAATACTTATGTTGGGTTTTTACATTATTGCTTCCGCTACACACTTGTTTATGTTTGGTTTTGAAAACACCTATCGTATTGATGAATGACATTTACTATTTACTTATATGTTCAATATGATTGGTGGCTTGATCCTGGTCTTGTCACGCCTCCAAGCGGTGGTACTCCGCGTGTGGATTTTGGGGGTGTGACATATTCTCTACAAACCCGCGTGGATACTTGACAGAACGATCCGCAAGTCGAATACTCATCCTCGTAGGTGACGGCTCACCTAGATCCAACTTTGTAAAAACCTTATAGGGCATAAGGTTTATACTCGCTCCTAGATCTGCTAACGCATGACTGACGGACATATTGCCAATGAGGCAAGGAAGCGTGAAACTGCCTGGATCTCCCATTTTTGTAGGCAGGCGATTCTGGAGAATAGCATAGCAGCTTTCATTCCTAACCACGCAAGACATGTCCTCGAGCTTTTGTTTATTTGAGAGGATGTCTTTCAGAAACTTTGCATACTTTGGCATCTGGGCCAAAGCTTCAACAAACGGTATGTTTATATGCAATTGCTTAAACATTTTGAGAAACTTACCGTATTTTTCATCATTCTTCTGCTTCTTCAGCCTTCCTGGATAAGGCACTGGAGGCGTGTAACCCTTGACCGGCTCCTGGACTTGTGCTGTACCTGCTGGGCGTAGCCTGGCTTGCACCTCGTCCGGTGTGTCAGTCGGGACCGCTTCAGTGATCGGTGGTGAGTCCGATATGACGGGTCCGGTAGGTTTTCCACTCCTGGTCATCACAGCATTCACATCTCTGTGCGGGCCCAGGTTAGGTTCGGTATTACCCGGAAGACCACCCTGGGGTCTCTTTGACATCATATGTGCCAGCTAACCAACCTGATTCTCTATATTCTGAATCGAGGCCTTGTGACTCCTCATTTCTCCCTCATGAGAGAGAAAACGATCCTCGCTCTGCTGGTAGCGTTTTTCAGCTAACTGATTCGCGCTCGAGGAGCTAGAAAGAAGCTGGGCCATCATATCCTCCAGCTTAGAACTAGACTGAGGGGCCTGCTGCTGGGAACTACTCCCAGAGCCCTGATTTTGATATGAATATGGACGCTGCTGGTACGATTGGTTGTACTGCTGGAACTGCTGACCCTGACCCTGCTGCGCTGGAGCGCGCGGAGTAAATCCCAAAGGATTTTGATTGCCTGTATTCGCACGCCACCCAAAATTTGGGTGATTTCTCCAACCGGGATTATAGGTGTTACTGTAAGGGTTGTTCTGCGGCCTCACTTGATTACTCACGAAATCTACCTCTTCGTGGCCCTCGTATACGACTCCCTGAAAACATGCCCCAGGCTCGTGTGACACTCCACACTGGTCACAACCCGAGCCCGCATCCGCAATCATCTGGGACCTGTCGAATCTCGATGCGAGAGCCGAGATTTGTGCAGTAATGGCCGTATAGTCGTCTACAGCATGGACTCCTGCGCGAGATGATGATGATGATGCCCGGCCTCTATCTCCCTCCCGACGCGAGCTGGATTTCAACGCGGCTTTCTCACAAATATCATACGCTTCATTCGGCGTCTTAGTTCCTAGATCGCCTCCCGCGTTCACGTCTAATCGCTCCTGTGTATTGTAACTGAGCCCCTGATAGAACGTTAAAACCAGCTGTCTCTTGGAGTAGCCACGATGTGGCACATCAATCAACAAATCCTTGAATCTCTCCCACGCCGCATGCAACGACTCACCCTCGTCCTGGTGAAAAGATACAATTCGGTTCCGTAGCTTGTTCGTTTTCTCAGGTGGGAAATATTTCTGCATAAACTGCTCCGCCAACTGATTCCAGGTCCTGATGGACCCGGCTGGAAGTGACATAAACCAAGCTCTAGCTTTGTCACGTAACGAAAACGGAAACAACCTCAACCGAATTGCATCCTCCGAAACACCTGTAATCTTAAACGTAGAACAAACATGGAGAAAAGCAGCAATATGCCTCCCGGGATCCTCGTGCTCACGTCCGTCAAACTGTACTGAATTTTGTACCATATTAATAATACTAGATCTAATTTCAAAAGTAGGTACATCAATAGTAGGTTGAAGGATACTCGACTCCAGGCCTGCCCTTCCAGGCTGATTTGTCTCATTCAACGGTCACTCATCGTCTGCCATGATTACGTCTCCTCCTGAGTCCTCGGCTTCTGCAGGTACCACCAGCTCCGGCCCACCACTGGCGAGCAGTAGCCCAACCGCCTGACCTTTCGCGCGTAGACGTCTCCTAAGATCACGTCCGGGCTCGTCTGACGGTTCAACAACTTCTGGAGCGGGGGTCGAGAACATTAACCTGCAAACAAAAATTTGACACAGTGAATATTTTATTAATAAAATAATATTTTTTTCAGCAGAATAGAGCAGAATATTATTAAAAATGGGCTGAAAATTTTATAAAAATTCGAAAATGGGCCCGGAATTTTATAAAAATCAACACAATAAAAATAAATGAATCGGCTAATACAAAAAATGGTTTCCCGAAGCCGAAAAATGAAAGAATAAATAAATAATAAATCCGGATTAAATAAATAAATGTAACAAAAATTTACAAGTGTACAAAAGAATCACGAAAACGAATAAATCGAATTAAAAACAAGAAATATTAACAAATAAATAAACAAATAAATAATCAATAAAGTATACACAAATATTAACAAGTATATACGCCGATAACACAATGACTCGGGTCGTTCCTAAAACTCGCCATTTCCCCGGCAACGGCGCCAAAAACTTGACGTGTGCGTATATATACATAATTTTACAATGAATTTACACACGATTGGGTTTTAAATTTATAAAAGTGATTATTACTTTTACATCAAAACACACACGAAAGAGGCAAGTGTACCCCGTCACATATGTAATAAAGTATCGGTAAGAACCAAGTATCGATCCAAGGAAATGGGTGGAGAAATAGTACTAGACCTTTGTCACTAAACTACCGGTAAAAACATAAGTTTTGTTTGATTTTAATTAAACTAAAGTAAGCGTAAACAAATACATAATAAAAACATAATAGATAATAAATAAAAAGCTTTGCTTAATACACAACCAAAGCATGTCAACTAAGTCGGTTTTGGCACTAGAAGCATTCGGTCAATTTTCCAATTTAAGACAATTAGTATCCCTTTCGGGAATCCTAACATGACAATCATTCGGAAAGCTAAAGCGATAAACACACTTTAACCACCTAAAATTGTTCTTTAATGTGCAATTGATAAATGTCTATGAAAATCTCTTAAAAATAAGTTAGTCATCCGTTAGGAGTTTTCTAACCGCACTTAATCAAGGAAAGAGACACCGATAAACACAATGCAACCACCGAGACAAGCATAAACTAGATTAAATCACAACCGAGTTCATTTTACAAATCTTGCACAATAATTCACTAAGATAGCAATTTTGGCCTAAACTACTAACTAAGCTAATAAATCATGGCAAGAATTTATAACGACACCATCTAACCCGTTAAGGTCCTTACGTGACGGCAAGCTCTCTTGATTAACAATAATTACATTTTATTAAATCACTAACCATTTCTAGTATCATGATGCATACATTTAAACCAAGCTAAACTAGTTAACCAAGTTCAAAGTTTACTAATACAAGATTAATTAAGCTTCATTTTTCAACTATCTTAACTAACCAAATACCAATCATCCAACATAATTACTTATAATCAAGAATTCAATATCAATAACAAGGTTGCAAACTAATCATCAAAGATTAACATAGAAAATACTTCAAAGTGTCATTACAAACAAAGTTTAACAAACTAATGGTTATAATCTAGCAAGGGATTGTTGTGTTTTTGCCCAAAGGCTACAATAATACATAAACATTAATCTAAGTACTTGAAAGATTAACAAAATCATGGAAAGATTAGGAAACCAAACCATAAACAAGTACTAGACTAAGGATCCGGGTAGTAATGGAGCTAAACGGCACAATGTGGCTTGAATCCGGGTCAAAAGCAAAGCCTCCGGAGCCTGTAAATTCTCCTGTGAAGCTCCCAAAATTCCAGAATTACGAACAGAATGTTTCTGTTCTGTTTTTATATTTTTTCGCTGTGGCACGGTCGTTCTTCATATGGCACGACCGTGCACTTTAAGCAATTATTGGGCATGGCACACCATATTGCATGACATCAGCAGATCGTTGACCAGATTCGAAATCGCATGACCGTTCTTCATATGGAACGGTCGTTCATCACCGGGATTCTGTTGCACGTGTTGTTGCACTGGTGGTGCAATTCCGAGGTTTTTGCTGATGTTCGGAGCCGCACGACCGTTCTTCAGATGGCATGTCCGTGCGTCACCGGTCTGGCCTTGTTTGTCTTGCACGCCTAGTCGCACTGCTCGTTCATTGCCGGACTAATCAACAACTGTCGGAGATGCACGATCGTGCATCAGGTCGCATGACCGTTCCACAGGCCCAGGTCAGTTTCCTTAACAGAATGTCCGCAGCTTCGTCGTTTTGTCCGGAAAGTCCTCGTTTTTTGCTATCATCTTGTCTGGTATGCTGTTTTAGGCCTGTAAACAAAAGTGTAGATATTTAAGTATCCGAATGACGGTTTTACGGCCGAAAACGCATAAAATAGGGGTAAAACGGGGGACTAAAATATGTGTAAATTAACGAATATCAGTAATGAACTAGGTTCAAACCTTAAAAGCCTTGATTCTCTGAAATCGTAGCTTATATTTTTAAAAATGTCCTTGTGACTAGGCCTATTGTGCCAGTATACCTTAATGTTTTGATTCTCTGAAATCATAGATTAAATAAAAATGTCCTTGTGACTAGGCCTATTGTGCCAGTATACCTTAATGTTTTGATTCTCTGAAATCATAGATTAAATAAAAATGTCCATGTGACTAGGCCTTTTGTGCCACAAATAAAACTGTTATTGTTTTATAATTAGGATAAATTATGATAGAAATCCTAAATAAATTTGATTAATAAATTAACCAAATATGGTCTCTGTTACCATGGTTAATGAATTACCCTAAGGGGCAATTCCATAATAAACTCCCAAATAAACTATTGTTCTTGTTTTCTGTAACAGTTCAATTAAAATGGCTAACTCAGACGAGATAAATAGTCATCCAGTGGAGAATAACGAGAACGCCCGATTTAATTTAACGGGTGCTGAATTGAAATCGATAATAGACGGTGCAGTTACACAGGCATTGGAAAGGCAGTACGAAGAGTACAGTGGAACTCGTAGTAGGACCCTAACTACACAGCCTTCAAAGCCACCGTCCAAGAAGGACGACTCGAAGAAAGATGATGACCGACACTCCTCGAACCACAGTGCTCCATCTCAGCAGGTTATACTAAACCAGGGACCCCGTGACAAGGGTTGCTCTTATAAATATTTCGTTTCCTGCAAACCCCGGGATTTCACTAGGGAGAAGGGAGCCATTGACTGTATGACGTGGCTGGATGAGATGGATATGGGTGTGGATATCAGCGGATGCGCTGAGAGAGACGTGGTCAAGTTTGTGTCGCAGTCTTTTAAGGGTGAAGCTTTAGCATGGTGGAGATCTCTGATTCAAGCCACCGGGAAAATCCCATTGTACAATATGTCATGGGATCAACTTGTTGCCCTTATCAGGGAAAATTACTGCCCTCAACATGAGGTGGAGAAGATAGAGTCTGATTTTCTATCATTGGTGATGACAAACCTTGACTGTCAAGCTTACCTAACGAGCTTCAACACGATGTCCCGGTTGGTTCCTTACCTGGTAACCCCGGAACCAAAAAGAATAACTCGTTTTATCGGTGGTTTAGCCCAGGAAATCAAGGCAAGCGTGAAGGCTTCTCGGCCAGCTACTTTTAGATCTGTAGCTGACATATCCTTATCCCTCACTTTGGATGCGGTCAGGCAGAGATCGCTGAGGAATAAGGAGGCTGAGAAGAGAAAACGTGAGGATGATAGTTCACGTAGATCGATAGGTTGGCTCCGACGGAGATGAAAGAATTGAGGACACAGCTAGACGAATTGCTAGCCAAGGGTTTCATTAAACCTAGCTCGTCTCCTTGGGGAGCGCCAGTCCTGTTTGTCAAGAAGAAGGATGGATCGATGCGTCTGTGCATCGATTATCGTGAGCTTAATAAGGTCACGATCAAGAATAGGTATCCTTTGCCTAGGATCGACGATTTGTTCGATCAATTGCAAGGAGCAAGTTATTTCTCGAAGATTGATTTGAGGTCAGGCTACCATCAAATGAAGGTCAGAGATGAAGACGTACATAAAAAAGCATTTAGGACTCGTTATGGTCATTACGAGTTCCTAGTGATGCCTTTTGGGCTCACTAATGCACCGGCCGCATTCATGGATCTCATGAATCGCGTTTGCAAGCCATACTTAGATAAATTCGTCATCGTTTTCATCGACGACATTCTTATCTATTCGAAGAACCAAGCTGACCATGAGAAACACCTTCGATGTATTCTCAAACTCCTGCACCAAGAGAAGCTCTATGCCAAATTCTCTAAATGTGAATTCTGGCTTCGAGAAGTCCAATTCCTTGGACATGTGGTGAGTGAGCGTGGTATCCAAGTGGATCCCGCTAAGGTTGAAGCAGTTATGAACTGGCAAGAACCAAAGACACCTACAGAGGATTGCTGCACCCCTGACTTCCTTGACTAAGAAGAATGTAAAGTTCATTTGGGGCCCTAAGCAGCAAGAATCCTTTAATATTCTGAAACAAAAGTTGAGCAACGCCCCAGTACTGACATTGCCAGATGGAATAGAAGATTTTGTAGTATACTGCGATGCATTGCACACTGGCATGGGGTGTGTGCTTATGCAGAAAGGCAAGGTTATTGCATATGCATCACGACAGTTAAAGGTGCATGAAAAGAATTACACCACCCACGACTTGGAGTTGGGTGCCGTTGTATTCGCACTAAAACTGTGGAGGCATTATCTTTATGGAATCAAGTGTGTGATCTATTCTGATCACAAGAGCCTCCAGCACCTGTTTAATCAGAAAGAGTTAAACATGAGGCAACGCCGTTGGATGGAGACTTTGAACGATTATGATTGTGAAATCAAGTACCATCCCGGCAAGGCGAATGTAGTCGGTGATGCCTTGAGTCGAAAGGAGAGGGTGAAACCCATCCGAATCAATGCCAAGCGCATGGAGATAAAGAATAATTTGATTGAAAGGTTGTTAGCTGCACAGAAGGAAGCTGTGTTGGAAGCTAACTATCCTAATGAAAAGCTAGGAGTAACTGAGGAGCAGTTAACTCTTAGCAAGGACGGAATTTTACGATTAAATGGACGAATATGGGTTCCAATTTATTGAGGACTTCGAGATGTCATCCTCCAGGAAGCCCATAGTTCCAAATACTCTGTTCATCCTGGAGCTGATAAGATGTACCAGGATCTAAAGGCAAATTATTGGTGGATAGGCTTGAAAAAGTCTGTAGCCACCTATGTGGCAAAATGCTTGACATGTGCACAAGTCAAAGCCGAGCATCAGAAACCGTCAGGTTTGCTACAACAGCCTGAACTTCCTACTTGGAAGTGGGAAATGGTAACTATGGATTTTATCACCAAGTTACTTAAGACAAGGAAAGGAAATGATACGATATGGGTTATAGTTGACAGACTGACTAAGTCAGCACATTTCTTACCCATCAAGGAGACTTATAGCTCCGATATGTTAGCCCAATTATACGTTGATAAGATTGTAGCCTTACATGGCATACCTGTGTCTATTATCTCTGACAGAGATACTAGGTACACGTCACATTTTTGGAAGAGTTTCCAACAATCTTTGGGCACACGTTTGAATTTTAGTACGGCTTATCATCCTCAGACTGACGGTCAGAGTGAGCGTACTATTCAAACGTTGGAAGACATGCTACGTGCATGTGCGATCGATTTGGGTGGTAGTTGGGATAAGAACCTACCATTAATCGAATTCTCCTACAACAATAGCTGCCATACCAGCATTAAGGTTGCGCCCTTCGAGGCATTATACGGTAGAAAGTGTAGATCGCCCGTTTGTTGGGCAAAAGTCGGAGATGTCCAGTTATCAGGACCAGAGATAGTCTTTGAAACGACGGACAAGATTGTCCAGATTCGTGACCGTCTCAAAGCTGCCCGGGATAGGCAGAAGAGCTACGCAGATCCAAAACGTAAAGCTTTTCACTTCGAAGTAGGTGATAAAGTGTTGCTTAAAGTATCACCCTGGAAGGGAGTGATGCGATTTGGTAAGAAAGGCAAGCTAAGCCCGAGATACATAGGACATTTCGAGGTTATCGAACGTGTCGCGTCAGTTTCCTATAAGTTAAACTTACCGGAAGAGCTCAGTGGAATTCACAATGTGTTCCACATCTGCAATCTGAAAAAGTGGTTCGCTGATGAATCACTGGTTATACCACATACAGATATGCATATAGATGAGAGCTTAAAATTTGTAGAAAAACCTTTGTCGATTGAAGATCTACAGGTAAAGAAGCTTCGAAGGAAGCATGTACCTATTGTAAAGGTCAAATGGGATGCCCGTAAGGGTCCCGAGTATACGTGGGAGGTTGAATCCACGATGAAAGAAAACTACCCTTATTTATTTCAGTAAATCTCGGGTCGAGATTTATTTTAAGGGGGTGAGGATGTAACACCTCGAAAATTCGTGTTCAATGAAATAACGACACGTGTCATGAAAGACAAAACGCGTTGTAAACCCGGATGTAATAAAGATGTTTTGGCAGGATTTAAAAGTGGCATCATGTTAATTTTTACCTCTGAACGACCTCAATTATAAATTCCAAGACCTAAGTATATATATCTTAAACATCTAAATCCAGAAATTCTTGACAATAATTGAGGTAGTGGACTCCTACGAAGAAAATGCACGGTAAGCCTTATTGTTCGGCACTTTCAAAATGAATTCAAGCAAACAATTCAAAATGGTAGGGTATGTAACTGCTCAAGGCCATTTTGGGAGGTCCCTAAATGATAATTGAGGCCCCAAAGTCGGATAAAGATGGTTGCCCTTTCGAATGCATGAAAGAACAAAGTTTTGGTCCCTGATGAACGCTTGCGCACCGCAACAACAGGAGTCTTACAGTGCGCAAGCAGCTGCCCAGTGACAGAAATGTTCCTGTTTGCTGTTTAAACGCAAAAACTCACCTTTAAACGAGTTTCCTCATATCCCTTGGCCCCTAAGCAATCCCTAAACATGTAGGACACCTGTGGGAATGTTGTGGTAAGTGCTAGACTTTGTTGTCAACACTTTGTGGTGATTGAATTCACTATAAAAGGGCCTTGGGTTGCAAACAATTCATCACACCATTTCCTTTAGTTTTCTGATCATTCCTGGAGCTCAAACCTTCTCTCAAGTGATCACTAATCAAGCTTAGGACTTCAGTAAGTTTGCTAATCCTTTCTTAATTAAGTTTAGCTTAGTTATTTAGCTAAAAGTCAAACCATCGTAATTACGGTTTGACTTCGAGATTAATTAATAATGGCTCAGTCAAATCTCGAATCAAAAGTAGTTATAAGTTGGTAATTATGTGGGTAATAAACCCTCAAAAGGGTTCCCCCTGATTACCACTCTAACCAGGTCAAAAGTCGGGTTAAACTTGCTAAGAAAAAGTCAACAGGATACTTAAATTATAATTTATGCATAATTAGCAATGTAGATCATATACAACCTGTTTGATCATTGTTATAACTTAGTAATAAGTGTAAGAACATGTATAAACATGTTCAACCCGACAATTTCCTGTAAATACCCAGTTCGGAACCGAAAGTCACATAGTTTGACTTTCAGTTCTGACCCGTTTAGGCATGTTTTAGAAATTCCTCAGAGCTTTAATTGGACTAGGTTACATGCTAGTATAACCCTCTGTGATTATACACCATGGTTCATTAGTTAACCAATTAATTCGCATGATTTCGTTAATTGCTCATATGTTGACCATTATGCCCTTATTACCTTAAAACGTGATTTTTGGAAATGTAAAAGAGTAGAAACCTTAATTACTGATATATAAACTTGTATGCAAAGTTTGACATCAGTTTGAGGTATAGATTGAGAGTTATGCTCATTAGCGCAAAATTAAAGCTTTATGTTAATAAAACGGCGTAATTAGCGTATAGCCTAGTTAAGCCTAATTTTTTATACCAAAATCTTTACCCACTGATGTAATATATTATTTTGGGATTTTTGAAGATTTTTAATTAATTTTAGGCTGAGCATAACTCATAGTCGTAGGCTTAATCCGATAATTGTCGGTTTTGCCCTTACGGGCTATAAAATGAGTTTTACATATCTAAACGACTCCAAACCTTTTGCTACTGATCACATATGATAAATAAATTATTTTAAGCCTTCTGGAAATATAAAATATTAGATTTATGTATCGAACCCGGAAACGGCTTCTAATCGCCTTTTTAAGCGTTTTTAACGCATAGTATGTACTAGAATTATTTTAAAGGCTAAATTGCACTTTTCGTCCTTTATGTTTCAGTGTTTCTGCAGGCGCTGTCCTTTAAGTTTAAAAATTACACTCAATGTCCTTTATGTTTGCAACCTATAACGGGCGGTGTCCTTTCTCATAAACCCAGTTATCTTTTAACGTTAAAACCCCTTGTCTCTCTCAACTTCAAACATGAGGGACCTTTTATGTAAAAAAGTGAAACTTTCAAAAACAAAAATAAAAAAGCATTAGCCGCCATCTTCTACGTTTATCCGGCCGGCAATTTTTCCGGATTCCGGCAACTCCGGAAATCAATTTCCATGCTTTTTCGGTTCGTTTCTTTCGCGATAAACATCATCTCCATCTTATAACAACTTAACAATGAAGTTTCAGCATTGATACGTGTAAGCCGGAATGTAACAATGATACGTGTTTGTTGATGAATTCGAATTCAGATCTGTAACAATGATACGTGTTTGTTGATGAATTCGAATTTAGATCTGGATTCAACAGTCCATTGTCGCAATAACAATCAGAACAATTTCAGCAAATTCGATTAACGGATCTGATATGAAACTTTCTTCATTTCTGTTACAGTTTTACGTTTTCAATAAGATTTCTATGATTTTGTGATCAAAATATCGTGTTTTGATTCAATTTCAGTCGTTAAAACAATCCGAAATTCATCCGAAACAGATCGAAATCAATCAGAATGTTCAAAAAATGATCCTAACAGATAATAATCAGTTAATCACATTTAAAATCATCCGAAAATCATTCAATTTCACCGAAACATTCCGAAATTTTCAAACGACACACCGGAGAGTTGAGAGGCACAGAAAATCCGGCGTGTTCGGAATTGTTATGGTTGTATATAGTTTTGTTAATTATGGAGATAATGTTTTGTCACAAGAAAACAGGTTGAAACGACTGAAAGACGAAGTTCCGAGTTCGCCGGAATTGGTAGTGCTTAACGGATTACCATCGAAGTAACGAGATACATGCTGAAACTTCATTGTTAAGTTGTTATAAGATGGAGATGATGTTTATGGCGAAAGAAACGAACCGAAAAAGCATAGAAATTTATTTCCGGAGTTGTTGGAATCCGGCAAAATTGCCGGCCGGATAAGCGTAGAAGATGGCTGCTAATGCTTTTTTATTTTTGTTTTTGAAAGTTTCACTTTTTTACATAAAAGGTCCCTCATGTATGAAGTTGAGAGAGACAAGGGGTTTTAACGTTAAAAGATAACTGAGTTTATGAGAAAGGACACCGCCCGTTATAGGTTGCAAACCTAAAGGACAAAGAGTGTAATTTTTAAACTTAAAGGACAACGCCTGCAGAAACACTGAAACATAAAGGACGAAAAGTGCAATTTAGCCTATTTTAAACATACCAAGGGTGATACCTACTGATATTTGAGGCAAATTATCATATTTTAACAGTAAGAAAAAGTTGATAAACTCAGACTTCAGTTTTGAGCTTTTCGGCTTATGTGAAATTACCAAAATACCCCTACGGGGCATAGTTTGGTTATAATGGATAAATTTCACTTATATACTTTAACCACTGATATAACTTAGCAAATTGAGTATATTTGCTGATTACATCAGGCCTGTAACTCAGGTTGACACTTAAACTCTTTTACAACCTTTAAAATGACCAAACTACCCCTACGGGGCATAGTTTGCGATTAAATTCATTTCGGGCATAATGAAAGACATATTACTGATCTCACAACATATATGAAGCATATTAACTTAGGAAACCTATAAATAGCTCTCATGAATACCCGTTACGCTTATTACGCGTTCGGTTCGGTTTATGTAACTAGTTTACATAAATTAGCCTAAACGGGTCAAACCGTATCGGTTTTATCTCAAAATCCAGAATGTGTATGAATTACCCATATTAAACAAGTCTCCGAACTTGTCGGGTCTAAATCACATTCTACCCGGTCTTCTCTTAATCGTGCGTACGAACCGTTAGGATTCTAATAGGTTATTATAAACCTTCGTTCCAGATTAGGAGAACCAGTAAAAGCTACTTGCAATTTGCTTATTGTGATTTATACATTGCTCAGGTAAATACTTTTAACTTATTTTCCCTATACGGGCATGGGTTACGGTATATAGAATACCGCTTGATCGGGCATCAAATCCTCCACCGTTGAGTGGGTAATTGAATAAATTTGATCGGCTCGTTTAAACAGTCTTGTTAGTTAAAGCCTTTGGGGGGTTAATGACCATGTCCCGGATATCCTTGGCATCATTTTACGAAATGGCCACGACTTAAGCGCGGGGTGTAGGCGTACACCCGTCAGTGCACAAAAGAATATTGTGGTGTGTCTATTGATCTTTAACCCGGACAAGATCCGGGCTACTGAACGCACAAGGAACATGTAATTCGTTCACAAGATTATATATTTAAATAATTCTCCCAAGTTAAATAAAAATGTTTATGCCACGTGCATCCAAACCAATTTTCAATCATTTTCCAAAATGAGTCTGTTGATTGTATTTACCAGTGTAAACTGACGTATTTTCCCAAAAAGATTAAATGCAGGTACTAAGCGTAATTGGCTGGGATTTCTCCTTAGCATCATTAGAAGTCTCGCAAGCTTAAGATGCCTGAAGTCTGTTGAAGTATTGTTAAATATTTTGTTTCCGATCCATCTGTGGATAAACATCCGAATATTGTGATTTGATATTACAACATTAAATTTGGTTGTATTATATCTTTTAAATTTGCTTCCATTGTGCATTTATATAATTGTGTTTTTTGACTATTATGTTGCCAACCACGTCACGATACTCCCCACCGGGCCCACCGGTGACACGTGGAAATCGGGGTGTGACAAGTTGGTATCAGAGCCAACACTGAGTGAATTAAACACTAGCCCTTTTGTGTTTAATCTCAGTTGCACAATTACACAATTCTAAACTTTCGAGTCTAGACATATAACATAGGACAAATTCCACTTTGTTTGTGTGGTTCTTTATTTTACATATATTTTTGTTTTGTTATCTCATATTATATTGACAGGATTTGAAAATGCCGCCAAGATTCTTCAGGAGAAGAGGAAGAGGCAAGGGGCCAATCACCGCCCCCAATGATAATGAAGCTGGACCTTCAAATGTGCGAGCTCCGTCTACTACCGAGAGTGACGACCCTCGGCAGAACAGGAGGAACTTGTTTGAACCAGCCAGGCAATCGGTATCACACAGCTCTACACCTCCGGTCCAAAACCCTTATGGGCCTCAGCCGTAGTACGAGCCCAACAACCCTCAACCCTCATATATACCATTACAGCGATCTTTATCGCATCATTCTTTTGGGGACCCCACACCTGCTTTCAGGGGCCGGTTTAACCCGGCCAATTACATCCAAGAACCCGTGGGTTTTAACCCACTAGGGCCAGAAGATCACTACTCCAGAGATCACGCGGAGGATATGGACGAGGACACGGATCCCGTCGAACCTGCTAGTGGTACGCCAAATCATCCCATCGAGATCTCCGACGGATCTTCGTTCCACGGATCACCCTATGTTGGTCCAGATAGCTTCCAAGCTATGTTCACTCGGCACGAATGGTACTATACACCTCCTCACCATTCGTCGCCTCCTCAGCAGCAGCAGCCGCATCAGTAACAGGATCCCTCTGTGGATTCCAGATTCGTGGCAGTCACGCCACCGCCTCCACCACCGCCAGTGCAGCCGGCACCTCCGCAACCGCCGAGGCGAAGGAGAACCGGTGCGCGCATGTCGTCACGAGCAGGGGATTTCCATTTCAGTTCCCCACGTCAATCCAGTGGCAGCCACTATCCGCCACATCAGGAGGACCCACAAATGGGTGGAACCTCTAACCCAGCTGTACCGCAGCCGCCACCAATGGGATTTGACAACCCAATTCCAGCATACACGGGTTCCATGGCATACAACCCGTTTGAACCACCGACTCACCACAACTATGGTTACGCGGAGGCCGATCCTTACATGGTAGCGGCTAATTATAACGCTCTTCACCCGGAGGGACTATACGGAGCTCCATGGGGAGTAGGTTACCCGACTCAGGGGTACCAGATACCTCCTAGACCTATTATCCGGACGCAATCACAGCCGCCACGGTTTTCTCCCCTAGAAAGGGAGGAAATCCTACAAAGGTTGGATGAAGTAGAGCGAGGCTTCCACCATGACTGTAGGGAGAGACAGAGCTTCTTCCAAGGATTGGCAAGCTTGATCAAAGGGAAGAACAAGAAGGATCATTGAATCCTTCCAATTATTGTTGAGCCCCTACGTGGGCCAGTCTTGTTGTATAAGCCCCTGCGTGGGTGTATTTGTTTAAGCCCCTGCGTGGGTATATATGTGTGTTTGTTTTGACCCCTGCGTGGGTCTATTTTCCGTTAACCCCTGCGTGGGTATGATATTGTTTGTTTAAAGTCCCTGCGTGGACTAGTATGTTTGTTTAACCCCTGCATCGATTATCGTGAGCTTAATAAGGTCAAGTTCAAGAATAGGTATCCTTTTCCTAGGATCGACGATTTGTTCGATCAATTGCAAGGAGCAAGTTATTTCTCGAAGATTGATTTGAGGTCAGGCTACCATCAACTGAAGGTCAGAGATGAAGACGTACATAAAACCGCATTTAGGACTCGTTATGGTCATTACGAGTTCCTAGTGATGCCTTTTGGGCTCACTAATGCACCGGCCGCGTTCATGGATCTCATGAATCGCGTTTGCAAGCCATACTTAGATAAATTCGTCATCGTTTTCATCGACGACATTCTTATCTATTCGAAGAACCAAGCTGACCATGAGAAACACCTTCGATGTATTCTCAAACTCCTGCACCAAGAGAAGCTCTATGCCAAATTCTCTAAATGTGAATTCTGGCTTCGAGAAGTCCAATTCCTTGGACATGTGGTGAGTGAGCGTGGTATCCAAGTGGATCCCGCTAAGGTTGAAGCAGTTATGAACTGGCAAGAACCAAAGACACCTACAGAGATTCGTAGCTTCCTGGGATTGCCAGGATATTACAGGCGTTTCATCGAAAATTTTTCAAGGATTGCTGCACCCCTGACTTCCTTGACTAAGAAGAAAGTAAAGTTCATATGGGGCCCTAAGCAGCAAGAATCTTTTAATATTCTGAAACAAAAGTTGAGCAACACCCCAGTACTGACATTGCCAGATGGAATAGAAGATTTTGTAGTATACTGCGATGCATCGCACACTGGCATGGGGTGTGTGCTTATGCAGAAAGGCAAGGTTATTGCCTATGCATCACGACAGTTAAAGGTGCATGAAAAGAATTACACCACCCACGACTTGGAGTTGGGTGCCGTTGTATTCGCACTAAATCTGTGGAGGCATTAACTTTATGGAATCAAGTGTGTGATCTATTCTGATCACAAGAGCCTCCAGCACCTGTTTAATCAGAAAGAGTTAAACATGAGGCAACGCCGTGGGATGGAGACTTTGAACGATTATGATTGTGAAATCAAGTACCATCCCGGCAAGGCGAATGTAGTCGGCGATGCCTTGAGTCAAAAGGAGAGGGTGAAACCCATCCGAATCAATGCCAAGCGCATGGAGATAAAGAATAATTTGATTGAAAGGTTGTTAGCTGCACAGAAGGAAGCTGTGTTGGAAGCTAACTATCCTAATGAAAAGCTAGGAGTAACTGAGGAGCAGTTAACTCTTAGCAAGGACGGAATTTTACGATTAAATGGACGAATATGGGTTCCAATTTATTGAGAACTTCGAGATGTCATCCTCCAGGAAGCCCATAGTTCCAAATACTCTGTTCATCCTGGAGCTGATAAGATGTACCAGGATCTAAAGGCAAATTATTGGTGGATAGGCTTGAAAAAGTCTGTAGCCACCTATGTGGCAAAATGCTTGACATGTGCACAAGTCAAAGCCGAGCATCAGAAACCGTCAGGTTTGCTACAACAGCCTGAACTTCCTACTTGGAAGTGGGAAATGGTAACTATGGATTTTATCACCAAGTTACTTAAGACAAGGAAAGGAAATGATACGATATGGGTTATAGTTGACAGACTGACTAAGTCAGCACATTTCTTACCCATCAAGGAGACTTATAGCTCCGATATGTTAGCCCAATTATACGTTGATAAGATTGTAGCCTTACATGGCATACCTGTGTCTATTATCTCTGACAGAGATACTAGGTACACGTCACATTTTTGGAAGAGTTTCCAACAATCTTTGGGCACACGTTTGAATTTTAGTACGGCTTATCATCCTCAGACTGACGGTCAGAGTGAGCGTACTATTCAAACGTTGGAAGACATGCTACGTGCATGTGCGATCGATTTGGGTGGTAGTTGGGATAAGAACCTACCATTAATCGAATTCTCCTACAACAATAGCTACCATACCAGCATTAAGGCTGCGCCCTTCGAGGCATTATACGGTAGAAAGTGTAGATCGCCCGTTTGTTGGGCGGAAGTCGGAGATGTCCAATTATCAGGACCAGAGATAGTCTTTGAAACGACGGACAAGATTGTCCAGATTCGTGACCGTCTCAAAGCTGCCCGGGATAGGCAGAAGAGCTACGCAGATCCAAAACGTAAAGCTTTTCACTTCGAAGTAGGTGATAAAGTGTTGCTTAAAGTATCACCCTGGAAGGGAGTGATGCGATTTGGTAAGAAAGGCAAGCTAAGCCCGAGATACATAGGACCTTTCGAGGTTATCGAATGTGCCGGGTCAGTTGCCTATAAGTTAAACTTACCGGAAGAGCTCAGTGGAATTCACAATGTGTTCCACATCTGCAATCTGAAAAAGTGTTTCGCTGATGAATCACTGGTTATACCACATACAGATGTGCATATAGATGAGAGCTTAAAATTTGTAGAAAAACCTTTGTCGATTGAAGATCTACAGGTAAAGAAGCTTCGAAGGAAGCATGTACCTATTGTAAAGGTCAAATGGGATGCCCGTAAGGGTCCCGAGTATACGTGGGAGGTTGAATCCACGATGAAAGAAAAGTACCCTTATTTATTTCAGTAAATCTCGGGTCGAGATTTATTTTAAGGGGGTGAGGATGTAACACCTCGAAAATTCGTGTTCAATGAAATAAAGACACGTGTCATGAAAGACAAAACGCGTTGTAAACCCGGATGTAATAAAGATGTTTTAGCAGGATTTAAAAGTGGCGTCATGTTAATTTTTACCTCTGAACGACCTCAATTATAAATCCCAAGACCTAAGTATATATATCTTAAACATCTAAATCCAGAAATTCTTGACAATAATTGAGGTAGTGGACTCCTACGAAGAAAATGCACGGTAAACCTTATTGTTCGGCACTTTCAAAATGAATTCAAGCAAACAATTCAAAATGGTAGGGTATGTAACTGCTCAAGGCCATTTTGGGAGGTCCCTAAATGATAATTGAGGCCCCAAAGTCAGATAAAGATGGTTGCCCTTTCGAATGCATGAAAGAACAAAGTTTTGGTCCCTGATGAACGCTTGCGTACCACAACAACAGGAGTCTTACGGTGCGCAAGCAGCTGCCCAACGACAGAAATGTTCATGTTTGTTGTTTAAACGCAAAAACTCACCTTTAAACGAGTTTCCTCATATCCCTTGGCCCCTAAGCAACCCCTAAACATCTAGGACACCTGTGGGAATGTTGTGGTAAGTGCTAGACTTTGTTGTCAACACTTTGTGGTGATTGAATTCACTATAAAAGGGCCTTGGGTTGCAAACAATTCATCACACCATTTCCTTCAGTTTTCTGATCATTCCTGGAGCTCAAACCTTCTCTCAAGTGATCACTAATCAAGCTTAGGACTTCAGTAAGTTTGCTAATCCTTTCTTAATTAAGTTTAGCTTAGTTATTTAGCTAAAAGTCAAACCATCGTAATTACGGTTTGACTTCGAGATTAATTAATAATGGCTCAGTCAAATCTCGAATCAAAAGTAGTTATAAGTTGGTAATTATGTGGGTAATAAACCCTCAAAAGGGTTCCCCCTGATTACCACTCTAACCAGGTCAAAAGTCGGGTCAAACTTGCTAAGAAAAAGTCAACGGGATACTTAAATTACAATTTATGCATAATTAGCAATGTAGATCATATACAACCTATTTGATCATTGTTATAACTTAGTAATAAGTGTAAGAACATGTATAAACATGTTCAACCCGACAATTTCCTGTAAATACCCGGTTCGGAACCGAAAGTCACATAGTTTGACTTTCACTTTGACTTTCAGTTCTGATCCGTTTAGGCATGTTTTAGAAATGCCTCAGAGATTTAATTGGACTAGGTTACATGCTAGTATAACCCTCTGTGATTATACACCATGGTTCATTAGTTAACCAATTAATTCGCATGATTCTGTTAATTGCTCATATGTTGACCATTATGCCCTTATTACCTTAAAACGTGATTTTTGGAAATGTAAAAGAGTAGAAACCTTAATTACTGATATATAAACTTGTATGCAAAATTTGACATTAGTTTGAGGTATAGATTGAGAGTTATGCTCATTAGCGCAAAATTAAAGCTTTGTGTTAATAAAACGGCGTAATTAGCGTATAGCCTAGTTAAGCCTACTTTTTGATACCAAAATCTTTACCCACTGATTTAATATATTATTTTGGGATTTTTGAAGATTTTTAATTAATTTTAGGCTGAGCATAACTCATAGTCGTAGGCTTAATCCGATAATTGTCGGTTTTGCCCTTACGGGCTATAAAATGAGTTTTACATATCTAAACGACTCCAAACCTTTTGCTACTGATCACATATGATAAATAAATTATTTTAAGCCTTCTGGAAATATAAAATATTAGATTTATGTATCGAACCCGGAAACGGCTTCTAATCGCCTTTTTAAGCGTTTTTAACGCATAGTATGTACTAGAATTATTTTAAACATACCAAGGGTGATACCTACTGATATTTGAGGCAAATTATCATATTTTAACAGTAAGCAAAATTTGATAAACTCAGAATTCAGTTTTGAGCTTTTCGGCTTATGTGAAATTACCAAAATACCCCTACGGGGCATAGTTTGGTTATAATGGATAAATTTCACTTATATACTTTAACCACTGATATAACTTATCAAATTGAGTATATTTGCTGATTACATCAGGCCTGTAACTCAGGTTGACACTTAAACTCTTTTACAACCTTTAAAATGACCAAACTACCCCTACGGGGCATAGTTTGCGATTAAATTTATTTCAGGCATAATGAAAGACATATTACTGATGTCACAACATATATGAAGCATATTAAATTAGGAAACCTGTAAATAGCTCTCATGAATACCCGTTACGCTTATTACGCGTTCGGTTCGTTTATGTAACTAGTTTACATAAATTAGCCTAAACGGGTCAAACCGTATCGGTTTTATCTCAAAATCCAGAATGTGTATGAATTACCCATATTAAACAAGTCTCCGAACTTGTCAGGTCTAAATCACATTCTACCCGGTCTTCGCTTAATCGTGCGTACGAACCGTTAGGATTCTAATAGGTTATTATAAACCTTCGTTCCAGATTAGGAGAACCAGTAAAAGCTACTTGCAATTTGCTTATTGTGATTTATACATTGCTCAGGTAAATACTTTTAACTTATTTTCCCTATACGGGCTTGGGTTACGGTATATAGAATACCGCTTGATCGGGCATCAAATCCTCCACCGTTGAGTGGGTAATTGAATAAATTTGATCGGCTCGTTTAAACAGTCTTGTTACTTAAAGCCTTTGGGGGGTTAATGACCATGTCCCGGATATCCTTGGCATCATTTTACGAAATGGCCACGACTTAAGCGCGGGGTGTAGGAGTACACCCGTCAGTGCACAAAAGAATATTGTGGTGTGTCTATTGATCTTTAACCCGGACAAGATCCGGGCTACTGAACGCACAAGGAACATGTAATTCGTTCACAAGATTATATATTTAAATAATTCTCCCAAGTTAAATAAAAATGTTTATGCGACGTGCATCCAAACCAATTTTCAATCATTTTCCAAAATGAGTCAGTTGATTGTATTTACCAGTGTAAACTGACGTATTTTCCCAAAAAGATTAAATGCAGGTACTAAGCGTAATTGGCTGGGATTTCTCCTTAGCATCATTAGAAGTCTCGCAAGCTTAAGATGCCTGAAGTCTGTTGAACTGTTGTTAAATATTTTGTTTCCGATCCATCTGTGGATAAACTTCCGAATATTGTGACATTTGATATTACAACATTAAATTCGGTTGTATTATATCTTTTAAATTTGCTTCCGCTGTGCATTTATATAATTGTGTTGTTTGACTATTATGTTGCCAACCACGTCACGATACTCCCCACCGGGCCCACCGGTGACACGTGGAAATCGGGGTGTGACAGTAGAGATGTATGGAAACCATGTGTGAAGTTGCTGACCAAAATCTGAGTAGAAACTAACAATCCTAAAACAACAATGATTTTGTTTAAAAACATAAAAGATGATACTATTTGAGAATTACAAAGAAAGTAGACATCTTTAATGATGAATTGGGTGTATGAGAGTTCATGTAAGCGTAAAAATGGTGGAATATAGTTTATGCCCGCAAGGTGTTTGATTAAACGCCTAAACCAAAATAAAAGTGAGATTTTGAAAGTTTTGCCATGTTTACTTGATTTCTAATGATTTGCTAACAATAACTTGGTGTTTTGTAAACATAAAGCTTTGGTGAATGAGATTAACATAAAGTACATATGTAAATGTTATTTTCACTTGATCATCCAAACGGGTCACTTGAGTGAATGAGTTAATTGGGTTGGATTATAACCCAAACTTATACACATTGGTTAGTCGATGAAATTATGGTGAAAATGACCCGTATGTTATGACTAAACACAAATGCATGATAACAGGTCAAATGGATGTTGATAAACCAATTAACAAGTTTGGGGTAAAAGAATGATTTAGAACACATGTTTGATGATGGGTTGGATAAGTAACTAGGTATTATGAGATAAATGCCCATGTTACATGTTCTAATGATTTGCAAGTTTGATTTGTTGTCAAGATAGGTGGCATAACGTTTGGATGGCAACGGGTCAAACGGGTGATAAAGCAACACCATTCCTACGGGCAAAGGTGAGTGACTCGAGTATGTTTGGAGTAGCATTGATTTCAATAGTCTTATTGTTGGCTTAAATTTCTTATAGTTAAGGTGGTTTAATGAAACTTATTGAATATGGTTTAACTTAACAATAACGTATTATTTTAGCGATGTTTTGGGGGTTTTAACCCATCAAGAAAGAGTACACAATGTTAATGGGTCGAGATACCCAAATGCTGAAAATTCAGCTTATTTCTAGATTTTTGCTACTCTTTAAAAATTCATAGAAAATCAACCGAATGTCCGTTCGGGGCGTATTTTATATCCACGAAAAGGTCTCGGAGTCTCCGTTAATAATAATTTTAGTTGAAAGTGAAATACTCACTATAAATATGGGAAAATACTGAATTACTAAAGCTACATAAAGCTGAGTGAAAACATATATATTATGGTACTTGCATAATCTTAGGGAATTTATAAGGAACCAATAGGATGTGATAATGTTGTTGTTTTAAACCTCTATGTAGCTATATATATTACATGAGTTGAAGTGAGTGATTCCTTGAATATGGATGTGTTGGTGCATACGTCTGTCGACTTCGTCTTGTATCGAGTCTTGTAATAAAATACTTAGATTAAGTCACGTAGTTCAGGAAAATAGAGTTTTAGAGATCATTTCCCACGAAATGTCTATTCCCCACGAAATAGACATGGCACTTTCAAGGGGAATTAGAAACATGGCAGTTTCAAGGAGAATTAAAAAGATGGCATTTTCAAGGGGAATTAGAAACTCTATAAATAGGGAGTGTAGTCATTTTATTTGTAACTTCTCCCATTCCAGCAGCGAAGCTCTGCTGAAGTGTCTACAGGTCTGTAAACGTGTCATATCAATAAACAAGACTGTTAAACTACTTTCTAGTGCAAATCAAGTTGAACCGACACCGAAACGTCTGATTCCGCCTCTCGTTTTGGTCTAGAACTCTTCTAAAAGACTCGTTTTGGTCGTTACTCGATCCTACAAGTGGTATCATAGCTCAGGAGGAAGAGTTCTTACCGATTCAGCTTGATTTCATCCAAAAATCTGATTTCTACTCATTCTTTCACGTTTTTAACTGATTTTCGTCAAATCGAACGGGTTTTTACGGTCCAAATCGGCTGATTTTTGGATATGTTGTGCGAAAACACCTGATCAACAACCCTACAAAGTTTCAGAGCTTAATTCAAAGCCGTTTGGGAGAAATCTGAATTTTTCAGTCCGATTTCGCATGAAAAAATCCTAATTCCGTTTGAAAAACACATTAATTTTGCTTGAAAACGATATTCCGCTTGAACATTGTTGTTAATTTTGCTTAAAAACGATATTCCGCTTGAACATTGCTGTTGATTCCGCTTCAGATTGCTATTCCGCTTGAAAGATAAAACGATATAAGTGATTCCGCTTCAAATCTTGTTTTCGCGTGAAAGTTGCTATTCCGTTTGAAGTTGTTATTCCGTTTAAACTTGACATTTCGCGTGATAGTGGTATTTCGTTTGAAGAGTTGATTCAGTTTACATCGATCAGTTTGAAAAACCAACAGTCTTCATGTGTTGTATTGTCATCGGCCAATGAGAATTGAGTAATATTGAATGTGTCGGCTATAAAATCAAGTAATTGCATGTGATTCAAAAAGGAGGTCCAATAAGATTGAAATTGTGAATTAAGTTTGTCGGACATTTGATTTGTGGTGTTGAAAGCCCATGTGAAGTGTCAGATCCATTATGTCTTTGATTCAATTCATGTTTTAAAGAAATCGGGACAATCGGATTATTAAAAGAAATAGTTCACGTGATTTGATTTTGACGGCTCAATCAATTTTTTTAAAAAGTAACAAAGTTCTCAAGATATAGGGAATCGATTTGCATGTGATAAAGTTTTTGAGGTCCAATTAAAATCTAGTTGATATTAACGAAGTGTCGGATCATTAAAGTTTGTATACGAAACATATCACCAGCCCATTTAATTGTGATTTTCAATAGACTAAACTTGAGTGGTCCAATTATATTTTAGTATTGTCAGTTATCATGTGAAGCCCATGTGATTGGTCCTTAATAGTGGCCCAATAGATTGTGTGTCATTGTTATTGTCGGAAATTTGAAAAGTGTTTGCATGAGAAAATAAATTGAAAATCAAAGTTTATTGCCGAAGTGATCAGGTCATTTTTGTCATCGAGTGCTTTCAATCAAGTAGTAGTTCGTTTTGAAGGTACAAACAGGTTATTCACTTCACGCGTATTGTTCACGAGGTCGCATTAAATTTGTTACACGTCGCACGAAATGGTCGTTTAGTGTGGTCAGGTCGCGTGAAAAAGTCCAATTCGTTTGAAAGATAACTCAGTTCGCTTGAAAATTCAGTTCGTATCAAAGTCATCAATTCGCTTGAAAGTTAGTTCCAGGTCACACGGTTTGGAGTTCAAAGTGTTTAAAGGTTCATCAGGTCATTTGAAAGTTCGTCAGTTTGCATGTAAAAGGGTCAGGTCATTCGAATTTGATCAGGGTCATAGCAGTTTGCACGGTTTGACAATTTAAACCTCAGCTTGCACAGAATATTCACCAGTTCGAGTATCAGTTTGTTTCAGTTAATTGATAAGTGTTTAAACTGATTGTGTTTATTTGTTTGGTATCTACAGGTGAGCCAGGTGATTCGAGGTGATTTGTTTAGCAGATCGTTTGAAGAATCTGACTTTGTGATATTTCAAATACCAAAACATGGATTCCGAGTTCTACAACGCATTTGCTACATCCCCGACTAGTCCAGCAGCCATTGCTCAAAAAATGAACTTGGAAAACGAATTCTATAACATTGATAGTAAAAAATCATTATTAAAGAAAGAATTTGAGTTGTTTACGAGTGTGCCAGGAGAGACTACAAAGACTCTCATTAAAAGATATTGTCATCTTGTACGTTCGATGTCTTAGTTGAAATTTACTAAAGCTCCAGATGAATGGGTTGAGAAACTAGCTAGCGCATTACCTAAAAAAGAATGGGGTACATATCTTATGAGTTTGAAGAATACCGGAGAGTACTATAGATTGGCAATTTCTCAATTCATTAAAAGACTTGAAGAGCAAATTGATAACAATGCTGATAATGAGAAAAGTCAAGATGGAGAGTCTGTTTCTTCAGAGGATAGTTCAGAAAAAATACAAGTGTTTGATCAATCATCAACTGATAGCAGTGATGATGATGAAGAAATTAAACAAATAAACATTGGAAAAACTCATTTATCTCCTGAAAGTTTCAAATTTTATTTTGCAGATAGATTGGAGAAGCTAAAGGAGAAACGGGCAGCAAAAGAAAAGAAAGAAGAAAAATGTGAGAATGTTGCTCAGGAAGACAAGAAGAATGAACAGAGTGAAGTTAAGATTGTTGAGAAGATAGTTGAAGTGGAAAAAGTAGTTGAAGTCGAGAAGATTGTGGAGATTGAAAAGATTATTGAAGTAACTAAACCATGTCTTACATGTTTGGAATCTTGCAAACAATGTGAAGATAAAGATGAAAAGTTTAGTGAGCTTGAAAAGTTGAAAGAGAAGTTGTTGTTTGATGTCAAGAATGTGAAAGAGTCGTACGATGTATTGAACAAAACTGTGAATAGTTTGCAGAAGACAAACTCTGAAAGAGAAGATGCTTTGACAATGATGAATGCAACAATGATGTCAAAACAAAAGGAGATCAATTACTATATTGAAGAGTGTGCAAAATTGAAGCAGGAGTTGGAAATTGAAAAAGTTGAAAATGAAAGAATCAGACGATTACTGAAAAGTTATTCAAGTTCTGATTACTTAATTGACAGAATTTATCCAACTGTTGCAGGTTTTGAAGCGTTTGACGACAAGAAGCTGAAGAAAAAGGATACTAGTAAGAAACAGAGTGCTAGTTATAACAAGTGTCCGCCTCCGATTTGGGAAGGGTATTCGTCTAGAAAACCGAATGAGGAAGAAGTAAAAAAGGAAGTCAATATAAAGTTGGAGTCCGAGATAACCGATGTATTACTAGACAATATTGACATCACATTCACAGCGTCCGACACAGATCATGAGTCTGAGTTAATAAAAAAGATGGTCGATCAGGTGTTGGATAAGGATGAGGAGTCAGAGTCACAGTCTGAGTCTGGAAGTTCGAGTTCGTCTGTCAAGAGTTCAAAGTCGTCGGGAAAACGGGTGTATAGTAAAGAATTTTTGTTGTCAAAATCTAATTTGAATGACGAAACATTTGAAGTTGCATATACTTTGAATGATTCTGACAAATTATATTTTGATAAAGATTTTCCAATAAGAAGTGTTCAAATTGAAAAGATTAAATGTCACACCCCGAATTCCACGTGTCACCGGTGGGCCCGGTGGGGAGTATCGTGACGTGGTTGGCAACATAATAGTAAAACAACACAATATATAAATGCACAGCGGAAGCAAAAGATAAATATATTACCATCCGAATATAAAGTAATATCAAGTATTACAACGGAAAGTAAAGGATCCACAGGCGGATCTTAAAAACATAAACATTGTTCAACAGACTTTAGACGCTTAGAACTTGCAAGATTCCTTATTAACGTCCTGAGCCGCTTCCAGCCTATTACGTACTTGTACCTGTCACTTAGACTTTTGAAAATACGTCAGTTTTCACTGGTAAATACGCTCAACCAACTCATTTGAAAATGTTTATGAAAATTTGTTAAGGTGCACAAGGCACGTAAATATTTCGACACTTGGATTAAAATGCACAAGGAAATATTAATCTTTTATACTTGGGAAAATTATTTGTATATAATCTTGTATACAGTTTTACTTATTTGTCGTCCATCAGGACAGATTAACTGACACGCCACATGTATAATGCCCACAGGCTATCATCCTTTAAGTGGATTACCAGCTTCGGTATAATGCCCACGAGGATGATACCTCTGAGTGGATTACCAGTTTTTACATAATGCAACTGTCAGGTGTATGCCTACACCCCGTGCTTAGGTCGTGGCCATTTCTTCAAATGATGCCAAGGATATCCGGGACATGGTCATTTAACCCCCAAAGGCCATACACCAAATAATACATATTAAACAGGTTATGTAAATACATCAATCACAATCCGATTTAGATGACTACATACACCCGACCAATCGGTACTTTTATAGTGTCGTATCCCAAGCCCGTATAGGGAAAATAAGTTAAGGGTATTTACCTGAGCTAGCTCCTGTCTTAGATAGCAAGAATTATAATAACTCAGCCGTATTCAATTAAGTAAGCGTAAGTACAATTTACCGGAAGGCTCTAGTCTGGAATGATGGTATAAATAACCAATTAGAATGCTAACGGGTCTTTAATTAAGCCTAAGCTTAGACCGGTTAGTCTTAAGGAAATATACGGTTCAAACGCATGATTAAGCGAAGACCGGAATAGAATGTGTTTTAGACCCGACAAGTTTGAAGACTTGTATAATATGGGTAATCTAAACACCTTCTGGATTTTGAGATAAAAATGATAAGGTTTGACTCGTTTCGGCTAACTTATGCAAACTAGTTACATAAACCGAACCGAACGTGCAAGAGGCGTAACGGGTAACCATAAGAGTCACATACAGGTTTCCTAAGTTAATATGCCTTAAACATGTTGTGATATCAGTAGGATATCTTCCATTATGCCCAAAACGAGTTTAATCTCAAAATAAGCCCCGTAGGGGTATTTTGGTCATTTTAAAGGTTATAAAATAGATTTAATGAACTTCTGAGGTTCGGATCTGAATACATCAGTAAAATGACTTATTTTAACAGGGTATATCAATTGGTAATAAGTCTTATGTGACAAAAATGGTTTTAAACCTAAACTATGCGTTTAATACGCTTTAAAAGCCATTTTAAGCGATTTCCGGGTTATACAGGAAATCTGAGTTTTCTGATCAGGTTATAAAGTTAAAAATACTTTATTTATTATATAAAATCAGTTGCAATTGGATTGGTGTCAAAATACTATGTAGAACTCATTTTATGACCGAAAAGGGTATATTCGGTATTTACCGAATTAATGCCATAACCTTAGGTTATGAGCAGGTTAAAAATAATTAAAAATCTTTAAAAATCCCAAAATATTATATTACATCAGTGGGTAAAAGGTTTGGTGTCAAAAATTGGGTTTAGATAGGCTTTATGCTAATTGCGCATTTTAATTACTAAAAGGCGTTATAATTACACTAATGAGCATAACTCCTAATCTAGACCTCCAACTGATGTAAAATTTTAGGGACATATTTATAAATCAGTAACAAAGGTTATTGTCTTTTCACATATCCAAAATTCTCGTTTTATGGTCAAAAGGGCATATTGGTCAACATTTAAGCAATTAACGGAATCATGCGTATTAATTGGTTAACTAATGAACCATGGTGTATAACCACAGAGGGTTGTACTAGCATGTAACCTAGTCCAATTAAAGCTCTAAGGCATTTCTAAAACATTCCTAAACCGGTCAGAACAGAAGTCAAAGCAAAAGTCAAAGCTTTGCGACTTTCGGTTCCGAACCGGGTCTAAACAGTAAATTGTCGGGTTGAACATGTTTAGACATGTTCTTACACTAATTACCAAGTTATATTAATGATCAAACAGGTTGTATGTGTTCTACATTGCTAATTATGCATAACTTAGAAAATAAGTATCCTGTTGACTTTTTAATAACAAGTTTGACCCGACATTTGACCTAGTTAGAGTGGGAATCAGGGGGAACCCTTTTAAGGGCCTATTACCCACATAATTACCAACTTATAACTACTTTCAATTCAACTAATCACTGGACCATTAGTGATTAATCACTAAGTCAACCGTTAATTATGACGGTTTGACTTTTAAGCTAAAACTAAGCAAAAACTTAACTAACAAAGGTTAAGCAAACTTACTGAAGTCCTATGCACGATTTGTGAAGCTTAGAGAGAAGTCCTTAGCTCCAGAAATGCTCCAATGTGCAGATGGAAGGTGTGAAGAACTTGTTGCAACTTAGTGGCCTTTTATAGTGCTCATAAGCTCTTAGATCATTGACAACAATGCCTACCATTGATGTTTGATCACTAACAAGTGTCCCTAAATGTTTCATTATTGTCTAAATCGTCCTAATCAAGGTTTAATTCGACAAAAACCAAGCCGCCTGCCGTATCCTCTAATCCTTAGATCTACACATTTTAAACATGTAATATCACAAATCAATCCAGTAAATCTATAGATCTAAACATTGCGAACAAAACCCTATGCTTGAATCTTATCATAAATGGCTAGAACTTCCTAGATCTAATTCTAAAGATGTTGACAGTGACGGCATGAGGAACACATAGAACAAATGATAGATTTGGATGTGAAAAACTTAACTTCGGCATTGTGAATGATGTGCAAACCAACAAACCAATGATCTAATCCAAAGAGAATCAAGAATCAATGAGAAATCAGATGAAAGTTTGAGAGAGAAGGGTTGGCCGATCGAACAAGTAACCGTTTGACTGAGCTTTGACCTCCTATTTATAGGTGTATTTGAATTGGTGTGCTGTCCGATCGGCTAGCAATGCTGTCCGATCGGTCATCTGTCCGATCCAAGTATTCCTATGGCTCTCAAATATTTGACATTTTGATTTTTTGATTTTATCAGTGTTTGAAAATCCACTTAAGTATCTGGGTCCAAGTTAATGACCCTAGGTACTTAATTTGCCTACCAAGTCCAATTTAATGACCTTGGTTGACCCGAAACAAAGCATACTGATATTTTGATCAATCTTTTTTTTGAAAATTACAAGTTTCAAATTAATGAACTTGCATAGACTTTGCATTTTCTCAGGTTTTATCATGATAAGCTTCCAACCCATCTTCCAGTTTAGAAAAACTTCCTGCATCTGCATCAGACTGTGAATCTGAAGATCAGCTCTCCACTTTGGTTTGTCCGAAAAAAATAAAGCGGGAATGTAAAGTCTTTTTGGTTTTTGATCGGTCATCTGTCCGATCCAAGTATTCCTATGGCTCTCAAATCTTTGACATTTTGACTTTTCGATTTTATCAGTGTTTGAAAATCCACTTAAGTATCTAGGTCCAAGTTAATGACCCTAGGTACTTAATTTGCCTACCAAGTCCAATTTAATGACCTTGGTTGACCCGAAACAAAGCATAGTGATGTTTTAATCAATCTTTTTCTGAAAGTTACAAGTTTCAAATTAATGAACTTGCATAGACTTTGCATTTTCTCAGGTTTTATCATGATAAGCTTCCAACCCATCTTCCAGTTTAGAAAAACTTCCTGCATCTGCATCAGACTGTGAATCTGAAGATCAGCTCTCCACTTTGGTTTGTCCGAAAAAAATAAAGCAGGAATGTAAAATCTTTTTGGTTTTTGAATAAAGCTTCTAAACTAGAAATGAAATACAGAAATAAAAATTATTTACAAACATATTTTTGGTGAGCGTGTTAGGGAATCATATCAGCTGCCGACAAATTACATGTACCGTTAAGCTTGATTTCATTCTTAGCATTAAACAATTCGCTTAGATTGTCGATATACTGATCCACTTAAATTCTCACACAAATTTCAATCTATCCAGGATACGAATTAGGTGAATTAAGAACTTAAACTCATTCATGTGTCCCACCTCTTGAATATACTCCTGTATCCAAATCCCAATATTCAGTCTTACAGGTGAGTATACCACAGATGATATCTGTAAGGGGTTAAATGTGAGGGTCGTGAGAGCTCAGGTCAGAACTTCCGTTCAGCAGAGAGATGACGACTTTGACTTTTGGTGGGTCCCCTTTAGAGGATATTTTTTATAACAGCACATGATTAGCATTTTTCAATGTTTCATCATTTTTTATGCTGAGGGCAAGCTATATTTCAAGCAGCAGTAAAGTATTATACGGGGACTAGGCCATTGCTTCCGCAAAATCAGAAGTCCCGGGATAATACCCCATATATCACTGATTATAAAGACCTAGTATCTCAGAAAGAGGGATCTTTCAAACAAGATTTCAGGGGTTACCTATATATCCAAGTAGTGTTCCCCACGGAATAAGCAAGTGTAAATTTAGGTTTATATCCCGAACAAATCTACTAAATGTGTAAAAACCTATCGGCACATCATCAGCGAGATTGTTTAACGTTTTTTAAACTTTCCATATCTTTAGCATATTGTAACTGTCTAGCTGATGTACTATCATTTTCCCTTTATACACTAGCTCTTTTTCGGTTTTCTATTGTTTTTGGATTTTGAAATATCTCATGTTTTTGGATTTTTCAATTTTTTATTGTTTTTGTATTTTCTGAAATCATAACCTATCTCCCCCTAAAGACCAAAACAAGTAAAAAATCGACAAACCATTGCAGATTGCTTCTCAACATCATCTACAATGTCTCCTTCATCTACGCCAAGAATATCCTCCAGCACTGATAAAAGCTTCATACCGTTCAATTTTAACAAATATTGAAAACGAGTTTTATCAAACGCTTCGGTATGTAAATCAGCTTTTTGTTCATCAGTGTGGATTTTCTCAATTCGTATCAACTTCTTCTCGAAACAATCTCGGATGAAGTGATGACGAATTTCAATGTGTTTCGTTTTAGCGTGATGAACAGGATTTTTTTGTTATGTTTATAGCTGCCTCGTTATCAACAAAGATAGGGGAGTTAAGAAATTGAAAACCGTAGTCGCGCATCTGTTGCTGGATCCACAAGATCTGAGAGCAGCAGCTGCTAGCAGATACATATTCGGCTTCACATGTGGATAAAGCGACAGAGGTCTGCTTCTTGCATTGCCAGGTGACCAATCGTGGTCCGAAAAACTGGCACCCCGCTGTTGTTGGTTTAGCGTTCACTTTACAGCATCCGAAATCAGAATCAGAATATCCCTCAAGCGTGAAATCGCCTTCTTTTGGATACCACAACCCCAGTGATGGAGTTCCTTTCAGGTAGCGTAGAATCCTTTTCACAATTACCATATGCGATGCTCTGGGACTTGACTGAAACCGTGCTGCGAGGCAGGTTGGATACATAATATATGGTCATGATGCCGTCAAATACATCACCGAACCGATCATGGAGCGATACAACGTTTCATCTACCTTGTCTCCGGAGAGATCAGAGTTTATCCCATGGTTTGTCGCTAACGGGGTGGATATTGGAGACATTCCTGACATCCCGAATTTTTCCAGAACATCATGAACATACTTTGTGTGATGTATGAACGTTCCCTTGGGTAGTTGATCAACCTGAAGCCCCAAGAAGAACTTCATCACACCCATTGATGACATTTCAAACTTCTGCTTCATAACATTTTCAAAATCTTTGCAAAGTTGTTCATTTGTAGACCCGAAAATTATGTCGTCCACGTAAATTTGAACTATCAGAAGATGGTCGTCGACTACTTTTGTGAACAGAGTGGCGTCTACCTTTCCTCGGATGAAGTTGTTGGCTAACAGATGTTGAGACAGGGTCTCATACCAGGCTCTCGGGGCCTGATGTAAACCGTATAATGCCTTATCCAAGAGATAAACTTTATCTTTGTGGATTGGGTCGGTAAAGCCCGGTGGCTGTCCGACATATACCTCCTCTTTCACTTTGCCATAGAGAAACACCGACTTCACATATAGCTGAAAAACTTTAAATCCTTTCCTAGATGAAAATGCTAGGAAGATTCTGATTGCTTCAAGTCTAGCAACCGGAGCATATACTTCAGTGAAATCTATCCCCTCCTGCTGACTAAAGCCTTGGACAACGAGTCGAGCTTTGTTGCGAATAACAACTCCTCGATCATCCCTCTTGCACTTGACACCCACTTGGTGTTTATCTTCATGTGACCATCAGGCAGGTCCACCAGTTTCCAGACACCCAACTTTTCAAATTGATTTAGCTCCTCTTGCATAGCGTTGACCCAAGAATCTTCAGTTAGAGCTTCCTTGTACATTCGTGGCTCAATCTGCGAAATGAAACAACTAAGTGAAAATTCTGTTTGTAAAGGAGCAACAGTAGAATAAAAACAAGTAAGGCCTTGGTCAATTTGTCGTCTGGTGCGGACTCCTGATTGCAATTCTCCAATAATCAACTCCTCTGGATGGTATGAAAGAGTTCTTGGCATCGCCTCACCTGGAACATCTACCTCGCCTTCCAAATTTGTGACATTTTGATTTGCATCTTGTTCATTGACTGGAATTGTTTGATCTTGATTCTGGATCTGCTCCCCCTCAGAATCTGAATCACCATGATCAAATACAGGCCTATCATCAAATTCGTGATTATCATTGACTGCCGTCTGATTATCATGAGTAACTTCATCTTGTTGAATATCATCATGTTCACCAGCATTGCTTGGACCGGCTTCATCATCATTTGAAATTTGCCGTTGACGTCTAGAAAACTCAGCTGGGAACCTTTCTTGTGATGACTCATACTCTCTTAGAATATCCAACTCATCAAAGAACTCTGGTTCTTCCTCCATGTCGAAAGAATCCCACAAATTATCATAATTGAAACGCCATGAGTCACCGAGTTTCTGCGGTGGCATTGTATGGCCCTGACATTCTACATTCTGTGCTTCTATGATCCGCTTTAAACTTGGAACAAAGACTCATTTTTGTGGACTTGAATAACCCACGAATATTCCTTCAATGCTCTTTGGACCAAACTTCCCAAAAGGCTCTAAAACTGTGCAGGGAGACCCAAACGCTTCCAGATACTTCAGGTTAGGTTTGCGGTGATTTATCAGCTCAAAACACGTCTTGTTGAATTTCTTTACTGTGAGAACCCGGTTGAGAGTATAACAAGCGGCTGACACCGCTTCTGCCTAAAAGTTGATTGGTAGCTTTGAATCAGCAAGCATTGTTCTAGCCGTTTCAATTAGTGTCCTGTTCTTTCGTTCTGCTACTCCATTTTGTTGTGGAGTGTAAGGAGTACTAAATTCATGCAATATTCCTCTCTCATCACAAAATTCTTCCATTCGGTTGTTCTTAAACTCTGTACCGTTGTCACTTCTGATTCTTCTTATACGGGCTTGGTACAAGTTTTCAATTTTTCTGAACAACGCCATCAAACTTTCGAAAGTTTCATCCTTTGTCTTCAGAAATGATACCCATGAAAACCTTGAAAAATCATCTGTTACTACTAGATAGTAGAGATCACCAGTTATACTTTTGATGTTTACTGGACCAAAAAGATCCATATGTATCCTCTCCAACGGTCTAGAAACAGAATTAACTTGCTTATGTGGATGAGATTTCTTCTTTTGTTTGCCTTTGATGCAGCTAATGCATTCTCCTTCCAGAAGAAAACCTTTCAAATGAACTCCGTTGACTAAATCATTATAAACCAAGTAGTTCATTTTTCGCAGGTGAATATGCCCCACCTTTCGATGCCATAACGGTGACTCTTTTTCAGTGGCTCGAGACATAAAACAATGAGCCTGACCCGTTGAAGTAGTTGTTGTACTCATGTCTAATACGTACAGGTCATTGACTCTAGGTGCTCTCATGATAATCCATTCTTCGAGGACAACAAACCCTGGTTTCAAGATCAAACATTCTTTATCCGTGAAATGCGTTGTATACATGCGATCACATATTTGAGAGATGCTTAGAAGATTGTTTTCAAGCTCTGCGATGTAGTTTACTCTTTCAAACGTGACAATGCCATTAGAAAGAGTTCCTTCACCAATTATACGTCCTCCTTGATTTCCTGCAAAACCCACGTAACCTCCGTTAAACCCTCTAACATCACATAATAGGGCTTTCTCTCCTGTCATGTGCCGAGAAGCTCCACTATCCATAATCCAATGTGAAACGGATCTTGGAAGCCCCTGCACATATCAAAAACACTTAGTTAGATTTTGATGCCACCCAAGCCTCTTTTGACTCGGGTAACTTGACTTTTATGTGAGTTGTTGTAGTATATAATGATGGAAAATTTTTGTCATTTATCTTCAAGCTCTTTTCAGATCCAATCTCAACCTCTTTGTATAAAGAGAAATCCTTTTTCGGAGGTTGACTAGATGATTGGTCTTTCTTTACCACATACTTCTTTTCAGAAGTCGATTTTTGTTTTTCTAGTTTCTCATATAAATCCAAAGGTACATACATCTTCTTGGTTGAAGATGATGATTTTTCAGTCTTAGACACCTTTGGTTTTGTAGAACTTGCTTTCTCTTCAACAGATTTCGGCTTCCATGCTTGTTGAGATGACGCAACCCGTTTGTAAAATTTGTCATTTTTAGTTACCAACTTCTTTACGGGTTCGTTTTTCTTAACTGACTCTTTTGCAGTTTTAACTTCGACATTTTCTTTCTTTAAAAACTTTTTCTCAACAAACATTGGAGCTTTTCCTTTTACATCATCTTTTCTTTTCGGATTCTTGACAACTTCAGACTTAGGCTTCAAGTTGGTGCACTTTCGTGCAATGTGTCCAACTTTGTTGCACTTGAAGCATGTACGAGTATCAGTTACCTGGCTTGTGCCTTCGGTCTGAGGTTGTGAGGCCTTTTCCTCAAAAAAACTCTTCGTTTGATTTTGAAAAAATCTCAGATTCTTGCTCGGAATGAGAACTCGAGCTTTTCACAAACACCTTTTTCTCAACAAATTTCTTGTTTTGAAAGTTCCTTCTTTGATAATTCTTACCACCCTTATACCCACCTGACCATCTGTTTTGATAGTTGTTAGAAAAACGCGGAGGTACAACAGGTTTTTTGTAGTAAGTTTTATCTTTTTCAAAGTTTAATTGCCTCGTGGAACGTTTCAAACTTTGAATCTCAGACACATCAATTTCGACCAACTTAAACACATTTTTCAATTTGTTCACATTCACATTCTCTATTGGAAAATCACGATCCGAATACAACTTATCAGATCCAACCATCTTGTACATCACAAGATTAGGTTCTTCACTTAAGTTGTTTTTTGATTTAGATTTTGGAATGTATTTGTCCAAGAAACATTCATCTTCCTCAGAAGTGTCACTTTCAGACTTTAAAACATTTTCAACCACACTTTTCACAACTTTAGATTGGACACTATCTTCATCAGAAGATGAAGTGAATGTGATATCAATTGTGTCCGGAAGTTTCACTTCATTTACTTCTTCATCATTAACCAACCCGGATTTTTTCTTGGAAAAATTGTTTAGAACTGGTGGTGGAACCTGATGAAACCCAACCCCAGTTCCATCCGAATAAACATCTTTGCCTGCTTTGTTTTTCCCAATGGGCTTAGGAACAATATGTTGTAAAACAAAGCTTGCGGAGTTGTAACTGGTTAATTTTAACTGGATGCGTTCATTTTCAATTTTAGCTTCTTGAAATTGAAGCTTCAATTTAGCAATTTCATCCAGTTGCTGGTTGATTAACTCTTCTTTCACTCTAAGAACACCTGTCAGTTGAAGATTTTCTTTGGTTGTTTTACCATTTCTTTCATCAGAATCTTTAACCGTTCGTTTTAACTTCTCAAAATTTTCTGAAATGTGACGATTTTCAAGAATCAACTTTTCGTTTTCTTTCCTTATTCTTTCTATGTCATTTTTATCATTTTTAATTTTGTCAGTTAATTCTTTTAATTTGTCGTTCGAAGATTTTAGCATTTTGTCACGGTTTAAGATCTGATCTTCAACACTTCTGACTCTACCAGTCAGTTCTTCAACTTTCTTACCACTGAGGTAAGTAATTGTACTACAAACTTTGCACTCTTTCATGCATTTTTTACAGTCGTTCTCAGATTTAACTTTCTTACCTGACTCATGTATATCATTTGAACTGACCTTGTTTTTGGACTCAGTTCCAGAACCAGAAACTACCTCTAGTTCTTTTGCAGCAAGAACTTTGTCCGCCATCTTCTTCAAGTTTTTAGCAGTAAACTCTTGTGATGTATCAATAATCCCATCATCAATTTTCTTTGACTGCGGCTTCTTCTCTGCTTCTTTTTCTTTTTCTTCAACTTCTACTTTCTCTTCTCCACCTCCCCACCATTCTCTCTGTCTGGCTTCTTCTTCTTCAGCAAATTGCTGGATGAGAGCATCAACACTAATGGAATTTGGATCAACTGCAATGTTTCCTTGTGGATCAAGGTAACATTCTCTGTCGGCATCCCATCTCTTTGCTCTTTTAGCTTCTTTGTATATGTTATAGATTCTGCTCATCCTGGTTTGGGCTTTCATCCTTCTGTTGACGAATTTTTCTTGTTCTGTTCTGTTGTCTTTAAAAGGAACAATCTTTGCCACAAATGCATATCCCACTGCATCCTCTTCTGGTAGCAGTTCACTCCAATCAAAACCTTCGTCATCATGAATGACAGCAAGAACTCTTGATTTTTCTTTGGGGGTATCTTCAAGCTGCTTCATTCTGGGCGGTTCTGATTTGTTCTAATGATAGATTACTCTTTTGTAGTAATCTTCACGAAATGGATTTGCAGTATCATCAGCAGGTGCGTTTCGACATTCACGTTTGAAGTGTCCCTTTTGTTTACACTTAAAGCACGTGACTTTTGATTTATCAAAGCCAAGTTTTGTGGACGGCCCTCTGATAGAATGTCTACCAGTAATCTCCATGAATCGTTGTGCTCGTCGGACTGCACTAGCCATACACCACCTGATGTCGATCAACTCCATCTCTTCTGGGTCGATCTGATCGTAGTCCTCCTTGGTGAGGTTAGTGTTACCAATCTTGCCTGCTACAAGACTCTCATATGACTCTAGCACAGAAGCTAAGAACACCATCTGCTGCCTTGCAGATTCTTCACTGAAATTTTGACCATTCTTTAAATCCACAGCAATGTTGCATTGAAACAGATTCTTTGTAACTGATTGCTGTTGACTTGAAGTATTTGAAGATGATCCTTGACCTGGAGCATTGGATGATAATCCTCCATTAAAACCATTGTTTGAACTCTCTTTACTTGATGTGTTAGAATTTTCAGCAGAGAAAGCTGTCTTAGGAGACACATTCTTGGGAATCATACTTTTTGGATAGTACAACTCCACATTCTGCTGATATGAGGAATGACTAACTTTATTTGATTTCTTTGTCTCCAGCTCATGACTCTCCAATCTTTCAATCAAAATATCAACTGTCAAATCCTCCGACTTTATCGTATTCTTCAACATCAAAGCAAAGTATTGCCAATCCATCTCATCCGGCAGCGAGTCAAACAATTTGTCAACTAATTCTTCTCGAGAATATACAACCCCGTGTCTTGCCAGCTCCAACTTCAAATTCCCGAATCTTTCAATCATCTTAGAAACAGATTCGTTTTTCAAACAGCCAAATAAATCAAACTCTTTTCTTAACAGTTTCTTTTTGTTTTTTTTACTATCTCAGCACTACCCACACATTTCACTCTTAATTTTTCCCAATGATCTTGAGCATTTGTATACTCAATCAAAGATATTATGTCGTCTCTCACAGACGGATGAAGCTATGCAATGCACTTTTGTTCAGCAACAAAATTTTCTATATCTTCATTTTCTGTCAAATTTTCACAATCTGGTCTTCCATTATTGAAGCCATTCTTTAAACTTTTCCAGCTTGGGTACGCAAACGCTTTTAGCAATTCTTCAAATCTTTTGGCCCACCTATTGTATTCTTCAATCGCCATCAACTTTGGAGGTTTGTTATATGTACCATATGCACTCTCCACACTTAAAGAATCTGACAGAGTTTTATTTGCACTCGGAGTATTTTCATTTGTGTGGTTTGAAGTATTATCTCCAGTGTTTCCCGCGAAAGAAAACATGTCACTGAAAGGATTCATGAATTCATCCATCTTTAAGTACCTAAAACAGTTATCAAATACTTAGACAATTTTTTGTGATTTTCAAAAATTTCACACAAGTGCACTTGGATTGAATGACTGTTTGATCGAATAGTACACAACTGATCACTTAATCGGATAGTTGTTCGATCGATCAGCTGTTCGATCGTTCGCCTGTCCGATCGGTCGTCTGTCCGATCGGTCGTCTGTCCGATCGGTCGTCTGTCCGATCGACTAGCAATATGACGTAAGCAAATGATAACACCCAACAACAATGTTGTTCGATCGGTCAACTGTCCGATCGGCTAACACTGATGATGTCAGCAGCACTCTTTGTGAGCAATCTAATTCAAGTCGTTCGTACAGTTGTCCGAACGAATTGATGATGTCAACAAGTTTAAGAATCAGCTAAGTCGTCTGAACGGCTGATGTCAGCAAACAAGAACAGTTTTTCATAGTTTTTGATGAATTTGAACAAGTTTTTGAACGAATTTTGATATGAAAACTTGCAGGATTATACTTTTACTGATTGCGAATCGATCTATAATAGTTTCGTCAAATTTTAACTGTAAAATTACTTCCAATTTTAAGTTTTTCTGATTTTATGGTGACAAAATAGAGAAACAATGCTAGAAATGAGTAGAAAGTAGAAGAATATGTCAAATTTCCGGTGAAATTTGACTCGAATCGACAAGAAAAGCAAATTCTCAGTTAAATTTGGCTCTTGAATCGGTAGAAGAAGCTTGAATTCCGGTGAATTCGTTGTCGTAGATCTCGATTCAGCTCCCTGAACGCTCTGATACCACTTGTTGGTCCCTTGGATAGGATCTGTTTGTCGGAAACTAGATGAATCGGCTTTGACTAATGTGCGGAATCCATTTGATCAAACCACAGATATACGACAAAGTATTCAACTCTAAAATGTTGCCTGATCTTTCTATTCAACGTATATGAAAGTACAAAAGTGCCTTTGAAAGTCAGACTGACCTGATCGGACAGGTATTTATAGGCAGAGTCAGGATAGAAGAAGTGTTGTCCGATCGGTTAGCATGTGATGCTGTCCGATCGGCTGGTATTGCTGACCGATCGGACGCCTGTCCGATCGGCTGGGCTGGCCGATCGGACGGTTGTCCGATCGGCTGACATAGCCAACAAAACAGCACTTTTACAATAACGTCCCATATCCTGATCTGCTAATCTAACATACATACAAACATAAACTATTCACAAACATACAAAATATGACTACATACTGACGGAAGCTACAGACGTTTACACTAACAGTATGATTCCCGTATCTGAAGATGGCAGGAATTTGATGATCCACCAGACGTGATGGTAGAAGGGTCGGAAGTATGAAGTAGGGCATGCTCATCAAGGACCTAAGCCAAGTGATGATACCGAATAAAGGACGAATGACAATGAAAGCACACCAGGGCGAGTATCACCCAGGTGCACACTTTAATATATTATATGAATAATAGTATGCAACATTCAAGTAATGAATGACGGTTGCATACGGAATTAAGGCTTGGGAAACTGGATGAGATACCCATCCAGGGTGATGCTCCCAAGAGAAATTGGGTGGGTAATACGCATCATTCATAATTGTGAATAGTTAAAGTACAAAAGACTTCTGGTTTAGATACTCGGACGAGGGTGACCATCCAAGTAGATATTCTTAGTAAGATCTTACTGAGGAGAAGTAACGATTACATTGATGAATGAGATTGCATAAAAGTTTTATAAAATGAAAACATTCTACATGTTTTGAGACAAAAATGGGTAAAACTAATAATTGTTAAATAACAATAAAAAGTGGTTTTACCAAACAAAATCGGAGACATGAACATGAACTAAGGATTTACTTACATGGGAGGTAATGTGTTAGTTATAATAAGGTCATACGTACCATGTGTTGGCTGCTTACCTTGGCCAAGTAACTAGTAAACACATGATACCATGAACTTCTTATAATAAACGCATATAAGTCCAATGTAGTAAGGACGAGGTTAATGGAAATGGAATAATCCCATGAAAAGAATGTGGATGGTTTAAGCTTAAGTGCTTAAACATCATAATGGGTCAAGTAAACGTAAACGCAAACTGGGAAAGGGAGCGTGAGAAATGGAGGTATTGCCCAAGTGGAAAACGATCATAGTCGTAGACAATGATCGTAGAAAAGATAAAAAGGGAAAAGAAAGAAACGATGATGATAATCGTCATTCATGGTCTATTAGGTCATTAATGATGGATTCGCATATAAAACCAATGTATAAATGACCCACGGAGTCATCGGATGGAGGTATTGCCTATAGTGATCAAACATAGTCATGGGCTATGATTGGAAAAGAATAGAAATTGTATTGATGACCTAAATGCCCATGCTTGGTGGGAAGGAGAAAGAATATTAATTTTGGCACGCACGGTCTAAAGGGCCTTATGTGACAAAGGAAAATGAGAATGAATGGTATAAAGGGCCATGACGGGCCGACAAAAGAAAATAAATAATTTCCAAAACATAAAATGGATGTGTGACACCAAATACATTTAATGGATGACACGGGTAAAGGGTGGTCTACAGGATCATCATGACCTTCTAGTTATAAATAAAGGCAAGGGTCTACAGGACCAATGTGACCTTCGGGTCACGGATAAAAAGAAATGCCTAAAGAAATAGCCTACGGGGTAAAAATTAAAAAGGGCATGTTGGTCAATTGTATTAAGGCGTGGGAATCGGTTACGATTCCCCGCGTAAAATAAAATTGGTAAAGAGAAAGCAATTGGTCGACAATTCCTTGATGCGAGTAACTGACACAAGTTAAAAAAACGTTGAACTAAAACTTGGTTTTAGTCAGTAACGGCAATTTTAACGAATGTAATAAAAGCGCCATAAAGTTGATATCTACGAACATCATGGAATGAAAGGTGATTGTCCACGGACATCATGGATGTAAGGCGATGATATATGGACATCACAGATAATACTTGGAGTGTAAGGACTCCAAGAGAAGTAAAGTGAAGTGTAAGGACTTCACGAGTAATATTAGGGTTTAAATATCTCATAATCTAAGGCAAATAATTAAATTACAAGTGTTATTAGTTGTGAGACATGTGTACGTATTAAGTACACAGAAGTACGGTGTGCGTACTCGTAAATACACACGAAGGGCACCTACTTACTTATTAAGTACGCAAGTATGGTAAAGTGTTTAGTTGTTTATAAATTGTAATATGGGAATATGAATGTAGGTAAGTACGTATGAGCCCATATAGATATTTTTTTTAATGAAGGAGAAGATAATACATAAATGTGTAATTATGTGTATGATAATGGCGTTAAGCTCCTATGTGAATGAATTATGCAAGTAAAAAGAGAGAAATTAGAATGATAAATTGTAATAATAGTAGTGGCAGATGATAACTTGAAGTATACGAACTTCACGGATGTATACATGAAGTGTCCGGACTTCATGGGGTAATAACATTGATGTCTAAGGACTTCTTGGAAATGATAATAAGGATAAGTACCTCACGAGTGATTAGCTTGAAGCCTTAAGCTTCACGAGTGTCAAGTAAGATTTAATTCCCAAAAATTGTAACATGTAAAATCCATGTTAAGTAATTGGGTAATGGTTGAAAAGTTACTTTCACGACAGGTGGATGTAAAATAATTAGTAATCGTTTTCAAAACGTATAAATACTTGGAGGTGGACTAAGATGTGAATGAAAAGTTAATTAATGATGAAGGAATTAAGAGGTGTTACCATGATTGAAATAAGTATGGACTAGAGGTTGAATAGCCTCATATAAAGGAAGGGGTTCATGTTAGAACTCGTGTTTAATATGAACATGTGTTTTAAATACGTTTAAATAGAGATGTTACAGGTGGAAAGATGGAAGGTGTGTGCAAGTTACATAGGTGGTATGCAACGGGACTCAAACGAGCATGGATGAATGCTCTACTTGATCGTACACGTAAGTAAATTCTAAATGTGAAATCCATTTAGTGGACACCTTTAGTTTAATGATAGTTGAATAATAGAATAACTACTTGCTTAAGCTTAAAGGCGCAAACATGTGGGATGGTGATTAAACTATTAGGGTAATATCCTAATGTAGAGTATACGGTTTCGAGAACGAAACCTGTTTAAGGGGGTAGACTTGTAACATCCCGATTTTTCGTGGTATTAAAATATGTATAATCTTTCAAGTAAGTTTGTATTGTATTGGTGGAAATTGTATTTTATAACACCCCTAAAATACTAAATTTCGGTTATCATGTTTCATTATGATATTATAACATGAAGTATTGTAACTAGGTATATTGAACCTAGTTAAAATATTAGTTATCTATTAGTGAAAATAGTGCTTTGACCAAACTAGATAACTAACCAAAACATAAGGGCCAAAAGTGAATATGCTAGAACCTTAGATAAATAAAAACAAAAAAAGAAAGGGAAAAAGAGAAAGGGCGTGACCAGGAGGTCACCGCTGTGCGACGCAGGACAAGGAAGAAGGAGAAGGAGACTGATTTCACATGAGGATCACGAAATTGGAGGGTTTAAGTCTCGATTATGTCTTGTTTGCTTGATTCTAAGGCTCTAGTAAGTGATTTCATATGTTGTTTGATGAAATTCGAAGTAGTGTTCTTCATGCTTTTTGTTCAAACCACGAAATTAGGGGTAATTGTGTGTGATTTTGGTGTTGAACAACCATAGTCCTTATGCTAAACTGATTGATTATAACTTTTGAATTATGGATTCATGTTGCATGTTATGATTTGGGTTCAAATTCAAGATTTGGTGATTAGGGTAGAGATGTATGGAAACCATGTGTGAAGTTGCTGACCAAAATCTGAGTAGAAACTAACGATCCTAAAACAACGATGATTTTGTTTAAAAACATAAAAGATGATACTATTTGAGAATTACAAAGAAAGTATACATCTTTAATGATGAATTGGGTGTATGAGAGTTCATATAAGCGTAAAATGGTGGAATATAGTTTATGACCGCAAGGTGTTTGATTAAATGCCTAAACCAAAATAAAAGTGAGATTTTGAAAGTTTTGCCATGTTTACTTGATTTCTAATGATTTGCTAACAATAACTTGGTGTTTTCTAAAAATAAAGCTTTGGTGAATCTAATGGTGAATGAGATTAATATAAAGTACATATGTAAATGTTATTTTCACTTGATCATCCAAACGGGTCACTTGAGTGAATGAGTTAATTGGGTTGGATTATAACCCAAACTTATACACATTGGTTAGTCGATGAAATTATGGTGAAAATGACCCGTATGTTATGACTAAACACAAATGCATGATAACGGGTCAAATGGATGTTGATAAACCAATTAACAAGTTTGGGGTAAAAGAATGATTTAGAACACATGTTTGATGATGGGTTGGATAAGTAACTAGGTATTATGAGATAAATGCCCATGTTACGTGTTCTAATGATTTGCAAGTTTAATTTTTTGTCAAGATAGGTGGCATAACGTTTGGATGGCAACAGGTCAAACGGGTGATAAAGCAACAACATTCCTACGGGCAAAGGTAAGTGACTCGAGTATGTTTGGAGTCGCATTGATTTCAATAGTCTTATTGTTGGCTTAAATTTCTTATAGTTAAGGTGGTTTAATGAAACTTATTGAATATGGTTTAACTTAACAATAACGTATTGTTTTAGCAATGTTTTGGGGGTTTTAACCCATCAAGAAAGAGTACACAATGTTAATGGGTCGAGATACCCAAATGCTGAAAATTCAGCTTATTTCTAGATTTTTGCTAGTTTTTAAAAATTCATAGAAAATCAACCGAATGTCCGTTCAGGACGTATTTTATATCCACTGAAAGGTCTCGGAGTCACCGTTAATAATAATTTTAGTTGAAAGTGAAATACTCACTATAAATATTGGAAAATACTGAATTACTAAAGCTGCATAATGCTGAGTGAAAACATATATATTATGGTACTTGCATAATCTTAGGGAATTTATAAGGAACCAATAGGATGTGATAATGTTGTTGTTTTAAACCTCTATGTAGCTATATATATTACATGAGTTGAAGTGAGTGATTCCTTGAATATGGATGTGTATGCTAAATTAAAAAGTCATGGGTGTTGTAACCTGCATGTGCAAAAACATGTGTTCATTTAGTAGTGCTTATGAATGAATGACACTGATGTAGTAAAAACTATATAACGTATTGGAGTGTGTTATGAATACATGTATGAATTATTAAGAGTATGTTAGATAATGATGATTGTTGATAATCGTATATATTGTCTAATGAATTACAACATAGATATGTAGCAGTTTACCATTTTATTTATATTGACCGAATCAATTTGATAATGGTTTACTTTGAAGTTTCCTTGATTCTATATTAGCAGGGATATACATGAGATATAAAAAAAAGGGGGCATCCATATTAGAATGGAGAAAGTCACAAAATGCGTGACTCGAGATAATGAAGTGGTGGCTCGATATTGTTTCGTTGGGCATTATGAGCATTGAATACTCTGTTATGTTTGGTACAAAATCATATTATGAGTCCTCACTTAACAAAAGCTAATATTTTGGTGTTTTCAATGTAGGTGATAAGTCTTGAAAATCAACGTGGTGACTTGAACCAGAATCATGAAAGAAGAAAACATCTCACAAGTCATTCACCAATAATCCGGTTCAATCTATATGTTAGTTATAATTATGCTTACCGTAGGAATATATAATTTCTCAGTTGAGGCTAATAATATGGTAATGTTATATGACAGATTCAGGTGGTAGGAAGGAGAAAGTGATCAAGTTTTTGAAGCGGGTCAACGATGTGAAGATTTAGTGACGCCTTGTTCACTCAGTAATATGGGTTTTCTTATTGGGTCAAATTGACTTAGTTATTTGCATTTTAAAGTTTAATATCAATGTTTATTTTAGCCAAGTGCTAGTATGTTAATGTAGTAGTGGGTTATATTTGTTTTATAAAAACCTTGGTTAATAAGCAGGTATTGTTTTCGTAAGGATTGGTCGTGATGCAAACGGGTCATGGCGAAATTTTCTAAAAGTGTGTTTGTAATTGTTTTATTAATCCGATTATGTGGATTAATAGATTTTAGGAATATTAACCTTTATTAGGTAATATTAACAAAAAGAAAAATCTGGGCCTATTTTCCGCAAAGTATTATAATATTGTTTTTAACAAGTCGGGCGTTACACTGTGCGGCAATGATGGGTGAAGTGACCAAAACAGTTGCAGTTTGTACAAAAGCGACAGTTAGCTCCTGCTTGGTGGTGGTAAGTACACTTGTGACACAGGGGAAGAGTTCCTGTGTAGGCGCCCTTTGGAAAAAGTGGAACTGCTCGAAGAGGTTCGGGTTTAGGCGGTGTAGTTGCTGAATAATCAGGCTCGATCTCTTTCGCATGTGACTAGGTTTGGCGGTGTCTTGTGGCGGCATGTCATCAGAGGAGGATTCATCTGAGGATTCGTCGGAGGAATCGTCGGTGGATTCAACGACGATTGCTTGGTTAGCCTTCTTGGTGGGTCCTCTGGAGAAGAATGCAGCCAAGACTCGCTTGTCGTTGATTTCTGCCGCCAAAAGATAGGTTTCTTCGATGGTAGCAGGTTTTGCAGCTTCGACAAAATCGCCCACACATTCCGGCAAGGTGCGGATGTACTTCTTGATGGCCTTATCAGGAGTGTCAACTTGGCTTGGGTAGATAATGTTAAGCTGTTTGAACCTTGTTGTGAGGTCGGCGTTGTCACCTTCAACTTGTTTGATTTCCCAAAATTCGTTTTCTAGCTTCTGAACTTCATGGGGAGGGCAGTACTCTTCCTTCATAAGCTCCTTCAGCTCATCCTAGGAGAGCGCGTGGCTGCATCGTTCCCATGTTTGTTACGCTCGGCTGTCCAACAGTCGGGGCTCTTGATTGAAATACTCCGGTAGCGTATGTGGTACGGAAATGCTCGAGGCACCCACTCTGACGAAGGGTAACCTCGATGGCATCAAACCACTGGAGCAATTGAGTTACACCTTCTTCACCTGTGAAGTTCATTGGACCACAAGCTTTGAAGTGCCTAAAGGAGAAAGTAGACATAGGCGCATCGGTCTTAGAGTCTTCCGATGTTTGAGAGTTGCTAAGAGATTGAACTTGCGCAACGATTTGAGGAATAACCATGGCCACATCCTTGGCCACGAGTGAGGCGATCCTCTTAACGGCGTTTCGTCTAGCTCTTCTTCTGGCTGTACGTCGCGAGGTAGAAGCGTTCGAAGGCATCTAGACAAAAGATTTGGAATGAGATTCGATCATAATGATTTTGAGATTTTCGATGCGATTTAGCGCGTTAAAACTTGTCATAGTTGATATTGTAATACTTATTCACATAGGAGCCACAAAGGAGACACGAAATTCCTAGAGTTTCACGTATTCACATAAGTATATGCGGTCGTACATCGTACATTAGATACGTATATACTTATATACTTGTATAGACAGTGCGAGGATGCGCTTAAGAGGGAGAGTTGTTAGACTTTAGTTTTGTTGCGGACATTCGGCTCCTGTTTTAGATTGCGATGGTTGTGCGAGTTGTGCATTCATAAAGCGGGGAAGCGAAAATCGGTAAATCGAGAATTCGATATGCGTAAAATTTTTAATTGCAAACATATAAACGTAATAAATCAGCAATTGCAGGTTAGAAAAACAGATAGAGTGCCTTGGGTGTTAGACATCAACTACCCAAAGTGGTTCAACTATTCTCAACAAGTTCGAGCACACGCTTTGGTCTAATAGACTATGCCCTCACCGGGATGCGGCTACGGCATTCGTCCTTCCAGTTACTACGTGGCTCGAGTCGTTGGTACAGTCGAGTCTTTGGTGAGAGCTTTTGAAAAACCATTTTAGGGTGTGGAACGGGTTATTAAGATGAGGGTTTCACCCCTAACTTAACAACTTCGCTCCGAGCTATGGTTGTGCTCACTAAATTAATTCGGGAGTTCCACTAGATAGAAATGGAGATTTCTGTTGAGATGAGGATATCACTCCTAGCTCAACGAATTTTCTCATGCTAAGAATAACGCGCTGAGTGAGTGATTTTATCAAGAGTTCTTGGTTGTCACACCTAATCTCGACATAATCGCTCATTGGTGTTATGCGAGTATCGTCAAACATGTCCGTTGTGTTCGCCTTAGGAAAGGCAAAATAGATTTTTAGCCTTAGGAAAAGCTTCCTTCGTACAAAGCTGTACGTGCGGTAGTTCGTACGAAGATACAGTTTTTCGCGAGTTCGAATGAGAGTATAACAGCATGTAGGTTCGTACAAAACCCCAAGTGGGTTCGTACAACGGGTCTGTTGGTGCTTAGACTATAGACTAGGTCTGTTTAACATGACTCGACCTAATTCCCTATAGTTATGGCTCTGATACCAATCTGTCACACCCCAACCGATGGCGGAATCATCAGGGCGCAGCACTAGGCGAATCAGATTGCTCAAGTGAATCCATAACACTATTTAGCGACAATATTTAAAAAGTTCATTATCCCATACTAACAAACAAATATTTCATAAACGGTTATCACAGATTTCATGTCTCTCAAACAATACAAATCCGACAACCTAGATTTTAGGTGAGTTTCTAAGTAGCCTAGTCTTGATTCGAGATAACTGCGTTTAACCTGCAACATACGTTAAAATAAATTCAATACAAAAAGTATTGGCCAATATACAGGTTTGATATATAATAGTAAAGTAGATAAAATTCTTGCGAATTTCCACATACATAAACGAGATACACAATAGATATACTACAAGACACAGACTGCCAGCTAGGTTCTGAGTTGACTACGATGGAGCGATGCGATTTAGTCTTAACTAGACCCCGTCGAGTGTGAGTCGAACTATAGTACTATACTAGCTAAGGTGGAATGTCACAAGTAAGAGTCCTAGCACATATGTATCAAGCATCACTTGTAAATATGTACGTCAGTCATTCGCATGTGATATTAGTTTAGAATGTGTACGGCGTTTTGATGAGTGCGTTTTGGATATGAACGTATGTTACACCCCAAAAGTGTGTTGTAAAGCGTAAAATGGGGTCAAGTATACTTACAGTGTGTGTTTAACGAGTAACACAGTCTGGATTAGATTGAAGAGTGTGCGTTGAGTTAGCCTGTGTATGGAAAAGTAGCATAAGTCGTTGAGCAGTGTGTAACAGAATGTCGGATGGTTAAGTGTTCGACTGGTGATCTGAACGAATGGCCATATCCCATCCGAACGGATGGTCATCCAGACGGATGGTAATCCGCGCGGATGGCCATTCGAACGGATGGCCATTCGAATGAGTTATGTGTGTTGTTTGTAAATCGTTAAAATTCGATTTTTCGTAAAAATGTAGTTTAGACAATGTGAAATATAGACACCAGGTCATCCGGTTGGATGGCCATTCGATCGAGATGATCTGTAGTTGATGTTTTTGGTAAAATTTTCTAAGTAACAAGTTCTGAGTTTAACAGAGACGGTGTGATGACGTGTTAAACAACGGAAACATACCAAATTTAGTTCATTCGGTCGGATGGGTACCAGCCCTTCGGACAGACGAGCTGTACTTGATAGAATTTCATGTTCAACCCGTTAATTGGTCATCTCTTCGGTGGAAATCCATTTTCAAGCCGGGTCTCGGCTAAGGAACGAGCCGAGAGTCTGATTGAGTCCAGGTTCCATCAAAGTTTGTGTAGAAACAGAGGACAAGTTGAAAACATATGAAAAAATGTTGAAATATCTTATAAGTTAGTTGAAAAGTGTGGAAATCCTTTAGATCTGGAACCTATCTCGATCAAATGGTGTTCCACAACAGTTTGCCTAAGCAAAACGGGTGGAAACCACCTTCAAGAGGTCTAATTCAGTGATTTCAGGAGAAAAGTTAGTGTTTGTGTGTGATTTTGATGAAAAGGATGATGTAGAAGTGATTAGAGATGAAGATTGTACAAGATTTGAGGAGAAATGCTTGCAATATAGCCTTGAATCGAGACTGAGAGTGACTGAGAGCGTGCGAGCGGATGAGAGCGTCAAATTAGAGAGATGAGGGCGTATGGCTAGTATTTATAGAGAGAGGGTGAGAGTTAAGTCGGTGGAGAGTGGCTATGCTCGGGGCGGATGGCCATTCGAACGGATGTGCATTCGGACGGCCGTGTTGCGTTTTGTTGGTATTCCAACCTTGGTTCGTTTCTCGTGTTTCGTTGCGTTAGGTATTGTGAGTACTTTAAGCGTTTTAGCGAGATAAGTGGTATCGTGTCATGTTGCGTTCAGTGCAATAGTTTGAGTTGTGCGTGCTAGCGAGTGTGCATTTAAACAAGTCTTAATACTTAAATATTGATATATAACTAATTAATATAATAATATGTCATAGCATAAGTAATTGAGTTTTGAGTTTGCGAGTAGCGTAGCAATAGCGTATAGTATATGCGAAAAGTGTGAACGTTATGATATAGCGTGTTGTAAATAGCGATGTGTTTGCTAAAATATGCGAAGTAGCGTAGTAAGCGTTATAGTGTACATTATGATCCGAATCTCTGGTGCTATTCGTAACGAGAGTATCGAGAGTAACAAGCGAGAAAGTGCGGGTTGTTACAATATTTCTCACACTTCTCACACTTTTAACATTTTTACAATAACCTTACCCTATATATATATACACACACACATATAGGGAGGGGATCATGAGAAAACTACATATAAATGAGAAAATAGAAAACTAACTAAAAAAGCCTAAAAAACATACAAAAATAATTTACTATTTTTTATAAAAAAATCGCTATTTTTTATATTTAAAAAAAACTTGTACTGCACATGTTCATTATATGTGTAGTACACATATTTATTGCTTGCTTAAAATTACCTTTTGAGTTTAGTTTAGCCTTTAGGGTTAGGTTTTTTGGAGGTTTAGGATTAGGTTTCTGGGTGTGTGTGTGTGTGTGTGTATGGGGGGTGTTAGGTTTTTGGGAGGTAGGGGTGGCGGGTTTAGGTTTTTTTTTTCGGGTTTATGTTTAAGGTTTAGTTTTAGGTTTTCGGGAGGAGGTGGGGGGTTAGGCTTTTGGTGGGAGGGTGAATTTAGGTTTTTGGAGGGTGTCGGTAGTGGGTGGGTTAAGTGGTTTAGACTTTCCGTATTAGTGCACATGTGCAGTATAAAAAAAAGTTATATAAAAACTTGTGATTTTTTATAAAAAAAAATTGTAAAAAAAAATTGGTATGTTTTAGGATTTTTTTTATTTAGTTTTGTGGTTTTCTCATTTAAACTAGTTTTCTCATGATCCATCCCCTATATATATATATATGGTTAGGATTTATAGAAAACGGGGGAAAGTGTGAGAACGGTTATGGATCGTCAGATCAAAACATTCCATGGACTAGATAGCGCGGTGGCGTTATCGTAAATAACATCAATTTTATTATGTGTGGCGCACTTCATTAAGGGTAAAAGGGTCTTTTACCGCTCAAATTGAAAACGCCAACAAAAATGATAACACGCCATTAAAAAAAATAAAACGCCATTAAATACAAAACGCCAAAAATTAGTGATAAAACACGTTGGAGATTATCGGAAGAGGAAACAACACAGTAACTGAAATTCAGTTATTAACATTTATTAGAAGAAATTCCCTCCTAAATTATGAGCCAAAAACATCATTATATAAACGACATAAAACATCGCTTCCATAATCACTTCAATCTATCATTTCTGCAAAAACAGCTTTTACCAAAAACGTAAATTTAACCAAAACAACAAAAATGGCAACCATCGTTTGGTGGAGATACACTCTGGCAATCAGGCGATTCGTCCTACGTTTTGACAACAGAATGAGGGTGTATGTTACGACGATCAAGGCAATTTTGAAGATGGAAGAAGAGGTATATAGGGATATCCTATCTCTTGGCATCGCTCTGGATAACGAATGCCATGAAACAAATATGCTTGTGAAAGCAGTAACAAGAAAATTTGGACCAATCAAAGCAGATGGAAAGCCGGACCATGTCATGACATCATGGCGTTTTGATGATGAAACAGACATGGTGAACGTTATATACGACAGCGGAGAGCAGGAAGACTACCTGCTTGAAAATATCATGACAAAGCAGGGGCTTGGATTCATGGAAGAATTGCATAACGCCACTTGTTTGAACACAGACATGGACTCAAAAATGGCATTAATGCAAGACATGTTCAAATGGAGGCTTCAAAATCTTCAGGAACAAGAAGCCGATGAAAGTGAAGGTGATGACATGGATGAAGGTCTAGATGAAGACTCCGAGGAAGAAGATGACGCAAGTGATGGATACTACTCGGATAAAGTACCTTCTGACGAAGAGTTTTAATTTTTTTTTATTAGTTTTCTTCTGTGTAACCTTCTTTTTTTCTTAAGATAATTAAATGATATATTTCTCTATTTATTTTCAAAACGCCAAAAATAAAAAAAAATATTTTTCCTGCTTAATTTTTTCTCCGTTATTGTATTTTGTCATCTTGGTCTGCATAATGCCATTTAAAAAAATGTCAAACTTGGAAGATGAGACGTCTATCACCCTAGAAATTGATAAAGCTGAACAAAACAGTAAATACACACAATAACTGAAAAGACGGTTACTTTATTACTATCATTTATAATAAAAAATCTCGCCTAAACTACACGCCAAAAAACTCCTATAAGAGAGGGGTCTCTACACAATGAATTGATCACACCCAGAAAAACAAATGACATGTTCCCTAGAAACCACTCACTTTAAACGCCAAAAAAAGTTAAAAAAAAACATAGATGGCAAAGCTTTCGATGAATAGATTCTTTTCTGATGTGGCTATCTCTATAATCTTTTGCTGAATGAGATGGACAAATATTCAAGAAAAAGACACTGATTTGGTGACTATATGGCATGAAGGGATCAACACAAGTGTAAAAATGCTATTTTGGACTCCATTATTATAAATAGCATTCAAGCAAGAGTTGATCTTCAATGACATGCCTCCAAACAAGAATATCACACCAAAAAACAGGATGCCACTAAGAAGCTTCGTCTAAAAAAGACGGGGTTTATGTAGGAAAGTTGGCATCTAGCTAAGGTATTCAAAGGTTCAAAACGCCAAACCAAATTCAAGAAGAAGGGGCTGATGACAGTGAAGATTTGGATGAGAATTTAGATTACCATTTTTAATTTTTTTTCTTATTCATTTTATATTGTTTTGTTATCAAATTATCTGTTGTTTGTTATCTATACAAATAAAATACATTATTATATAAAACGTCAAAAACTACAAACACCAAAACGCTAATAGTATGAAAACTGTGAGAACGAGTATTGGCAAAGTACCTTGTCAATGTATTAAACGCCAAAAAAATGACTAACGCCATAAAAAAACATTTGGTCTTATTGTAATTTTATGAAAATATTAATGACTCGTAGTGAATTATTATACAACGCCACAAAACGCCAAAAAAATTGACCAGATAAACGCTATAACGCCAAATAAATTATTTGTGTGATACAAAAACAATTAATTCAATGTCAATTAGTTAATGAATACAATTAACGCCAAAATAATCTTAGACGCCAAAAATGAACCGGCATAAATTGGGAAAATAAAAGAAGATTGAAAAGACAAAAAAACCCATCACACCCTGATCATATCCCGTGCCACGTGTTGGGCTAGGATGCGTTCTCACCGTTCTCATACTTTTGGGCATTTTCTCCTAATCCCGTACCTATATATATATATATATAGAGAGAGAGAGAGAGAGAAAGTGTACTGTACAATATCCCTAAACATACATTACGTACAATATAGTGAAATCACATGTTATAAAATAGCATGGATGAAATCGCATGTGATAATTTTGATGAAATCGCATGTTTGTATTTTGTAACAACTTCGCATGTGATAATTTTGATGAAATCGCATGTTGGTTTTTTGTAACAATTTCGCATGTGGTAATTTTGATGAAATCGCATGTTAAAAAACCAACATGTGAAATTGTTACAAAAAACCAACATGCGATTTCAATGTGGATGAAGATCTGACGGCTGAGATGATCGCGTACGTAATGTACGATAAGGGCATTTGTACGTTAACCTAACCCTATATATATGGGTAAGGTTCATTTGAGAACAACCTTTATTGCGAGAACCGCGATAACCAATGTGAACACAAAATAAAATCTAAAAAAAAATCAAAAAAGCACTCAAAAAAAAAGTTTTAATATTTTTTAACAAATATCGCTATATTTAGTTACAAAAAAAAAAAAAAAAAAAAAATTCGAGTAACAGTTATCCATGCACATGTGCATATATATCATTACTTCAACAAATTCCATAATACGTTATCAGTAATAGACAATTGCACTTTAATTTACAATACCATCTGTAATACACTACTTTTTACATTACCAATATTCAAAATGCACATATGCATCATTAGGTATAACCATGATATAACATGTTTTGATACAAAAAGTTGGGATTATTGGAGGGAATTTTTAAAGTTGGGATTATTATCGGCCAACTGTTGAAACTTAGGATTATTAAAATCCAATAACCCTAAAATAAATATCACTTTTAGGCATTACTCAAATTTTGTTTAAAGGCATTACTCAAATTTTATTGAACAGATGTAACATATTGTGCCACCAAGTTTATTTAAATTCATGCAACTTTTAATTTCAAATATGTATATTCAAAATTTATAACATGAGTAATAGTACCAGAAGAAAAGACAACATTTGATTACAAGATAACGGTGCCCATGATATGTTGATGTTGACATACCATAATGGCATGATATTGTGGTTTTTAGTTTAGGGTGAGATATTTAGACATTCCACATCCATAGTTGATACCCCGACATCTATACAAGTTAGTATAGATGTATTCGACTCGAATTAGGAGATGTAAGAGGTTGTTTGACAGACTTTTATTTTATTTTGGTTGAACTTGTGGGCTTAATATCCCATCTATACAAGTCGTATGGCTATATATATATATACTAGGTTAGAACCATGTGTATTATACGGGTTCAATAAATTTAATTTTATATATTAAATAATAAAAAGTTATATCTTTATGAACCCCGTATATTGTACGCGTTAAATAAATATAATTTTATATATCAAATAATAAAAAAAGTTATGTGTTTAAAAATCATGTGTATTACACATATTAAATAAATGTAATTTTGTATACTAAATACTAAAAACGTCGTATTTTTAAAAAACTCGTGTATAATCGGGTTGAATAAATCTACCAAATAATAAAAAATTACATCCTTAAAAACCCTATATATTATACGTGCTGAATAGATCTAAAAAATAGTTATATCTTTAAAAACCATGTGTATTACACAGATTAAATAAATGTAATTTTGTATATTAAATACTAAAAACGTCGTATCTTTAAAAAACTCATGTATAGTCGGGTTGAAAAATCTACCAAATAATAAAAAAAATTATATCCTTAAAAAACCTTGTGTATTACACGTGTTGAATAAATCTAATTTTACATACCAAATGATAAAAAATATATATATTTGAAAACTTCGTGTATTACACGGGTTATATAAATGTAACTTTGTATAGTAAATAATAAGAAATTTATATTTTTAAAAATCCCGCGTTTTACACCAGTTGAATAAATATAATATTGTATACCAAATAACAAAAATGTTATATTTTTAATAAATTAGGATAACATTTAATATTAATTTATTATTTATATATTTAATATAAGATAAGTAGGAAAGAGAGTTATTTGTTTTAAAAATATATTAAATTAACAATTTAGATTTGAGGATACTTCAATGAATGACACATGTCCAAAACTTGGTTTCTTTTATTATAGTAAACTAGAGGTAAGACCCGTGTGCAAACACGGGTCGTTTCTTAGAAAACCATGCATAACACATTTTATTAACCGACGAATGACTATACATTTTTAAGGCTTAATTAAAAATAGATTATAAAGAAAGGGAACATCTTCTAAATAACAAATAAAAGAGAACATCTTTTAAATAACAATCGAGCACACATTTTATTCCTTATTTTCGCATGTCAGAGAGTTTAGTAATAGCACATATGACCCAATTGACAAAAATTGTCCGTTTATCAAACTAAACCAGACTCTCCCTTGTAACAGCAGTTAGTTCTGTGATACTTTTACCCGCGGCCTCCTTCAGTAAAAATTCTATTCGATCTTCATCTCATCAGCTCGAACTTTTTTTTCTTTTGAACGGAAAATCTGGATCCCTTAAAAACCCGCTTGTGAGAATCGAACTCATAACCTAATAGTCATAAGCCTTAACTCACCCATAAGATGCCACTATGCTATAATGTCATAGGCGTGCTCATCAGCTCGAACTGCAAACGAAAAAGACACTAATTAATCATACTAAAAAAATTGTCACTCGTATGAAGATGCTACATAAAAACGATCTTGAATGCTAATAGTTGTCAAAGTTTCCTATCCCTGAAAAAGGTAAGTTAACGCAAGCTTTAAACTACTTAGTACAATGGTTTGCGACGTAAATAATTGATCTGTCGTCTCTATGTCGGAATCACATAAAAAGTGCCTATCCGAACTGGCCTAAATATTCCTTAGCTTCAAAGCCTCGATGGTAGGGAGCCTATCCATCTCCACGCGCCACACAAATATATTGCATAATTAATCACTCAGCGCCTGTTCATATGTATAATTTTTTTATGAGCAAAATCTAGTAGAGTATCTCTACCTCTTGTAAATTAATATTAAAGCTTTCATACAAAAATGAAACAAATAAAATCGTTGTCAGTCTTAAAGTTAATTTCAAATTAAACCACACCAGTAACAGAAATATACTTTAAAATACAAAGAAATAAGAGATACAAAATTCAACACTTTAAAAAATACCTGGAAATTGATAATCTATGATTCCAGATGTCTTTAACTTCAACGATAACTCCCTTTAACTCATATACTTTGACTTGTGGAAGGTAAATACCTACAATGCACAGTAAGTTGGAAAAGTTGCTAACACAGTTCTACACTTTTACCACACATCATATGACCAGAGCTAAATGGAACACAAAAAATACATCACAAGTTCCCACTAACCGAAAGCAATGAGAAATTCGCCATCAGGGGTAGCTTTAATTCTAATTGATGATGTTTCAAATCTTAAATATCAGATCAAGTCCACCCTTGCCATGCAATTTATACACATAAAATAAAACCATTAAATAAAGAAGAAAACAGTTCTTGTAAAATTGTTGAAAACAATGTACCACATCTAACCGATGAAATTCACATTCGACTTTTTGAAAGGAAATAAAAACAATCAACAAAACTTTTATCTTTGCGAAGAGCTCTAAGCTTCTTCAGGGCTAGCAAAATGGCTTGTGAACGGTGTTCTCCCGCCGCTGTGTACATCTTCACTCCATCAATGGAGGTCAGTTACCTCCTTGGTACGCCATCCGACTATCCTTGAACTTCCCTAACCACAAGACCTGTTATACCACAATACCTGTTATACCAAATCAAAGAATTAGTCATTAGTTTTTCTAGCTTCACTTTCCTGTCGGTTTTTCTTTTTATTAGAAAAATTACTTAAGATATCAAATAATGAAAACTTGACGTGTAAACGATTTTGTTGTTACCAAGGCATCAATGATTTCCTCAACAGTATCAAGGCTGAAACATTTGTTAAGTGTCTCGGTCCTGAAAAGATTGAAAGTAAACCGTCGATGAAAATTTATAATGTCTTTCTGCCAACTAAAAAAACACAAATGCATACCTGCGGATAAAACTTGCATTACTGGGATAGTCAAGATCACTATACTTTTGAAGACACGATTCAACAACAGAAGGATCATCGGTTATTAGGTTCTTAAGACAATCTTCCATTGTCGGAATATTCTATAAAAGAAATTATCATACAATCACTCATGAAATGCAGAGCTAAATACTCTCCTGCATAAAAAAAATTTTAAAATTCAATATATGTAAAAAGATAGAATCTTTTGATCGGATCAAGTCGGTGACCTTGCAGATCAACACCTTCTTTTATTGAAGAAGATTGAAGTGGATCGAGATATTGAATCTTCATCATCTTCTTCTTTCAAGTTCCAGAGCATATAAATTAAGCTTCATTAAACACAATACGATTATAATTCAGTTAGCAGCAACCTCTGTTGAAACCTCTGTTTTAAACCACTGTTTTTAAAACCTTTGCTTGGCTAAAAATTCATCCACTGCTGAAAGGTAACCTCTGTTTATCCTAACCACTATCGACAGTGGTTAGGATAAACAGAGGTTATGAGAACAGAGGATACCTTTCAGCGGTGGATGACTTTTTAGCCAAGCAGAGGTTTTAAAAACAGTGGTTTTAAAAACAGAGGTTTCCTAACATAAATGAGGTTTCCAACAGAGGTTTCCTATTAGTATAAACCAAAAAACATTCAAAAAACAAATCTAAGAATTCGAAATACAGATCTAAGAATTCTCGAATCAAACCAGAATTCGATATTATCAAACCTTTAACCATCAATCACCGAATCAAACCAGAATTCGATCAAATCAGACCAATTTCACCGAAATAATTCCGATCGCCGCTAACACCAGCACTATCTCCACCACTTTCTTTAACTACGGAATCAGCAAAATACAAAAAAATCATATTAGCAAATTAAGAACGGAGGTTATGAGAATAGAGGTTATGAGAACAGAGGATACCTTTCAGCGGTGGATGAATTTTTAGCCAAGCAGAGGTTTTAAAAACAGTGGTTTAAAAACAGTGGTTTCCTAACATAAATGAGGTTTCCAACAGAGGTTTCCTATTAGTATAAACCAAAAAACATTCAAATAACAAATCTAAGAATTCGAAATACAGATCTAAGAATTTTCGAATCAAACCAGAATTCGATATTATCAAACCTTTAACCATCAATCACCGAATCAAACCAGAATTCGATCAAATCAGACCAATTTCACCGAAATAATCCGATCGCCGCTAACACCAGCACTATCTCCGCCACTTTCTTTAACTACAGAATCAACAAAATACAAAAAAATCATATTAGCAAATTAAGAACGATTATGGATCAATTTATCACATCACAAATCAACCAACAGAGGTTTCCTATTATTATAAACCAAAAAACGTTCAAAAAACAAATCTAAGAATTCGAAATACAGATCTAATAATTTTCGAACTAAGTTTCATTCAAAAAACACAACTCCTACTCCTCCCAGATCTGAAATCACGATTCATATATCATTTTGTTTTTAATATCAGATTTAAAAAAATGTATTCTTACTTACATATGTTGATGATTTAGATTAGAAATTATGAATTACTTACACTAATTAATTAAGACAAAAGAATGAGATTTTCCTCTTATTATATGTTGATGATTTAGTGAGAAATTATTAATTACAAACGAACATATCATGAAACAGTAAGAAGTATTCTTACTTACATGCTGCTCAGATCTCCGCTTAGATGCTGAAGAAGATGATGTCTTACTGATGGATCAACAAACAAAAAACAAATTACCAAATCAGGAATTGACAAAGACGAGTATGAAATACATACATATATATATATATGTGTGTGTGTGTGTGTGTGTGTGTGTGTGTGTGTGTAAGTACCTCCTCCTCCTCCTCTTCTTCTTCTTCTTCTTCTTCTTTTTCTTCTTCTTCTTCTTCTCGCTACTATCCATGATGATGAAGAGCCCTTTAGCGCTCGTAAGTTAATACCAATCTAAATAGTTTATTGTAGTGATCGATACTATTCTACACACTTTCAGAAAGTTAATACCAATCTAAACGTCTTGAAACAAACAGAATAAATAGTTAAATCTATTTAAATTAGTCCATATGAAAGAGTTCATCTATATAAAATTCTAAAATGTAAGTTCAAAAAGCAGTCAATTTCAATACATTGAGCTCAGATTCTAAATGTGATACCTTTTACATTAAATATATATAATTTTGAAATGGATATAAAAATAATAAAACTGTATATAGCTGATTCATTTTTTACATAGCGTTCAGCTTGCTCGGTTATTTACCCGTGTGATACACGGGTGAAACAATTTAATTTTGAAATGGATATAAAATAATAAAACTGTATATAGCTGATTCATTTTTTATTAGTTATGACGATAAAGTAAATGTATCAACAAACACTTGAGTACCAACAGTAAAAATTATTTCTTTGAAAAAGCATAAAAAGTAAAAAAAAAAAACGAAAACACAAACACTTCAACCTAACCCGACAACAAACCGAAAACTTATAAACATATATAAGCAGATGAATTGGTCTAGATATAAACCTAACCAAAGTCTTAAATACCTTTACTCATACAACATGCATCGGGCATGAATATTTCTTCTCACTTCCAAGTTTAAATTTAATAAAACATGCTAAACAATTAAAATTTTAAGATTTTTAAAGGCTGCAGAAGTCTTTAATACCAGTAAGATCTATTACCATTGCCTCTTTTATCAATTTGAGCACGCAACCCTCTATCAATTTGACTTCGAAAAAAATATATAGACTATTTTCTATGGATTTAGCGACTGATGCTAATGCAATATTTGAACAATCATCACAACTTTCTATTTTTCTAGAAAGAACAATTAGAAGACATTAAAAGCCCCTTAAAAATTGCAAGTTACAACATCAAACTATAAACATCAAAACATTAATGGACTGAAATCACTACATGTTTTGTTGCTCTTGAGCATGCAACAGACTTCCTACTCTTTATCATTCGCTTTTGCCTTCTTACAGCAGTCTTCTCCATCACATCTCGAAAAGCAAACCTTTTCCTTCCAGACATGACTGTATGATAAACTACCCATTAAAGAGGTTGGAGACATATAACCCACATTCAGAAAATTAATCACAATCATGGGCTTTTTGAACAATTTAATCATCGATTTGTAACAGATAACATCTCTGACTCAATTAAAGAACGGATCTATGAGATAATCTAACCGTCATAGCGTTCAGCTTGCTCGGCAACTTGACGACGTAGATGAAGTTTTTGCGTTCAGCAGAAGCCGCCATGGATGCCGATCTCAGAGCTCGGATACGGTTTCTCTCTCTCTACTAACTTTTTTTTTGTTTTTGTAAAATGGATGCCGATCTCAGAGCTCATGTACTTTATTCTCAAGCTTGAAACAAAAAATAAAAATAAAAAACAGAATCCCAAGTATACAGACATTTCAAAACTGAAAATTAATCACGAAATAAACAGACTGGGTGTAATTTCTCAGAAAATTAATCACAATCATGGGCTTTTTGAACAATTTAATAATCGATTTGTAACATATAACATCTCTGACTCAATTAAAGAACGGATCTATGAGATAATCTAACCGTCATAGCGTTCAACTTGCTCGGCGACTTGGCGACGTAGATGAAGTTTTCGCATTCAGCAGAAGCCGCCATGGATGCCGATCTTAGAGCTCGGATACGCTTTCTCTCTCTCTCTCTCTACTAACGATGCTGATCTCAAACCACTGCCCGATCTCAGAGAAATGTCGTCTTCGGTGAGGAGGTGGAATGGCAGTGGTGGAGAACGGTGGCTCCTCTGTGGACATGGTGGGGTAATCGACGGAATTAGGGTAAATTTGGAGGTTGAAATTTGGTGAATAAGTTTCATTTGCGATTCTTGAAAGTGAAAGAGAAAGTGAATATAGAGAGATGGTGTAATTGATTGAAGAATAGAGTATTATATATCTAGATGGTTTGAATTTTGAATCTGGAGCCATAATTTTGAGTGTGGACAGAGTTTTTGAATTTTGAATGATGGGCAGAGCTTTCCCTTTTGTATGTGGGCAGTTCTTTGAAATTTGAGGGAGGACCAGAGGTTTGAAATTTGAATGTGGGGCAGTGGTTTGAAGAAAGAATGTGGGCTAGACCTTTGAAATTTTAAAGTGGGGCAGTGGTTTGAATTTATTATGATGTTACTATGCTCTCTCTATGGCTTCCACCTCATTGTTGATGACATAAGAAAAGCATTGTTGGATAGCCTCTATGGCTGCCACATAAGCTTTTCTTATGTCTTTGGGATTTCTCCTTTTATAGAAAGTATAGATAGATATAGAGGCCGGTTAACGTACAATACCTCTTATCCTACATTATATACACGATAAGCCTAGCCGTCCGATCTTCTATCTATTGAATGCTGGGAAATTAATTTATATAATTAAATTAATCAAATTAATATACATAAAACCAACCGCGAAGGATAAAATTGAAAATTCCTCTATCAAAATCCTGGTAATTTCGTTCGGTACCTTCTTCTTCTCCAACCGACTTTTCTGCAATCGACGTCTGCCGGTGCGATTTCATCCAATCGATTGTTCATCCGATGATTATGAAAAACTACAACAGCTTTGAGAGATATTATATCCCCAGTCGACAGCAATGTTTACCAGAATAATAAAAATTTTGATGTGATTGTTCATGTCAGTTGTGCGAGAGCAACTGAGCAAGAAAAACGACCGACCACAAATCCAACATGCGAATACTTGTAACTAACGTACAAAATCTATAGCATGCGAATTTGTAAATAACATGCGAATACTTGTAACTAACATGCGAATTTAGGTTTCCCTAACAACATGCGAAAATGTATAACATGCGAACAACATGCGAAAATGTATAACCTGAAATTGTATAAGATGCTAAATTGTATAACATGCTAAATTGTATAACATGCTAAATTGTTTAACATGCAAAATTTTATAACATGCTAAATTGTATATTGTATAACATGCTAAATTGTATAACATGCTACATTGTATAACATGCTAATTTGTATAACATGCTAAAATGTATAACATGCTACATTGTATAACATGCTAAATGGTATAACATGCTACATTGTATAACATGCTAAATTTTATAATATGCTACATTGTATAACATGCTAAATTGTATAACATGCTAAATTGTATAACATGCGACATTATCAACATGTGAAATTTTATAACATGCGACATTATAAACATGTGAAATTGTATAACATGCGAAACTGTATTTCATGCTTTTTATAGCATGCGATTTGTTTAAATAATAACATGCGAAATTAATTTCTATTGGAATGCTCACTGACGAATTCAACGTCTTCAAAATCAACATCTGCGTTTCGTCCGGTGTTGCTCTGTGGATCCATTAAAAACAACAATCGATTAAACTGATACGATTCATAATTACCGAAATAGTGGTGTAACGAACTCGTGATCAGCTTATTGAAGGAATTGTCTAATTTGCCCTCTGCTGATTGAATGGAGTTTCTGATATACCCTTATGTAGGAAAACTGAATCAGGGACACGTGTAGGGCTATTATGATCGCGTACGTAATGTATGATTAGGGGATTCATATTCTATAGATATATATGGGACCGCTAAAATGACAACCACCCCCAGTTGTAAGAACCAAGAGAACCACTTTTCAACCATAGGATCTTCAAAATTGATGGATGAGATTAAAAGTAATTAAAACTAATATTAAATACTTTTTGTCTTATTATATCTTTAATATTTTAATCCAAAAGGTTAGTTTAATAAATTTACTCATTTTTGTCTTTTTGTCTTTATCGTTTTTTATTACTTTTTTGTATTATTATATTACTTGTTTTTTTAAAACATAATTTTTTTATTAAAAACCATTTTAGATCCAGATTCTTAAACCAAAACAATTTTATTTTTACGTTAAAAAGTTTACGTTTTACGTTAAAAAGTTTATGTTTTGAGTTAAAAAGTTTACGTTTTATGTTAAAAACTTTACGTTTTACGTTAAAAAATTTATGTTTTACGTTAAAAAGTTTACGGTTTTAACATTTTTTTACAAAATCTTTTTTACATAAAACGAACGCACCCAGAAATCGCAACTCGGTAGGTGTCTCAGATAGATTGTTATCATCATCGTCTGGGAAAAAAATATAAAAAACCAACAACAAAAATCAAAACAATGTGTGAATTCTTGAAAAAAAACGGGGTTTGGCTCAGATTTTACAATAATCAAATGTTGCAAAGTGGGGTTGCAGGTTCAAAAATCTACCATCCACCAACTTTGTCACGCCATTGTCATCAAAATATACGTCTTTTTTTTTTGCATCATCACCGCCCAAATCCAACAGATCAAAACCCACATAGTTCACTATTCCAATCTACCAAAAAAAGACACCCAAAAATCCTACAAATCCATACTAAACATAAAAAATCATACAAAAATCAAGAAACCCCCATTTTTTACATCAGATCAAACTCACATAGTTCATTGTTCTATCTTCCAAAAAAGACACCCAAAATCCTTCGAATCCATACCTTCATTTAACCAACAAAAAAAATATCAATTTATACAAAATTCAACATTCTCACCAAGAAACTCAAAACAATTGTTTCCAGATTCAAACATTTAAAAGCACCAGCAAACCCTTACCAATAAATGCAGCAACATCATCATCTAAAACAACCGATGAGGGTTTATGCCACACCCACCCCCCTGTGCGGCGACAATGTCCAAGGGTTCAGCCACCGCCGCTCACACATGCCACCGCCTCCAACACCAGCACCGCCAACACCGTCGGGCCACCCCCTCCAATGGAAGAAACCCCCCCCCCCCCCCACCCTAATAAAAACCCTAAAGAAAATCCCACTACACTGCCTTTCTCTCTCCTCGATCTGGTATACAGAAACACCACCGCACCGGCTTTCTCTCTCCTCCGGTGCCATATTAGCTCGAACTACAGCCATGGAGAAATCTCCATTATAATGATGTCTTGTATCCTTGTACCATAAGAGACCATCTTGACGACCACCGGAATCAGAACCGTTGTGAACATGTTTGTCGGAACGTGGCTGGAAAACAAGCCCACAAAAAGTTCATGAACCCAGATATCATACCTCATCTCATCAAGACCCCTTTTCTAAGTATAAACAGAAAATCAGAGGAGAGAAGGGCGGAGAAATGAGGGGTCATCGGTCTTGTCGACGGAGAAGGAGGGGGTCGCGAGAGTAAAATGCATAGACAGAGAGATGGGGGTGAATGAATTTAAGAGAGATGAGGGTTTATAATTTAAGAGAGAGAAAGATGAGAGATGTTTAAAAATCTCTGGTTGCTTTAAATGAAGAGAGAGGGACAGATATGACATTTAGGGTAAATGACCAAACTACCCTTAATGGTGGCATAATCTAACTAGTGGAGAGTGGTTCTCACGGTTCTCACAAATGGGGATGGTTTTCATTTTAGCGGCTCCCTATATATATATATATATATATATATATATATAATAAATTAGTTATTAAAACAGTTTCTAAACAGAGACATGGCTCTGATACCAAAACGGTTTAGGATCGTTTGATATGAAGAAGATTAAACATGAAGACAATATGAATTAATTTAAAGAGATGGCAACATAAATAAGCATGATATGAATTTAAAATATACCTGAGTTTATTGATTGAGAATCTTGATTACAAATGATTTCTTTACAATAGGGAGAAGCAACTATAATTTGAAAATCTAAAGACTTTGAACATAGAGAAGTTGATAATACAAGTTTTGGGTTTGAGGATTTTTTTCATACATAGAGAAGATGTAAGGAAAGGTGTGTCCTCCTTCATTGATCTTCTTCCCTTTTATAGATGAAATAATGGGGTCTTCATTATTGATTCTTGAAATAGCTTCCGTATGAAATGGCTTTTGTTGAAAACTTGTTTGTCCACTTTGAGAATTATTTGCACCATCTTTGAAGAATTGGAAAGTTCCTTGTCTCTTTGTTGCACAATCTTCTATAATTGGAAAATTAATTGTCTCTTTGTTGAATTATTTGCTCCACTTTTGAAAATAAGAAAAGTTGATTGTCCCTTTGTTGAATTATTTTGCACCACTTTTGAAGATAACTATTCTTCCATCATTGTTATATCCTCTAAGTGTCGGTATATCATTATTATTATTATTATTATTATTTATTTTATTTTTTTACATCAGATCAAATGGGTCTTGAGAATCTTGAAAGACTTCAGTCCCCAGAGATGAGTGTTTCGAAGGGGATGGAGACTGTCGAATTTCATTGACTATCTTTAAAATTTCTTCTGGAGAATTGCAACCTGAAAGTCTTTGAATATACTCTTGATCTTCATTGTTGGCTTTGATATCTCGAATCGAAGACTTTAGACTTCTTTCATATTGAGTAGTTAGTTCCTTATAATACTTGGTAACTGCTTGAAAATTTGCTTTTGTGATGATAAACTTATTCCACCATTTACATCTGTATTGTCTGAAGAGCAATGGAGGAGAAAGTTCTGTAGGACTTTCTTCTTGAAAATTGTAAGTCCATAAACAAATCCATGGAATTCTGAAAACACTCATAAACTGTAAAGTATATTCGAAAATTGGTGTTCCTTCATGTTGAAAATACTCGACGAATCCTGAAAATGCTTCTGAAATTTTTTTGGGAAAAGCTTCTGGAATAATCTATACTATATAATAAAAGAAACCTGTTTTGGGACACGTGTCGCATTCCTACGCATCCTCAGAGTTGTTTTCCCACTGATTTATTTATCTCTAATTAATAAATATGTAATTTTTTTTCCACAAAATGAGCCATAATTATAGGTAAGTTTTATTTTATGTTTTACGGATTTTTTAGTTTAAATATTATTTATATGTTTTGTAATTGATAAGTGATAAATTATAATTATAGATAAGTGTTTTTTTATGCATTCTTTACATATAATTATAGACAAGTTTTTATTTTATTTTATGCATTCTTTACATATAAATTTGGCTTTAAGAAAGATGATGATATAAAATCATGACATTGAATTTGTAATCTTCTGAAACTGAGAGGATGCGTTGCATAGGTGAGATATCTTATGCAATGAATTTAACATAATTTAAAAATGTGTTTACAGATATATTACACAAAAATTAAAGGATGGCTACGATTTTGTATAATACCTATTCCCGTGTAACACAAAAATATTTTGTTTTGTTTATATATATTTCACACAAATTCCATATATTATTTCAGTGACACACCCTCAAATATTAAAAAGAAATAAATAAACTAAATGATGTGTTGACATGTGGCATTAACTTATTAGAAGTTATATTAGATATTTCCTAACTGAATTTATTTGATTAATTTATAAATTTCATAATAATTTTATGAAAATTCTTAAGGTGACGGTTTTCTTTTATATTCTAGAGGTAATTTATTTTATTTACAATCTTTTTGTTGTTATTATCAATATTATTATTATTATTATTATTATTATTATTATTATTATTTTGCGTTATATGTTATAATTTAGTTAGCCGAAGATTTATTTTCCCTCTTATTTCACTCTCTTTCAGATTTTATTATTCAATTTTATAACTTTTATTAAAAAAAAAATCAACAATATGTTGTCACAAAATTTATTTTATAACATTTTAATCTTTATTATTAACTATATTTATTTTATTCAACTCGTGTAATACACGGGGTTGTAACCTAGTTCCCATATATTTAAACCATTTAACAAACCATGTTGGATAAATATTTGAAAAATCTTCATCAAATTGGAAGAACCAAGAATGATCAAAGTTTCTTAGAAGAAATGCATATTCCCATGCATCTTGATAATCATAATAGTTATATTGAGGATAAGCACTGAAATTTGAAAGGGTTTTTGAATTATAGGGCTTAGAATTCCAATCTTCTAAAGATAGAACCTTTAAAATTTTTACTTGACTATAAGCAATCTTGGAAGGATCTCCACTATTAAAATTGTGCCGGATAATAACTGATTCTGAATCTACTAAAATTGCTTGATAATAATCTATGGTCTTGTATTCGTCCTTGAAAAATGGCATCCTCTTGGATAAATGAAGTCGATTAAGGATAAAAAAATTTTGCTAACCTTTTCGACTTCCAAAGGTTCTAGAATTTTGATAATCTTTTTATTTGGGTTGATAGTATAAGGAATAGTGGCTGGTGAAGAGCTTGAAGGAGAGGCTGGTTTAGAAAGTTTTGTGAAAGAAGGAGATTGAATAATGGGTTTTGATTCTAGATTTTGAATAATGGATGAGAATGGAGGTCTAGGTCTGGGCCCTGGGTTAGAGGGGCAAATCTGTTTTGAATATTAGGTAATAAGGGAAATTGTTGCAAATGGGTTGGTCTTGATGGAGAACTTGGAGAACTTGATAATTGAGATTTTGAGAATTGTTGTTTTGAGAATACAATCTTTTTTGTAGAATCAGAGTTGCTCATATTCCCTGTAAAACTTATCTTGATAAAAAATCTGGTAAAGAATTATTTTCTCCTTTTATAAATTCTATTTGAAAATCAAAGTTGCTTAATAATGCTTGCCATCTTGCAAAAACTTGTTTTGAAATCAAATATTTAATATCCTTTTATAAAATATATTTTGCAGATAAACAGTCGATTCTTAATAAAAATGGTTTCATGTATAAATCATCTTCAAACTTTTTTATACATAAAACTATACTTAAAATTTCTTTTTTAATTGTAGAATAATTCTTTTGAGTATCATTCCATGCCCCTGAATAATATCTAACTAAACTTTCTTTATTATTTAATTTTTGTTTTAGTATTCCTCCGAATCCTAAGTCACTTGCATCAGTTTCTACAATTAATTCTGCATTAGGATGGGGAATATGTAAACGGGGTAAACACTTTATTTTATCTTTGATATATTTTACTATGTCCGTGTGTTCTTGAGTCCATGGTTTTGGATTCTTTTTTAACCTGTCATATAAAGGTTTACATATAATTCCTAAGTCTTTGAAAAAGTCATGAATATAATTTAAACATCCTAAAAATCTTCGCAATTGCTTTTTATCTTTGATTTCATTTGGAAATTTATTTGAAAATTCTAAACTTCTATTAATAGGTTTTATTGTTCCTTTAATAATATTATGTCCTAAAAATCTTATTTCTGTTTGGAAAATACTCATTTTAGAAGGTGATACTACTAATCCATTTTTATGAATAATATTGTAGAAAGCATTCAAATGTTTAAAATGTTGATCTAAGGAATTTGAAAATATTAATACATCATCAATGTAAACGATTGCATAATTTCCTAATGGTAAAATAATATCATTCATTATATTTTGAAATTCTGAAGGAGCATTTTTTTAATCCAAAAGGCATTACATTCCATTCATAGTGTCCAAATGGTACATTAAATCCAGTTTTATATATATCTTCTTCAGCAATTTGAACTTGCCAAAATCCAGACTTCGTATCAAATTTAGAAAATATTTTTGAATCATAAATCTTTTTTAGTAAATCTCTTTTATTTGGTATAGGATATCTAATCCACTCTAAAATTTTATTTAATGGTTTATAATTTATGACTAACCTAGGAGCTCCTCTTTCTATTTCTGCATTATTTTGAACATAGAAGGCAGAGCAAGACCAAGGGGATTTAGATGGTCTTATTAACTTTTTATCTAATTCTTGTATTTCTTTTTTACAATAGCCTTCTAACTCTTGAGACATATGTATAGCTTTAGATTTTGTTGGAATATTTTTCTCATTAAAATCTGTAATATAAGGTAATCTTACAATGTGTTGTTTTCTTTCCCAAAAAGCATTTGGAATATTTGCACATATATTATCCTTAAATTTATTCTCAGTTTCTTGTATTCTTTTTATAATCATTTTATCTTGCAATTGATTCTTTATTCTAACATGATCAATTTCTTTAATTAAAAATTCCTTTTGTTTTTCTTTTAAGCTTAAAATATTTATTTGTTTTGAAGTAATTTGATGAGCAAATTCAAAGCATATCTTTTTATTTAATACTTTAATACTTATTCATTTTTCTTCAACTGTGAAAGGATATAATTGAGTTATGAATGGGAGTCCTAATATAATTTGAGATGTTAAATCCTTTACTAGAACTAATTGAGTTTTATAACAATAGTTTTCTTTGCAAATATGAACATTTGATAATTTATATTTAATATTTAATGGATTTTCATTGGCTCCAGATAATCTATAGGTAGTCCTTTCATAGTATTTTGTGGGTATTAAACTTTCTTGAATACAGTTCATATCAGCACCACTATCAATCATGGCAACTAATGTTAATCTAAATTCATTATTGATTATTATATTTAATTTAGTATACCATTTTTGAGAAGTTAATCCTTTTAAATGATTTATTTTTCCTAATTTTTCAGTATCGTTACTGATTTCTTCATCTTTTTATTTTTTTCCTTTTTCTAATTCTTTAATTTGTGATTTTATTTCTCGAATTTTTTCTTTAATATTTTTTAATTCTATTTGTAATTCAGTTATTGTAACAGGAATTTCTTTTATTTGTTTTGTTTGAAATCTTTGACATATTTTATTGAAATTATACACCTTTTCTTCCTTTTTTATTGGTAATTTATACTTTTCTTTTAATTGTTTTAAATATACTTGTTTTACTTCCTTATCATCAATTTTTTCTAATAATTCGAATAGGTCTTTATTATTTGCTGTTAGAGAATTTATTGTACCATCGATTTCACAAATACAAGGACCAATACATTCACATAAATTTTCTTCTGAACTACTTTCTGAATTAGAATCTTCAATATTGTTTAAATCATTATCACTATAGTCTGAAATACTGTCTTCACTTGAGTTATTATAAATAAGTATTTTATTTATCTGTTATTTTAATTCATCGGAAATGTTTAGCTCATTTATCTTTCTCTTAGTATAACAATCCTTAGAATAATGTCCTAGTCTTCCACATTTATAGCAAATGACAATATCTTGTTTACCTTGTTTTTTCTTTTGAAAATCAGTCTTATCTTTATAATATTTTTGTTTATTTTTAATATATGGTTTTCTTTTATAATTCTTCCTGGTAAATTGTTTAGGAATTTTCCTTTTATATTTAGAAGGAGTTTTAAATGGTTCAAGTCCATATTGTTGACAAAAACTTCATAATTCCTTATGGCCTTGAATACCATCCTTTTTTATTTTTTCTTTTAATTTTAAATCATTACATATTTTTAATCCTTCTTGATTTATATAATTTATTATTTGCCCATATGATAAATCTCTATAGGGAATATTATTGTTAAAATCTTTTTTTATTTTTTCTCTAATTCTTTCTGCAAATAATTTTGGTAGCCCAGCTATAAACCTTTCTTTCCAATAAGCTTCTTTACAATCATCTCTAGTCATAACTTTTGAAAGAAATACATCTTTATACCATCTAAAATCTTGTAATTTTCTACACGTCAGATTTAATAATATTAATGAATTTCTTTCTTGATAATCTGTTGGATTTCCAATAAAATGTTTAATTATAGCAAACATTAAAGTATTAATTATATCAGGTGTTTCAATTGGAACTTGAACATTATTTTCTGTTTTAATAATTAATTTTTTAGCATTTTGAATTATATGTTTTTCTTCTTCTGTAAGATACTTATCCCACCAACCTTTAAGAATTCCCGTAAAACCAGAAACTATCATAGTAAGAATTTGAGCTTCATTATTTTCATTTGCTTTATATGCATTAGCTGCCATTATCATTTCTTGTAATAGATTAAGAATTTGATGTTCTGTTTGACCTTCTATATTCCATTCGTATAGAGAGGTTCCATCATATTTTGCTTGAACTAAGGTATGTCATTCTTCAAATTGTAAATCAAGTAGGGTAGGTCTAGGATAATAATTTCTTGTTTCAGGCCTAGTAGTATAAGTATTATTTTTTGAAAATAATAATTTCCTCTTTTAATTTTGTTTATAGTGTAGGATCGTATTCGGACCCAAACGAGTCTATCAGAAGAGCTTTTCTTGATTTGAACGGCGGAAACAGACAAATCAAGTTCAATTCAGCAAGTATACTCTTTAAACTGTCGATTTGTATTGATTGAACGACTTTTACAGCGACTCGACACTTCGGCAGCACTTTGTTGCAAACCGGAAGACTAACTTCTGATTTAGCTCCAAATGACCCTATATATAGGGATTCTGATTTAGCTCGAAATGACAATGTGTCATTTTGAGCGGAATCAGACTTTACAACTTCGAGCGGAATCAGGATTTTATATGTGATTTAGCTCGAAATAACAAGGTGTCATTTCGAGCGGAATCACTCCTAAAAATCACTATCTCGTTTTTTCATGCCCTGAACTAATACATTCTATACAAGACTCGATACAAGACGTAGACGACAGACGGATGCACCAACAAACTCCCCCTCGGATGTTGACGGAGTCTTCAGTGTCGAGTCTTCGCATCTTCAGTCTTAATCAGTCTTTGGGCTTCTCTTTGAAGTATCTGACACTGTAAGTATCCTCAATCTCTATCTTCTTTTCTCTTTTTCATCACCAACATACTCCTTCCTTTAAGTATCTTCAGACTCCCCCTTTCGATATGCTGGGATCGCAGCCTGGCTTGTTAAAATCACAGAGTCCTCAGGTATCGGAACTTGGCTCTTCCTCAAACATGTACATTCTCTACCACAAACATAAGTTTTCTAATATTAAACTTTAACACACTCAGACACCACTTGTAAATATCACAAAAATGATCTAACATTTAGTCTCTGATTAACCACTTGAAGGAATATCATTTTCTTTACTTCTGATGACCACTTGTAACAAGATTCTAAAATCTTTTACATACAACACTCCCAAACCAGTTCGTCAAGTTTAGCACTTGGAATTTTGAAAATCAGCTCTTCAACACCAGTTGTCGAAAATCTTTTTGGATTTTTTCAAATTTTTATGCTAAAACACACCGAAAATCTTTTTGGATTTTTGATTTAAACAAAATGCAGTAAAGAAATATTTACATACAATATTTTTGTGAGTTTGTGTAAGAGGATCATATCAGTTTATGAGACACATCACCAACACCGTTAAGCTTCATTTCATTTTAAGTTCTAAACAATTCACTTAGATTGTCAGTATACTGGTCCACTTAAATTTTCACACAAAGTTCAACTGTTTCGAGATACGAGATTAAGGTCTTAAGCACTTAAACTCAATCGCGTGTCCCACCTCAGAATATACTCCCGTATCCAGATCCCAATATTCAGTCTTACATGTGAATATACCACAGATGATATCTGTAAGGGAATAAATTATAGTACGAAACCGTGAGAGCTCAGGTCAGAACTTCCGTTCAGCAGAGAGATGACGGATTCGACTTTTGGTGTGTCCCCTTTAGAGGATCTTTTGGTTACAACAACAATGATTAGCAATTTTATTGTTTCATCAATTTGCTGAGGGCGGCGCTATATTTCAAGCAAGCGGAAAGTATTCTCCGGGGACTAGGCCATTGCTTCCTCAAAATCAGAAGTCCGGGGATAATACCCCAGATATCACTGAGTATAAAGACCTAGTATCTCAGAAAGAGGGACCTTTCAAACAAGATTTCGGGGGTTACCCATATATCCAAGAGATGTTTCCCCACGATATAAGCAAGTTTGAATTTAGGTTTATATCTCGTCACAATCTACTAAATGTGCAAAAACCTACTCACACATCCATAGTGAGATCGTTTATCACATTTGACTTTCCAATTCTTTAGCATGTTGTGATAGTCCACTGATGTACTATCATTTCCTCTTTTATACAACAAAACTCATTTTTCATTTTTTACTGTTTTTGTCTTTTTGCCAGTAGGTTTTATCATGTTTTTGGTTTTTTCAAATTTTCAAATGTTTTTGGATTTTCTAAAATTTTTACTCCCCCTAAAATGCAAACACATTTTAGGAAATTTGAAAAAAAAATTGTACAATAAAGTGACAACCGATATCGAATTGCTTCAATTCGCCATCCACTTGGCATAAACAATCAGAACTCCCCCTTTCAACAAACTATTTTCTCATTTAGATTTCAAAACACTTAAGTTTGTTTTAATCAAAATGATTTTTCCGGAAAATAAATTTGTTTTTATCACTTGTAGGGGTATGGTTCATCATATTGTCTTTCAACCACTTGTATGAAGATTACATCAAGTTCAAATTAATGACCTTGAGTACTCACTATGTCAAAACAAACCTCTGTATCATTTGTACGATGAACTTATCAAAGTAAATTTCAAGATAAATGCCAATACCTACCCCACACTTACCAACCTAGGAGTTCCAGCATAGTACATCACCTGTATACATTTAAACATTTTTTTTTAAATTTCCACAAACAACAATTTTTATGAATGATGCCGATTCCTGATCCACGATTACCAACTTAGGATCTCCGGCAAGTCCAGAGACTTACTGTTCGTAATATGTACCATCCCAGTCACAAACCAGAGATGGTTCAACTTTATCTTTCTTCGTCTTCTTCTCGTAAAACTCTTTAACCCCTTTGACTTTTCGATCAATCATTTTTCCAAAAATATGTTTTACAGTGGGGTTAAAAGCTTTTTCAACATCAAAAACCTTTTTATCATCATAAAATTGGTTTGATATCTCAACTTTACCAATTTTCTTTTTAAAATTTTCAGCTCGAAGTGGTGGAAAATTCTCATCATCCACAATGGAAACTGATCCTTCACTTTTTGAAACAACATGTGGCTCCTCTTATTTTATGGAATCAGATTCATTGCCAGAATATAGCTCCTCTGATTTCGACCTATCAGAATCATCGCTAGAACTACCTCCAGACTTCTTAACCACCCATTTTTGTTTTTCATTTTTAGCTCTCTTCTTGTAAAACTTGTTTGAACATTCACCAATTTCAAATGTAGAATTTTTGAATAACTTTGTTCTGTCAATTGGTGGTTCAAACTCAATCACTTTCTCTTTCTGTTTACGAGAAACTCCCTGTTTTGATGGTATTGCCTTAGAACAATCTCTGGCAATATATCCAACACTGTTGCATTGGAAACAGGTTCTCGTATCTTTCCTCTATCCAGCAAACTTCATCTCTTCTTGCTTTTTTGCAAGGAACTCACTGTTTGACTGCCTCCAGAATTCTTTCTTTTCTTCCTCATCTGCTGAGGTACCTGAAACAAATGTCATCTTTGATTTAAAATCACGAACATATTTTTCATTTTTCTGTTTTTCTGTTGGATTAAATCCAAGACCTTTCTTTTTGAAATTACGGTTTTGGTTTGGTTTCTTTTGACAACCAGAACCAGAACTGTAACCCTTTTTCTTGTTTAAACGTTGTTGAACTCTTGAGGTGTATTTTTTAGGTTTTCCGTTAAGATTTAAATCTTTTATTTCAGAAATATTAATTTCTGTTAATTTGAAAACCTTTTTTATCAGTTCATTTTTGACACCTCTTATTGGAAATTCCTCATCAAAATATAATTTGTCAGAATCATTCAAAGTATATGCAACTTTAAATGTTTCGTCATTCAAATTAGATTTTGATAACAGGAATTCATTACTGTAAACTCTTTTGCCCTATTTTTCTGTTTCACCCGGAGTGTTGTACTCAGACTTTGACTCTGACATCGACTCCGACTTTGACTCGAACTTTGACTCCTCAGTTTCATCGTTATCTAACACATGATCCACCACTTTCTTCATCAATTGAGATTGTTGATCAGTGTCAGACGGTGTAAAAACGACATCTATATTTTCTGGCAAATTGACTGAGGACTCCGACTCCCACTGTAAGTTTGTAGCCTTTTTTACTCTTTCATCATTTGGATTTCTGGGCAAATATCCATTTTCTAGTGGGGGTGGACACTTGTTGTAAACGACATCTTGTTTCTTACCAGAATCCTTTTTGTCAGTCTTCTTCTTTGTGTCACTCTTCTTGTCAGTCTTCTTCTCAGGAGTCTTTCCTTCAGCAACTTTTCCAGCATCTTTTTCTTTAGTTACTTCATCCTCTTCAAATGCCTTCATGCCTTCAACAGTCGGATAAATCCTGTCAATGACATAAGAAGTACATGAGTAACTTTTCAACAAACGATTAACTCTTTCAGTTTCAATTCTTTGTAACTCTAGTTTCTGTTCAAGAACAGCACATTTCTCGATGTAGTTGTTCACCACTTTCTGTTTGATCATGAATGCACCCTGAAGTGTCTTCATTGCAGTTGCTTGCTCTTCACTTGTATGATTGTATTGATTCATAGCTTTGTTCAGGACATCATAAGATTCCTTCAAACTGTTCAAGTTATAAATCAATGTGTTGTTCTGCTTCTTTATAGCTTCACAAGTGTCACACTTCACATGAATCTTTTTAGCATCAACTTCTTCATCAACTTTGAACTTTGGAACTTCAACCTTTACTTTCCTTTTGATCACTGGAACTTCTTCATCGTCACTGCTAACTGGTGTTTTGATCTTTTTCTTTTTCGCTTTCTCATCTTCACTGTCACTTTCAGCCATCATTTTCAAATGATCTGCCATTTTCTTTGACCAATACTCATGATCATCATCACTATCTTCTTCAATCCTAGCAACAAAAGCTGTGTGAACAGAAACTTGATCAGGAACATAATCATCCCATGTGAAATTTTCCCAGCTAAAACCTTCAGGTAATCTTTCATCATCTTGATCTATTATCAAGGCACTACCATCATTTCTCTTCAAATAATCTTGATTAACCACACAAGCTCTCTTTCCAGAATCTTCAATCACATTCCTTCCGTGTGCAGTTTGTGCCTGATGTTGTTCTTGTTGAGGTGGTTGTTGAGCAACTTGATGATAGATGGCCTTTCGATAGTAATCATTGTTGTTGTTGAAAGGATTCTGAGCTCCACTTGCTTCACGATTGGTGCACTCTCTCTTGAAGTGACCTTTCTCCCTGCAACGAAAACAAGTGACTTTAGATTTATCAAAACCCAAAGTAGAAATATTAGCCTCACGAAGATCATTTCTTCCTGTGATCTGTTTGAATTTCTCAGCTCTCCTCAACACACTGGCCAAACACCATTTTATATCCATTAGCTCCATCTCTTCAGCATCTATTTGATCGTAATCCTCTTTTGTAAGCATTGGATTCCCGATCTTTCCGGCCACAAAACTACTATAAGATTCCAACACCATTCCTAACAAAGACATGTGATTTTTGGCAACTTCCTCGGAATAATCTTGATCATTCTCAAGATTTAGTACAATGTTACACTGAAGTTTTCTCCCATTTTTTGTTGCTGAGATATTTGGATCGAATGATGGAAATGATGAGAAACTATTACTGCTGCTTGATCCTTTAGATGAGCTTCCTGATGAATTCTTGGCGTTGTAAGCAGTTTCCACTTTTGGCGAAAAATTTGTGGTTTTCTCATTCACCCCTGCTTTGTAATACAATCCAATATCCTGTTCACCATCGAAATCTTTCATCCGAACAATCTTCCTTTGCTCCATCTCTTGAGCTTCCAAGTTTTCAATGAACTTACTCAGAGTGAGTGTATTGAATCCTTTCTTGTTTCTGAGCATCATCAGATATGTACCCCATGTCTCGTGTGGTAAAGTATCAGCAAGCTTCTCGATCAACTCTTCATTGTCTTTCTCGATGCTCAATCTCTTCATGTTAGCTAGCAAATTGCAGTATCTTTCAATAATTTGCCTTGTGCTTTCATTCTTCAACCCACGAAACAGATCGAACTCTTTCTTCAAAAGTGATTTCTTGTTCTTAACCATCTCTTGACTTGCATGAAACTTCGATTTTAAGGCTTTCCAGATAGAATAAGAAGTTCCATTATGTTGCAATAACACTAAGATATCTTCCTTCACAGCTTGTTGTAGAAGACTTAGCATCATTTTCTCATCTTTGTATTTCTTTCTAGCATCGGCACTTAAATCTTTAATTGGAACAACCTCTTCATCATCATTTGTCGGTCGAATGTATTTCGTCTCGGCACATTCCCAAGCATCAAGATAGTTTGCTTGTACCCAATTCTCGAAACGACCTTCCCAACCCTTATATTCTTCGATATTCATTAGTTTGGGCGGTTTTTGCATTGTCCCCGTTTCCTTTTCCAACATAGTATTTTGTGCCAAAGTGATTTGGGTTACTGGGGTAGCGAATGCGTTGTAAAAATCTTCGTCCATGTTTCAGATTTTCTAAGTTCACAAAACACAAACTTTCTTGTCTCAAAAATACTGGTCTCAAATAAGCTGTATCACCTTGTAAAACACCTGCAGACAAACAAACAAACAGTTTAAACGAACTGAATACGTAAAAGTGTGTATTGATGAAATCAATCTAAGACTCGTGTCGAAGATTTGCGGACTGGCTAAGCTCCAAATCGTGCAAACTGAGTGAATGGGCCGATAAAAATTGATTCAATTGGGACGAACTCAACTTTGTGTATCTGGCACTAATCCAAGTCACATGGGCCAGTGAAATGGACCTGACAACACTTTTAACACGTCTCGATGAAATCAAGCAATTAATTGGTCAACACTTACTGATTGGACCAACATAAGCTCATGTTCAATTGGACCTCTAAAATAAATGTCAGACAACAATATTAGTCAACATTCACATGGGCTTTTATACAATTTCTGACAACTTTAATTGTTTAACACAACTGATTGGGCCGTCAAATCCACTAAACCAACATTATTGATAGAACCGATTTAAAGTGTGTTGTACTTCACTGTGATTGGGCCGATGTTTTTTTTTATTATCAGATCACATGCAATTTCTAAACATGAGCCGACAACTAAAATACCAATTGATTGCTAATTGATTTGGAGCGGAATCACAACAACAATTTGGAGCGAAATCAAAACTGAAATTTCGAGCGGAATCTCAGTTCAATTTGGAGCGGAATCAATCAGAAACTTTCGAGCTGAATCACAGATTAATTTGGAGCGGAATCAACCAGAAACTTTTAATCTGAATCACATATTCGAGCGGAATCAACTGATATCTCAACCTGAATCACGATTATGAGCGGAATCAAGACCTATTTCCGAGCAGAATCACTGGTGACGTCATCATTCTTTCAAGTGATTTCAAGCTGAATCACTAAAAATGTAAGTTTTAGATCGAATTTGGACATGAAACTTCTAAGGCTTTATTAATACAACATTCCGAGCAATGTGTGAAAATCTGAGCCAATTCTGACCGTGAAATGATGTTCAGATTGAAAAGAAAGTGTAAAAGATGTAGAAAAGCATAATACGCAGCTGAATAGGCAAGAGCTCTTCCTCCTGAGCTCTGATACCACTTGTAGGATCGTATTCGGACCCAAACGAGTCTATCAGAAGAGCTTTTCTTGATTTGAACGGCGGAAACAGACAAATCAAGTTCAATTCAGCAAGTATACTCTTTAAACTGTCGATTTGTATTGATTGAACGACTTTTACAGCGACTCGACACTTCGGCAGCACTTTGTTGCAAACCGGAAGACTAACTTCTGATTTAGCTCCAAATGACCCTATATATAGGGTTCTGATTTAGCTCGAAATGACAATGTGTCATTTCGAGCGGAATCAGACTTTACAACTTCGAGCGGAATCAGGATTTTATATGTGATTTAGCTCGAATGACAAGGTGTCATTTCGAGCGGAATCAGGATTTTATGTGATTTAGCTCGAAATGACAAGGTGTCATTTCGAGCGGAATCACTCCTAAAAATCACTATCTCGTTTTTTCATGCCCTGAACTAATACATTCTATACAAGACTCGATACAAGACGTAGACGACAGACGGATGCACCAACATATAGAATCTTCTATCTGAAAATCATTAAATTGTTCTTCGATACTTTGAATTTCTTGATCTGTAATAACATTTATATTTAGTTTTGATATTTTTGAATAAAAATCTTGTAACATATCTTGTTGTTTGTTTAGACGTATTGGGATATCTATACTATATGGTTTAAATATTGGATTTTCTATATTTTCAGTTATTATTTTAGTATTTGAAGTACTAGGTTGATCTGAATTATTTTTATTATTAGTTTCTATCCTCTCTAATTGTTCTCCTATGGTAGTTAATTTTTCATTGGTATAATTATTTTGAAAGATAATTGTCTTTACATTTTTATCTATATCTTCCTTTATGTTTGCCAAAGGCTTTGCAATATAATCTTTATTTTCAGTTTTTATTTTTATATCCGTATGTGGAGGATGTATACTAGTAATATCTTCATTTTTATCTATAATTGTATAGGTTTTGATTATAGTATTACTAACAGATATATTTTCAAAAAATGGATATTTAATTTTATTTTCTATACAGTAAAGAGGGAACCAGGAGAAAAATGGAATATTTTCATCATTTTCACACATATATAAACGCCAATCAATCTCATGTAAAAATCTTTCATCTTCATTAAATGTAGAAAAATACCATATTAAATTTTTATTATTATGTTCATTGAACATTTCATCTTTTAAATATTTTAACATTTCTTTATCCATAATTAACAAGTTGTGTTTGAAATCTTTTCTATAAGTTTTGCTCTATAATTATTTTCTTCTCTTAATCGTTTTTCTAAAAATAATTGATATTGACAAGGATGGTACAGGTCAGATGGAAGCATATTGCATGAATTATAATCAATTTTTAAATCTTCTATCATTTCCCTTAAATATTTTATTCTTCTATTGCAATTTTTCAAAAACCAAATATTGTAATTTCTTCGAGCTTGAATTTTTGAATCACTCATTGTATATCTTCATAATTTTCCATATCAGACTTAGTTGGGACATAAGTATTATTATCACTATCATTTTCTTCATATAGTGGTCTTGGGATAGTATTTGAAAAATCAACACCTTTCATTTTCATTGATAAACTTCTTCTAAATAGACTTTCATCTAAAGTATTTCTAGAAGTACTTGCTCCTATAGAATTTCTTGGTAATATATTACTAAAAGAAATATCTATCGAACCATCGGAATGTTCTACTATGCTAGATGTTTGATTTTCTATCTCTATTGGTTTTGGCGGATTTATATCTTGTAAATTCAATGTTAATGATTGAGTTATTTCATTCCATTTTATTTTTTTAGGTGTTCTTATCTTTGTATGCATGGTATTTGCTTCAAAAATAATAGTTTCATCTTGTGAGGATACTAATCTTGTTTTAGGTTCTATAGTGGTAGTCATAGTTTTATAATATATCCTATATATAACTACTGCATCATTAGTTTTTTCTTTGAATTCTAAGTTTTTGGTTTTAATTGTTAATGTTAAAGTATCTAAAATATTTGGATCAAATAAACCAATTGAAAAGTTTAGGTAGTAATTAAAGTAAATAGGACCATTTGAAATATTAGACTCAGCCATAGCTAGCAAAGAATTATTAAAATTTGTATGTCTTGCATCTCTTAGAATTAGTAAAACAAGAGCATCAATTCCTAATCTGAACACAGGTTTAATGGCGACTTGTACTAATCCTATATGTAGAAATTTATATAATTTTCTATGTCTTTTAATAGCTTCTACTGATAATAATTGCATGTTTTGATACTCTTTATTAATAGGTATGGTTTGTTCATGAGTTTTTACAAAATAATCTTGCAAAAAATCAAAAGTACCAATTTTGTAAATAGTTTTAACATCTTGTTTTGGTATACTCCAATTTAAAAGATTATTTTCAATTTGAGAAATATTAATTTCAACAGAATTCACATGTAAGGAGTTCATGTTTAAGTCTTCTTCATCATTATCATTAGTATTTGAGCTATAATCTCGTTTAGAAAAGAATTTTGATAACTGATTCTTTATAGTTATTAGACTTTAAATTTTTAAAGTAGAGCTTATACTGAGGGAACACCCCCATATTGTCGTGGTCCGGCTGCCCATTTTTAATATTCTTTTGGGCATAATGCTAATCCAACCGACAATCGACAGGGCTTACCAACACAGTTCTACCCCCCTTTACAAATTCAGGGCTAACAATCATAATAAATTAGTTATTAAAACAGTTTCTAACCAGAGACATGGCTCTGATACCAAAACGGTTTAGGATCGTTTGATATGAATATATATATGTATACGTATATATATACAAGAACCGCGAGAACCAATGTGAACACAACCAAAAATACCTAAAATAACTAAAAAACACACAAAAAAACAAATTTTTTTTATAAAAAATCGCTATATTTCGTTACCAAAATTTTTTTTAAGTTTTTTTAAAAATAATAAAATTTTTTGGCTACTAAAAGTAGCGATTTTAATGTAAAAAATATTTAAAAAAAAAATAAAATTTGTGTGTGTGTGTGTGTGTGTTTTTAGGTTTTTTAGAGGTTAAGTTTTTAGCATTTTAGCTTGGGTGGGGTGGAGGGTGGGGGGTTTAGGTTTTTAGGGGGTGGGGGAGGGGGGTTTAGGTTTTGGGGGTGGGGGGTTAGGTTTTATTTAGGTTTTTTTTAGGCGTTTAGTTTTTAGCATTTAGCTTGGGGGGTTGGGTTTTTTTTTTTAGGGGGGGGGGGGGGTTAGGTTTTGGGGGGTGGGTGAGGGTTAGGTATTTTTAGGTATTTTTTGTTGTGTTCACATTGGTTCTCGCAATAAGGGTGGTTCTCGCATGAACCTTACCCTATATATATATATATATATAGGTAAGGTTCATGCGAGAACCACCCTTATTGCGAGAACCGCGAGAACCAATGTCAACACAAAAATAAATCTAAAAAAATCAAAAAAGCACTAAAAAAAATATTTTTTTTTATATTTTTTTTAAATCGCTATATTTCGTTAGCATAAAAAAACTTTTTTTTTTCGAGTAACAGTTATCCATGCACATGTGCATATGTATCATTACGTCGACAAATTCGGTAATACGTTATCAGAAATATACAATTGCACTTTAATTTACAATACCATCTGTAATACACTACTTTTTACATTACCAATATTCAAAATGCACATGTGCATCATTAGGTATAACCATGATATAACATGTTTTGATACAAAAAGTTTGTGATTTTGAATGGAGAAGTAGGCCCATATAAATGTTTTTTGGTTAGTTATATCTAGTGGTTGATGGTTTGGCTATAGTTGTTACTTTATGATGTAATATGATGATTGGATGGTACAAATGGTGTTGATATACATGTAATAAACTCAAAATATTGGTAACGGTATTGTATTATGGATGGTAGGAGGTAATGATATTGTATTATGGATGGTAGGAGGTAATGGTAGTGTATTATGGATGGTATGATATATGAAAGGGAAAGTGTATTCAAAGTAGTGTACCAAAACACCTTATTTCATGTTGATACATATAGATGCACATGTGCATTTCTAATATTTGTAATGTAGAAAGTAGTGTATTACATATGATAGTGTATATGAAACTGCAATTGTCTAATATTTGTAATGAGTTACGAAATTTGTCAAACAAATGATACATATGCACATGTGCATGTTTGTGTATTATGGATGAAATGATAGATGAAAGAGAAAGTGTATTCAAAGTAGTGTACCAAGACACCTTATTTCATGTTGATACATATAGATGCACATGTGCATTTCTAATATTGTTAACGTAAAAAGTAGTGTATTACACATGGTAGTGTAAATGAAAGTGCAATTGACTAATATTTGTAATGAATTACGGAATTTGACAAAGAAATGATACATATGCACATGTGCATGGATAACTGTTACTTGAATTTTTATTTTATTTTTTGAAATTTTTTTTATTAACAAAATATAGCGATTTTTCCAAAAAAAAAATAGTAAAAAAATAAAAAAAAAAATTTTGGGTGTTTTTCAGATTTTTTTTAGGAATTACTGTTTGTGTTCACACTGGTTCCCGCGGTTCTCGCAATAAATGGTGGTTCCTAACGGATCCTTCTCCTATATATATATATAGGGTAGGGTTCATGCGAGAACTGCCCACCCCCCACTCAAGCTAAATGTTAAAAACTAAACCCTCAAAAAACCTAAAAAATCTAAAAAACACAAAAAAAAATTAAAAATTTTTATGTTTAAATCGCTACTTTTAGTAGCCAAAAAAGAAAATTTTAAAAGAAAAAATAATTAATAACGAAAACAAGCGATTTTTCAATAAAAAATATTTAAGAAAAAAATTTTATTTGTTTTTTAGCTTTTTTTTATGTATTTTTGGTTGTGTTCACATTGGTTCTCGCGGTTCTCGCAATACGAGAACAAATGTGGACACAACCAAAACTACTTAAACAACTTACAAAACACACAATTTTTTTTTATTTTTTCTTTAAAAATCGCCACTTTTTATTTATAAAAAAAATATTTTTTTTTGTAAAAAGTCGCGATTTAACTGTTAAAAATAAACATTTTTATCATTTAGTTTTGTGGTTTAGCTTTAGGGTTTAGTTTTTAGCGGTTAGCTTCGTTGGGGGATTTAGGTTTTTGGGGGTTGGAGGGTTAGTTTTTTTTATTTTGTTATTTATTAATTTTATATTTTTGGGTGGGGGAAGGGGGTTTTAGGTTTTTTGGGGGTTATTGGTGGGGTATGGTTTTTTTTTCTTAAGGTGGGGGAGGGGTGGTGGTGGGTGTTTAGGTATTTGGGTGGTGGTGGTGTGCGTTTATTTTGGTTGTGTTCACATTGGTTCTCATGGTTCTCGCGATAAGAGGGGTTCTCGCATGAACCCTAGCCTATATATATTTATATAGACTAAATTGTATAAATCAACCTTTATGTTATACCTAAACTGCACTTTATACATTTCATTATGAAATCAGCAAAACCCAACCTTTATGTTCATGTTTTGTTACATTCCATAACCTTTACAACTAACGCCGTCCAAAAACTCAGTTAAGTTACCTCACATGCTTTGCATGTGAGAGCTTTTTAGTCATTTTACTTCTTTTAAAATTAGTTTTTAAATAAACTACAAATGGTAAGTATTCTATAAATGGTGGATCGAGAATCGATCTGAACGAGTCTTCAGAAGAGCTCTAAACTGATTCAAAGGCGGAATTCAATGAATCAGAGTTTGTTTCAGCTTGATATTCACTAATAACTGTCTCTTATATTGATTATAACGTGATTACAGACTTGGAGACACTTCGGCAGAGCTTCGCTACCGGAATCCAAAAGTTACAAATGAAAAACTCAAGTCACATATTTATACTATTTCCAGTTCGTTTGAACAGGTATTTCCAGTTCGTTTGAACAGTCCACTTCGTTTGAATTGTCCACTTCGTTTGAACAGTCCACTTCGTTTGAGCTGTCCACTTCGTTTGAACTGGCTTGTTCACCTTTGTTTCCTGTTTAACTCGAACTGCGTGACTTGATCTTTCATTACTAATCTAAGACTCGAACGAAGATGAAGTCGACAGACAACTGCACTAACAGACTCCCCCTTGAATGTTGACGGAATCTTCAGTGAGAGTCTTCAACATGACGACTCTTCAATCTTGATCGATCTCCTTTTTTTCTTAGCATGGACCAGGATCTTCTCTTTGGCTCTAACCTCGTCAGACTCCCCCTCTCATCATGATTGGATCGCTGTCTGGAATTAGCTATCACCTAGAGATCACATCTTGGCTTTAATTCTGTTCAGCTCAACTCCTGCACACATTTTCTCACCACCACATAAGTTTTTACTTAAAAACAATAAGAAAAAACTTACTGAAAAAGTTACATCAAGTTCAAATTAATGATCTCGATTAACTAATCAAACTTCTTTCTCAAAATAAATTTCTCAAATCAATACACACACTCCCAAACTAGTTCATCATGTTCAGCACTTGAAATTTTGAATATCAGCTATTCAACATCAGTTGTCGAAAATCTTTTTGTATTTTATCAAAATTTTATGCTAAAACACACTAAAATCTTTTTGGTTTTTTTTTAATGAAATGAAATACAGTAAAGAAATATTTACAGACAATATTTTTGTGAGTTTGTGTAAGAGGATCATATCAGTTTATGAGACAAATCACTAACACCGTTAAGCTTCATTTCATTTTAAGTTCTAAACGATTCACTTAGATTGTCAGTATACTGGTCCACTTAAATTTTCACACAAAGTTCAACTGCTTCGAGATACGATATTAATGTCTTAAGCACTTAAACTTAATCATGTGTCCCACCTCAGAATATACTCTTGTATCCAGATCCCAATATTCAGTCTTACAGGTAATTATGACACAAATGATATCTGTACATAAATTAGGTAATGCGAGGGCTGAGGGATCTCAGGTCGATACTTCCGTATACGCAGAGAGATATCAGCTTCGACTTTATGGTATGTCCCCTTTAGAGGATCTTTTAGCTACAACAGCAGCGACTATCAATTTTATTGTTTCATCAGCATGCTGAGGGTTTATGCTATGTTTCAAGCATTTGTGGAAAGTATTATCCAAGGACTAGGTCAGAACTACCGTTCAGCAGAAGTCCCGGAATAATACCCCAGACATCATTGAGTATAAAAACCTAGTATATCAGATTATGAGACCTTTCAAACAAGATTTCGGGGGTTACCTATATATCCGAGAGATGTTTCCCCACAATATAAGCAAGTTTGAAATTTAGATTTATATCTCGTCACAATCTACTAAATGTGCAAAAACCTACTGGCACATCATCAGTGAGACCGTTTATCACTTTTAACTTTCCAATTCTTTAGCATGTTGTGATCGTCCACTGATGTACTATCATTTCCTCTTTTATACAACAAAACTCATTTTTGATTTTATCATGTTTTTGTCTTTTTCAAATTTTCAAATGTTTTTGGATTTTCTAAAAATTCTTACTCCCCCTAAAATGCAAACACATTTTAGGAAATTTGAAAACAAACTGTACAATAAAATGACAACCAATATCGAATCACCTCAATTCGCCATTCACTTGGCATAAACAATCAGAACTCCCCCTGACAACAAAACATTTTCCCATAGTGATTTCAAAACACTTAAGTTTATTTTAATCAAAATGGTTTTTTCGGAAAATTAGTTTTGTAAGTCATTTCTCAAACATGGGGATCATTCATCACCTTGTTCTTCTTCAATCACTTGTAAAAATTTAACATTTACCAACTTTTCAATACAATCACTCATAGAAAATCAAGTACAACTTAATGTCCCTGATTTACCACTTGTAAGTCAAAATATCACTTTCGTGAATTTCTCAAGAAAGATGCCGATTCATGTTCCACGCTTACCAACCTGGGAACTCCGGCAAGTCAGGTTTTTCTATTTAAACAGACTCACCCAAGCCTGACTGTCCTTGGGTGCTTTTAAATTCTTGTTCAACAATGGTGGAAAATTTGCATCATCCATTGTTAGACCAGAATTTTCAACTTTTACCTCAACAAATGGCTCTTATGGTTTTACCATACCAGAATCATTGCCTGAATGTGGCTTGTCTGGCTTTGATGACCCAGATTCATCGCCGACATGTGGCTCCTTTGTTTCCACAGAAACAGATTCATTGCCAGCAACTTTCTTTTTCATCTTTCTCTCTTTCGTCCTCAGATTTGTATCTGATGAATGCGTTTTGCTTGACTTGTCATTCTTTGGAGAGCAAAACGATTTATCAGAACTTTTATATGTTTTACCAGTTGTATCCGAGGACAAAATCCTTTCGAGATACTCTCTCGCTTTCTTCCTCTTCTTCCTCAGTCTGTCTTTCTGCCCCTGTGAAAGCTTTACTTTCTTTTCTTCCACTTTCTGTTCTTTGGGCTTGACATTGACTGGTTTCTTTGCCACTTTCTGAGATTCAGCCCTCGATCTTCCCTTTGATCTCATTGGGCAATCTCTGGCAATGTGTCCTTTGATATTGCATTCAAAGCATCTTCTCGTCTCATAACTCCAACTCTGGCAGTTAATAGCAATGTGTCCTTGATAACCACATCGGTAACACACTCTGTTATCGTACCAATCACCATTTTCAGTCCAAACATTCAGATCATAACACTGTTTGGCTTGGTGATAATCCTTGCTCCTCTTGTTTGCTGGATTTGACTTTTGAGCACTGTGGTCCGACCTGCACCACTTATTACCAACAATTTTTGAGTTTTCATTTTTTTTTTTTGTGGTTTTTGATTGCGATTGGATGATCGATCTGATGAGCTGTTATTCTCTTTTTGAACATTTTTCAAATTTTTAATTTTTTGTTTCTGTTCCACTTTCTTCTTCAAAGGTTTTTGCTTAGAGCATTCTCCCTTTTCGGTTGATTGTGGAACAGTTTCTTGAAATTTTTCTTTTAACTTCAAAAATAAATTCTTTTTCTTCATTTTTTCATTTTCATCATCAGATTTTTCATCGCAATCTTCAACTTTGACTTTGTCAAAGTTTGTGACATTGTCACTTATTGGATCAGAATTTAAAGATTTTGGACAAGGAATAGTTGAAGTATTCACAAACACCTTCAACTTTTGTTCCCATTCCTTGATTTTCTTTTGAGCACACTCAGCTTCCTTTTCAAGTCGAATAATCTTTTCAAGATAAGAATTGATTGCAATTTGTTTTTCAAGATTGTTTTTACCAAATAAATCTCTCTCATCTTCTAAATTTTTTATTTGACTTTGAAAATTTTTCTCAATTTTTACTTTTTCATTTTCCAAATTGTGAATTTGATTTTTCAAAACATTTTCTGTTTTTTTTAGATTTTTGTTTTCTAATGACAAACTCTCAAGATCCTTCAAGAGTTTGTCATTTACAAATGTCAACATCTCACAATTTTTCAGCAAAACAAGAATATGTTTATCATCAACTTTTGTCTCAACCTTTAAAGATGAGATATTTTCAACCTGTTTCTTTTCCTCATGAACACTTTCATCCTTACTCTCTTCTTCTGGTGAATGATCAAAGATAGGTGCGTCTTCTGCAACCTCTTTCTTTGACTCTGATTCAGGATTCACAGATACAAGTTTTTCATATTCTACTTTCTCAATCTTGACATCTGGAATTTGTTCAATCTTGATTTGCTCTTCAGCTGTTGTTGTTTTTTCATCTTTCTCAGATTTGATCTCATCAGTCTCTTTCACTTGACCTGCAAAACACCCATTATTTTTATCAGATGAAATTTTATTTTGAAAATCTTCAAGCTTTTGTATTCCCTCTTCATCGTTGTCACTCTCTTCATCAGACGAGTGATCAAAAATAGGCGCTTTTTCTGCATCCTTTTGAACAGTTTCTGTTTCAGTTTCAATACCGGAAGTTTCGGCAACAATAACAGGAGCAACTTGTCCATTAATAAAGTCATTGAAATCAATACCAAAAAATCTGTAAAACTCTTTATCCATGTTTCGGTGTCAAAAGTTCACAAAATCATATTGATCAAACAAACTAGAAACCCAAACGAAATGAAGTCTCCAAACGAACTGGATTCTTGAAACGAACTAGGCTTCAAACGAACTGAATTTGATGCGAACTTTCAAGCGAACTAGGGTCCAAACGAACTGAGTTCTCTAAACGAACTAGATTCTATGCAAACTAAACTTTCCAAACGAATTGAATTTTTCAAACGAACTGTGAGGCTTTCAAACGGACTGAGGTCACTTCATACGAACTGAACAACTTTTCAAACGATGAGGTCACTTCATACGAACTGAACAACTTTTCAAACGAACTGAGGTCACTTCATACGAACTGAACAACTTTTCAAACGAACTGAGCTTCTCTTCGTTTGAAAACTCAAACGAACTGGATTTTTCAAACGAACTGACCTTCACTTCGTGCGAACTGGAGGCTTTATTTCAAACGAACTGGATCTTTTCATACGAACTGAAATCCAATTTCAAACGAAGTGAAGCATTTTTTACCAATCTGATGAGTTTTTGCCAAAAATGATATCCAAGGCTTGTTCTACAACAAATTCCGATCCCAAAGATGTATAAAATGTTCAAAAACGTCCACTGAATTGCTGTAGATCTGAGTTCAAAGTTTTGGTTCGTGTGAACTGGACACACCTTCAAACGAACTGATCGTTTTTTATCAAATTGATTGAGTTTTACTTTGAATTTAAGCCGGAAACTTTTACAGATTGATTAAAACATAATTTCGCTTGTTATAAGCAAAAATCAGTTCATTTTATCTGAAAAATCTCGTTAAATTTTTTTAAAAAATGTGACAGAATGAAGTAGAAAACAGAATTCTTAATGAAATCGAGCTGAAATTACAAGAGCTCTTCCTTCTGAGCTCTGATACCACTTGTTGGATCGAGAATCGATCTGAATGAGTCTTCAGAAGAGCTCTAAACTGATTCAAAGGCGGAATTCAATGAATCAGAGTTTGTTTCAGCTTGATATTCACTAATAACTGTCTCTTATATTGATTATAACCTGATTACAGACTTGGAGACACTTCGGCAGAGCTTCGCTACCGGAATCCAAAAGTTACAAATGAAAAACTCAAGTCACATATTTATACTATTTCCAGTTCGTTTGAACAGGCATTTCCAGTTCGTTTGAACAGTCCACTTCGTTTGAATTGTCCACTTCGTTTGAACAGTCCACTTCGTTTGAGCTGTCCACTTCGTTTGAACTGGCTTGTTCACCTTTGTTTCCTGTTTAACTCGAACTGCGTGACTTGATCTTTCATTACTAATCTAAGACTCGAACGAAGATGAAGTCGACAGACAACTGCACTAACAATAAATAAGGGAACATATTGCAATTTATTTAAAAAACAAACTGTCTGTACTACTTCATCCCCTCCGTTTTTCTGATGACTAGATTCTGGCCAACTATCCGACATCCCGACGACTTTCAAAACTGTCCCAGTCTCATCCGATTCACCCAAGTTAATCGCTCGATCATCATTCTGCTAAATCCCGAGTCTAACTAATCCTTTATTTCATCAGAAATCAACTCTAGTTCGAATCCGGCGGTTTCTCTGACATTCCAGCATCTTGTTTCGGTTACAGTTTGACCATTTAAGCTCGCTCGCATAACTGGTAGAGAGATTGTTAATTTCGGTGGTGAAGAGGGTTGCAGGTAGAGATATTGTTTGTGTGTTGTAGGTAGAGAGTTTGGGGTTGGTTCGGACATGGAATGGAGGTCTTTCGGTTGGTGTTAATGGTGGAGAACTACCACAGGCGGCAGGAGAAGGGCAAGGGTTGTGGTGTTTGGTGGTTATGGTGTTGAAGGGAGGGCACTGAAGCTACAGATCGCGAATAAACGGATTCAATTGAGGATGACACATCGGAGAAGATGATGAAACTAAAAACAAAAACAATAGTGTCAACATGATATTTGATTTTAGTGATGACGCCATTATCAATCAACAATGATGATTCGATTATTAATATTGTTGTTGTTCGTTTGATTTTGTACGTGATCTATCTATTTGATTCATCAAAACTGGGGCAAATTCGCCCTATTTTTTTCTTTGTGTGTGTGTGAGAGTCTCTGCGAGACAATGTGATAATGTAAGAAGGTTAAGGTGATGATGATTAGATAAATTCAATTCAAACCAGGAGATGTGTTTTGATTAATGTAATTGGGTTTTTGGGTATATGGATGCAGAGAAGATGATGAGATATTGAAGTTGCAGACAACAAGAAGATGATGGAGATGGAGGGGCCACATTGATTTAATTTAGTAATAAAAAGACAAAGTTAAAGTGACCATAATACCCTCACATGTGTTGCATGTGAGGGTAGTTAACAAGAAAAACAAACGATGTTAGTGGTAAACGTTGACCATGTTGCAAAATATGAACATAAAGTTTGGTTTTTGCCAATTTCATAGTGAAAGGTATAAAGTGTAGTTTAGGTATAAGATAAAGGTTGATTTTTGCAATCTTGTCATATATATATATATATATACATTAACGGAATTTCTTTTAATCCTTGTCGTTTGTGGGACTTGAACCCAAGGTCTCATCCTCCTAAACCCAAGTGTTTAAAGGTTTTGTCTTTACCAATAAACCACCACGTCATTAATAGATAAAAAAACAACATTTATTATTATAGTTTTCTTTATAATTAATCAATTTCTAATACCCTTTTGTGCCACATAAACACATTTTTCTTTCACAATTCGCACCACACGGAGGTAATTACTGCTTTAATTATTATTTTATTTATTTAATATTTTAGTTTGTAATTACACATTATAAATAAACTAAAAAATAAACAAAAAAGACATTTCTTTTAAAATCAAACTATAAAGTTTGGCATAGGTTGTGCTTGGGTAAAGATTTCGGTGGCTGACTGTTTGGGATGTTTGGCATAAGTTGTGTTCCAGAACCCAATTATCGCACCCCAACTGATAGCGGAAATATCAGAGTGAGACGAAAATGAGATTCCAAGAGACTTCATAACGACTAAACGTGACAAGTATTAAAAAGTAGATTTTCATTTCATTGCTAACGGTTCAAGTACATGATTCGGAAACAAAAGTACAACAAGTAACGCATGACTAATCTAATAAACATAAATTAAAGTTTGGTTCGTTTCTAGTCCTTCCTACTAGATTCTTTTCAAAGCGCCACGATCACAATCCTGCAATAAATAGTAAAGTAACATGTCAATACATAAAGTACTGGCGAGCATACAAGTTTAACTGTACTAGCATAAGTATAAAGAGTTTAACGAAATCCATATGGAAATAACGTATACTAAGGCATAACATACATAATCTAGCATGGTACTCATACTTGTCAACCCAAAGTTTTAACATGCAAGAATTCCTAAGTATAAACGTTTAGCATGTATAATGGATTCGATTGTATGAATAAAGTATTTGAATATAAGTGTTTATGTGAATTTTTGTATAATATATATAATGCACCCAAAAGTGATAAAACAGAAAAAAAAAAAAAAAAAAAAAAAAAAAAAAAAAAAAGGGGGTCATGTATACTCACAGTTTTGCAAAGCTTTCCGACTATTCGCGAATTGATGAGTTGTTGAGAATGGGGAAACGAAGGTGTATGGGTATTCGGAGTTTATGGAGTGTTTGGATTCGGGATTTAGAATTAAGTGTAAAAGTATATGTATGCGAAATTATATCTTGTCTTAAACACTCGTTTTAACACTAAGTTTTATGTAATTTCATGGGTCCTAACTTGGCCATTAGAATCATAAACGGGGAATAAAAGACAAAGATAATATAGTCTAAGTTCATAACATCTAACCATAATTCAGTTAGTATTATAAATTCGGCTAAATATATATGTTATATATTATAAGTTATGTAATATAGTCCATCATATAAATCATAGAATTCATGTGAGTCAAGCATGGAGGTATGTGTGATAACCCGCACTTTCAGGTAAACACCATTTCCTTACTCTGTCTAATCCCAGCTAAACTCAAAACACCCGTCCGTGTTATTTTCTTTCACGAATGGCGATTATGTTTTTTTATATATATTTAATAATAATAATAACAATTATAATGAAAATAACAATACTTGGGATAATTTTAGAGCAAGTTGTATATTCTTGATAGTTGAGGGGTGCTTATGAAAGTTAGGATTCAAACAATTATATTTAATGAACTACCCAACCCACAACCCATCGTCCCCCACACCAAACCCAAAAGAAAACGTAAAGGTCGGCTGAACATCGCACACCGCCATCTTCCCCCTACTCTACGACGCCTGTCGACGACGGAACAACCACCCAAGGCCACCGCAAACGGTAAGTGCACTTCGTAGCCTCTTATTAAAGTTCCGTTGTCTCGGTTTCGTCTCGGTTTCGTTTCCACCTCGACTTAATGTCTTGAAAGAATTAGTTTTTTTACATGAAAGTGTTGTGAGTACTGTGTGCATTAGATATGTTATAACATACTTTATATGAGCATAGTTATGCGCAGCAAATCGGATGATATAAGAAACTATGATGTGTATGTACGATCATATATATATATACTCATTCTAGCGGCTCCCTATATATATATATATATATATATATATATATATATAGGGGCTGGTTAACGTACAAATGCGCTTATCGTACATTACGTACGCTACAATCTCAGCCGTCAGATCATCTTCCCGCATTGAAAATCGCATGTGAAATTGAATTACCACATGCGAAATTGAATTACCACATGCGAAATTGTTACAAAAAAACAACCTGCTATTTCATCAAAATTATCACATGCGAAATTGAATTACCACATGCGAAATTGTTACAAAAAAACAACCTTCTATTTCATCAAAATTATCACATGCGAAATTGAATTACCACATGCGAAATTGTTACAAAAAAACACCTGCTATTTCATCAAAATTATCACATGCGAAATTATTACCAAAAAAAAAAAACATGCGATTTTCATTGCGGGAAGATGATCTGACGGCTGAGATTGTAGCGTACGTAATGTACGATAAGGGAATTTGTACAGTACCCTTTACCTATATATATATATATATAACAGATTCGGCAGTATATATATATGATCATATCTGTCAACACGTGTGAATTGTGATATAGGAAACTGTGAAGTACATGCTTTATGGTACTTGAATAGGACTATATGAGTTTTCTTATGGAAACTAGAATAGAAGAAACATTTTGTTTGAAGTTGTGATGACTGCTATGGCGAAATTATATGAATAAGCATGATCGGACTGGTTTATACGTGAAGAAAATATTTGAACTACGAATGTTACGGGTATTATCGTATGGGATATGAATATAGGTGTTATACGGTATGAATATTTTCGGTTTTATACGTGCGAGTATATGTAGTTTCGTGTAGTGTATTTATTTACGAAACGTGTTGATGACAGTTATGATCTTATGTGTGTATGCCGGTACGCGAGTTAGGTGATGCCTGGTGTGTAGTAAGAACTGTTACATGTTGACGGGGTGTGGGATCGGATTTGCGGGTCAGATGTGACCGGTTCGGGTTTGTGGGATCACATGAACTTATGTGCGTGTGTAATATGTGTTTACACCGATGGGCATGGTGTGATTAATAAAACATATGTATATACACAGTGTGCATGCATATGAAGGGAATAATTTCATAGATATAAATATATTTAAGTCTAATTATTTAATATTTGTGTATGACTAAATGTGTGGGAAAAGATTTATGGGTGGTCCGTATGTATGATAAATGAGGGGGGGGCGCATAACCAGTTCAATAATGGGTCGATTTTATTTAACATGGGAATTTGTACTGATAAGTAAATATGTGAAGCTATTATGTGAATGACTTGTGTGAATGACATACCAACTGTTATGAGACATCATGATAGCAAGGGTCATTATTGTGACAACCCTCAAAATCTCATTTATTCCGTACAATTCATTAATGATAATTAAAGGCTAATTCTATACACACCCCCCTCCTTTACTGATTACACCCCCCCTTGTGAGAGGAAAACTGTCGGTCCCACGCAGGCCCCACCTGATCGTATGTGAGGGGAGGGGGGTGAGAAAAGTAATTAGGGGGGGTGAGAATAGTAGCACCCTAATTAAAATGCTTGACGACTGTGTGGAATTACTTAACTGCTTTCTGATATCTTTGTTATACTTACATGTATTTGTTAACATACTAGTAGGATACAGAAAAGTTACTAAATAGTCCGGTATGCCTTCCTGAGTGTTAAAAATTAAAAACGTTGCAAAAATATATATGTAGGACGCTTTACGGATTAATTAAGCAGTTTAACGGAACAGTATCCGACCGAACAACCGGACATTACCCGGGACACCAAATATTTGTCAAACACATTGTGTAATCATTTTTGGCTAGTCATGGTCCCCGTGTGCCATAACACCCGCTAGAAATCAATTCACTAACATATAAAATCTAGTCACTTATAATCTAACTATTATTTACCACTTTAGTCACAATGTTATATTAAGACCCCCCCCCCCCCCCCCAACGATTCTAGTCCCTCATAGACCCCACCATATCAAACATCCATACTTCAAATATTTGCTTTGATTATATTGCCATATTTTATTAGATATTACTTATGTAAATAAACAAAATGTGTAAGAAATCTATAAGAAGCATGGTCTTGAGATATTCATCATTCCACCAAGATTCACACTCAACCCTCATCACTCTACTCTCTCTCTTTCGGCTCATCCCAAAACCGAAACCCATCACCACCATCTCCAACATTCATCTTCTCTAACATCAAGTGTCATTCAAAGCTTCAAAGAGTCCATGGAGGTTGCAACTTGAAGGGATTTCAAAGGAGCTTGTTTCAAGTCTTTTCACCATCTTTTTCTTACCAACTTTGCACTAGATTTCATCCCTAGCTATAAGCTAGTAGTAAGCTCTTGTTTAACCTTTGTTCATCTTATTTTATGGCTAACATTGTAGTACGATGCTTATGTTTACAACTAAAATGCAAGAACACTAAAAATATAAACATAAAGGTTATATGAAGTTTACTTGTATATGAAATGCTATTAGTTGATGTTGTCATGGGTATGTTGTTGGTTTAGGGTTGGTTAATACATATATGATGATTGATCGTCGAACTCTTGATAAATCCGTTGTCCGGACATGTGTTGATACAATATAGTAACATTTAAACTATAAAGAACATGCTGAATCACATTTCCAGCCGACTTCATCAGGCTGTAAACAGGCCATAAACTCAACGAAAAACCGATATTTTGAATCTAAACTATGTTATTATGAAATACGGTTCTAATGGCACTGGAATCGTAATTTTTGGACTTCGTTTACTATTTTTAAAGTGTCGATTTGTAACAACAACTTAAGCTGAATTTTGACAGCAATAAATGGGTGTCATACTTTCAGTCATAACCTAAGCTTTGTGATGAATCGGATCATGAAATTTGTACAGTAGATGACAACCGATGCATTTGTAATTACCCCACTGGAATTTCGTAAATCGGACACTCGATGAATTTTTAATAAATTGTTCCGTGGACTGTGGTCAGAAATACATAAATCTGAGTTCAGTCCGGAATATGAATTTTTATAAAATATTGGTAATGAACCGGACCCCAATATTTTTACACAATAAAATATGAAACGTTTAAGACATCCTGTAAAAATTTAGGAATTTTTGGAATAATTTAACTATTTTATTTAAATGTCCGAAAACAGCCGGTTTTGAATATTAATGCTGAATTGACATAAGTTGTGACTTGCGTGTCTAAATGTCGAGTATGCTATCGGTGAATGATCTAACATGTTATATGTGTTACGTACGATATCATATGTTTGTTATGAGTGGGGAATGGATGGGAAGTTTATATGGGCATAAATCGTTAAAGTGTGTACCTGTTATGTGGTCGAAGTAATGTGCAAATAAACCATACGTAGGATACGTGTTATGCATGAGAAACTGATTGTTATCCGTACCTCATTAGGACGTGATTGACCGGCCTTGACTGTTAACTATATTTGAGAATTTAACCGAGCAAACCAAGGTGAGTTCACACTTTTCTACAAAGCATGGTAAATTCCCGGTGGGAATGGGAATGGGTACAGGAATAGGGATTCCTCTTCCTTTGAGGCGTGTTCAGGAATGTAAATTCCTCGTCCTGTTGGGACGTGTTAGACTTACTAGACTAGAACTCTATCAGCGAAGTCCCTCCCTTTTTGTATCGACTTAATCGCCGAGGCTATGGCGAGCGGGTCATTAGTTAATAGCGCTATTAGGTTTAACAAACCTCACACCGTGCCAGTCGGACGGGCGTGTACTAATGGACTATGGCACGTCGGTGGTGATAGAACACCGACGCTAGGGCACAATTGATTTCTTTTGTTAGTAGTCGATATGATAAACGAGTCTGGTAGTTTAAAATACTTGGGTAGCTCCCCACGGCCAAAGTGTCGGGCTGGATAGCCAGGGAAGATGGACAGGGGATGGTTAACTAATAAACGTTTTCGAACTATGGGGTAACCCCCACGGCTGGATAGCCGAATGAGATTAAACTATGTTTTTGGAAACAACTCTAAAATGGACAACCAACCGTGAACTCACTCAACTTTGTTGTTGACTCGTTATTACATGCTTTGCAGGTCATTAGATGCTATGGAGCTTGCATATGGAGGTGGTCGTTGTGGGATGCGAACTGATATGTCCCGTACTTAATGAATAAACTTTATGAACTTATTAAACCTACGTTTTTGACTTTAAACTTATGAACTATGGACTTATGTTTTGAACTTCTGTTTTATGCTTCCGCTGTTAACCTAAAATCGGTTTACTTCCTTTTGGTCACCAATCGTATTGTGTTTGGTTTTATTTACTTAAGTATGTTGTTCAATATGATTGGTGGCTCGATCCTGGTCATGTCACGCCTCCAAGCGGTGATACTCCGCATGGTGGATTTTGGGGGTGTGACAGATTGGTATCAGAGCCATTGGTTATAGTGAACTTGGTTTTTAAAAAGGGAAAGGTTTTTGTAAAAACCAGACTATAACCAGTACAGTGCTCAACGATCCACAACGACGCTACGCTCCACGTGCAAGACTCGACACCATAAGTGGTATGATTTATGTTATATTGTCAGTTAGATAGTTCTCACTGTGCATTAGATAATGTGGTAGTTGCTATTTGAACCTTGTGTGCTTACTCTCTATTGTCGTCCCACACTTACGCACTTTCGCGACACTTTTCTCACTTACGTTACTTCGTTATGAAGATCATGAGCGGACGCGAAGGACGTATCAACCTCACTCAAGCCCAGTTGACGGCTTTGATCAACGAACGAGTTGCTGAGGCACTCGCAGCTGTTCCTGCAGGAGGTATAAGCTGCCATATCAACCCAACTTAGGACGTTTAGATCCTACCTTCACAAACCAACCCTCATGCTTAATTTTGTCCTTTATTCTCGCGTAACAGGTCAACATGCTCAACCTCCTGTGTGCACGTTCAAGACGTTCATGGACTGCCGACCTACCACTTTCAGTGGCGCCGAAGGAGCAGTGGGCCTTCTTCACTGGTTTGAAAAGCTTGAGTCAGTTTTCGAGATGTGCGAATGCCCCGAAGACCGTAGGGTGAAATATGCTACCGAAACACTTGAAGGGGTAGCGCTCACATGGTGGAACGCTCAGGTTCAGCTGCTGGGGTTGGTTGCTGCTAATGCCACCCCATGGAACGGTTTCAAGGAACTGATCAAAGAGGAATACTGTAGTCGGGATGACATCCACAAACTGGAGGTAGAATTTTTCAATCTGAAGATGACGGGGTCTGAGATTGAGGCGTATACCAAGAGGTCGAATGAACTGGCCATCCTGTGCCCTACTATGGTGGACCCTCCCATCAAACGTATTGAGCTTTACCTCAAGGGCCTTGTACCAGAGATTCAAAGTCACGTAACTTCAGCCAACCTGGGTACCATTCAGCAAATTATCAAGTTGGCTCATCGTCTCACCGACCAGGCGGTGGAGCAAAACAGGCTACCCAAACGTATCAGCGCCACGGCTACTTCTGATGCACCTACCGGCAACAAGCGAAAATGGGATGGGAATTCAGGCAAAGGTTCCACTTCAGCTCAGTTCCAGCAGTGAAAGACAGATGAGTACAGGAGCCCCAGTCAGCAGTCTTCTGGGAATCAAGGTCAGGGTGGATACAAGGGAAATCACCCCAAATGTAATCGCTGTAACTTGCACCACAGTGGGCTATGTGGTAAAGGCAACTGTCGTCGATGCAACAAGCCTGGTCACATGGCAAGGGATTGCAGGAGTCAGCATCCGTCGAATCAGAACCGGCAGCAGCAGCAAGCCACACCCAATCAACGCCAGCAGCAGGGCAACAAAGGATGCTTCCAGTGTGGCGCTGAAGGCCACTTTAAGAGAAACTGCCCCCAGCTGAACCAAAACCAGAACAATAACCAAGGAAATGGGAACCACAATGGGAATAACAATGGAGGCAACAATGGAGGCGGCAATGGGGGAAACAATAATGGCAATGGGGTAAGAGGTCGTGCTTTCGTGATTGGTCAGGGTGATGCAAGGAACGATCCCAACGTTGTGATGGGTAAGTTTCTTCTGGATGATTTCTTTGTTACTGTCTTATTTGATTCGGGTGCCGATACCAGTTATGTGTCTCTAAAAGTTAGTCAAATGCTTAAACGTACCCCAACACTTTTGAACACCAAGCACACGGTAGAGCTAGCAAACGGTAAAAGTCTTGAAGCCGCACACGTAGTTAAAGGTTGTAACCTCGTCTTAGCAGGTCAGACCTTCTCTATCGACCTTATTCCTATCACACTTGGTAGTTTCGACGTTGTTATTGGGATGGATTGGTTATCCCATCAGTAAGCGGAAATTCTTTGCAACGAGAAGATTGTCCGCATTCCTCGTTCTGGTAAAGAACCCCTCGTGATTCAAGGCGACAAGAGTGGTGCAGTCGTAGGCATCATCTCTTTCCTAAAGGCCCAGTAGTGTTTGCGTAAAGGCCACACTGCCATTCTGGCACTCGTTACTGACACATCAACAGAAGAGAAGAGAATTGAAGACATTCCTATTGTGCGCAACTTTCCTGATGTATTTCCTGAGGAATTGCCTGGTCTTCCGCCTCACCACCAAGTTGAATTTCAAATCGAGCTAGCTCCTGGAGCAGCACCAGTAGCTCGAGCACCATATCGTCTAACTCCATCAGAACTCGAAGAACTATCCACACAACTACAAGAACTCTTGGAAAAGGGTTTTATACGTCCTAGCTCTTTGTGAAAAAGAAAGATGGTACCTTCAGAATGTGTATTGACTATCGCGAGCTTAACAAGGTGACTGTGAAGAATCGTTATCCTCTTCCACGTATTGACGACTTGTTCGACCAGTTGCAAGGGTCGAGCTATTACTCCAAGATTTATTTGAGATCGGGATACCATCAGTTGAGAGTCCGAGAGGAAGACCTCTCCAAAACAGCATTCAGAACTCGCTACGGCCATTACGAGTTTCTGGTTATGCCTTTCGGGTTGAAAAATGCACCAGCGGTTTTCATGGATCTCATGAACCGAGTATGCAAACCTTACCTGGATAAGTTCGTTATTGTGTTCATCGACGATATCCTGATCTATTCTAAGAGTCAGGAGAAACACGAGCAGCACCTGCGACTTATGCTTGAACTTCTTCGAAAAGAGCAGTTGTATGCCAAGTTTTCGAAATGTGACTTCTGGCTTCGCGAAGTCCACTTTCTAGGCCATGTGGTAAACAAGGATGGAATTCATGTGGATCCATCTAAGGTTGAATCGATCAAGAACTGGCCTGCACCCCGCACACCAACAGAAATCCGCCAATTCTTGGGTTTGGCCAGATATTACAGAAGGTTTATAAAAGATTTCTCCAAGATTGCACAACCTCTCACTTCACTGACTCAGAAGGGTGTCATCTATCGTTGGGGTGATGCACAGGAGTCCGCATTTCAACACCTAAAGGATAGACTTTGTAGCGCGCCTATCCTCTCATTTCCTGAAGGCAGAGATGATTTCGTGGTTTATTGCGACGCTTCCATCCAAGGACTGGGTTGCGTATTGATGCAACGTGACAAGGTCATTGCCTATGCATCGCGCCAACTTAAAGTTCACGAAAGGAACTACACTACACATGACTTGGAGTTGGGAGCAGTTGTTTTCGCACTTAAGATATGGAGACATTACCTGTACGGTACCAAGTGCACCATTTACACCGATCACAGGAGTCTCGAGCATATCTTCAAGCAAAAGGAGTTGAACATGCGTCAACGCCGATGGGTTGAGCTCTTGAATGATTACGAATGCGCTATCAAGTATCATCCGGGCAAAGCCAATGTTGTGGCCGACGCCCTCAGTCGAAAAGATGCTATACCTAAGCGTGTACGTGCATTACAGCTTACCATCCAATCCAACCTCCCCTCTCAGATTCGTGATGCTCAGGTCGAAGCATTGAAAGCAGAGAACATCAGGGCTGAATCCCTACGAGGATCGAGGCAGCGGCTAGAACAAAAGGAAGACGGCGCTTACTATGTAACAGGGCGCATCTGGGTTCCACTTTATGGAAACTTACGCGAGCTTGTGATGGACGAAGTAAACAAGTCTCGTTATTCGGTACACCCTGGTTCGGACAAAATGTACCACGACCTCAAGACTACGTATTGGTGGCCTGGCATGAAAGCCCACATAGCAACCTACGTCAGCAAGTGCTTGACTTGTGCGAGAGTCAAGTCTGAATATCAGAAACCATCAGGCCTACTTCAACAACCGGAGATCCCGAAATGGAAATGGGAGCAAATTTCCATGGATTTCGTTACCGGCCTGCCCAGATCTCAACGCGGAAACGATACCATTTGGGTGATCGTAGATCGACTGACCAAGTCTACACATTTTCTGGCTATCAAAGAAATGGATAAGTTTTCTACTTTTGCAGACATTTACCTAAAGGAAGTGGTATCAAGGCACGGAGTGCCAACCTCCATCATTTCTGATCGTGACGCGCGTTTTACGTCTGAACTGTGGCAAGAAATGCACAAGTCTTTTGGCTCACATTTAGATATGAGCACCGCTTATCACCCACAGACGGATGGGCAATCTGAACGCACCATCCAAACCCTTGAAGACATGCTTAGGGCATGTGTAATCGATTTTGGTAATGGCTGGGAAAAGCACCTCCCGCTAGTGGAGTTTTCGTACAACAACAGCTACCACACCAGCATCCAAGCCGCTCCGTTTGAGGCATTATACGGACGCAAATGCCGATCACCTCTCTGTTGGGCAGAAGTTGGTGACAGCCAAATCACTGGCCCAGAACTTGTGGTAGATACCACCGAGAGAATTGCTCAGATACGACAGCGAATGGTGGCAGCTCGTGACCATCAGAAAAGCTATGCTGATAAGGGAAGAAAACCACTCGAGCTCCAGGTTGGGGATCGAGTGCTACTCAAAGTCTCACCTTGGAAAGGTGTAGTCCGCTTTGGCAAATGAGGAAAACTCAATCCGCGTTATGTCGGACCATTCGAAGTCATTGAGAAAATTGGCAAGGTAGCCTACCGGTTGAATCTACCTGAAGAACTCAGCGGAGTTCACAATGTTTTCCATGTGTCGAATCTGAAGAAGTGTCTGTCAGATGAGACCCTCATAGTTCCTCAGAAGGAACTCACTATCGACGACCAGCTGCAATTCGTCGAGGAACCTGTAGAGATTACGGATCGAGATGTTAAGATCCTCAAGCATACCAGGATACCTCTGGTTCGAGTTCGTTGGAATGCTCGTCGTGGGCCAGAGTATACCTGGGAATGAGAAGACCAAATGAAACTCAAGTATCCCCAACTGTTTAAGAAAAACGCAACCACTACTGAGGCTGAAGCTACTGCAGAATTTCGTGACGAAATTCCAAATCAACGGGGGGATGATGTGACACCCCAGGAAAATCAGGAAAACAACGCAACTTAACTAGCTTCCTCAGTAACCACGCGCTAAATTTCGGGACGAAATTCTCTTAATAGGGGGAGAATGTGACAACCCTCAAAATCCCATGTATTCCGTACAATTCATTAATGATAATTAAAATGCTTGACGACTGTGTGGAATTACTTAACTGCTTTCTGATATCTGTGTTATACTTACATGTATTTGTTAACATACTAGTAGGATACAGAAAAGTTACTAAATAGTCCGGTATGCCTTCCTGAGTGTTAAAAATTAAAAACGTTGCAAAAATATATATGTAGGACGCTTTATGGATTAATTAAGCAGTTTAACGGAACAGTATCCGACCGAACAACCGGACATTACCCGGACACCAAATATTTGTCAAACACATTGTGTAATCATTTTTGGCTAGTCATGGTCCCCGTATGCCATAACACCCGCTAGAAATCAATTCACTAACATATAAAATCTAGTCACTTATAATCTAACTATTATTTACCACTTTAGTCACAATGTTACATTAAGACCCCCCCCCCCCCAACGATTCTAGTCCCTCATGGACCCCACCATATCAAACATCCATACTTCAAATATTTGCTTTGATTATATTGCCATATTTTATTAGATATTACTTATGTAAGTAAACAAAATGTGTAAGAAATCTATAAGAAGCATGGTCTTGAGATATTCATCATTCCACCAAGATTCACACTCAACCCTTATCACTCTACTCTCTCTCTCTTTTGGTTCGTCCCAAAACCGAAACCCATCACCACCATCTCCAACATTCATCTTCTCTAACATCAAGTGCCATTCAAAGCTTCAAAGAGTCCATGGAGGTTGCAACTTGAAGGGATTTCAAAGGAGTTTGTTTCAAGTCTTTTCACCATCTTTTTCTTACCAACTTTGCACTAGATTTCATCCCTAGCTATAAGCTAGTAGTAAGCTCTTGTTTAACCTTTGTTCATCTTATTTTATGGCTAACATTGTAGTATGATGCTTATGTTTACAACTAAAATGCAAGAACACTAAAAATATAAACATAAAGGTTATATGAAGTTTACTTGTATATGAAATGCTATTAGTTGATGTTGTCATGGGTATGTTGTTGGTTAGGGTTGGTTAATACATATATGATGATTGATCGTCGAACTCTTGATAAATCCGTTGTTCAGACATGTGTTGATACAATATAGTAACATTTAAAACTATAAAGAACATGCTGAATCACATTTCCAGCCGACTTCATCAGGCTGTAAACAGGCCATAAACTCAACGAAAAACCGATATTTTGAATCTAAACTATGTTATTATGAAATACGGTTCTAATGGCACCGGAATCGTAATTTTTGGACTTCGTTTACTATTTTTAAAGTGTCGATTTGTAACAACAACTTAAGCTGAATTTTGACAGCAATAAATGGGTGTCATACTTTCAGTCATAACCTGAGTTTTGTGATGAATCGGATCATGAAATTTGTACAGTAGATGACAACCGATGCATTTGTAATTACCCCACTGGAATTTCGTAAATCGGACACTCGATGAATTTTTAATAAATTGTTCCGTGGACTGTGGTCAGAAATACATAAATCTGAGTTCAGTCCGGAATATGAATTTTTATAAAATATTGGTAATGAACCGGACCCCGATATTTTTACACAATAAAATATGGAACGTTTAAGACATCCTGTAAAAATTTGGGAATTTTTGGAATAATTTAACTATTTTTATTTAAATGTCCGAAAACAGCCGGTTTTGAATATTAATGCTGAATTGACATAAGTTGTGAGTTGCGTGTCTAAATGTCGAGTATGCTATCGGTGAATGATCTAACATGTTATATGTGTTACGTGCGATATCGTATGTTTGTTATGAGTGGGGAATGGATGGGAAGTTTATATGGGCATAAATCGTTAAAGTGTGCACCTGTTATGTGGTCGAAGTAATGTGCAAATAAACCATACGTAGGATACGTGTTATGCATGAGAAACTGATTGTTATCCGTACCTCATTAGGACGTGATTGACCGACCTTGACTGTTAACTATATTTGAGAATCTAACCGAGCAAACCGAGGTGAGTTCACACTTTTCTACAAAGCATGGTAAATTCCCGGTGGGAATGGGAATGGGTACAGGAATAGGGATTCCTCGTCCTGTTGGGAAGTGTTAGACTTACTAGACTAGAACTCTATCAGCGAAGTCCCTCCCTTTTTGTATCGACTTAATCGCCGAGGCTATGGCGAGCGGGTCATTAGTTAATAGCGCTATTAGGTTTAACAAACCTCACACCGTGCCAGTCGGACGGGCGTGTACTAATGGACTATGGCACGTCGGTGGTGATAGAACACCGACGCTAGGGCACAATTGATTTCTTTTGTTAGTAGTCGATATGATAAACGAGTCTGGTAGTTTAAAATACTGGGGTAGCTCCCCACGGCCAAAGTGCCGGGCTGGATAGCCAGGGAAGGTGGACAGGGGATGGTTAACTAATAAACGTTTTCGAACTATGGGGTAACCCCCACGGCTGGATAGCCGAATGAGATTAAACTATGTTTTTGGAAACAACTCTAAAATGGACAACCAACCGTGAACTCACTCAACTTTGTTGTTGACTCGTTATTACATGTTTTGCAGGTCATTAGATGCTATGGAGCTTGCATATGGAGGTGGTCGTTGTGGGATGCGAACTGATATGTCCCGTACTTAATGAATAAACTTTATGAACTTATTAAACCTACGTTTTGGACTTTAAACTTATGAACTATGGACTTATGTTTTGAACTTCTGTTTTATGCTTCCGCTGTTAACCTAAAATCGGTTTACTTCCTTTTGGTCACCAATCGTATTGTGTTTGGTTTTATTTACTTAAGTATGTTGTTCAATATGATTGGTGGCTCGATCCTGGTCATGTCACGCCTCCAAGCGGTGATACTCCGCATGGTGGATTTTGGGGGTGTGACAATTATGTTGCATGAACAATTATTATAGTGTGCACGAAATTAAGTGTGTACTATTTGTGTAATATGTATAAGGAATACTTGATTAAGTTATTACGAAAGTAATTGTTGTCGGTAACTACGATAGGGCTTGGTAGACCAACTTGGAATACGTAATTTAATCTACCGAGCAAATCTAAGGTGAGTTCATTTCTCTTGAGCATGCGTCCCAGTGGGTGGGACAGTAAAATGGGTATTCCTGAGAGGAATAAATCTTTTGGGGTAAAAACTGGGATGTTAGATAATACACTCTTTTCCTATCACCTTAAGTCCCATCTTATACCGAAATTGTTACCTGAGAGGTAACGGGGTATTAGTTGATAGCGCTATTAGGCTTGGCAACCTCACACCGTACCTGAGAGGACGAGCGTGAACTAATGACCTTAAATCATGACTAATGCTTTAGATAGGGGGCATTGGGGACGGGCAAAACAATCTGGAAGCCATCTTGTATGGTACTCGAGTTATTATCAGCATTAAAATTAAACTGAACTAAACACTTGGCAATTAACGTTTTCACAAAACTATGAACTCTCCAGCGTTGTCTGATACACTTGTTGCATGCTCGCAGGTCGTTAGGTACTATGGATATGGAACTTGCCATCTGGGGATGTTGGAGTGGTCATGGGTCGAGCTTTCTTGGAGTACTCTCGATATACATTGGTTTTTATATATTTGGATTTTAAAACATTGAATGATTATTTATTTTTCGCTTCCGCTGAACATGTTGATTTTGAATTATGATTATGAATGTTTTAGTATGAAATGGGAAACCTTGTTTTATAACTTGATTTTAGTTCAATGTGATTGGTGGCTAGATCCTGGTATGTCACACGCCAAACGGGGATTCCGCATGTGGTATTTTGGGGGTATGACAGTTTGGTATCAGAGCCAATGGTTATAGTGAACTAGGTTTTAAAACGTTTTTGTAAAACCAGACTATAACCGAACAGTTCAAAAATCGACCATGACACTCAGCTCCAAATTGCAAGGTTCGTCTCTTATTTACTTATTGCATAGCATATCTAGTGTACGCTTACGTATGATGAAGCATGTGATTGCACACTTAGCACTACAGACTGAATTCATGTGTTACTTGCCTATGTTATGTGGATGATAGAGTCACAATGCGACATTCCTCTAGACTTTCATGGCCCATGTTTTGTGATGACTTTTGTCTCGTTACTTAAATTTTGGGGAACCTTTTTGCACAAGTTGAGAGGAGCTGAGATAAACATGCAAATTGCATTGTTGTTATAGGTGCACACATAATAATAATGTGAGGTGCATGTGAGTCCCAGTGAGGCTTGACGAGTGTGAAAGGGGTTCCGCTCTGTTGTTTGATGTAAACTTGGTAGTCCATAGAAGTCATCGTGATGTTTGACTCCTACTCAAGTCTGACCCTTAACCTTTTTCCCCTTCTTTTATATAGAATCATGAGTGGACGTGGTGGTGGCCACGGCAGTGGACGTGGCAACATTGCTATGACTCAGGCCGAGTTAACCGATCTAATCAACTCTCGTGTGGCTGAATACCTAGCGGCTTATCAGGCTGGTACGATATGTGCCAATTATTCCTTATCCCTGTGTTGCGTACCCAAATTATAACCGTGTGTTGTACTCTCTTTCGTTTTTTAGGTCAACCTGCGAATCAAAACAATTTGCCTGTTTGCAAGTTTAAGTCGTTCATGGATTGTAAGCCATAGACATTCAGTGGGACTGAAGGAGCCGTGGGGTTACTACGTTGGTTTGAGAAAGCTGAGTCAGTCTTTGCTATGTGTAACTGTCCCGTGGGGGACCGGGTGAAGTATGCTACAGGCACATTGGAGGATGGTGCCTTAACTTGGTGGAATGCCCAGGTGCAAATGTTGGGCATCGAAATGGTTAATGCAACTACTTGAGATGATTTCAAGGAATTGATGCGAGAGGAGTACTGTCCTCGTGATGAGATTCAGAAGCTTCAGAACGAGTACTACAATTTGAAGATGGAAGGGTCTGAAATTTAAGCGTATACAAAAAGGTCACATGAGCTCGCGAATATGTGTCCTAACTTATCACTACCACCACCCCGAAGAATCGAATTGTACATCAAAGGTTTAGCACCATCAGTCAAGAGTTTGGTCACTGCTGCAAATCTTGACAACCTGCCTCGAATCATCCGCTTAGCCCACAAGATCACGGATCAAGAGGTGGAGCGTGGCTCGCTACCACCACGTGTTTCTGCTACTACTGATGTGTGCAAAATGAAACATATAAATTACATCAATTGTGGCATAAAACTAACCCTTTTTTAGTACTAATGTTGGAAAAAGTGTGCTTTTGTCTTCCTTTTGTATTTTCAGGATTAAATGAGCTCAAATTAACAAAAGAAGCAAAAAGACATCAAAATCTAACATAAATACAAGAAAAGGAACAAGACGTGACATACCCGACCCCACGACAGCATCTTCCCAAGCAAAACAAGAAGACAGAAGACTGAACACGCCCCGTGCTCAGCCAGCACGGGGCCGTGCCCAAGTGTCAGCAGAAAAGACAAAGTGGTAGAAGCTTCTATTACCCACCACGGGGCCGTGCTCAGCGGACACGGGGCCGTGGTCAACTATAAGATTCGCACAATCTAGGCAAATCTTCATAGTACAAAGATTCTTCTGCACACGGGGTCGTGCTCAGCGGACACGGGGGCGTGGTCAACTAATAAGACAAGCTGCATTAAATGAAGAAAGAGAAGGATGTGGACACGGGGTCGTGCCCACTGAACACGGGGCCGTGCCCGAGCTTCTGTTCAGCCTATAAATAGGAGTGCTTGGCTTAAGCTCAAACCATCCCTTGGCACACCACCTCTCTCACACTTCACCCACCACCCACCACCACCACCATAACACCATCATCCACCACCATCATCCATTGTCCATCATAGAGTGTGTGAGTCGTCTCGGGATCCAAGATTGATCGTAAGAGTTCTTGACAATCAAGGCCATGTTTGCCTAAGTCTCTTACATCACTTGGTGAAGACAAGTGTCTAGTGTAATACTTTTTATTTCTAATCTTTTCGCACTTTTTACTTGGTTTTGTATTAATGACTTTAATAACTAGTTTCTTATGTTGAAGGTGATTCTTCCTTATCATTTGTCCGTTGTGTCTTGACATTATTTTACTGTCTATATAAAATAAAAGATTTTCACCATTCATATATCCACGGTCTATATGGAGGTATGTTGGCTACCTGGTCGGGGGTTAAGGGAACGGTTCGGTAAGAGTCTTGCCATTGTTCAGGGTTTAGAGGTCCTGCAATGGACCTGGGTCAAATTTAGTAGGACCTCCTTCAATACTTAACGGTATTGGATGGCGGGGGTCGAAACTCTTTGACCCCCTCATAAGTTAACTACTATTAATACTATAACCCGGCTATTTAGGACTGTATCCCTGCTGACTCAGACTACTTAGTCGAGGGTAACATCACCTCCAAAAGAGGGGCCTACCATAATTTGCATTAATAACTTAATCCATTATCTTTCAATAATCCAACCCTTTAGGATTCTATCCTTGCTGACTCAAACTACTGGGTTGAGGGTAACGTCACCTTCAAAAGAGGGGCCTACTACAATAACTAAGATAATCTCTTAAATAAGTGCAAAAGTGCGGAAATAATCAAAGGTTACACTAAACACGAGTCGGAGCCAAGTGATTCATCTTGTCTATCTGTTTTTCTTTTCTTTTTATTTTCAGCATCATAATTAGTTTTTATTTTTCTTAGCTTAAAACATTATTTGATTAGACGTTGAGGATAAACCGGTACTAAAAGCTCTTGTGTCCTTGGACGACCTCGGTATCTTACCAACACTATACTACGCTCACGATGGGTGCACTTGCCCATATGTGTGTTTAGTGTTAGTAAATATCGTGTTTTATAAATTTAAAACTTGGCTAAAGAAAGTGTAAAAGGGGCTTAAAATATACCTAAATTCATATACACACTTCACACGCATCAAGTTTTTTGGCGCTGTTGCCGGGGACACAAGGATTTTAAGAAAGCTTAAAATCGACGGCCTAATCAGTTTTTCAAAACCTTTTCAAAACGCGCGCACATTTTTCTACATTTTAGTTTAGTTTTGCATTTACAGTAACCTGAACACGGGGCCGTGCTGCACATTTTCATAAAACACCGAGTAACAGTAGCTTGAACACGGGCCGTGCTCACTGAACACACCCCGTGCTCAACCAGATCAGTAAATTTAATTAAAACGCCCAGATACAGATTCTGTACACGGGGCCGTGTCCACTGAACACGGGGCCGTGTCCTGCCTCTGTTTCCATTTTTATTTTTGTTTTCTGATCTCGAGACTTGGTTGTGGTCTGCTTAGTGATTCTTATGGATAGATACTCAGGAGGTTACAACTACACCTATGAGGAGGATGATTATACGAGTAATTATTGCACTAATTGTAGTAACACACACTCGGTTCAATATCGTCACTCATATCAACCATCCAATTCATACACCTACTATGAGGAACCCAGGTACGAGCCATCAGCTTCATACACATCCTATGAAGACCAAAGGTATGAACCTCCTCCCTCATACTCATATTTTGATGAACCAAGGTATGAGCGTTCTTACTCATACTTTGAGGAACCAAGATATGAGCCACCACCTTCGTATGCTTATTATGAGGAACCATGGCGTGAACAACTCACCTCATATGAGTATTATGAAGAACAAAATAATGACCCTTATCCATCATATGCTTACAATGAAGAACAATGGTGTGAACCATCTACTTTATATGGGTATTATGAGGAACAAAGGATCGAACAACCGGATTCAAGATTTGAAAATCCCGATTCTTTTTCTATAACCGAAGTGACCGATAGGATATTAGAACACCTTAGAGTTATCGATCGCTATATAAAAGAATCTCGCGCAAGGGAAGAGGAGTCCCGCGCAAGAGAAGAATTAAAAAAGGAAGAGATAACCGAAAGTGTAAAAATGGAAGAACAAATAAGTAAAGAGCCGACACATGAGTTAAACAACGAAAAAGGTGAGTCCGACAATGTTAAAATTCAAGAAGAGCCTAATTTTGAAGAAATTAATCTCTTGTCACCTTCTTTCAAAAATCATTGTTTAGTACCCACTCATGCTAAGTTTTTAAAAGAGTTAAACACTAACACTAAAATTGACGAAACGGTAAGTGTTAAGTTAACTAATGATCAAACCTCGCTAATAAAAGAAGACCCATTTGAAATTAACATTACACCGGTTCCATGTTTCTTTCAAAATTCGTTTATTAGTAATGTCACAATTGATAAAGATCTTTGTGTTAACATAATGCCTAACTACATTTTCGAAAAATTAAGCATTAGTGATTTTTCTCCACTTCAAATACCCATTTTTCTATCCAATCGGAAAGTAGTAAAATCAATCGGTATAGTTGAAGATGTCTTGGTTCAAACAAATCAAATGGTAATCCCGAACGACTTTGTCATCCTCGATGACGCTCCTCTAGTGTTGGGACGACCATTTGTAAAAACTCACGAAGCTTTGAGAAACAGGAAGTTCAACAATCTACCTCTTCAATTAGGGGCATTTAAAAGAAGTGTCGATCTTGAACGGTCAATGAAATATCCATTCGGCAATAATGACCCCCTAATTGAAGATGAAGATGAACCACCCATTACAAGTGAAAAGATTGACCACTTTGTTGAAGAAGAGATCGCCATAGAACAAACTTTTAAAGTTCTTGATCGAAATGAGCAACCAAATAAGGAGTCTCCTAAAGACCCACCACTTGAGCTCAAAGAACTTCCAAAAGGTTTGGAATATGCTTTTCTAGACAAAGATGGTAAATTACCTGTAATTATTTCGTCTAAATTAGATAGCTTAGAAAAAGACAAATTAATTAGTCTTTTGAAAAAACATAAAAACGCGATCGCTTGGAAACTTGTAGACATAAAAGGAATTAGCCCTTCCATGTGTACGCACAAAATTTTAATGAATGATGACTACAAATCGGTAATACAACCACAACGTCGAGTAAATCCAAATGTTCAAGAAGTGATTAAAAACGAAGTCATCAAATTACTTGACGCCGGACTTATCTATCCCGATGTGAGGAAACTAACCTCGCCCTTAATTGGGAAAAATGTCATTTCATGGTAACAGAGGGAATAGTACTCGGTCACAAAATCTCAAGCGAAGGAATGGAGGTGGATCGAGCCAAAATAGATACCATTTCTAGACTACCACCTCCATCCTCCGTAAGAGCTATCAGAAGTTTCCTAGGGCATGCCGGATTTTATAGGCGGTTTATCAAAGACTTTTCTAAAATTTCAAGGCCTCTAACAAAATTACTTGAAAAAAATGCCCCTTTCATCTTTAACAAGGATTGCAATCAAGCATTTCTAACCCTAAAGGAAATGTTAGTCAATGCACCTATCATGATAGCGCCTGATTGGAAATTTCCTTTCGAAATCATGTGTGATGCTAGTGACTTTGCAGTTGGAGCTGTCTTGGGACAAAGAAAAGCATTTCCACCCCATTTATTATGCTAGTAAAATAATAAATGATGCACAAGAAAATTACACAACAACTGAAAAAGAATTACTAGCTGTGGTATTTGCTTTTGATAAATTTCGTTCTTATCTTGTTCTTTCTAAAACTATAGTCTATACAGATCATGCAGCCATTCGATATCTCTTCAAAAAGCAGGACGCAAAACCACGTTTGATTCGGTGGATTCTACTCCTCCAAGAATTTGATATTGAAATCAAAGACAAAAGAGGAGCAGAAAATACCGCAGCAGATCATCTTTCGTGCTTAGAAGACCCAGCTTTAGAGGCAACCAGGGACGAGCAAATCAATGAAAAATTTCCAACTGAGTCCCTAGAAATGGTGGAATATAAAGAAGAACCATGGTACGCCGACTATGCTAACTACCTAGCTAGCGGTATAGTCGCTAAGGGTTGGCCACATCATCAAAGAAAAAAATTCTTTGCCAATGTGAAACACTATTTTTGGGAAGATCCATATATTTTCAAAATGTGTGCCGACCAACTCATCCGACGATGCGTACATGGGAGCGAAGCACGAAGAATTCTCCGCCATTGTCATGAAGGTCCATACGGAGGGCATCATGGTGACGCCAGTACCGCACGAAAGGTATTTGATTCAGGATTTTATTGGCCAACCATTTACAAAGACGCCCAAAGTCTTGTCAAAACATGTGATGCTTGCCAAAGAACAGGTAATATTTCTTCCAAAAACGAAATGCCACAAAATGGCATTCTTGTTTGTGAAATTTTTGATGTGTGGGGACTCGACTTTATAGGACCTTTCCCACCATCGAAAGGAAACAAATATATACTTGTGGCAGTAGACTACTTGTCTAAATGGGCCGAGGCACTTCCAACAAATGATGGAAGAGTCGTGGTAAGATTTTTGAAGAAACTATTCTCTCGTTTTGGCACACCAAAAGCATTAATAAGTGATAGAGGTACCCATTTTTGCAACCATCAACTTGAAAAAATTTTAACAAGATATGGGGTCTATCACCGGGTCTCGATAGCATATCACCCTCAAACAAACGGACAAGCCGAAGTGACTAATAGAGGTTTAAAACGAATACTTGAAAAAACCGTAGGGATAAATAAAAAGGAATGGGCAGATAAATTAGATGATGTTTTATGGGCTTTTCGAAATGCTTATAAAATAACAATAGGTACAACCCCATATAAGCTAGTCTATGGAAAAGGTTGTCACTTACCAGTAGAAATTGCACACAAAGCCTACTGGGCAATTAAAAATGTAAACTTAGATTTAGAATTTGCTGGTAAAAATCGATTTTGTCAATTAAATGAATTAGACGAGCTTAGAAATTATGCGTACTCAAACTCCGAAATTTATAAGGAAAGAATGAAAAATTTGCATGACAAACATATTAAACCTAATGAATTTCGAGTAGGAGATCTAGTTCTTTTGTTTAATTCACGACTTCGATTGTTTCCTGGTAAATTAAAGTCTAGGTGGTCAGGACCTTTTTCCATCACCCATATTTTCCCACACGGTGCAATAGAAATTAAATCTCGGAATGGACCCCCATTCAAAGTCAATGGCCAACGGCTGAAACTCTATCAAGGATTCATTGAGGATGAAGAGGAGGAGATATCGCTTCAAATGATTGAAGAATGAAAACATCAACATCATACCTGGTAAGTTACGAAGGACTGGGACGGCATCTAAAGCGGTAAGTTTTCTAACCAAGGCTCATGGGAAACGGGCACTCACACGAGCACAAAAAAAAATCAAAACTTTGCTCGGCACGAGGCCGTGTCCGCTGGACACGGGGCCGTGTCCGCGCTGCAGTCGGGATAAAACCCCCTTTTCATAACAGTTACTTCATTCCACACGCCCCGTTTCCCCGAAAACACTCTGGTTCCTGGCGATTTTCCACAGATTTTCAACGTCTCCTCTCATTCTAACAATATCAAGGTATGATTCTATCACTATTCGTAGTTAGATTAGTTACTTGCATGTAGTTAAAACACCAAAAATTTGGGGAAAAATCTAGGGTTCTTGAAGTTCATCCGGATCGAACCTAAAATTTTTGCCTAAATCTGTTTGCATTTAGTTAGGTTATTGTTATGGGAAGTAAATCCACTTGTATTGTTCATAGATTCGCCCGATTTCTCTTAAAAACCCCAAACCCTTGTTTTTGAACCGAAAAAGATAAAATTGATAGGGTAAACGGGTTATTTTGGGAAAACGGCTCTTGGGGTTTCATTTTCGGGGGAAACCGCACCTATTGGACCAAAAATTTTCAAGTTTTCGAAACCGGGTCAAAAAATGGAATTTTTGTGTAACAGACGCCTGGACACGGGGCCGTGTCCGCTGAACACGGGGTCGTGTCCAGCCCACTGTCTGCAGTTTTGTCTGAAAATCCTAATTTTCTTGCTAACTTTTGGTGTATTCTTTCAGATGGCAAGGAAGTTCACAAGGTTTAACGCAAATGAGCTCGATGCAAGGGCTAGATACGAAGTACTTCAAACAAGGCCAGAGGAATACCCAAGGCAAGCATGTACGGATTTGTTAACATTGGTGAACCAATACGACCGCTTCAACAACCTTGTCACGGGACCACTAAGAGTCGCTTTAACAACTCAACTCTGTTCCGTCCACGAATGCACTTTGGAATTCTATAGCACCTTCACATTCAACTCAAGGTGTGACCCATTCGACAATGATGGGGTAGCGTTCCGATGTGGCGGAACTAGGTATTCGATCTCTATGGCACAGTTTGGGTCGATTGTCGGGTTGTACGCGGAAGAAGATGCGGGAAACGAGGAAAATACTGGAGGGATGCGAGAGATAGGTGAAAACGATCTCCAAGCCGCGTGGGCTCAGATTGGTGAAGGGTACTACAATCCGAGCAGCACTAAGAGCACGAAGTTGAGGGATCCGCTCTACAGATACATCCATAGGCTCCTTGGCTACTCTCTTAGTCAAAGACACGATAGCAGTGGCGTCGTTGGGTTAAGAGATTTGGTTGTCCTCCACTGCATCGCAGACCCCTTGATGTTCCGTTCCTCATGCTCCGAAACATGCATCATAACCGCCTTGCTACTGCACCAACCCCTATCTTCTTTGGGGGATGGGTGTACCATCTCTTCAAACACTTCACCAACATACCTAGGTCATTCGGTAGAAGCCCATGGTCGGGAAGGGTAGATATACACATTTACCGCTCAATGAACCTAATTTATGAGGCTGAAGATGGGACGGTAAGCTTTCAAAGGATGCAAGGTCATGCATGGAACCCGCAAGAAGCACTTGTCCTCCACGCTCCACAACAACATCAGTACCAATACCAGCCCCATGGTGATCCGGGCCAATCCTCCTCCTCAGGAGGCGGTTTTCCTAACTTTCAAAGTTTGCATGATTTGTTGCAGGAAAACCTCATGTGCACCAGGAACACCTACAATATGGCAAGCAACACGTACAACCGGGTTGGGGCGATCGAGAGAAACATATCCGATATCCAAGATGATATCGGCAATATCCGGGAGTACATTGCCGGGCATGGTGGAGATGATGATGATGATGAGGATGAAGACATGGACTAGGCGGGTGGAGCGGAGGAAGAAGCGGTTGTTTGGTAATTCCCCGGGTTAACCTTTTCTAATCTTGAACAATTTAAGGCATGCGTGCCAAGTGTTGAACAATTTACTTTCCCTAACTTCTTTTATTTTCTGCATTTATTTTTCTTTTAACTTTGTTGACATGGATGTTGAACTTGGTAAAATTAGGATGTTTGCTATGGTATGGTATAGTATTTATTGATTACGCAGGTACATACGAGGCTTAGAGTACTAAGCATTAGTGCTACTAAAGCCGGGACATGAAAACCGAAGAAAGAAACCTGCTTCTCAACCTTGCAGATTGTCCACACGGGGCCGTGTCCAGCCGACACGCCCCCGTGCCCACTCCCCAGACCTGCTGTTTGTTTTATTTCTGCAGACCCTGACAAACACGGGGTCGTGTCCAGCCAACACGCCCCCGTGTCCACCTTCTGTAAGTTTTCGTTACTGGCACCTGAACACGGGGTCGTGCCCACCAGGCACGGGGTCGTGTCCAGTACCCAGTAACACAAAATTTTTGTTTTTCACACCTTTTTACACATTCAATCAACCTAAAAACTTATTTTTGGGACACATTGAGGACAATGTGTAATTTAAGTTTGTGGGGGATGCTAAAATCTTGAATCTTGCAAGTCCTAAATACAAGCCTTACACAAAACTCTATTGGAACCGCTAATCACCCCAAAAAAATTTTCAAAAATTTTTTTCATTTTTTTTTACTTGTCTAGGTTTAACTTGGGAATTTCAAGTTCTAAAAAGGTTATATTTTTACAAATTTACAACAGATAGCGTCGTGATAAAAATAACCAACATAAGAAAATTATGAAAAGGCATGACAAACTTAGTTAAAATTTGATTATATATACTTGATCACATAAAAATTCATTCCCACAAAAGTGAGTTTTGACCCTTTATTGAGCATACAATTACATATCATTAAACTAAATGCTCATTTTTCGTTTCTTGTGTGAATAGCCGCTTGGTTCTTACGACTCTAGAACTTGCCACGACGATACATTCCCGGTCCTTACCAACTTAAACCCGAGTAAGTAAATGATGGAGGCATTAGGACTAACCCTTTTTATTTCTACACCATTATTTTTTTTTACCACCTACCCAAAATCCCCCTAGTTAGCCCCTTTGAGCCTAAACCTTTTCATTTCATAACCCAAACCAAACACCCTTTTACCCACCAAAACCTTTTTCATTTTTAACCCTTTGTTTTAGTAACTAGCTCGGTTCTTTATATGACTTTTCAAAACAAAAAAAAATGTTGATTATGAAGCAAAAAGAAAATAAACAAACAAGTTTATCAAAAATAACTTTGTTTGAATAATAGCTTCATCAAAATAAAAGTTACAAAAATAGAAAGTCTTACGAAAACCGAAGCTTGTTACGCTTTTCGCCCTTTTTCCACTAACCACTAACCCAACCACCTACCTTTAACCCAAGCCAACCCCTTCACCCAAAAAGTCCTCTTGATTTTTACAAAGGTTTATAGTTAAAAAGGAGGAGGATTGATTGTTTGGCAAGCATATGGTAGGAGTAAGTTCCATGCCGCTCTCGAGTGATCCACAAAAATACATTTTCGGCCGAGTGTTGAGTGATCCCCGTGAGGTATGTGAACTTGTATATAAATAGAATTTTAAAGAGGCATGTTATGCCCTAATAAGTAATTTATCTTATGAAAAGTTTTAAATAAATCATGACGAATAGGATTGTGAATAAATAAAAATAAAACTAAATAAAGAATCTTGGAAATCCCGACACTCTATGACAAGCCCAAAAACCTTCTTCTCTACCCATTTCATTTGGGTGTGTAAAGCCACATTATAAAGAGTTTTGCTTGAGGACAAGCAAAGATTCAAGTGTGGGGGTATTTGATGTGTGCAAAATGCAACATATAAATTACATCAATTGTGGCATAAAACTAACCCTTTTTTAGTACTAATGTTGGAAAAAGTGTGCTTTTGTCTTCCTTTTGTATTTTCAGGATTAAATGAGCTCAAATTAACAAAAGAAGCAAAAAGATATCAAAATCTAACATAAATAAAAGAAAAGGAACAAGACGTGACATGCCCGACCCCACGACAGCATCTTCCCAAGCAAAACAAGAAGACAGAAGACTGAACACGCCCCGTGCTCAGCCAGCACGGGGGCGTGCCCAAGTGTCAGCAGAAAAGACAAAGTGGTAGAAGCTTCTATTACCCACCACGGGGCCGTGCTCAGCGGACACGGGGCCGTGGTCAACTATAAGATTCGCACAATCTAGGCAAATCTTCATAGTACAAAGATTCTTCTGCACACGGGGTCGTGCTCAGCGGACACGGGGGTGTGGTCAACTAATAAGACAAGCTGCATTAAATGAAGAAAGAGAAGGATGTGGACACGGGGCCGTGCCCACTGGACACGGGGCCGTGCCCGAGCTTCTGTTCAGCCTATAAATAGGAGTGCTTGGCTTAAGCTCAAACCATCCCCTTGGCACACCACCTCTCTCACACTTCACCCACCACCCACCACCACCATAACACCATCATCCACCACCATCATCCATTGTCCATCATAGAGTGTGTGAGTCGTCTCGGGATCCAAGATTGATCGTAAGAGTTCTTGACAATCAAGGCCATGTTTGCCTAAGTCTCTTACATCACTTGGTGAAGACAAGTGTCTAGTGTAATACTTTTTATTTCTAATCTTTTCGCACTTTTTACTTGGTTTTGTATTAATGACTTTAATAACTAGTTTCTTATGTTGAAGGTGATTCTTCCTTATCGTTTGTCCGTGGTGTCTTGACATTATTTTACTGTCTATATAAAATAAAATATTTTCACCATTCATATCTCCACGGTCTATATGGAGGTATGTTGGCTACCTGGTCAGGGGTTAAGGGAACGGTTTGGTAAGAGTCTTGCCATTGTTCAGTGTTTAGAGGTCCTGCAATGGACCTGGGTCAAATTTAGTAGGACCTCCTTCAATACTTAACGGTATTGGATGGCGGGGGTCGAAACTCTTTGACCCCCCTCATAAGTTAACTACTATTAATACTATAACCCGGCTATTTAGGACTGTATCCCTGCTGACTCAGACTACTTAGTCGAGGGTAACGTCACCTCCAAAAGAGGGGCCTACCATAATTTGCATTAATAACTTAATTCATTATCTTTCAATAATCCGACCCTTTAGGATTGTATCCTTGCTGACTCAAACTACTGGGTTGAGGGTAACGTCACCTTCAAAAGAGGGGCCTACTACAATAACTAAGATAATCTCTTAAATAAGTGCAAAAGTGCGGAAATAATCAAAGGTTACACTAAACACGAGTCGGAGCCAAGTGATTCATCTTGTCTATCTGTTTTTCTTTTATTTTTATTTTCAGCATCATAATTAGTTTTTATTTTTCTTAGCTTAAAACATTTTTCTAAACATTTTGATTTGATTAGACGTTGAGGATAAACCGGTACTAAAAGCTCTTGTGTCCTTGGACGACCTCGGTATCTTACCAACACTATACTACGCTCACGATGGGTGCACTTGCCCATATGTGTGTTTAGTGTTAGTAAATATCGTGTTTTATAAATTTAAAACTTGGCTAAAGAAAGTGTAAAAGGGGCTTAAAATATACCTAAATTCATATACACACTTCACACGCATCACTACTGCTACCACTGCTGCAGCTACTGCTTCTGCTACTGACAGTAAGCGCAAATGGAATAAGGTGGACAAGGTGTCCAACTCGACTCAGCCACAGAAGAAGCCAGACACCGGTAGCAACCGCAGTTTCAGTCAGTCATCTTCTGTTAATCAGAACCAGAGTAACAATTCGAATCAGGGTTCTTAGGCTGGGAAGCAGCCAAAGTGTAACAAGTGCAACTTTCATCATCGTGGATCGTGCACCTGGGTCTGTCACTGGTGCAACAAGGTGGGTCATATGGCTAGAGATTGCAGGGCTCCACTCCCAAGACAGCAACAACAGCAACCCCCACACCAACAACAGCAACAGGATAAGCAGCAGCCTCAGCAGAATCAGGGTAATCGCAAGGGCTGTTTTCAGTGTGGAGATAAGGGTCATTTTAAGCGGGATTGCCCTCAACTGAATCAGAATGCCGGAAATAACAACAACAACACTGGAAATAACAACAGTGGGAATAATGGTGGGAACGGTGCACGTGGAAGAGTGTTTAACATTGGTGCTGGGGAAGCTAGGAATGATGGCAATGTGGTGACCGGTATGTTTTCAGTAAACAATCTATTTGCTTCTGTTTTATTCGACTCTGGTGCCGATTGGAGTTATGTATCTTTGGGGTTCAGTCGTCGGTTAGAGTTGAGTCCTACACCCCTCGTAACCAAACATATAGTAGAACTAGCTGATGGTAAAACAATTGAAGCTTCACATGTTCTTGTTGGGTGTAAACTCGATCTTATGGGTCAAGTGTTCGACATTGATCTACTCCCCGTTAATCTTAGAATTTTTGATGTGGTCATTGGCATGGATTGGTTGTCTAAGCAGTAAGCACCAAGCCGAAATTCTTTGTTTGGAGAAAATCGTGCGTATCCCTCTTTCCAGTGGGAAATTCGTGTCAGTTCAAGGTCATCGTGGTGGCGCAATGGTCGGCATTATCTCAGCAATGAAAGCCCAGAAGTGTCTACGAAAGGGCTACCCTGCTATTCTAGCTCTTGTTACTGATTCTCAACCTGAGGAGAGAAGGATCGAAGACCTTCCAGTTGTTCGTGAGTTTTCTGATGTGTTTCCTGAAGAGCTTCCTGGTTTACCTCCACACCGTCAGGTGGAATTTCAGATTGACCTCACACTAGGAGCAGCCCCGATTGCTCGTGCTCCTTATCGTCTTGCACCAGGAAAGTTGCAAGAGCTGTCAAACCAACTCCAAGAACTGTTGGATAGAGGTTTTATCCGACCCAGTTCTTTGCCTTGGGGAGCCCTAGTTTTGTTTGTGAAGAAGAAAGACGGGTCCTTTCGAATGTGTATAGACTACCGTGAACTCAACAAGGTGACCGTCAAGAACTGTTATCCTTTACCACGTATCGACGATCTATTTGACCAGTTACAAGGGTCAAGTTTCTACTCAAAGATAGACTTAAGATCGGGCTATCATCAAGTGCGAGTCCGAGATGAGGATGTTCCAAGAACGGCTTTTCGAACACGGTATGGCCACTATGAGTTCTTGGTTATGCCATTTGGGTTGACTAATGCTCCAGCGGTTTTCATGGATCTCATGAACCGCGTGTGCAAACCTTATCTCAACGATTTTGTCATTGTGTTCATCGATGACATCTTGATCTACTCTAAGACCAAGGAAGACCATGAGCGACACTTACGTCTTATCTTGGAGCTCCTGAGGAAGGAGCAACTTTACGTGAAGTTTTCTAAGTGTGACTTCCGGATCCGAGAAGTGCACTTTCTTGGTCACATTGTTAACGAAATGGGGATACACGTGGATCCTGCTAAGATTGATGCTAACAGAAATTGGCCGGCACCGAAGAATCCTTCGGAGGTGCGACAATTTCTTGGTCTCGCTGGGTACTATCGCAGATTTATTAAGGATTTCTCAAGGATCGCTTAACCTCTTACCTCATTGACACAGAAGGGCGTTGTATACCCTTGGGGAACGAAGCAAGAAGATGTGTTCCAACTCTTGAAACAAAAACTCTGCAGTGCACCGATCTTGTCTCTACCTGAAGGTATCGAGTATTTTGTGGTTTATTGTGATGCTTCTATTCAAGGTCTCTGTTGTGTGCTAATGCAACACGAGAAGGTGATAGCATATGCTTCTCGAAAGTTGAAGGTCCATGAGAAGAATTATGCGACTCATGACTTAGAGTTGGGGGGCTGTGGTTTTCGCATTGAAAATATGGAGGCATTTTCTGTATGGTACCAAATGCACTATCTACACCGATCACAGGAGCCTCCAGCATATTTTTAACCAGAAGGAATTGAATATGCGACAGCGCCGCTGGGTAGAACTTTTGAACGACTACGATTGTGCCATCAAGTATCACCCAGGAAAAGCTAACGTTGTAGCCGATGCCCTTAGTCGAAAGGAAACGAAACCCAAACGTATCCGCGCTCTGCAGCTCAATATTCACTCAAACCTCCCTGACCATATCCGTTCTGCTCTAACCGAAGCACTGAGAGAAGAAAACCTTGAGGCTGAATACTTGCGGGGCATGGAGAAATGACTTGTGGAGAGATCTGACGGTATTCACTATTTTATGGAATAGATATGGGTTCCTTTGTATGGTAATCTTAGAGAGCTTGTGATAGATGAGGCGCACAAGTCTCGATATTCTGTTCACCCGGGTTCAGATAAAATGTATCAGGATCTCAAAGTCTTTTATTGGTGAGTAAATGTTTGAAGATGAAAGCTCATATCGCTACGTACGTGAGTAAATGTTTGACCTGTGCGAAGGTTAAGGTAGAGTATCAAAAACCCCCAGGCCTGCTTCAGCAACCAGAGATACCCTTGTGGAAATGGGAACAAATTGCTATGGATTTCGTCATTGGTTTGCCAAGAATTCAAAATGGAAATGATACCATCTGGGTAATCGTTGATCGTCTCACAAAGTAAGCACATTTTCTAGTAATCAAGGAAACGGATAAGTTCTCACAACTTGCTGTTGTTTACCTAAAGGAAGTGGTTTCTAGGCAAGGGGTGCCAACCTCTATTATCTCTGATCGTGATCCGTGTTTCATATCCGATTTATGGCAGTCGATGCATAAATCGTTCGGCTCACGCCTCGACATGAGTACTGCTTATCACCCACAGACGGATGGTCAAAGCGAACGAACCATCCAAACACTTGAAGACATGCTGCGGGCATGTGTGATCGATTTTGGAAAGGGATGGGAGAAACATTTGTCGTTGATAAAGTTCTCATACAACAACAGTTATCATACTAGCATCCAGGCAGCTCCGTTTGAAGCATTATACGGACGAAAATGTCGTTCTCCTCTCTGTTGGGCTGAGGTGGGTGACAGCCAGATCACGGGACCAGAACTTGTACTTGAAACCTCTGAAAAGATTGTCCAAATCAGGAATCGCATGGCGGTAGCGCGCGACCGTCAGAAAAGCTACGCTGATAAGCGTAGAAAACCCTTGGAATTCCCATAGGCGATCGCATTATGTTGAAAGTTTCACCCTGGAAGGGTGTGGTGCGCTTTGGGAAGCGAGGCAAGCTGAATCCACGCTACGTTGGCCTGTTCAAAATCTTGGAAAGAATCGGAAAAGTTTCCTATCGGCTCGAGTTACCTTCTGAGTTGGGTAATGTTCATGATGTCTTCCATGTTTCTCAACTAAAGAAGTGTTTGTCTAATGAAACACTTGTGATGCCGTTTCAAGAGCTGAAGATTGACGACAAGTTGCAGTTTGTCGAAGAACCAATCAAAATTATGGATCGAGAAGTCAAGGTTCGTAAGCACAGTCGAATCCCGATCGTGAGGGTTCGTTAGAACTCAAGACGTAGACCAGAATTTACGTGGGAGCACGAGGATCAGATGAAGCTCAAGTATCCTCAAATTTTCCCTATTGATCAATCTAACTCTGGTGCGACTAGTGAATTTCGGGACGAAATTCCACTTCAAGTTGGGGATGATGTGGCACCTGAGGAAAATCTGCAGTAATCTTGATTTATCACTTCACTCCTCTGGGATTGCTTATTAAATTTCGGGACTAAATTTCTTTCAAGTTGGGGATGATGTGACAACCCGCACTTTCAGTTAAACACCATTTCCTTACTCTGTCTAATCCCAGCTAAACTCAAAACACCCATCCGCGTTATTTTCTTTCACGAATGGCGATTATGTTTTTTATATATATATTTAATAATAATAATAATAATAATGATAACAATTATAATGAAAATAACAATACTTGGGATAGTTTTAGAGCAAGTTGTATATTCTTGATAGTTGAGGGGTGCTTATGAAAGTTAGGATTCAAACAATTATATTTAATGTTTAACTACCCAACCCACAACCCATCGTCCCCCACACCAAACACTAAAGAAAACGTAAACGTCGGCTAAACATCGCACACCGCCATCTTCCCCCTACTCTACGACGCCTGTCGACGACGGAACACAACCACCCAAGGCCACCGCAAACGGTAAGTGCACTTCGTAGCCTCTTATTAAAGTTTCGTTGTCTCGGTTTCGTTTCCACCTCGACTTAATGTCTCGCAAGAATTAGTTTCTTTACATGAAAGTGTTGTGAGTACTGTGTGCATTAGATATGTTATAACAGACTTTATATGAGCATAGTTATGCGCAGCAAATCGGATGATATAAGAAACTGTGATGTGTATGTACGATCATATATATATATATAACAGATTCGGCAGTATACATATATGATCATGATAGCAAGGGGTCATTATGTTGCATGAACAATTATTATAGCGTGCATGAAATTAAGTGTGTACTATTTGTGTAATATGTATAAGGAATACTTGATTAAGTGTTTATGAAACTAATTGTTGTCGGTAACTACGATAGGGCTTGGTAGACCAACTTGGAATACGTAATTTAATCTACCGAGCAAATCTAAGGTGAGTTCATTTCTCTTGAGCATGCGTCCTGGTGGGTGGGACAGTCAAATGGGTATTCCTGAGAGGAATAAATCTTTTGGGGTAAAAACTGAGATGTTAGATAATACACTCTTTTCCTATCACCTTAAGTCCCATCTTATACCGAATTAGTTACCTGAGAGGTAACGGGGTATTAGTTGATAGCGCTATTAGGCTTGGCAACCTCACACCGTACCTGAGAGGACGGGCGTGAACTAATGACCTTAAATCATGACCAATGCTTAAGATAGGGGGCATTGGGGACGGGCAAAACAATCTGGAAGCCATCTTGTACGGTACTCGAGTTATTATCAGCATTAAATTTAAACTGAACTAAACACTTGGCAATTAACGTTTTCACAAAACTATGAACTCGCCAGCGTTGTCTGATACACTTGTTGCATGCTCGCAGGTCGTTAGGTACTATGGATATGGAACTTCCCATCTGGGGATGTTGGAGTGGTCATGGGTCGAGCTTTCTTGGAGTACTCTCGATATACATTGGTTTTTATATATTTGGTTTTTAAAACATTGAATGATTATTTATTTTTCGCTTCCGCTGAATATGTTGATTTTGAATTATGATTATGAATGTTTTAGTATGAAATGGGAAACCTTGTTTTATAACTTGATATTAGTTCAATGTGATTGGTGGCTAGATCCTGGTACGTCACACGCCAAACGAGGATTCCGCATGTGGTATTTTGGGGGTGTGGCAGTATATATACCTCTTTGTATGATTCACCAAAGCACAAAGTTTACCAACATAGTTGGTAAATCCGGTTGGTCATTAATGAAAATAAAATAAAGACTAACTAGTTCATCAAGTAGCCAAGTAAGATCAACCCGGGGGTTTCATACCCATCATGGAAAATGTTGGAGATGCGGCGGGGTTGTGTTACTTTAGGACTAGGAAACTACTTGAAATATCATGATAAAACATCAAGTGGGGTGGTGGAATGAGTTTGGATAGCCAAGGCTTCCATGTTTCACACCTTTACCAAAACACAAGTCTTGTCACATGAACATAAAGTTTAAACCCTATCAAAACATAAAGTTTATGAGGTTCTTGGACCTCTAAACTTTTGAGAATCAACCTTAAACAAGAAATCATAGATGAGGTTAAAGACAAGCTAGGCACAAGATTCACATGAAAAAGAAAAGTTTATAAAGATTTACATAAAGTTCTTCCAAAACAGAAAGTTTGGACCTCAAAATGGTGATGTCCCACCTAAGATTACCATGGTAAACTTGTGAAAACACTCCTAGAGGTCTTCCAAGCGTTGTAGTGGAAGAAAAGATAAAGAAAAGTGAGTTTGAACTCACTTTGAGACTTAAGACAATTCAACCTCTTCTTGCAATTCCAACAAATTATGGAGTGATTTGAGAGTGTTTGAGGGTTTGTAAAAGTGTAAGATAGGTGTAGGAGGCTAGTTTATACAATGGGTTAGTAGGGTTTTGAGTTTAATGAGGTTTAAAGGTGATTGGGGAGGAAAAAAGTGGGAAAAGGTGACCAACCCATGGCTGGGAAACAACTTGCTGCGAATCCAGCCTCGAGTGGCCCGCGAGAGAAAAGGGGAAGGGCCTTGCGCCCCGCGGCGTCCTCTTGGTTCTAGCAACTTAGTTTTATTTACATTTTGGCCCCTGAACTTTCATTTGTTATCATTTTATGCAGTAACTTTGTATTTTGACATGTTTTTAAGCATAGAAAGCGTACGTAAGTATAATTCGAGTATCGTGAACGTATGTATGAATAATTGCACGTATAACAAGTGTCGGTTTGCAAGTAAAAATGTATTTAATTGATTGATTGTAAGAATAACAAATATGTATAAAATGTGAATTTCATTATGATCAAAGTCTCGAATTATAAAATTGGAAAAAGAATACAAACATGATACAAATACAAGTTTCCATAAATAGAAATACGATTAAACTTTTTAAGTAAGAAAAGTACAAAATGCGAAGCGTTACACCAATCGGGTTGTGATAGGTTTGTAGCAGGCATATCCCATTTGTCTGGCGTTATATTCTTGGTATGCTTCGTAATCAAAGACCAGACGATAACCGGTTTCCGTTGTTCATTGTGGCTAGGAAGGTTAAAAGATGTTTTTTTGGAACTTCTTTATTGAAAAATAGGTTATTTATACAAAATAATAATATTTTTTTATTGAATCTCGCTTTCTTATTCATCCCAAACGGTCGACTCGTCCCCCCATACATCAAACCCTACCCCACGCCTATGAGCCGCCCCATGCCCTTAGTACGTGCCATGTTGTCATCTTTTGCGCTCGAGTCCATCCATATGGCACAGCCACGGGCCCACAACGGGTTATCTAAGGGGTTGTATTTTTTTTCAGAGAACACCTTCCTGGCCTCTTATGTCTGCACCGCGCAGACCACGCGCAGACATTTAGGTCTGTAGACTGTTTGTTTTCTCGAAGATCTTTCATTAAAAAACCTCTACGCGTCCTCTGTTTGGTGCAGATGTGGAATGTCCTCTTTTTATGTCTGCAGACTCTTTTCTTGCCCTAAAATCTAAACACGGTATTTCACCCACAAACCCTAGCACCTCTTCACCCCTTCTCCTCCACCCCATCTCCTCAACCGCCGCCACCCTTTTCCACCCGGCGCCACCTCCCCACCGCAGCCACCCTCCCCATCTCCTCCCTCGTCACCTCCCGCCACCACGTCACCTCCCGCCACATCTTCACCTTCAACGACAACATCCCATCGGAGTTTTATCAACATCAACTTCCCACCGACATCAACGTCAACATCAGACACATCCCGCCGACATCAAATCTGGTATGTTAGTTTTGTGTTTTTTGGTGTCAATTTTAAGAAATTTGGTGCTATTTTTGTGTTAATTTTCAGAATTGTGGTGTTATTTTTTAGATTTTTTTATGTTAGTTTTTCACATTTTTATGTTAGTTTTTCTGTTTTTTGGTGTTAATTTTTAGAATTGTGGTGTTAATTTGCTGAATTTTGGTGTTTATTATTGGAATTTTTTATTGTTATTCATGCTTATTATGTTGTTTAGATGTTCATTGTGATATAAAATTTTAGCAGCTTGTAGAAGTTAAAAAACAAGCAGTCTTCTTTTTGCAGATTGCAGAGATTTGGTCCATCTTTTCTACTACAGATGTAGTTCGCAAACTGCAGACATTTTACCTTTGAAAATACAAACAACACCTAAGTCTATAACCTATGTTCATAATTCTAGTTAAAAAAAGGCAAACTATTGAATTAACAGACTTATTGAAATACTGCTCTAAAATATAAAAAGGGTAAAGCCACTCATATTCTTTTCTAGCTATAAAATTAAAAACTATTTAAAGTTTCATTATAGGTTAAAGCAAGCTTGAATAAAATACATATGAATTTTAATTTAGTGGTTATTTTTTCTAGCTAGTTAAATTAATCAATTATGAAACTAATTATTATTTAAATTTATATTTAACCACACCTTTTATTTCAAATTATCATGTATATATACCCGACCAACATTCAAAATATAAAATACACCATTTTTATAATAACTTTTAAAGTGTGACTATTTTAACATTGTTTCTTCTTGTCATAAAAGTTAAAAAGACTTCAAACATCGAACTCCATAACTAAGGCATAATAATGGAAGTCTTATTACACTTGGTTTCTTTCTAAACACTAAATGATAACCAAGACTCTTTTATGTTTCGTTTAGGACACTTCAATTAAACAAAAACATTAGTAAAAAACAAAAAAAAATCACATTACTGAAAGAATAAGGCAAATTGGAAAATAATAATCTCATCTTTCTGAAATTGGCCAATAATAATACCAAGTCACGAAATAGCCACCAATAATCCGACCTCGTCCAATTTTTTTGTAAAATACTCCACAATTAGTTTAGGCTAACGTTGTTAATAAAAATGTTGATGTCTACCACATGTGTCTGCCGCATGTTAAATGATTAATGACATGGATTATTTTAATCCAAAACTGAAATTGGCTAAATACAAAAGGGGCATTAACACTTGAACGATCAAAACATTACACAGTTGAACCAAAACACATCTCTTCAAAACCCTAAAATCCTTCTCAAGAAGAAAGCAACAAACGAACAATCGGGTATGATAAAATTGTTGCTACATTCTTGTTGTTTATGCAATTGAAAATCTTGAGTTAATCATTCTCTCACTCTTTAAACCAACAAGATGGATGACAAGGTTATTGTCAAAGCTTGGTACGGTGGTAAGCTGAAAAAAAACATAAATTGCACTATGAAGGTGGTGATACTCATATGTTTGAAGTAGAAGTAGACAAGATGTCTTATTTTGAGCTGATCGATTATGTGACAAGAATAGGCTGGGAAGGGTTGGTATTAGATGTGTTAAATCTTGTCCCTTTAAGGTGTATGTGTCTTACCAAGTTAAAAAGGCATGCTTCCTTGTTAAAAGTGTAGTTAATGAACATAGTTGTCAAAGAAATATGTTGAAGAACAGACAGTTAACTGGACAATTCATAGCTAGTCAGTTCCTACATATTTTCAAAGCTAATACTCACTGGAAGGCAAGGTGTTAGGTTCCTGTTTGCAGTACTTCTTGTAAAGCCTTTGAAGACTGTTAGAGTTTTAGTTTGGGCTTCACTTTGGGCTACAGTTTGGGCTTCAGTTTGGGCTACAGTTTGGGCTTCAGGTAGGGCATCAGGTATGGTTTCAAGAAGTTGTTTTGTAGGTGTTAAATTCCTGTTTGCGGCTCTCTTGGTAAAACCTTTGAAGGCTACAGTTTGGGCTTTGAAGGCTACAGATCTCTTACCTTGTGCATACAAATGAAGGATGTGCCTGGCATCTTTCTCCCCCAAATTTTCAACATATCCATGACATCTTGGTCATTGCTAATCTGCACAAGACCATTTGCAAAATTCTTTCCAGGCATCAAATAGAAAATTTCAATATTCTTATCTTGGTAAGATCCACCCTCGATCACATAATCGATCAGCTCAAAATAAGACATCTTGTCTACTTTTACTTCAAACATATGAGTATCACCACCTTCATAGTGCAATTTAGGTTTTTTTTTTCAGCTTACCATCGTGCCAAGCTTTGACAATAACCTTGTCATCCATCCTGTTGATTTAAAGAGTGAGAGAAGGATTAACTCAAGATTCAATCGCATAAACAACAAGAATGTAGCTACAATTTTATCATACCTGATCGTTCGTTTGCAATTTTCTTCTTGAGAAGGATTTTAGGGTTTTGAAGAGATGTGTTTTGGTTCAACTGTGTAATGTTTTGATCATTCTTTAGCCAATTTCAGTTAATCCATGTCATTAATCATTTAACATGTGGCAGACACATGTGGTAGTTAGATGGAATTAATTAGCCACGTCAGCATTTTTATTAACAACGTTAGACTAAACTAACCGTGGAGTATTTTACAAAAAAAAATTGGATTAGGTCGGATTATTAGTGGCTAATTCGTGACTTGGGATTATTATTTTCCAATTTGCCAAAGAATAATTAAACATAATTAGTTTTTATTGTTGGAAGATATTAAACATAATTAGTTTTTATAGTTGGAAGATACATATGATAAAAACCGATTAAAAACCGATTAATTTTTTATAACAAAATCATAATCAAGTTTAAATCACCACTATGATGAACATAATTATAATTACAATGAATGAGGTAAACAAAGTAGCAGCAGTGTGAATTACCAATAACAATGGAAAGGTTGAAGCAAGATCTTTTGACCAGTTACATTTTCCCTTCTCAACATTCATCAGGATTTAAATTTTTAATAAATCACACAAGAGATCATACATGTTATGATTACTGGAATGAATTTGTTACGCAGATGCAGCGCGATCTTTTTCTATCATGGATTTGATGTAAAACTCTCCCGCTTTGTACGAAGACCTCACCATAGGACCAGATGCCACATATCGGAATCCCTGCCATTAAACAAGAAAAAAAACACAATATGATTAGGGACCAGATTTGACCAAATGCTCTCGCTTTATCATGAAATTTGACTAAATTTTCACAACCTATCGACTTTGAACAAATTCATGTGTGTTATAAATTATACCTGATTCTTACCAAATTCATGTGATTTATCACAAAATATAACCAAATTACCGAGCTTTAGCGAAGAGTCAAGAACAAATTATCATATGCTTTATCACAAGAATAGACCAAACTCTTAACACTATATTACAAATCTTTTAATTAAACTGTTATCTGGATTAACTAGGAATTGACAGGATGAGAATCCTGTTTAAAATTTGTAGTTTTTTTACTGTTAAATGAGAATTTAATTCGGATTGTGGTTAAGGTTGGAGAAAATATACCTACAAGAAATCAAACCGATTACTGAAATAAAAACTTTAATCCACTAGAACTTGGATTACCCAAATTGGCTACCTGATTTTTATAGGATAAGACACAAACTACTGCGCTGTTCGCCAAAATAAGTATAACAAAAAGAATAGGGCACGCATGTTTTTTTTGAGAGATAAAGTCATAATAAGAAAATGAAATGAGAATTTACTAATTTTAAGATTGTTTTAATCATTTAAGAAAATGCTGTCCTAATTGATGGTAATTAATGTTTCTCCTAGACAGGTGGGGTAGTGTTCTATGACTTTTTTGCAGTTGATATGATGGATGTTGGCTTTATTCTTGTTCCTGGTTTTCAGGTTTGATCAAATGAAATTTCTAGGCTGTAGCTGACCCATTCCTTCATGTGAAGAAAACTTTCCAAAGCACAAAACGCCCCTAGGCGATAGGGTCCTTATAGCCGAGCCGAAAGTTTATGCATCGCATTCGTGATGTGCACTTCTTTTTGTAAAAAAAAAAAAAAATTTATAAGCCATATTTCATACACAAAACACATTAATATACATTTAACATCTAAATAATAATAAAAGTAGCAATAGTAATAATATAGCACAATAGTTTTAGATCCAATAGGGATATTCTAGAAATTCAGTTGGAGTTTGATAAACAATTTTGAGATAAACTAAAAACTACAACACCAAAAAAATTACTGAACTGTAATAAAATTAAATAAAGAAAAATAACAGTTTCTAATTTAATAATCGTCTTTTAGTTTATATGATAAATTTTAAAACTAAGATGACTTGAAATATTCAAACAAAATCAACACGAAATATGATGAATAAAGGAACAAAACAATGAATTAAATTAAAATAAATTATTGATGTGAAATTAGACACATGATTTTAAATGGGCCACACTATTTACCAAATTGGTGGAAGAAATTATGTGTCATTGGATTGGACCCATGATTTTAAAGTACAATAACCTTCTGATTGATGGTATAATCTGGAGATATTTGGAAGTGCACTCAGACATGAGAGGAATTGTGCCTAATAAGTGAGACTTGATAGATCATATATGAAATAGATTAAAGCTATAAGTAGACATGGTTTAAAAGGCTTTCCGAGGCCAGCCTCGAGGCTTACGCCTCTGAGGCTATGAAAAAACGCCTTAAAGGCTTAGCCTCATAGGGGTCAACTGAAACCTAGGCCTCAGTCATCCGAGGCTTTCCAAGGCGCTGGCGGTGAGGCGAGGCGCTAAGGCTTAAGCCTCACCAGACCTTGTGAAAATTGAAAAATTTAGGTTTTTTGGACTTTATATCAGGCCCATTTAGTGTTTATTGGGCTTAATTGGTGGGCCAAACCAATAGTTCACTTAAAAACATCTATTAGGTTAAAAAAACCTATTCTAAAAGAAGAAATCGGTTGGGCACGGATAGGATGAACAAGTTGGTGGACGTTATGTACAATAGGAGATTGAAGCAAAAGTTTATAAAGAAGACGAATCTAAAAGATGAGAAGGACCCAATAGTTGCCGATGATGTTTTGTCGAATGATGAGTGGATAGCCAACCCGAGTAGGGATGAAGATGGCACTGGTGGAGTTGGCGAGTCAGATTAGGAAGAAGGTGAGAATTCATCATCTAGGAGGAAAAGGAAAAGAGTTATTAATATGGTTGATGAAGATGACGATCTAAATACGCCAGATAAAAACTTTGAGGATGATGATGCAGAGAAAAACGAGTTCTATGATATTTAGATGTCAAAACATTACTAATTTAAGTTGTTCGAACTTCGAACTATATTTTATGATGTTTGTTTTATGTTAAACCTTGTTTGGTGAACTATTTTCTATTAATGATGTTTGTTTTCTGTTAATTTGTGATTTTTATGAGATATATATTTTTTTAATAATGTTTTGAGGCTTACGCCTCGACCTGCCTCGAGGCATGAGGCTAAGGGAAAACGCCTCGATACCCGTTTCCGCCTTTTTAAACCTTGTGAGTAGATATATGATTTTACATTTAGTTCAGCTTCTTATTGGCATCTATAAGTGTAGTAATTTTGACATCATATAACAACTCAAACTTATAATACTTTGGCCCAAGCAGTTATTAAGGTTTTTACACTTGCAAATGCACCACAAACACCCCCTTAGTTGTGATAAGAAAGCAGATAGCAGTGATCCTTGGAATTAGGCTTTCATTATAGGAGTGAAGTTTGTAATTAAAATTTCATGTTCTTAACCATAGTTGTTAATAGCGAGCATAGCGCTCGCTATAGCGAATAGAGTAGGGGTAGTTTCCCAGCTATATGATGTTTAGCGCCTAAATAGTGTGAAAATAGCGGATTTAGATTTTATTCTCTCATTTTTTGGATAAATATAGATAGAAGTTAAAAAAAGAAGAGTATTTAGGTTTTTTGTTTCAGGATTGAAAACAGAAGCGTATTTCTTTCATATTTGATGGATTTTTTTATAAAATATAGAGTAAATTGCCCGGATGGTCCCTGTGGTTTGCCATTTTTTCACTTTAGTCCCCATCCCCAACTTTCTTAAAATTTACATGTATGTTCCCCATGGTTTGATCATTTGTTACTGTATGAATATTAACTTATCCAGTTAATTCTGTGTGAAATGGTTTAACTACCCTTTCTCATTAAAAAATCAAGAGGGACCCGCTTATATTTTAAAACATAGTTACATTAAAAAAACAAAAAATTCAATGTGGGGCCCACCCACGACTCACCAGTCACCACAAACTTCATCAAACCACCTTCAACAATCATCAAACCACCTTCACCAATCGTCAAACCACCATCACCAAACCACCAGCGCCAATCGTGCATCAACGCCCCATCCCCACCTCTTTCTCTCCGGCAAAACCTAAGTAACCAGAATAACGACCTCACCATCATCTTCCCCGTCGAACATCAAACCTGGGACTTTATTTTTCGACGCGAACCTGGAACTTCGTATACTTGTAGCGACCCTGTTTAGCTTCACTTGTAAGGGTGTCTCGTCACCCCCACCTTCACATACTATGCGAATGATGAATGTCACGTCCCTCTAAATACCTACAGTATTTTTTTTTCTTCTTAATTTTGGCTCTACCTCGGGTACTTTACTGATTTCAACCATCAGTTGTATCACAAAGGGAATGACTTTTACTTTTAGCACCATTAATACTTTGAGAGCATCTTAATTTATACCTCATCCATCCCCTTCTTTGTCCCAATTGTCGTCAGCCATTTCTAGACAAGGAAATGCCACCACCCTCAAACCTTCCAAAATCAACTCAAACGTCCTCCAACGACATCATAATATAAGCAATCATGGTAGAACCACTGCTGCACAGGAAACTTTTATGGGTCTCCTGATCTAAATAATTTAATAAATAGAAGTAGCAGAGAATTAAGTACTTTTTACGTAAGCAAGATCCTCGGGTTCTATGCCGTAACCAATCAGTTTACCACCTGAAACTTCATTTCACTGGAGAAGAAAGGGAGGGAGGGTGGGGTTGGTGTGTGCTCATTTGTCAGAGAAGTGATCGAAAAAAAAAACAGGGGAGTTTGCTGCTGAAGGAGATGGCGATGTCGGTGGGGGTAAGGTGGAGGAGGTGCGGTGGGGGCGAGGGGGACGGAGAGGATGAAGGGTTTGTTTTGGGAGAGGTAGTGGCGGAGGAAGTGGAGGGGCTCGGAACAGGGTCATCGGATGTTAGTCTGGTGGTGATGAAGAAGAAGAAAAGGGGGCTTAGTGTTTAACTTTATATTTAAAAAACAATGGTGGAGCCCACTTGTTTTTTAATGACCAATCAGAGTTTTGTTATTTTATTTATTTATATTGAAAGTGAGGGTAGTTCAGTCATTTCACACGTACTTAACTGGTAATCTTAGAAAGTTGAGGACTATAAGTGAAAAAATGACAAACCATAGGGACCATCTGGGTAATTAACTCTAAAATATCTATATAAAATATTTCAAAATATTTCTTCTAGTGTCGCTAAACATGAAATAGTGCCCGCTATTTCATCGCAATGGCTACGAAGCATATAGGTAGCTTGTAGCTATGGTACGCTATTTGCTATTGACAACCATGCCTCTTAACTGATTCTATAATCTATATGACCAAAATAAACTATAATTGTTTCTTTTACCTTTTAGAACTATAACTACTTATATAATCACCTTTCAATATAGGAATGTCATCAATCATATAGGGTTGTGTAATTCTAACTCAAAGATTAATAGATGTTTTGATTTACTAGAGACGACAATTCCAACCCATTTACTGGTGAATGGGTGATTTTCGGTTAGGTTTTATCTCTGATAGGCAATATAAACATAGTTAAAAAGAAATGGGTCGAATGGGCCAAAGTCACCTACAGTGTGTATTTGACCTCCTATCTTGCTTTATTCTAAAACTAGATTATTATTGCAAGAATAGTTTTTTTAGCTGTAATAAAGTTTTGGAAAATTGACAAAAACCATACCAGCCAACCCCTAAAAAATTCCCATTTTGACCCATTACCTGAACCCGCCCATATTGATAAGAGAGGTTGGAACATACCATTTCCATGCCCAGTAATCGGTATTTCTCAAACGCTTGAGGTGTTATGTACTCAGAAACTGGCATGTGGCGCTTAGAAGGCCGCATATACTGGCCAAATGTCATCACGTCAACACCTGCTGCCCTCACTTTCTCCATTGTGCTCACTACTTGATCTGGAGTTTCCCCACAACCCAACATAATAGATGTTTTTGTAAGTGTGCCAGCTGGCGCATACTCTTTCGCCTTTATTAAAACATCCAAAGATTGCTTAAAATTAGCACGGTGATCTCTTACTGAACTCTGAAGCTCTTCAACTGTTTCAATGTTGTGAGCAAACACATCCAATCCAGACTTTGCAACTTTCTCTACACACGAAGCATCTCCTCGAAAATCAGGAACTGAATGATCATTTCACATTAACATCAAAATAAAATTAGAATTTTTTGATGAATATAGTACAACTAAGAATAATAAAACTGAAGCATAGATACCCAAGGCTTCTATGAGCATAGTAGGTTTCAGTGTCTTCAACTTCTGAACCGTTTCAGCAAAATGACCACTTCCTTGATCAGATAAATCATCACGGTCAACACTAGTAATTACCACATAATCCAAACCCCAAGAAGCAATTGCTTCAGCAACATTTGAAGGTTCATTTGGGTCAGGAGGCGGTGGGGTGCGTGAAGTCTTCACATTGCAGAATCTGAAATAATAATAATAATCATAGTTATCGATAGCGAATAGCGGTCAATAGCGATAGACGACCTATATGCTACATAGCGATAGCGATGAAATAGCGCCCGCTATTTCGAGTTTAGCGATAAGGTAGTAGATAAATTAAAAATTAAAAAATAGCTATCCATATTATATATATGTATTTTATAACGTTAATTTTGTACTTTTTATGTATAAATTAAAAAGTTTAAGGACCAAATGTAAACTTCTGAAGATAGAGGGGGTTAAAGGCTAAAATAGACAAACTATCTTTATACTTTTTAAGTAAAAGGTTACAAGTTATAGGGACTGAATGTAAACTAATGAAAGATAGATGGGTTAAATGTTTAAAAACCTAAACTTATAAAAACCCTAAAAGCCTAAAAGACGCAGATACGCAGCCGCTGGTCTTCATCTTCCCCCTTCTTCCTGGTTTCCGGCTGAAAGCAACAACGTCGCCGGATTTTGCCACCGGATTTCACGTCGGAAGTCGCTATATCGTCGATATAAGGTCGATATGTACCTTGTAGCAACATATGGCCGCCACGCCACGCTATTCACTATAGCGGCCGCCATAAACGCTATTGATAAGTTGATAACTATGATAACTATGATAATAATAATAATAATAATAATAATAAGAGAAAAATGCCCGGATAGTCCTTGTGGTTTCGCCTTTTTTCACCTATAGTCCCCAACTTTCTAAAATTACCTGAATAGTCCCTAAGTTTTCAATTTTTGTTCCCGGATAGTCCCTGGCACAGGATGGGGGTTAGTTTTTGGTGTTAAATGAGTGTTAAATGACTAAAATGCCCTTATCATAAAACAAAATAAATTAAATAAGTATTAAATAAATATATACATACACACAGATTATCCCCCCTCTCTCTCCCTGCTCTTTCTCTCTGGTACCACCACCATCACCTATACCTCCACCGCCGCCATCACCACTGACCACCACCACCATCGTCACAACCACCCCTGCCACAACCACCCCTGCCACAACCACCACCGCCACCATCCTCACCACCACCGCCATCACCACCCCCGCTGCTGTCATCACCCCCCTCACCATCACCACTGCCATTACCACCAGCCCCGCCATCATCACCACTGCCTTTACCACCCGAGCGACGATTATGAAACCCGGAAGACAACCACCCACCGTCTTCCCACCATAAAAAACCCAAAATTCTCGAAACACCTAACTCACCCTGTGTCTCCACATTCCTCTTTTCAAATTTCAAACGCTAAATTTACGGTACCCATCTTCGATTTTCGTTTAATTTTGTTCAAAAGATCTCAATTTCGTATTTAAATATTTATTATAAATTTTCTAATTTCATGTTTACTTTTTGAATGATACGTGTATATATGATGCAGTGTTTATGGATAGTTGGAAAGATCAGGGTTATTATTTTGTGTGATTTAATGTGGCCAAGGACACCCCATTACCTGCTGTCGCAACAAACAAACCCTCACTGGCCTTGTTTTCATCAGAAATTCGCTTGCACCATGACCCTAGAGCTGCTACGAAATTGGAGCTTGCCTTTTCATGAGCCGAATGGAGTGACACGAGAACTTCTTTGCTCGTTTCTTGCACAGAATCATCTAACTGGAGATTTACCACCACTCTCTCACCACTAATTTGGGGATTACCAGCTGAATGCCTAACATGGGTGTAGGACGGCACATAAGAATGAGGACGAATTGAGGTGTGGCGGTCAGTGGTGATGGCGGCGATAGAGGTGGAGACTGGAGGTGATGGTGGTGGTGGTACCAGAGAGAGAGCAGGGAGAGAGAAAGGGATGATCTGTGTATGTATATTTACATACATATATATATTACATATGTTTTAATAAGAAGTGGGTCCTACAAAGATATATTTATTTAATACTTATTTAATTTATTTTGTTTTATGATAAGGGCATTTTAGTCATTTAACACTTATTTAACACCAAAAACTAACCCCCATCCGTGACAGGGACTATCCGGGAACAAAAATTGAAAACTTGGGGACTATTCAGGTAATTTTAGAAAGTTGGGGACTATAGGTGAAAAAAGGCGAAACCACAGGGACTATCCGGGCATTTTTCTCTAATAATAATAACAATAATGCAAAATATAATTTAATGAGCATTTAAACTGAAACTAAATCAAGTATAACCATGTACAATAAATAATGACTAACCAGGAAAACAAAAATATGAAGCCAGATGTTAATTTTGTTAAAAACGAAAAAATATTGAAATTTGAGCAGCCATTTAAGGTTAGCTATTGAAACAGATAAAACTGGAGCCAAACTGAAACTGAACAAACAGAGAGTCACAAAACGAATATAGCAACAGAACACACCAACTGATCGTTTGTATTAAATGTACTTTGGATAAAACAGATAAGACAAATCATCCAGGAACGTACTTTCAGTTCATAGTTGTTAATTGCGACCATAGCGCTCGCTATAGCGCGCTTTATGGCGATGCGACTAAGTGTCGCTATGTTGTTCATGGCGATGACTAGCGACTTTAGCGATTTTTTTTTATTTTTTTTTTTAAGTTTCTCACCTGGGCTGTCTGGGCTTGGCTTTAATACAAAAAAAAATAAAAAATAAAGGTTAAATCGTGCAAATATATTTTTTTTTTTTTTAAGTTTCTCACCTGGGCTGTCTGGGCTTGGCTTTAATACAAAAAAAAAAATAAAAAATAAAGGTTAAATCGTGCAAAAACTGGCCCACGCGGGGCTGGGGTTTTCGGAGCTGCATTCGTGTCCGCAGGACGTGCGGGCATGCACGAGTTCAATTAAATTTCAATTCAGAAACTCATTTTTTGCACCCCCACCCCCCTGCGCGCGGGTAGGACTTGTGGTAAAACATGTCATAAAGCTACAATGGAGTAGTAAAGACTTTACCTTATAAACAACCACTAACTTTGTTAACACACCAATGTGAGACAAAGTATTTACCACCTTTTGAGACTTTCATTCACACACCCAACATATAAGTCCTTTGCTACTAACTATTAGTTTTTGTTAAATATACATGTAAAATAACATATATACAAGGGTATTTTGATGTAATATACATATAAAAATTTTCAAAAATCTTTTTCTAGTGTAATCGCTATTTATAAAATAGCCGTCGCTATTCGCTAGCAAACGTCGTTGTTGCTTGTAGGCATCGTGTGGGGCATTTACAAGGCACCGGGCTTGATTTATAGGCAACGGGGCTTGGGGAGACCGACGCCTTGCTTGTATAGGACTTGTGGTAAAACATGTCATAAAGCTACAATGGAGTAGTAAAGACTTTACCTTATAAACAACCACTAACTTTGTTAACACACCAATGTGAGACAAAGTATTTACCACCTTTTGAGACTTTCATTCACACACCCAACATATAAGTCCTTTGCTACTAACTATTAGTTTTTGTTAAATATACATGTAAAATAACATATATACAAGGGTATTTTGATGTAATATACATATAAAAATTTTCAAAAATCTTTTTCTAGTGTAATCGCTATTTATAAAATAGCCGTCGCTATTCGCTATGTAGCCTAGCCATGCCTTGTCGCTATTCGCTATCGACAACTATGTTTCAGTTCCACAAAAACTCAAAAATATATTTGAGTAAACTTCCGTTTTGCTCCCTGTGGTTTGGTAATTTTAACGGTTTTGCTCCAATAGTTTAAAAATAGCCATTTTCCTCCCTGATTTTTCTAACTTATCTTCATTTTGCTCCCAACCTCTAACTCCGTCAGGGAGGAAACTGGCGACAAACTCGAAAGATTAGGGAGCAAACTGGCGACAAACTCGAAAGATCAGGGAGGAAAATAGCTATTTTTAAACTATTGGAGCAAAACCGTTAAAATGACCAAACCACAGGGAGCAAAACGGAAGTTTACTCAATATATTTTGAACAAAACAATGGACCTATGTTGTCAAAAGCGCATCGGGCGCGCGCCTAGGCGCTCACAGCGAGGCGGGGCTATAGCGCCTCGTGGTAGCTTAGGCGAGATTCTGGGAATTTTTTGCAAAAATACTATTTGTACAGATTACGGGGACACAAGTAATTGTGGAAGGAGTGGAGAACCATAACCCTTTAAACGAGGGTTTGATTTTATGGATCACAGAAAGCCGGTTGCCACTAGGTGTAGCGGATGAAATATTTGGGCCCGTTAAGAATCCTTATTATATTATTAGATAAAAAACTCAGAAACCGAAATCCCTACTGGGAGAAAACAAGGCTGCTTGATCTCCTTTGTTCCTGAATTTGCAGATTATGTTCTAAATTAATAAACAATGTAAACTGAATTTGTATTGTATTATATTGAAATTACATAATGAAAGATCTAGTATATATAGACAAGAAGAGGAAAACCCTAAACACAATTAACTAAGCTAGGGCCGGCCCAAGGCCTTAATGACTTCGGTTAATACTCCCCCTCAAGCTAATGGCGGGAACTGACTTTGAGCTTGGTCTTTAGTAAAGCAAATCGATCAGTCGGAAGTGGTTTTGTGAAAATGTCTGCAATCTGATCCTTTGTAGATATGAATCTAACCATCAGTTGACCCCGAGCAACACGTTCACGAACAGTGTGATAATCAACTTCAATATGTTTGGTTCTAGCATGGAAAACTGGATTTCTGGAAAGATAAGTAGCTCCCAAGTTATCACACCAAAGGGTAGGAGCAGCATTCATTATAACATGTAACTCACGAAGAAGAGTTTCAAGCCAAACAAGCTCTGAGACGGTATCGGCCATAGCTTTGTATTCAGATTCGGTTGATGACCTCGATACAGTCTTTTGTTTTCTGGCAGACCAAGACACTAGATTATTCCTGAGATAGATGGCAAATCCCCCCGTGGATCGACGGTCATCAGGGCAACCAGCCCAATCTGCATCTGAGTAAGCCTGAATGTAACTGTTATGCGAATCAGCATAGGCATGAAGATGAATCGGTGATGAATGAGAGATCAGCAAACCATGATTGATGGTTCCAAGAAGAAACCGCAAAATCCTTTTAACCGCAGACCAGTGATTTTCTGTGGGAGAGTGCATGAACTGACAAACCTTATTAACAGCAAAGGAGATGTCTGGACGAGAGAGAGTGACATACTGTAATGCACCCACAAGTTGGCGATACCGTACCGGATCCGAGAAGGCTGGACTGTCACCAAGAGACAGGGATGATGTGGTAGTACAAGGAGAAGGAACAGGTTTGGCCGACAACAAATTTGCACGAGCAAGTATATCCTGAATATATTTCCGTTGAGATAAAATAATATCAGAACCCTGACGCACAACCTCCACACCGAGAAAGTAAGACAAAGGGCCCATATCTTGTAAAGAAAAGGTGGCGCCAAGACGTTTTACAACCTGATCAATAGCCCTGTCATTGTTCCCTGTAAGAATAATGTCATCAACATAAACGAGCATATAAAGAAGTGTCCCATGATGTGAATATATAAACAGTGAAGGATCCGTTCTAGAGCCATAGAATCCAAGCGAACCAAGAGCCGAACAAAGCCGTTCAAACCAGGCCCGAGGAGCCTGCTTAAGACCGTAAAGGGAACGGCGAAGCAAACACACATGATCTGGGTAATGAGGATCAACAAATCCTTGAGGCTGCTGCATATACACTGTTTCCTGCAAATTACCATTTAGAAAAGCATTTTGAACATCTAATTGTCTGAGTGACCACTTCTGAGTAACTGCCAAAGATAAGACTGTGCGAATGGTAGCAGGTTTCACAACAGGACTAAAAGTTTCGTTATAATCAACACCCTCTTGTTGATTGTATCCCTTGGCAACTAAACGTGCTTTATATCGACTGACCGCCCCTGTTTGATCACGTTTAATCCGGTACACCCATTTGCAATTTATAACATGATAATTTGGATCACGAGGAACTAATGTCCATGTTCCATTCTTTAATAGTGCAGAGAACTCTTCGGCCATAGCCTTACGCCACTGAGGATTGCCATTTGCGTTGGTAAAGGTTACGGGTTCGGTTTCTGGCTCAGTGGTTGCATGATAAGCGGAAGGATTATATTTTTGTGGAGGTTTCACGTTTTGACGAAGGTGGCTGGGACGAGCACGATTTGAGTTAGGAGGCGGCTGATTTGAATCTGTTTGTGAGGTAGAAGACGGCTGAGTGGAAGTGGGTTGAGACTGATCCGTGGAAGTGAATTGATTGAATGCGGGAATTGTGGATGATGTGCGACGGGAATAGGTTCTTAGTGGTGGAGATGGAGGCTGCCCGACAGGAGCCGATGAGGAAGTTTCAAGAGGCGGCGGATCAGGAAGATCAGCCACCGGAGATGCGGTTGTGTGAGGAGATGAAGGTGGAGATGAAGAAGCCGCTGCACTGGTTTGTGGCGGAGTAGGCTGTTCGGTTGGAAAAGTAGGACCATCCGGGTAAGAGGAGACATACGGATTAGAGGTGGGTGTAGGTTGTGTTGTTGGTTCAGATGGCGGTGTATGGAAAGGAAAGGCACTTTCAATAAACCGAACGTGACGTGCGATGTACAAACGTTCATGAATCGGATCGAAGCAGCGATAGCCATGATGGGATGGACTATAGCCTAGAAAAACACACGAGACGGAGCGGAAATCCATTTTGTTTGGATTGTACGCACGAAGATGGGGAAAGCATTGGCATCCAAAAACCCGTAAAAAGGATAAGTCGGGTTTAATTTTAAAAAGTTGTTCAAAAGGAGAAAGGTTGGCGGTGGTTCTAGATGGCATTCTATTGATTAGATAAACCGCGGTGTCATATGCAAAATGCCAAAAACGAGAAGGCACACGAGATTGGGCCATGAGAGTAAGGCCCGTTTCAACGACATGTCGATGTCGTCGTTCAACCGTGCCGTTTTGCTCACTTGTGTGAGGACACGAGATACGATGATTTATGCCAATTTGTTTAAAAAATGAAGAGAGTTGTCGGAACTCTCCTCCCCAATCGGATTGTACCGCTTTAATTTTAGTGGAGAACTGTCGTTCAACCATTATTATAAAGCGTTTAAAAGTGTCTAGTACATCCGATTTTTGTTTTATGGGAAAAATCCACATGAATTTTGTAAAATGATCAACGATTAGGAGAAAGTAATTGTGGCCATCAAATGAGGGTACAGGAGCAGGACCCCAAACATCACAAAAGAGTAGATCAAATATATTAGATGTTTTATAATCAGAAGGTGGTAAATGCAACTTTGAAGATTTTCCAATTAAACATGATTCACAATGAATGTTAAAAGACTTGTCTAGTACAGGTAAATCAAATTTTGAAATCATAGAACGGAATAAACTAAAATGAGGATGCCCTAATCGTTGATGCCATGTGGTTGTGGAAGCTTTATTTGCTGAAAATGCGACTTTAGGAACTGGCTGCGAGAACGGAAAGCGAATGGAGTAGAGCCCACCGTCACTTGGACCCGTGAGGAGGGTATGATGTGTAAACGTGTCCTTCACACAAAAAAAGGTAGAGTGAAATTCAAAATAGACATTGTTATCAAAGCAAAATTTTTGGACAGAAAGTAAATTTTGTTTGATATCTGGAACATGAAGAATATGCTTTAGATGATAGGTTTTAGATGGGGAAAAGATTTTTTTGTAACCAATGTGAAGAATAGGAAGACCCTTACCATTACCAACGTGCAGGTTGTCCTCACCGAAGTAAGACTGGGCAGAATCGAACCCTTGCATATCTGGAGAAACATGTGAATTTGAGCCGGTATCTGTAATCCAAGATTGTGAGTTTTGAGACCTGAAATCAGTAAAGTTAGAGATAGGTTGCCTTGAACGAATAGTAGATGGATCCCTGTTTGGGCAATGGGTAGGAAGATGGCCAATGCCACACCTATTACACGACCCGTACACAGTGTTTTGATTTGATGCCCATGAAAACTGTGAAGAACCTCCTCGGTTGTAAGAAGTGCCCCTTGATTGAGTGAAACGACCACCACGACCACCACGATTGAAACCATTACCCCCACGGCCCCTACCACGAGAGGTGTAGTAGGCCGACGGGCTGGAGGAGGAGCCTCCATTAGAATTGGCCGTGGATGCAGAAGATGAAGATGATTGTGGTTGAAGCTGAAAACCTAACTTTGTAACAAGTTGTTGAAGACTTTGCAGTGTTTCATCAGGAATGGATGACGATGGTGTAGTATGAGCTGTAAAGGCATGGACCGGAGGAACATCAGAGATTGGCTTCTTGATCATGTACTCGTGATCAGCAAGAAGCGCAGGGAGTTCAGTGAAGACAGCAGTGTAGTCACGAGAAAAGAGAATCTGTTTGACTCCATTATATTCTTCACGTAAACCTGAAACAACAAGCATTAGTATATCTTTTTCATCCATAGGTTTACCGATGTTTGCAAGAGCGGTGGCGTATTCTTGTGCTCGATCAAGATACGCAGTTGTAGTTTCATCACCATGCATCTGTAAACGTAAAAACTGGGATCTGATAGTAAATTCTCGAGCCGATGTTTGTGGTGCATAGGTTCGGCTGAGTGCTTCCCATAATTCACGAGAAGTTTTTGTGGTCTGCACATGTTGAAAACACTTTTCTGAGATTGTAGAAGAGATCAGCATGCGGATGTGTGCATCATTCGATATCCATGCTCGATGACCAGGGTTAGGGACTGATTCAGATGTCTCTGAAGATGATTTTTCGGTTAAAGGAGGCTGGACCAGTTCTGGCGGGCAGGGTATGGAGCCATCAACGTATCCGAATAAATCGTTTGTGACAAGAAAAGGATGAATCATGGCCTGCCAATTGGCATAGTTTGTGGGTGTAAGGGTAAAAGCAAACTTGTGAGAGTTATTTGCTGTTTTATCTGCTTTGGTGAAGGGGGCAATCGGAGGTGTCATGGCTGCAAGATGGAGGACGATCGGTGAAGAAAGCCGATCGAAAAAGAAAGGTTAAGAGAGGCAGAGATGTTGGCGGCAATTAGGTTAGACTGGCTCTGATGCCATAATAAACAATGTAAACTGAATTTGTATTGTATTATATTGAAATTACATAATGAAAGATCTAGTATATATAGACAAGAAGAGGAAAACCCTAAACACAATTAACTAAGCTAGGGCCGGCCCAAGGCCTTAATGACTTCGGTTAATATAAATAGCAATAATAATCTTTACAAAATAGGGTATGACGCATCGGGAGTAAATGATGAAGAGTTGTCTGAAGATTTAGAGTTTTCTGATGACGAGAAATAGCCCGAGTACAAGAAAATGCTAAAAATATCAAAAAGGGGATCAAATAATCATAATATGAAAAGGGATAAGAAGTCAAGAAACAGAAATGGTGATTCACAAGTCAACAGTTGCTCTTCTGGTGTACCCACCAATGGAGTTTGGCCCGCCAAACGGGTTGTCGTCTACTAAGCCTCAAAATAACGGGCTTCCTTGTAATTACAACCATTTATGCAACAGGGTTTTATTCAAAATCTTGGCGTGCCGAGTTTACCACACTTTAATCCGCAATTCAACACTAGCATTGGTCATGTGTTTCCTTGTGATTTTGTTCAAGTTGTTCATCCCAATTTGGGTGCATATGCATATTGGCCTCGGAACAATTCAGCCAGTCACAAGTTTGGCCACCAATGGGCTTACCACAAGGGGTTGCTGCAATCCCCAAAGGGCTTGGTGGTGCTGGAAATGTTGAATCTTGTCCAAATCTTAATCAAGCTAATCGAGTTCCTAATCATGGAAAGAAAACTATTTCAAAGGACAGTGGCTGTTTTAGACGAGGGAGACCTAAACCTACACTAAATCTTAAACCCTATACTCTAGTGAACACGAACGCATATCCATAGGAGAAATGTAACACAATCTAGGTGAACTATAAATAGAACATAATAAACATTTTATGTAGTTTTATCTACTTGTCATTATTTTGGTGTTACTTTAAGTTCATCTGCCATTGATGTTACATTTTCTTTCCTTGATAAGAACTCAAAACACCCAATTCCTTAATCTGCCAAAGTCTAGTAATTTGAATATGAATTTAGCAAAGTATATGAACTGAGCACCACATCTTCCCTCGATAAGAATTTGCACAGTTGGTCTTACCAAAAGTTGTTGAGATGTTTAAATCGTACTTCATTAGTTGATTGTTATTTACTTATTTTTACTGAATTCGTTCATTTGTTATATTTTAGTTCATTAGTTACACTGCTGTAAGGGGAAACAAATAATCTTTGATCCATGACCTTTTTTACCTCAGATCTTGATGCTTGAACCATGAATCTTGATCTCGAATAATGTATTTAAGGTTGTGACCTAATTTTATACTTATAACTACTGTGTCTGAACTAAAACACAAACTTAAGTGATACACTCCCATGCTCCCTAGCCTCCTAATATCAACAATCAAATTTTTACTAAAAACAAAATCATTGTGATAGACCTTTTTGTCTAAACTTAATGTCCCCTTACATTTCAAATTGTTAGTTTCTAATGTTAACTATATGTCTTTGTTATACTTTTACATTTGGATAGGATAACTATATGTCTAAACTTTATGTTAGTACTCTTATGCTTTCCTGCATTTTAAGATTTCCCCACAAGCACTATACGTATCTGTGGAGTCAGGACTTGGGGTGGAAGCAACCTGTCTATCCCCTAGGATAGAGTTATATTACTGGAATTTGTTGGTGTTGTTTCTAATGTTAACTCAATTCTAAAATTACTATTGTTTCTCGAGTTCAATTGCCTCGATATATATCTAACAATTGAATGAACACATCCACAACAACAATTATCCAAATCGAGACCAAAAACAATGACTAACCTGCAACCTCTGGTACAAGTATCACCAAGAATCATAATAGTAGCAGTAGCAGTACCAGTTTCACCACCAGACCAACACTCCCCCAAGTTGGGGCACTTAGCTTCCTCACAAACCGTATGAAGTTTCAATTCTCTCAACTTCTTCTTAATATGCGTATACTTGTCACCGCCAGGAATCGATTCCTTCATCCATTTAGGCTTCGGCAACGGCTTCTTCTTGGTTCCGACCTCAACGGAATACTCTTGGTCGGATGAGAGGCGGATGAAGTCGTTCAACGACGGCGATTCGGTGGCGAGACGGTGGCGAAGCTCCGTTAGGGTTTGCGGATGCTGGATTTGAGAGGAGAAGGTGCGAGATGAGATTGAGGTGAGGAGATTGGAGTTCGTTAGGGTTCTTGTGAGAAATTTGAATCGAGAATGCATCTTGTTTGTCGATTTGCTTTGGGCGAATGGAGAACCATGATTTTCAGTTGTGAAGAAGATTGACGATCACGTGCGAGGAGGCCATGGGGATTTTGCTTATTTTGACCACAGAAATTAATTGAGGATGAAATCAAAGGATCTGGGAATGGGTCTGGGTCTGGGTCTGGTTTGTGGGATGGGGGTCGAACCTCTGACATGGATTCCGAAATTGTGCAACACACGTCCCCCGGGTCAACGGGCGTGTAGGTCTGGTTGGGTTAGATTAGATTAACGGTGTGGGTCAGTTCGTGTCGAGTCTATTCGAGTTCGGAGGTCCGTGTCAGGTTAGAACAGCGTGCAAGTCAGCTTCGTGTCAACTCTAGCCAGAAAACAAAACACTAAAATACTTTTTGCTAAAAAAAACTAAAACGATGAAAAAACTATAATTTTAAACTTGGGGCAAAATTGCAACTTTTCGAGATACGAATAAAAATTTACTCCGAATCAACCAATTAAAACAAAACACTGCCATAGTTTTGTCAAGAAAAAAAAAACTACAATGATCGTATGACTGTAATTTTTCACCAAGGGCAAAATCGTAATTTGATAGCAAAAAAAAAACAAAAACGATGGCAAAATTGTAAATAAGAACAAAATAAACTAAAACGATCGTATGTAGGGCTGCAAACGAACCGAACAAACACGAACAAGACCTTGTTCGTGTTCGTTTGTTAAGAAATTTATGTGTTCGCGAACCGTTCACGAACACTTATCGAACGAGATTTTATGTTCATGTTCGTTTGTTAAAGAAATGAAATTGTTCGTGTTCGTTTGTGTTTGTTTGTTAGTTTTAGGCAACGAACAAAAACGAACGTTGAAGAACACAAATGAGCACAAACTAATGTTTATGAACAAAAATGGAAATAAATGAACAAAACAATCATTCATGAACAGAATATATAATACACTGACACTTATTAGATATTTAATTTATCGGAATTTTGAAGTATTTAAATAAATATAAAAACTAAAAATACTAATGAAATTATCGAACACAAACGAACACATTACCGAACGTTCACGAACATAAACGAACAAACACGACCTCTGTTCATGTTTGTTCATTTAACTAAACGAACGAAATCTCTTGTTCGTGTCCGTTTGTTTAATAAACGAACGAACATAAACAAACTTCCCGCCGAACGGTTCACGAACTGTTCGCCGAACGTTTGGTTCGTTTGCAGCCCTAATCGTATGACTGTAATTTTTCACCAAATGCAAAATCGTAATTTGACAGGAAAAAAACAAAAACGATGGAAAATTGTAAATAAGAACTTAGGGCAAAATCGTAATTTGCATGGGCGGAAAAAAAAAAAGCAAAACCATTGACAAAATTGTAAATTTAAACGGAACAAAATTGTAATTTAACTGGGCCAACGGGGACACTGTTCCCCCATCATGTATTTGTATATATAGGATAATATCTAATTTCGGTAGGATGAAGTGATGCATCAATATTTTTTTAAAATCCAATATATATGGGTTAAAATAGAAAGATTGAAAAGTAAAAAACTAAACAACCAATAATGTAGCAAGTTAGGTGTCGAGTCCATAGTTAACTATATATGAACACACTACTTTTTCTCATCTACTGCTCTTTGAAGATTTCATTCGTTAAAGGCAAGTGGTGAAATACTAATACATGTACTACAATAACCCAAACATTCACTCAAAACCTTAAATGTCTTGATCATTTACCGTATGTTACTGATCATAGATTTTGTAGTTAATGTGATTTCTTTTATCTCATGGGTAACGAAGGACTATGATTCTAATCCCTTCGCAGGAGAGGTAATCATTCTTATAACTGCTCTTGTTTGTAACTTGTGAGTTGTGATGTAACACCCCGTGTTTCGAAAGCCAAAGTCAAGGTCAAAGTCAAGGATCGATCGCGCGACTTGACTGTTAGTGAATTTCTTTTATGTGTTTAACTTTAGTTGTATTATGTGGAGTAAGTGTCAATGATCGCAGTAATCGACGTGTGTTATTCGTTATTTAATCGACGTACGACTGTGAACCATATGAAGTAACAATGCGATAAAGTCAACTAAACGCTAATCAATCTAATTTAATCAACATCGAATCGCAATCAAACTCGCAACTCGAATTACGCATTGGTTATGGTTATACGTGTGTGTGTCTTATGTGTTACTTGTGCATGTTTATTTATGTTGTGTGTGGTAATCAATCGAAACGCAATCGAAACTCAATCGCAATCGAACTCAATCGCAATCGAAACGGTATGATAATTGGTAGAGAAGAGATAACCAAAGCTTATGAATATCGAAGATTATCACTGGTGGTGTGAAAGATTTGAAAACTGGGTGCAAGCCTATGCGTATGACAGTTGGATCATGTTAACAATGGGATATGAAAAACCAAGAAATGAAAAACATAAATTCATCACACTTAAACAATTCACAGCTGATGATAAAAAGGAACATTCAAGTGAATTAAGAATGATAACTTTACTTCAACAATCTGTCAGAGAGGATATTTTTTCACTACTTCAGCATGGTGAAACGTCTAAGTCAATTTGGGAAGCGTTAAAGCTGAAGGTGGGAAGGATATCAAGAAAAACAAGATATCGTTGTTGAAGAAAGAATTTGACTTGTTTGGTTGCATGAAGAATGAAACAGTTCGTCAAATGATAGAACGATTTTGCCATCTGAAGATTGAAATGGAAAGGTTTGGAATCCACAAAGAGAGAGAAGAGATGGTGGATAAACTCGTCGAGGCATTGCCACATGAGGAAGATTGGAAAACCTATGTGATAGTTTTGAAAAATGATGATAAATTCGATGAGATGACGTTAGAGAGTTTGATTGAGAAAATAGAGGGACATGATTTATTGCTACAAAAACAAAACAAGATGTCTAGCTCTAGTTATCAACAGAATGTTGGTCTATACTATCGCAGAGGAATGCTACAAAACAACGAATCTCCAAAGATCAGAACTGCGTTTAGCGCAGATAAGACTGGTGACTCGTCAAACAACAAATCTTCGAGCTATGATCCAGGATATCATTCTTCATCTGCATCTGCATCTGCATCGTCTAAATCTAATCCAAACCAGGATTGGAAAAATTCTCCACTTTTGAACAATGAGTTTGCTCAACAGCACATGAGTTGCTTAGCATCTATTCTGGTATCTTACGATGGTTTAATTGCAGGTAAGATCGGGAATCCAAACATGACGAAAGAGGATTACAATTAAGTCGATCCAGAAGAGATGGAACTCATGGAACTTCGCTGGTGCATGGCAAGCGTCATCCGAAGAGCTCAAAGGTTCATGGAGATAACTGGCAAAAAGTGCTTGGAAGGCCCGGACATGAAGATAGGTTTCGATAAGAACAAAGTCACTTTCTTCAAGTGTAAACAAAAGGGGTACTTTAAGAGACAATGCACGAACAATAAAGCTGATGATAATGTGAATCCTTTTTTATGAGGATTACTACAAAAAGGCTATTTATCATCAGAATAACGAGCAACCAACCAGAAAGCAGATTGAAGAAGGGCCGTCTAAAGAAAAGAGACAAGCCGTATTGACACTTCGTGATCGTAGTGAATCCAGTATACAAAATGAAAAATCTGTTTGGGATAATTTTGATTGGGATAAATACTTCAATGAGAAAGAAAGGGCCAGAATTGTAATTCATGATGATGAAGGGTATGATTGGAGTCAACATAACAAAGAAGATGGAAAAGCCAAGGCAATAGTTGCTGAGATCAAACAAAGTCGAGAAGAAAGGCACGCTCGCATAAGGTTGGATGATGTGTATGATGCCTACAAGGAAGCAACACAAGCAGGCAGGTGGAGTAAAGAAAAGGAATGCTTTGTCAATCCTCAAGGAAATTCGACGGTTAATCCTGAAACGGTTGATTTTGAAGCACTAGTTGTTGCAATACCGACTGTGAGTGTCTGGTGCAAACCCTTGAGGAGATTCCAATATATAAAGAAAAGGTTGAAGAAGGCATTAAGAAGGTGATATATGCTAGTTTGGAGAAGAAGAAGAAGAAGAAGAAGAAGAAGAAGAAGAAGACGGTTAAGGAGATTGTGGATGAGAGTGAAAAGCTGGTGAAGGAAGTGAAGAAAGAAGATGAAAAATCTGAGGAAGCTGTTGCAGAGAAACAACAGGTGATTGAAGAAGATCAGATTCAACAAGCAAAAGAAGCCACAGTGCCAAACACTGAGGTAACAACTCAAATAAATTCTTCTGATTCGTCAATAGCTGAACAACAGTGCAAGAAATGCATAGAAACGTGCAGTGCTTGTACTGAAAAGGATGAAAAGCTTAAAATCAGAGACATTGAATTCATTAAAATAGAAAATATTTTCAAAAATAAAAGTCATGAAATGATTGAAAATGAAAAGTTTTTGAAACAAGAAAATGAAAAGCTCAAACAAAATGTGATGATCTTGAAAAAGAAAACAAAATATTGAAAGAAAAGTGTTGAGCTGTTTGCAACGAATGTGTTCCAAAAGATAAAACAATTCAAGAGTTGCAAAAGGAATATGATGGAATGAAATTGTCATATCATACCGTAAAAGAAGCTTATGAAACTTTGAAAAGTATAGTCAAACAAATGGTTTTAAATCAATATATTAATGATGTCGCTAAGCTTAAGCAAGAACTGGCAGATAAAGAAAAGTTGGTCAATAAATTTCAAAGTTATCATGCGTCTTCATACATTTTGGAACGTATTTTCAACATCACACCCGATGGGAAAGAGTCAGAAAAGAACAAAAAGGGAATTGGCTCTGAATACCATCAGGTTCCACCACCGTTGGAGAATAATTATACATTCTATGATGGCGAGAAGGTGGAAAAAGCAATAAAAATGGTTGAACAGTTACCCGACAACATCGTTGTGAATCTGATGACATCAGTGATTCAGAGGTGGTTGGTAAGGTTGTTGAAAGTGTTCTAGCAGAGGAGTCTACCAGAACAGATAAGTTTGAATCACAAGATGAAAATGAGAGAAGTTTTCATGATAGTTATCTTAAACACTCAAAATCTGAAAAAGTTGTGAATGATGATTCAAAAGGATTGGTTTATACCATGATTGGATCGGACAAATTATTTTCGGATAATGAATTCCCAATTCGAAATGTGATTTCAGATAAAATCAACAAAGTTTTCAAACTGGTAGAGATTCAAAAGTCTGAAATTTCAAAATTTGCTGGTAAAGGTCACAAAACTTTTTATAACAAACCTGGTTACAAAAAGAAAAACATGAAGGCTGGGTTGGGTTATAAAAAAGAAACATAATTGGAAAAGAAATGAAACACCAAATTATCAGGAAAAGATGAACTTTGTTCACGGAACAAGTTCTGAAAAAGAGAAAAAACTCCAATTTAGACGACAGTCAAATGAAGAGTTCTATACTCAAAAGAAAAAGCAACAACAACATGTTAAAGATGTGTCTAAGAGAACATGCTTTAAGTGTGATCAAATTGGACATCTTAGTCGAAATTGTCCAAATTTTAAACCTGTTGGTGTTGAAACAAAAAAGAAGTCTGATGTTGTGAATCAGGAATCAACCAAGTTTGAATCAAAGCGAACTTGGAAGCCGAAAATGTCAAAGGCTGACTCACAACAAATATGGAAACCAGTGACACCCAGATTTAGAGCAACACAAAGTTGGAAAACAACTGTTGATGCAACAAAACCAAACCAGTTTTGGAAACCAAAAGTTGTTGTTCAAAATCAAAACGCTCAGAATGAATCTCATTTTTACAAAAGAAGTGCTTCAAAAGGACAAAGCTGGGTGGTTAAGATACAACCTGTTTCTGAACAGAAAAAGAATGAAGTAAAAGATGAAAAGTTGTTTGCACCAAACGACGGTAATTATCCAAGATTAAATGAAAATTATTGTGTCGAAATGCCTAAGGTCAAACAGGCCTAGGCTGAATTGTTCAAGTAATTGAGTTGTGTAAATGTGCAGGTGCTCAAAAATTCTGAAAATTATCAAGATGAAACAAAGAGCAGCTTAGCATGAGAGAAAGAGGTTGCTGATCCCTACGACTGAATACAGGGAATTTGTTCATTTTTGTACATAAATAAACAATATTTCAAAAATCCTAAAAACTAAAAAAATTAAACCAAAAATATGTTTTTATTTTGTCAGAAATTTGAAAAATCAAAAATATGTTTTGTTTTTAAATTTTGTCAAAAAATAAAAAAATTCAAAAATATGTTGAGTGAATATGCCGAAACCCTGACGGCGGAACAAACATGATTAATTTCACAAGATTGAAAAACGGTTTTCAAACTGTAAAATATCAATGTGTTGTAAATCATGGGGGTATATTTTCTGCAACACAGAGCATGAAAAGCAGAAAATGGATGGCGAGACAAAACTATCAGTGTCAAGTTGTCAAATTTTCTTTAAATGGTTTTGAATTTTAGGGGGAGTAAGAAATTGTCAGAAAATCCAAAAACATTAGAAAATTTGAAAAAGCCAAAAACATGATAAAATTCAAAAATGAGTTTTTGTGTAAAAAGAGGTAATGATAGTACATCAGTAGACAATCACAGTACGCTAAAGAATTGAAAAGTTAAATGTGATAAACGGTCTCACTGATGATGTGCCAGTAGGTTTTTACATGCTTAGTAGATTGTTTTCGAGATATAAACCTAAATATCAAATACTTACTTATCTCGTGGGGAACATCTCTCGGATATATGGGTAACCCCCGAAATCTTGTTTGAGAGATTGCATGATTCTGATATACTAGCTCTTTATACTGTTTGATATCTGGGGTATTATACCTGGTCTTTGGATATTGCGAAAGCAATGGCCTAGACCTCGTATAATACTTTACGCGCTTTAAAAGCTTACTCTCTGCATAAAAATTGAAAAATATCGAAAGATATGAATCAATTGCAGTTGAAGAAAATATTCCCTAAAGGGAACACACCTAAAGTCGAGCCTTCATCTCTTTGCCTGAACGGAAGTTCATACCTAAGCTCTCAAGGTCTCGCACTAACCCAGAGAACAGATATCAAATTGGTATAGTCACCTGTAAGACTGAATCTAGGGAATTTTGATAAGGGAGTATATTCTGAGGTGGGACACGCGAATAAGTTTAAGTGCTTAACACACTAAATCGTATCTCGAATCAATTGAACTTTGTGTAAAAATTTAAAAGGATCAGTATACTGACAATCTAAGTGAATCGTTTAGAACTTAAAGTGTTTAAAAGCTCAACGGTACTAGTGATTTGTCATAAACTGATATGATCCTCTAACACGAACTCAAACAAAAATATTGTCTGTAAATATGTTTGTAAATATTTGTTTACTGCTTTATGTTTCAGAAAAATACAAAAAGATTTTGTGTCTACTTTAGTTTCGACAACCGATGTCCGAAAGCTGAGTTTCAAAATCTGAGTATGCTGAACGTGTTTTTGAAAATAAACAAGTTCATTAAGTTGAAACTTGAATTTTTAAAATCAAAAATCAAAAACTGTTTGTGAAATCTCCAAGGTCATTAAGTTGGACTTGGATGATTAACTGTGAGGGAGTTGGATGTGTAAATTGTTGAAATCTGTTGTAAAGAGCTAGGTTTCGAACTTGGATACTTAATACTGCCATATCTATGAAGATTGTTGATAGGGGGAGAGAATTAAGTAATCCTGGTTATATTCATATTATTATATTTTAGAGCCAGGTTCTTGATTAAAAGTTTTTGAAAAGCCAGGTCATCACTCCTGGACAATTGAAAACGCTTTCACTGTCGTATATTTGAAATGTTTTAGCTTATGCTGAGAGCCAGGTTTTTAATCTTGGATGTTCAAAACGTTTTCACTTATAAATGTTTGAGGATTGCAGATGTTGTACCAGATTACGATCCCGATGGCCAAGTCTAAGGGGGAATCTGAAGACGAGCTCGACGCAAGGGGGAGCTTGTAACCGAAAAGCCAGGTGTCGATCCCAAAAGCATGAAAGCTTGACGAAAGGGGGAGCCTGAAGAAAGAGTCTACCGAAAGGGGGAGCTGAAGCTGAAGACAGATCCACGGGGATTATGTTCAAGAAAGAGGGAGTCTGTGAATGCTGAAGATGATAAGGCTTCAAGAAGACTCAGAGAGAGAGAAAGACAAGACGCTACGAGATTGACTGCGGCAATATCCAAGGGGGAGTCTGTTAGTGCATTTATGTCTATCGCCTCTGTCAATACGATCCGTAGCGAGAAACTGAACTAATCAAGCCTTATATTGTAATATTTAGATAAAAAAAGGCAATGTGGCATTATTGTAAATAAGGAAATTCTCCTTATATCCTTTGTCTATAAATAGAGGAGTTAGGGCTTAGATTTAGAACTTTTGCACATTTGGAGATTTGGAGAGCTTGGAGCTAGAGAGAGAAAGTGCAAAAGGTGATTCACGGTTCATTTGTACTTTTCATATCATCAATTGAATCACAGATTATAGTACGGTTCTCTTGTTCGGTCCATGCACGTGTACAGATTCCGCACGTCACACGTGTTATACGCAATCGTTCGGGAGTCAAAAACCGATCCTACAGTTGGTTTGAGTGTCACTAGGCAACTTCTCGTTCTACTTTTTCATATTAGCTACCTCACTAGCCAGTTTCCCCATCTGTATCGTCAATGAATGGCCTTATCACGAATTACATCTTTTTGGGCCCTTGCATCATCCAATTGATTCCTCCTTTGCATCTCTTGCTGCATAGTCTTCAGCATCTCCATAATCTCGTTATTGCCCTGACCATTACCCTGCTGGTAGCTTCTTTGATAACCAAAATTGTTTCCCCCTTGATAATTATTCTGATTACGGGGATGAAAAGATTGGTTACTACCTTGGAAACCCGAATTCCTGTTTCCATTTCCTTGAAGCATACTCACCTCATCATATCTACCCACACTTTCGCATGCCGACCTCTTCTCGAAGATTGAGCTTTTCTCTTTGACGTACTTTCCATATTTTCCAAATAGTCCCAATCGACATTCTCATAGTTTGTACCAAACGTACCACTCCATATCGAGCTTAGATCGCGTGCATCTTCCGGTGTCAACCCCTCATGGAAAGCATTCAGTATTTCCCACATTTGAATACCGTGGTGTGGGCAATTCTTCAACAGCATCTTGAATCGGTTGAAAGCTTCATGAAATAACTCACCCGATTGCTGTTGGAAGTTCCAGATATCCCTACAAGCATCACCTGGTCCTTTGTGGCGTGTAAAACTCATCTAAAAACAGCTGGTGCATATGGCGCCATGTGAAGATAGAAGCCAAAGGCAAAGTATGAAACCAATGTTGTGCCTTGTCTTCTAGTGTGAATTGGAATAGTACCAATTTCACATCATTGGGTGTGAAGCCTTTCCCCCCGATAATGTTGCAACGAGCATCATAAGCAGCAATGTGAAGATACGGTTCTTCAGTGGCCAAACCGTTATACTTGGGCAAGCTTTGAATCGACTGTGCTCTTACCTCAAATGATCAACCTCGTAGTTGAGGAATCACAACCGGTGACGGGTTGTTTGCAATAGCGGGTTTGAAGTGACTCTCAATTCCCCTCACCGGTCCCTGATCATATCTTCTTGGAATACCCTCATGTTGATTGACCGGTGGGATTATTTTCCTCGAAAGTGGCCTGTGCGGAACTGGTGGTTGCTGCATTGGTATTTGTTGTACCAGTGGTGGCATTGGGATGTTTACTGGTCTCGTATTAACCGGCTACTGATTAATCAGCCTGGGTTGATGACTGTACTGTTGATACCCTGATGTATCCTGATTTCCTTTTTCGAAAAACCCATACCCCGTGTTATACCCTTCAGACATTCCCGTATTCACCACCTGCCTATTACCTTGATTACCACCGTAACTCTCATATTCGTCGTATCCATCTTCAAATTCCTCAAAGTCATGCCTTTGATCAAAGATAGAAGTTTTGACTGAAAACTATTGTTGTTGAGGCGCTTGATAGTGTGAAGGCTGATCTGGTAGAGGAATTGAGGTTGATTGGTTAATGGGGTGACTGTGGTTAGGGGGAATAGGGATCTTATTAGACACTACCCTAACATACGGTGAATAGTGTTGAGCAGTTGATGTTTGGGTGAATAGTTGGTTTTGAGAAGATGATGACTGGGTGAGGAATGGTGGAAGGTTGTCTAAATTAGGAAACAGTGGCGGAGGCATTGGTGGAAGTTGAGTGGTAAAAGGTAGGGTTGATTGTGGGTGTGGTTCAGATGGTATGGTGGTGTTAGGTGATGGTTGCGTAGGAGTCGGTGGGAAATGAGCTTAAGAAAGCGAGTTTTCAGTTTGCTTATCCGGATTTCCCGAACTCTCCATCGGTGTTAGTGATTGTAAAATTTTGTTTCCTGGGAGCAAAACTCAGGTTTACCGAACTGTTCTCTCGATTTCCGGATCAAACACTAGCGGTGAAGATTTCCCGGATTTGCGAGTATGATGCATGCACGGACAAACTCACCTGCATAAGCACAAACACAAAACCAACATGTAATTCTGAACAAAAAGAAACAAACAATATTTTTAGGTTGTTTAATTATTTTTAAACAAATACTCAAAACAAAACACTTAGCGCACGACTCCCCGGCAACAACGTCATTTTGATGACTTTCTTTCGAACGGGTCATGCAAAAACCTAACTAACCTAGATAGCAAAGGTAAGTAGGGTATCGAATCCAGAGGAGTCTGGTGGAAACTGTTATGAATTAAGTACTGATTAACTAATTTCAAAAACGTAAACTCGATCGTTGATTTGTTTGATTAAACTAAAAACTATTAAAAGCGAAGTTGTAAACAATTGGAGAAACAATGGTTCCTCCAGATTTTAGATTCAAAGCAACATCAATTATGTGTTTAAATGTTTACAATCACATAGACATGATTGAATAACTTGATTAATTGACTGTGATTACCCTAAGACTACTTACTTCCATTGTAAAAACAACGAAAGGTTATCATAAGAATAATAAATTGGAATTACTAACCCTAACCCTTGTCAAATGTATCCCAATTACTAGAAATCTCTGGAATTGAATGAATTAGAATAAGGAGTTAAAGTAAAACCAATTGTTTACAAATCAATCAATCAAATCAAATGGTAAAAAGCATCGAATGCTTAGATTACCACATTCACAAACTGTTTCAAACATATAAAAGTTGTTAACTTACAAGAATCCTCCATTCGGAGGAAACCACTAAAAACTTAGATGCTCATGTTGGTTGCTTGATCGTCAAAAGCTTGATACGCGGTTGTAACTATCTTTGATTTTGATAAAATGGGGAGAATGATGAAAGATTAATTAAAACCAAACTCCAATGTTGTGTTTATGCTCCCCAAAAAATCGTTCAAGTATGCGTCCCAATGTTCATGTCTTTTGACTGAATAATGCTATGATGATAAAGATAATAATCCTTCCACGTGCGTTGTTGTTTGTAGCTCCCAATGTTCCCCACAAAAAGTCTGCCAAATTTGTCTGCGTGAATGATTAGAATGCTATTGTGATGATGACTTCCCACGTTTGTGATGGCTCCAATAATTCCTAAAAGGTGTTCTCCATGTGCGTCCCTTTTTAAGAATTAGGGTTTTACCCTTTTAAATCTCTTGATCCAATCCTCACACATGTGCGTTGCTTTTTCTTTTTTATCTGCCGTAGGTTACGCACGTAAGTAGCCTACGGTTTGATGTTGCTATTAATGTCAGATTCTCCAATCCGTAGCTTACACATCTACACCATAACTTACGTTTCAACTTGCTACTGGAACTTTGTATTTGCTGATGTATAGGAACCGTAGGCTACGGTTATTACACCGTAGCTTACGTCGTGTATTGTGGCCCATGCATTTGCTTGATTTCAACTTCCAATTAATGACATACAGGCCCCTGGACTTCATTCATGTGCGTTCCTTGAGCATCCAAGTTATCTTTTAGACACGAAACATCTACTGAATGATATCTTTCGCATTTTTTATCATCCCTGGTAGTTCCGCTTCATCAACACGCACTCTAACTTCATCGAATTAGGTGATTAACTTGTAAAACCACCAAAACTCACAGTTATCACATTCAAAATACATAACTACCTAAAACACACTAAAGCACATAATTTAAATACTTTAACAGCCGGGTGTCACCCTCTCCATCAATGGTGAGTCTGACTTAGATTGCCTCTAGATTAAGTTAAGAAAAAAATGCGAAAAATTACTGACGCTCATGTTGTCGCTCTCGGGGATGGTGACTCTGGTTCAGACAGCCTCTGGGTTAGGTATGCAAAGTCTAGTGCTCAAAATGAAAAAGAAGAAAAATGTATAAGAAAAGTTTGATGTTAATTTCTCTTAATTTTGGTATAAAACGGTTAGGAAAGAATCCAGTGATTCGTTTCTTTTGTATTATGAGCTTGAGGCGGGATTATGTGATACTGTGGCTTCTAGTGTGAGACCCTAGTTAGATTGACCGAACTGAAATATAAATTGCATGATAAGGGCTTGGAACCAGTTTTGGGTTTAAGTGGATACGTATACTTGCAATCACGGTTAATATGAGTTTTGATTTTTATAAAGTAATCTTACTTTTGAACTCGGATTTTTGTTTGACTAGGATTCCGTTTGCATAAGTCTTTTTCGGGGATGAAAAAAGAGTAAGTGTGAGGATATTTGATGTAATGCAAATTACATCTGTTTCCATGTATAGTTTGTATAATAATTTGAGTTGTTTTGTGTCATTTTATCATTGGTTTCGTATATTATGGTGTCTTGTGTGCTTTGCAGGGTTCCGGGAGTGAAAACGAGCTGAAACATTGAAGAAACGAGCACCCGGGAGGAGGTTTGGACTTAGGGAAGGATTTTCATGGATATTTGATAATATGAGAAGATAGAGAATTAAATTACGAACCCGTAGGCGAAAATGGTGAAGAAAACATAGTTGAAATGAAGAAGGTATGGCCGAAACCGTTTTCTCAGTACGCAGGTCCTTGGCGCTACGCGACGGAGGACCCCTATAAAGGTCGCGCGACGCCTTTCCTGATCAGCGCAAAAACATCATATTTAAGCCCCATTTAAGCCCATACTTAACCCTAATCAATCCCAAACAACCCTAGACGAATTGGGAGCAACTTGCACGAAAATTCTGAAGCTTTTGGAGCTTTTTCGAAGGAGAAGAAGCAACGATTGAAGATTGGAAGTGCTCAGATCTCGTGGCTCATGATTTAATCTTCCCGGTTTACTTGTTCTTCACTTTTGATTATAAGCCATGTTTTTTTTCTTGATAATACTCTTGTTTTGTGTTTGACTTTCGTTATGATTGGCTAAATTTCTTTTACTGCCTATACTAGGATGATGGATTTATAAAGTTTTTATTTTTATTATGTTTTATTAATTATTTATGGATTGTTTGTAAAAGTAGTCGGCTTGGTTTATTGGTTTAATGTATATGCATGCTTTAAGTTGTTTTATTAGCTTTTGTTGCTTCGTATGAATTTTGGTGAGTGTCTATATCACGGAATAGATTCATGCTAGGTTATAAATTAATTTTATATTCTTTAGGGTTAATAGCGCAATATACCTTAGAAGTAATAATTGGTAATTTAATAAACTAAAGTGTTCTACTAATTTCAATAGCTGTGAGGCGCGAAATTATTGTTAGGTATTCGTCATTAAATTACTAGGTAGGGATATCTGTGAGGAATCTGAACTAGTTTCCTTAGTGATAGTTGTCCAACAAGTTAAACTGAAATTCCAAACTTATCCTAGGTTTATAACCCATGAGGGAGTGAACCATATTAGGGTACTTTTGTAAACCTAGATAACTTGTGCAGGGGTCTAGCAACCAGCAATCACTACTAGAAAAGTGGATAATTTTCTACGGAAATTTCATACACAATTACTTTTGTCACAGATTCAAACACATTTATGACAAATTTCTTACAAATTTTTTTCCAGAATTCTCTATCAAATTTTTGACGCAACAATGACAGAAAATTAAAAAAACCCTAATTAATTGACAATTGCATCACTAATCTGTAAGAAATAATCTACAAAAGGTTAATTATTAAATATTTCCTACAAATTTGTGACAAAAAGTTTATTCTTTAGTTTAATTAAACATTCCGTCGGAAATGCGTCACAAGTTGCGACACATTTCCGACAACTAAGGCATATTGCTTAATTTTATTAAAAATAAATACAAGGATATACAACAGTAGATCACAATGGTTAATAGTAGATCATAGATGTCTTAATCAATAGTATTGGGCCTAAATGGATCACAACGAATAATATTAGATCATAGATGTCTTAATGGACAATATTAGGCTTTAAATGGATCACAATGGTTAATAGTGGATCGTACATTTCTTAATGGACCATATTGGGCTTAATAGATCACAATGGACAAAAGTAGATTATATTCGTCTTAATGAACCATACTTGGCTTTAATGGATCATAATGTACCAGTATTCGTTTTTATGCTTTTCTAGGTGTATGCATTTGTGTGTAGGTGCATGTGTATGTATGCGTCTGTTATTGTGTGTGTATATATATACATATATATATATATATACACACGTGTTTATGTGTATATCTGTGTATATGTATCTGTATCTGTATCTGTATATGTATATGCATGTTTGTGTATGTATACGTGTATGTGTTGTATAAGTATAGGTACGTGCATGTATACGTGTATATATGTATATATATGTGTGATGGGGAGATATATAGTGATATATCCCACCACGTCCAAAGTAGTTGGTGTAGGTGGAGGGCAGTCACTAGTAGGGGTGTGCAAAGTTGGTGTGGTAGACGTAAAACAAAACAATCGAAAACATCGTCCTCGGTTGACCCGGAGACACCCACTTCCGACGCTCGTAACGTCGACTTAAACATTAATTTGGACAACGAAGAGGAATTGGAGTTGGAACGACCTTGGGTAGAAGAAGTGGGAAAAAAGGTGGAAATGGAGAAAAATATAGAATTTTTGTCTAAACCGATCGATCACCTCCGAGGCGAGGCGTTAATCTTAGCGGAAATGCATTGCCAACAAATCCGTGACAAATACAAACTTTAAATTATTAGTTTTTTTTATTTAGCAATGTAATTTTTTTGCTGTATTCTGTTTTTTATTTTATTTTTAGTAATGTAATTTTATAATTAACAAAGTATTATTAGTTTTATTCCCAATTAAACCCATTTTATCTCCCCTCTTTTTACTTTCCTCGAAATTTTAGATATCCCTCTTTTTTTTCACTTCTTAGCCTTTAGATCTCCCCCCTTTTTACTTTCCTCAAAATTTTAGATATCCCTCTTTTTTTTTTCACTTCTTAGAGCATTCACATCCATTCCACCATATTTTCACCCTAAATTACATTAAAAAACACTACATTTTCTTTCTCTTATTCAATTAAATAATATTTTTTATACCTTTATCATTACATTTTCTCTTTCCTCAACTCACAACCACTTTCAAAATATATTAAAAAATTATAGGGGGTGAACAGTGTCCCCCCAAATATACAGATGAACAGTAACATTTTCTCTCTACTCCACTCACAGCCACCTTTTATACTTTTTATATTATAAAAATTTAACACACAAAATTTGATGGATTGGATGTGAATGCTCTTAGACCATGGGGTATGGTGGGGCTTGGGTTGGGCATTGGTTGACACGTGGACTTTCAAAACTCAAGGCTTCAACCCACTTTTGAAGGGGGTATGGTGGGCGTGGCTTGGCTGGCGTGGCCAAGCCAGATCAGTTATATATATATATATATGTGTGTGTGTATTTATAACCAAAAACTACTAAACATACAACATAATTATTAAAATAAACATACAAAATAATTATCAAAATAAAAACCTATCATTCTTCGTCATCTTCGTCGGTTTCGAACCCAGGAATCGTTGAAACATGTTCCACCAAATCAGCTCGAAGGTTGTGATGTATACCCCTTGACTTTATTAAAAATTCATTTGCCGCTTTATCTTCGTCTGTTACGTTACCTGGTTGGGGGTCATCATCATCATAGTAGGTTACGACCGCTCTACCTTCATCCTCCAAAATCATGTTGTGAAGAATGATACATGTGTACATCACGTTTCCAATTTGATCCTTGTCCCATAGTCGACAAGGCATTGCCAATATTCGCCACCTTTTCTTCAAAACACCGAATGCTCGCTCGACGTCTTTACGTGCAGCCATCTGGACCATGTTAAACTTTAATCTCTTTGGATCTGATGTACCGTGTCTTGTGAACGATTTTACGAAAACCCCCCACTCTGGGTAAATCCCACCAACTAGGTAGTACCCGTACAAGTACTCAACCCCGTTTATAAAGAAAGTTCATTTGGGTCCTATACCATTTACCCGATCATTGAAAAGAGGCGAGTGGTTTATGATGGTAATATCATTATGTGAACCTGGCATACCGAAGAACGCATGCCATATCCAAAGATCTTGAGACGCAACCGCTTCAAGCATGATGGCTGGCACCCCGTGAAATCCACTAGTGTGAGCGCCTTGCCATTGGGTAGGACAAAGTTCCCAAGGCCATTTCATACAATCTAAACTACCTAGCATCCCGGGTAGCCCATGATAATCTGCGTGATGTTCCAATATTTGTTGCATGTCACTGAAGGATGGCTTTCTCAAATATATTTTCCTATAAAGTTCTAGAATACACGAACAAAAGTTGTGAAGAGTTTCTCTAGCTACACGTGCAGACATTTTTAAATAGTAATCCATAATGTCCGAACTATTGCCGTACGCTAACTGCCTAAGTGCGGCCGTGACCTTTTGCCACGTACTAAATCCTAATTGCCCGGTTACATCGGGTTTTTGTTGGAAATAAACATATTTCTCCTCAAGATCTCTAGATATCCTTAAAAATAAGTTTCTACTCATACGAAAACGACGCCTAAACATTTTTTCATCATACTTAGGTTCCGCTGAGAAGTAATCGCTTACCAATAAATCGTTAGCGGTGTGCCGTTCACGAGCGATGTACCCTCTCCTCCGTTTAGGTTGTTGAGTCTCTTCCTCATCGTCTTCGTCTTCCACGATAGCTTTCACCACGGCCGCGATCGTTTGTAGAAATATTTCCGCACCATCGTCAGATGATGATGACGATTCACTATAACTTGAAGAACTCATGTCAATATTGTGTTTTATGTGTTTGATATTGTGTGAGAAAGATGTTAAATGTGGTAAGTATTTATAAAGGAATTTTTTTTAAATATAGACCCCAACGGCTAGCCCAACGGCTAGTTTGAAAGGGCCATTCACAACCCGCCATGTCAGCTTGCTCCCCCGCCCCACGCCCGGCTTGAAAGCCAAGCCCCAAGGGCCACGCCCCAACCCAAGCCCACCCAGGATGGTGGCTTGGGCGTTTTCCCCCAACCCACGCCCCAACCCAAGCCCCATACCCCATGACCTTACTTGCCCTAATTTTTCCCCAATTGAAAACCTAGGGTTTATGTTTATGTTCTTCGATTCACGTCTTCCGTTCAATTGCGAGTCATTCAACAATAATTATCAAGTTAATAATCATGGCTTGAGCCGTTAAAGGTGAATCGAGCGATGTTAACCGGAGGAACACGGAGCAGAATAATGATCGTGTTGAAGAGGATGACGGTAATGGAGTGGAGCGTAGGGTTCTTCGATCTCGGTATCTTGCCGTGAAGAATCTGATTAGTGGTAATATATACATACAGTTTGTTACAGTTTTGTATAATTGTAGTATTTGATGGTTTTGTGGTTGTTGCAGTGAAGAGAGATGATATTACGAAAGAGAGATGGTTTTGCACAAACGGTTGAAAATTTGTTTGCGTTGTCTTTTCTTGTTAAAGATGGCCGGGCTGAAATTAAAGGCAACGAGGAAGGATGCATCTAGTTTGTAAGTTTTTTAAAAGAGTTAATTGCCATTTTAGTCCCTGTGGTTTGGCCCATTTTGCCAGTATAGTCCAAAGGTTTCATTTTTAACATCTGGATCCAAAAACGTTTCATCGTTGCCATTTTGGTCCAACTGACTTAACTCCATCCATGGACCTCAGTTAACTCAAGGGCAATTTTGTCATTTTATATATCTGTTTTAATTAATTAATATTTAAAGAATATATTATACACACACCTTCATCACCCACCTCACCATCACTACTGCCACCATCACCACCCCTGCCTTCATCACCACCACAGCCTCACCACCACTATCACCAGGAACCGACCACCACAACTATCACCAGGAACCGACCACCACAACCAATCACCACCACCCGACCCCCATGGAATCCACACATACATACAGAACACACACACAGCCGCCACCTCTGCCACACCTCAGCCACACCTCTGCCACACCTCAGCCACCACCACACTTCAGCCACCGACCACACCACATCAGTCCCCCGTCGGTGACCATCACCTCCACCTCCAAATTAACGAAAAGAATCAAATCAAATCCAAACAAACCCACAAACAAAATCAAATCCAAATTAACGAAAGAATCAAATCAAATCTAAACAAACCACAAACAAAATTAAACATACATAAAATCAAACAAAATCAAATCAAATCCAAACAAACCTCCTGCCACCGTGAACCATCACCGCCGCTGCCACCGCCATCATCTCACCTCCGCCTCCCTTCCCTCATCAAATATCTGCTTCTCTCTCATCTCATAAAACCCCCAAATTCACTGAAACACCTTCACCTCCTGCCACCGTGAACCATCACTGAAACACCTTCACCCCCTACAAAACCCACCACCCAACCCAATCAATCACAACCTCCAAGTTCAAATCGCACATAGATCTTCAAATCAATCACCACATACAAAACCCACAACCCAGCACCGCCGTTTATCACCATCAACACCCACCTCCGCCTTCATCACCAGCAACACCCCACCTCCACTGTCATCACCATAAACATCCACAACGACAAACTCACCACCACCGTTCATCACCATCAAACCTGTCGAACCAGACCGTTCATCACCATCAAACCCGTCGAACCACCATTTTTAGAGAGATAGAAAGTCAAACCTGTTAGGGACGGTGGTGGCTTGTGATGGCCTTGCAGTAGTAGTGGCGGTGGTGTACATTTGAGACGGTGAAGGTGGGGGATTTTAACAAAGATCAAGCAATGGTTGATAGTGGTGGGCGGTGGTGACTGGTAGGGGGTGGGCGGTGGTGACTGGTAGGGGGCGATGGTGATTTTGTGGTGGATGAGAGAGAGAGAGAGAGAGAGACAGGAGAGAGTGAGAGATGAATGGTGGTGGATCAGTTATAAGATATCTGTATATATATATATATATGTTATTATAATTATATTATAATTATTATATATAAGATAAATCTTATATTATTATATATAAGATAAAACTTATATTAATTAATTAAAACAGATAGATAAAATGACAAAATTGCCCTTGAGTTAACTGAGGTCCATGGATGGAGTTAAGTCAGTTGGACCAAAATGGCAACGATGAAACGTTTTTGGATCCAGATGTTAAAAATGAAACCTTTGGACTATACTAGCAAAATGGGCCAAACCACAGGAACTAAAATGGCAATTAACTCTTTTTAAAAAGTAACCCTTTTTTGGTAAATAGAATTGTTTAATTTGGTTTTGACTGTTGTGTGTTAATTTATTTTTAGCACACAGGAATGCTCCAGCTGCTAATGCAGTCGCTTCAAAGGAGGTTTCTTACACTCATTTTATCTTCAGATTTATTTCAGAGACTGGAAGGTAATTGTACAAGAAATTCAGTTTTTGCTTTACTTTAATTTGGTTTCCTACACTCATTTTATCAAATCAGCTAATTTAGTATATCCGTTTTTAATCAGTAATCAAATATTTGATTGTTAAATTTGAATATAATGGATTTTAAAGTCACCTGAATTGTTTTTTTTTTTTTAATATTCCAGTTAAAGATTTCCACACTTTACTTTATTTGAAACGGAATGCAACAAGTGTGTTTTTTAAAGTAAACAACAACTTTTATCTTATGTTTTTCAGAAATCATACCCTAAAAGATATACTTGGTTATCTTTATCATAATATGTGATGGATCATGAGAAAACTAGTTTAAATGAGAAAATCAAAAAACTAACTAAAAAGGCCTAAAAACATACCAAACTTTTTTTTTACATTTTTTTTTATAAAAAATCGCTAGTTTTTATACATGGAAATTTTTTTTTAAAAAAAAGAGTAAACTTCCGTTTTGCTCCCTATGGTTTGGTCATTTTAACGGTTTTGCTCCAATAGTTTAAAAATAGCCATTTTCCTCCCTGATCTTTCGAGTTTGTCGCCAGTTTGCTCCCTAATCTTTCGAGTTTGTCGTCAGTTTCCTCCCTGATGGAGTTAGAGGCTGGGAGCAAAATGAAGATAAGTTAGAAAAATCAGGGAGGAAAATGGCTATTTTTAAACTATTGGAGCAAAACCATTAAAATGACCAAACCACAGGGAGCAAAACGGAAGTTTACTCTAAAAAAAAATTTTTTTTTTGTTGTATTACACATGTGCACTATTACGGATATAGTGCACATGTGTAGTACACATATAATCACATATAATGCACATGTGCAGTACAACAAAAAAAAATTTTGAAAATTTTTTATATATAAAAAGTAGCGATTTTTTTATAAAAAATTGTAAAAAAAATAAATTTGGTATGTTTTTGGCTTTTTTTAGGTTTTTTTAGTTAGTTTTCTAGTTTTCTCATTTAGATGTAGTTTTTTCATGATCCTCTCCCTATATGGTATTAGATTTATGTTTTCTTTATAAGAGCATGTTTGGCTAAGCTTTTCCAACCAACTTATTGACTTAATCAAAAAGCCAATAAGGAGTTTTAGTGTTTGGCAAATGGAAAAGTCCTTTTCAAAATGACTTTTTAAGAAGGAGAAAAAGTCATCAAAAAGTCAATTTTGAAAAGTTACAATGTTGTGACTTTTTAAACTAACTTATTGACTTATTAGCTTTTAGTCATTTTACATCAATAAGCTAAGTCAAACACTTTTTAAAAAACAACTTATTAATTTATTTATACTTTAGTTATTTTTTTCTTATTATTATAAATTATATTTATTACTATTATTTAAATATGGGGAAAGTGAGTATGGGGCTGTTTCACATCTAATGTTAGATGTAAAACCATCCAAAACTACATAGTTTTGATGAAAAAAATTAAATCCCCACTTTATTCTCTTCAAACAAGAAAAAAAACCAAACTCCTCATCTTCTCACAGAACCAAACAAAACCTCATCTTCTTCTCACAGATCCAAACCCATAGCTTCTCCTGATTGGGATATCTCCATCTACGATAAGTCAAACTTCTTCACTACCTATCGATGTCGTTCTTTTTCCTTCGATTTCTCCGATCATCGTACTCGGAGTAACAACTTTTTCATAAAACTTTTGTGTTTTAAGTGCTTTTCTTTAATTCCAGTTGGTATACTTAAATTTATTAAGATTTACATCACAAAAGCTTGATCTTGTCAATTGTTACCTCCTACTTGTTGCGTAATTTGGTTGATTAGCTAATAGTGTTAGCTCGATTCCGAGTTGTAACTGAATAATCTAGATTCCTACTTGTTGTAGATTTGTTTCGATTGGCCTATTTAGGAATTTGTATTTAGGAAATTGTGTTTAGGAATTTGTGTTTAATGTGCTTTCTTATACTTATTGATCAAACATACTGGGAAATAGAAAGTTTAAAGCCCTAAATCCATGTCTCAGTATTTTTTTTCGATATAGTAATAATCTGATGAACCTGATGTTTAGAGTTGAAAGGTTTATTATAAGATCATGATCTGACTAACTGTGTTTGGTTATGCACATTATGTGTTTGTGTAAATGTCTACATTTACCATTCCGCCTCGAAATGAAACGTCTGCCTCGTACCACTGATGCGTACGTATAGTAACTGGCACTAAGGCGCCGCCTCATGTACGATTCATCACCGTTCCACCTCGAGGGCGCCTCAAAACGGACGCCTCGAGTGTTCTTTTAAAATATGGTTATTATCTTATTTGTGGAGTTTGATTAACAATTTTTTTTGTTTTTTTTTCTAGGGACAAATGACCATAACAACTTCCATGTATGTTGAAAAGTGAAGAGTTATATTTGTAATTGACCCGGTAAGGTTCTTACATATATTAAACTTAAAAGATAGAAAAAAAAAGATTAATGTTTCTTTCCAAATTGTCTGAAATGGTCTGGATCTTCTAAACTTTTTTTGTAGATCCTTATATGGCATTATCAGAAGGCGGCACTTGCTGTCCAAAACTGTTTGAATGGGCTCTCGCCTATAGTGAATTTTTTTTGCCCTGTCTTCTAGTGCCTCTTGAGTATGAATATTTTCAATTAGATGGGGAAAAATTTGGACGCGGGGAAAAATTTGGACGCGGCTCTGGACGATATATCAACATACACCTATTGTAGGGCTGCTGATATGAATGGCTGCTCACTTTTCATGATAATATATGTTGTGTACTTTGTTTAGATAGTAATTTGTAATGTGATATGGCTATTTAATAGAAATTTATTCATGACATTGTAGTTTCACTAAATTTTGGTCTAATAATTGTACCTGTTGTGATCAAGCAGAGCCGACCTTCATGTCGATATTTGGCGTGTTTGAGTCGTTTTATTTTTAATTGTTATGTATTCACTCATCTCAAATTATATCATCATATTTTAGCATGTTTGACCCGTTTCTTTTTCATTGTTATAATTTGACCGATTTAACTTTAATTCATCACGTTTGGCGTGTATGACTCGTGTCATGTTAATTTTCTATATTTTGACCGATTTAACTTTAATTCACCACTTTTGGCATGGTTGACCCGTTTTATTTTACCTTTCTATATTTTGACCCGTTTAACTTCAATTCACCACTTATTGGCACTTTTGACCCGTGTCACTTTATATGAGAATTATAATAACAAAAAAAAAAACAAAGTCTTTGTATCTACTCGACTTTTAATGAAACCAAAATCTTAGTATATGCTATTCTACTGGACTTCAAGCTAATGTACACCTCATCATTCTTTCTTGTTTAGACTCTCCTGCACTAATCATCCTTCTCTCTCTAGTTTAGACTCAAGTTCCTGAAGAAAAAAAAGGTAAATATGAGAATTATAATGACCAAAAAAATGGTTGTCGTATATTAAAAAAATACAAATCTTACCTTCTTTTCCGGACATCCATTGATGTAATGACCCACTTTTTTGCAGAAAGAACAACTTCTTTTTTTTGGTGCTTCTAGGGAAGATTTGATTCTGCTTGCACTTTTGGGGCGACCTTTAGTATTCTTATGAACTAGTGGATCACGAATAGAAATTTGAGGAATCATGTTTACTTTCGAACTTCCCACATTAGCATCTTGTGAAGCAATCTCAGACGTCCTTAAATCTCTACGACGTTTCTTAATATTTCCTTTAGAAGTATTACAATTCATGTCCATAAAACCTTGTTTGTTGCATACATATTTCTTTCGATAAGGCTCATTTGTTGTCTTATTTTAAATGCCGAAGAAATACGTATTCCGAATCCATGTAAAAATGCATAGCGATTGTAAAAGTCATATGCATCATTGGGGGTATCAAAAACCTTTCCTATTACATCATTAGCTGCTTCTTTCTCAAACTCAAAATCCATGTCTTCATCATTTCTTTTCTCTAATTCTGTGTCATTTATTTGCTCTGTTTCTGCATAATTACTTGTCTCTGTTCCTGCATCATTTACTTTCTCTTTCTCAGCACAATTTCTTTTCTCTATTGTGGCATCATTTACTTTCTCTTTCTCAGCACAATTTCTTTTCTTTATTGTTGCATCATTTATTTCAACATCTGAGCCACTATTGTTGACCAAATATCCATTTGCATCAATATCCTCAATTAAATGTGTTTTGAAATCCATTGGGTTAAACGATTCCTATATGAAAAGAATTAAAACTCAATATTTCAAATTAACCAATTGAATTGCAAGCAAGTAATCGCAGAAAATATGAATAAGAACAATTTGTTTAGAGATTCAAGTATTACCTCCATGATTGACCAATCAGATGAAGAATTTAAAACTAATGGGTTTGTATTAAAATACTCAATGGATATTAGTTTTAGGTCGAGTGGATTTGGGGGAGAAGAACGAACGAACAGTTAGGTCGAGTGGATTTGGGGGAGAAGAACGAACGAACAGATGAATTTGCTAGAGATGAAGTTAGGGTTCCAAATATAAAAGATTTTAGAATATTTTATGTATATATTTTTTAGGAATAAGTGGGGATTTAATTTTTTTTTATCAAAACTACGTAGTTTTGGATGGTTTTACATCTAACCTTAGATGTGAAACAGCCCCATACTCACTTTCCCCTTTAAATATATATATTTAATATATTAACTAAGAATTATATAAAAAGTGGGCTCTTTTAGGCTCGCAAGCCGGCTCGAGCCCGATCGTTTCCTAAATGAGCTTGTTTTTTAGGCTTGGGCTCAAGCTCTTTTAAGCTTGGCTCGCTTCAAGATCTTTTTCGAGCAGAGCTCCTCTCATTTGCACCCCTAATGTGTGTGCCCTTATGATGTTGGACTAGATATGGATAATTTTATCAGTATCTCCATGTAGTCTTTCTAACTAAAACAAAAAACACATATACATTGTACTAACTTAATCTAAATACACACAAAACATAAAGTTAGAAGTATGAAAAAGGACCTGAATTTAGAGTCCGCTTTAGGTTTCCAAGTTTCAAAAACATTGAGCCACCCTTGCATATTTAACAAATCACCTTGCTACCATATTATATTATACAATATTAAAGGAAAGTCTCGATGAACAGTAATACATAAATAATTAATTATTATAGTGTTTTTATTCTTTATTTTTTATTTAAATTTCAAACCTCCAATTCTTAAAATATTATTTATTTAAACTAAATATGTTTATTTTAGTTTGTTATAATCTTTTAATTCAACTAAAAGATATTTTTATTTTATATATATATAGGGGATGGTTCAAATGAAAACCACTTTTATTGTGAAAACTCGAAAACTAACTAAAAAAAGCCTAAAAAACACACAAATTTTTTTTTCAATTTTTTTTATAAAAATCGCTGGTTTTTATATATGAAAAAAAAACTTTTTTTCAATTTTTTTTTGTAGTACACATGTGTAATAATACACATGTGTAGTACACATACACATGTGTAGTATTACACATGTGCACTACACAAAAAAATTTTTATTGAATTTTTTTTATATAAAAAAAACCTGCGAAAATTATTATGCAAAAAAAAAAAAAAATTTGGTATGTTTTTTTTTTGCTTTTTTAATTAGTTTTCGAGTTTTCACAATAACTAGTGGTTTTCATTTGAAACTTCCCCTATATATATATATATATATATATATATATATATATATATAGGGAGAAGATCATGCGAGAACCACCTCTTATTGCGAGAACCGCGAGAACCAATGTGAACACAACAAAAAATGCCTAAAAATAGCTAAAAATCACACAATTTTTTTTTAATATTTTTTTATATAAAAATCGCTACTTTTCGAAGCAAAAAAAAAAAATAAAAATTAAAAAAAAAAAAATTTTTAGCCACTAAAAGTAGCGATTTGAGCATAAAAAATATTAAAAAAAAAATTAGATTTTTTTTTTATTTTTTTAGGTTTTTTGAGGGTTTAGTTTTTAGCATTTTAGCTTGGGGTGGGGGGGGGGGGGGGTTAGGTTTTTTTTTTGGGGGGGGGGGGGGGTGGGGGGTTTAGGTTTTTTTTGTTTTTTTGGGGGGGGGGGTGGGGATTAGATTTTTTTTAGCTATTTTAGGTTGTGTTCACATTGGTTCTCGCGGTTCTCACAATAAGGGTGGTTCTCGCATAAACTCATCCCTATATATATATATATATATATATATATAGGGGAGGGTTCATTGGGGAACACTAAAAAAGTGGGGAACAGGGGAACACTTTTAAAAATTATACTTAACATGTTAAAAAAATATTTTTCTAATTTTTTTTCGGCCCTTTTTCTTATAAATACGAGTAGAAACATTTTTGATAAAAAAAAATCAAAAACTAAAAATATAAAAAAAATGTGTAAAAAACAGTTATATCTTATAGAATTAACTTAACATGTTAAAAATATTTTTTTTAAAAATTTTTTTCAGCGCTTTTCTTTATAAAAAGGAGGAGAATCCAGTGGAGTAAAAAAATATTTTTTCTAAAAATTTTTTTTAGCCTTTTTTTAATTTTTTTTTAATATTTTTAGTTTTTGATTTTTTTTTATTAAAAATGCTTCTACAAGTATATATAAGGAGAAGCGCCGAAAAAGATGTTTAAAAAATTAATTTTTAACATGTTAAGTTAAATTTTTAAGAGTGATCCCCGGTTCCCCACTTTTTTAGTGTTCCCCAATGAACCTCACACTATATATATATATATATATATATATATATATATATATATATATATATTAAAGTAGAGGGACCATGAATAAAAAATAGATTTTTAAAGTATTTGTTTAAAGTATTGTTCATTTAATATAATTTTTTAATAATTTGCGTACGTTAATTTTTTAAAAATAATCTAAATACGCATCTATGTATTTTTTTCTAACATTCTGATACAAATCTTTTTGAAAATGGATACCGTGTTGCTACCATACCGAAAAGAAAACCGACTGAACAACATAAGTGCCACTATTCATATTTATGGTTTTCGGTAAATCTTATTGAAAGTAGACACCGTGTCGCTATTGTACCGAACGTAAAACCGAACAAACAACATCAATATTTGGTACCGGTATTTATATTTATATTTTTAGTTTCAATAAATAGATACTGTATCAATACTGTACTGTATTGTACCATATTGAGCCGAACCGAACAACATCGGTATTGGCACCGTGTTCGTTTTATAGTTTTCGGTCGATGTAAAGCAGATGTTGATTGTTATACCGAATGCATGTATTGTGTCAGCACGGAAATAAACCGAATCAATACCGATCGAGATCCCGCCGCGAAGCGCGGGGGAAATCGACTAGTTTAACAAATCATTTTGTAGTGAATGGTCTTTGTGCTTGTTTGTTTTTTTTCCTGCTTCAGAAGTCCAATTCTTAATAGGAGCCTATATTTAATCTTAACAAGAGCCTATATTTTTTATGTTCTGGTGAGTGATTACCCGTTTAATATAACAGGTGGCATCGATTATAGGGAGTTCTACAACATATTCAAGAGAAATGTTGGGTAAGCTGGCTACTAAATTATTCCAACAACTTTTTTTTGGTTACTTTTAAGAGCTTGTACAATTGTCTCATACTCATTTGGTTACTATATCTCTTTGTTCAACGGAGGTGGAACCAACAACAAAACGTCTGGATCATAAATCACGATATAAATCAATTAACCAAAGTTCGTGCTCTATTGATGCATTTATTAGTTATTACATAATGTTGATGCCTTGATGTGTCAAATAAATTAGATAATCTGGAATCGGTGAAGACCATCAAAGGCTTTGATGCACTAGCTGACTTTACAATCCATGATGGAAAGGCAACAACCAGACAACCCTGTCATAAATCTGGCTGCACTTGTATTAGGTATTAGTTTTGTAGTTTGAACATATTAGAACTTGCTTTGTAATGTTTAATTTCTAGATTTATGTTATTGTATTTGAGGTGAATGTTGTAAAATACGTTTTCTAAGTTATTATGGATTTTTTTCTGTAATTTTAGCAGGAAAATTTGGATTTTAATTTTGTTTTATTATTTTTTTGTTTAAAAAGATTAGTTCGTCAGAAATGCGTCGCAAAAATAACACTGTTTTTCTATAGGAATTGTGTCAAAAAATTATAGATTTAAATTTTTTTTTTTGTGTTTGTCAGAAATGCGTCACATACAAATATATGATTTTTATGTTTTTTCGTAGGAAATGTGTCACAGAAAAAAATTAGATTTTTATATTTTATTTTTTTGTTTGTCGGAAATGTGTCGCTAATAAAAAAATTATCAAAAATATTTATTATTGTATTATCATTATAAATAATATAAATATAAATGATAATTAAGAAAAGTGGTAGAAAATGCGTAGCAATTTCCGATGCCCATTTTCTGTCAGAAATAGGTAGAAAAATGCGTAGGAAATGCGTAAGAAACCAGTTTCCTACGAGGGGTTTTCCTACATCATGTATTTGTCACAATGCGTGGAAAGCCTGTTTTGTGACGCACTTCCTACGAAAACTGGTGTAAGAAGTTTCGGATTTTCTTGTAGTGAATCATAAAAGACTATTAGAGTTCCATAAGTGTCTCCTTTAGCTATACTGCATTCATCGGTACACTTGCTGGTTGTGTGGTTTAGGTTTAGATCAAGTCTAATCTTATAAATTTAAAGCTTAGAGTGTCTAGATTAGGTTAATTTAGTTTATTTTTATTTGACCACTTTTAGCACATCAAGCCATCATGGCTTTCTCGGCGATCTCGGTCAGGTTTTTTGCATTCATTTCCTTCATCACATCTAGGATTTCTCATACATGTTGTTTCTTTTCTTCTTCACAGTGTAGATCACAATAATTTCCTTCATTGCCGAAGAAACCTACAAAAGAGTTAAATACATCAATAGGCATAATACATTTGAATGCATTATGAAAAACCTCTTGTGATACTTCAGAATCATAATAATCTTCTGAATCTTCTAGAGTTTCATCAAATGTAATCTCAGCACAAACTTCATCAGAAGCTTCTTCAACATTCCTCCACAATCTGTTCTGGTTCATCAAAAATCTCAGCCAAAAGAGCAAGGCTTTCAGTCTTGGGAACATAATTGTTCTAGTTAAAACCTTCATCTTCTTGAGTTACGACCAATGCCTTATCTTAGAACTTCGATGAACCATCCTCAACTGGAATTGGTCTTGACTTGTTCGGCGGATGTTGAGAAGTCTTGTGATAGATTGCCTTTTTGTAATAATCACCACCCAAAGGATTATTGTTACCATGAACCTCTCTATTCGGGCATTCTAGCTTGAAATGGCCTTTTTCTTTACATTCGGAACATGTCACTTTGGATTTATCGAAACCTAGCTTCGAGTCAGGCCCTCCAAGACTGTTCCTTCCTATGATTTCCATGAATCTCTGTGCACTTCGAACTATGCTCGCCATACACCATTTGATATCGTTCAGTTCCAACTCTTCTGGATCTATCTGATCGTAATCTTCTTTGGTCATATTAGGATTCTTAATCCTTCCTGCTATCAGACTCTTATAAGATTCCAGGACAGAAGCAAGAAACACCATGTGCTCTTTAGCTGTCGATTCATCAAATCCTTAAGTTTTTTGTAAATTTACAGCAATATTGCACTGCAGGATGTGAGGATTTGACTTGTTTTTGTTTGAGTAGTTGTTTGAGCTTTGCGATGATTGAGGACTTTGCATCGGAGTATTCGGCTCAAAACTTGGATAAGAAGAAAAACCACCACCACTGCTTGAATTATTAGATGAAGATCCAGATGAGGTATCTGTGCTAAAAGTTCTTTGGATCTTTGAGCTTTGAGTATTTGCCACACCACTACCCTTGAATAAAGATCAATGTCTTGTTGAACACTTGAACTTTTCATTTGGGCCATCTTGCGTAGCTCTAGTTCATGCCCTTCCAGCTTCTCAACAAATTTTCCCAGTTTTAAATCGCTATATTCTTTATTATTCTTCAAAATCATCAAATACGTCGACCATTCGCCTTGTGGTAACGCATCAACTAGCTTATCCACCCCTTCTTCATCTTCTTTTTCAATATTCAATCGCTTCATCTCCGCAAGAAGATGACAATACCTCTCAACAAGCTGTTTCAATGACTCTCCTTTCAACGCTGTGAAGATATCAAACTCTTTCTTTATCAAAGCTTTCTTGCTTTTCTGCATAGATATGCTCCCTTGAAATTTCACTTTCAAAGCAGTCCAGATAGATTGTGCACTTCCCTGATGTTGGAGTAACGTGAATATATCTTCATTTATAATTTGTTGAAGAAGATTCAACATCTTTTTCTCTCTTATGAACTTTTCTTTCTCAGCTGGAGTGATATGGGTTAGACTTTTCTTTTGACCATTCTCTACGACGAGAGCGATATATTCTTCTTCTATTGAATACCAACAATCCAAATAGTTGGCATGTGCCCAATTCTCAAACCTTTCGTGCCAACCTTTATAATCATCCATACTCATAAGCTTTGGTGGCTTTGTCATTGTTCCCATCTCGTTGTCTAAATTTAGATTTTGAACCACCATTGTAGGAGTTATAGCAAACGCATTATAGAACTCGTTTTCCATTGTGTGTAAAGTTTTGTACGGATGTAGAAAATTTGGTGTGAAAGAGAGCTCGTGCGGATGTACTTGAAACTGATTGAAAAAGATTCCTTTATGTGGATGTATACTCTCATGCGAACTAACACAAAAACAAACAAACGTGATTACGTTCGTGTGAAGGTAATGTTTTCAAATGAAAGAACTTTTACTTCCGTACAGATGTACATATTTCAATCAAAAATAGTTACTTCCATGCGGACGTATCTCCTTCGTACGAAAGTGATTGTTCAAGTTTTCTCATTTTTTGACATTTTGAACATGATTCTGATTGAATTTTAGTCTGAATTTTCAGAGGCTTTGTTAAAAACATGTTTTATATAATCCTTGAAAAAATTAGTCCATTTTGACTGTTAAATTTGTGAGAAATGAAGAAAATGAGTAGAAAAAGTCTTCAATGTCTGGACCTTGTTGAATGTCTCAAATATTAGCCTCCAAGCTCTGATACCACTTGTGAGGACCGTTTTCCATATACATTTAGCTCAGGTAATATCTATAACCTAGTCAAATTGTGCTGAATCCAATTTGATTAGGCGACATAACAAGATTAGTTATTTTTTCAATGTTTTCATTAATTCAACAACGGTTACAATCCTGAAAACAATTCGCCAGAGCTTCGCCCTTCAGTTGCTCAAAATCTTTCTTACCCTAAGTCCACATGGCTATTTATATACATGAGAATTATCTTCGTGCAGACTAGCTTACCTCCACACGGATGTGGACTTCCGTACGAAAGTAACTTTACAACTCAAAAAATCATAATCTAACATTTTGTCCTATTACAGACTCGACACGACTCGATGACGTAGGCGGCAGATATAGTGTATCAACAGTACCAGAGGGTAATCCATCCTATGTTTATCCGGTTGAACTTCATGCGTACCAAATTCAGTGTTTCATCCGTCCTAACCCTCATCCATTCTAAAAAGTGCTTATTTATACCAAATCTTGAAATCTGTATCAAACATTCAACAAAATGGAGGGAGAATTTTTCAATGGTAGGTCCCGAAATTTGAGGATCGATAACGAACCGAATCACTTGTTTATAGCAAACATGGTCACGTGTGCGGAATCCACGTAACTATGTGTTGGATCTGAGTTTCTTTTTGATTGTATTTTCGTTTGAAATTAAGATGGAAATGAAAGAGTTGTGCAGCGGAATTAAGATGAAAACAAACTTTGCATACAATCAAACGAGAGTAATACTTTTATCAAACATCTTTACACAATGAATCGAAAGATTGAATTTGTTTCAACAACGATTACAATGATTGATGAATGAATGCAAACTCCCCCTCAGCCAGAGCTCAGTAGTTTGTTCGTGCAAAGAAGACGATGTGGTGAAAGAGCTAATAGAACAGTACAAAGTACTGAACTATTTATAGGCACTTGCAAACCACTGAGCATCTTAGCTGACGTCACCATGAAAGTGACATCTAACCTCCTAACAAACTCTAACCTCTGATCAATACAAACACTGATGTACTAACTACTGCTATTACAAACTATTACACAAAAGACACTTAAACAGCTGCTGCATCCTTCCACTGCTGTGAACCTAGCAGTGCTTGTCCGGATCAGCAGTACTTGACTCAAGGCAGTAGATTGACTCAGCAGAGCTTTGTTCTTCCATCAGTCTTTGACATTTGGCAGTAGATGCAAGGCAGCAGTTGTAGGTCAGCACTTAGTAAGATCAGCAGATAGGAGGTCAGCAGATATGAAAGCACTTTCAAGGGGAGAGATTTGCATGAACCAATTTGTAATCGTCTGCTTATTCTTGATCCACTGCTCTGATCCAGTTTTGGCTTTAATTATCTGTTCCTCTGATAGGGTTCAATCCCAACAATCTCCCCCCTGGAACAGATAATGCCAAAACTCTTCATTATTTGTGGAATTCTTTATTGCCTCATCAACAGCTCCCTTATCTGACCTTTAAATTGTAATTCAAAGTCTAGGGCATCTGTATCTTCATCATCCCTGCTAAGTGGAAGATCAAGGAGATCCTGCAAATCTTCAAGACTCAGGCCAAGAGCTTGTTCCCTTGATATTTTCTCCACTTCTCCACTAGTCCTGAGCAGAGTCAATACGCAGGTCTGTTTGTCAGTTTCCCACTTTTGTATTTTTGAGCCTGGTGGGTTTCTTGGGAGATGTTTATTTGCAGAAGTATTTGGTGAGGCTGGCCTGTTCATAGCTGGCTGAGCAGCACATGCAGCTTGTTCCAATTCAAGATCTTCTTTTATCATTACTTCCGTGCCAGCTTTTACAATGGCATCTCCGGCTAAAAGATCTTGAATTGTTTCCATGCTAAACTGGTTTTTGCTCCTTCTTTTGTAGATGGCAGCACCAGCTGGAGCAGTGGTTCTTTTGACTTGCAGCTTTGGTGGTCTTTTTGAAACCGCTGCTTTGGAGTAGTCAGGCTTTTGTGGAACATTTGGGTCTTTCTTTCTTAGTTCCTCCAACCTTTTGTAGGTGGCCCTGACTCTATCTTCTCCCCACTTTGTCACAGAGTTCTTTGACCCATAATCAGCTGCAATCAGCTCCTCTTTCATTCTCCTCAATTCTAACATCTTCTCAGCTTCAAATTGTTTGAACTTTTCAGGAGGAGTCTGCTTGACCTTATTTTTGATCATGTCTTGAATCCTGGCTGCTTCTTTTTCAAGCTCAGGAATGGTCCAGTTCTTGTACATGTGTTTCTCCCCCTTGTATTTCTTGTAGGTCATGATGTTTTCAATGTAGTCTTTTCTTAAGGACTCATCTGCCCTTTCTGAAATTTTCTGACATACATTTTTAGCAAAACGCTCCATAGCATTGACCTGTGAGAGTAAAAACTGATAGTTTTGTTGAAATTCTCTATCAGATTTCCCTTTTCTGTTTTTGATTGCAATATCCTCTGCTTGTTTGGCTTTGAGTTTCAAGTATTCTTCAATGTTGTTAGGCCTGGGATAATTTGCAATTGATGGCAAACTCCTTTTGGCTGGGTCATCTTCATAATAAAAAGATTTAATTTCTTCTCTGACTGCAATGAGTTCCAGAGGAAATGAGACACCAGCAGGAGGTAGTGATTGTATAATTTGAGCTGAAGAGAGAGGTATGGGTTTTGGAATAGTGATAAGTGACAGGGATTTTGAAGATGTTGGTGATGGAGATGTGTCATCATCTTTTAAAATTAGCCTTCTCCTTTTTGTAGGAGGGACTGATGATGTTTTGGATGGAACAGTGGTGGTAGATGTAGTGGCAGTGGATTGTGATTGTGATTGACTAACAGCTGTTGAAACAACTGGTGTTTCAACCACTGTTGTCATTACAACAGATGTTATAACATCTGCTGTCTTCTGCTGTATGTCAGCAGGTGTTGTTTTTGGTGGTGATGATGGTAAAGCAGTGGATGTTGTGTGTGTTGAAGTGGTGTGTGTTGATGGAACAACTGTTTGGCAAGCAGTAGTTTTTGTAACTCCTGTTGCATCAGCTGTTTTGTATGGTGGTTTTTGAGCAGACTTTGAACGTCTGGTTGGAATGGATTTGGGTTGCCTCACTTTTCTAGTAGGCTTCTTCTTTTCCTCAATAGGATTTTCATGATCCTTTGACCCAGAAGTACCCTGATCTGGATGATCCATTCTGTCTACCCTGGCTTTCCTTTTGGCCTCTCTATCCCTTTTTACACTTGCAACTGCTTCTGCTTGTGCATTTGTTGTCACATCAATTTTCTTGCTGCCATCTGGCAAAGGGATCTTTTTGGTCATGTTTGAATTTTCTGGTTCAAGATAGAGACCATCCTCTATACCCTTCTTTTTCCACTCCTTAATTTTCTCCCCCTTTTTGGCATTATCTTCTGGGAGTTGATAAATATAGCATACTTTTGGAGGAGCAGTGCCAGTGGTGTGCAAGATCTGAGTTTTGAGAGCCTTTAAATCAGCCTGAGTGTTCTTGAACCTTGACTCCATTGCATTTCTCAGCTGTTGAACATGTTTTTCATGTTGCTGATCTGCTAGTTTTGCTTGTTGATGGAGAAAAGGTTGAAATAACGTCCAGAGCTCATTTGGAGCAGATGCCCTTTGTGGAGCAGGTGCTTGAGATGGAACAGCTGTTGATTGTACCTTCTGAACTTGTAACACCTGTTGTAGCATATCTTTGAGTTCTGCAACAGAGTTATCAAGTTTTTCAATGCGATCCGTCAATTTCTGGTACTTTAAACCATCACCCAAGTTAATGGGATCATCTGATTTCCCACTAGCAGTGGTTTTATCAGTGGTAGATATAGGGAGTATACTCCAAACATTAACCACTGATGCCCCTTTTTCTTGGTACTGGGGTCTTCTTCCTTCAACACTTGACAACCTTTTGATGTTGCCAGTAGGATAAATAAATCCACTGGTGGTTGGCAGAGGTGCTATAAAAGGAATTGCCTCCAAGGAAGTCTTATTAATGTAACCACTGTCCAAATGTAACCTAGTGAGTGTAACACTTGTGGTGGCTGCTTCACTTGGATTACCACCAAGAGTTACTTGTAACTCAAGGGGTGTAACCTCCTCAGGTTGTGTTGGTGGGTTAGCAAAGATTGATACATCAGACCCAGTCAGTTGTTGAGGTATATTCTCATTAGTAGGTGATTGAGAAGGACTGGTTAATGCCTGGTTCAAATCAATTGCATCCAACAGTGGTTTTATTGGTGAGGGAATTGTGGATGTGAAGGATGGTGTAGAAAGTGGAGTTGCCCCGGGTATTGAGCTGTGGATGATAGAAACGAGTGTTCCTAGAGCATCATGATGTGGAGACCCTATTTGTACAACCTGTTCTTTTTGTGAAGAAGCAGGAGGAGTTGTGGTTATGGATTGAGATATTTGTACCAACTGCTGTGAGGAAGTAGCAGCAGTGGTTTCTTGTGACATTTGTGTTGTCACAGGCAGGAGCTCTGGTATCTCATCCTCCAGAGTTGCCTTTTTGATGGGTTTTGTGGGGTTTTGAGTTTTTCTTTTTGGCTTTTTGGAGATAATAGGTGTGGGTTTCAAAGCAGTTGTGCTGCTGCTTTGATCACCTTGAGCAGTGGGCTCAGCAGTAGATACCTGAGGAGCAGTTGTAACTGCTAAAATCTGCTCAGGCACCTCTGCTTGTGTTTTGCAAGGTGTAGACATCCTTGTAAAAGTTTCAGCAGTTAAGCAATTTGTTTGAATGAAATCACCTTGTTTTATCGCAACAGCATCCTTCTTTCCAAGTTTCATTTCAAAATAGTAACTTAAAAATCTTGGAAAAAGTAGGAATGCCTTTGTTTCAACATTTTTAACCAGATCATTAAAAATTTCCTGGGAGTAGTTAAAATTTTCATCTTGAAGAATTGCAAATCCCAGTTTTTGAATTTTTAATGGTATCTCATTGAAAGAAGTGGTTTTGTTTGAAACACATTTTAAGAGGGTGTGAAATAAAAATCTTGTTGCAGGAGGAAAGTAACCTTTTTCTAAGGTGTCCTTTTTGACCTCTGCATTGTACCCCCTTTCCAGAAAATCATTTTTTAACTCGTTTTTAGGGAAAGTAATTTTACCTTCTTGATCGTCGAGTTGAAAGACCTCTGAAATTGTTTGTGGTGTAATCTTGACTTCTTTTCCCTTTAAAGTAGAGTTAATGGCTATTACAGCTTCTCCTTGTGTTTCAAGGATTGCATTCTTCCAAAACTCCCTTTGGGTTGCCAAGTAAATTGGTGCATCCGCTGTCAACAAAGTTTTGTACTTTGAGGCGGTGATGATATCAATGATGGAATCGAACTCCTTTGTGGAACTGGGTTTAGTGAGAAGACCAAGAAGATTGTGAGATGGTTTGTGTGGAATTTCAGTGGAGATTGCCTTTTGAGAGGCTGTTTTCGATGAAGATTTGGATGAGGGTTTTGCAGATTTCTTTGATTTAGTCATTTTGAGGATGATTGATCGAAGAAATTTGTGGAAGATGAGATGAAAAACTGTTTTGAGAAGAGAATTTTTAAGAATTCAGTTCGACAGTAAAACCCTGTTTTGGTGGTGAGTGGGGGATTTTATAGGGAAGAAAGTGAATGCTGAGGTGGCAACCGTTACAAAAAGTCTGACCAATATGTACTGCCCACGTGACAACCCCTGTTGAAAGTGAAGGACAATACTTGTGTGATAAGGACAGATGAAGGCAGTGGTATGAAAGCAGTGGATGATTTTCACTATCAGTGGATAGCATATCAGTGGATAAGACACTGCTTTTGAACAACAGAGTTTATCAAAGTAATGAGAGAGTAGGGGTTGACTTTCAGCAGTGGACAGATTTTTGAAAGAAGCAGACTTTTGAACAATCAGTGGTTAATGGCAGACTTTTTAAGGATTTTAATGAAAATTTTCATTTTTAGCTATTTTTAAGGATGGAATTTTGATTTTCTGAAAACATTTTGTTGCTTTTATTCATAGAAAAACAAGATGTTGCTTGTTATTCCATGTTCAGCATCCCAATCCTAGAGACCAAACTTTCAAAAGTGGCTGTATCAAGTGCTTTTGTGAGCACATCAGCCAGCTGGTCTTTAGTTGGGACATGATGCAAAGAAATCAAACCTTTTTCATAGCAATCCCTCACAAAGTGATGTCTGATGTCGATGTGTTTGGTGGTTGAGTGGGAAACTGGATTTTTGATGATATTTTCTGCTGCCTGACTGTCCAACAAGAGTGGTGTCTTTAAGGCAGTGATACCAAAATCCAGTAACTGATTTTGAAGCCACAGGAGTTGGGCTGTACAGCTTGCAGCAGCAATGTATTCAGCTTCAGCAGTGGATGTTGAAACAGCTGCTTACTTTTTGCTTTGCCATGAAACTAAGCAATCACCTAGAAATTGGCACCCTCCTGATGTGGACTTCCTTGTGGTGTGACATCCAGCAAAGTCACTGTCTGAGAAACCTGAAAGCTTGATGTTCCCATTAGCTGGATACCAGATACCAAGTGTGGGAGCACCTTTTATGTATCTGAAGATCCTTTTTACAGCAATGAGATTTGATTTTCTGGGAGCTGATTGACTTCTTGCACAGACACATGTTGCAAACATGATGTCTGGTCTAGATGCAGTTAGGTACAATAAAGACCCAATCATGCTTCTATAAAGTGTTTGGTCAATCAGCTCATCCTTTTCATCAGACATGACCAGCTTATTTGTTGCCATGGGTGTGCTGCATGGTTTACAATCATTCATATCAAATTTTGTCAAAAGTTCTTTAGCATATTTGCTTTGATGAATGAAAGTTCCATTTTGCATTTGCTAAACTTGGAGACCAAGAAAGCATTGCAGCTCACCCATTGCACTCATTTCAAACTCAGCTGTCATGAGTTCTCTAAACTCTTCACACATTGAATTACATGTGCTTCCAAAAATAATGTCATCCACATAAATCTGGACAATCATTAAATCCTTCCCTCTCCATTTTAAAAACAGTGTTTTATCAATGGTACCTCTTTTGAAACCATTTGAGAGTAGGAAGTTGGAAAGAGTTTCATACCAGGCCCTTGGTGCTTGTTTCAAGCCATACAAGGCTTTGTTTAGCCTGTAGACATGATCTGGATAAAATGGATCCTCAAAACCTGGAGGTTGACAGACATACACCTCTTCTTGAATTGTACCATAGAGGAAAGCACTTTTGATATCCATTTGAAACACCTTCATATTGTGGTTGATAGCAAAGGCCAGGAACAGTCTAATGGCTTCTAATCTTGCAACAGGGGCAAATGTTTCATCATAATCAATCCCCTCTTCCTGTCTGTAACCTTGAACCACAAGCCTGACTTTATTCTTGACAACAATACCCCTTTCATCAGTTTTGTTCTTGAAGACCCACTTTGTGCCAATGGGACTAACCTCTTCTGGCAGTGGTACAAGCTCCCATACTTGTTGTCTTTTAAACTGTTGGAGCTCCTCTTGCATGGCTTCTACCCAGCTGTTGTCTTTCAGTGCCTCTTGGTACTTGACTGGCTGATGGAGTGATAGAAAACCAGCAAAAAGACAAATGTTTTGGGTTTGGCTTCTTGTGAGCACCCCTTCATTTATGTTGCCAATGATTTGATCAGGTGGATGAGATCTCAAGAAGATTAAATCTCCTTGGTATGGTATGATGGCATTGGTTGGTGAAGGCTGCAAATGTGTATCATCTGAGCTAACCACTGCTGGGGACCTTGATGATCCAGCAGTGGCTTCAAAAGGTGGTGGTATAGGAGGTAATGAAGTGGACAACTGCTGACTTTTATCCACTGTTTGAGGATTTTTGTCAGCAGTGTTTGAGGATGTGGAAGCAGTGGTTGATGGGCTACTTTGGTCAACAATTGTTGAGGTAGCAGTGGTTGAGCTTTGACAACTGTCTTGAACAGCTGGTGCTTTTCCCTTTGTGGCAGACCTTTGAGGGATGATGATTTCATACCCATAGTCTGGTGTTGTATCCTCTGATGGACCTGCACTGTTAGTCTTGACAGCAGTATTTTCAAAAGTGAATTTTTCAAGATCAAACAGATCTGCAGGGTTTGCTGGGATTTTCATTGATGAGAGTTCATTGAACTTAACATTCAAAGTCTCCTCCACTGCCTTGGTCCGTGTATTGAACACTTTGTAGGCCTTGGCAGTGGTTGAGTATCCCAGATGATAACCACAATCAATTTTGGCTGCAAATTTTGAAATGGAATCTTTTAAGTTCAAAATAAAGCATGGGCAGCCAAACACTTTGAAATATGAGATCAGTGGTTTAATTTTATACAGAATTTCATAGGCAGTCTTTTTGTGCCTGGGGTTTATTAAAACTCTGTTCTGAACATAGCAAGCAGTGTTTACTGCCTATGCCCATAAAGTTAATGGCAAACCTGAATCTGCAAGCATGGTTCTGGCAGCCTCAATCAGAGTTCTGTTCTTCCTTTCCACTACCCCATTCTGCTCTGGTGTTCTTGGGATGCTGTACTGCCTTACAATCCCTTTCTTCACACAGAAGGCATCCAATTCCCTATTTTTGAATTCTGTTCCATTGTCACTCCTGAAGCTTTTCACTGGAAGGTCAAATTGCTTTTCAACCTGTATTACAAAGTCTTGCAAAATGCCTGCAGTTTCATCTTTTGAGTGCAAAAAGAAAGTCCATGTGAACCTAGAAAAGTCATCAACAATAACCAAACAATATCTTTTCTTTTTGAGGCTCATGACTTGAACTGGGCCAAACAAATCCATGTGTAGCATTTGCAAACACTGGGTTGTTTTGGACTCTTCAATGGACTTGTAAGAACTTTTATGCTGTTTTCCTTTTAAACAGGAAATGCAATGTTCAGGACATGAAAACAATTTTTGTGGCAGGCCTCTCACCAAACCATTTTTTGAAATTTCTGTGATTGTCTTAAGATTTGTGTGTCCCAGCCTTCTGTGCCAAAGTTCTGTCTCTTTGTTAGAGGCAGCTGAGAACAGACAGGCATCAGCTCTGGGACACTCTTTTGACATGTCAACAACATAAACATTGCCACTTCTTTGAGCAACAAGTTTAGTTTGACCAGTTTTGATTATTGCTTCAATCTTTTTGACCATTTCTGGGTCAACAATCCTACAACAATCTTTTGTGAAGAATGACCCAAAACCCTTGTCACTCATTTGGGACACACTCAGAAGGTTGAATTTTAGATTGTCTATTAGATTGACATTTTCAAATTTTACTTTTCCAGACTCCACTGTACCCGACCCCAGAACTTTTCCTTTACTATTATTCCCAAAGGATATATCACCCCCTCCATGGATTTTAAAGTCTTTGAGGAGGGCTTTACATCCTGTCATGTGCCTGGAGCCTCCACTATCTACATACCAAAGACTATCAAAGCATGCAGAAGCTCCCTGCACATGAAGTAAAAGGATTAGTTCATTAAGGTCTCCAAAGCCAACAAGGCTTTGGATGGGGTCTCAACAGTGTCTGGGATGGATGCAGAATGATGGACAGTGGTTAGGTCAGGGGTTTGAACTATTTTAGGACAGTTCTTCTTTAACCACTGTTGTGGGTCCTGACCAATCATCTGCTGATAACCAAAAGGATGCCTGTTCACTTTGGGTTTAGAGGGCCTTTTGTAGGCCTCATAAACGTGTGGAATCCTTTGGTAAGACTGTTTTTCTCTGCCTTTTCTGAACTGATTGGCAGGGGGTGCATCAGTAACCTGAACATCTCTTTTGACAGATGTTTGGTTCAGCTGTTTTGTAACAGCTGTTTGAACTGGCACAAACAGTGGTTGTTTCTTGGTGAACTTGACAGATGATGAGGATGATGATGATGGACTCAAAGATGTTTTAGCCATGTACTCATTCTTTTTCACATCAAAGTTTTTGAGGTACACACATGCTTGAGTTTTGTGGTTTGTTTTACCACAGACAATGTAGCTTTCTGCTGAAACAATGACACTTGTCTTGTTTAAATCATAAGCTTTCAAGTGGAAACAGTCTTTTGTTAGATGATTCCTTTTTTCACAGAATTCACAAAACAAGTTGTCAATCTTTTCTTTCTTCTTTCTCTTTTCAGACTCCTTTGCAGCAGAGGTTTTAACCACTGCTGGGATGTCCTTGAGAGGTATGACTTTAGCTTTTGGAGCTTTAACACCATCAGTTGATGTAAAGTCCATTGGCTTGAAATTTTCAAGAATATCACACACGTCAGACCAGGTAGGTTTAAACTGATATTTTTCAAGTTCTTCAAAAGTTGAGGAACTCCTTGTTCTGCCAAGTGTGATTTTGTTACCAAGTTTGTCAGTGATTTTCACTTCTTGGCCATTCTTGTTTGTGGGGATGAACTCAGTGGTTACATCAGTGTTTTGAACAGATTTTTCACAAGCAATGTGTTCATCATCATATTTTCTATACCCAACCCCAAATTTCACATTACTTTCAATCTGTTTAGCAAGCATCACCTCATATCCTCTGCAGGATTCCACCCATCTTTCACAAGTAATCTGGGTGGATTCCAACTCCTTTTTGCAACTTTGGTATTTTTCTACCATAGTTTGAAGTTGGGTTTTGGTGATGCTTTGCTCTTCTTTTAGACAGCTGATTTCTTTTTCCTTTTCAGTCAATTTGTTTTTAAGTTCTTTTAAAGAGCTTTCAAATTTGACCTCATCAGACAAGATTTTATCCCGAAGGTTTTCATTCACCTCTTTAATGTTTGCAAAAGCAATTATGCAATTGTCAGAACACAGTTTTTCAAGAACTTGAGGAGATACCTTGGCAGCTGCCATCATTGCACAATCACATTTATGATCTTCATCATCATCATCTTTTACCTTCTTTTCACCAGCCTTTTCTTCTTTCTCTTCTTCTTTGTCCTCTATGGACCATGGATCTGTCATTGGTTCAATCAGGGTACCTGAACTTTCTCCCAACAGTATTTCATCAGCCACTGCAGTAACCACTGCTTCAATCACCTCTTCCACTGTTTCAAAGCACTGCTGTTCCTCCTTAGCTTCAACCCCCTCCTGTATTGACTCTAGTGCCATCAAACAAAACTCATCATGTGAAGAATCATTAGAAGCATAGAGTGCAAAATTTTCATCGCTAAGATCATCAGGCATACTGCTCCAGTCAACAAACCCTTGAGTGAAAAAACTTTGTTGATCTGGTTGTGCTGCTGCTGGAGCAGTGGTTTGAGATGCAACAGGTTGCACTTGTACCTGTGGAACAGGGGTTTGAACATATTGGATTTGTGGAACAGTAGTTTGGACATAATGTACTGGCACAGGGGCAGCAGCATAGTGAGCAGTGTTCACTTGAGCTGCTGGGGCATATTGGGTATAGTGCACAGTGTTTTGGTTTTGAGGTCTAGGATTTGAGCTAGGATGAGTAATTATGGGACCAGTAGTTTGACTCCTACATTCCCTAGCGAAATGTCCCAACCTATTACACTTGTAGCACTTGATTTTTGATTTATCCAACCCAACCCTTAGATTCCAATGCAAACCTGGGAATTTTCGCCCTGTTCTTTTGTAGAACTTGCTAGTTCTAACACTTAGCAAAGCCAGTTGATGCAGGATGTCCATTTCCTCTAAATCAGTGGGATCAAAATGTTGCAAATCATTTAGTTCAAAACTTAAATTGTCTGACATCTGGTTTTCGTTAGCAGTGAATGCATAACTTGCAGAGTGAGGATCAGGGTTGTTAAAATTTGCACCAGCAGTTATGTCAATGAAGTGATCATAACCCTGATCCTTACCACTGCTCCCAGATTCTTCTTGACCCAGAAGAGCAGTATTACCGAAAGTGTAATCATCGGTAGCTTTTCCTGACTCTTGTAACCTCCTTTTCTGGTTCAACTCCCTTTCGTAGGTCAGGAGTCGACCATGGAGTTGGGTCAAGGTCAGATCCTTGAATTCAGATGAATTTCGGGTGACAAAAGCTATAGTGTCCCATTTTTCTGGCAGTGACCTGAGGAACCTGCTATTTTGAGTTGAGTTTGTAAAAGTGGTGTTAACAAGCCTCAGTTCACTGATGAGACAACTAAAACGCTCAAATTGTTGCGTTAGTGATTCACCTTTAACGTAGCAAAATGTTTCATACTGTTGGTTCAGGATTTCCCTATTGTTTTCTATGACTTCTTCAGTTCCACCAAACTGTTCCTTAAGTGCGTCCCATAACTCTTTGGCACTGTTACAGTGTAACAGTCCAGCATATATCTCATTGGGCAGCGCTGATGCTATGATGCTAAAAGCCTTAGCATCTAGTTCGATCTTTTGAAAGTCGGTTTCGGTATAATTTTCAACTGGTTTTGGAACGAACTTTTTAGCATCTTCAGCGCTTGGCACTGAAGGAACATGGGGACCATAAATGACAGACCTCCAACAACCTGTGCTTTGTTGAGCGAGGATGTGACCCATCCTCCTCTGCCAGATGTTGTACTCATTTCTTTTTAGCATAGGTGGTTTAAAAAGTGAGCCGATGTTGTTTTTATCATCCTGAGATTGTGACGTCATTCTTGTTGTTTTACAGACACTGAGAAATCAACTTTAATGGTGATTAATCCTTGCTTTGTTTTTCAACGGACGAACAAACGATCAGTATCAATTGTTATGAGCTGAACTATTTACGTCAAAATGATTGTTAAATCAAATTTGACTGTCCAAGCTCTGATACCAATTGTTGGATCTGAGTTTCTTTTTGATTGTATTTTCGTTTGAAATTAAGATGGAAATGAAAGAGTTGTGCAGCGGAATTAAGATGAAAACAAACTTTGCATACAATCAAACGAGAGTAATACTTTTATCAAACATCTTTACACAATGAATCGAAAGATTGAATTTGTTTCAACAACGATTACAATGATTGATGAATGAATGCAAACTCCCCCTCAGCCAGAGCTCAGTAGTTTGTTCGTGCAAAGAAGACGATGTGGTGAAAGAGCTAATAGAACAGTACAAAGTACTGAACTATTTATAGGCACTTGCAAACCACTGAGCATCTTAGCTGACGTCACCATGAAAGTGACATCTAACCTCCTAACAAACTCTAACCTCTGATCAATACAAACACTGATGTACTAACTACTGCTATTACAAACTATTACACAAAAGACACTTAAACAGCTGCTGCATCCTTCCACTGCTGTGAACCTAGCAGTGCTTGTCCGGATCAGCAGTACTTGACTCAAGGCAGTAGATTGACTCAGCAGAGCTTTGTTCTTCCATCAGTCTTTGACATTTGGCAGTAGATGCAAGGCAGCAGTTGTAGGTCAGCACTTAGTAAGATCAGCAGATAGGAGGTCAGCAGATATGAAAGCACTTTCAAGGGGAGAGATTTGCATGAACCAATTTGTAATCGTCTGCTTATTCTTGATCCACTGCTCTGATCCAGTTTTGGCTTTAATTATCTGTTCCTCTGATAGGGTTCAATCCCAACACTATGCCAAATCAAACATATACATCAATAACAACAAAGGATTAATCAATGAAACACACTCGATTGATTAAACGGGATGAGAACCGATTACAAACTGATACAAACACAGTTTAGACAGAATTTCGACAGAGTTTCTTTACTGGTATTATCTCATCTACTTTCACAGAGAAAGCAGACTTGTTTATTTAGTCCCTGGGCCCATGAGTCGACGAAACACATTAAGTGTCGACGAATCAACATTGGGCCAAACACTTGGGCCTGTTGCAGCCCAACACATGACGAAACAAGTGTGTTTCGTCATGACCGTCAACGAAATAGAAATAATGGACATTGGGCTGTTTCGTCGTGATGAGTTCGACGAAACAAGCCTGTTTCGTCGAGGCCTGCATCTGTTGTGTTGTTTGCTGAAAACAGACAGCAACAAACAGGAACATATAAACATTCTAATTATGACCATTATACCCTTGACATGCAACATGCATTGTTCGTTATACATTACATATCAAATGGAGACAAACAAGTCGTACACAAGCGGATAGAAGGATATCCGTCTTGTTCGACGTTCCGTTAAAGGTTCGAACCGAACGTGCCGCGTCCACACAAAAGTGTATCAACAAACTCCCCCTTGGACGCTGCTGTGATGGTTCGACTTCCATGTCTTTCATGTCGGAGGATCTTCAAAGTCTTCACGCGTCGTAAGAAGAAAGTGTATCAACAAACTCCCTTTTTCATTTAAGAAGTGTGTTAACAAACTCCCCCTTGGAATGAGCTCTCCATTGAGTTATGCTCGTGAATCTTTTGATTTGTCAATTCTTCAGATCCTTGTGGTGTTGATGAAGGGCCAGCGGCAACTCGATCATTTTTATCCTTTGAGTGCCTCCACTTCGTGTCTTCATTCCAAAACTTGTCATCGAAAATGTTCTCCTCGCCTTTAGCATCTGCACAGGCAAGAAAGCTAAACGCATAATGAGAACAACCAATTGGAATATAAACAAATTAAACAAACGACACATTTGAGATCAAATCTCAATCAAACACCGACCGACAACAGTTTGAAAGTTTAAAAAATGTTCAATTTTAGTTCTTAACTTTCAAAACTTGTTAACTTCGACAGATTATGAAGATTTTCATACTGAACAGAATTTGTTTTAATTGAACACATTTCCATTTTGTTTGAGTTCCAAATGCAAGGACGTTTTATGAAGATGGTTTCAGGCTACCAGCAGAAAACACCTAGCAACAACTTTGGCTTAATAAAAAACGAACTATACAAAATGTTACTAAAAACGAATTTAAAGCGCGGTAAACTAAACGAAAATGCGATAAGCTGTGAAAAGTAATAAACAACTGTACAAGTGCAAACTTTTTGCGAATCTCAAGGATAAGGAATCATACCAGCTTACGGTCTTAGTCAACATGATTTTGATTTCTGTTTAAAGTTCTGGATAAGTATACTACCTCGATTATCGGTATTGTGGTCCACATAAGCTCAAACTGATCTGACGTAATCATAATTAAGAGATACGATTAGCGGTAAGGATTATACTTACAAGTCGATGCGAATCCACTCACGACACATTCCCGTATCAAGGTATGCACGAGAATTCATCTTACCGGTGAGTATACCGATTATCATCTGTTTGACCGTATAAAAATGTGAGAAACTCACTTATTTTGATTGAAAACAAGCCCTATGTGATAGAATCACTTATTGATGAGGAACTTGATTTTCGAATGCATGAGGGCACAGGAGCAAGTCCGTGAACAGGTAAGTACTTCCGTACAGCAGAGAGACGAACTTGACTCCCGCAAAGAATCTGTGATATATAATCACTTATTTTGTTTGGACATGTGATTGTTGATCACTTATTGAGGTCGAATGCAATAAGTACACGTATGTATAGTATCATGGAAGATCTTAGACTTCGTCTCCGTTATTTTTACGGTTTGATACAACCATGATACCCAGATGATAAGCAGCATAAAGACCGAATATTTCAGATCTCGGCAATCTCTCAAACAAAATTTCGGTACTAAGACCATATGCCAATGAATGGTTCCCACCTGACTTGAAGTCTGTTAGGTTTGTATCATCCTGGACATTTTAGTCTGATTGTGAGCCTACCGATAAATCGTTAGTAGAGATACTTATCATTTTTCTTTTTGTTTTTCATTTTGAGCACATTGACCGACCACACCAGTGAACATCATCATTTTCCTTTATCCAAGAAACTCATTTTTGGTTTTTCTATTGTTTTTGAATTTTTGAATTTTTCAAACGTAAAGACCGAAAAATAAAGACATTTTTTTGGATTTTGAAGTTTTGCAATGTTTTTGTATTTTCTTGAAATTACTCCCCCTAAAATGCTAAAAGGTTACGAAAAACGAAAATCTTTTTGAATTTTTAGAGTTTATAAAGAAAATATTTACAAAAACGATCAGCCAAAGAAGTTTACTCGGGGTATCACCTTAATGCCATTGACCAAAAGTAGATAATCAAAACGTGATTTATCAAAAGCTTTTGTAAACAGGTCGGCACGTTGGTGATCAGTGGGGACATGAACGACATCGATTAATCTCTTGTCAAAACAATCACGTATGAAGTGATATTTAATGTCGATGTGTTTAGTCTTGGAATGCTGCACAGGATTTCTAGTGATCTGTAAGGCAGCATTATTATCAACAAAAATATGAGTAGATAGGAATTCTAAACCGTAGTCGCGCATTTGTTGTTGTATCCAAAGAACTTGGGAGCAACAACTGGAGGCAGCAATGTATTCTGCTTCACATGTTGATGTAGCAACACACGTTTGCTTCTTGCACTGCCACGTGACCAGGCGATTTCCTAAGAACTGACATCCTGCTGTTGTTGATTTGCCATCGATTTTGCAACCACCGAAATCGGAATCACTGTATGCAATTAATTCAAAGTTATCATCCCTAGGGTACCAAAGACCAAGATCCGGGCATCCCTTCAAATAGCGAAAAATCCTTTTGATAGCGGACAGATGAGAGGCCTTCGGGTTTGCTTGATATCTTGCAAGCAGGCACGTTGGATACATGATGTCAGGCCTCGAAGCAGTGAGATACATGAGAGATCCGATCATGGCGCGATAATAAGAAGAGTTGACACTTTCTCCTTTCAAATCCGGAGTAATCCCGTGATTCTACGGAAGTGGAGTACCAATGGGCGTTGCATCTGACATTTGGAATCGGCTCAAAATGTCACCAACATATTTAGCCTGATGGATGAATATCCCAGACTCTGTTTGTTGTACTTGTAGGCCCAAGAAGAAATTCATCTCCCCCATAGCGCTCATTTCGAACTTTTCCTGCATAACACGTTCGAATTGCCTGCACAAAGATTCATTAGTAGAACCAAATATTATATCATCAACGTATACCTGCACCAGCAGAAGATCTCCATCTAGTTCCTTGATAAAGAGTGTGCAATCAATAAGACCTCGTCGAAATCCATTCTCCAGAAGATAGTTGGATAGGGTTGCGTACCAAGCCCTAGGTGCTTGATGTAAACCATAAAGAGCTTTGTTTAGCAACCAAACCCGATTGGGGTGAATAGTGTTAGGATCGGAGGCACTCATGTTTGTGTTTGTTTGTATATTTTGAACAAATCAAATAGATATGAACAGTTTAAGTGCAGCGGAAATGGATACAAACTTTGTAAACACAATTAAAGGAGAAAATAGTATGATAAACAATTGCTTTCCATAGAGTCAAAAGATTTACAAATCAAAGCAAAAGATTACAGATATGCTCACATACTAAGCTCCCCCTCAGCCTGATGCCCCAAGGTTGGTTGCACACAAGATGAAAGGATTGGACTAGAGGAGAAGAACTCGCTCAGTCAATCAAATGTAACAGTACAGGGTACTGTTACATTTATAGGCAAACCAAACCACTGAGGAATCTCAGCTGACGTCACCATGAAAGCGACGTCTAACAGCCTAACAACCTGTATCTACTGACCTTACGCAACTACTGATGTCCTAACAACTGATTATAAATACAATACAAAACATGAGAAAACAACTGCTTCACGTTCCACTGTTGTAGCCTAAGCACTGATGCTCAACAACAACATTAGTGCTTTCTTCAAAGGTGATCAGTCCTTGAATGAGCAGTATTTGTGTCTTCAGCAGCACTTGAGAGACAGCAGTAGATAGAGCAACAGAGTTTGTCTTCAGCAGTCTTTAGGATTATATCAGCAGTTGAAATGACACAGCAGTTGATTATGAGCAGCAGTTATAGACCATCAGATGTTATAATTCACTATCAAGGGGAGAGCAGAGTATAAACTACTGTTTATTGTGAATCCTCTGTTGTGACCTGGTTTTGGCTTTACATTATCTGTTCCTTTGTTAGGGTTCAATCCCAACAATCTCCCCCTGGAACAGATAATGCCAAAACCTTTCATTATTCAGGACCTTTATTACTCATCAAGAGTGTCTTAGCTTGTACTTTGAATTCAGCTTCAAATTCCTTTGCACTCTGGTCATCCTCATCCCTACACAGTGAAAGCCCAAGGAGATCCTGCACATCTTGAACACTAAGGCCTAGTGCTTCTTTCCTTGATATGTGCTTCACATCGCCATTGGCTCTGACCAAGGTCAATACGTGAGTCTTTTGATCAGACATCCACTTTAGTATTTTTAAGCCAAGTGGGTTTCTTGGGAGAGACTTATTTGCTGATGAGTTTAGGGATAATGGCCTTGAAAACAACTGCAGACTTTCAGACATTCTTTTGAAAGCTTCTTCAAAGACTTTGTCAGCTGCCGCTATATCTTCTGAAGTTTCTTGTTCAATAAATTCTTGTCGTTCAGCTTCTGTCTTGTCTTCAGCAGTGTTTGGAGTTGCAGATTTGTTTAACGCCTTAAAAAGGCTTTGAAGCTTTGTTGAGGTTTCTTCTTTTAGACCCATTTTTGTGATGGTATCTTTGAAGTACTCTGCTTCCTTTTCTCTTACCTCTTCTTCAGTTAACTGTTCTCCCTCATCTTGATTTGTTGCAAAAGTAGACCGGAACAGTGTGTCGAGGTTTCCCATCTTCTGTTCAAGCTTCATCATTTGTTCTTGCTTTTTAGAAGTGCCTGAAACAGTTGTCTTTCTTTTCTTCAGCCTTTTGTAGGCTTCATCAGTCTGCTGTCTTGACCACTTTGATATGGCTTCAGCAGAGTCTATTTTTGCATCCACCAGCTCCTCTTTCTTTCTTTTATACTCAGCAGTGAAATCAGCAATGAGCTTTTTGAATTTGTTCCAGTTTGGAGGATTTTTCTTCTTTGTGGAATCATTCTTGATTCTGTCAATCCTCTCAGCCTCATGCTTTAGAGCGATTATTGGCCATTCTTCAAACTATTTTTCTTCAGCAGGATAGAATTTTTCTTTCATAATGTAGGCGAGATATTGTTTTCTTAGCTTTTTGCGTTGTTCAGCCTTTTCTTTGATTAGTTCCTGTACAAATTCTTCTATCTGCTTTACTTTTGTTAAGTAGAACTCCAGTCTTTCAGCTGTGCCATCTTCGCTTAACTTATCTTTTTCACTATCAAACTTAGCTCTTGCTTTAGCCTGTCTTGTCTTGAGTTTGAGGTACTCATCCATATCCTCTGGTGGCATGTAGCCTATGAGCGAGGAGAATCTCCTTTTTGAAGGATCTTCTTCTATATAGAATTGCCTCATTTCATTTTTGATAGCTTCAAGTTCCAGTGGATATTTTGCAGCATTAGGATCATGTGTACCCTCATCGACAGAGATTGGCTTTCTTATTCTTTTGAAGAGCTTTGGCTGTGAAGTAGAAGAGGTGAGAGCAGTGGTGGATGACTGACTAACAGCTGTTGAGACAACTGGTGTCTCAACATCTGCTGTCATTACAACTGCTGATATGTCAGCAGTTGTCTTCTGCTTTTGAGCAGGGGATGGACGTGGTGATGTTGGTGGTGATGGTGGTGAATCATCATCTGATATGAGATTCCTTCTCCTTTTTAATGAAGAAGGAGCAGATGATGTTTTGGGTGGATCAGTGGTTGTAGATTGTATGGCAGTGGATTGTGGTTGACTGACAGTGGTTGAAACAACTGGTGCTTCAACCGCTGCTGTCATTACAACAGATGTTGTAACATCTGTTGTCTTCTGTTTTGTGACAGGAGGCAGTGGTGATGGTTTGAATTTAGATGATGATGGTGGAGCAGTAGTTGTAGTAGAGTGTGGTAGAGTGGTGTGTGTTGATGAAATGGCAGCTGTTTGGCTACTGACAGCAGTTTTTGTAACTGCTGCTGCAGCAATTTTTGTAACTGCTGCTGTATCAGCTGTTTGGCTAACAGGTTTTGAGACCTGTTTTTCTTTTTCAGGTTCAATATGAATGCCATGTTCAATTCCCTTTTTCTTCATTTGCTTCAATATCTCCCCCTTTTTGGCATTATCTGTAAGGAGGTCATCAAAGAATAGTAAAGTTGAAGAAGCCTTGCCAGTGGCAATTTGGATACTGGCCTTAATAGCCTTGATATCTGCTTGAGTATCCTTGAACCGTGATTCAACCATGTTAGTCAGCATTTGTACTTGAATGGCATGCTTTTTGTCAGCCATAAGTTGCTGTGCTTCAAGCATGGGTTGAAAAATACTCCATAGCTCATTTGCAGCAAATGCATGTTGTGCAGGTGCTTGAGCAGGAACAGCAAATTGTGGTGGGGCAGCAGTGGATTGTGCTTTTTGAGCTTTCAAAATCTCTTGCACCATCGCCTTTATTTCAGCAACTGAGGTTTCCAGTTTGTCAACTCTGTCCGTCAATTCCTGATATTTTGAATCATCACCTACTTTAGTAGGATCATCTGAATCCCCACCAGCAGTGGTTATATCAATGTTTGACTTGGGAACTGAGTCCCAAAAGTCACTCATTGATGCCCCTTGTTCTTGGTACTGGGGACTTCTCTCTTCAGCACTTGATAAATCTTTAATGTTACTAGTGGACAAATTAGCCTCACTAGTGATTTTCAGAGGTGCTATGGAAGAGATTGCCTTCAAGGGAGTCTGACTGATGAAACAACTGTCCAAATGTAGACCTGTTGATCCAACATTTGTAGTTGCTGCTCCACTTGAACTACTGACAAGAGTTACTTGTAACTCCTGCAGTGTAACCTCCTCAATCGTTGCTGGGATAGCAGAAGTATAAGCATCAGACCCAGTCACCTGTGGATGTATACTCTCAGTGATAGGTGATAGAGAGGAACTGGTTTGTGTCTGTGCAATAGCAGCTGCATGCAACAGAGATAGCATGGATTGTGGCATTATTATTGGTGAGGGAATGGGGGTTGAAAGAGACATGTCCTTGGGATCAGGACTGAGGAAGATGGATCCGAGTGGATTCAGAGCTTCATATTGTGGTGTCCCTGTGCTTACAACCTGATCCTTTTGTGAGGATGCAGGAGGAGTTTCGGTTATGGGTTGAGATCTTCCTTCCAACTGCTGTGAGGAAGTAGCAGCAGTGGTTTGTGGTGACTTTTGTGTTGTCACAGGCATTTCCTCTGGGATCTCATCTTCCAGAGTTGCCTTTGTTTTGGGTTTGGTGGGTTTTCTGGAAATTTTCTTTTTGGTCTTTTTAGTGGTGGCAGGTGTGGGTTTCAAAGCAGTGGGAGTGCTGCTATGATCACCTGGAGCAGTGGGCTCAGCAGCTGATACCTGAGGAGCAGTTGTAACCACTAAAGTCTGCTCAGGTACCCCTGCTTTTGTTTTTATTGGTGCCATCATCCTTGAAAATGTTTCTTTTGTTATGCTTTTTATTTGACAATGAACACCTTGTTTGAGCAAATTTACATTTTTCTTTTCAAATTTTTGTTCAAAATAATAACTCAAAAATCTTGGAAAAAGTAAAAATGCTTGACTTTCAACGTTTTTCACCATGTCATTGAAAATCTCCTGGGAGTAGTTATAGTTTTTATTATTCAAAATAGCGTAACCCAGGTTTTGGATTTTCAATGGTATTTCGTTGAAAGATGTTGTTTTATTTGAAGCACACATCAAGAGTGTGTGAAATAAAAACCTGGGTGCAGATGGAAAATAACCCTTTTGTAGGGTATCTACCTTTGGTTCTTCTGCATAACCCCTTTTCACGAAATCAGTTTTCATCTCGACTTTTTCAAAAGAGAGTTTACCTTCCTGATCGTTGAGATTAAAGACTTCGGAGATTGACTGTGGGGTTATTTGAACTGCTTTATCCTGTATCGAGGAGTTTATGGCTATGACTTTTCCGTCTTGTTTTTCAAGCGACGCCTTTTTCCAAAACTCTCTCTGGGTTTGCAGATATATGGGAGCATTTGCTGTCAACAAAGTTTTGTACTTTGATGCAGATAATGTATCAATGATGGTGTCAAAGGTATGATTATCAGTAGGTTTTGTGAATAAACCCAGATAGTTATGAGATTGTTTGAATGGTATTTCAATGATTTCTTCAGCCGTTTGAGCGGCCTCAGTTGAAGGTGGTGATGATGTAGGTTTTGATTTTGATTTTCCTTTTGACTTCGTCATTTTGATGAAGAAGAATCGGAGAATGATTTTGAAGGTTTTGAGAAGAAGGGTTGGAAACTGCTATGAGAAGAGAATTTTTGGAATTCAATTCGACAGTGTAAAACCTTGTTTGGGGGTTTAGGGCAGGGTTTTATTTAAAAATGATCGCTGATGTGGCAGCGGTTATTAAGATCTGAGGGCTAAAAACTGTCCACGTGTCAAACACTGATTAAACGGATGAAGTATGGAGAATAGTTGTTTTAAGAGCCACTGACGTATCAAACGTCAGTGGTTACAACGGTAAAAATTTATGAGCAGTGGATGATTTTTACTATCAGTGGATAGCATATCAGTGGATAAGACACTGATTTTGAACATCAGTGCTTTTCAAGAAAATGAGTGATCAGTAGTTAACTTTCAGCAGTGGACAGTGTTTAGAGATCAGTCGTTGGAACAAAACAGTGATTAGGGTAAATGGTGCAGATCTGAAGAACAGTAGTTTCAGCAATAGTTTTGAGAATTTTCATTCAAGGTTTTGCCACATGTCAATTTTGAAAGACAGTGGTTTAGTACCCCAGATGATGAAAACTTTTTACTAAGGCAACTCATCTTCGTTCAAATATTCAATTAAAACATGAGTACCCTAGTAGTTTAAGCACAGTTTACAATCAACCTTTGAAGTCTAGGAGCAAACCTGAGTTATGATAAAATCTTAACACATACACCATTTCCTTTTGACCCATTTATGAGAACAATAATACCACAAAAAATAAGGTATTACCTTCTGTCAGGAGATGAAACTATTGCCAACAAAAACAAGCAAAAGTTCCAAATATATTATTCTCTAAAAAAAATGAATAATATATCCTGATTATTCAAGAAAATCCTTTGAGAAAAAAATGATTAAAGGATTTTCTGAGAACAGCATCAAAAGGATTTAGTGTAGATTCAGTAAAACACATAATCATATCATTCTCAAGCTTTTTGAAAATGGTCAGTGGTTTTGACAAAAGTGGTAGGAAAACTTTGAACATATGACCACTGAATGGTACCATTTTCTTTGTCAGTTGATTGCAAACATGATTCTCTTTCTAATTCATTTACTGGAATAAAAAACCCTTTTCTGAACAGGTGAATGCACATAGTTGCTTAATGACCATTATTACCCTACTCTTTGACTCATCAGTGTTTTATGTTTATACTCTTTTCTTCTGACTTCAGAAGTTTTGAGATGAACACACTTCGGAGTTTTTGTGAATTTTCTCAATGTATTTTAACATAGTTGATTTTGTCTTTTGAGGAACTCAACCTGTTTTCAACATATAAGATCTGAATGACTAAAGTTTCAATTTCCTCTTTATAGAGAAACAAAACACTAATGTCTTATGAATCATAGGTTTTGTTCATCTGAGGTTCATACTTTAGCATTTAATGAAAACAACACAAATATCAAAACAACAATTGTAATCAATTTCGAAAAATATAAATCAATCCCGTAATTTAACAGATATGTTTACAAATCTGAAAACTATGAGTGACTTCTGCATGATATCACTTGTTGTGTGAAATTTGTGTGTCATATGACATCTTGGTTGATTTACAGAGTTTTTGAATAACCATTTTGATCATGATTTTACTCGTTACTCTGTTTTTCAACTAAATACAACCAACCTTAGTATCAATGAATTTTGAGCCGAACTGTTATGTCAATTTGACTGTTAAATCGAAATTGACTGTCCTGGCTCTGATACCAATTGTTAGGATCGGAGGCACTCATGTTTGTGTTTGTTTGTATATTTTGAACAAATCAAATAGATATGAACAGTTTAAGTGCAGCGGAAATGGATACAAACTTTGTAAACACAATTAAAGGAGAAAATAGTATGATAAACAATTGCTTTCCATAGAGTCAAAAGATTTACAAATCAAAGCAAAAGATTACAGATATGCTCACATACTAAGCTCCCCCTCAGCCTGATGCCCCAAGGTTGGTTGCACACAAGATGAAAGGATTGGACTAGAGGAGAAGAACTCGCTCAGTCAATCAAATGTAACAGTACAGGGTACTGTTACATTTATAGGCAAACCAAACCACTGAGGAATCTCAGCTGACGTCACCATGAAAGCGACGTCTAACAGCCTAACAACCTGTATCTACTGACCTTACGCAACTACTGATGTCCTAACAACTGATTATAAATACAATACAAAACATGAGAAAACAACTGCTTCACGTTCCACTGTTGTAGCCTAAGCACTGATGCTCAACAACAACATTAGTGCTTTCTTCAAAGGTGATCAGTCCTTGAATGAGCAGTATTTGTGTCTTCAGCAGCACTTGAGAGACAGCAGTAGATAGAGCAACAGAGTTTGTCTTCAGCAGTCTTTAGGATTATATCAGCAGTTGAAATGACACAGCAGTTGATTATGAGCAGCAGTTATAGACCATCAGATGTTATAATTCACTATCAAGGGGAGAGCAGAGTATAAACTACTGTTTATTGTGAATCCTCTGTTGTGACCTGGTTTTGGCTTTACATTATCTGTTCCTTTGTTAGGGTTCAATCCCAACAATCTCCCCCTGGAACAGATAATGCCAAAACCTTTCATTATTCAGGACCTTTATTACTCATCAAGAGTGTCTTAGCTTGTACTTTGAATTCAGCTTCAAATTCCTTTGCACTCTGGTCATCCTCATCCCTACACAGTGAAAGCCCAAGGAGATCCTGCACATCTTGAACACTAAGGCCTAGTGCTTCTTTCCTTGATATGTGCTTCACATCGCCATTGGCTCTGACCAAGGTCAATACGTGAGTCTTTTGATCAGACATCCACTTTAGTATTTTTAAGCCAAGTGGGTTTCTTGGGAGAGACTTATTTGCTGATGAGTTTAGGGATAATGGCCTTGAAAACAACTGCAGACTTTCAGACATTCTTTTGAAAGCTTCTTCAAAGACTTTGTCAGCTGCCGCTATATCTTCTGAAGTTTCTTGTTCAATAAATTCTTGTCGTTCAGCTTCTGTCTTGTCTTCAGCAGTGTTTGGAGTTGCAGATTTGTTTAACGCCTTAAAAAGGCTTTGAAGCTTTGTTGAGGTTTCTTCTTTTAGACCCATTTTTGTGATGGTATCTTTGAAGTACTCTGCTTCCTTTTCTCTTACCTCTTCTTCAGTTAACTGTTCTCCCTCATCTTGATTTGTTGCAAAAGTAGACCGGAACAGTGTGTCGAGGTTTCCCATCTTCTGTTCAAGCTTCATCATTTGTTCTTGCTTTTTAGAAGTGCCTGAAACAGTTGTCTTTCTTTTCTTCAGCCTTTTGTAGGCTTCATCAGTCTGCTGTCTTGACCACTTTGATATGGCTTCAGCAGAGTCTATTTTTGCATCCACCAGCTCCTCTTTCTTTCTTTTATACTCAGCAGTGAAATCAGCAATGAGCTTTTTGAATTTGTTCCAGTTTGGAGGATTTTTCTTCTTTGTGGAATCATTCTTGATTCTGTCAATCCTCTCAGCCTCATGCTTTAGAGCGATTATTGGCCATTCTTCAAACTATTTTTCTTCAGCAGGATAGAATTTTTCTTTCATAATGTAGGCGAGATATTGTTTTCTTAGCTTTTTGCGTTGTTCAGCCTTTTCTTTGATTAGTTCCTGTACAAATTCTTCTATCTGCTTTACTTTTGTTAAGTAGAACTCCAGTCTTTCAGCTGTGCCATCTTCGCTTAACTTATCTTTTTCACTATCAAACTTAGCTCTTGCTTTAGCCTGTCTTGTCTTGAGTTTGAGGTACTCATCCATATCCTCTGGTGGCATGTAGCCTATGAGCGAGGAGAATCTCCTTTTTGAAGGATCTTCTTCTATATAGAATTGCCTCATTTCATTTTTGATAGCTTCAAGTTCCAGTGGATATTTTGCAGCATTAGGATCATGTGTACCCTCATCGACAGAGATTGGCTTTCTTATTCTTTTGAAGAGCTTTGGCTGTGAAGTAGAAGAGGTGAGAGCAGTGGTGGATGACTGACTAACAGCTGTTGAGACAACTGGTGTCTCAACATCTGCTGTCATTACAACTGCTGATATGTCAGCAGTTGTCTTCTGCTTTTGAGCAGGGGATGGACGTGGTGATGTTGGTGGTGATGGTGGTGAATCATCATCTGATATGAGATTCCTTCTCCTTTTTAATGAAGAAGGAGCAGATGATGTTTTGGGTGGATCAGTGGTTGTAGATTGTATGGCAGTGGATTGTGGTTGACTGACAGTGGTTGAAACAACTGGTGCTTCAACCGCTGCTGTCATTACAACAGATGTTGTAACATCTGTTGTCTTCTGTTTTGTGACAGGAGGCAGTGGTGATGGTTTGAATTTAGATGATGATGGTGGAGCAGTAGTTGTAGTGGAGTGTGGTAGAGTGGTGTGTGTTGATGAAATGGCAGCTGTTTGGCTACTGACAGCAGTTTTTGTAACTGCTGCTGCAGCAATTTTTGTAACTGCTGCTGTATCAGCTGTTTGGCTAACAGGTTTTGAGACCTGTTTTTCTTTTTCAGGTTCAATATGAATGCCATGTTCAATTCCCTTTTTCTTCATTTGCTTCAATATCTCCCCCTTTTTGGCATTATCTGTAAGGAGGTCATCAAAGAATAGTAAAGTTGAAGAAGCCTTGCCAGTGGCAATTTGGATACTGGCCTTAATAGCCTTGATATCTGCTTGAGTATCCTTGAACCGTGATTCAACCATGTTAGTCAGCATTTGTACTTGAATGGCATGCTTTTTGTCAGCCATAAGTTGCTGTGCTTCAAGCATGGGTTGAAAAATACTCCATAGCTCATTTGCAGCAAATGCATGTTGTGCAGGTGCTTGAGCAGGAACAGCAAATTGTGGTGGGGCAGCAGTGGATTGTGCTTTTTGAGCTTTCAAAATCTCTTGCACCATCGCCTTTATTTCAGCAACTGAGGTTTCCAGTTTGTCAACTCTGTCCGTCAATTCCTGATATTTTGAATCATCACCTACTTTAGTAGGATCATCTGAATCCCCACCAGCAGTGGTTATATCAATGTTTGACTTGGGAACTGAGTCCCAAAAGTCACTCATTGATGCCCCTTGTTCTTGGTACTGGGGACTTCTCTCTTCAGCACTTGATAAATCTTTAATGTTACTAGTGGACAAATTAGCCTCACTAGTGATTTTCAGAGGTGCTATGGAAGAGATTGCCTTCAAGGGAGTCTGACTGATGAAACAACTGTCCAAATGTAGACCTGTTGATCCAACATTTGTAGTTGCTGCTCCACTTGAACTACTGACAAGAGTTACTTGTAACTCCTGCAGTGTAACCTCCTCAATCGTTGCTGGGATAGCAGAAGTATAAGCATCAGACCCAGTCACCTGTGGATGTATACTCTCAGTGATAGGTGATAGAGAGGAACTGGTTTGTGTCTGTGCAATAGCAGCTGCATGCAACAGAGATAGCATGGATTGTGGCATTATTATTGGTGAGGGAATGGGGGTTGAAAGAGACATGTCCTTGGGATCAGGACTGAGGAAGATGGATCCGAGTGGATTCAGAGCTTCATATTGTGGTGTCCCTGTGCTTACAACCTGATCCTTTTGTGAGGATGCAGGAGGAGTTTCGGTTATGGGTTGAGATCTTCCTTCCAACTGCTGTGAGGAAGTAGCAGCAGTGGTTTGTGGTGACTTTTGTGTTGTCACAGGCATTTCCTCTGGGATCTCATCTTCCAGAGTTGCCTTTGTTTTGGGTTTGGTGGGTTTTCTGGAAATTTTCTTTTTGGTCTTTTTAGTGGTGGCAGGTGTGGGTTTCAAAGCAGTGGGAGTGCTGCTATGATCACCTGGAGCAGTGGGCTCAGCAGCTGATACCTGAGGAGCAGTTGTAACCACTAAAGTCTGCTCAGGTACCCCTGCTTTTGTTTTTATTGGTGCCATCATCCTTGAAAATGTTTCTTTTGTTATGCTTTTTATTTGACAATGAACACCTTGTTTGAGCAAATTTACATTTTTCTTTTCAAATTTTTGTTCAAAATAATAACTCAAAAATCTTGGAAAAAGTAAAAATGCTTGACTTTCAACGTTTTTCACCATGTCATTGAAAATCTCCTGGGAGTAGTTATAGTTTTTATTATTCAAGAAGCCGTAAGTCGCCCGTCATGTGCCTGGATGCCCCACTATCAACAATCCAATGACTACTGATAGTTCCTCCTGGAACACCCTGCACATATCATCCAATGATTAGTTAAGGATGGGGACCCAAGCCATAGTGGTCTTGGGTCGTCCCTGAGAGTCACGAATAGTGATCTCAATCTGTTGATGATTTTACAAGCTAACAACTCTCCCTGAACTTTCACCCTTCTTAGGTTTCCAAGTTTGTTTTTGTTTACCAGATTGAGTTTTATAAACAGATTTTGAAACTTCTGGTTTTAAAGGTGAACTTGGTTCCCTTGGAACAAATTTGACCTCAGATTTTAAAGCCTTTTCTATTTTCTTCACATTTTGATGTCGTTGTTTCGTTTCCTGTTCTTTAACAGTTCTTTTATCATGTTTTGACGAAACAGTACGACATTGAGGGTGAATCGTTTCAGGTGGTGCTTTCTCAACAAATTTCTCTTTAGGAGTGTTTGCACAATCTTTGATGATGTGCCTAAACTCCCCACATTTAAAACACGTTCTCCTCTCAACAAACTTAGGAGAACCAGATCGACGATCAGATGTCGAACCTGTAGAACCTGAGGTACTTGCCTTTTCATCACACCCGTTTGAATGTTGAGTGTAATTGTTTTGACTGTTACGCTTTAAAATTTTAACTTGTTGTACAAAATCGGTGTTTAATTTGTTTGCAAAAGTCTCAATTTTATCAGTACCCTCAGATGCCACAAATCTGACATCATTGTTTTTCTTTTGATAACGAGCTCCTGATGTTTCAACTTTTGACTTAGAAACATTTGACCTTTGAGCTCGTTGAAATGGTTGTTTACCCTTAGGAGTAAAAGGTTGTTGCTTTGTTGGGGATTTTTGATTTCCAAATTGCTTTTTGATTTCAGCCTTAGGAATTGGATCACATTGAGTTACAGTAACTCCTTGAATCGACTTTCCCAAAAACTTACTTGTGTTATTTTCAAAAACGTTATCAATCGATGATGGATTGACATTTTTAATTGGAAAATCATTATCTGAATAGATTTTAGAATCACCAACCAAAGTATACAACACATTGTTACTCTTAATGGTAGACACAGGTTTCTTGTCATCCATGATAGGATTAATCACTTGTTTGGCAACTTGTTGCACAACAGGAATAGGAGGATCACAAAGAATATGATTCTCAATTGGAATTTCTATTCCCTTTTTCTTGTCAAGTGATTCATCTTGGTCATTAGCATCTGTTTCATCATCAGATGAATCATAATCCTCAACAGTTGGAGGACTTTGACTCACTGTTGTTGAAGTTTCTGTTTCAACAGATGAGGTTCCCGAGGAATTGTTCGGTTTGAACCCTAATCCAGTAGTAAATTCCTCATAATTAAGAGGCATACTGGGTTCAAAACGAGGCATATCCTCTTCATCAGGTGGTGCAGCAAAATTGTGTCTCAAAGGGGGCGGACATTTCTTATACCCAACACCACTCTTGTTTTTCTTCAGTTGTTGAACGTCAATTATGTGATCGAGCACAAATCGGGAGTTAGAATAACTCTCCAATTTTTGCTTGATCGCATCGTGCTCGCATCTTGCAATGGCTAATTCCTTTTTGGTTTCCTCAACGATATTTATGTACTTGTTAATACTAACTTGTTTGTGATAAACAACTTTAGTAGTTTCGGAAACACTTTTCTTTAAATTTTCAATTAAAGATTTAAAGTCCTTTTCGTTTCTTGTTAAAGCCATATTTGCTTCTTTGCACTTTGACATATCAACAACCAAACTTTGACTGTGACTATGAATTTTGTCACATTCAAGTTTCACTCTATCAAATTCCTGTTTCATATAAGCACAATCAGTACATATTCTAGGAGTTTCAGATGTTACTTGACTCGAAGAGGTTGAAACATTTGCCATAAAGGCAGTTTGAAAAGAAAAAGATCCGTCTTCAGAGAAGAACTTCTCCATTTCCTTAGATGCTATCCCAGCTTTCTTGATAAGAACAGATTTCTGAGACTTCAACTCCTCTGCTTCATTCAACAAGTCATCAATAGAAGTCGCTTCTTCTTTCACATCTCCCGAAATAGAACTTTCTTCATCCGAACTCCCGGTATAACCCGAACTGTCGTCACTTTCAGAAAATTCTTCTTTATGAACGTGCTTGATGTGATTGATGATATTTGCATAGCACGCTGTTCCTCCTCCTTCATTATCAACTCCCCCTAATTGTAAAGACCAATTACACCCTTCATCTGTTTGAACAGTCAATGCACGAGTGTTGTTAGATGGTCCAGACTGGTCCTGGTTGGTAGTATTATTCACAGCTACTATCCCTTTTCCACGATTTTCTTGAGTGCCTTGATTTGCATTTGAAGTACTTGTCTGATTTCTGAACGGATTCTGATTGCCTTGCTTGGCTGGTCGGGTGCACTCACGTTTGAAGTGACCCTTTTCGCCACAATTAAAACATGTAACCGCTTCTTTATCAAACCCGTATTTCGTTTCCTTCTTACTATCCAAAGAACTTCTTCATGTTCTACTCATGAAATCCCTTGCCCTTCTAACTGCACTTGCAAACGCCCACTTTATATCCATCAACTCCATTTCATCACGATCGATTTGTTGATAATCTTCGTTGGTCATACTGATGTTGCCAATTTGACCTGCAACCAAACCGCAGTATGCACTGACCATTGTATTAATGAGTCCCATGTGCTCCTTTGCTACTTCAATGCTAACTTTTGAGAGGTTCGAAGTATCAACTTTGACAGTGTTCGTGCTTTGGGGTGGAGGATTGTTGGTATAATGTGCTTGTTGTGGTGGTGGTTGGGCTTGAGATGAGGGTATTGACTGTGAAAGATAAGTACCTAAGTCAAACTCTGGTTGAGTAGTAACCTGAGGTGAAGGTTGAGATTTTAATTTGGATAGCGATTGTGAAAGATAAGCACCTAAATCAAACTCTGGTTGAGTAGGTTTGAATGGAAACGGAGATGAGTTTATGTTGGAAACAAACGCCGTTTGAAGCTTAGGTTGCTGAACAGAACTAGAACTTGCAGAAGGAGCAAAACCAGGCAAATAAATTTCTGTGTTTTGAGGAGCTCCAATCCTTTTAGCTTTCCGATTTTCCTCTTCGTTCTTGTGCTCCAACTTCTGAACGAATCCATAGATAGTGACAGTTTCCCCATCTAGAGCACCAGTATGCTTTAGAAGTTCAATGAATGGACTCCATACAGGAGGTAGAGCATCAGCTAAACGTGCAATCATTTCCACATGACTTACAACAACCTTATAAGAACTCATTTCACTTATCAAATGATAGAAACGAGAAGTCAAATCATTTAGAGTTTCATTTTCCAAAGATTGAAATGATTCAAATTCTTTCTTCAAAAGATTATGGCGAATTTTTCTAGAAGCTGCATTTCCTTCTCCTCTTGTTTCCAATGCATCCCATAAAGCTTTTGTGCTCTTACTATAAGAAAATTGATGATAGATGTCTTTATGAAGAGCTTGTGTTAGAAAAGCAAACGCCTTCTTCTCTAATTCATAGGCTTTCTTGTCTTCTTCAAGCATATGAGAAATACCAGCGGCAGTTGATGCTGCTGCTTCCAGTTCCGGACTACATTCAGTAGTGAAACACGTCCAAAGTTCAACGTTTTGCCCTTGAATGTATGTGTGAAAACGACCCTTCCAAGATGGATAGTCGTTCATATGATTCAGCTTTGGCGGGCGATTGTTGCTTCCCGTCTCACTCTCACTGAGCAATAGATTTTGAATGTTTTGATTTTGATTAGAAACCATTGCCCATTGACCTGCATTTATTGATTGTTGTTTTTGTGGCAATTGATTCATTAAATCGGCAAGCGAAGGCTGATTTTCACTTGGTCTTGAGTCCGAACTCCAATCCCACAGACCTTTGTTACTCATGTTTGATATATAAATGATAATACATGGTCAAACAGTTGAAAACAAACAATTAGAACACTTCTGCAAGTCCACTGTGTAAAATTGACACACACACGACGAAACACTTTTCACGAAACAAACTTGTTTCGTCGAAATGAATGTTGACGAAACAGACTTGTTTTGTTGAAGATATTATGACGAAACTGATTTCTGTTTCGTCCAAGATATTTTTGACGAAACGGATTTGATTCGTCGCCTACTTGTTTCGTCAAGGAAAAGTTTCAGACAACTAGATATTTTTCTGACACAAGTGATGTTTGTAACACCGTTTTTCAACGCTGCATGCTTTTCTCAGAAAATAATGATCACAATTTTACACTAAAGTCAATTTAATGTATAATATGTTATAACACTTAGGTTTCAACAATTTATAGATCAAGATCACAACAATGATAAGAACACTATGAAGATTGTCAAGAACACACTCAAGAACATGAGTTTTCCGGTGACTGATAATTTTCCGAATCACGAAAATGCACAAGATTTTCACTAAAAACCCAGTTTAAAGCATAAACAAACAATCTAACAAGGTTTTTTATAAAACTCTTTAGCATACAACAAGAAACCAACAGATTTTATGAATATTTTTCCAGAATTTATGATTTTTCAAGAACAAATTTTCAGATAAACACACACAAATACTTGATAAAAACCGAACAATGTTTGATTTTAAACAAGGATTAGAGCCAAACGCTCTGATACCAATTGTAGGTCCCGAAATCTGAGGATCGATAACGAACCGAATCACTTGTTTATAGCAAACACGGTCACGTGTGCGGAATCCACGTAACTATGCCAAATCAAACATATAAATCAATAACAACAAAGGATTAATCAATGAAACACACTCGATTGATTAAACGGGATGAGAACCGATTACAAACTGATACAAACACAGTTTAGACAGAATTTCGACAGAGTTTCTTTACTGGTATTATCTCATCTACTTTCACAGAGAAAGCAGACTTGTTATATAGTCCCTGGGCCCATGAGTCGACGAAACACATTAAGTGTCGACGAATCAACATTGGGCCAAACACTTGGGCCTGTTGCAGCCCAACACATGACGAAACAAGTGTGTTTCGTCATGACCGTCAACGAAACAGAAATAATGGACATTGGGCTGTTTCGTCGTGATGAGTTCGACGAAACAAGCCTGTTTCGTCGAGGCCTACATCTGTTGTGTTGTTTGCTGAAAACAGACAGCAACAAACAGGAACATATAAACATTCTAATTATGACCATTATACCCTTGACATGCAACATGCATTGTTCGTTATACATTACATATCAAATGGAGACAAACAAGTCGTACACAAGCGGATAGAAGGATATCCGTCTTGTTCGACGTTCCGTTAAAGGTTCGAACCGAACGTGCCGCGTCCACACAAAAGTGTATCAACAAATGCGTTTGCAACCACACCGATGACAGTAGTACAAAACATGAACCTCGACAACGAAATGGGAACGACCACTAAACCTCCCAAGATTCTTCGCATGGAGGATATCCTGGATGTGAAGATAGGTTTGAAACATGGGTTCAAGAAAATTATTTCGACTGTTGGTTACCAACTGAGGAAGAATAAATTATCCCAACAGATGAAAATGGAGATAAGATAAGCATTAGTCAGATTCCGTCAGCCGACAAAGAAAAATTCATTACAGAGAAAAAGATGATAAATCTTCTTCAACAGGCAATCAAAGAGGATATCTTTACTCTTCTCCAACATCGTGGTTCGGCTCAGTAAATCTGGAGTGCTCTAAAGAAGAAACATCAATGAAATACTATGATGCAGAAAAGCAAGAAAGCCCTTTTGAAAAAGGAATTCGATATATTCACTTCAATGAAGGGAGAGACGATGAAGTAGATGGTCGAGAGATATTGTCATTTGGTGGCGGAAATGAAGAGGGCAAAGATAGAGAAAGACGATGATGAATGGGTTGACAAGCTTGCTGATACCTTACCATAGGGAGACTGCTCTACTTATCTTTTGATCTTGAAAAGCAATACTTCTAAATACAACAAATTGAATCTTTCAAAATTTATAGAGAAGTTAGAGGCACACGAGCTAGATTTGCGAAAAAATGGCCAAGATGAAAGGATTTACTATAAAGGAAATGATTCAAATATCCAAATGAGTCCGAAGATACAGACAACTTTTAGCAAAGAGACTAGTTCTGGAAGTTCATCAAACAACAACGCGTATTCAGGCAGTGGAAATTCTTCTTATCCTCGACAGTTTCAATCGTTCAATCTAAATACTCCTACTGAAAGTCCACTATCTTTATAAAGTTCCAACAACTACTCGAACTAGAACAACACTAATCCTAATGTGCTTCACAATATCGCAGTAAGCTTACAAAACAATCAAGGTTTAACCAAAGCTACTGCTAAAGAGCAATGTCTTTTCTGGCATCAATCTTGGAGTCGTATAAGGGTCTAGTTATGGGTAAGATTGGAAATAGCAACATGACAAAAGAGGACTATAATCAGATTGACCCAGAGGAGATGAACCTGATTGACATCAGGTGGTGTATGGCGAGTGTTGTGAGGAGAGCTCAAAGATTTATGGAACTCAAAAGGAGGAATAGTATCAGGGGACCGGATTCAAAGCTAGGCTTCGACAAATCGAAAGTTACTTGTTTTCGATGTAAGGAAAAGGGTCATTTCAAGCGGGAGTGCACGAATCGAGAAGTCAACGACAACAACTACAACCCTGTTTGGAAGCGACTACTACAAGAGAGCCATCCAACACAAGAATTTTCAACATCTGCCGACTACTTCCAGACTGTTGGTGCATAGATGTCTGTTAACTTCGTCTTTATAGAGTCTTGTGTCTAGATAGGATAAACCAGTGTTCAGCAGGTTAGAAATTAGGTTTTACATGTTTAAGGGGTATTTCGCACGAAATAGCAAGGGCTATTTCGTACGAAATTACCACTCCTATAAATACCCAACCTACTAGTTCATTTGTAACGGTCTTGATTTCAGAGCCGAGGTGCTGCCAGTTTATTAAACGATCAGAATTGCTTTGAAATCATTAATAAAAGGATAATTAAGAGGAATTAAGCTGTTTCACGTCTATATCATTGATTACGCATTTGATATGGATCATAAACTCTTCTGATTGACTCATTCGGGTCACACGACGATCCAACAAGTGGTATCAGAGCTCAGGAAGAAGAGTTTATACCAATTCAGCTTGTTTTCATCACTTCTACTCATTCTTTTCAAAATTAAACGAGATTTAACGGACAAAATGGATTGAATTTCACATATATCACGTAAAACACCGTTTTAATGAATCCTTGAGAGAATTGGACCAAAATTCGAACAAAATCTGGATCAATTTGACAAAATGGTGGCCGAAATGATGATGTCATCATTGTTTCGCATGGAATAGCCTCTTAATTTCGCACGAAATTACACTTTGTGATTAATTTCGTTTGAAATTGCTGTTGATTTCACACGAAATTAGATTTCATTTGAGGATTTCATACGAAATCACTATTTCGCACCAAATTGGCTTATTTTCGTATGAATCTAAGCTGATTTCGCATGAAATTATCTTTCGCTTGGTAATTTTGCTTGAAAACACTATTTTGTGTGAAAACTCTGATTTCGTTTGAGTTGATATTTCGTTTGAAGGCTGTTATTTTGTTTGAGTTCATATTTCGCTTGAACCGATTTCGTTTGAAACTGTTTTTGTTAAAATAAAAAAAATTTTCTAAGTGTTTGTTGATTGTCTCAGATACGTGAAGATGGATAAGTTTATGAATCCGTTCAGTGACATGTTTGCTTTCACGGGAAACACCGGAGATGACACATCAAACAACACAAATGAAAATGCTCCGAGTGCAAAGAAAACCCTTTCTGATGCTTTGAGTGTGGAGAGTGCATATGGTACATACAATAAACCTCCCAAACTGATGGTGATTGAAGAATACAATAGATGGGATAAAAGGTTTGAAGAGTGGCTAAAATCGTTTGCATATCCAAGCTGGAAAAGCATGAAGAATGGTTTCAATATGGGAAGATCAGATTATGAAAATATAGTAGATACTGATGATGTAGAAAGTTTCGTTGCCGAACAAAAGTGCATTGAATTGCTTCATCAGTCTGTGAGAGTTGACATAATAACGTTGATTGAGTACACAAATTCGAAAGATCTATGGGAGAAACTGCGAGTGAAATGTGTGGGTAGTCCCGAGATAGTTAAAAACAAAAAGAAGTTGTTAAGAAAAGAATTTGATTTGTTTGGATGTTTAAAAAATGAATTAGTGTCAAAGATGATTGAAAGATTTGGACATTTGAAGCTGGAACTTGCAAGACATGGAATCGTGTACACTCAAGAAGAATTGGTTGACAAACTGTTTGACTCACTGCCTGATGAGAAAGACTGGCAGTACTTTGCTTTGATGCTGAAGAACACAGTAAAGTCTGAGGATCTGACGGTTGATCTGTTAATCGAAAGATTGGAGAGTTATGAATTGGAGATCAAGAAATCAAACAAAGTCAATAATTCCTCATATCAGCAGAATGTTGAGCTGTATTATCGAGGAAGTATGATCCCGAAGACTGTGTCCCCTAAGACAGCTTTCTCAGCTGAAAGTTGTAACACGTCAAATCAAGAAAATTCGAGCAGTGGTTTTCATAGTGGTTCTTCATCTACTACTCCAAGTCAACCAGTTCCAAAGAATTTGTTTCAATGTAACATTGCTGTGGATCTAAAGAATGCTCAAAACTTCAGTGAAGAATCCGCAAAGCAGCAAATGGTGTTTTTAGCGTCTGTTCTAGAATCATACGAAAGCCTTGTTGCGGGCAAGATTGGAAACACTAACCTCACCAAGGAGGACTATGATCAGATCAACCCAGAAGAAATGGAGTTGATAGATATCAGGTGGTATATGGCTAGTGCAGTTAGACGAGCACAAAGGTTCATGGAGATTACAGGCAGACATTCTATTGGCGGACCTTCAACAAAGCTCGGGTTTGATAAATCAAAAGTTACGTGTTTCAGATGTAAACAAAAGGGATATTTTAAATGTGAATGTCGAAACGCACCTGCTGATGATACTGCAAATCCATTCAGAGAGGATTATTACAAAAGAGCAATTTATCATCAGAACAAATCTGAACCGCCTAGAATGAAGCAGCTTGAAGATGCCCCCAAAGAAAAATCAAGAGCTCTTGCTGTTATTCATGATGACGAAGGTTTCGATTGAAGCAAACTGCTACCAGAAGAAGATGCAGTTGGCTATGCATTTATGACAAAAATTGTTCCCTTCAAAGATAGGAGAACAGAAGAAGAGAAATACATCAACAGAAAGATGTCAGCTCAGTTCAGGATTAGTAGAATCTATCGTACATACAAAGAAGCTAAAAAGGCAAATAGATGGGATGCTGATAGAGAATGTTATCTAGATCCTAAGGGAAACATTGTTGTTGATCCAGATACTGTCGATGTTGAAACTCTCACCCAACAAATTGCAGCAGAAGAAGAAGCAAATCAGAGATTATGGTGGGGAGGAGGAGAAGCTAAAGAAAAAGAAAAAGAAAAAGAGAAGGAGTTACAGACAAAGAAAGCTGATAACGAGATTATTGACACGTCACAAGAATTCACGGCTGAGAATTTGAAGAAGATGGCTGACAAAGTGCTTGCTGCAAAAGAGCTAGAGGTAGTTTTTGGTTCTGGCACTGAGTCTAAAACCAAGGTCAGTCAGATTGATGCAACCAATGAAACAGGTAAGAAAGCTAAAACTGAGAGTGATTGCAAAAATTGCATGAAAGACTGCAAGGTTTGTAGTACACTTGCTTACCTTAACGGTAAAAAGGTTGAAGAACTGACAGGAAGAGTCAGAGACGTTGAAGATCAAATTTTAAACCGTGACAAAATGTTAAAAGCTTCAAATGAACGTTTAAAAGAATTAACTGAGAAAATCGAAAATGATAAAATTGACGTAGAAAGAATTAGGAAAGAAAACGAAAAACTAATTCATGAAAATCGTCAACTCTCAGAAAATTTTGAAAAGCTGAAATGAACGGTAAAAGATTCTGATGAAAGAAATGGTAAAACTACAAAAGAAAATCTTCAACTCTCAGGTGTTCTTAGGGTAAAAGAAGAGCTAATCAATCAACAACTGGATGAGATTGCTAAGTTGAAGCTTTAGTTTCAAGAAGCTAAAATTGAGAATGAACGCATCCAGTTGAAACTAAACAGTTACAACTCCGCAAGTTTTGTTCTTCAACATATCGTTCCTAAACCAATTGGGAAGAACAAAGCTGGCGAAGGCGTTTATTCGGATGGAACTGGGGTTGGGTTTCATCAGGTTCCACCGCCAGTTCTAAACAATTTTTCAAAGAAAAAATCAGGGTTGGTTAATGATGAAGAAGTAAATGAAGTTAAGCTTCCAGACACGATTGATGTCACATTTACCACATCAACTGATGAAGATGGTGTCCAATCTGAAGTTGTGAAAAGCATGGATGAAAATGTTTTAAAGTCTGAAAGTGACACTACTGAGGATGATGAATGCTTTTTGGATAGATACATTCCAAAATTAAAATCCAAAAACAACTTAAATGAAGAACCTAATCTTGTGATGTACAAGATGGCGGGATCTGATAAGTTGTATTCGGATCGTGATTTTCTTTGGAGAATGTGAATGTTGGTAAATTGAGAAATGTGTTCAAATTGATTGAGATTGATGTGTCTGAAATTGAGGGTTTGAAACATTCCAAAAGGCAATTAAATTTTGAAAAAGATAAAGCTTACTACAAAAAACCCGTTGTACCACCGCGTTTTTCTAAAAACAATCAAAACAAATGGTCGGGTGGATATCAGGGTGGTAAGAATTATCAAAGAAATAATTTTCAAAACAAGAAGTTTGTAGAGAAAAAGGTGTTTGTAAAAAGCTCGAGTTCTCATTCCGAGCAGGAATCTGAAATTTTTTCAAAATCAAATGAAGAGTTTTTTGAAGAAAAGGCCTCACAGCCTCAGACCGAAGGCACAAGTCGGGTAGTTGATACTCGTACATGCTTTAAATGCAACAAAGTTGGACATATTGCACGAAAATGCACCAAATTAAAGCCTAAGTCTGAAGTTGTTGAGAGTCAGAAAAGGAAAGTTGATGCAAAAGGCAAAGCTCAAATGGTTGTTGAGAAGAAAGTTTGAAAAATGAAAACACAAAAATCAAAACTGAACCTGTAAAGAATGTGGTAACTAAAATTAATAAATTTTACAAACGGGTTGCTTCGCCTCAACAAACATGGAAACCAAAATTAATTGAAAAGAAATCAAGTTCTCCAAAACCAAAGGTTTCTGAGACTGAAAAACAATCGTCTTCTACCACTACGGTAAAGATGAATGTTCCTTTGGATTACTATGAGAAACTTGAACCACAAGAGGCTACTACTTCTGAGAAGAAGTATGTATTAAAGAAAGACCAATCATCTGGTCAACCTCTTAAAAATGATTTCTTTTTATACAAAGAGGTTGAGATTGGATCTGAGGAGAGCTTAAAGATGAATGACAAGAATTTTCCGCCACTTTACACTGCTAAAACTCATATAAAAGTCAAGCTACCTGAGTTAAAAGAGGCTTGGGTGGCATCACAATCTAACTAAAGTGTTTGTGATATGTGCAGGAGCTTCCAAGATCCGTTTCACGTTGGATTATGGATAGTGGAGCTTCTTGGCACATGACATGGAAGAAGACCCTTCTGTACGATGTTCGAGGGTTTAATGGAGGATATGTGGGTTTTGCAGGTAATCAAGGAGGTCGAATAGTTGGTGAAGGAACTTTATCAAATGGAATCATCACGTTTGAAAGAGTAATCTACATCGCCGAGCTTGAAAACAATCTTCTGAGCATATCTCAGATTTGTGATCGTATGTATACAACGCACTTTACAGATAAGGAATGTTTGATCTTGAAACCAGGATTTGTTGTTCCCGAAGAGTGGGTTATAATGAGAGCACCTAGAGTGAATGATTTGTACGTGTTGGACATGAGTGTAGCAACTACTACCACATGTCAGGCTCACTGTTTTATGTCAAGAGTAACAGAAAAAGAATCGCAATTGTGGCATCGAAATATGGGTCACATTCACCTACGAAAAATGAATCACTTGGTACATAATGACTTAGTAATTGGTGTTCATGTGAAAGGTGTTCATATTGAGGGGGAGTGTATTAGTTGTGTCAAAGGCAAGCAAAAGAAGAAATCTCACCCTGGAAAGAAATGAGACCGTTAGAGAGACTTCATATGGATCTTTTTGGTCCAGTGAATGTCAAAAGTATAACTGGTGATCTCTACTGTCTAGTAGTAACAGGCGATTACTCGAGATTTTCGTGGGTATCATTTCTGAAAACAAAGGATGAGACATTTGAAAGTTTGATGACGTTGTTCAGAAAAATTGAAAACTTGTACCAAACCCGAATCAGAAGGATCAGGAGTGACAACGGTACAGAGTTTAAGAACAACAAGATGGAAGAATATTGTGATGAGAGAGGTATATTGAAAGAATTTAGTGCTCCTTACACTCCACAACAAAATGGAGTAGCTGAAAGAAAGAACAAGACACTAATTGAAACGGCTAGGTCGATGCTTGCTGATTCCAAACTACCAGTAAACTTTTGGGTAGAAGTAGTATCAGCCGCTTACTATACACTCAACCAGGTTCTTACAGTAAAGAAATTCAACAAGACATGTTTCGAGCTGATCAACAACCGCAAACCGAACCTGAAGTATCTGGAACCGTTTGGGTCTCCCTGTACAGTTCTAGAACCTTTTGGTAAATTTGGTGCAAAGAGCATTGAAGGAATTTTCATGGGTTATGCAAGTCCATTGAAACGAGTCTTTGTTCCAAGTTTGAAGCGGATTATCGAAGCACATAATGTTGAGTGTCAAGGTTATACCATGCTACCTCAGAATCCCGGTGACTCATGGCGTTTTAATTATGATACTTTGTGGGATTCGTTTGACATAGAAGAAGAACCAGATTTCTTTGACGAGTTAGATATTCTAAGAGAGTATGAAGAATCACAAGAAAGTTTCCCAGCTGAACCTTCTAGACGTCAAAATTGAGATTCCAATGACGATGAAGCTGGTCCAAGTAATGCTGGAGAACATGATGATATTCAGCAAACTCTTGATAATCAGACGGCAGTCAATAATAATGTAGAATCTGAAGATAGACCTATATTCGATCTTGGTGATTCCGATTCTGAGGGGGAGCAGATCCAGATATCAAGTCAAACAATTCCAGTCAGTGAACAAGGTGCAAATCAGAATGTCACAAATTTGGAAGGCGAGGTAGATGTTCCAGGCGAGGTGATGCCGAGAACTCTTTCGTACCATCCAGAAGAGCTAATAATCGGAGAATTACAATCAGGCGTTCGCACTAGACGACAAATTGACCAAGGCCTTACTTGTTTTTATTTTATAGTTGCTTCATTACAAACTGAGTTTTCACTTAGTTGTTTTATTTCGCAGATTGAACCGCGAACATATAAGGAAGCACTAACTGAAGATACTTGGGTCAATGCGATGCAAGAGGAGCTGAGTCAGTTTGAGAAGTTAGGAGTGTGGAAATTGGTAGACTTGCCTGATGGTCACAGGAAGATAAACACCAAGTGGGTGTTCAAGTGTATGAGAGACGATCGAGGGGTTATTATTCGTAACAAAGCTCGACTCGTAGTCCAGGGCTTTAGTCAGCAGGAGGGTATAGATTTCACTGAAGTATATGCTCCAGTTGCTAGACTTGAAGCAATCAGAATCTTCCTAGCATTTGCATCTTGGAAAAGTTTTAAAGTTTATCAGCTAGATGTTAAATCGGCGTTTCTCTATGGGAAGGTAAAAGAGGAGGTATATGTTGGACAGCGGTGGCTTTACCGATCCAATCCACAAAGACAAGGTTTACTTACTGGATAAAGCGCTGTATGGTTTACACTAGGCCCCGAGAGCTTGGTATGAGACATTGTCTCAACATCTGCTTGCCAACAGCTTCATCCGTGGAAAAGTGGATGCCACTCTCTTCACCAAAGAAGTCGAAGGACATCTTCTGATAGTTCAAATATATGTGGACGACATCATATTTGGGTCGACAAATGAAAATCTGTGCAAAGATTTTGAAAGAGTTATGAAGCAGAAATTTGAAATGTCATCGATGGGTGAGATGAAATTCTTCTTGGGACTTCAAGTTGATCAACTGCCTAAGGGAATTTTCATACATCAATCGAAGTATGTTCATGATATCTTAGAGAAATTTGGGATGTCAGGTTCTACTCCAGCTTCCACCCCATTAGCGACGAACCATGGGATAAACCCTGATCTCACCGGAGAGAAGGTAGATGAAACGTTGTATCGTTCTATGATCGGATCGCTGATGTACTTGACAGCTTCTAGACCCGATATTATGTACCCAACCTGCCTCGCAGCAAGATTTCAGTCTAACCCGAGAGCTTTGCATATGGTGATTGTGAAACGGATATTACGCTACCTGAAAGGAACTCCATCATTGGGGTTGTAGTATCCAAAAGAAGGCGATTTTACGCTCGAAGGGTATTCCGGTTCCGATTTTGGATGCTGCAAAGTTAACGCTAAATCAACAACAGCGGGATGCCAGTTTTTCGGTTCATGATTGGTTACCTGGCAATGCAAGAAGCAGACCTCTGTAGCTTTATCCACATGTGAAGCCGAGTATGTATCTGCTAGCAGTTGCTGCTCTCAGATGTTGTGGATCCAGCAACAGATGCGAGACTACGGTTTGCAATTTCTTAACACCCCTGTCTTTGTTGATAATGAGGCAGTGATAAACATTACAAAAAATCCAGTTCATCACGCTAAAACAAAACACATTGAAATTCGTCATCACTTCATCCGAGACTGTTTCGAGAAGAAGTTGATACGAATTAAGAAAATCCACACTGACGAACAAAAAGATGATCTACATACCAAAGCGTTTGATAAAACTCGTTTTCAATATCTTTAAAAATTGAACGGTATGAAGCTTTTATCGGTGTTGGAGGAGATTATTGGCGTAGATGAAGGTACCGCTGTAGATGATGTTGAGAAGCAATCTGCAATGGTTTGTCGATTTTTTACTTGTTTTGGTATTTAGGGGGAGGTAGTTATATTTTTTAGAAAATACAAAAACAGTAAAAATTTTCAAAAATCCAAAAACATGAGTGATGTGCGTGAAAGTGTCGTATATTTTAGGTGTATATTTTAAGCCCTTTTTAACACTTATTTTAGCCAAGTTTTAAATTTATAAAACACGATATTTCACTAACACTAAACACACATATGGGCAAGTGCACCCATCGTTGAGTGTAGTATAGCGTTGGTAAGATACCGAGGTCGTCCAAGGACACAAGAGCTTTTAATACCGGTTTATCCTCAACGTCTAACCAAAATAAAAGTTTAGAAAAATGTTTTAAACTAAGAAAAATAAAAACTAACTAAAATGCTGAAAATAAAAATAAAAACAGATAGACAAGATGAATCACTTGGTTCCGACTCGTATCTAGTATAACCTTTGATTATTTCCGCACTTTTGCACATAATTAAGAGATTATCTTAGTTATTGTAGTAGGCCCCTCTTTTGAAGGTGACGTTACCCTCACCCCAGTAGTTTGAGTCAGCAGGGATACAATCCTAAAGGGGTGGATTATTGGAAGATAATGAATTAAGTTATTAATGCAGTATTGTGGTAGGCCCCGCTTTTGGCGGTGACGTTACCCTCGACTAAGTAGTCTGAGTCAGCAGGGATACAGTCCTAAATAGCCGGGTTATAGTATTAATAGTAGTTAACTTATGAGGGGATCAAAGAGTTTGGACCCCCGCCATCCAATACCGTGAAGTATTGAAGGAGGTCCTACTAAATTTGACCCAGGTCCATTGCAGGACCTCTAAACGCTGAACAATGGCAAGACCTTTACCAAACCGTTCCCTTAACCCCCTACCAGGTAGCCAACATACCTCCATATAGACCGTGGAGATATGAATGGTGAAAATCCTTTATTTTATATAGACAGTAAAATAATGCCAAGACACCACGGACAAACGATAAGGAAAGATCACCTTCAACATAAGTAACTAGTTATTAAAGTCATTAATACAAAACCAAATAAAAAGTGCAAAAGATTAGAAATAAAAAGTATTATACTAGACACTTTGTCTTCACCAAGTGATGTAAGAGACTTAGGCAAACATGGCCTTGATTGTCAAGGACTCTTACGATCAATCTTGGATCCCGAGACGACTCACACACTCTATGATGGACAATGGATGATGGTGGTGGATGATGGTGTTGTGATGGTGGTGGGTGGTGGATGAAGTGTGAGAGAGGTGGTGTGCCAAGGGATCAGTTGAAATGAAACCAAGCACTCCTATTTATAGGCTGAACAGAGGCCTGGGCACGGCCCCGTGTTCGCTGGGCACGGCCCCGTGCCCGTCTGACACTCTCTCTCTTCATTAATTGTAATTGCGAATTACAATTAATGCGCCTGCAGTACTTTCGGCACGCCCCCGTGTCCGCTGAGCACGGCCCGTGGTGGGCAATAGAAGCTTCTATAGGTTTGTCTTTTCTGCTGCTTCTTGGGCACGGCCCCGTGCTGGCTGAGCACGGGGCGTGTTCAGCCTTCTGTTTTCTCTATTTTGCTTTGGAAGGTGCCGTTGAGGGTTCGGGCAATCCACTAATGTTCCTTTTCTTGTATTTATGTTGGATTTAGCTGTCTTTTTGCTTCTTTTGCGTTTTTGAGCTCATTTAATCCTGAAAATACAAAAGGAAGACAAAAACACTATTTTTCCAATATTAGTACTAAAAAAGGGTTAGTTTTATGCCTCATTTGATGTAATTTATATGTTGCATTTTACACACATCAAATACCCCCACACTTGAACTTTTGCTTGTCCTCAAGCAAAACTCTTTAATATTTGGCTTACGCTCCCAAATGGAATAGGTAGAAGAGAAGGTTTTTGGGCTTGTCATAGAGTGTCGGGATTTCCAAGATCTTTTTGGGTTTTATTTTTTATTTATTTACACTCCTATTCGTAATGATTTATTTAGAACTGTTCATAAAAGAAATTACTTATTTGGGCATAACATGCCTTTTTAAAATTTTATTTATATACAAGTTCACATACCTCACGGGGAAATCACTCACACTCGGCCGAAAGTGTATTTTTAGTGAATCACTCGAGAGCGGCATGGAACTTATTCCTACCATAAGCTTGCCAAGAGATCAATCCTCCTCCTTTTTAACTTTTATACCTTTGTAGATATCAAGAGGACTTTGTGGGTTAAGGGTTGGCTAGGGTTAAAGGTAGGTGGTTGGGTTAGTGGTTAGTAGAAAAAGGGCTAAAAAGCGTAACAAGTGTCGGTCTTCGTATGTTTTTTTTTTTTTTTTTTTTTTTTTTTGATGAAGCTTTTATTCAAACAAAGTTATTTTTGATTACTTTGTTTGTTTATTTTCTTTTTGCTTCATTTTTTTTTTTTTTTTTTTACGAAGAACCGAACTTGTTACTAAAATAAAGGGTTAAAAATGAAAAAGGTTTTGGTGGGTGAAAGGGTTTTTGTTTTGGGTGATGAAACGAAAAGGTTTAGGCTCAAAGGGGCTAACTAGGGGGATTTTTTTTTTTTTTGGGTAGGTGGTAAAAGAAAAAGAAAAATAATGGTGTAGAAATGAAAAAGGGTTAGTCCTAATGCCTCTATCATTTACTTACTCGGGTTTAAGTTGATAAGGACCGGGAATGTATTGTCATGGCAAGTTCTAGAGTCGTAAGAACCAAGCGGCTATTCACATAAGAAACGAAAAATGAGCATTTAGTCAAATGATATGAAATTGTGTGCTCAATAAAGGCTCAAAACTCACTTTTGTGGGAATGGGTTTTTTTATGTGATCAAGTATATATAATCAAATTTTAAATAAGTTTGTCATGCCTTTTCATAATTTTCTTATGTTGGTTCTTTTTATCACTACGCTATCGGTTGTAAATTTGTAAAAATATAACCTTTTTGAGAGCTTGAATTTCCCGAGTTAAACCTAGACAAGTAAAAAAAAAAAATGAAATTTTTGAAAAAATTTGGGGTGATTAGCGGTTCCAATAGAGTTTTGTGTAAGGCTTGTATTTAGGACTTGCAAAATTCAAGGTTTTAGCATCCCCCCCACACTTAAATTGCACATTGTCCTCAATGTGTCCCAAAAATAAATTTTTAGGTTGATTAGATGTGTAAAATAGTGTTTGAAAAGCAAAAATTTGTGTTACTGGGCACTGAACACGGCCCCGTGTTGAGTGGGCACGACCCCGTGTTCAGGTGCCAGTAACAAGAACTTACAGAAGGTGGACACGGCCCCGTGTCCACTGAACACGGCCACGTGTCTGACAAAATTCTGCCGAACAGAAGCCAAACAGCAGGTCAGGGAGGTGAGCATGGGGGCGTGTTGGCTGGACACGTCCCCGTGTGGACAGTCTAGAAGCCTGAAAAACAGGTTTCGTCCTCCGGTTTTTCCATCCTAGCCTTATAGGTGCTGAGGCTTAACGCCTTAAGCCTTGGTTTGTACCTGTTTGAACACTTAATACCACACCAAGCAATGCCAACATCCTACGTTACCAAAGTTAATTGTTCCACGCATAAAGTAAAAAAAATAAAATGCAGAAAATAGTTAGGAAAAGTAAATTGTCTAACACTTGGCACGCAGGCCATCAATTGTTCAAGATTGCAAAGGGTTAACCTGGGGAGCCACCAATCAACCGCTTCTTCCTATGCTCCTCCCGCCTACTCCATGGCATCATCATCATCATCATCATCGTCACCCCCTCCATGGCGTGCAATGTGGTCTCGTATGTATCCGACGTCTTCTTGTATCTCGGATAGGTTTCTCTCGATAGCTCCGACCCGGTGGTAGGTGTTGCTCGCCATGTTATAGGTGTTCCGAGTACACATGAGGTTTTCCTGCAACAAATCATGCAAACTTTGAAAATTAGGAAAACTGCCTCCCGAGGAGGATGATTGGCCCGGATCACCGTGGGGTGGGTATTGGTACTGATGATGTTGCGGTGCTGGGAGGACAAGTGCTTCTTGCGGGTTCCATGCATGACCTTGCATCCTTTGAAAGGTTACCGTCCCATCTTCTGCCTCATAAACCAGGTTCATCGAGCGGCATATGTGAATATCCACCGTACCCGACCATGGGCTTCTCTCAAATGCCCTCGGAATGTGGGCGAAGTGCCTGAAGAGACGGTGCACCCACCCCCCGAAGAAAAGAGGAGTTGGTGCACTAGCAAGGCGGTTGTGATGCATGTTTCGGAGCATAAGGTACGGAACATCGAGCGGCCTACGGTTGTGAATGCAATGGAGGACAAGCAAATCTCTTAACCCAACGACGCCACCACTGTCATGCCTTTGGCTAAGAGAGTAGCCGAGGAGCCTATGAATGTATCTGTAAAGCGGATCCCTCAGCTTGGTACTCTTAGTGCTGCTCGGATTGTAGAACCCTTCCCCAATCTGAGCCCACATGGCTTGGCGCTCGTTGTCTTCGATCTCTCTCAACCCCCCTGTATTTCCTTCGTCTCCCGCATCCTCCTCCGCATACAACCCGATAATCGACCCGAATTATGCCATGGAGATCGAATACCTCGTTCCGCCACACCTGAATGACACCCCTTCTTCATCGAACGGCTCGCACCTTGACTTGAATGCAAAGGTGCTGTAGAATTCCAAGGTGCATTCATGAACAGAACGGAGTCGGGTTGTTAGTGCGACTCTGAGTGGTCCCGTGACAATGTTGTTGAAACGGTCAATTTGATTCACCAAGGTTAGTAGTTCTGTGCATGCCTGCCTCGGGTATTCCTCCGGCCTTGTTTGGAGAAGCTCGTATCGAGCTCTTGCATCTAGCTCATTGGCGTTGAATCTAGTAAACTTCCTGGCCATCTGCAAGAATACACCAAAAGTTAGCATGAGACAGAAATATTTTCGGACAAAACTGCAAACAGCATGCTGGACACGACCCCGTGCCCAGCGGACACGGCCCCGTGTTCAGGGGTCTGTTACTCAAAAATCCCATTTTTTGACCCGGTTTCGAAAACTTGAAAATTTTTGAACCAATAGGTGCGGTTTCCCCCGAAAATGAAACCCTAAGTTCCGTTTTTCCCAAAATAACCCGTTTACCCTATCAATTTTATCTTTTTCGGTTCAAGAACAAGGGTTTGGGGTCTTTGCAAGAAATCGGGTGAATCTATGAACAATACAAGTGTATTCACTTCCCTTAACACTAATCTAACTAAATGCAAACAGATTTAGGCAAAAATTTTAGGTTTGATCCGAATGAACATCAAGAACCCTAGATTTTTCCCCAAATTTGTGGTGTAAAAACTACATGCAAGTGACTAATCTAACTACTACGAGTGACAGAATCATACCTTGACGTTGTTAGATCGGTAAGAGACGTTGGAATCTCGCGGAAAATCGCCTGGAACCAGAGCTTTTGTGGGGAAACGGGGCGTGTGGAATGAAGAAACTGTTTTGAAAAAGGGGTTTTATCCCGTCTGCAGCGCGAACACGGCCCCGTGTCCAGCGGACACGGCCTCGTGCCGAGCTCTTTTTTTTTTATTTTTTTTTTAGTGCGCGTGTGAGTGCCCCTTTCTCCTACAAGCTATGGTTTAGAAAACTTACCGCTTTATTTTGCCGCCTCAATTGTTCATAACTTATCAGGCATGATGTTTTTATTCTTCCACGGTTTGAAACGAGATCTCTTCTTCCTCATCCTCAATAAATCCTTGATAGAGTTTCAGCCGTTGGCCATTGACTTTAAATGGTGACCCATTTCGAGGTTTAATTTCTACTGCACCGTGTGGAAAAATATGGGTGACGGAAAAAGGTCCTGACCACCTAGACTTTAATTTACCAGGAAACAATCGAAGTCGTGAATTAAACAAAAGAACTAAATCTCCTACCCGAAATTCATTAGGTTTAATATGTTTGTCATGCCAATCTTTCATTCTTTCCTTATAAATTTCAGAGTTTGAGTATGCATAATTCCTAAGTTCGTCTAATTCATTTATTTGACAAAATCGATTTTTACCAGCAAATTCTAGATCTAAGTTTACATTTTTGATTGCCCAGTAGGCTTTGTGTGCAATTTCTACTGGCAAGTGGCAACTTTTTCCATAGACTAGCTTATATGGGGTTGTACCTATCGTTGTTTTATAAGCAGTTCGAAAAGCCCATAAAGCATCATCTAATTTATCAGCCCATTCCTTTCTATTTAACCCTACGGTTTTTTCAAGTATTCGTTTTAACCCTCTATTGGTCACTTCGGCTTGTCCGTTGGTTTGAGGGTGATAAGCTGTCGAAACCCGGTGATAGACCCCATATCTTGTTAAAATTTTTTCAAGTTGATGATTACAAAAATGGGTACCTCTATCACTTATTAAAGCTTTGGGTGTGCCAAAACGAGAGAATAATTTTTTCAGAAATCTTACCACTACTCTTCCATCATTTGTTGGAAGTGCTTCAGCCTCGGCCCATTTAGACAGGTAATCTACTGCCACAAGTATGTATTTGTTTCCTTTCGATGGTGGAAAAGGTCCCATAAAGTCGAGTCCCCACACATCAAAAATTTCACAAACAAGAATGCCATTTTGTGGCATTTCGTTTTTGGAAGAAATATTACCTGTTCTTTGGCAAGCATCACATGTCTTTACAAGATTTTGGGCATCTTTGTAAATGGTTGGCCAATAAAATCCTGAATCAAATACCTTTCGTGCGGTACTGGCAGCACCATGATGTCCTCCGTATGGACCTTCGTGACAATGGCGAAGAATTCTTCGGGCTTCACTACCATGTACGCATCGTCTGACGAGTTGGTCGGCACACATTTTGAAAAGATATGGATCTTCCCAAAAATAGTGTTTCACATTGGCAAAGAATTTTTTTCTTTGATGATGTGGCCATCCTCTTGCGACTATTCCACTAGCTAAGTAGTTGGCAAAGTCGGCGTACCATGGTTCTTCCTTAAATTCCACCATTTCCAGGGATTCAGTTGGGAATTTTTCGTTGATTTGCTCGCCCCTGGTCGCCTCCAAAGTTGGGTCTTCTAAGCGCGAAAGATGATCTGCTGCGGTATTTTCTGCTCCTCTTTTGTCTTTGATTTCAATGTCGAATTCTTGGAGGAGTAGAATCCACCTAATCAAACGTGGTTTTGCGTCTTGCTTCTTAAAGAGATATCGAATGGCTGCATGGTCTGTGTAGACTATAGTTTTAGAAAGAACAAGATAAGAGCGAAATTTATCAAAAGCAAATACCACAGCTAGTAACTCTTTTTCAGTTGTTGTGTAATTTTCTTGTGCATCGTTAAGTGTTTTACTAGCATAATATATTGGGTGGAAATGCTTTTCTTTTCTCTGTCCCAAGACAGCTCCAACTGCAAAGTCACTAGCATCGCACATGATTTCGAAAGGAAATTTCCAATCAGGTGCTATCATGATAGGTGCATTGATTAACATTTCCTTTAGGGTTAGAAATGCTTGATTGCAATCCTTGTCAAAGATGAAAGGAGCATCTTTTTCAAGTAACTTTGTTAGAGGTCTTGAGATTTTTGAAAAGTCTTTGATAAACCTCCTATAAAATCCGGCATGCCCTAGGAAACTTCTAATCGCTCTTACGGAGGATGGAGGAGGTAACCTAGAAATGGTATCTATTTTGGCTCGATCCACCTCCATTCCTTCGCTTGAGATCTTGTGACCGAGTACTATTCCCTCCGTTACCATGAAATGGCATTTTTCCCAATTAAGGGCGAGGTTAGTTTCCTCACATCGGGATAGCATTCGTTCAAGGTTATCGAGGCATTGGTCGTATGAATCCCCAAAGATAGAAAAGTCGTCCATGAAGACTTCCATTGTCTTTTCTATCATGTCATGGAAAATGGCTACCATGCAACGTTGGAATGTTGCGGGGGCATTACATAGACCAAACGGCATGCGTCGATAAGCAAAAGTTCCATAGGGGCATGTGAATGTTGTCTTTTCTTGGTCTTCGGGTGCTATCGGGATTTGAAAGTAACCTGAAAAACCATCCAAGAAACAGTAAAATTTATGACCGGATAATCTTTCTAACATCTGATCAATGAAGGGTAAAGGAAAATGATCCTTTCTTGTTGCTTCATTTAATCGTCTATAATCTATACATACTCTCCATCCTGTGACGGTTCTTGTCGGTATTAATTCATTTTTTTCGTTAGTAATTACCGTCATACCTCCTTTCTTTGGAACTACTTGGACGGGGCTTACCCAAGGACTATCGGAAATAGGATAGATAAGTCCTGCGTCAAGTAATTTGATGACTTCATTTTTAACCACTTCTTGAACATTTGGATTTACTCGACGTTGTGGTTGTATGACAGATTTGTAGTCATCGTTCATCAAAATTTTGTGTGTGCACATAGAAGGACTAATTCCTTTTATGTCAACAAGTTTCCAAGCTATTGCATTTTTGTGTTTTTTCAAAAGACTAACTAGTTTTTCTTTTTCTAGGTTATCTAATTTAGACGAAATAATTACAGGTAATTTACCATCTTTGTCTAGAAAAGCATATTCCAAACCTTTTGGAAGTTCTTTGAGCTCAAGTGGTGGGTCTTTAGGAGACTCCTTATTTGGTTGCTCGTTTCGATCAAGAACTTTAAAAGTTTGTTCTATGGCGACCTCTTCTTCAACAAAGTGGTCAGTCTCTTCACTTGTATCAGGTGGTTCATCTTCATCTTCAATTAGGGGGTCATTATTGCCGAATGGATATTTCATTGATCGTTCGAGATCGACACTTCTTTTAAATGCCCCTAATTGAAGAGGTAGATTATTGAACTTCCGGTTTTTCAAAGCTTCGTAAGTTTTTACAAATGGTCGTCCCAACACTAGAGGAGCGTCATCGAGGATGACAAAGTCGGTTGGAATTACCATTTGATTTGTTTGAACCAAGACATCTTCAACTATACCGATTGATTTTATTACTTTCCGATTGGATAGAAAAATGGGTATTTGAAGTGGAGAAAAATCACTAATACTTAATTTTTCGAAAAGGTAGTTAGGTATTATGTTAACACAAAGATCTTTATCGATTGTGACATTACTAATAAATGAATTTTGAAAGAAACATGGAACCGGTGTGATGTTAATTTCAAATGGGTCTTCTTTTATTAGTGAAGTTTGATCATTAGTTAACTTAACACTTACCGTTTCGTCAATTTTAGTGTTAGTGTTTAACTCTTTTAGAAACTTAGCATGAGTGGGTACTAAACAATGATTTTCGAAAGAAGGTGATAAGAGATGAATTTCTTCGAAATTAGACTCTTCTTGGATTTTAACGTTGTCGGACTCACCTTTTTCGTTGTTTAACTCATGTGTCGGTTTTTCACTTATTTGTTCTTCCATTTTTTCATTTTTAGTTATCTCTTCCTTTTTTAATTCTTCTCTTGCGCGGGACTCCTCTTCCCTTGCGCGAGCTTCTTTTATACATCGATCGATAACTCTAATGTGCTCTAATATCCTATCGGTTACTTCGGTTATAGAAAAAGAATCATTATTTTCTAAGCTTGAATCCGGTTGTTCGACCCTTTGTTCCTCATAATACCCATATGAAGTTGATGGTTCGCACCATTGTCCTTCATTGTAAGCATATGATGGATAAGGTTCGTAATTTTGTTCTTCATAATACTCATATGAGGTAGGTTGTTCACGCCAAGGTTCCTCATAATAAGCATATGAAGGTGGTGGCTCATACCTTGGTTCCTCAAAGTATGAGTAAGAAGGATCATACCTTGGTTCATCAAAATATGAGTATGAGGGAGGAGGTTCATACCTTTGGTCTTCATAGGATGTGTATGAAGTTGATGGTTCGTACCTGGGTTCCTCATAGTAAGTGTATGAATTGGATGGTTGGTACGAGTGATTATCTTGAATTGAACGTGTATTACGACAATTTGTGCAATAATTACCCCTATAATCATCCTCATCATAGGTGTAGTTGTAACCTCCTGAGTATTGATCCATAAGAATCACTCAGCAGACCACAACCGAGTCTCGAGATCAGAAAACAAAAGTAAAAACGGAAACAGAGGCTGGACACGGCCCCGTGTTGAATGGACACGGCCCCGTGTTCAGAATCTGTATCTGGGCGTTTTAGTTAAATTGACTGATCTAGTTGAGCACGGGACGTGTTCAGTGAGCACGGCCCGTGTTCAAGCTACTGTTACTGGGCGTTTATAAAAAAATCTGCAGCACGGCCCCGTGTTCAGTGAACACGGCCCCGTGTACAGGATACTGTAAATGCAAAACTAAACTAAATGCAGAAAAATGTGCGCGCGTTTAAAAAGGTTTTGAAAACTGATTAGGCCGTCGATTTTAAGCTTTCTTAAAATCCTTGTGTCCCCGGCAACGGCGACAAAAACTTGATGTGCGTGAAAGTGTCGTATATTTTAGGTGTATATTTTAAGCCCTTTTTAACACTTATTTTAGCCAAGTTTTAAATTTATAAAACACGATATTTCACTAACACTAAACACACATATGGGCAAGTGCACCCATCGTTGAGTGTAGTATAGCGTTGGTAAGATACCGAGGTCGTCCAAGGACACAAGAGCTTTTAATACCGGTTTATCCTCAACGTCTAACCAAAATAAAAGTTTAGAAAAATGTTTTAAACTAAGAAAAATAAAAACTAACTAAAATGCTGAAAATAAAAATAAAAACAGATAGACAAGATGAATCACTTGGTTCCGACTCGTATCTAGTATAACCTTTGATTATTTCCGCACTTTTGCACATAATTAAGAGATTATCTTAGTTATTGTAGTAGGCCCCTCTTTTGAAGGTGACGTTACCCTCACCCCAGTAGTTTGAGTCAGCAGGGATACAATCCTAAAGGGGTGGATTATTGGAAGATAATGAATTAAGTTATTAATGCAGTATTGTGGTAGGCCCCGCTTTTGGCGGTGACGTTACCCTCGACTAAGTAGTCTGAGTCAGCAGGGATACAGTCCTAAATAGCCGGGTTATAGTATTAATAGTAGTTAACTTATGAGGGGATCAAAGAGTTTGGACCCCCGCCATCCAATACCGTGAAGTATTGAAGGAGGTCCTACTAAATTTGACCCAGGTCCATTGCAGGACCTCTAAACGCTGAACAATGGCAAGACCTTTACCAAACCGTTCCCTTAACCCCCTACCAGGTAGCCAACATACCTCCATATAGACCGTGGAGATATGAATGGTGAAAATCCTTTATTTTATATAGACAGTAAAATAATGCCAAGACACCACGGACAAACGATAAGGAAAGATCACCTTCAACATAAGTAACTAGTTATTAAAGTCATTAATACAAAACCAAATAAAAAGTGCAAAAGATTAGAAATAAAAAGTATTATACTAGACACTTTGTCTTCACCAAGTGATGTAAGAGACTTAGGCAAACATGGCCTTGATTGTCAAGGACTCTTACGATCAATCTTGGATCCCGAGACGACTCACACACTCTATGATGGACAATGGATGATGGTGGTGGATGATGGTGTTGTGATGGTGGTGGGTGGTGGATGAAGTGTGAGAGAGGTGGTGTGCCAAGGGATCAGTTGAAATGAAACCAAGCACTCCTATTTATAGGCTGAACAGAGGCCTGGGCACGGCCCCGTGTTCGCTGGGCACGGCCCCGTGCCCGTCTGACACTCTCTCTCTTCATTAATTGTAATTGCGAATTACAATTAATGCGCCTGCAGTACTTTCGGCACGCCCCCGTGTCCGCTGAGCACGGCCCGTGGTGGGCAATAGAAGCTTCTATAGGTTTGTCTTTTCTGCTGCTTCTTGGGCACGACCCCGTGCTGGCTGAGCACGGGGCGTGTTCAGCCTTCTGTTTTCTCTATTTTGCTTTGGAAGGTGCCGTTGAGGGTTCGGGCAATCCACTAATGTTCCTTTTCTTGTATTTATGTTGGATTTAGCTGTCTTTTTGCTTCTTTTGCGTTTTTGAGCTCATTTAATCCTGAAAATACAAAAGGAAGACAAAAACACTCTTTTTCCAATATTAGTACTAAAAAAGGGTTAGTTTTATGCCTCATTTGATGTAATTTATATGTTGCATTTTACACACATCAATGAGATATTTTAAAATCCAAAAACAATAGAAAATGAAAAAGAGCTTGTGTAAAAAGGGAAAATGATAGTACATTGGCTTGACAGTTACGGTATGCTAAAGATATGGAAAGTTTAAAAGTCTTAAGCAGTCTCGCTGATGATATGCCGATAGGTTTTTACACATTTAGTAGGTTTGTTCGGGATATAAACCTAAATCATTACTTGCTTATTTCATGGGGAACACTACTTGGATATATACGTAACCCCTGAAATCTTGTTTGAAAGATCCCCCTTTCTGAGATACTAGGTCTTTATACTCAGTGATATCTGGGGTATTATCCCGGGACTTCTGATTTTACGGAAGCAATGGCCTAGTCCCCGTATAATACTTTCTGCTTGCTTGAAATATAGCACACCCCTCAGCATAAAAAATGATGAAACATTGCAAAATGCTAATCATGTGTTGTTGTAAAAAAGATCCTCTAAAGGGGACACACCTAAATTCGAAGCCATCATCTCTCTAATTTTGCGGAAGCAATAGCCCAAGCTCTCATGGCCCTCGCATTTAACCCTTTACAGATATCATCTATGGTATACTCACCTGTAAGACTGAATATTGGGATCTGGATACGGGAGTATATTCAAGAGGTGGGACACATGAATAAGTTTAAGTCCTTAATACACCAAATTCGTATCCTGGACAGATTGAAATTTGTGTGAAAATTTAAGTGGATCAGTATATCGACAATCTAAGCAAATTGTTTAATTCAGAGTATAAAATCAAAGCTTAACGGTACTTGTGACTTGTCGACAGCTGATATGATTTCCTAACACGCTCACCAAAAATATGTTTGTAAATAGTTTACATTTACTACATTTCATTTCTGTTTAGAATTCTAGTTTAGAAACTTTATTAAAAATCAAAAAGATTTTACATTTCTGCTTTATTTTTTTATTTTTGACAAATCAAAGTGGAAAGTTGATCTTCAGATTCGCAGTTTGAAGAAGATGCAGGAAGTTTCTAAGATGGAAGATGAGTTGTGAGCTTATCTTGATTAAACCTGTTTTTTTGAAAAGTCAAAACAAGTTCATTAAGTTGAAACTTGTAAATTTCAAATTTTTTTTTTGAAAAATGTTGAACAAAAGTCAGTTTTCGTCTTGGATCAACCAAGGTCATTAAGTTGGACTTGGTAGATAATTGAGTACTCAGGGTCATTAATTTGGACTTGAATACTTAAGTGGATTATTAAAACTGATAAAAACAAGAAAAGATGTTAAATGTCAATAGATTGTAATGTTATATTTTTGAGAAACAGGAAACAAAATCCCCATGGCAAAGGTTGTGTAAAGTTTGAACCAGAATTTGAGCTTCACCATATTGAAAGGGGGAGTCTACATTCTGGATCAACATTCAAAGGGGAGTTTGAAGACAGAAGTTGAAGGATGCTTACAATGTTAGACATTTTGAACAGAGTGAGAAGATAGACAAAGACTAAAGGCTGAAGATTTGATGCTAAAGACTTCGTCAACATCCAAGGGGGAGTGTGTTGGTGCATAGATGTCTGTTAACTTCGTCTTTATAGAGTCTTGTGTCTAGATAGGATAAACCAGTGTTCAGCAGGTTAGAAATTAGGTTTTACATGTTTAAGGGGTATTTCGCACGAAATAGCAAGGACTATTTCGTATGAAATTACCACTCCTATAAATACCCAACCTACTAGTTCATTTGTAACGGTCTTGATTTCAGAGCCGAGGTGCTGCCAGTTTGTCAAACGATCAGAATTGCTTTGAAATCATTAATAAAAGGATAATTAAGAGGAATTAAGCTGTTTCACGTCTATATCACTGATTCCGCCTTTGATATGGATCATAAACTCTTCTGATTGACTCATTCGGGTCACACGACGATCCAACACAGACCGATACCGATTGAAGATGGGTCTAAGTCAAAAGACAAGGCATTGGTAGTCACACAAGAAGACGAGGGTTTTAATTGGAACAACTTGATTACCAAAACCGATAGTCTGGCACTTGTAGCTGAAATCAGTGAGTTTAATGAATCAGAGAGTGTCAGAGAAGATGGTGATGTGTTAAAAAAGGTTGAAGTTGAAACTGAGGAGAATCTAGAAGCGAAAGCTGCAGATGAATTACATGCTGAAAACAAGTCGTAGTTGGTTGTATAGGTTTATAGGTTAGAAAGATGAGTTTGTAATGTATGTACACATTCGCACGAATGTGCAGTTCATGCGAATGGGACACACTGTTCGTTCCTAGGTGACACTCGTTCAAACATCACTCTCGTACCAGACAATTCATGCGAGTGGTGACGCCTATAAATAGGGGTTCAGGGATTCTCATTTGTAACACTTTTGGACTTGAGAGGGGAAACTCTGTCCAGTTGGTTTCGTGGTTCTGTAACTTCAAATAATCAATAGAAACCAGTTTAATTAGCTTGTTCTTGTGCATGTCATCTTCATACTCGGATTCCGCACGAGATATGGAGTCATATTAGCCAGTCGAAGCATTCGGGAGCATTGTTTCGGTGATCCCGAATACTCTGACCGATTGGCTTGACTTCATATCTCATGCGAAATCTGAGTATGAAGGTGGCGTGCACAAGACCAAGCTAACTAAACTAGTTTCTATTCAATGTTTGAAGTTACAGAACCAAAACCAAACGGATAGAGTTTCCCCTCTCTGGTCCAAAAGTTGTTACAAATGACAATACCTTGACCCTATTTATAGGCAGCCCACATCCGCTAGTACCAGTTAGAACGGATGGGATATATGCGCGGATGCACCATAAGGACGAATGGGACCCGGTTTGTGCGAACCTGCCATTCGCACGAATGTGCACTACACTACAAACCTTGTCTTGTCTAACCTAATCAACTACGACTTGATACATTTGACACTCATGTACATGATTGGCGAAAGCAATAGACATAATACATTCACAGACTCATCCTTGGATATTGCTGCAGTCAATCTTTATCGTAGCTAGTCTTCATCTGAGTCTTCAAAAATCTTTAACGTTTCAGAATCACAGACTCCCCCTTACAGCTTGATTCACTCACTCCCCCTTTTGTCAGAGTCCACAACAAATTCCCATTGCTTTAAGCTTCCAGGATTCTTACCTGAACCTTTGAGATAAAGAAACTATTGACAATATTTACCAAGATCTCCCTGTCAATTAGCTTTCATATACAAATCAATCAATATTATATTTGACTTTAAAGCATACAAAGATCAGAACCCCTCACAGATAATCAAGTTCAACTTAATGACCTTGATTTATCCAATTATCTACCAATTCCAAATTAATGACCTTGGAGACAATTACAAACAATTTTTTATTTTTCATTTTTCAAAAATTCAAGATTCAAATTAATGAACTTGTTATATCAAGACATGTTCAGCATACATTAGATTTTGAAACTCAGCATTCCAACATCGGTTGTCGAAAAATAAAATGAAATAAAATCTTTTTTGTATTTTACAAACTTTATGCTAAAACACACTCTTTTTTCTAGATTTATCTGTAATGAATATGCAAAAACAAAATATTTACAGACATATTTTTGTTGAGTTTATGTCAGAGGATCATATTAGTTTATGACACATCACAAGCACCGTTGATATACATAAACTATAAGTTTTAAACAATTCACTTAGATTGCCAGTATACTGATCCACTTAAATTCTCACACAAACTTCAATTGATTCAAGATACGAGATTAGTGTTTTAAGAACTTAACTTAATCGCGTGTCCCACCTCAGAATATACTCATGTATCAAGATTCCCTGGATTCAGTCTTACAGGTGAATATACCTAAATGATATCTGTCTCTGGGTTAGTGCGAGGCCTTGAGAGCTTAGGTTAGAACTTCCGTTCAGACAAAGAGATGAAGGCTCAACTTAAGGTGTGTTCCACTTAGGAATCTTCTAAACATCAGCTCTTGATATATCTTTCGACAGCCTCAATTTTTATGCAGTGTAAGGGATTAAGCGCAAATGTATTATACGAGGTCTAGACCATTTCTGACGCAAAATCAGATGACCAAGTATAATACCCCAGATATCAATAAGTGCAAAGACCTAATATCTCAGAATAAAACAACCTCTCAAACGAAATTTCAGAGTACTAAGTCCATATATCCGAGAGATGTTCCTACTGGCATATCATCAGTGAAGTTATTGATTTAGATTTATAACTCGAAATCAATTTACTAAATGTGTAAAAACCTACTGACATATCATCAGTGAGACCATTTATCACTTTTTGACTTTCCATTTCTTTAGCATGCTATGATCGTCTACTGATGTACTATCATTTCCTCTTTTTACACAAAACTCTTTTTGCTTTTTATATACACACTCAGTAAATTGTTTTTGAATTTTTTTAATTCTCAAATGTTTTTGAATTTTTCAATTTTTAAAACTATATACTCCCCCTAAAATTCTAAAACATTTGACAAACCGATGTAAACAGCTTTATCCCGCCATCCGTTTCTGCATCATAATCAGTAGATTGATTATTTTTACCACCCCCATGATCACAAAACATTGATATTTTACATTTTAAAACCATTTTCAATTCTTGTTTTATCATGTTTTGATTGTCCAGTCGTGAGGCTTCAGCGTATTCCTTTTAATTTTTCAAAATTTTAACAATTTAAACTATTCACATCCTGTTTTAACCACAAACACAGGATGTCTACTCATGTGCCAGGCTGTTCTGTTGTCTATGTTGAACCTTTGATTGTCCTTAAGAACACCTGCACAAACATCAACTTAATCACTTGAACAATTTCACCCAAGTCTGCTTGACCTTGGGTATATTGACACAGTAAGATTCGTTTAATTTCGGAAAATGTTTTTCGTTTTTCACAAAAAACATTTTCTTTCTTTACTTCAACTTTGTTGGTTGAATCGATTTTCATCTTTTCATCAACAGAAGTATTTTTCTTCTTCACCACCCAAGTTTTTCCATTTGAAACCTTCTTTACATATAATTTTGAATCATTTTGAATGTTTCTTTTTTACACTTCAACTTTTTGTTTCCAAATTTGTTTTTGCTCAAACTTGGATGTTTTCTATTTCAAAACCTCAGATTTCTTTTTCTCAACATCAACAAGCTTCAGATTTTGTGGACATTTGCAACCAATGTGTCCAATTTGTTGACATTTAAAACATGTTTTCTTCGAAACATCTTTGGTCTATTGTTGTTGTTTCTTCTGAGCATAGAATTCTTCATTAGTCTTTCGTCTAAATCGGAGTTCTTTCTCCTTTTCTGAACTTGTTCCGTGAACAAAGTTCATTTTCTTCTGAAAATTTGTCTTTTCAAAACTTTTCTTTTGATTCCATTTATTTTTATACCCTAAACCAGCTTTTGTGTTTTTCTTTTTGTAACTTGACTTACCAGGTTTGTTATAAAAAATTTCTTGCCCTTCAAATTTCCTATTTTTCCAGCAAGTTTTTCGATTTCCACCAATTTAAACACTTTTTCAATCTTTTCCACAATCACATTATGAATCGGAAATTCATTATCTGAAAACAATTTGTCAGATCCAACCATGAGATATGCCAATAATATTGGATCATCGTCCATTTTTGTAGCACATTCAGATTTTGAATTTTTCAAATAATTCTTGTGAAAGCTATCCTCATCTTCGTCTTGTGATTTGGAAACATCAGTTTTGATGGAATCATTTTCATCTTTCAAAACATTTTCAACAACTTTACTTACCACCTCTGATTCACCAACATCAGATTTGGTGTAAGTTATATCAATATTCTCAGGCAATTGATCAACCATGTTGATTGCCTTATCTACCTTTTCACCATCATAAAAAGAATAAATTTCCTTCATCGGTGGTGGAACCTGATGATACTCTGACCCAATACCTTTTTATTCTTTTCTTTTCCAGGGTCATTCTCATCTGATTTAATATTGAATATGCGTTCAAGGATGTAAGAAGACGCATGACAACTTTGCAAGTTATTGTTTTTTCTGTTCCTTTTCAGCCAACTCACGTTTAAGAACAACAACTTGATCAATATATTTATTCAATGTTAATTGAGCGTCTCTATAATAGGCTTCAAGAAGTTTATAATTCTCTTTCATTTTTTTCATACGCTTCTTTCATCCTGTGATGTGAAATTTTTATCACATCATATTATTTTTGCAACTCTTCGTTATATTTTGCTGAACACTCCTGCTTTAAAATTTCATTTTCTTTTTCAAAACCACAGCATTTTTGTGTCAACTCTTTTTTTTTGTTTCAAAACCTTTTCCTTTTCAAGAAGTTCTTTGCATTTTTGAACAAGAAACAATTATTTTTTCTCAAACTCTGATTGAGTTTGATTCAGATATTCTTCAAATTCACCTTTTAATTTTATTTTTTGTTCAAGAAATTCTTCTTTTAGAGCCACCTCAACATAGGTTTTGTTTAAGAAATCTTCTTTTTTCTCTAATGCTTGCGTTTTTGTTTGAAAAACTCTTCGTTTTCCACACATACTTCGCTTGGTATTATGTCAAACTTAGTCTTAGTTTTACCATGTTTCTCATCATCAACGATCTGATCTGCCTTTGTCTCATCGTCTTCCACTTCCTCTTTCTTTTTGTAAAATCTACAGCTGCCGAAGTATCTTTCCACAAAATTAGTTTAAATTTCATCAGTTGCATAATTAGAAACATCAGAATTTATAGAAATTTTATCATCACAACATTCTTCTTCATTAACTGCCTCCTGAGATTCTTCAATTATCTTGGCCATCATCGCTCGTCCATCAAGTTGAGCAAACATATTGTTCCAGTTGAAGCCTTCGTCTTCATGTATAACAACTAAGGCTTTGTTTCTCGATCTTGAAGATTCAGCTTCAACCTGTGACCTACCGAACGGATTGATGTTCTCTTGACTTTCTTGACCTGTGCATTCTCTTTGAAATGTCATTTTCTTCTGCATTTGAAACAGGTCACTTTTGACTTGTTGAATCCCAGTTTAGAATCAGTTGTAAGTACGCACTATCTCCCAGTAACCTCAGTAAATCTCTGTGCTCTTCTCATAATACTTGCCATGTTCCACAGAGTATCCATCAGTTCCAGTTCTTCTTGGTCAATCTGGTCATAGTCTTCCTTTGTCATATTACAGTTTCCAATTTTTCCGGCCTTGAGCATTTTGCCATATGTTGCTTCACTATGGATTCATTTAGGCCTTGAGCATTTTGCAGATTTATACGCCTATAATGTATATATGTGTAGGAGCTCCGAGGGGCAAAAGTGAAAGTGCACTAATTTTAACGTTATGTTACTAACTTCATGAAAATAACGTTAAAAGAGGGGATGGTTAATCATGCATCATGTGGTGGCATTGATAACCGAAAGACAAGGGAGTACATGCACTAATCGGTCGTTGTCTTAATTGCTAAGTGTTATGTGCCTTATGTCTAAGGCTTGATGCAAAACTACTATCAAGCCGGGGGTCTCACTAGAAGCAGCCTCTCTATTCTTAGCGGGTAGAGGTAAGGCTGTCTACATCTTACCCTCCTCAAACCCTACCTTAGCTTTGCTATTAGTGGGATTTACTGAGTATGATGATGACTCTAACATTGCATTGTAGCACCTGAGACTGATTGTTTCTTTGACTTGAGTTTATGTTTGATCCCCGTGTTGACTTTGAATTTGGAGTTGAATAATTTGATTCACTACTTGAGAATGTTCCAAATCCACTGTCGCTTGAATTGTTGTTTGTTGAAAAATAAGACAATCCAGATGAACTTTCTGCACTGTATGTTGTTTGTACTTTTTGACTCTGATTATCGGATGAACTACCACCTTTGTAGTACAAACTAACATCTTGCTATTCGTTTTTCAACATTCCTGCTTTTCTTAACTCTAACTCGTGTGCTTCCAGTTTTTGAATTAACTTGTTGAAACTAATGGTCTCGTAATCCATATTGTTTTTCAGAATTAGTACAAATGTATACCAATCATCGTCTTTTGGAAGTGCATCAACGAGTTTGTCATTCATATCTTCCCGAAATATTTCAATCCCTAACAATTTCAACTCTTTAATCAAATGACAAAATCTTTCCATGAGTTGTTTAACTGTTTCTCCTTTCAAACATGTAAACTTTTCAAATTCTTTCTTCATTAACGCTCACTTACTTTTCAATACCTGCTCATTTCCTTCACCTTGAAATTTTAAAGCTTTCCATATTGAAAAAGCAGTTCCATTGTGTTGTAATAAAGAAATAAACTGTCTTTCGTTGCTTGTTGTATGAAATTTATCATTTTCTTTTCATTTTTGAATTTTGATTTTTCTTCATCATTATACTCAATCAGTTATTTCATTTGATCATCATTGTCCAACGGTTCTTTATATTCTCTTAATACAGCATACCAACACTCCATATGGTAAGCTTCTGCAAACCACTCTTCCCATTTTCGATAATCGTCTTAATTCATTAACCTAGGTGGTTTAGATGATGTTCAATGTTCGTTATCAAAGTTTAACGTCTGAGACACCCAATCCGGCATGGTTGCAAAGGATTTATAAAACTCAAAATCCATGATCAAACACCTGCAAAAATCAACAATCGATAAGACAATTTTGAAAACAAGAAATATGAATCACGTTCGTGCAAACGAGAGATTTCAGGTTTATCTCAAAATGTGATGTCAGATTCGTGCGAACTGTAGATGTCAAGTTCGTGCGAACTAAACTTGTCTAATCCGCGCGAATGTGACAATCCTGTTTAAGAAACACTTTCAATCACGTTCATACGAACCGTTTTGATCAGATTCGTGTGAATGCAACTTGACAATTTCAAACGAATCGCAAAACTCAAGTTTCGTTTTTCATGGTTTTCCAAGAATTTTTAGTGAATTAGTTCGAATTTTGATCTGATTCTTTCAAGGATTGATTAAAACATAATTTCGCACAACATATAAAAAATCGATTAATTTTGTCCATGAATTCGATGTTAATTTTGTGTTTTAAATTTGAAGAAGATGTGTAAAATAAGAATGAGTAGAAAAATGATGAATTCGGATCCAAATCGGCTTGAATCTGCTTGAATGTTGTGTCTTCAGTCCCTGAAACCGGTCTCCTGCTCTGATACCACTTGAGAGGACCGTTTTCGTGATCTCGAATACTCCGACCGATTAGTTTGACTTCATATCTCGTGCGTAATCTGAGTATGAAGGTGACGTGCATAAGAACAAGCTAACTAAACTGGTTTCTATTCAATGTTTGAAGTTACATAACCACGAAACCAAACAGACAGAGTTTTCCCTTTCTTGTCCAAAAGTTGTTGCAAATGACAAGACCTTAACCCTATTTATAGGCAGCCCACATCCGCTAGTACCAGTTAGAACGGATGGGATATATGCGCGGATGCACCATAAGGACGAATGGGACCCTGTTCGTGCGAACCTGCCATTCGCACGAATATGCACTACACTACAAACCTTGTCTTGTCTAACTTAATCAACTATGACTCGATACATTTGACACTTATGTACATGATTGACAAAAGCAATAGACATAATGCATCACAAACGATCCTCATAAGTGGTATCAGAGCTTGGAGACCGGTTTCAAGGACTTAGAACATAAGATACCAGCAAAATCAAGCAGATTTCAAGCCGATTTGGATCTGAATACATCATCTTTCTACTCACATTTCTTCTACTCATCTTCTTTCCACTTAAAACGCAAAATTAACGTCGATTCATGGACAATTTTCTGATTTTTGGATATAATGTGCGAAATCGTGTTTTAATCGATCCTTGAAAGAATCAGATCAAAATTCAAACTAATTCTTTGAAAATTCCTGGAAAAACCATGAAAAACATAACTTGAGTTTCGCAAATCGTTTGAGTTGTTCAGACACTTTCGTACGAAAGTGACAAAAGTTAGTGTTTCTTGAAAAATTTGTTGCATTCACACGAACCTGATTAATCCAGTTTGTACGAAAGTGATTGTTGTCCAGTTCGTACGAAGTGCCATCTCTCTTTCATACGAAAGGGATCTATATTGCATTATCAAAGTTGTTTGATCGTTTGTTAACTTTTATTGGTGTTGATCTTGGATTCTGAATTTTACAATGCTTTTGCAACCATGCCGGATTGGCTGGCTCAGGTTTTAAAATTTGAAAATGAACATGGAACACCATCTAAACCACCTAGGTTAATGAACTTAGATGATTATAGAAAATGGGAAGAGTGGTTTGCCAACTGGGTTCAAGCTTACCATATAAGATGTTGGTATTCAATCTTAAGAGAATATAATGAACCGATGGAGACTGATGGTCAAAAGAAAGCACTGATAGCATATAATGAAGAAGAAAAGGAAATATTCAAGAATGAAAAGAAATACCCAAGGTCAAACAGGCCTTGGGTTGCATTGTTAAAGTGATTGAGATGTTGATTGTGCAGGTGTTCCGGAAGTCAAGTCAAGTTCAACATGGACAGCAGAACATCCTCACACATTAGGAGAAATCATGTGTTTGAAAACAGGAAATGTTTGGTTTTAATTAAAAAATTTTATATTTTAAGAATTTAAAAGGAATACGCCTAACCCTCACGGCTGAACAATCAAAACATGATAAAACAAGAATTGAAAATGGTTTCAAAATGTAAGATAACAATGTTTTGTGATCATAGGGGTGAACAATAATCAATTACTGAGTGTGTGAAGCAGAAACGGATGGCGAGATAAAGCTATCTACATCGGTTTGTTAAATATTTTAGAATTTTAGGGGGAATATATAGTTTTAAAATTTTAAAAATTAAAAAACATTAGAGAATTTTTAAAAAATACAAAAACAATTTACTGAGTGTGTACAAAAAGCAAAAAGAGTTTTGTATAAAAAGAGGAAATGATAGTACATCAGTAGACGGTCACAGTATGCTAAAAAGATGGAAAGTTAAAAAGTGATAAACGGTCTCACTAATGATATGCCAGTAGGTTTTTACACGTTTAGTAAATTGATTTCGAGATATAAACCTAAATCAATAACTTTCTTAATTCATGGGGAACATCTCTCGGATATACGGACTTAGTACTCCGAAATTTCGTTTGAGAGATTGCCTTATTCTGAGATATTAGGTCTTTATACTTATTGATATTTGGGGTATTATACTTGGTCTTCTGATTTTACGTCAGCAATGGCCTAGACCTCGTATAATCTTTTACGCTTAAACCCCTACGCTGCATAAAAAATGAGAACATCGAAAGATATATTTCAAATGCAGATGTTCAAAAGATTCCTAAGTGGAACATACTTTAAGTCGAGCCTTCATCTCTTTGTCTGAACGGTAGTTCTAACTTGAGCTCTCAAGGCCTCACACTAACCTAGAGACAGATATCATTTAGGTATATTCACCTGTAAGACTGAATCCAGGGAATCTTGATACTAACACGTAGATTATGATATATGGACAAGAGCTAAGAACATAAAGAGATCTGAACAATTCATGTGTAAAATGCATTGAATCAAGTCAACCGAAGAAAGTCAATGATTGCATACTATAAATCAACCAAAATTATAAACTTACATTACAAAATTATGATGATTCTTGCTGCATCCCCAGGTCTATAGTGACCAGCAATGCTTGGCGGGTCAGCAATATTAGCATCATCAACTACACATTTAAGCAAACAATAACAAAATTATATAACCTTTCTAAAAATTCATGACATGAGATTTGTTTTTCACTTACACTGAGAGCACCCTCCTAGGTCATGTTGCATGGTCATAGGGCACATAGGAGCAGTAGAACATATCCAATTAATCTGCAAAATGTAACATGTTAAGGTGTCATAAAATGGCATTTTAATGAAACTTGAAGCAAAACTAATATCTCACTCAAAGGTATCACTAAATCCCACAACTATGAAAAATACTAAGAAATAAACTAAACGCTTAATTGAGGTTTGTCGATTTCTATATATACCCACAAATACAAGAGCAAGAATCTTTGATATGTGTATAGTTTCTTGCAGATATAAATGGGTAGAATGGGTCAAGCATGTTGAAATACCAAAAGCCTATTTCTGACCCAAAAGTTCTTGAAATCATGTATGAAGGCCAACTAAGACAAAATAAAATTGGTATAATTTGAAACAAACAAAATATAAGGTTCTAAATTATAACAACATATGATATGAATTATGTTGCAGTTTAAGTCGAGCTTAAATGTTCTATTGTATGTTATCTTTGTGCGAATAAGTCACTTTATACAAAAACATAAAACACACATTTTATATGTATCTGCAAGCAATTGTGATCATCACCATGTATTCTATAAAACAAAGGATTGCATACAGATTGCCAAAAAAGGGGACTTAAGATTAAAAATAACTTTAGATGTCAGAATGCATAATATTAACTTTAGTTACCTTCTTTGTATGTGTTTGGTTCGATTGGTTGGTCAACTTCGTGTGTTCACTTTTATCACAATCGCCGATTCACATTTTGTCACATTTAAGAACCTGTTGGAAACATCATCTATAACACCTCGTGTTTCGAAAGTCAAAGTCAAAGTCAAGATTGAAGTCAAAGGAAGAAAATATTGCTAATTGCGATCTGTCACTCCTTGCTCAACTACTGTTTTAACTTCTTTGACTTGTTATCGAATCTTTATTTTGATCGCTTTAGTTGTATTATTTGGAGTACCTGTGAATAATCGATGTTTATCGCTTTATCGCTTATCGCATCGCAATCGCATTCGCAACTCGAATTATGCGTTCTGGATATTGTTTTACGTGTGTGTGCTATTTATGTGTTACTTGTGCATGTTTAATTATGTTTATGTCTATGGTGATTAATCGAAACGCAATCGCAACTCTATCGCAATCGAATCGCAAACGCTAAACGCCAACTATAAATGATGATTGTATGTTAGATATAGTATTTGTGTATTATTATTAATCTATCGCATCGCTCGCTCGAAATGCATCGCAACGCTCAACACGTGAATCGAAATGACAATACTCGAAACGCCAGACACCAGGATCGAGTGGCCATCCGATCGGATTGCCATCCGATCGGGTCGCCATCCGATCGGTGACCAATCCGACCCTGCGCACTTTCCTCTTTTGGAAACCCTATAAAAATACCCTCCTGTCACATCATTTGTGATTTGACAGCTACCCCACTCGACCAGATCGCTCAAGCACTCTTTTCTCTCGATTTCTCGTGATTCTTGTAAGTTTTCAACCTAAATCTTGTACTTCTATGATATACACACACTTCTTCATCTTTTTAACCTTTGAATCTTAACTATCGTGAAATCACTGGATTTGAGGTGTTCTAGGGTGATGTCATCATGGAGTTCTTATGAACTTCAAGATTTGGCCTCATTCCACCAAGAACAACTCAGATCTGAAGGATGTCCACATGATTAAACATGGTTCTCACATAGATCTGAACATTTCCATGGATAAAAGGATTGAAAGATGGTTTTCTAACTTTCTTTCAACTCTTTTACACTCAATGTACTCAAAACTGATAGAATCGGAGCTCGTTCTGATCTTATACTCCTTCTTAGTGATGTGTTGGTTCAAGATATGATTTCTTTCAAAGAGACAATCGATTTCGGGTTAAACATGAACCACCGTCACGAACCTGTAGACTGATCGGACGTGAGTGATTCATGTTCGATCGGATCACTTGGGTCATGATGAGGTTCCCGTTGTTTAGCACATTGTCATACCGTCTCGATCAAACCGCAAAACTTTCCAAACTTAACAACTCTTCAAGTTGTAAAAAGATCAGGTCGCGGGATGGATTGTCGTCCGATCGGAGTGCCATCCGATCGGATTATCATCCGATCGAACCGTAATCCGATCGGATTGCACTTGGTCTCAACACTTAACAATGTTCAACATATTCAATATATAGTCAGATCTAACGGGTTGCCACCCGATCGGTAGACCATCCGATTGGATGATAATCCTGCTGTGAACTTGTTATCTGAGAAATACCTCGCCGAACGGATCATCATCCGATCGAACCGTCGTTCGATCGAACGACCTGAAAGGTAGAGATACTTCTCTGTTTTCAAAATGCTACAACGAAAACTTCAAAAGACAAGCCATCATACACAAACACATCCTTACCAAACGAATGTCAATCCGACCAAATGGCCATCTGATCGGATGGCCATCCGATCGGATGACCATCCGAATGGATTGACATCCGATCGAATGACCATCCAATCGGATTGCCATCTGACACTTGGTACTTTCCACTGTTTGACGCGCCACTCATCGTTATTGCTATCGTTAACTGTTCAGGCTAATCTCTCTCAGCGCTCCCTTCAATCCAAGAGGGTGTTTACTTGTTAAACACAATCTGTGAGTATACTCGATCACTTTTTGCTTTACACACTTTTGGGTGATACATACGTTACTTATTCTAAATCACAATCGACACACAACACAAACACTATTTATACGATAACCGTTATTGCATGCTACGTGTTATTTGATGAATGCTTGTATGTTATGTTAACACAATGATTGGTGTCTGACACCTTAGCAACGATAGTACTATAGTTTGGACTCTGCACCTGTCGTGGGCAGGGGTTGTTAAGGGCTTTACTTCACGTGTCCCAGTGGGGATGTGTGTTGCGCATTCTACAACTCGCAGTCACGTCTGTGCATATTTCTCTGTCGATAACCTACTTGCCTTCACTTTATACATGTTACATGCTGGTTATGCGTAAACGATTTCAAACTCTATTATATCTATCAAACTTGTATGCTCACCTTTACACTATGTGTATTGACTGTATTTTGACGTATGTGACAGGTGTTTGAGATGCTTGGATGTTGCTTGCTTTTCATGGGATCGAGTAGGATCGAGAGTCTAGAAACAAAGACAATTTACTTTATTTTTGTTTAAATCTGAGTTGTCGGAACATGTTATTTGACTTTGAGATATCGCTGTCTGTAATAATTTACTTGCTTAATAGATTATGGTATGGGACATAATATTAACTATTTGGTAAAGTAGTTGTTATGAAATTTCTCTTGGTCAATCTGTTTCGCTTAGTGCCACGCCCCGATGTTTCCGCGAACGACTTGAGACACGCTGTAACTGGAAGGGTGCGTGTCGTTCGCCCAAATCGAGGCAAGAGCACAGTCCCAAAGGCCAAAGAGTGTACTCGAAGTCCTTGTGAATAGTCGAATCACTTTGGGTAGTCGATGTCTATCGAGCCTTAGACAATCTATAATTCGATTTCAAGCTCGCAACCGCTGATTTTTATGTGTTTCGACCTTGAGCCAGCAACTGCTGACTCTGATATTTGTCACTTTTATGTGAATTTTATGTGTTTTATGTGGTTTTACCAGTTTATGTTTTCTGATTTTTATGGAATTATTCGCTTTTCGCTCTCGCTTTGATCGACACACACGATTCGCACTGCACATCTACCTCAATACGCTAACAAATCGCTGCAACTTGTGGATGCTCGCATGCTATGTTGCTCGCTTATGCTATATTACTCGCTGTGTGCTTACAAATCGCAGTCGCTATTCTCGAACGCGCGCGGACTTTGAATGATAGGTTTTTGTGTTCTGGCTGCCTCTGGTGCTTATGTGCCTTACCTGCTTACATGCTCCTGCGTGCTTATGTGTTCTGTGATTATGTGCTTATGTGATTATGTGCTTGTGTGATCATGTGTTTGTATGGTTGATGTGTTCCTGCGCTTTAGTAGTAGTACATGTGAGGAGAGATTCGATTATATAGCGTCTGAATCCAATGGCGATGTCTGTTGCAGATAATGTCGTCATCTGTAACGCGCTCTTTGTCACACCCCGACCACGAAAAACAACAAATCGTGGCGGAAACGTTGGGGAGTGTTGTAACAGAATCATTGTTTCATAACACATGGATTGAAGTTCTGTTTTATTAAATTAAATGTATTACATTACATTGAAATTAGAAACAAAACATGAACAAATAGACTTTCATTGTTATTAAGTCACTAAGGCCTCGTCCATTCCTATGTGAGCATGCATCAATATCATCATCAAACATCACCAACTATGGTACCTGAAACACACGTGAAAATACGTCAGCATAAAAATGCCGGCGAGTACATAGGTTTTATGTGAGTGTCAGATTCATGGCTCGTTTATGTTTTGAAAATATAACTTGAACACCTTTATTAATTGATAATTTAAAAACCAAGTTTTGTAAAATGCTTGTAATATAAATTGAAATAATCATGTCAAAACATATTTGTTTTATAAAACCTCGATACCATGAATCTTAACTCCAAAACATTTGTTTAAGTAAACCCAAATTGTAAATCGTTTTTGAAATAAAACTCGAATGTTTTATATTGTTAGAAAAACCTTGTAATATAACTTTGTTTTGATAACCTTGCCCAGGTGATCTAGATAACACAACGATATATAATGTATTAAAAGCACTTATATATAGGAAGTACCAGCGGCGTATCCACCATGCTTTTAACACATTACACCCGCCCCGTTACCTAATCACTTCCCTAACCCAACGGTTCAAACAATACCAAACGGTTCACATAATCAAACAGTTACAAACGGTTCATATAAATCAAACAGTAACAAATGGTTCACATAATCAAACAGTTACAAACGGTTCACATAATCAAATAGTTCCAACGGTTCAAAATGTAAAACAATGTGTCCATATGCTGAGTGAACATATGCAACAAAAGTAATATACAAAAATCAATGTGCTAGCATGTTAAGTGAACATACATAGCAAAACATAATGAAATCATGTACTATATATGTACTAATGAACATAACAAGCATATGATATAAAATCATGAAAAACACGAAAGTAACAAGTAGGCACATGTGTTTCACCCCAAAACAGTTGAAAACAGTAAAAGAGGGGACTATGTACTCACTTGTGGATGCTTAGAAGTCTTGACTAACAACCAAGCAAAGCTAGAGGGATCACGGAAATCAAACAACACCTAATATAGGTAACTACGTTAATAAACGGACCTAAATAGGAGGATCAGATAAAATGAGGTTTCGTAAACCAAATGAGTGTAGGGACTCATGTAATATGGTTTAACAAAGCCTACATTCTAAAACGAAACCTAACCTAAGTGCTTACGACCCATTACGACTCGTTAAGGTAGCTTATGCCACTTTTACACGTCGTTCATGTAAAACGCGTTCGGGCCGCCTAACTAGTCCTATGACAAGTATTATATGCCTTAACATGTTTAATAATGTTGCCTAATCAGTTTAGATGCCAAAATTTATGTTACATATGCTTAAAATGAATTTATGCGTAAAAAGGGCATTTTGGTCATTTTCCTAAGGCATATAAACTACCTATCATACAACTAACTAAACGAAGTGACCATAAGGTATAACCTCAGAAGGTTATTCCCTATACAACTATGGTCACAATAAATGCTTGTTCGGATCCTAATGATCGACCAAACGGGTCGGGTTCGAAAGTCTAAGCGGTTATTTAGACCGCTTATCTTACGTCCCTATATAAGAACTAAACTAAAAGTGACGAGTTAAACATGTTAAAACATGTTTAACGAAGTTAGAAAACAAGTTTGATATCAAAACAAAAGGTTTTGATACCTAAGAATAGTTTGGTTGCAAAATACGCATTTTGACCGAAACTATGACTCGTTACTACACCTAATCAACGTGGTAATCAGTAGGTATAGTCACAAGGGACTATAACCATCGTGATTACGCTCACGTTGCAAAGTTCAAACTAACTTTGTGTTGACCATAACCTGGTCAAAGCAGAAAGTCAAACACAGTTTGAGTTTCGTGCTTAAAAACGCATAAAAGCATGAAAGAAACTTACAAAGGCTCCAAGCTAGGAAGAACTTGATCTAAATACTCAGGTATGAAGCATAAAGCTTCAACTTAGAGCATAAAATTAGATCAAGGTGTGAGGAAAATGGAATGAGAGCTTGGGTATTTATAGATTTCGGAGAACCGTTAGGATCGTTTTTCGCATTTCGTGCCTTGATCTTGACCCTCCATGTGGGCACATGGTATTGCAATACAAGGGGACATGAAATACCATCAAATTTTAGCCCATAGAATGCAAAACTTGGGGTTAAAAACCATCAAAACATCAAAATTGGTCTAGATACAATGAATCTGGTCATTTGGGCACTTTTTGACGCTTTTAGTCCCTGTTGATCAATAAGTTTATTTTTGCGCACCAAAACACCTCAAAGCCTATTTATAAGCTATGTAAAGTATATTTAGGGCATGTTTAACTTATGATAAAGTTCCGGAACAATCGTTACTATACAAATCGGTATAGTTTCGCAGTTTGACGCAAATAGTCCCTGCGATCGAACAAACTTGATTTCGACACACCAAACCATCCAAAACTTATTTATAAGTTATGTAAAGGTTATTTAAGGTATGTTGAGCCTATTTCACTATCTTGGAGTGTTTTTCGCGTTAAACTGATTACGTTTACGTATCAGTTTGCGTATAACTTTCCAGAAAGCGATTTAGAGCTCGAAATCGAACAAGAATTGATATGTGCAAATGATACACATATTTAAACAAATCCCAAGTATGAAACACAATATTTCATTGGTTAGGCATTTTTTTGATGGCCGCGGAGGCACAGGTGTCACACTATTCCCGAACAGCTCGCCGCAATCACGATAACAAACGCATCGCCTCCCTCGTCGCTAAGCAAATGGTGAAAGTTATCCCCCAGATTGTTAGTGAGCTGAATGAAAATGCCACCAAGTCTTCTGAAGAGTCCATAACTGATTCGCCAAAGTCTGTTTTTAACTTCAAGCAGTTCAAAGCCTGCGGCCCGAAAGAATTTACCGGCGAAGATGGGCCTACAACCATGTTCCAATGGCATGATTCGATCGAAGTCACCCTGCGCCAGAGTAGCTGTCCTAATGAACTCCACACACTTAACGCCACCGGTGTCTTCCAATCACGAGCTCTAGATTGGTGGACAGCCGAGAGAAACAATCGCGGAAATGATGCAGCTTACGGTTTGACGTGGGATGAGTTGAAGGACGTCATGATGCAAGAGTTATGCCCTCCCCATGAGCGCCAAAAGTTGGAGGACGAGTTCTGGCATATCAAGCAGAAGGATGGTGACAATGCTGCTTTAACTGCTCACTTCAAGCAGCTAAGCATAATCTGGCCAGACCAAGTTAAGACGCCCGAGATCACCATCAAGAAGTATATCTGTGCTCTTTCGGATTACATGGCTGATTTCGTTCAAGCTGCAAAGACGACAACGATTGAGGAAACTTATCTGCTCGCCGCTGAGATCAACGATAAGCAAGTCAAGTCTGGTTACTGGGAAAAGGCCTCCAAGAATCTGCATCAAGCTACCGTTGTTCCAACCGCTGAAACCGTCGCCGCACCGCAGTCTTCAAAGTCCTCTCGTCGCAAGAGGAAGAACAACAACAACAGTAGAAAAAATTGCGCTGTCACCGCTGCCGCTCCTCTCCAAGTAGTACCTGCTCAACCGCAGCCTCAACACCGCCAAGTAGCGGCACCGGTCACCAACGCACCGCCGGCTAAGCATGCGTACACTGGTCCTCACCCGGCATGCCCTACTTGTACCTATCACCACCCAGTGGGAATCGCTTGCAGATAATGTGTGCACTGCAACTTGTACGGCCATTTCACCGCCAACTGCCGTACCGGTCCACGTCAAGCTCCAGCTCCAGCTCAAGGTCAAGCTACTGCTCAACAAGCTCTACTTCCTGCTCCTCAAGGCCAACAAGCGGCTCCTTCACCCGCGGTCCACACTAGAGCTTGCTTTGCGTGTGGTGATCCCAACCACTTCGCAAACATGTGCCCCAATCGAGTGGTGAAGCAAGAGCCACAATAGCAACAGCCCTAGCAACAGCAACAACAGCAGCAGCAGCCAGCAGCCCGTGGACGTACTTTCAACATCAATGTCTGCCAAGCTCAAGCCGATAACAACGTGGTGAATGGTACGTTCCTTGTGAATGGTATTTATGCTTTGTGTTTGTTTGATACTGGAGCCGATAACCGTTTTGTATCGTTTGAACTTGAAAAGCTCCTTAATCGTAAGCGCGCCCATCTCCCCTCGACGTTCGATGTTGAAGTTGCCACCGGAAGAACCGTCGCTGTCAATTCTGTTCTTCGTGATTGTACTCTCGAATTCAACAATCACGTTTTCCCTATTGACCTTATTCCGATGCAGCTCGGTAGTTTTGACGTCATAGTAGGCATGGACTTTCTTCGCGAAAACCATGCCGAAGTTGTTTGCTTTGATAAGATGATTCGCTTCTCACTCGCTAATGGTGATCAACTTTGTGTGTATGGTGAAACTCCTTCGAAAGGCCTCAAACTCATGTCTTGTGTCCGAGCTAGCAAGACTCTCCACAAGGAATACAGAGCTTTCTTGGCTAACATTATAGTAGCGGAGAAGGAAAAGAAAGAGAAGGAGGTAAACCAGGTACCTGTTGTTCGTGAATTTCCTAACGTTTTCCCTGATGATCTTCCTAGGTTACCACTGAGTCGTGATTCGAATTTCGTATCGATCTCGTTCCTGGAGCCAATCCTGTTGCTAGAGCTCCTTACCGACTCGCTCCGTCCGAAATGCGCGAACTCTCGAGTCAGCTCCAGGAATTGTTTGATAAAGGCTTCATTCGCCCTAGCACCTCTCCTTGGGGCGCACCAGTCCTTTTCGTCAAAAAGAAGGATGGGTCGTTTCGGATGTGCATCGACTATAGGGAGTTGAATAAGCTGACAATCAAGAACCACTATCCCCTACCTCGAATTGATGATTTGTTTGATCAGTTACAAGGTGCTACGTGTTTCTCGAAGATCGATCTACGCTCAGGCTACCACCAGTTACGCATTCAAGAGGAGGACATACCCAAAACCGTTTTTCGCACTCGATACGGCCACTATGAGTTTGTTGTTATGCCCATTGGTTTGACCAACGCACCCGCGGTTTTCATGTGACAACTCGAATTTCCGACGTTCTTTATTCGCATTTAATGCACGTTGACTTTGACTATATGGTTGTGTTATGATAAAACCTAGTGTGTTTGCATGGTTATGTGTGATTGTATAACATGTGTACTGTTTGAAAAACTTAAACTGTTAAGAACCCGACGAAACACAAGGCTGTTTCGCCATAACCCATTCCGACGAAACAGGCTGTTTCGCCATGAACACTCCGACGAAACAAAAGTCTGTTTCGCCGGCCCAGTAATTCACGAAGCTCAGCTTGGGCCCAGAACGTTATTTTGTGTATGTGTACGTAAAACAGTATCACTTTTACATTTTCTATCAACACAACCGAAACCCTAGAGCTCTCTCACTGTGACGGCAAACTAGAACCCACCGGAAACCCTTGTGCGATCAAACCATCATCTCGGTTAGTAAACCTATGTGCCTTGATTGATCTTTCATCCGTGAACGTGTTTCTGTGTCATGTGATTCTGCTATGTTGATGTATAATTGTAAATGATACATGTTAAATGTTAGGGTTCTTGTTATTATGATGTTTGGAGTTTGATGTTGTAATATAATCCGCTGATTCAATTGATAAATGTATATACGAATCTCTTATGAAACCGAATCAGAATCTGGTAAACTGTTGAGATCAGGTTTATGCATGATATACGTGGTTGTGATGATCAGAGTTTAGATACGCGATAGTACACGGATTGAGTCGGTGATATGAGTATTATGTACGTCGAAATTATATACGTAAGTTAGGGTTTCTGCTAGATGTGAAGTACTGTGATGATTATGTATATTGTGAATGATGAATTCTGTGCTGCATGATGATTACATGATATTAAGAAATGGCAGAACATGATGATTAGGGTTTACATACGTAACTGACCTGATGACGAACTGCTATCCTCGGCGAAACTGAATACGACGAAACTGAGTGTGTTTCGTCGAGGTGACCACGACGAAACACAATATGTGATTCGCCAAGGACTGTCGACGAAATAGAAGTTTGTTTCGCCAACTATTGTGTTTCGCCGATGTTGTGTTTCGCCGATGTTGTGTTTCGCCAACAGTTGTGTTTCGCCAAATAGCTGATCTGTGCAGTAACCTGAGTTAATTCTGTTAAGTGTTAACTGGAATATTTAACTGCTGTTAATTGTAACCATCTTGTATATGATTGTGATTACGTGTTACGTGTTTATACGTGCATAACTTGAACACAAACTGATTTCGCATACGTGCATACTTTAGGACGTGATTGATTACTTGCGAGCATACACTTAACATACCGAGCAAACCAAGGTGAGTTCACACAGCCAAGGCATGGGATTCCCGGGTTGGGGATTGGGATTAGATTATTTGGAATGGATAACTACTCGTACTTACGCTATCGCTAGACTATAGACCATCGTCCTCAGGATAGTCAGGACACTTACGTAAAACCTACGTAACCTAGTATCTACCATTGTCTCCCGGGTCGGGAGGACACTTACGTAAAACCTACGTAAACTAATACCTACCATTGTCTTCCGGGTCGGAAGGACACTTACGTAAATCCTACGTAAACCCCACACGTACCACTGTCCTCGGGGAAGGGCACTCACGTAAATCCTACGTGACCTTGTACGTATTCCTGTTCTCGGATTTAGAAGAACACATGGTTGCACATAGTCTAGTAAGTACGAACATGGGAAGCCCCCATTAGTAAAGATAAACGTGGGAAACCCCCACCAGTAGTACATACGACCATGGGAAACCCCCCCACTATTAGCACATACCTACATGGGAAGCCCCCACTAAATGCATATATGATTTGTTATAGCAAACTTATTAACTGTGAACTCGCTCAACTAGTTGTTGACTCTCTCTTGCATGCCTTGCAGGACCTTAGGTACATATGGAGCTTGCACAGGGAGGAGCAGGTCGTTGTGGGACATGGATCGATGATGCCATGCTAATTATCTAAACATTTGAATTTACGATTTACTTTGGGTTTACATACTTATGCTTCCGCTATACACTTGTTGATGTTTGGTTTGAAAACACCTTTCGTATTGATGAATGATTTTTGGTATTTACTTATATGTTCAATATGATTGGTGGCTTGATCCTGGTCAGTCACGCCTCCAAGCGGTGATACTCCGCGTGTGGATTTTAGGGGTGTGACAGATTGGTATCAGAGCCATTGGTTATAGAGAACTCGGTTTTAATAAAGGGAAAACGATTTTGTTAAAACCAGACTATAACCAGAACAGTGCTCTCAACGATCCACAACGACGCTTCGCTCCACGTGCAAGGCTCAACACCATAGGTATTACTATTCATGTTACATTACCTACATGCTAGAACTACATAGAACTTTGCTCGTGGTATGCCTAGAGTACAGAACTCATTATATGCTATTACTAGAGAACACTTGTGTGCTTACTCTCTTCTGTCATCGCACTATTCGCGAACCTATCTCACTTACGTTATCTTTACTATGAAGATCATGTCTGGACGTATCAACATGACTCAGGACCAGTTGACGGCCCTCATTAACGAACGAGTTACTGCGGCAGTTGCAGCCGCACAAGCAGGAGGTATACCCTGCAATTACAACTCACACTAGGATCCTTAGATCCTACATTCCTAAATCAACTCTCGTGTTTAAACTTGTCCTAATTCTTTTACACAACAGGTCAAGCACCTGTTTGCACTTTCAAGACTTTCATGGACTGTCGTCCAACCACTTTCAGCGGCACTGAAGGAGCCGTAGGCCTCCTGCATTGGTTTGAAAAGATAGAGTCTGTGTTTGAGATGTGTGAATGCCCTGAGGCACGCAGGGTGAAGTATGCTACCGGTACCCTCGAGGGTTTAGCCCTCACATGGTGGAAAGCTCAGGTCCAAATACTGGGGTTGGTTGCTGCTAACGCCACCCCATGGAACAATTTCAAAGAGATGATCAAGGAAGAATACTGCAGTCGAGATGATATTCATAAGCTGGAAGTCGAGTTTTTCAACCTCAAGATGACGGGGTCTGAGATTGAAGCGTATACCAAAAGATCGAATGAGCTTGCGTTACTATGTCCTACTCTGGTGGACAAACGTATCGAACTTTATCTTAAGGGTCTGGTGCCAGAGATCCAAAGTCATGTGACTTCAGCAAATCATGCCACTTACCAGCAGGTTGTTCAGTTGGCTCACCGTCTCACTGATCAGGCGGTGGAGCAAAACAGGTTGCCTAAACGCATCAACGCTACTGCTACCGCTACCACTTCAGTTACTCCTGCTACTCCCAGCGACAATAAGAGGAAATGGGAGGGGGAATCTAGCAAAGGTTCAGCTACTGTTCAGTCTCAAGCTCAGCAACGCAAGACCAATGATTATCAGGGTCCGAGTCAGCAGTCATCTGGTAGTCACGGACAGAGAGTTTATCGAGGAAACCACCCCAAGTGCCACAATTGTAACAGGCACCACAGTGGCCAGTGCAACAAGGGTCGTTGTCAAAGATGTCTCAGGATGGGTCATGAGGCCAAGGATTGTAGGAGCCCACGACCTGCGAATCAGAATCAGCAACAACAACCACCTGCTCCACGAAACCAGCCACAGCAGCAGCAGCATGGAAATAGGGGATGCTTTCAGTGTGGGGCTGAAGGTCATTTCAAGCGGGATTGCCCTCAGTTAAACCAGAACCAGAACAATAATAACAACAACCAGGGTAACGGAAACAACAACAATGGTGGAAACAACAACAATGGTGCTAGAGGCCGTATGTTTGTGATCGGTCAGGGTGATGCCAGGAATGATCCCAACGTGGTCATGGGTAAGTTTCTTCTTAACGACTTTTATGTTACTGTCTTATTTGATTCGGGTGCGGATACAAGTTATATGTCTCTAAAAGTTAGTGAAATGTTAAAACGTGCACCAACTCTCTTAAACACCAAACATGTCGTAGAGTTAGCTAACGGTAAAAGTCTTGAGGCCACACACATAGTTAAAGGGTGTAATCTTATCCTCGCCGGTCAGACTTTCTCCATCGACCTTATTCCTATAACCTTGGGTAGCTTTGACGTCGTCATTGGTATGGATTGGTTATCCCAACAACAAGCAGAGATTTTATGCAAAGAAAAGGTTATTCGTATTCCTCGTTCGGGCAAAGAACCTCTCGAAGTTCAAGGCGACAAGAGTGGTGTCGTGAGTGGCATCATTTCCTTCTTGAAGGCTCAGAAGTGTTTGCGCAAGGGTCACACAGCTGTTTTAGCTCTCGTCACAGATACCTCGAAGAAAGAGAAAAAGATTGAAGATATTCCTGTAGTACGTGACTTCCCTCAAGTGTTTCCTGAGGAATTACCTGGGTTACCGCCTCATCGTCAAGTCGAATTCCAGATCGAGCTCGCTCCAGGAGCAGCACCCATAGCTCGAGCGCCTTATCGTTTGGCTCCAACTGAATTGGAAGAACTGTCAAAGCAGCTACAAGAACTCTTGGAAAAGGGTTTTATACGTCCTAGCTCTTCACCTTGGGGAGCTCCAGTGTTATTCGTAAAGAAGAAAGACGGTACGTTCAGGATGTGTATAGACTACCGTGAACTCAACAAGGTGACGATCAAGAATCGTTATCCTCTTCCGCGCATAGATGATTTATTCGACCAGCTGCAAGGGTCGAGCTACTACTCCAAGATAGACTTAAGGTCAGGGTACCATCAGCTGAGAGTCCGGGATGAGGACGTCTCTAAAACAGCATTTAGAACTCGCTACGGCCACTACGAGTTTATGGTCATGCCATTCGGGCTAACGAACGCGCCTGCCGTATTTATGGATCTTATGAACAGGGTGTGCAAACCCTATCTCGACAAGTTCGTCATTGTTTTCATCGACGACATCCTGATTTATTCGAAGAGTCAGGAGGAGCACGAGCATCATTTACAACTTATACTGGAACTTCTGCGAACGGAACAGTTATACGCTAAGTTTTCCAAATGTGACTTCTGGCTTCGTGAAGTCCACTTCTTAGGCCATGTGGTAAACAAGGATGGGATTCATGTAGATCCATCCAAGGTAGATTCGATTAAGAATTGGCCTGCGCCTCGCACACCAACGGAAATACGCCAATTCTTGGGTTTGGCGGGTTATTACAGACGTTTCATCAAGGACTTTTCAAAGATTGCTCAGCCACTTACACTACTGACACAGAAGGGTGTTGTTTACCGTTGGGGTAATGCACAAGAAACAGCGTTCCAACACTTAAAGGATAGACTCTGTAGCGCACCTATCCTCTCATTGCCTGAAGGCACGGATGATTTCGTGGTCTACTGCGACGCATCCATCCAAGGTCTTGGATGTGTATTGATGCAAAGGGATAAAGTCATTGCTTATGCTTCGCGCCAACTTAAGATTCAAGAACGGAATTACACAACACACGACTTAGAGTTGGGAGCGGTTGTTTTTGCACTTAAGATATGGCGACACTACTTGTACGGCACTAAATGTGCTATCTACACTGACCACAGGAGCCTCGAACATATATTCAAACAGAAGGAACTGAATATGCGACAGCGACGATGGGTCGAACTGCTAAACGACTACGAATGCTCAATCAGGTACCACCCAGGCAAAGCCAATGTGGTGGCTGACGCCCTCAGTCGAAAAGACACCGCGCCTAAGCGCGTGCGAGCTTTACAACTCACCATACAGTCTAGCCTTCCTTCCCAGATACGAGATGCTCAGATAGAAGCATTGAAACCAGAAAATGTCAGGCTGAAGCCCTACGCGGCTCAAGACAACGATTAGAACGGAAGGGAGATGGTGCTTACTACGTCACAGGACGCATTTGGGTCCCATTGTACGGCAACCTACGCGAGCTCGTAATGGATGAAGCTCATAAGTCTCGCTACTCGGTGCATCCAGGTTCGGATAAAATGTACCACGATATTAAGACTACATACTGGTGGCCTAGCATGAAGGCCCACATAGCCACATACGTTAGTAAATGCTTGACTTGTGCGAGAGTCAAGGCAGAATATCAGAAACCGTCAGGACCACTCCAACAACCTGAGATACCACAATGGAAATGGGAGCAAATCTCCATGGATTTTGTTACTGGCCTACCTAGATCTCAGCGCGGAAATGATACTATTTGGGTGATCGTGGATCGACTCACAAAGTCTGCTCACTTCTTGGCTATCAAAGAAACAGACAAGTTCTCTACCTTAGCAGACATCTACTTAAGAGAAGTGGTCTCGAGGCACGGAGTGCCCACCTCCATCATCTCTGATCGTGACGCACGTTTTACTTCAGAACTGTGGCAAGCAATGCATAAATCTTTTGGCTCTCGTTTAGACATGAGCACGGCGTATCATCCTCAGACGGATGGGCAGTCTGAGCGCACTATCCAGACTTTAGAAGACATGCTTCGGGCGTGCGTAATTGACTTTGGCAACGGTTGGGAAAAACATCTGCCACTTGTGGAATTCTCATACAATAACAGCTACCACACGAGCATTAAAGCTGCTCCATTCGAGGCATTGTACGGGCGTAAATGCCGATCACCTCTTTGTTGGGCAGAGGTGGGTGAGAGTCAGATCACGGGTCCAGAAATGGTAGTCGATACTACAGAAAAGATTGCACAAATACGACAACGCATGGCGGCAGCACGCGACCGTCAGAAAGCATACGCTGATTTAGACAGGAAACCACTCGAGTTCCAAGTTGGGGATCGAGTGCTACTCAAAGTTTCACCCTGGAAGGGTGTGGTTCGTTTTGGCAAACGCGGCAAACTAAATCCACGATATGTTGGACCATTCGAAGTTACAGAGAAAATAGGCAAAGTGGCCTACAGACTGAACTTACCAGCTGAACTCAGTGCAGTTCACAACGTCTTTCACGTGTCGAATCTGAAGAAATGTACGTCAGATGAGACCCACGTTGTCACACCCCGACCGCGTAAAACAACAAAGCGCGGCGGAAACATCGGGGCGTGTTGCAACAGAATTAATGTTTCATAACCATGTATACCAAAAAGTGTTTCGTTTTATTAAACATTGAATAATTACATCGTCTTGAAATCTAAATACACTATTTAAACATAGTCTATCATTGTTATTGAGTCACTAAGGCCTTGTCCAGTCCTATGTGAGCATGCATCTTATCAATCGATATCATTCAACAATACCTGAAACATATGTGAAAACGAGGTCAGCAAAGAAATGCTGGCGAGTACATAGGTTTTGTAGGAGTGTCGAAATCATGGCTAGTTTAGACGTTGCGATACTTTATTTAAAAACCTTGTTTTGAAAAGAGTATAATATTGCAACTTAATTAACCAACTCAAATCAAGCGGGTTATAATTTGTAAAACCTCGTAGCCATGACTCTTAACCCAAAAACATTTGTTTTAGTAAATTATTTGAAAAACAATGATAAGTTCATGTGATATGTATAAATAAGAGAATAATGCATGATTAAATGAATAACCATGTAAAATGAGTTTGTATAAGATAAGTTGTTTGTAAATAAATGTCTTGTGAAAAGTATGTTACTTGTATAAAATGTTCTATGTCTCAAACTGAAATGATTCAAATAACGCTATGATATGTAATACCATACAAACACTTATATATAGGAAGTACCAGCGGCGTATCCACCATGTTTGTATCATATTACATACGCATCGTTACTTAATCACTTAACCAAACCAAACCAAACAATGTAATGTTCATGCCCAAATGTAAATCATGTAATAGGTATAACCAAAATAATATCGTATATCGCTTTGAAGCCAATCGTTTACCCAATCGTTAAAACATCGTGTGAAACCCAATCGTTACCCAATCGTTAAAACATCGTGTGAAAACCAATCGTAAATCGTTAAATTCGTTTTAGGTCGTGAAACTACTTATAAGGTCGTCTCGCTAATAACATTCAAACCTTCGTGACTTTCATCGCTTCTCGTTTTCGTCGCTTCTCGTTTTCGTATTAACAAACCTCCATAGGGTAAGTTAACAATTACAGATTCAGTCGCTACCTACCATACCCACACATAACCACGGGTGTAGTAAATAACGGGATTTGTCAGATCCTATGGTACCATAACCTAATACTGGTCGGCTTGATCATTGCTAATGAATGTCATTCGTTATGTAACTACAACCAACAAGTTTGTTCACTTTATGAAATCGTTATTAGTTTTGTATAAATCGCTTTAATTGTTTTTGAAACCATCGTTATAACATCGAAAACATTTAGCACATATGAGTCACCCCAAAACAGTTGAAAACAGTAAAATAGGGGAAGAATGTACTCGCCTGGGAGTGCTTAGGAGTCTTGAACAACTACCAAGTAAGCTAGAGGAGTCCCGGAAATCAAACGGTACCTAACATAGGTAACTACATAATTAACCCGGACCTAAATCGGAAGATCGGGTAGCATTAGGGTTTGTAAACCAAACGAGTGTGGAGACTCGTGTGATATGGTTTAACAAAGCCTACATACTAAATGAAACCTAACATAACTGTCTACGACCCATTACGACCCGTTGGGTAGCTTATGCTACTTTAACGTGTCGTGCGCGTGAAACGCGTTCGGACCGCCTAACTAGTCCTATGACAAGTGTTATATGCCTAAACATGTTACATAATCAGTTATGTGACAAAAGTTTAGGTTACATATGCTTAATTACCAATTATACATGAAAAGGGTATTCTGGTAATTTACCTAGGGCATATAAACTACCTATCATACAACTACTTGAACGATGTGACCATAGGGTATAACCTCGGAAGGTTATTCCCTACCTACTATGGTCACCTAAAGTGTTTGGTCGGATCCTAATGATCGACCAAACTGGGTCGGGTTCGAAGGTATAGGCGATTTATTAGATCGCCTACCCTACGACCCTAGACAACGTGGTAATCAGTGGGCATAGTCCCAAGGGACTATGACCAACGTGATTACAATCACGTTGCGAAGTTCCTACGAACTTCGCATTGACCATTACTGGTCAACGCTGAAAGTCAAACAAAGTTTGACTTTCTGACTCGAAAAGCAGTAAAAATAAGGAAAAGAACGAAAGAATACTTACCCAGGGTCCAAGAATGGAAGGTTTGGATCCGAACACTCTCAGGTATGAAGTGTTAAACACGAAAACTTAGAGAGCAAGTTCAGATTCAAAGGTGTGAGTTTTTGGGTGTGATGTTGGTGGGTATTTATAGGAAATGGTCCACCGCTAGGATCGTTTCTTGGAGAAGGAGGCAACGATCAAGGCCGTACACTTGTCGGAAAGTCATGGTGCCACAAATGCTCCTTATCTTAGTGATTAAGCAAGTTGCAAACATGTGGTTGTGGTTAATCAGCTGAAAACAGGCTGTTAAAACATTGCACCTGGTCTGGATACCCCATACGCATCGTATGGTATACATACCATACGCATCGTATGGTGCAAGTTTGGCAGAATTACAGTTTTGGTCCCTGAACTGTATTTAGGTCATTTTTGACACGTTTAAGGCCCGTTAACCCCATTTCAAAGCTCTAAAATGAAGTTAAAGTATAGGGAACTTAAAACATGCTCAAAAATATCTCGGATGTCGGTTCGTTTGGCCGTACGAACGCGATGTTCGCTTAATTACGACGGAATGCGCATAAGCGCGAAAAACGATCCAAATGACGCGACGAATGGATTTTTCTCAAGGCGAACACTAAAATATAATGTAGTCATGCTTACATAAATTTTTGGATGTCCAGATGTATTCAGAACGTAAGTTATGCGCGAAAATGCAAACTTGTGCACTTTTTGACACTTTTAGTCCCTGAATGACACAAAAGTTTATTTTTGCACACCGAACCCCTCAAAGCCTATTTCTAAGCTATGTAAAGGATATTTATGGTATGTTTAACTTATGGTCATGTTCCGGAATGTCTGTTACAGTTCAAATTGGCATACTTTCGCAGTTTGTCAACTTTAGTCCCTGTAAGCGATTTAACTTTGATTTCACCACACCAAACCTTCCAAAACTTATATCTAAGTTATGTAAAGGTTATTTAAGGTATGTTAAGCCTATTTCACTATTCCGGAGTGTTCGTTGGATTAAACTGGTTATATTTACGCATCAGAGCGCGTATAACCCTCCAGAAAGCGATTTAAAGCTTAAAATCAAACAAGAGTTGATATGTGTAAAAGATACACATAATTTTACAAATCCCAAGTATGAAATATAATATTTCATTGGTTTGGTATTTGTTTGATGGCCGTGGAGGCACAGGTGTTACAGTCTCCCCTACTTTAGGAAATTTCGTCCCGAAATTCATTTAGAGGAAACTTGTGAGAGTTTAAAACATGAAGTTGAAAAGATCAAACAACATTGGTTAGGGTTCTTGAACTTCTAGTAACCTTAATAACATTATGTTTGCAATGTAAGAGGGACACTTATATACAAGTATATGAAGCGTCATTGGTGCGTCCACCACGCCTCCATTACATCGTTCTCATTTTGTTATTGTTGTCACTATCGGTTCCTTCACATAATAAATCTTACTGGATTTCTGTGCACTAAATTTCATAATTATGTGCGCATCCATAATTAGAGAATTCCTTGCACAGTTCACACAGTCTATTTTATAATGTGTAGGGTAAAACCAAATGAACAATCCTGTGATGAGTGTGACTAGACCGCCATAGAGTCCTTTTGACTAAATCAATAAATGATCTAAATAGACTATCAAGGAGTCTGTCCAGCTACATCACTAGATGTCATTCTTTAACCAGATTACGAATCAATCTTTTTGACTAGACCACTTAAGGTCTCTTAAGAATCATGGAGTGGTACCATATAATCCCAAGGGTCTTTAACTACAACGTAGAAGCCCATTAAGGATTTAAAGTAGTACCTTTTGAATATCCTACTATGAATCCCTCATATAAAGATACGAAAGATTCTATGAGGATTTGAAAATTGGATCACACAAAAACATAGAGGAGAACACATAAACACATAATCGCATAATTGTATAATCGTTTAATCGCAAAATCGTTTAATCGTATAATCGTTTAATTTGTTATTTTTGGACATGGGTATTTAAAGCATACTAGGAATCCAATCCGTGGATTTCACTTGACACTTTAAATATTTTCAAGAATCTAACTATGAAAATAGGAAGATCTAAAAAGGGATTCGGCTTGTCCTAATTGAGTTGTAATGTACATATTAATGTGTACAAGGAATCCAATCAGGCTCCGAAATCAACGAAGGTGTTGATCGTGGTCGGCTCGGGACTTTGAATAGATCAAGATGTCATCATAAAAACAATGACGAACTGATCCAAATAAGGCTTGCAGACCCTATTTATTAAGTCCATGAAGATGGCTGGAGCATTTGTCAAACCAAAAGGTATGACTGTAAACTCGTAATGGCCATACTTCTTGCAGAAAACCGTTTTGGGAACATCTTCTTCGAGAACACGAAGTTGATGATACCAAGAACGCAAATCGATCTTGGAAAAGCATGAAGTACTATGTAGTTGGTCGGAGAAATCGTTGATTTAAGGTAGGGGATATCGATTCTTGATGGTAAGCTTACTAGGCTTACGTTAATCGATATACATTCGAAAAGATCCATTTTTCTTTTCACAAGGAGAACAGGAGTTTTGCCAAGGTGAAAAGTTCAGACGGATGAATCCTTTATCAGACAACTCTTGAAGCTGTTTTGATAATTCTTGCATCCCGAACGGTACAAGACGATAAGATACTTTAGATTTAAAAGAAACAAGTGTTTGAGGTTCTTAGGGAGATCACAAGTGATCATAAAAATGACAGAACCACACGAGTAGTTTTGTCTTTGTGTTAACATCATAAGGTTGGATCAAACATTCATACAATTGCATTAGTTAAAAATAAAAACCACAAATTTTTATTTATATACCAACCGCATTGTCTTTAAATGTTACAAGATAACAACCAGAGGAAATACAAAATACTAAAAGTTCACTTCTTCATCATCGACTGCCTCATTGATGTTAAACACTCGACCACGTGCTGGATTGACGTGAACGTTCGCATTCGGGTTTGCGTTAGCATTTGCATTCACCAGTCTCGGACAGTTGGGGCGGAAATGACCAAACTCTCCGCAGTTGAAACATGAACCCAGTGGGAATCTCGCAGCATTCCCTTGAACCGGAGCTTGAACCTGAGCAGCCTGATTTTGTCCCAGACGACAAGTATTGGCCAAATGCCCAAGTCTACCACACATTGTGCATTTCTTGCAATCTTGTTGTGCAACGTGATGACCGTTGCAACGGGCACAATGTGGTGCGGTACCAGCATATGCCTTCTTTGCATGTGGCTGAGCCGGTGTATTCTGCAGGTTCTGAGCAGTCTGTGCTGTAACAGCAAAATTTTGGGCACCCTTCCGCTTCTTCGATTTCTTCGACGTCTCACCTTCCTTATTCTCCCCCTTATCCTTCTTCTTGTCCTTTCCAGAATCGGTTGCCTTCTTTTTATCACCCTTGCGGGTGAGTTTACCCTTTCTGACTTGAGACTCAGTCAGGGTAGCTGACAACTCGATTGCTTGACGAAGGGTGGTAGGATTAACACCGATCAAAATATCCATAATAGAATCGGGTAAACCATCTATGTATCTCTCGATCGCTTTCTCCAGAGGGGTAACCATGGTGGGACACAATAGACTGAGTTCTTCAAAACGATCCGTGTACGCACGGTGTTCAGCCCCATCTTGCTTTAAGTCGTCAAACTCTCGTTCCAAAACTCGAATCTCGTGACGGGGACAAAACTCCTTCATCATGAGAGCCCGAAGCTCTGCCCATGTTTGTGCCAACGCCACTTCGGCACCCCTATCTCGCATAACACCATTCCACCAAGTAAGCGCTCGCTTTTCAAACACACTCGAAGCAAATTCCACCTTACGCGCATCCTGACACTGCACATGTCTGAATGTGCTCTCGATACTCTCAAACCACTGCAGGAGCGCAGTTGCTCCTTGAGTCCCAGAAAACTTAAGTGGCTTCGCAGAATTGAAGTTCTTGAAATTACACGGTGCATTATTGTTGTTGTTGTTGCCGTTGTTGTACATCTCGTGGACTTGGGTTACAACACCAGGAACCACAGCAGCCACCTGTTGAGAGATCAGGGCTGCGAGTTCTTCAATAGTAAAAGTCCGAGTATCGGTTCGGGTATCGCGTCGAGGAGGCATTGTCTGAGAAGGAAACGAGTGAGAGAATTAGACGAAAAGAATGAGATGAAACGAATCTGATGAAAGCAAGGATAGTGGTCATTTGTTTGTTACTACAAAGCAACAAACGACCTTGGTGATTGGTCCAAGTAAATAGGTTAAAAATAATGTATCGCGAAGACATGCTCGCCTATAAGTGAACACTCATCCCAAGAATTCCCAGGTAAGCACAACTGGTCTCGCGTCTGATGAGATGTATACGAAGTGCTTGCCTAGACAGAAAACCCAGAATACAGGCATTCACCCTTCCAGTTTGCACGTGTTCACATTATTTAAAACCCAAAACCTTGACGAGATTTTGAAAATTCAAAGGGGTTCAAAACCATATAACAGAGGGTTCAAAACCTAGAAATTAGTCATCCTAGAACAGATGATTAGTTTTCAAAGCGGTTTTGAAATTTATGTTCTTGTTGTGGTCGTCACCTAAGGATAGGTGACGATATTGTTTTATGACTAAACGCAAGTAAACTCGCGTTAGGGTCCTAGAAAGGTTATAGACTAGGTCAAAGCATTACTAATTACTAATAACCTAATTCCCTATAACCATTGGCTCTGATACCATCTTTTCTGTCACACCCCGACCGCGTAAAACAACAAAGCGCGGCGGAAACATCGGGGCGTGTTGCAACAGAATTAATGTTTCATAACCATGTATACCAAAAAGTGTTTCGTTTTATTAAACATTGAATAATTACATCGTCTTGAAATCTAAATACACTATTTAAACATAGTCTATCATTGTTATTGAGTCACTAAGGCCTTGTCCAGTCCTATGTGAGCATGCATCTTATCAATCGATATCATTCAACAATACCTGAAACATATGTGAAAACGAGGTCAGCAAAGAAATGCTGGCGAGTACATAGGTTTTGTAGGAGTGTCGAAATCATGGCTAGTTTAGACGTTGCGATACTTTATTTAAAAACCTTGTTTTGAAAAGAGTATAATATTGCAACTTAATTAACCAACTCAAATCAAGCGGGTTATAATTTGTAAAACCTCGTAGCCATGACTCTTAACCCAAAAACATTTGTTTTAGTAAATTATTTGAAAAACAATGATAAGTTCATGTGATATGTATAAATAAGAGAATAATGCATGATTAAATGAATAACCATGTAAAATGAGTTTGTATAAGATAAGTTGTTTGTAAATAAATGTCTTGTGAAAAGTATGTTACTTGTATAAAATGTTCTATGTCTCAAACTGAAATGATTCAAATAACGCTATGATATGTAATACCATACAAACACTTATATATAGGAAGTACCAGCGGCGTATCCACCATGTTTGTATCATATTACATACGCATCGTTACTTAATCACTTAACCAAACCAAACCAAACAATGTAATGTTCATGCCCAAATGTAAATCATGTAATAGGTATAACCAAAATAATATCGTATATCGCTTTGAAGCCAATCGTTTACCCAATCGTTAAAACATCGTGTGAAACCCAATCGTTACCCAATCGTTAAAACATCGTGTGAAAACCAATCGTAAATCGTTAAATTCGTTTTAGGTCGTGAAACTACTTATAAGGTCGTCTCGCTAATAACATTCAAACCTTCGTGACTTTCATCGCTTCTCGTTTTCGTCGCTTCTCGTTTTCGTATTAACAAACCTCCATAGGGTAAGTTAACAATTACAGATTCAGTCGCTACCTACCATACCCACACATAACCACGGGTGTAGTAAATAACGGGATTTGTCAGATCCTATGGTACCATAACCTAATACTGGTCGGCTTGATCATTGCTAATGAATGTCATTCGTTATGTAACTACAACCAACAAGTTTGTTCACTTTATGAAATCGTTATTAGTTTTGTATAAATCGCTTTAATTGTTTTTGAAACCATCGTTATAACATCGAAAACATTTAGCACATATGAGTCACCCCAAAACAGTTGAAAACAGTAAAATAGGGGAAGAATGTACTCGCCTGGGAGTGCTTAGGAGTCTTGAACAACTACCAAGTAAGCTAGAGGAGTCCCGGAAATCAAACGGTACCTAACATAGGTAACTACATAATTAACCCGGACCTAAATCGGAAGATCGGGTAGCATTAGGGTTTGTAAACCAAACGAGTGTGGAGACTCGTGTGATATGGTTTAACAAAGCCTACATACTAAATGAAACCTAACATAACTGTCTACGACCCATTACGACCCGTTGGGTAGCTTATGCTACTTTAACGTGTCGTGCGCGTGAAACGCGTTCGGACCGCCTAACTAGTCCTATGACAAGTGTTATATGCCTAAACATGTTACATAATCAGTTATGTGACAAAAGTTTAGGTTACATATGCTTAATTACCAATTATACATGAAAAGGGTATTCTGGTAATTTACCTAGGGCATATAAACTACCTATCATACAACTACTTGAACGATGTGACCATAGGGTATAACCTCGGAAGGTTATTCCCTACCTACTATGGTCACCTAAAGTGTTTGGTCGGATCCTAATGATCGACCAAACTGGGTCGGGTTCGAAGGTATAGGCGATTTATTAGATCGCCTACCCTACGACCCTAGACAACGTGGTAATCAGTGGGCATAGTCCCAAGGGACTATGACCAACGTGATTACAATCACGTTGCGAAGTTCCTACGAACTTCGCATTGACCATTACTGGTCAACGCTGAAAGTCAAACAAAGTTTGACTTTCTGACTCGAAAAGCAGTAAAAATAAGGAAAAGAACGAAAGAATACTTACCCAGGGTCCAAGAATGGAAGGTTTGGATCCGAACACTCTCAGGTATGAAGTGTTAAACACGACAACTTAGAGAGCAAGTTCAGATTCAAAGGTGTGAGTTTTTGGGTGTGATGTTGGTGGGTATTTATAGGAAATGGTCCACCGCTAGGATCGTTTCTTGGAGAAGGAGGCAACGATCAAGGCCGTACACTTGTCGGAAAGTCATGGTGCCACAAATGCTCCTTATCTTAGTGATTAAGCAAGTTGCAAACATGTGGTTGTGGTTAATCAGCTGAAAACAGGCTGTTAAAACATTGCACCTGGTCTGGATACCCCATACGCATCGTATGGTATACATACCATACGCATCGTATGGTGCAAGTTTGGCAGAATTACAGTTTTGGTCCCTGAACTGTATTTAGGTCATTTTTGACACGTTTAAGGCCCGTTAACCCCATTTCAAAGCTCTAAAATGAAGTTAAAGTATAGGGAACTTAAAACATGCTCAAAAATATCTCGGATGTCGGTTCGTTTGGCCGTACGAACGCGATGTTCGCTTAATTACGACGGAATGCGCATAAGCGCGAAAAACGATCCAAATGACGCGACGAATGGATTTTTCTCAAGGCGAACACTAAAATATAATGTAGTCATGCTTACATAAATTTTTGGATGTCCAGATGTATTCAGAACGTAAGTTATGCGCGAAAATGCAAACTTGTGCACTTTTTGACACTTTTAGTCCCTGAATGACACAAAAGTTTATTTTTGCACACCGAACCCCTCAAAGCCTATTTCTAAGCTATGTAAAGGATATTTATGGTATGTTTAACTTATGGTCATGTTCCGGAATGTCTGTTACAGTTCAAATTGGCATACTTTCGCAGTTTGTCAACTTTAGTCCCTGTAAGCGATTTAACTTTGATTTCACCACACCAAACCTTCCAAAACTTATATCTAAGTTATGTAAAGGTTATTTAAGGTATGTTAAGCCTATTTCACTATTCCGGAGTGTTCGTTGGATTAAACTGGTTATATTTACGCATCAGAGCGCGTATAACCCTCCAGAAAGCGATTTAAAGCTTAAAATCAAACAAGAGTTGATATGTGTAAAAGATACACATAATTTTACAAATCCCAAGTATGAAATATAATATTTCATTGGTTTGGTATTTGTTTGATGGCCGTGGAGGCACAGGTGTTACACACGTAGTTCCCTTGAAGGAACTCACTATCGACGAACGGTTGAACTTCGTCGAGGAACCTGTTGAAATCACGGACCGGGATGTTAAGGTCCTCAAGAACACGAGAATCCCTCTTGTACGAGTTCGTTGGAACTCCCGCCGCGGCCCAGAGTTCACCTGGGAGCGTGAAGATCAAATGGAACTCAAATATCCCCAGTTATTCGGAAACCAAACAACTACTACTGAGGCTGAAGCTACCAATACAGAATTTCGGGACGAAATTCCAAATCAACGGGGGGATAATGTGACACCCCAAGAAAACCAGTAATCTTCGCAAACCTGCTCGGGGAGCCGCGATACAATACAGGTAAACAACGTCACACCATTAGCTTTCCTCAGTAACCGCATGCTAAATTTCGGGACGAAATTTCTTTCAAGTTGGGGATAATGTGACAACTCGAATTTCCGACGTTCTTTATTCGCATTTAATGCACGTTGACTTTGACTATATGGTTGTGTTATGATAAAACCTAGTGTGTTTGCATGGTTATGTGTGATTGTATAACATGTGTACTGTTTGAAAAACTTAAACTGTTAAGAACCCGACGAAACACAAGGCTGTTTCGCCATAACCCATTCCGACGAAACAGGCTGTTTCGCCATGAACACTCCGACGAAACAGAAGTCTGTTTCGCCGGCCCAGTAATTCACGAAGCCCAGCTTGGGCCCAGAACGTTATTTTGTGTATGTGTACGTAAAACAGTATCACTTTTACATTTTCTATCAACACAACCGAAACCCTAGAGCTCTCTCACTGTGACGGCAAACTAGAACCCACCGGAAACCCTTGTGCGATCAAACCATCATCTCGGTTAGTAAACCTATGTGCCTTGATTGATCTTTCATCCGTGAACGTGTTTCTGTGTCATGTGATTCTGCTATGTTGATGTATAATTGTAAATGATACATGTTAAATGTTAGGGTTCTTGTTATTATGATGTTTGGAGTTTGATGTTGTAATATAATCCGCTGATTCAATTGATAAATGTATATACGAATCTCTTATGAAACCGAATCAGAATCTGGTAAACTGTTGAGATCAGGTTTATGCATGATATACGTGGTTGTGATGATCAGAGTTTAGATACGCGATAGTACACGGATTGAGTCGGTGATATGAGTATTATGTACGTCGAAATTATATACGTAAGTTAGGGTTTCTGCTAGATGTGAAGTACTGTGATGATTATGTATATTGTGAATGATGAATTCTGTGCTGCATGATGATTACATGATATTAAGAAACGGCAGAACATGATGATTAGGGTTTACATACGTAACTGACCTGATGACGAACTGCTATCCTCGGCGAAACTGAATACGACGAAACTGAGTGTGTTTCGTCGAGGTGACCACGACGAAACACAATATGTGATTCGCCAAGGACTGTCGACGAAATAGAAGTTTGTTTCGCCAACTATTGTGTTTCGCCGATGTTGTGTTTCGCCGATGTTGTGTTTCGCCAACAGTTGTGTTTCGCCAAATAGCTGATCTGTGCAGTAACCTGAGTTAATTCTGTTAAGTGTTAACTGGAATATTTAACTGCTGTTAATTGTAACCATCTTGTATATGATTGTGATTACGTGTTACGTGTTTATACGTGCATAACTTGAACACAAACTGATTTCGCATACGTGCATACTTTAGGACGTGATTGATTACTTGCGAGCATACACTTAACATACCGAGCAAACCAAGGTGAGTTCACACAGCCAAGGCATGGGATTCCCGGGTTGGGGATTGGGATTAGATTATTTGGAATGGATAACTACTCGTACTTACGCTATCGCTAGACTATAGACCATCGTCCTCAGGATAGTCAGGACACTTACGTAAAACCTACGTAACCTAGTATCTACCATTGTCTCCCAGGTCGGGAGGACACTTACGTAAAACCTACGTAAACTAATACCTACCATTGTCTTCCGGGTCGGAAGGACACTTACGTAAATCCTACGTAAACCCCACACGTACCACTGTCCTCGGGGAAGGGCACTCACGTAAATCCTACGTGACCTTGTACGTATTCCTGTTCTCGGATTTAGAAGAACACATGGTTTCAAATAGTCTAGTAAGTACGAACATGGGAAGCCCCCATTAGTAAAGATAAACGTGGGAAACCCCCACCAGTAGTACATACGACCATGGGAAACCCCCCCACTACATACCTACATGGGAAGCCCCCACTAAATGCATATATGATTTGTTATAGCAAACTTATTAACTGTGAACTCGCTCAACTAGTTGTTGACTCTCTCTTGCATGCCTTGCAGGACCTTAGGTACATATGGAGCTTGCACAGGGAGGAGCAGGTCGTTGTGGGACATGGATCGATGATGCCATGCTAATTATCTAAACATTTGAATTTACGATTTACTTTGGGTTTACATACTTATGCTTCCGCTATACACTTGTTGATGTTTGGTTTGAAAACACCTTTCGTATTGATGAATGATTTTTGGTATTTACTTATATGTTCAATATGATTGGTGGCTTGATCCTGGTCAGTCACGCCTCCAAGCGGTGATACTCCGCGTGTGGATTTTGGGGGTGTGACAGTTTTCATGGATCTGATGAATCGCGTGTGTAAACCATTTCTCGACCGCTTCGTCATCGTGTTCATCGATGATATCCTTATCTATATCAAGTCGAAAACCGAACACGCGCAACATCTATGTTTGGTTCTCGAGCTAATCCAGGGGAATCGACTCTATGCCAAGTTCTCCAAGTGTGAATTTTGGCTAGAGTAGGTTCAATTCCTCGGTCACATTGTCAATAGTCAAGGTATTCACGTCGACCCCGCGAAGATCGAAGCTGTCAAGAGTTGGGTTACACCTAAGAACCCGTCTGAAGTCCGTTCTTTTCTCGGACTAGCGGGCTATTATCGCCGATTTATCGAAGGATTCTCAAAAATCGCTGTGCCGCTTACTTCTCTCACGCACAAAGACAAGCCTTTTGTTTGGGGAACTAAGCAAGAGACTGCCTTTCAAACCCTCAAGCATATGCTCTGCAATGCTCCCGTTCTTGCTTTACCCGACGGAAACGATGACTTTATTGTCTATTGTGATGCTCGAACCTGTGACAACTGGCACAAAACCGGTAATTTCTGTACAGTCTAATTATTATTAAATATCTGCAATTATGTGCTTAAATGTCAACATAGTCTGATTTCATGCTATACAGGTGAATTTATGCATGTTTTATACTTCAAATATTGCTTTATGCATTACTTTAGCGTTGCGTCAGAAAGACTGGTAAACTCACTGGTAAGACACACTGTGTCAGCAGTTTTGCAGAAAACAATTATACAATAGAATTGGGGCCTAGGAGTAGGTCCAACGTCAAAAATACAATAAAACCCAAGTGTGGATACAAGGGTTAACATATAAACTTTCCGGAAGCTAAACTATGCACTAAAAATCACCCGAAATGCACTCTAAATGCAGAATTCAGCAACAATTCATCTATAATCAGCTTTTAAGCACATTAATATCATGTAGAATTTATGTTTTATTGGCCAAAACAACTTACAAAGTGTCGGGAATTAAAACTGCCACAAAAAGTGCTTTATACCTAGTGAAACTGCGCAATTCAGCACTTTAACGAACCGTAACGAACCGAACAACCGGACAATAAATGGGACATCAAAATTTGACTAGAAGTAATGTTTTTATGATATTAAAATAGTATTGATTCTAGAACACCTTAAAAATCATAAAAACCCCTAAACACACTTAAACATACTTAAACCTTACCATTTGCACTTTAAACCTTCAACTTCCAAAATTTTACATTTTACCCCCCCTTTCACCAAATCCGGCCCTATGGGTCCCACATGGAGATTTTATTAGATTTCACTTGATTTTATTAGATTATGTTAGATTTTGTGTAAGGAATATTCTAAGAATTATACCATTAAAAGATTTGGAAGATCTTTATAAAGCATAAACTAATCACATTCACAAACCACTTCATCTTCTTCCTCCCCCATTTTCTAACTCTCGGCTCATATACACACACCCACACTCACCATTTTAAAGCTTCAAACAACCATTCCAAGGCCACTAGAAGGTGTATGGAGATCATCTAAGAAGGCTTGAAGTGTAGGAACTTGAAGGACCACCTTGTGGAGCTTTTAACCTCTCATTTTATTCCTTGTTCATCATCCTCATTTTTGTGCCACTTCCCTAGCCATTAGAGCTAGTAGTAAGCTTCTTGATCACTAATTTATGTCATGTTTATGTTATGTACAAGTTTCACCATCTAAACAACTTAACTTCTAATGTTAAAAATGAAAAGATCTAACATATTCATGAAGAAAATAAGTGATTACATAAATTTTTTAGTGTATGTAATGAAGTTGTTTATATTATATCTTGAGTTTATGATTAGATCAAGTATGTTAAAGCTTAGATCTACCAAGTTTAAGCATTGATCTTGAAGGATCTGTTAGTGCACTATGTCTATTGACTTCGTCTTGTATCATGAAATAGTATGTTTAATGTAATTTAGCTTGAAAGTGGTGATTTTCCTTGAAAATGTTACTTGACAGTTTCAAGCTAAATCTAATAGTGAAGGTTTCCCTTGAAATGAACACATGTTTATTTCAAGCTAAATCTAAGGTTTCCCTTGAAATGGTCATGACATTTTCAAGCTAAACCTCATCACTATAAATAGAGTTCAAGCTAAATCATTTTAAGACTCTTGCACATTTGACATTTGGAGAGCTTAGATTCTAGAGAGAGAGTCTAGAGAGAGAAAGTACTCCAAGTGATTCAAGGTTCTTTGTACGTTTCAGATTTATCAATAGAATCACGTTTATATTACGTCTTGTATGTTTCGGTCGCGTTCGTGTACGGATTCCGCACGTTTCACGTTCGTTTAGCAATCGTTTCGGAGTCAAACCGGTCCTAACAAGTGGTATCAGAGCAGGAGCTCGATTGTGTTGATCAAACAACAAGATTCGTACCTGATTACAGTGTTTTCAGATCTGAATTGCATCATTTCTTCTTCATCTACTCATTCTTTCACGTTTTCTATGGATTTTCGTCAAATTGATTGGGATTCTATGGTCCGAATTGGATGATTTTTTAGTATGTTGTGCGAAAATAGTTGATATACAATCCTACCAAGTTTCAGATTCAAATTCCTTGTCGTTTAGGAGATTTTTGAGTTTTTGTGTTCGAATCCGTAACTTTCAGCAAGATTTCGCTTGAAATTCAAGCGAAATCCCTATCAGTCAGATTTCGCTTGAGTATTATGAGGGATTTCGCTTGAACATGATGTTTTGGTCTTGATTTCGCTTGAGATAGTACATTAGATCAGATTTCGCTTGAAACATCAGCTTGGGATTTCGCTTGAACAAAATAGTGTTTGATTTCGCTTGAAACATCAACTTGGGATTTCGCTTGAAACAGTATAAGTGTTGATTTCGCTTCAACTGATTAACTTGGGATTTCGCTTGAAAGTCTGTTAAATCTAGATTTCGCTTGAAAGTCTGTTAAGTCTAGATTTCGCTTCAGAACTGTTCAACTTGGGATTTCGCTTGAAAGTCTGTTAATAGTTGATTTCGCTTCAACTGTTCAACAAGTGATTTCGATTGAATTTTCTATTTCGTTTGAAAAGTGAAATTTCGTGTCGAGATTATTTCACGTCAACTGTGTATCAGTCTGTTTCAGGATATTATTGTGTATACTGATTGTGTTTGTTTGTTTGTCTTTTCAAGGTTTGCATTATGGCTGAGGAATTCTTCAATACGTTTTACAACGCGTTCGCAACCGAATCGTCTGAGGCTACAAATATTACACCAAAAACCATTTCTAAAGTGCTAAATGAGAACATCAAGCATGATAACTTTTATGGAACTCATTCAAAGCCACCAGCTCTTGATAGCATTGAGGATTATACCTGGTGGAAAGAACGCTTTATTAACTGGGCAAAGGCGTATGCTCATGAAAGTTGGTTTTGCTTGGAGTATGGTTATGAAAAACCAAAAGACGAGAAAGGCGAAGATCTAGTATTCAAGAAGTTTTCCAAAGAAGATAAAGCTGAATACGGAGCTGAACAGAGAATGATAGCATTGATCCAGTCAGCAATCAGAAATGATATTTTTGCTTTACTAACTCATGACGGGTCATCTAAGTCTGTCTGGGAAGCTTTACGTGTTAAAGCTGAAGGGGGTAAACAGATTAAAAAGAACAAAATTGCTTTATTAAAGAAAGAATTTGATCTGTTTGATAACATAAAAGGAGAGTCGGTGAGGCAAATGATTGAGAGATTCTGTCATCTTAAAATTGAATTGGAAAGATTAGAGATAAATAAAACAAGAGAGGAATTGATAGACAAAGTGATTGAAGCGTTACCACGAGCTGATCAGTGGCAAACGTTTGTTTTTATTTTGAAAAATGATGCTTTGTATGATACAATTACTCTTGATGCTTTGTTTGAAAAGATTGAAAGTCATGATCTGGAGCTACAAAAGCAAAACAAGATGACTGAATCTTCACATCAACAGAACGTTGGCTTGTACTATAAAAGCAGTGTGCTTTCTGATAAAGGCGTTGGTTCACCAAAAACAACATTTAGTGGTGAAAAGATGAAAGAACCATCAACAATGTCAACAAGTTATCATTCTGGATATCATTCATCTTCAAAGAAAAATTCTGATGATTCTGAAGAAATTCTGTGCAACATTGCTCTTAAACTGAAGAATTCTCCTGCAATGAGCATCAATGCAGCAAAGCAGCAAATGAGTTTCCTTGCATCTGTTCTGGAATCATATGAAGGTCTAGTAGCTGGAAAAATTGGAAATTCTGAATTGACCAAAGAAGACTACGACCAGATTGATCCGGAAGAGATGGAGCTCATTGACATCCGTTGGTGTTTAGCTAGTTGTATTCGAAGAGCTCAGAGGTATATGGAGATTACCGGGAAACAATCTCTTGGAGGTGCGTCAACAAAGCTTGGATTCGACAAATCCAAAGTGACCTGCTTCAAATGCAAGCAAAAGGGTCATTTCAAAAGAGAATGCAGAAACTCTGAAGTTGCTGAAGGAAGTGAGCGTCCTTTCAACGATGATTATTATCGAAAGGCGATTTATCATCGAAGCAGAGAAGAACCAAAGTTGATCGAAGATAAGCCGAGAGAAAAATCAAGAGCATATGCAGTAATCTATCCTGATGAAGGATTTGACTGGAGCACAGTTTGTCCAGAAGAAGATCGTTTAGAGAATGTTCGTAAAACAGCTCAAGGGAGAGCTATGACAGAAGAAAGAAAGTTTGTTTTTGTTGCTAAGATTCAAGATGAAGACAAAGACAAAGACATTGCTGAAGCCAGTGAAGAAAAAGTTGAGACCAAAGAGAAAACTCGAGAAGAGATCTTGAGTGAGAAGACCTACAGAGAAAGAAACGTGGTCTACAACAGAATGGATGATATGCAGGAGGAGTATGAGATGGCTGTCGGTAGCAAAAGATGGGATAAAAAGAGAGAATGTTATTATAACAGAGAAGGAGAACCGGTTGTTCCCAAGAAAGACATAATCTTCGATGATGTTCTTCTCAAAGTCCCGTTGAGAGCTGAATACTATAGAAATGTGATGAAAGATGACACATACGTTAAGAGGTATGAAAAAGAGATCAGATATGCCATGTTATCGTGTCTGAGAAAAAGGGATGAGGAGAGGATGATGAAGAATGTTGAAGAAATGGTGAACAATCTGAAGAAAGATGCTGAAGAGGTTAAAACAGAAACTGTTGAAGTTGAAGCTGTGAAGGAAATCAAAAGTGAAGAAGTTGTTGTGAATGAAGAGGTTGAGAAAGCTGTTACTGAAGAACAGCAGATTGAAGAAGAGGTGAAGAAAGAAGAAAAAGAAGAAAAGAATGAGAATGAGGAAGCTGATAATGCTGGTGATGAAGTTGGTGTTGAAGAAAAGCAGGATGTTGATGAGCAGACAGAGGTTGCTGAAAACACCAAAGTGCCAATCACTGAGGTACATTCTGATTCTGAAAACTTGAAATTGATTGATCAGTGCAAGAAATGCATGGAACCGTGCAGAGCTTGTACTGAAAAAGATGAGCAATTTAGAACAAGAGATTTTGAGTTCACAAAAATTGAAAAGATTTTCAAAGAAAAATGCAAAGAAATGCTAGAAAAAGAAAAAGTTTTTAAAGAAAATGATGAAAAACTTTCAGAAAAATGTAACAAATTGGAGAAAGAAAATGAAGTTTTGGAAGAAAATGTTTTGAAAATGACAAATGAATGTGAACAAAAAGAAATTGCTTGTCAAGAAATGAAAAAGGAATATGACTCAATGAAATTATCATATCACATTACAAAAGAGTCATATGAGAAAGTGAAAGATGAAATGAAATATGCTCAATCAAGAATGAATTATATGTCTGAAACAACCAAAGAACTTAAACGAATGTATGCGATAAAACAAGATGTTGTTAATTCCTATATTGAGGATGTTGCTAAGTTAAAGCGACAGATTGCTGATTTAGAACAGGATAACAACAAATTAAAGAGTTACCACGTGTCGTCATATGTGCTTGAACGAATTTTTAATATAAAACCGGGTGAGGGTGAGTCTGAGCAGAACAAGAAAGGTATTGGTTCAGAGTTTCATCAAGTTCCACCACCGGGAAAATTTGCATTTTATGATGAGGAAAAAGTCGAAAAAGCTTTCAACATGGTAGATCAATTGCCAGACAACATTGACATAACCTATTCCAAATCTGATGATTCTCATGATTCAGAGGTGGTAGGTAAAGTCGTTGAAAGTGTGTTGAAAGAAGAGTCAGTTGATACAGGTAAATCTGAATCACAGGATGAAGATGAAGGAAATCTTCATGATGGATATCTGAAAAACACAAAATCCGAGAAAAATTTGAATGATGATTCAAAGGGATTGGTTTATACCATGATTGGATCAGACAAATTATTCTTAGATATTGTATTCCCGATTCAGAATGTGATTTCAGAAAAGGTTGATAAAGTTTTCAAAATGGTTGAGATTGAGGAGTCTAAGATTTCAAAGTTTGTTGGTAAGAGTCATAAAGGTTCGTATAACAAACCTAGTTTCAAAAAGAAGAACATGAAGGCTGGTTTGGGTTATAAGAAGAAACAAAATCGTAACAAAAATGAGACGCCAAATTTTCAAGCAAAAATGAGTTTTGTTCAAGGAGGCAGTTTAGAAAAAGAAAAAGAACTCAAAATGAGACAGTCTAATGATGAATTCTTTGCTAAAAAGAAAAAGCAACAACCACATGTCAAAGATGTGTCCATGAGAACATGTTTCAAATGTGATCAAAAAGGACATCTTGCACGCAAGTGTCCTAATCTAAAACCTGTAGATGTTGACAAAAAGAAGATTGATGCTGAGAAACAAAAATCTGAGAATGTGAGACAAAGGTCAACCAAATTTGATTCGAAACAAACTTGGAGGTACAATACAAACAAGTTTGCTTCAAATCAAAATTGGAAATCAAACCCGAACAGGTTTGATTCAAGACAGACCTGGAATTCTCACACACCCAGATTCAGAACAACAAAGAGTTGGAAAACCACAGTTGATATGACAAAACCTCAAGAGTTTTGGAAACCAAGAGTTGTTGTTCAAAATCAAAATGTTCAAAAAGATTCACATTTTTACAAACGAGGAACACCAAAAGGTCAAACATGGAGTGTTAAGAAACATGTTGAATTGGTAAATGATGAGAAAATTGAAGTTAAAATTGAGAAAGTTTTTGTGAAAAATGACAAAGAATTTCCAGCATTGAATGAAAATTATTGTGTTGAAATGCCTAAGGTTCAACAGACCTGGGCTAAATTGTTCAAGTAATTAAGTAGTCTGTTTGTGCAGGTGCTCATGGAATTCAAAGATTGTGAGAATGGAGATTGGAGCAGCCTGTCACAACAAGGAGAGGAGGCTGCTGGATCCTGTTCTGGTTGAAACAGGGAGTTTATATGTTTTTCTGTAAATAAATAAACAATATTTCAAAAACCCTAAAAATTGAAAAATTTGAAAAACCAAAAATATGTTTGTTTTTAATTTCTGTCAAATATTCAAAATTACAAAAATATATGTTGATTGAATATTCCGAAACCCTCACGGCTGAACAAACATGATTACTTTCATCAGATTGAAAAACGGTTTTCAAACTGTTAAGATCAATGGGTTGTAAATCATGGTGGTATGTTAGATTTTCTGCAAATCAGTACACTTTTAGCAGAAAATGGATGGCGAGGCAAAGCTATCAGTATTGGTTGTCAAATTTTCTTTAAATGGTTTTGCATTTTCGGGGGAGTAATGTTGTTAGAAAATACAAAAACATTTGAAAATTTGAAAAAGTCAAAAACATGATAAAATTCAAAAATTGAGTTTTTGCGTAAAAAAGAGGAAATGATAGTACATCAGTAGACACTTATAGTACGCTAAAGAAATGGAAAGTTTAAATGTGTTAAACGATCTCACCGTGGATGTGTTGGTAGGTTTTTATACATTTAGTAAACTTTTTCGGGATATAAACTTAAAATTCAAACTTACTTATTTCGTGGGGAACACTACTTGGATATATAGGTAACCCCTGAAATCTCGTTTGAAAGGTCTCATAATCTGATATACTAGGTCTTTATACTCAATGATGTCTGGGGTATTATTCCGGGACTTCTGCTGAACGGTAGTTCTGACCTAGTCCTTGGATAATACTTTCTGCAAATGCTTGAAACATAGCATTAAACCCTCAGCATGCCGATGAAACAATAAAATTGATAGTCGCTGCTGTTGTAAGCAAAAAGATCCTCTAAAGGGGACATACCGTAAAGTCGAAGCTGATATCTCTCTGCGTATACAGAAGTATCGACCTGAGATCCCTCGGCCCTCGCATACCTAATTTATATACAGATATCATTGTAGTATACTCACCTGTAAGACTGATTATTGGGATTCTAGATACGGGAGTATATTCAAGAGGTGGGACACATGAATAGGTTTAAGTTCATAAGACATCTAATTCGTATCCTGAATCAGTTGAAATTTGTGTGAAAATTTAAGTGGATCAGTATATCGACAATCTAAGTGAATTGTTTAATACTTACTGTGTAACTAAGCTCAACGGTACTTGTGACTTGTCAGAAACTGATATGATCCTCTGACGCATACTCAAAACAAAAATATTGTCTGTAAATATGTTTGTACATATTTCTTTACTGCTTTATATTTTCAGAAAATACAAAAAGATTTTTGATTCTGCTTTATTTTCGACAACTGATGTCTGAGTGCGAGTTTCAAAATCTAAGTAAGCTGATTGTGTTTCTGAAAATAAAACAAGTTCATTAAATTGAAACTTGAATTAAAATCAAAAATTTCAAAAACAGTTTGTGATATCTCCAAGGTCATTAACTTGAACTTTGATGATAAACTGTGAGGAAGTTGGATTCTTTAACATTGCTAAATATATGAAGTTTGTTGATAAGGGAAGTGGATTAGAGAATTTGATTGAGAATTCAAAATGCTGTTACTCATAAATGTTTGAGAAATTGCAGAAGATAGTTCAGACTACGATCCCGAAAGCAAAGTCTAAGGGGGAGTCTGAAGACAAGTTTGAAACAAAGAAAAGCTTGTAGATGGAAAGCTAGGTGTCGATCCCAAAGCACAGAAGCTTAATGAAAGGGGGAGCCTGAAGCTGATAGAAGAAGAGAGTGATGGATGCGTACAATGTTACAACTTGAAAGAGAAGGCAGAATGATCAAGACTGAAGATGTGTCATATTGCAAGAATAGTCACTGAAGACTTCGTCAATATCCAAGGGGGAGTCTGTTAGTGCACTATGTCTATTGACTTCGTCTTGTATCATGAAATAGTATGTTTAATGTAATTTAGCTTGAAAGTGGTGATTTTCCTTGAAAATGTTACTTGACAGTTTCAAGCTAAATCTAATAGTGAAGGTTTCCCTTGAAATGAACACATGTTTATTTCAAGCTAAATCTAAGGTTTCCCTTGAAATGGTCATGACATTTTCAAGCTAAACCTCATCACTATAAATAGAGTTCAAGCTAAATCATTTTAAGACTCTTGCACATTTGACATTTGGAGAGCTTAGATTTTAGAGAGAGAGAGTCTAGAGAGAGAAAGTACTCCAAGTGATTCAAGGTTCTTTGTACGTTTCAGATTTATCAATAGAATCATGTTTATATTACGTCTTGTATGTTTCGGTCGCGTTCGTGTACGGATTCCGCACGTTTCACGTTTGTTTAGCAATCGTTTCGGAGTCAAACCGAGTCAAACCGGTCCTTACAGGATCCATGGTTAAACTTGAAGATGAACATATGAAGCATAATGTGAACTTGAAATAGGAATTTTTACACATAAACTTGTAATTTTGAAGTAATAAAGTGTGTGTAGAACTAATTTTTGAAACTAAAACTCATAAAAAGTTTGTTGAAAGTTTAACATAGAGCTTGTTTTGAAAGATCTAAAGATATTAAGCATGGATCTTGAAAGATCCATGGTTAAACATGATGTTAAAAATAATGATCTTTCTAATAAACATAAAAGTGGTTTTAGAACATGATTTACAAACTTTAAAGATCATTAAACTCATGGATGAGTTGGTTAATGAAATAAAGTTTCATAAAAAGTTTGTTTAAAATACAAAAGAACACTTGTTTTTGGAAAGATCATAATATGTAAAGTGTAGATCTAAAAGACTACACATTTTTAACAAGAGACAAGTTCACCATGATGTTTCATATGAAGAAGTTAGTGTTTATTGTTAATGATTGTTGTTGGAAAATTTATTTGATGTTGAAAAGAAAATAAACATATGTTTTGAAAATTCTGACAAAGTGTTTATTTTCTGACACTTAGAAAAATAAAAGTTCACCTCCATTTTTAAGGGAAATTATGTCAAAATTTTTATAAAATTCTGACACTTAGAAAAATATAAGTTTTGATGAAACTTATTCCCTAAAAATTCACCTAAAAATATTTACTAAGGTTTCCCTAATTTTTATGTAAAATTACAAGTCAAGAAATAGTGATTTCTTCAAGTTAAAATCAATATTAAGTATGTATATTTTTAGGAAAAATATATATATTTAGTGATCACCAAATTTTGTGCTAAGTGTATATTGTGTGTATTATATGTAATAGTGTATTAAGGACTTGAAAATACATACGTATGGAACAATTTTTTTGTAATTTACTCCTCTTCAAATGAAAGACAAGATGTATGGGGAAATGGGGATTGAGCAGGATTTCAAAAACTTAGAAAAAATTTGGACGCCCAAATTAGTCTATGCTTGTACCTTGAGCAAAGTGCTTAAAGATGTTGTTACTTAGGTCACACGGGCCACTACGTTATATTTCCGTGATGAATCAAATCAACGCGTTATACAATAACAATTCCCACCCCGCATGCTTGCTATAACGCGTTTTAAGTTAACGAAATCAGAATTTCGTGATATTTTCAACGCGTGATGGTTGTTTTTTGTGTGTGTAATTGTTGGTTGGGGGGAAATTGTTGGGTGTGGTGGTGAGTGATGACCACCCCGCCTAAAAAATGTTGTGAGTGATGGAAAAATGGTCGATGACATGGCGGAACTTGATTGGTGCTTGTGAGTGATAGATTCTATCACTAGTGAACCCCCCTCCCCTTATGATAAACAAAAGTACCTTTTAAAAGATGGCAAATGACCAATGTTGCCCTTCCAAAATGCATCTTATATACGGTATAGATATATTCTATAATTGCACAAATAAGTCTTATTTGAAAAAAAAAAACTCAATAAAATGAACGTTGTATTTTGTAAGTAACTCAATTTTAATAAATACTAGTGTGATTCCCACGCGCTTCGCATCTGGAATTCAGTCGGTATCAGTTTGGTTTGTTACGATATCAGCACTCGTTACAATAATCGGAAACGAAAATATTACATCGATCGAAAACAATAAAAATGAATATCGATATCAGTACCGATGTTGTTCAGTTGATATCAGTCCGATTCTTCTGTATTCTATGTTTTCTATTTTAACATTGCGATTTTTTTTTGAAAATGGATACCGTGTTGGTATCGTACCAGACCAAATCGAACCGATTGAACAACATCTGTATCGGTACTAGTATTTATATATTGTTTTTGCTTTCGATAAACTAACACTGTATCGCTACCATACTGTACCAAACTGAACCTTACAATATCAATATCGATATGCATTATTTTTTATGTTTTTTTCTTTGATAGCTCATCGTATCATAAAAGTTATATTAGAAAAAATATATGTTTAAAATCAATTAGAGTAACAAAACAATAAAATAATAAATACTTAGAAATTTTGAAAAAAAAAACTTTTTTAAATTAATGTTCATTTACACTTTCTATTAATATCTTTAATTTTTTCCCAACATATAAAGCAAGACATTATTTCCCAACATATAAAGCTAAGACATAATAGTAGACTTGGCATTCACAATTGAGGGTTTTTTTGGAAGGAGACTTTCTGTACAAGATCGATTGGTCTCCGGGGACATGTCAAAGACATTCCCCGTCAACCCCGCATCTCCGGACGCGATGTTCGATCGGGCACCGGCCGGCGCGCGAGCTGACTTCCGCCCAGAAACCATGCTGCCCCCACACGAGTTGCTGGGGTAACAGTTGGGTAAAACCGGGTTGCCCTCAAGACCGCTCCATACCTCGGAAAGAAACGATCCATGATTGAGACGTCCCCGCACCATATGCCACAAGATGGAGTCGAACCGGCGACCTCCCAAAGGGAAGAAGCCGGCCTAACCACTTGGGCTATGGTGGGGGATATATTCACAATTGAGGCTTATTTTTCATTTTTATAATTATACTAAAAGACACAATTTTTTCTCTTTTTTTTTCAATTAAAGAATACTTTTTTCATATTTTTATCATTACATTTTTCTCTCATTCACTGATAACCACTTCTAAAAAATATTAAAAAATTATAAAGATTAACACTATCTTCTCCAAATTTACTCATAGTGAACAATAACTTTTTTCTTTCTTTCTCATCTATTTACAACCAGTGATAGACCCATGATTTTTTTTCAATAGGGTTCAATTTTTTCGGTGTTTAAAATTTTCATAGCAAAACGTTAAAATTTTCGGGTCGGTTCTCGTTCGGGTCGGGTCAGAGCAAGGGTTGAATTAAATTAAAAAAAAAAAAAAACAAAAAAAAAACAAGTTATACAAGAATTGAACCCATGACCTCTTGTTGGTAAAGAGGAGGATTGAACCCAGTTTTCCTTTTCTTTCTATGGTATCCACCTAATAGTATTTATGCGGTCCTTATAAAATTTCATTTAACGAATCTACTAATTTTTTAAAAAACATTGAGGGCGGCGACCCCGACCCACTCTATGTGGGTCCGCCACTGTTTACAACCACTCTAAAAAATAAAGAGGTTAGAGCATTCACATCCAAACCATCAAATTATACATACATTCCACTAAAAAACAACTCCTATATCAATATATTTCCACTAAAAACAAATACTTTTTCTCTCTCCTTTTCAATTAAATAATATTATCATCACATTTTTCTCTCTCCTTCACTCACAACCACTTTCAATATATATTAAAAAATTATACTGGGTGAACAGTGTCCCCCAAATATACAGATGAACAGTAACATTTTCTCTCTCCTCCACTCACAACCACTTTTTATACCCATTATAATATAAAAACTCCTCATCACATATTTTGATGGATAAAATGTGAATGCTCTTACACTCACAATAATACAAAGTATCATCGTGAATGCTACATTACACAATTAGCATTGATCAACACACACCAAGAGCCCTACACTTTCTAGGACAATCTCCAAGGGTATCATTTCGTTTTGTCTTTTACAACACAAACACACACTGATAGGTGAAGCGTGTGTCCCACAACCCTACCAATTACCAAAGTACAAAACTACAATATGCATAAACATTGGTTGGATGGTAATGCTATGCTGGTAGTAACCATTCCCAAAATGCATTCATTTCAAATATCAATTTCGGATACAAGACTTTTAAATCGTTAAATTTTGATAATATCCTTAAATTACGAAAACTAAAGACCAACAACTAAATTTCTTAGACCTTCTCCATAGTTGTCAGTGAGAGACCAAGGAATCAACACCTAAATTTGTTAGACCTTCTCCATAGTTGCCCCGGACCTAGGAAATATTTTCAAGAGGTATGGATAAAGGGTTTTACCAAATTTTCTAGGAGTGTGGGCGGGATTTTCTCTATAAAGTACATTATTTTTTTTCGAAAGGTGCGCCCGCCTACCCAACCCCCTTACTAGGTCCACCCTTGATAGTTGCACGTCACGATACTCTCTACTCTACATTAAACCCGTTACTGTCTCCTCATTTCGTACATGTCTAGTCCGTACCCTGCCATGATTGAAGAAGGATCACATACCTTCTCTCTTCTCGCCAGTCTTCCATCTTCCATGTCATATGACACCAACCAACTCGATTTGCTACTCCTAACCCTTAGACCAATGCACTACGCCTAGGGACGAGACTATATTGGGTCCATCCGTCCAGAGGTTTGTTGGAGTTATAACCCGCAAATTCACCTTCCAAATATATAATATAAATCATCTCTTAAAAAAGTTTTCTTCGACCGTCACCATTTCTTGAATAGAGATTGATACCCATGTGTAGTTGAGCTTTATGAGGCTCCATCCCATGTTATAAAACCCCATAGCGCCTAGAACACCGTCCCCCCTTGGGTTTTATGGGGCTCCATCCATGAAGGGGTGTGATGTGTATAGCGACCGGGTGATGTGTTTGGTTTCTCTCTCTCTCTCACACACACACACACATACATACATACATATTATATATATATAAATTGAATGGGCTCTATAAGGCTCCATCAACTACACACATGTTTTATATAATTGAAGAGTAATTCCTAGGATTCCATGAGTCTTAACCACTACACAAGTTCTAACCCACAGCCATTGTTCAAAACCCCCGGAATAAAATAAAAGAAGAAACCTTTATTTTGCAAAAAAACCCTAATCTTGATTCTTGAAGCATCTAATAAAGACCGTACATGGTTCAGGATCCTACTCTCTTCAGGTCACGTCATGCAAAACGCAGCCTGTTCTCTACATTTCAGATCCTTAAATGTACACTTTACCCCCTCAACTTTCCATTATTACAAAAAGATCTGACTTTTATTTATATTTCCCAGTTAGCCAGCTCATCCATGTCATTCAATCCATCTCCCATCACCAACCCCAAAACCAACCAATTTCACAAACCCCCCCCCCCCCCCCCCCCTCTCTCTCTCTCTCTCTCTCTCTCACATATAATATAAACACACGCATAAAACCCTTTTGGTTTCTCTCCCTTTGAGCTCTGAATCAACGTCTTCTCCATCAGATCTCTTTCTTGGAGACCTGATAAAGATACCCTTTAGTTTTCTTTGAATCTTGTGTTGATTCGTATCATAAAGTTACACAGTTTGTGTGTGTACTTTATCATATGGCGAATGGTGTGGAGAATGGGTGGACAATGTTTACCGATGAGGAGGTGAGGGAGATGAGTGGGTTTAAAAGTGGCGGCGATGATTACGTGGAGGTCACGTGCGGCTGCACGAGCCACCGCTATGGTGATGCTGTTGGAACCCTTAGGGTTTTTGTTACTGGAGATCTTGAAATAAGCTGTGAATGTACCCCTGGGTGTGATGAAGGTCTCTCCCTTTTGTTTCTCTCTCTAGACCCACTTGCATGTTAATATGATTGTGTTTGTTGATCGTATGTTTTCACCTCGTTTGTTCATGGTTTCTTTTACAGTTGATGGGTTTGTAGACGTGAAGTGTTTGATGATATGTCTGAATGAAGTCTGGGTCTTGTGTTTGTTTATAGAAATCAAAACCTCATCTCCCTTCTTGTTCATCTGTGTTTACAGTTAGTTATGATTACTGGTGTATGCTTTATCTTTGTTATCGTAAATTGCAGAGTTCTGTTATTAACTTGACACATGTTATATGATCTCAAGAATGTATGCGTTAAACATAGTTATGTAGTGGCTTTAGAAAGCCAATTCAACATCCTTTAACCTGCACAAATAAAGCTGTCCCATTTTATTTCACTTTTTGTGGCATTCAAGACCTCTTATGTCATGAAAATACTAAGCTTTTATTCAACCTGGGCACTGAACATTTCCATTTGACGGGGTTTAACGCGGTGCACGAGGCTCCCACATGCTTAGGCCTGATGTACACTTGGTTACTCCGCATATTTGCAAGAGGCTGTTTCCCGGACTTGAATGCGTGACCTACAGGTCACACAGCTTATGATATATACAAATATGTAAAGAACTGTAGATTTTAATTTGATTGTGGGTTGAACCATTGAAAAGCTTACTGAACCTAAGCATATTTGATGGTCATAATTTGTCATGATCACTGAAAAACTTGCTTTTATGTTTTCCCTACTTATAAATTAATAAATCTTGTTTTTTGAGCGGTTAAAACTTGTAAGTAGTGATTATCTCCATCTTTATTAATATTTATTCACAAATGTTGAATCTTTATGCTTAATAAAGTGAATTTTTTGTTGATGTTCAGACAAGTTGAGCCCAGCTGCATTTGAGAAGCATTCTGGAAGAGAAACATCAAGGAAATGGAAAAATAATGTTTGGGTAATTGTTGACGGGGAAAAAGTTCCGCTATCAAAAACCGCACTTCTTAAGTATTACCATAAATCTCTGAGCAACGGGTCCCAAAGATCACAAGCAGGTCGCGGTTGTCATAGGGATGAATTTGTTAGATGCACAAAATGCAATAAACATAGACGGTTTCGCCTTCGCACAAAAGAGGAATGCCGCTCGTATCATGATTCTTCTACAAATGCTAACTGGAGCTGTTCTGATAACAAGTATATATTTTTCTTCTTGCCCCTTATTTTTTTATAATTTATTTACCTTTAAAATAATTATATCTGTCTTGATTTTGCAAATTAACCGAATAATATATTCGTGTCAAGATGGGTATTTTTTACTACATGCCTAAACGGGTCAGGATGGTTGACGCACATACAATTTTTGTTCATTCTTTTGAGTTTTATCAATAATAGAATTATTAATGCTGTATATGATTTCAAATGCTAGTTTACAGTGATTTAACATGGGGTTATAAGCATATAAATACACATTGGGTCACTTTCGACCCATTTGACCCGCTACATTTTTAATCACTGTTTTCAGAGTTGTAAAAGTAACATATTATAGCCCAAATAATTCATTTTTAGCTAATATAGTTTAAAATTAACACCTCTATTTACCACTGTTTTTGCTTTAGCGTATCCTTTTTAAAATGTATGATTTGTCTTCAATATACTTGCTTTTCCTGACCCTTGTCACTCTGTTTTCGGGGAAGCGAATCCACATACACAGCAACTTCTGATGTTTCTGAATTATCATGACGTTTTGAAGTCTTTTATATGATTTGAATCATGTAGTTAGAATGACCCTTTATGTATATATGTTTTGCTTAATGTCATGATCATTTACATATCATTTCTCAGAATAACATGTGATGATGATGAGGAACGAGCAAGCCGGAGGGTATACAGAGGGTGTGCGCGTTCGCCAAGCTGCAGAGGCTGCACATCCTGTGTTTGTTTCGGTTGTGACATATGTCGTTTTTCTGACTGCTCATGCCAGACATGTATTGACTTCACCAACAACTCAAAAGCTTAGGAATTTACAAAAATCTTAATAACTACATGGTGCTGTTGGCATGTTCTACTACTTATCAACTCATTGGAAGCATTATTGTTTGTTTAAACATGAATCCTATTTGATGAACTCTTTTTAGATTGGAAATCTTTCAATTAATAACTGTCATATCTATTTATCTGATTCTGGTACCTGATATATTTGTTATCTTTTGTTACATTGGTCATGACAATTAACACACCCCTTCCTTCCTTGTATCTATCTCTTTACTTACATACATCCATCCATAGATATATAGAGAGATAGAGTAAAAAATGTGTGGAAATAAGATTTTTGAGGTGTGGGAATAAGAAAACCTTTAATAATAAATAATGCATGCATTTAGTCTACTGTGCTCTCTAGCATCCATAATGGTGGGTCCACTAATCACTCACTTGTAATCTTATTTTATTTAATATCATTTTTTTTTTAAAATGTATGCTATCTCAAATTTTTCTACCATAAATCTCTTACGAACCTCCAAAACTGGACCGCTTTCTCTTCTTTCGCTTCATGGTTTCTTCTTATGGAGCAGTGCCATCCTTCACATTAACATTAGCTTATGAAAGTCATAAAGCCCCCAACACCGTTGGGAGAGGCTCTCATGAGAAGAATGACATGCGTCAAATGGGAGTGAAATGTGGACCCTATTTTACAACCTTGGTGGCCAATGAGAACCCTCCATTCAACCCGGGCGTGGGGGAGAAGGGTGGGGGCGTCACAAGGCATCACTTCACGTTGTTTAATGGTTAAAGTTTCCATATCATTACATATGTCATAAATCAATTCTAACATATTACAATTGTAAACTTTGATTTTTTTTTTTTTTATCAAACAGACATGAGTTTGATTAATACATAGAAAGAGATTGAAGGAGTATGTGAAAATTAATTCTCGTGGTATGAGCATTTGAAATGTTGAAGTCTGTGCTATTGTCCGATTGTACTTTCAAAACTTTATTTTATTTTCTAGATTTGGCTTCCAGATGGCTGCAACTTGCCTGCTGCAAAGTATATTTGTTTATTGTGAATTTGTAATAATATATTGTATCTTTTATTTTCCCAAATAACAACGTGATACCGCTCAGGTGGATTTAAAAATAATATAAGAATCAGTACATCACCGTTGAATGTGTATTAGTAAATTTAATTATGCGTTGAAACTATTGTAATTAAGGGTTACAGCTTGCGATTTTTATTTCGGGTGCCTAGTAGACCTAGAAAGCTATTGAGCTACTGGTTGATACTTGATACTGATACCATATATACATTAGTGTGTGTATTCACCAATAAAAATAATACATCTGGATTTCGAGAAATTTAATATATTCGTCAATATAGACACATATATTTTTTTAACAACTTGTCTCCTTCTGCATCTCTTAAGAATTAAATTTTAGCCTCTCCACAGAAAAGGTAATTACTCTTGATCACTAAGTAAAAGCCTAAGTGACATCAATATATACATATATCTTAAATTTTAATTACATAACCTTTAACCTATAATGAGCCCACATTTCTTAATATTTAAAATCATTAAGACTTTACCTGTTAACTTTTGTCCTATGAATCTAAGATACGTATTCTACAATTTTGGACTGTTAGTTGGTCAATTTAATCATTACTCAATGGTCTAATAGTATAGTCTTTCCTCTTATAAATATTAGGAATATTGGATTTAAATAACCTTAATTTTCACCAATTGGTCGATAGCATTCCTAACTTTTAACTTATTGACTGATAGTACTCCAAAACTAACCCAACAATAACCTAGTTTGCTAACATCAGCTGTCACGTCATCAAAAAAGACACGTCAGCTGCCACCTTAACTCCACATCATAAAAAACAAGTCATATGCCACGTCAACAGCTACCTTAGCTGCCATATCATGGAAATTCCACGTCAACAAAAAAGTGTCACATTAGCAAAAAAAAAACTAGCTGGGTTAAGGTTTAGTTAGTTTGGGAGTGCTATCGGCCAATGAGTTGAAATTTGAGAGTGTTGTGATACAAATCTAATGTTGGGAGTGATATCAGACAATTGGTGAAAATTGAAGTTATTTAAATCCAATATCCCTAAATATTAATATGGGTTCAATTTTTTGCAAATAAAAGGTTAAATGTTATTTATATGTAAAAAGTTGTTAACATGAAAACTAGTTGGTAGGTTTTGTGTTAAATAATTAGTATCCTTGTTAAAATGATAAAAATCCTTGTTAGCGACATGTAAGCATCCACGTGAGAAGTATACATTATTATACGTACAAGTTTTTTATAAACTTTTTGTATTGTATATTTGTTCTTATTTTCACCTTGGAGATAAGTCGCCTTTATGGTTTTTAATGAAGTTTGCTATTAAAAAATAAAAATAAAAACTTAAACAAAATAATTAGTTAATGAGCTTTAAAGACTAATACTCATACACGCTTGGAAGAACAAACAGGCCATTGGCAATTAGTTAATGTTTTTATTTCTTGCAAATTAATCAGAGTTTCTATTTCTTATAAATTAATAAGATTGTTGGATTCGAAACTCTTACAGTTTTTTTTTTTGTGAAAATCAACTTCAATAAACCAAACGCCTCCGACTGAATAAAACTAAAGTGTGTTTGACCGGTTTTTTTTATATATATCAATTTACAGTTCAATAAGATGGTTCGATTATCAACCAAATAGCATTAAAATTTAGACAAAATTGCATAAATCAACCTTTATGTTATATTTAAACTGCACTTCATACCTTTCACCAGTGGCGAAGCTTGAAAATTTCCACCGGCGGGTCGGAAGTCACCGAACCTAAAAATTCTATATAAGTAAAAAGAATTTATAAAATCGGGGGGTCGAAAACGTATATACCTAAAAAATTCTATACAAAACATACATACATAACACTACTGAGCGAAAAGTTCGTGGGGTTGCCCCCCGGCCCCTTGAAAGCTACGCCCCTGCCTTTCACTATGAAATTGACAAAACTCAACCTTTATGTTCATGTTTTGTAACATTCTATAACCTTTACAACTAACGTCGTCTAAAAACTCAGTTAAGTTACCACACATGCTTTGTATGTGAGAGTACTATGGTCTTTTATAACATAAATGTTGATTTGTGCAAAAAGATTATTTATAACATAAATGTTGATTTGTGCAAAATCATTATTATTTGTTAATAACTTAATTAATTTGACGTTTAAAAAAATCGTTAATTAACTCCAGTAAACAAATTCTAAATATATAATATGTAAATAATGTAAGATTAAATATATTATTATCGTAATATTTAATCTAGTAGCCATTATAATCATTTATATTATATAGATCAAAACATATAACAACCTATTAAATAATTAGTTGGTAATTGTTGATGGACCATATTACCATTATTAACTAATTAGGTTTCCTTTTGAGTGCATACATAAGGAGACTATTATAGAGGTTACAAGGTTGACTTCTTAATTAACTCAATAACATCAAATCACCTTTCTCTCCATAACCAAATACCCTTTTCGGTTCTTCATCACCGTTTGCACCCTAAGAAGGAACCAGATCAAGCTAACAATCATGTGAAACTCTAATGTTGCCTCTCCATCTGGATTCTCTGCTGGCATGTCTATTGCATCAGGTATGTTATTCATGTTTTCCATTATGTTTAAACAAGACTAATCAACATGTGGTATCAGAGCACATGTTGATAAATCAGTTATGTTTTCGTATCCATTATTCTTGGATTGAAATCTGGAAAATAGAATTTTGAAAACCTAATAAAATTCACAGCCTGTTTTGAGTCCTATAATATTCCAAAGTCACTGTTTCGCAAATTCAGAAAACAAAATGGTTGATCATGTGTCACGAAAACAGAACGTGTAAAACTTATGTTTGAAATCTGTATAAAACTGTAAAATTTAGATTTCGGGTTCCAGAATTTGGTTTTAATTTTTTAGGGATCATCATGTGTTCTTAGAAAAACTCGGAAATCCCCTTATGTTTTGGAATGTAATTTGGATTATTGGGTGTTTTTTCTGTTTTCGATCTAATTTTATCTTCTAAAGATTTTCGAACATTGTTAAAAGATAACCAGATGATATTTTTGAAATATTTCGATAAATTTAGATCAGCACTAAAACAGGAAACTCTATCTCACAATCCCTAAAAATTTAAATTTTCAATCTTATCTCCACAAACAACCGTTGATAAGCAGATTTCGAGACTTGGAGAATAAGTGTTCGAGATTAGATGGTTTCGACTAAGATTACGACTGAGATTCCTACTCGTAATCTCACTAAAATTCGAGGACATCTAAGATTTCGAATCACAATCAAGTTGTTGCGACTGAGAAAGACTGTTGCTTGATTTCGACTGGGGTTTATTACTCGAAACCTCATAATGAACTCGAAATCTCATTAAGGCATTAATGTTCATCACTCGAAACCTCGAGATTTCGAGTGAGGTTGCGACTGGCATTAGTAACTCGAAATCACTGTAGATGTAGAAACCCCACTTAGAAGTCGACATCTCATGAGATCTCGACATCATTAAGGGACTCGAAATCTCATTAGGATTTCGAGATTAAAAGGCTACTAGAAATCATAAAGGAACTCATAACGAAGTCGAAATCTTACTCGAGATCTCAAATGAACTCGAGATTTCATAACCTAATCAAGATCTCACTCGAAATCTCATTACTTTATCAACTTTTATTAATTATTGGTTTTTGCAAATTCTTTAGTTGATCAGAATCAGAAAATTTCAGCAAAACCAAAATAGCTTAACTTGAATGAGCTTCTGATGTATCACTTATGGCCAAAGCTGATTTGATACATCTATTTATTGTTCAAATATTATAAAAGCTATGTTAAGTATGCATTACAAACGTGAAGGTCTTATTTCTGGCCAAAGCTGATTTAATTCATTTATGTCTAGCATACTTAACAAGTGCATAACTAAAGTGATTGTCTCATTTCTGGCCAAAGCTGATTTGTCACAATTACTTTGCACATATGTTTAAATGATTACACTTCTGGCCAAAGCTGATTTGTCTTCGTTTAAGTATAATTTTAACTAAGTCTATTATTTTGATGTTAGTAATAGACATATCACAACTTCTTCATATAATGATCCTCGCATTAGTGATCCTTCATTAATCTTATGATCATTTTTTCTGCCTTATTTTTAGTACCGATAACATTACTCACTGTAATTTTCTTCTATAAATCTATATCTCATCCACTCTAATTCCTAAACCTAATATGTTTTGCTTTACTTAAAGTTTCTATAAGATTAGCTCTTAAATTAAATCCTTGATTATCCCTTAAGACACGATAATCCTACCGCTCTCTTCTGATAAAAGTACTATAGAAGAAAATTAGAGCATGATGAATAGGATAAATCGAACATGATGTCTCTTATGATAATCAAGAACTCTCTAACATAAATGCTATCACTAAACTTATTCCAGATTAAGTTTTTCCTAAGACTAATCTCTTATATATGGAATAATCAGAAGAACTCCTAAGATGTATGTTTTCATTTCAAATTCTAAATTATATGGTTAAGTGGCACTCATGAATACATCATAATGTATAATACCATGACCTATAAAATTAAGGGCTTACACATGGAAATAAGTACATTTTTCCACTACATTACATACTAAAATTTTCACTTGTACAATTTGATGCCTTAAGAATAAACTATAACACTCAAAAGTACCAAAGGAAAATGAGTGTGTTGATAAGCAACATATGTACAAAGAAATAAATGTTTGAAACTGGAAAATAAGATGTTATTCACCTATATAACCGCTGAAACCATAAAAGAGGATAGTTCTAAGGTCCATAGACAAAATACAAGTACTAATTTCAACTCTAAGGTTCTTAAAGGGAGAATCTCATTGCATAATTATGCCATTTGACTAGGCATAAGCGACGAGCCTATCCATGATTCAAAAGAACAATTGGATAAATTAATTAGGTAGTCACCAACTAATGATATTTAAGTCTGCTAATTTTAATATTCCAATTAACACATGATTAGTTGACTCTAGTTCTATATGTTTTCTTACCAGAATTTAACAAATAACTAATATGAGAGTTAGTGACAAAATTAAATATTAAGGCATAAGAACCATAGTAAGCAGTCTCTAACAAAGCTTTTTGACACCTTACATATTCTGAAGATTAATCAGAATACAGTATCAATACTTAGGCTATGTTATGAAGGTTGTGAGGTTTGCATAACCAACATGAAGTCACACTTACATAAAATTCTCATATTATTTGTTCTCAATATCTGGATAGAACCATTAATAAGATGAAACTAGATGATAACTTAGACTTTCACAACTTTTGTTATCATGTAAATGAGAATTTAACAAAAGGAAAATGAGACCTATGAATTTCATCCATTATAACTGAAACTCATGAGAAATCATGACATGGTTAATGAGGATGATTTTTCATCTAATCTCATTCTAAGTGATTTTAAGTCATGATGTTAAAGGCCATAAATTATTACTTGGCTTAAGGAATAAGTATGGATCCACCATAAGTTATTCATTGACAGTCGTGGAACTTAATCCAAATGGAATATTCAGACATAATTCATTTATCAATTAAAGACTATTAACTTGTATCTAAATTTGTCTTATATGGCCCACAGTCTTAGAAGAAATCTATTCATATATATACTATAAGATTTCTATTAAATACGTCCCTAAGTTTCTTATGACATCTGGATATTAAGGAAATCAAATAAAGTCTGACATATCTATGATAGGTTCACACGTCACGTACCTCATTGAAATTTCTCTTGTAGCATTTTGAGATATCAAAGATCAGTGGGAGCATTAGGTGTCTTAATAATAACTTGCAATAGTTGCAAGAGATGAGAGGGTGAAAACTTCATATTACTTCAATTTACACCTCTTGTACAAGACACTGCTCCATCTCGACACTGTTCCATCAAAACTTGTCTCCTTAAAATCTAATGCTACTCTTACAAAAGTTTTATTGTTACTTAATTGTGGGAACACTTAGATTTCTTACCTAAACTAACATAGTCCTCAACAAGAGAAATCACAACGACTAACGTCATTAACTTGTTTCTCTATTAGAATTTATTGGTCGTTAAATATTGACCCTAAGCATGTCGAGTTCCTTAAGACTTCTAAGGTCAGTGGGAGCGGTAAAAGTCTTTCTCATGACTTGCAAGGAATACAAGAGGTGGGGGAAGAGTGTCATTAAATTTCACTCTGAATTTAACTCCAATTACACCTCTTGTACACCATACTGCACCAACTCTTACAAACATAGAATTCTGAAAATGATAGCAACCTAACCAAAAGCTAATCCATAAAACTAAAACTTCTAATAAACTCAATAATCAACTCAGGAGGTCATCTAGGTTTAGAAACCTACTAACTTTGATGATTACATAACCTCCCTAATTGAAGTTGAAATGGATTTTGGAAAAGTTTACTGATCCAACCTCTTCTAATTAAGCCATTACTGTCAATCAATCTTCTAAATGTAATAAAACTGTTTTCTAGTAAAAGTGATTTTAGGTGTTCGTATAACATTTGGGATTTGGTTGAATTACCTAATAGTGTTCATAACTAAACCAAATCCTAATATAAACGTTAAGACACGAAGAAGCATGATTGATTGTCAAAGGTTATACTCAGGAAGAGATAAATTATCAAAGAATCTTTCTTACCTATCTTACAAAAGATTTCTTTGAGGATCATCACTATTCCAGTAGCTTATAACAATTTAAAGCTACATTAGATGAACATTAAAAATAATTTTCCCTAACAATTGGCTGACATATTTACAGGTTCATAAAACAACCTGAAAGTACCAAACTGAAGGTTAAAGAACACTTTATTTGTAAGCCAATAAAATCCATGTATGGGTTAATGCAAACATCATAATGTGATGAAATCTTAATGCAATTATTTTCATCAAGAATCAAGTGGATGGATGTACCTACCTCAAGATGAGTGGGAGCAACTAAAATAAACTTATCTATATAGATGATATTCTTTTGACAAGTATATGTTACATAAGTCAAAGCATTGTTAATACAAACTTTGATATAATAGATCTTAGAGATATCTCTTACGTGATAGATATCATAACATACCGAGATAGAACCAATGGGACATTAGTTCCGTTCCATAAGTTTAACCTTAAATGGGTCCTTACATACGTAACAAACAATACTGCTCTCCTTTAGAGGATAATAAGATAAATGAGATTATTTTCGTACGCTTCATTAATTAGAAGCGTTATGTAAGTTCAAGTCTATACTCGTTTAGATATTACTCACATTGCAACACACTAGATTTGTTTAGATTAATGTGAAGCATCTAATAGAGTATTACAATATATTTAAAAGAAACGAGAGGCTATGATTTAAAGAAGAAGTGAGAACTCAAACCGGTTGATTACTCTAACTTTATTCAAAGATGACAAAAATGCAATTTCGGGTATATCCTTATGTCAGCAGACAAAACCTATCTCGTGGAATAGTCATAATAAACCGATAACAACAACCTAAGTTATAACGACATAATATATTATTGATCACAAAGCAATAGTCACTAAATGTTGTTTGAAATTTATCAGTGGACTCATAAGTTTATTAACTACATATAATTAATATATTGAAGACTTATTGTGATAAAGTCAACTACCATGCCTCCTTGAACAATAATAGTTTGAGAGGTACTGCGTTAAATTTCGATACGAAATTAATTATTCGCTTATGAACGAATTGAGGAAACCAAATCTTTGTATCGAATACATTCACAATATGTTTAAGGATCCTATAACTGAAGGGCTATTACCCGTAAATATTACTAAGAGAACTCATAAAAGAGACGGTTCTAATTGATGGCCGTGCGCAACTGCATATCGTACTATGAATGATTAACTATTAATTTTCATCATCAGTTTAATTTTGTATGTGTCTAACATATGTTCAGCCGGTATAATGACATATAGACAAATATAATTACAAATTAAACAAAGGGCTTATGCGTATTTTGATCATAACGATTAGGTTTAAAATTGAGGCTGTAGTATGATTAATGGGGGTCCTGAGTCGCATAATGATTCAACGACTGTATTTCTCTGCTACGGTTCTTGGTTTAAAGCTAAAATGAGTGTTAACTCCTGATCAGGCTTATCTAATACTCATGATAAATGATTACTCGGCTAAGCGGGAGAATGTAAGATTAAATATATTATTATCGTAATATTTAATCTAGTAGCCATTATAATCATTTATATTATATAGATCAAAATATATAACAACCAATTAAATAATTAGTTGGTAATTGTTGATGGACCATATTACCCTTCTAACTAATTGGGTTTCCTTTTGGGTGCATATATAGACAATTATAGAGGTTACAAGGTTAGACTTATTGATTAACTCAATAACATCAAATCATCCCTCTCTCCATAACCGAATACCCTTTTCGGTTCTTCATCAGCATCATTAGTTTGCACCCTAAGGAGGAACCGGATCAAGCTAACAATCATGTCAAACTCTATTGCTACGTCTCCATCTGGATTCTCTGCTGGCCTGTCGGTTGCATCAGGTATGTTATTCATGTTTTCCATTATGTTTAAACAGAACCGATCAACAAATATATATGCAATTTAAAACATTCTATTATTTCCTGTTGCATTTGTTTTAGTATTATTTACATATTTGTAACGCCCCGAAAATATTTTATATTAATATTTCATGTTTACTTTGATGATAAATAACATTGACGTAATAACTAAGATGATATTTATAACATAAAGGTTGATTTGTGCAAAAAGATTATTTATAACATAAAGGTTGATTTTTGAAAAAAAACATTATTATTTGCTAATATTAAAATAAAATTTTTTATAAAATAGTAACCAAGTTTTAAAAGTGTTCCAATTAGGTCACTCAAGTTTTTAAAGCGTTCCAGTTAGGCCACTCAAAATTCATTTTTCATTAAAATTAAGGGGTTTTTCATCCATTTCATTGGTAACCGTGGGTATGTGGTTTTTTGTTTATTTTTTTCCCTTTTATTTGATGCTAACGTTGAGTGATGACGTGGATTTTAACTTGTTTTTTTAATTTTTAATGTAATTAAAATGTTCTTAATTTTTATAAATATAATTTCATATCTTAAAATAATCCGACCCCAGCATCTTATGCTCCATTTTTTTCTTGACATATGGAAAAAAGGACATGACTCGATTTGAATTTTAAGTTATTTAATTGGGAAAAAAACGATACAAGTGACCTAATTAGAACACTGTTAAAACTTGGTTACTATTCTGCTACATTTTCCCTAAAATAAATTTAAAACTAATTTTTTATATATAAATATAATTATTAACAAATAATAATGTTTTTGCAAAATCAACCTTTATGTTTGAAAGGGTATGGTCCCAAAAACCTCGCGCATGCATATTGGACCACACCATAACTTCACCACAATAAGCCCTCTTTAAGAGAACCCTGCGTGGCTGCACACCGGTTCTAAAGGAGAACTTGAAAGAAAACAGTCTTCAACATCCGCGCACCAAGATGGAACTAATAAACATCCCCATGCAAGTTCACATGACAGGATAGTTAGGAATAAAACCCTATCAACATCTTCGCGCAAGTAGCGTAGACTTGAACAGAAAGTAAGCTTTCTGTTACAACAGAATTAACATGAGATAAGAAGGGATTACATCTGTAAACTTTCTAGAAGGCCTCATCATGCACAACCATTCGGTTATAACTGAATGGCCATGTGGCATCATTCTGAGTTCCCATCAAGGTCACGATTATGACACCGAATTGGAGAAAGATCCACACTTACCCACTTTCCACGTGGCATCTCCCTAGCCGTTGATCGTGCCCACGATCCGTGTGTATGCACACCACGTTAGTGACTAACGGTGAAGAGAGTAACCGCTTACGGAAAATACTTTCTGTCACTTCCTCCGTCCACAAACTTTCCCGCCCAAATTCGGTTATAAATAAGGACAATTCAGGTATCATTTCTCAAGTTACTCTCACTTCACTTTCACTATTACTTATTCTTCTTCATTAAAACCTATACTTATTCTACGGAGAGAACCCCCATTCTCCCCGTGGTGAGTCTAACGGTTGTTCGTTTTGCAGTTATCATTTGAAGAAGGAGCTTAGCCAAACCCAAAATCAAACGAGAGGACTCACCCTTTTATGCAGAATTAAACCCCTGGTCCGATTGATTCCGGTCATTTGAACCAGTGTTTTTTCATTGGCGCCCGCCGATTCTTCAATTTTCATTCTCATCTTCTCGTTTTGATTCATTTCTCTTCAAGCTCTGTTTTCCATGGCAGAGAATCTGTCAAATCGACCATCAGGTTCTCGACCGGTGAACTTCACTCATGATCCTCATGTCGAGGGGATTGTAGAAGAAGCCTCCGATGATAACGAGGTCCAACACAACGATCCTGTTACCCCAGGAGCATAACCCGAGGTCGCGATAAGTTCAATCTTACCTCTTGGTGAAACCCCCATCTCGTGGTACGTTAGGTCTCAGGGGGCATTAAATGCAGTATACGCACAACTTTGTGCACAGACTGTTCCTCATGCAACTCAATCACGGAGATCTACATCTCATGCAACTCAATCACGAGGTACAATAAGGAAGTCCTAGAAATCGGCGATGTACATGAACATCTCATACCGGCAGCAACTAGGGCTTTTTCCGGAAGCTCAATCGGCGGAACATCCTTTAAATCCTGGTGCCAAGTTTCTGAAAACGGAGTCTGTATGGTCTCTGTTGCAACATCTTCTTTACCCCTGAAGGTCATCTTCATCGGAATCACACCGGCCTTAATATAAAAGAATTTAGGTTTCCAGTCATGAAAATATTTCAGGGGATGCAACAAAATCTTCTTTGCCGAAGCACGTTGGATAAAGGAGTAAATGCCCTATGAACAATGCATTTGGTGAAACACTCGGAAGCGGTTAACCGTCGGCTCGATATGCATTGACCGACAAACGAATTCGAAATGGCGGACCCGAACCATCCCGATAGGATGCATTTGAGAAATATGAAATTTATAGTACTAAAGGATTTCAAGGAAGAACTTCGTTACAGGCAATCGAAAGTTGCCTGCAGCAAAATAATCCCAAAAAAGGGTAATGTATCCGGCCGGAGCGTCTGCCGCCGTCTGACCCTCATCAGGATATCGAGTATCCCAACTATCAGGAAACTTAAAATTTCGAACCATGTTGTCAAATGTTTCCTTAGGCCACTTTAATGGTGGAAGACCGACATACATCTCTTCAAAAGAGTCTTCATGGAGTTCTCCGGTAGACATAAAGGGGAAAATTGCAGATTTCTTCAAGAAAGTAACGGGGAAGACGAAGAAGAATCAAGAGCAAACAATAAGCAAATGAGGCACCAAAAAGGAAGTTATATACCCACCGCCATCAATAACCTAGGAAACCGTAATACCACCTTTTTTCGGAAAAAAACACGGTTATCTAAGCGTCAGGTGCGAGTGGGAAAAACCAAAACGAGAGTTCACGCGAGCGTGTGAACCACGATTGACGACGTGCAACTGACAAGTGACAACCTGTCACCCAAAATTGTCATACGTCAACAATCATCACTGTACCTTTCGCCTGCCAAGGGTCAAATCCTTCAAAATTTGAAATCATGAGCAATTCAACTCAAAAAGTATCTTCCTCAAGAAGATTCTCCACATTTTGCGTCAAAACTTTACAAAACACAAATCACACCTCTCATATAGTCCAGTACTCCACTTATTTGTATAAGAGCAACACTGGACTGGGGGGACTTGAAGGGGTATGGTCCCAAAAACCTTGCGCAGGCACATTGGACCACACCACAACTTCACCATAATAAGCCATCTTTAAGAGAACCCTGCGCGGCTGCACACCGGTTCTAAAGGAGAACTTGAAAGAAAACAGTCTTAAACATCCGCGCGCCAAGATGGAAATAATAAACATCCCCGCGCAAGTTCACATGACAGGATAGTTAGGAATAAAACCCTAACAACATCTCCGCGTTAGTAGCCCAAACTTGAACAGAAAGTAACCTTTCTGTTACAACAGAACTAACATGAGATAAGAAGGGATTACAGCTGTAAACTTTCTAGAAGGCCCCATCATGCATAGCCATTCAGTTAAAAGTGAATGGACACGTGGCATCATCCTGAGTTCCTATCAAGGTCACGATGATGACACCGAATTGGAGAAAGATCCACACTTACCCACTTTCCACGTGGCATCTCCCTAGCCGTTGATCGTGCCCACGATCCATGTGTATACACACCATGTTAGTGACTAACGGTGAAGAGAGTAACCTCTTACGGATAATACTTTCCGTCACTTCCTCTGTCAATAAACTTTCTCGCCCAAATTCGGTTATAAATAAGGACAATTCAGGTATCATTTCTCAAGTTACTCTCACTTCACTTTCACTATTACTTCTTCTTCTTCATTAAAACCTGTACTTATTCTCACGCCGGAGGGTGGTCACAGAGAGAACCCCCATTCTCCCCGTGGTGAGTCTAACAGTTGTTCGTTTTGCAGTTATCATTTGAAGAAGGAGCTTAGCCAAACCCCAAATCAAACGAGAGTACTTACTCTTTTATGCAGAACTAAACCCCTGGTCTGACTGATTCCGGTCATTCGAACCAGTGTTTCTTCAATGTTATAAATAATCTTTTTGCACAAATCAACCTTTATGTAATCAAAGACCATATTACCCTCACATGCAAAACATGTATGGTAACTTAACTGAGTTTTTGGACAACATGAGTTTTAAAGGTTATAGAACGTTAAAAAACATGAACATAAAGGTTGGGTTTTGCCGATTTCATAGTGAAAGGTATGAAGTGAAGTTTAGGTATAACATTAAGGTTGATTTATACAATTTAGTCTAAATTTTAAACATAGTAATTATGCTTTTTATATTATGCTCATTTTTCATCGGCTTTAGGGATGAACTTATGAAAATATATATTTTTTTTTTAATTTTTTAACTGGTAAACTAATCTAGTATGAAATACTACAAAAGTTACACTTTGAAAAATTTAAACTTTTCCCTTTTCAACAGAGAGAAAACACTTTACCACCATACCATCTGTATTAGTTCCACTCATCCTTGGTTTTTACAGGCTCACACAAAATTGGACCGGGAACAGACATTTGAGAATTATTAAGACCATAGACGAACTAACAACTATATTGGTTCTAATGGGTTAGACTATTATACGTACCAAGCTACAAAAATATGTTCTTGAAGACCATAGATGAAGAAACACCGGTTCAAATCTGTAGGGGATAGAACTATAATGGTATCTTGACTTAGGGGGGTATCTTCGGTTACGAGAAGGAGAATGGGAGTTCTTCTCTTAACCAGGCTCCTGCTTGAGAATAAGTATTGTTCTTTCTAGAGAGAAATGAAACAAGTGCTTCTTTAAAGTGAGAGAGTAGGAAATTAGATGCCCAAACCTTTGGTGAAGGCGGTACTTATAGACAGACGGTTAGAGAAGGAGGGGGGCTGATTGGGCCCGATGTCGTTGTCAACAAATATCCATTTGGTCCCCTCTGTCATGGCAGATAATGCACGTAGATGTGGGAGTACGATTATACGCCATGATTGGCTACACGTCACTAGGGTTGTCCAATTGCTCGACGATCGCTCGAAAAATACCTGAAAAATGCTCGTTTGATTCCCGCTCAGTTTGTAAATGAGCCACTCAGCTCAGTTGTCACAACCCGATATTTCCACATATTATCGGTGGGCCCGACGGGGAGTATCGTGACGTAGTTGATATCATCATAGTCAAATATACACAGTTTATAGCACAGCGGAAGTCTTGGTAGAAATTACTATTACAAACCGAAATGTAATGTACGAATAAAATAATATACAGACGGTTGTAAGATAGGATCCACAGGCGGATCTAAAATATAATACGAAAACTTGTTCAACAGACTTAAGGCATACGAACTTGCAAGATTCACTATTTACGCCCATAAGCTCCCAGCCAATTAGTAGTCCCTGCCACATAGCCTTTCTGAAAATACGTCAGTTTACACTGGTAAATACAATTAACTGACTCTTTTTGAAATAATTTATGAAAATTGATTTAAATGCACAAGGCACAAATATTCTTTTATAACTTGGGACAATTATATAATGAAAATCTTGTATCAGATTTACAAGTTTGTCAAACATTTAGGGCCCGGGATAGAAGCAGGGACAAGATTAATCGACACACCACTAATATAATCCCACGACGAGTTATCCTCAACAAGTGGGTATATCTTTTTACATACGCAACTGTCAGGTGTATGCCTAAACCCCGTGCTTAAGTCGTGGCCATTTACAAATGAAATGAGCCGAGGATATCCAGGACACGGTCGTTATCCCCCAATGTTTATTGTTAACAAGCAACACTGATTAAAACGGGATTATGTCATATAACCATATTCGATTAAATGATTTTTACACCCGACCAAGCGGTAATATTTTACCGTATCCCAAGCCCGTATAAGGGAAAATAAGTTAAAAATATTTACCAGAGCTTAAAATGCAAGTTTTATATACTCAGCCGTATAATCTACTCAAACAAGTGGAAGTAGCTTTTACCGGGGCTCCTAATCTGGAACGAAGGTTTTATTAACCTATTAGATTACTAGCGGGTCTTATTCAAGTTACAAACTTAGACCGGTTAGTTTAAAGAAAGGTTTACGACACGAAACGCTAGATTAAGCGATGATCGGATTGGAATGTGACTTAGACCCAACAAGTATGGAGACTAGTATAAAATGGGTAAACTAAATACATTCTGGATTTTGAAGTTAAAATGATAAGATTTGACCCATTTCGGCTAATTTATGCAAACTAGTTACATGAATCGTACCGAACGCGTATATGCATAACGGGTAACCGAATGAGTCATGTACAAGTTCCATAAGTTATTATGATTTAAATATGTTATGATATCAGTAGGATATCAACAATTATGCCCAAAAAAATTTAAATCCAAATTAAGTCACGTAAGGGCATTTTGGTCATTTTAGGATTTATAAAAGAGGTTTTAAAGTAAACCGATGTTCTGGTCTAAAACATTCTGTAAAAATATTATTTTATGATGTTATAACAGTAGAATAGCATACATATGTGTGGTTTACCATTTATGGCCAAACTATGCACTGTAAGGGCATTTTGGTCATTTCACGTATGTTTTTAAGGACGAAATTGGAAATTTGAGTTCTGACTTATACTTACTGAAAAAGTATTAAAATTTATTTATAAATTCAGTAGGTAACAAGTCTTAGGTGTTAACTATGGTTTTAAACTATACTATGCTCCTAATTAGCGTAAAAATCGATAATTGACAATATTTGCAATGTTTAGGTGATTCTGAGATTTTGGCCAGCCTTGAATGGTTAAAATATTTTATTTTACATATTAAATCAATAGGAAAAGGTTTGGCATGTTAATCATATGTAAGTCACATTTTATTAGCAAAAGGACATAATCGTCAATTATAGAATTTATACAAGAACTCTATGTTAAGGTCAGTATATAATCTGAACCAATATTCCAAAAATTACTATAAATGATATCTTAACAGTAGGTAATGATTTTTGTGTCAAAAATTATGTTTAAACATGATTTATGCATAAAAGCGTAATTTAATTTTATAAAAGTTATTTTTTACGATATCTTGAATAACATTAATTTGAGACCCGAAAATAATGTCAAAATAGTTTAGACACGTATGTATATCAGTAACTAAGTTATTCGTATGCATACATATTCAAAAATCTTGTTTTTAGACCATAAGGGCATAACGGTCAAAGTTAAGCATAATAACGGAAACAAGTAAATAAACTCAGATTACTAAGTGACCATATAATATAACCTCAGAGGGTTATACTACTATATAATATGGTCACAAAGGAACCTTAATGCATAAAGAAACTAAATTAATTCGGGTCAGAACTAAAAGTCAACGCAAAAGTCAACTTTTGCGACTTTCGGTTGCGAACCGAGCCTAAACTCAGAATTGTCAGGTTGAACATGCCTAGACATGTTCTAATAATATTTACCAAGTTATTAAAGTGATAAAACATATTTTATAGTTTCTACATTATCATATATGAATTTATTTAAAAACTGATCTGTTTGACTTTTTGTGTTAATTACTTTGACCCGACAATTAACTAAGTTAACGTGATAATTAGGAGGTGCCCTTTTGAGGGATTAACACCTACTTAATTACCAACGCATAGCCACATTCGTTTAGAACCATGGCTGGACCGATAAAGTTTAAACTAAAAGTCAAAGCATAAATACGATAACTTTGACTTTCGGTCCTTATATGTATAAAAATTGAACTACAGAGGTTAAGAACACTTACACAAGGTCATAGCACGAAGTTTGAACTGAGAAGGGCTTCCTTCTTGACCAGGAATCCCAAAGAATGAAGCTAGAGAGAAAGACTTGAGAATTTCTTGAATGTGCAAGTTCTAAAAGCTCAAAGTGAGCTCTATTTATAGGGAAATCAATCTCACAAGATCAAGGCAGGTGTAATATGTTGTTTTAGGATGCTTCCAAGTGTCCAAGAGGTATAATAAAACAATTTGCATGCGGCTGTTTTCGATTACAAGTTGCAGAGAATCTTGTGAAGATTGCAGGTATTGCATGCTGGCAGCTGCCAGTTTCAGCTGGAAAACGTCCTCCGTCGCGCCACGCGCCAGGGAGAGGAGGTTCTGGCAACCAGTTTCAAAACTTGTTTGTTTTATTACAAGTTCAGTCCCTGTACTTTCAAAACTCGAATATCTTTCATTTTCAGTATTAGGGGCCCATATATTCAGGTTTTAAATGTTCTTGGGAATAAAATAAAATATCGTTAAGTTCCGGATTCGTTAAAACGGTCTCCCGGGAGTAGAATTAACATATTGACACTTTCAACCCTTCTTCTTGGAATTTTGTAAGTTTAACTATATACTGGTACCGAAACTTACGAAATCATCATCCGATATTCGTGAGAGTATAAACAAATATTATAAAGCACCGGGATCGTTAAAAGGTCATTCAGAGGTAAGAATTAACATGTTGACACTTTTAACCCCTGTGTTTTGTAAACTTTTGATTTTAATTACAAACGGCTTCTAGCGTCCGACAATTTACTTGTTAAAGAATACGAACATCGTGTGAGGTCAATCAGAGGCACAAGTTTGGCATGTTAACACTTTTAGTCCTCCTACATACATCTTTTTGCTGTTTGTCAACTTTAGTCCCTCAAAGTCAACTTATTACATGTTTAGGGTTTATGACACGTGTCATCACTATATGCGACATGATTTTGCGAGGTGTTACATCCTTACTCCCCTTAAAAGAAATCTCGACCTCGAGATTTACTGAAACAAATGAGGGTGTTTCTGTCGCATCGTGGATTCAACTTCCCACATATATTCTTGGCCTCTACGGGCATCCCATTTCACTTTTATGATTGGCACATGTTTCCTCCTAAGCTTTTTAACCTGTCGATCCTCGATTGATAAAGGTCTTTCGAACACTTCAAGCTTTCGTCAATCTGCATGTCTTTATGGGACATTGCCAGCGATTCATCAGCTATACATTTCTTTAAATTGCAGATGTGGAACACATTGTGAATTCCGCTAAGCTCTTCAGGTAAATTCAGCTTATAGGCGACGCTCCCGACACATTCGATGATCTCGAATGGTCCAATATATCTTGGGCTCAGCTTGCCCTTTTTGCCAAATCTCATCACTCCTTTCCAGGGTGACACCTTAAGTAATACTTTATCACCTACCTCGAATTTTAGAGGTTTGCGCCTCTTATCTGCGTAGCTCTTCTGCCTATCCCTGGCAGTTTTTAGACCATCACGGATCTGAACAATCTTGTCCGTCGTCTCAAGGACTATCTCTGGTCCTGATAGTTGTGTTTCCCCAACTTCCGCCCAACAAACATGCGTTCTGCATTTTCTTCCATATAATGCCTCGAAAGGCGCAACTTGGATGCTCGAATGATAACTGTTGTTGTATGAAAATTCAATCAAGGGAAGATGATCATCCCAACTTCCACCTAAGTCAATAACATAAGCCCAGAGCATGTCTTCCAGTGTTTGAATCGTACACTCACTTTGTCCATCCGTCTGAGGATGATAAGTAGTACTGAAATTCAAACGAATGCCTAGAGATTGTTGGAAACTTTTCAAAAAATGAGAAATGTTCTACTATCCCTATCAGATATACTAGATACTGGCACTCCGTGGAGAGATACAATCTCGTCCATATACAGCTGGGCTAGTTTATCAGAGCTATGCGTCTCCTTAATGGGTATGAAATGAGCTCACTTTGTCAGTCTGTTAACTATAACCCATATTGTATCGTTTCCGTATCTTGTCTTTGGTAACTTGGTAATGAAATCCATAGTTACCATTTCCCACTTCCAAGTAGGGAGTTCTGGTTGTTGCAGCATGTAACACCCCGTGTTTCGAAAGTCAAAGTCAAGATTGAAGTCAAAGGAAGAAAAGATTGCTAATTGCGATCTGTCACTCCTTGCTTAACTACTGTTTTGGCTTCTTTGACTTGTAGATAATCTATTCATTTTATCCCATTAGTTATATTATGTGGAGTACTTGTTAATAATCGAGGTTTAATCGCTATTTATTGCATGTTTATCGATTTATCGCTTATCACCATCGCAATCGCAACTCGAATTACGCGTTCTGGATATTGTTTTACGAGTGTGTGTTATTTATGTGTTACCTGTGCATGTTATGTTTATGTTGAGGTGTTAACCGCAATCGCAAGCTATCGCATCGCAATCGAATCGAAAACACTAAATGCAAGTTAATTATAGTGATTGTATGTTAGATATAGTAGTTATGTTATTTGTGTAACTAATGGGTAATACTACCGCATCGCTCGCTCGAATCGCATCGTCATGCTCAACACGCGAATCGAAATGACAAAACTCATCGCGCCGGACTCAAGGATCGAGTGGCCAACCGATCGAGTGGCCATCTGATCGGATTGCCATCTGATCGGGTTGTCATCCGATCGAGTTGTCACCCGATCGGGCTGCCACCCGATCGACCAGCCTTTCTCCTCACTTTCCTTTTTAGGAAACCCTATAAATACCCCCACTTGTCACATCACTTGATGTGACAGCTCCTCACTCGACCCAGTCGCACTTCAGCCTCATTTCTCTTGATTTCTCTCGATTCTTGTAAGTTTCCAACCTAAATCTTGTACTTTTATGATCTATACACACTTCTTCATCATTCTATCTTTCGAATCTTAACTTTTAACCGTGAAATCAATGGATTTGAGGTGTTCTAGGGTGATGTCATCATGGAGTTCTTATGAACTTCATGTTTTGGCTTCAATCCACCAAGAACAACTTAGATCTGGACGATTTCCACATGAATAAACAAAGATCTTGCATAGATCTGAACATATTCAGTGTAGAAAGGATTGAAAGAAGGATTTCCAACTTTCTTTCAACTCTTTTACACTCAATGCACTCAAAACCCGATAGAATCAGAGCTTGTTTTGATCTTCTACTCATTCTTAGTGATGTATTAGTTCCAGATCTGAATTCTTTCTAAGAGACTACTGATTTCGGGTTTGAACACGAACAACATTCTCGAACCGTGAACCGGTCGGACTAGGGTGGTTCCGGTTCGGTCGGGTCACTTGGGTCGGGATAGGGTTCCTGTTTTTTAAACAAGTTATCAAAATGTCTCGTTCAAACACTGCAAAAACTTCAAATAGAATCAGGTGATAAGACGATCAGATCGTCGGGACGGATTACCGTCCGATCAGATTGCCATCCGATCGACCGGCCATCCGATCGGGTTGCACTTGGTTCCACACTTAAACTTTTATTCAAACTATTCAAGGATCTGAACGTTGAACGGATTACCGCCCGGTCGGATTGCCATCCGATCGAGTGACCGTCCGATCAAGTGACCGTACGATCGTGTGACGTTGGGACTTTGATACTTGATCAAATTTCAAAATGTTCAATTCATACGGATTGCCAGCCGATCGGATAGTCATCCGATCGAGTGACCGTCCTGCTGTGAACTTGTTCTCAAACTGAGAAGCCTCGCCAATCGGATTGCTGTCCAGTCGACCGACCGTTCGATCGACCGACCTGAAGGGTAGTGATACTTCTCTATTTTCTAAATGCTACAACGAAAACTTCAAAGTACAAACCATCATACACAAACACATCCTCACCAAACGAGGTGCCAATCCAATCGAATGGCCATCCGATCGGATTACCATCCGATCCTTGGTACACATACATCATTTTACGCGCCGCTCATCATTTGTGCTATCGTTAACTGATCAGGCTACTTTCTCTCAGCGCTCCCTTCAATCCAAGGCAATGTTTATTAAGTTAAACGCTATCTGTGAGTATACTCGAACCCTTTTTGCTTTACGCAGTTTTGGGTGTTACATACGTTACTTATTCTAAATCACATCAAACACACTACGTAATACTTTAACGCTAACCGCTACTGCATGTTATACATGACTCGATGAATGCTTGTTTGTTATGTTTACACATAGATTATTGTGTACCAGCCTTAGCAATGATAGTACTATAGTTTGGACTCAGCACCTGTTCACTCAGTGGTTGTTAAGGACTATTAATCACATTATTCACAGTGGTGAATATGTGTTACGAAATGCCTTACGCAGTTAACCCACAGTCATTGGTATTGATAGGATCATGTCAATAACTTACATGCTTCACATCACACGTTGTACGTGCTGGTTATGCGTAAACGATTTTGAACTCTATTATGCTATTATCAAACTTGTATGCTCACCTTTACACTATGTGTATTGACTTTTACTTTAACGTATATGGCAGGTGCTTAAGATGCTAGGATGCCTTGTTTGCTGTGTGATGAAATCGAGGCTAGGAAATAGTCTAGAAACAAACAAACAAACTAATTATCTATTTTGAAATCTGAGTTGTCGGATCAGTATTTGTTTGTGAGATAATTATTTGTAATAACTATTTTATTTGGATATGTTATGGTATGGGACATGACGTTTTTAAGTATCTGGTAATTAATAGTTGTTATGGATACTCATGGACAATCTGTTTCGCTCAGTGCCGCGCCTCGATGTTTTCGCCATCGGTTGGGGTGTGACAGATTGGTATCAGAGCCATAACTATAGGGAATTAGGCAAGACTCGACCTAGTCCTGGTCGATGTCTTAGAAACGACCTAGTCTATAGTTAAGTACCAACAGACTGACTTGTGCATGCCCTATAGGGGTTTTGTAAGAGTTTACTTGCTATATCTCGCTATTGTCGCTTACGCTACACTATCACTACACTCTAATTTTCGAAAATGAACGAGTGATTAGGTCGAGATTAGGTGTGACAACCGTAAACTCTCGACCAAATCACTTGTTCAACCGGCATTTATACCTATAAACATGAAGATCTGCATTAAATCGGGAGTGAAATCCGTACTTTAACGCACATTTTCCCTCTATTTACATCAAAACAGGAATAAAGTCGCTAAGTTAGGGGTGAAACCCGAACCTTGACGACTCGTTCCGATTTTATTTTAATTTTTCAAAACTCTCACCAAAGCCTCGACGGACTCCAACGGCTTGAAGTCACCATGTAACTGGAAGGATGCGTGCCAATCGCCTAAATTTCGAGGCAAGAGCACAGTCCCAAAAGTTAAAGTGTGTACCAAAAGTCCTTGTGAATAGTCGAACCACTTTGGGTAGTCAACGTCTATCTGCCGCAGGCAATTCATTCTCGATTTTCTATGTGTTTCGATTCTGAGCCCGCAACTGCTGACTCTGATATTTTTCAATTTTATATGGATGTTATGTGTTTTATGTGATTATGTGTTTCGATTTTGGTGATTTACTCATTTTCGCTATTCATTTTGATCAACACGCACAACTCGCACTGCACATCTACCTCAACACGCAAGCGAATCACTGGTCATTATTCGACATCGCTGCTCGATACTCGCAATCGCCATATTTAACCGCCATACGCGCTGTGAAGGATAAGGAATACATGCAACATATAGTTAGGTTTCTGTATTCTGACTGGCTCATGTGCTTCTGTGCCTTACGTGCCTATGTGTTTCTGTGCTCTACATGATTGTGTGCTTATGTGTTTATGTGCCTATGTGATTCGGTGTTATGTAGATACGTGTTCCTGAGCTTTATGGTGAATCGCTAGACTATACTAGGAATGATCGAATAGTGTTTTGAGTCCTATGATGATGTCTGTTGCAGACAATGTCGTCATCTGGATCCCGTCACTCGCGCGTTGCTCGCCGAAACCAGAACGACAAGCGCCTTGCTGCTCTCGTCGCTAAACAAATGGCGAAGGTTGTTCCTTAGATCGTTAGTGAACTATACGAAAATGTGAGCAAATCTTCCGAAGAGTCCAAGACTATAACACCCCGTGTTTCGAAAGTCAAAGTCAAAGTCAAGATTGAAGTCAAAGGAAGAAAAGATTGCTAATTGCGATATGTCACTTCTTGCTTAACTACTGTTTTGGCTTCTTTGACTTGTAGATAATCTATTTATTTTATCGCATTAGTTGTATTTGTGGAGTACTTGTTAATAATCGAGGTTTAATCGCTATTTATTACATGTTTATCGATTTATCGCTTATCACCATCACAATCGCAACTCGAATTACGCGTTGTGGATATTGTTTTACGTATGTGTGTTATTTATGTGTTACCCGTGGATGTTATGTTTATGTTGAGGTGTTAACCGCAATCGCAATCTATCACATCGCAATCGAATCGAAAACGCTAAACGCAAGTTAATTATAGTGATTGTATGTTAGATATAGTAGTTATGTTATTTGTGTAACTAATGGGTAATACTACCGCATCGCTCGCTCGAATCGCATCGTAACGCTCAACACAGGAATCAAAACGACAAAACTCATCGCGCCATAGTCAAGGATCGAGTGGCCAACCGATCGAGTGGCCATCCGATTGGATTGCCATCCGATCGGGTTGCCATCCGATCGAGTTGTCACCCGTTCGGGCTGCCACCCGATCGAGTTGCCACCCGATCGACCAGCCTTTCTCCTCACTTTCCTTTTTAGGAAACCCTATAAATACCCCCACTTGTCACATCACTTGATTTGACTGCTCCTCACTCGACCCGGCCACACTTCAGCCTCATTTCTCTCGATTTCTCTCGATTCTTGTAAGTTTCCAACCTAAATCTTGTACTTTTATGATCTACACACACTTGTTCATCATTCTATCTTTCGAATCTTAACTTTTAACCATGAAATCAATGGATTTGAGGTGTTCTAGGGTGATGTCATCATGGAGTTCTTATGTACTTCATGTTTTGGCTTCAATCCACCAAGAACAACTTAGATCTGGACGATTTCCACATGAATAAACAAAGATCTTGCATAGATCTGAACATATTCAGTGTAGAAAGGATTGAAAGAAGGATTTCCAACTTTCTTTCAACTCTTTTACACTCAATGCACTCAAAACCCGATAGAATCGGAGCTTGTTCTGATCTTCTACTCATTCTTAGTGATGTATTAGTTCCAGATATGAATTCTATCTAAGAGACTACTGATTTCGGGTTTGAACATGAACAACCATCTCAAACCGTGAACCGGTCAGACTAGGGTGGTTTCTGTTCGGTCGGGTCACTTGGGTCGGGATAGGGTTCCTGTTGTTTAAACAAGTTATCAAAATGTCCCGTTCAAACACTGCAAAACTTCAAATCGAATCAGGTGACAAGACGATCATATCATCGGGTTGCACTTGGTTCCACATTTAAACTTTTATTCAAACTATTCAAGGATCTGAACGTTGAACGGATTACCGCCCGGTTGGATTGCCATCTGATCGAGTGACCATCCGATCGTGTGATGTTTGGGACTTTGATACTTGATCAAATTTCAACATGTTCAATACATACGGATTGCCACTCGATCGGATAGTCATCCGATCGAGTGACCGTCCTGCTATGAACTTATTCTCAAACTGAGAAGCCTCGCCAATTGGATTGCTGTCCGATCGAACGCCCGTTCAATCAACCGACCTGAAGGGTAGAGATACTTCTCTATTTTCTAAATTCTACATTGAAAGCTTCAAAGTATAAACCATCATACACAAACACAAACACATCCTCACCAAACGAAGTCCCAATCCAATCGAATGGCCATCTGATCGGATGACCATCCGAACGGATTGCCATCCAATCCTTGGTACACTTGCATCATTTTACGTGCCGCTCATCATTTGTGCTATCGTTAACTGATCTGGCTACTTTCTCTCAGCGCTCCCTTCAATCCAAGGCAGTGTTTATTAAGTTAAACGCTATCTGTGAGTATACTCGAACCCTTTTTTCTTTACGCACTTTTGGGTGTTACATACGTTACTTATTCTAAATCATATCAAACACACTACGCAATACTTTAACGCTAACTGCTACTGCATGTTATACGTGACTCGATAAATGCTTGTTTGTTATGTTTACACATAGATTACTGTCTACCTGCCTTAGCAACGATCGTACTATAGTTTGGACTCAACACCTGTTTACTCAGGGATTGTTAAGGACTATTAATCACATGATTCGTAGTGGTGAATATGTGTTACGAACTGCCTTACGCAGTCAACCCGCAGTCATTGGTATTGATAGGATCATGTCAATAACTTACGTGCTTCACATCACACGTTGTACGTGCTGGTTATGCGTAAACGATTTCGAACTCTATTATGCTATAATCAAACTTGTATGCTCACCTTTACACTATGTGTATTGACTTTTACTTTAACGTATGTGGCAGGTGCTTAAGATGCTAGGATGCCTTGTTTGCTGTGTGATGAAATTGAGGCTAGGAAAGAGTCTAGAAACAAACAAACAAATTATCTATTTTGAAATCTGAGTTGTCGGATCAGTATTTGTTTGTGAGATAATTATTTGTAATAACTGTTTTATTTGGGTATGTTATGGTATGGGACATGACATTTTTAAGTATCTGTTAATTAATAGTTGTTATGGATACTCATGGACAATCTGTTTCGTTCAGTGCCGCGCCCCGATGATTCCGCCATCGGTTGGGGTGTGACACAGCAAACCTGATGGCTTTTGATGTTCGGCTTTAACCTGTGCGCATGTCAGACATTTAGCCTCATATATGGCTATGGATTTCTTTAAACCCATCCACCAATAGTTTGCCTTCAGATCTTGATACATTTTATCACTGCCCGGGTGAATCGAATATTTAGAATTATGAGCTTCTTGGAGGATTACATCTCTAAGTCCTCCATGAATTGGAACCCAGTTTCGACCATTCAATCTAAGGATTCCATCATTCCCAGGTGACAGCTGATCAGCAGTTGCACCTAATCTTTCTGCTGGAAAGTTATCTTCCATTACAGCTTCTTTCTGTGTTGATAACAACTTTTCGTTTAAGCTGTTCCTGTCACACCCCGACCACGTAAAACAATAAATGTGGCGGAAACATCAAGGAGTGTCGTAACAGAATCATTGTTTTATAACACATGGATTGAAGTTCTGTTTTATTGAGTTAAGTTTATTACATCACATTGAAACTAGAAACAAAACATAAACAATTTGTCTTTCTTTGTTATTAAGTCACTAAGGCCTCGTCCATTCCTATGTGAGCATGCACCAATATCAACATCAAACATCATCAACTATGGTACCTAAAACATATGTGAAAATACGCCAGCATAAAAATGCCGGCGAGTACATAGGTTTTATGTGAGTGTCGGATTCATGGCTCGTTTACATTTTGAAATAACTCACATAACTTTGTTAATTGATATTTAGAAAACCAAGTTTTGTAAAATGTTTATATTGAAAATTGAAATAACCAAGTCAAAGCAGATTAAATTATAATTTATAAAACCTCGATGCCATGAATCTTAATTCAAAACATTTGTTTATAAAAATCCAAATCGTAAATCGTTTTTGAGATAAAACTCGAATGGTTTATATTGTTAGAAAAAAAACTTGCAATATAACCTCGTTTTGATAACCTTGCCCAAGTGATTTAGATAACGCAACGATATATAATGTGTTAAAAACACTTATATAGGAAGTACCAGTGGCGTATCCACCATGCTTTTAACACATTACACCCGCCCCGTTACCTAATCACTTCCCTAACCCAATGGATCAAACAGTTCAAACGATTCACATAATCTAACAGTTACAAACGGTTCACATAAATCAAACAGTTACAAATGGTTCACATAATCAAACAGTTATAAACGGTTCACATAATCAAACAGTTACAAACGGTTCACCTAATCAAACAGTTACAAATGGTTCAATCGATTCAAATAATTCACATTGTAATATAAGCCATAGCATTTGTTTAAAAGACTCGAAAACATTTGACACATATGAATCACCCCAAAACGGTTTAAAACGGTAAAAGAGGGAACTATGTACTCACTTGAGAATGCTTAGAAGTCTTGAACAACAACCAAGCAAAACTAGAGGGATCACGGAAATCAAACGGCACCTAATATAGGTAACTATGTTAATAAACGGACCTAAATTGGGAGATCGGATAGGATGAGGTTTCATAAACCAAATGAGCATTGGAACTCATATTGTCACACCCCCAAAATCCACATGCGGAGTATCACCACTTGGAGGCGTGACTGACCATGATCAAACCACTAATCATATCGAACAAGTATATAATTAATTGTAAAAGTCCAACCAACATGATTAGTGTCCAAAAACAAACATAGTTAAGTTATGAGCGGAAGCATAATGTTTAAAACCAAATCAAGAGTTCAAATATCCAAATGTTTAACATGGCACATGATGCGTGCGAAGTGTTACTTATATTAGGTGTATATTTTAAGCCCTTTTTAACACTTATTTTAGCCAAGTTTTAAATTTATAAAACACGATATTTCACTAACACTAAACACACATATGGGCAAGTGCACCCATCGTTGAGTGTAGTATAGCGTTGGTAAGATACCGAGGTCGTCCAAGGACACAAGAGCTTTTAGTACCGGTTTATCCTCAACGTCTAACCAAAATAAAAGTTTAGAAAAAAATGTTTTAAACTAAGAAAAATAAAACTAACTAAAATGCTTAAAATAAAAATAAAAATAAAAACAGATAGACAAGATGAATCACTTGGTTCCGACTCGTATCTAGTATAACCTTTGATTATTTCCGCACTTTTGCACATAATTAAGAGATTATCTTAGTTATTGTAGTAGGCCCCTCTTTTGAAGGCGACGTTACCCTCACCCCAGTAGTTTGAGTCAGCAGGGATACAATCCTAAAAGGGTGGATTATTGGAAGATAATGAATTAACTTATTAATGCAGTATTGTGGTAGGCCCCGCTTTTGGCGGTGACGTTACCCTCGGCTAAGTAGTCTGAGTCAGCAGGGATACAGTCCTAAATAGCCGGGTTATAGTATTAATAGTAGTTAACTTATGAGGGGATCAAAGAGTTTGGACCCCCGCCATCCAATACCGTGAAGTATTGAAGGAGGTCCTACTAAATTTGACCCAGGTCCATTGCAGGACCTCTAAACGCTGAACAATGGCAAGACCTTTACCAAACCGTTCCCTTAACCCCCTACCAGGTAGCCAACATATCTCCATATAGACCGTGGAGATATGAATGGTGAAAATCCTTTATTTTATATAGACAGTAAAATAATGCCAAGACACCACGGACAAACGATAAGGAAAGATCACCTTCAACATAAGTAACTAGTTATTAAAGTCATTAATACAAAACCAAATAAAAAGTGCAAAAGATTAGAAATAAAAAGTATTATACTAGACACTTTGTCTTCACCAAGTGATGTAAGAGACTTAGGCAAACATGGCCTTGATTGTCAAGAACTCTTACGATCAATCTTGGATCCCGAGACGACTCACACACTCTACGATGGACAATGGATGATGGTGGTGGATGATGGTGTTGTTGTGATGGTGGTGGGTGGTGGATGAAGTGTGAGAGAGGTGGTGTGCCAAGGGATGAGATGAAATGAATCCAAGCACTCCTATTTATAGGCTGAACAGAGAGCTGGACACGGCCCCGTGTCCGCTGGGCACGGCCCCGTGTCCGTCTGACACTCTCTCTCCTCATTAATTGTAATTCGCAATTACAATAAATGCGCCTGCTGTACTTTCGACACGCCCCCGTGTCCGCTGAGCACGGCCCCGTGATGGGCAATAGAAGCTTCTATAGGTTTGTCTTTTCTGCTGCTTCTTGGGCACGGCCCCGTGCTGGCTGAGCACGGGGCGTGTTCAGTCTTCTGTTTTCTCTATTTTGCTTTGGAAGGTGCCGTTGAGGGTTCGGGCAGTCCACTAATGTTCCTTTTCTTGTATTTATGTTGGATTTAGCTGTCTTTTTGCTTCTTTTGCGTTTTTGAGCTCATTTAATCCTGAAAATACAAAAGGAAGACAAAAACACTCTTTTTCCAATATTAGCACTAAAAAAGGGTTAGTTTTATGCCTCATTTGATGTAATTTATATGTTGCATTTTACACACATCAGCACACAGCTGTCCATGTCCCACAACGACTCTCCCTTGTGCAAGCTCCAGCTAAGTACCTATAGACCTGCAAAGCATGTAGTAACGAGTCAACAACAAGTTGAGTGAGTTCACGGTTGGGTGTTCGTTTTAAGTTGTTCCAAAAATAGTTTCCTTTAGCTGGCATCCTGCCGTGGGGGTTACCCCATGATTGAAAACGTGATTTGTTTAACCCTTTGTTTAACCCTTTTACTCTGGCAATCCAGCCGTGGGGGCTACCCCATGATAGTTATCTGGCATTTCGGCCGTGGGGGCTACCCCATGTATCCACTAGACTCGTTACCATATCGACTACTGACTGAAGTCATGTTTAAGTGCCCTGAAACTGTCAATGTCTATCAGCATTGACGTGCCCCAGATCCATTAGTTCACGCCCGTCCTCTGCGGCACGGTGTGAGGCTTGTCAGACCTAAATAGCGCTATCTAACTAATGACCCGCTCGCCATTGGCCCGACGATTAAGTCGATATAAAAAGGAGGGACTTCGTGATAGAGAGTTTTGGTCTAGTATAGTTATCTGTCCGTGAGGACGAGGAATTACATTCCTGAACCATTACTGTCCTACCCAAGAAAGGACGAGGAATCCATATTCCTTAACCCCATTCCCAACCCCTGGGAATCCCATGCTTTGTAGAGTGTGAACTCACCTTGGTTTGCTCGGCAGATTACACAGAAAAGTCAAGTCTAGCAGCTAGTGGTCAACCACGTCCTAACATGGTTACCAGTACAAGTCAGGTTTTGGTTTCAAATAATGCGTACAAGCATCACATAGATAAAACATAAGAAACACATACGGATCATGGCAACATATATTATGCACGTTAACATACTAGCAGGCACCATCATAACATACTAATACTTGTGCGATTTTATAGAATGGGCTCGCACGAGTCAATAAGCCTTGTGCGATCCATGTAACTTGTACGACCAGTTTAGCTACCCAGCCCATATATATATACTTACGACCCAATTATCAAATAAACAATCAAACAATTTGTGTGGTCCATAACCCCTTATGCGATTGGACTCATCCGGCCCAACCACACACCCGGCCCAACAGTTAAGCAATCATACATCTTATACGGCCCAACAGCCTTGTGCGACCAGGAACACCTTGTGCGATCGGGTCATCTTGTGCGACCAGATGACTTGTTCGACTAAGCTCCTTGTGCGAGTGGACCTCTTGTGCAACCAAGAGGTCTTGTGCGACTAGTTTAAAAATCCAGAATTTATGGAAATCAGTTACATCCACTTATCTTGTAAATCAATTGACAAAGTTTCCATTTATTTTATCAATTAACAACTTAATAGTTTCCTACATGATTAACATTAGATCAAACAAGAGTTGTTAAATCATTTGATTCGTATAAACCCTAATGAACACGTGAACAACACATGAACAACAATTTATCAAACATATTATATGTTCCGATTTCATAAGTGTCCAGCCGATTACATGCATGCGAATCAGAATTATCATATAAACATGAACTCTAATCATACACAATTCATAACAGAATCATAGAATTAGAATCTCACAACACCTCCTACTCAATTGTACCTCTAATCCGATTACATCATCATATGATTAATCAATCTGAAACATGAACCATAACAGCCAACTATATGTATTCGATTCTAAATCTAGATCAAACAAATCCGAATCCCATGCACTTCATCAAGTACTCATGTAAATCGATTTCAAGAACACTAAACCCTAACAGTTTATATTATTATCAGCCACTTATCATCTTTAAACCATCATACAAATCATACATATCCGATTTCATAGACTATTATCATTCATACACACTATAACATTCAACATCACAGAACATATCATAGAACACTAACCGATTGAGATGAATGAGGGTGATCCGAACAAGAAGAGATCTTCGATGGAGAGAGAGTGTTTGGCAGCCTTCGGTTTCGTGAGGGAGAGAGAGAAGAGCTAGGGTTTGTGTTATGAAAGTTGCAACAAATGAGAACAACTTTCCAAGAGTCAATGTATGCGATTTGTAGAAGTGGGCCGAACCCTTTACATGGGTTGTCCATTCGGTTCAAGTTCAATGAAGTGGGCCGAGAGTTGCATGAGCCAAAGCCCATTGGCTTGTGCGTTCGGATATCTATTGTGCGATCGATTTCTATCGTGTGGTAATACATACATATAAACAAGCACAACAATTCACATTTAACATCACATTTAATGTCATAGCATTCCATTTAATCATTCAGTTCACAAAATCACAAAACGTTTACGTTACATCCAGGTACAAAGATAGGTTCGAAATACGAGTTGTCACACATATGATATGGTTTAACAAAGCCTACATACTAAAACGAAACCTATCCTAAGTGCTTACGACCCATTACGACCCGTTTAGGTAGCTTATGCCACTTTAACGCGTCGTTCTTGTAAAACGCGTTCGGAACGCCTAACTTGTCCTGTGACAAGTATTATATGCCTAAACATGTTTAAATATGTTGCAAAATCAGTTAAGTGACAAAATATTAAGTTACATATGCTTAAATATCAATTATGCATAAAAAGGGCATTTTGGTCATTTTACCGAAGGCATATAAATTACCTATCATACAACTAACTAAACGAAGTGACCATAACGTATAACCTCGGAAGGTTATTCCATATACAAATATGGTCACTAAACATGCTTGGTCGGATCCTAAAGATCGACCAAACGGGTCAGGTTCGAAAGTCTTAGCGGTTGTTTAGACCGCTTATCTTACGACCCTAGAAAAGCACTATTCTAAAAGTGACGAGTTAAACATGTTAAAACATGTTTAACAAGGTTTGAAAAAAAGTTTGATATCAAGAAAAACAGTTTTGATACCCAAGAATAGTTTGGTTGCAAAATACGCATACACGCGTATGTTGATCAAAACTATGACTCGTCACTACACCTAATCAATGTGGTAATCAGTAGGTATAGTCACAAGGGACTATAACCACCATGATTACGCTCACGTTGCGAAGTTCAAACGAACTTCGTGTTGACCAAAGACTGGTCAAAGCAGAAATTCAAACACTGTTTGACTTTTACGCTTAAAATAGCATAAAAGCACGAAAGAATACTTACAAAGGGTCCAAGCAAGGAAATCTTGATTCAAATTGCTCAGGTATGAAGTGCTAGACCCCAACATAGAGCAATTTAATCAGATTTGTGAGGAACAAGTGAACTGAGTTAGGTATTTATAGGAAATCCACAACCGTTAGGATCGTTCCTCGTAAACCGAGCTTGAATCATGACCTTACACTTGGGCCCAAGGTTTTATAATACAATGGGAGCATAAAAACCATCAAAATCTTGCCCATAGGATGCTCAAAACCATTTGCAAACCCAGGGAACAGCTGGAACAAGCTGGAAAACATTTATGCTGATTTAGGGGGTTTACACGCCCCGCGTAAGAGCCTTACAAGGCTTACGCGGTCCGCCTAAGCCACGTTTGGCAGAATTGCAAAAATGGTCCCTACACTTGTAAAACTCAGTTTTTGGCACGTTTAAGCCCCGTTAACCCCATTTCAAGGCTCTAAAATGAAGTTAAAGTATAGGGAACTTAAAATATGCTCAAAAATATCTCAGATGTCGGTTCGTTTGGTCGTATGGTTGCGTTGTTCGGTTAATTTCGACGAAGCACGAACAGACGCGAAAAACGATCCAAATTACGCGACGAATGGAATTTTATCATGCCAATCACTAAAATAAAATATTTTAATGATTACATCAATTTTTGGATGTCCGGATATATTCAGAACGTAAGATATGATCGAAAATGCAAACTTATGCACTTTTTGACGCTTTTAGTCCATATTGATCAAGAAACTTTATTTATGCGCACCAAACACCTCAAAGACCATTTCCAAGCTATGTAAAGGATATTTAGGGTATATTTAACTTATGATCAAGTTCCGGAATGTTCGTTACAGTACGAGTCGGCATACTTTCACATTTTGTCGAAATTAGTCCCCGTAAGCGAATAAACTTGATTTCGCCACACCAAACCTTTCAAAACTTATTTCTAAGTTATGTAATGGTTATTTAAGGTATTTTTAAGCCTATATCACTGTTCCGGAGTGCTTGTTACATTAAACTAGTTATATTTACGCATCAGTTCGCGTATAACCTTCCAGAAATCGATTTAAAGCTTGAAATCGAACACGAATTGATATGTGCACAAGATACACATATTTATACAAATCCCAAGTATGAAACACAATATTTCATTAATTTGGTATTTTTTAGATGGTCGCAGAGGCACAGGTGTCACAGTCTCCCCTACTTTAGGAAATTTCATCCCGAAATTTATTCGTTGGAGTCTTTCTGTGACGTTGTGTTAAATAACCATAAAAGATATGTAAGGCATAATCCTGTCATTTCCCTCAACGGACATTATTCAGAAGCGAAAATGAATGGATGGAGTCATTTTTCTCAACGGGCATTCTTCAGAAATGGAAATGAAGGAATAATCAAGAGGATATTCATTTTCCCTCAACGGACATTCTTCAGAAATGAAATTGAACGGACGGAGTCATTTTTCTCAACGGGCATTCTTTAGAAATGGAAATGAAGGAATAATCAAGAGGATATTCATTTTCCCTCAATGGACATTCTTCATAAATGAAATGAACGGACGAAGTCATTTTCTCAACGGGCATTCTTCAGAAATGGAAACGAATAGAACAAAAGGATATTCATTTCCTCAACGGACATTCTTCAAAAACGAAAATGAATAGACGGAGTCATTTTCCTCAACGGGCATTCTTCAGAAATGGAAATGAATAGAATAAACAAAAGGATATTCATTTCCTCAACGGACATTCTTCAGAAACAAAACTGAACAGACGGAGTCATTTTCAACAGTTGCTTCATCAGAAATGGAAATGATTAGAATAATCGAAAGGATATTCATTTCCCTCAACGGACATTCTTTAGAAACGAGAATGAATGGACGGAGTCATTTTCAACGGGTGCTTCATCAGAAATGGAAATGAATCAGAAGGATATTCATTTCCTCAACGGACATTCTTCTGAAACGAAAATGAACAGACGGAGTCATTTTCAACGGGTGCTTCATCAGAAATGGAAATGAATATAATAAACAAAAGGATATTCATTTCCTCAACGGACATTCTTCTGAAACGAAAATGAACAGACGGAGTCATTTTCAACGGGTGCTTCATCAGAAATGGAAATGAATATAATAAACAAAAGGATATTCATTTCCTCAATGGACATTCTTCAGAAACGAAAATGAACAGACGGAGTCATTTTCAACGGGTGCTTCCTCAGAAATGGAAGTGAATAGAATTAACTCTAGACACATGTCAAAACTTGTTGTGGTTTCTGTGCACTAAATTCCATAATTATGTATGCATCCATAATTATGTAATTTCTTGCACAGTCCGCACAGTTTGTTTTATAATGTGAAGGGGATAGAATTTGAACCAGCTTGAGACAACTTTGATTAGGTCAATACATAAACACATAAGCACATAATTGTTTTCTTGGTTATTAATTTGTTATTTTCTTGTTATTAATTGTTATTAACTTGACGGCGATTTGAACATGGGTATTCAAGGTATACCAGGAACCCAGTCGATGGACTTCAACGTCCTCAAGAATCCATCTGAAAAGATAGGATGATCTTCCAAAAATTTGATTTTGTTCACAAGGAAACGTAATATTCGAATTAAGATAGACAACAATTTAGGACTTAAATAAATACCCTTAGGTACCCTATTAAGGATTTGTAGTGGTACTTTGGGTATTCGTCTAGAGTTGTAACTTGCGCCTTTGTACTTCGTTTCTTTGGAAGAAACGGGTACTAAGGATTTTCATGGAAAACGCAAGAGATCATAAAATGGAAGAATTTGGGAGTAGTCTGTCCTTCAAGGAATACGGTTCCTTGATTGTCGGTGTTGTAGGGGATATGTTGTTTATACATGCAACCACATAAATATATTGGAATGTAAATAAAAGATTTATTTATATACAACAACAACTGTTTCATAGACCTTGACAACAAAAGAAAATAATACATAAGGCTAGATTAATTTCCAAACAGCGTTGTCTTCCAATCGGTCAGGTGCTCATCCCTGTGCTGGATTCGCATTAGCAAGCTTTGGGCAATTTCTTAGGAAATGTCCCATCTCGCCACAGTTGTAGCAAGACCCCGGGAGAAAATGAGCTTGAGCAGGATTGTTGTCAGCTTGATTTGGTGCAACTACAGCTGGACAAACACTTGCTGTATGACATATAAGTCCATAATTTTGGCATTTGCGGCACTTCAAACTAGCATGATGATGAAGGCTACATTGGTTGCACAAGGGTGCAATTCCGTTGTATGTCTTCCTAGCAGGGGGTTGAGCTGGTTGGTTGGGGACAACTTGATCATTGTGGGCAACCACGGTGAAGTTCTGAGAAGCCTTTCGCTTCTTGGACTTCTTGGGGGACTCGGTCTGCTCATCCTTCGGTTTCGATTCATCGATCGGTCTCTTGTCACCCTTTCGATAAAGTTTACCCTTTCCTGATCTGAGATTCAGTCAAGGTGGCGGATAACTCAATGGCCTGTCTAACTGTAGTGGGGTTACTACCAGTAACAATGTCTTGTACTGAGTCAGGGAGGCCATCAATGTACTTTTCGATTGCCTTATCCAAAGGCGTGACCATGTTCGGGCATAACAGACTTAACTCCTCATAACGGTCCGTGTAGGCTCGATGCTCACCGCTATCTTGCTTAAGATCGTCAAATTCCCTTTCCAATGCCCTAATCTCATGACAAGGACAGAATTCCTTCATCATTAGAGCTCGAAGCTCTTCCCAGGTTTGAGCCAGTGCTACCTCGGCACCCCTATCGCTCATCACACCATTCCACCATGTTAAAGCTCATTTCTCAAAAACACTAGATGTGAACTCTACCTTTCGCTCGTTTGGACACTGAACGTGTCTGAAGGTGCTCTCTAGACTCTCGAACCATTGTAGAAGTGCAGTTGCTCCTTGGGACCCAGAAAACTCTGATGGCTTGGCAGAGTTGAATTTCTTGAAGTTATAGGGAGCATTATTGTTATTGAGGGCTTGGTTACATTGAGCAACGATGTTTGGGATTGCAGCAGCCATTTGCTGCGTAATGATAGCTGCCAGTTCTTCATTAGGTACCTGATTGTCACGTCGTGGAGGCATTCTAAAAGGGGAAACAAGAGAGAGAAAACAAGTGAAATGGCATTGGGTAAGGATGTTACAATTACCGACCAGAAAGCATGGGTGATGGTCGTTTGTTCGAACCACGAAGCAAACAAGCGACACACAAAGGCTGAATCAAAGTAATTAGGTCCTCATAATGTATCGCGAAGACATGCTTTAGTCTATAAGTGGACACTCACCCCAAGAGTTCCCAGGTAAGAGTGACTGGTCCGATTATGTGGATTTGTACGAACACTCTAGCCTTAGACAGAAAACTCAGGATAAAGGCGTCCACTCTTCCAGATTGCACGTGTTTACACTATAGGGCCCAAACTTTGACGAGATTTTGAAAATTCGGAAGGCAATAAGCCAAAACAAATCATCCGGAAGGGTGGGTGATTATTTTCAAAATCTTTTTGGAAGCTTAGAGGGTTCAAAACCTTATAATAAATCATCCTAGAACAGATGATTGGTTTTTTTTTAAAGAAGATTTCAAAATTTGTGTTCTCATTGTGGTTGTCACCTAAAGATAGGCGACAATATTGTTTTATGACTAAACGCAAGTAAACTCGCGTTAGGGTCCTAGGAAGGTTATAGACTAGGTCAAAGCAATACTAATAACCTAATTCCCTATAACCATGAGCTCTGATACCAACTTTTCTTTCACACCCCGACTACGTAAAACAATAAACATGGCGGAAACGTCGGGGAGTGTCGTAACAGAATCATTGTTTCATAACACATGGATTGAAGTTATGTTTTATTGAGTTAAGTTTATTACATCATATTGAAACTAGAAACAAAACATAAACAATTTGTCTTTCTTTGTTATTAAGTCACTAAGCCTCATCCATTCCTATGTGAGCATGCACCAATATCATCATCAAACATCATCAACTATGGTACCTGAAACATATGTGAAAATACGTCAGCATAAAAATGCCGACGAGTACATAGGTTTTATGTGAGTGTCAGATTCATGGCTCGTTTACATTTTGAAATAACTCAAATAACTTTGTTAATTGATATTTAGAAAACCAAGTTTTGTAAAATGTTTATATTGAAAATTGAAATAACTAAGTCAAAGCAGATTAAATTATAATTTGTAAAACCTCGATGCCATGAATCTTAACTCAAACCATTTGTTTATAAAAATCCAAATCGTAAATCATTTTTGAGATAAAAATCGAATGGTTTATATTGTTAGAAAAAAAAACTTGTAATATAACCTCGTTTTGATAACCTTGCCCAAGTGATCTAGATAACGCAACGATATATAATGTGTTAAAAGAAAATATATATAGGAAGTACCAGCGGCGTATCCACCATGCTTTTAACACATTACACCCTCCCCGTTACCTAATCACTTCCCTAACCCAACGGATCAAACAGTTCAAACTATTCACATAATCTAACAGTTACCAACGGTTCACATAAATCAAACAGTTACAAACGGTTCACATAATCAAACAGTTACAAACGGTTCACATAATCAAACAGTTACAAACGGTTCACATAATCAAACAGTTATAAACGGTTCACCTAATCAAACAGTTACAAACGGTTCAATCGATTCAAATAATTCACATTGTAATATAAACCATAGCATTTGTTTAAAAGACTCGAAAACATTTGACACATATGAATCACCCCAAAACGGTTTAAAACGGTAAAATAGGGGAACTATGTACTCACTTGAGAATGCTTAGAAGTCTTGAACAACAACCAAGCAAAACTAAAGGGATCACGTAAATCAAACGGCACCTAATATAGGTAACTATGTTAATAAACGGACCTAAATCGGGAGATCGGATAGGATGAGGTTTCGTAAACCAAATGAGCATTGGAACTCATATGATACGGTTTAACAAAGCCTACATACTAAAACGAAACCTATCCTAAGTGCTTACGACCCATTACGACCCGTTTAGTAGCTTACGCCACTTTAACGCGTCGTTCGCGTAAAACGCGTTCGGAACGCCTAACTAGTACTATGACAAGTATTATATGCCTATACATGTTTAAATATGTTGCAAAATCAGTTAAGTGAAAAAAAGTTTAAGTTACATATGCTTAAATATCAATTATGCATAAAAAGGGCATTTTGGTCATTTTACCTAATGCATATAAATTACCTATCATACAACTAACTAAACGAAGTGACCATAAGGTATAACCTCGGAAGGTTATTCCCTATACAACTATGGTCACTAAACATGCTTGGTCGGATCCTAAAGATCGACTAAATGGGTCAGGTTCGAAAGTCTAAACGGTTGTTTAGACCGCTTATCTTACTACCCTAGACAAGCACTATTCTAAAAGTGACGAGTTAAACATGTTAAAACGGTTTTGATACCCAAGAATAGTTTGGTTGCAAAATACGCATAAACGCGTATTTTGATCGAAACTATGACTCGTCACTACACCTAATCAACGTGGTAATCAGTAGGTATAGTCACAAGGGACTATAACCATCGTGATTACGCTCACGTTGCGAAGTTCAAACGAACTTCGTGTTGACCAAAGACTTGTCAAAGCAGAAAGTCAAACACTGTTTGACTTTTAAGCTTAAAAACGCATAAAAACACGAAAGAATACTTACAAAGGGTCCAAGCAAGGAAATCTTGATTCAAATTGCTCAGGTATGAAGTGCTAGACCCCAACTTAGAGCAATTGAATCAGATTTTGTGAGGAACAAGTGAATTGAGTTAGGTATTTATAGGAAATCCACAACCGTTAGGATCGTCCTCGTAAACTGAGCTTGAATCATGACCTTACACTTGGGCCCAAGGTTTTGTAATACAATGGGAGCATAAAAACCATCAAAATCTTGCCCATAGGATGCTCAAAACCATTTGCAAACCCAGGGAACAGCTGGAACAAGCTGGAAAACATTTATGCTGATTTAGGGGGTTTACGCGCCCCGCGTAAGAGCCTTACAAGGCTTACGCGGTCCGCCTAAGCCACGTTTGGCAGAATTGCAAAAATGGTCCCTACACTTGTAAAACTCAGTTTTTGGCACGTTTAAGCCCCGTTAACCCCATTTCAAGGCTCTAAAATGAAGTTAAAGTATAGGGAACTTAAAATATGCTCAAAAATATCTCAGATGTCGGTTCGTTTGGTCGTATGGTTGCGTTGTTCAGTTAATTTCGACGAAACACGAACGGACGCGAAAAACGATCCAAATTACGCGACGAATGGAATTTTATCATGCCAATCACTAAAATAAAATATTTGAATGATTACATAAATTTTTGGATGTCCGGATATATTCAGAACGTAAGATATGCGCGAAAATGCAAACTTATGCACTTTTTGACGCTTTTAGTCCCTATTGATCAAGAGAGTTTATTTTTGCGCACCAAACACCTCGAAGCCCATTTCCAAGCTATGTAAAGGATATTTAGGGCATATTTAGCTTATGATCAAGTTCCGGAATGTTCGTTACAGTACGATTCGGCATACTTTCGTAGTTTGTCGAAATTAGTCCCTGTAAGCGAATAAACTTGATTTCGCCACACCAAACATTTCAAAACTTATTTCTGAGTTATGTAAAGGTTATTTAAGGTATGTTAAGCCTATGTCACTATTCCACAGTGTTTGTTGCATTAAACTGGTTATATTTACCCATCAGTTCGTGTATAACCTTCTAGAAAGCGATTTAAAGCTCGAAATCGAACATGAATTGATATGTGCACAAGATACACATGTTTATACAAATTCCAAGTATGAAACACAATATTTCATTGATTTGGTATTTGTTTGATGGTCGCAGAGGCACAGGTGTCACAGTTCCTTAGTTCAATACTTTTAGCATTGATCCTTTTAGTTTTAAACCTTTCTTTCCTGCTTAAGGCGTCCGCGACCATATTCACTTTGCCAAGATGGTAGCAAATTTCACAATCATAATCGTTCAATGTTTCCATCCAATGACATTGTCTCATGTTGAGATATTTCTGGTTAAACAAGTGTTGGAGGCTTTTGTGATTTGAGTAAATCACACACTTGGTTTCATACAGGTAATGCCTCCAAAGCTTGAGTGCAAATACAACGACAGCTAATTCTAAGTCATGGGTGGTGTAATTCTTTTCGTGCATTTTCAGTTCTCGTAACGCATAGGCAATCACCTTGCCTTTTTGCATAAGCACACAACCCATACCAGTCTGCGATGCATCACAATACAGAACGAACTCTTCTATTCCCTCATTTAATGTCAACACAGGAGCATTGCTCAATTTTTGTTTGAGAATCTCGAAGATTCCTGTTGTTTGGGACCTAATCAAATTTCACATTTTTACGTGTTAAGGAAGTTAAAGGTGCAGCAATTCTCGAATTTTTTTTTGATAAAACGCCTGTAGTAACCTGCCAACCCTAAGAAGCTGTGAATTTCAGTGGGCGTATTAGGTGCTTGCCAATTCATAATCGCTTCTATTTTAGTGGGATCCACCTGGATGCCACGCTCACTTACCACATGTCCGAGAAATTGGACTTCTCGAAGCCAGAATTCACATTTGGAAAATTTTGGGTAGAGCTTCGCTTGTTGCAGAAGTTTAAGGATGCATCAGAGATGTTTCTCGTGACCGGCTTGACTTTTTGAATAAATAAGTATGTCATCAATGAAGACAATGAAAAACTTATCCAGATACGGCTTGCAGACTCGATTCATGAGATCCATGACTGCTGCAGGTGCGTTAGTGATCCCGAAAGGCATCACTAAGAACTCGTAGTGGCCATATCTCGTTCTAAATGCAGTCTTGTGTACATCTTCGGTTCTGACCTTCAATTGATAATACCCTGACCTTAGATCGATCTTTGAGAAGAAACTCGCCCCTTGCAGCTTATCGAACAGATCATCGATCCTGGGCAATGGATAGCGGTTCTTGATTGTTACCTTGTTTAGCTCACGATAATCAATGAATAGACGCATTGAACCATCCTTCTTCTTTACAAATAAAATGGGCACTCCCCAAGGCGACAAGCTTGGTTGAATAAAACCTTTTTCCAATAAATCATCTAACTGAATTCTTAATTCCTTTATTTCGGTCGGTGCCAAATGATAAGGAGCTCTTGCAACTGGTGCTGTTCCTGGTATAATATCAATTCTGAATTCCACTTGTCTGTCGTGAGGTAAAACAGGTAGTTCTTCTGGAAAAACGTCTGAGTATTCTGAAATAACAGGAATATCTTCTATCTTGGGCTTTGGCACATCTACTGTCACCAATGCATGTAAATGACACAACCTTTCTTCAAACACTTGGATGCCTTAAGCATAGATACTTGATCGGGTAATCTATATTGCGTATCTCCTTGAATAGTAATTGATTCACCATAAGGGTTTTGATAATAACTTGCTTCTTATCACAGGAAATTTGAGCTTGGTTAAGAGAGAACCAATCCATTCCTATAACTATAGCAAATCCTCCCAATTTCATTGGTAACAAAGACAACGGAAAAGAGTGATTCCTAATGGATATGAAACACCCATCTAAAATTGCCAAAGCGGTTTCTAAGGTACCATCAGCCAATTCTACCTTATATTTTATGTCTAGAGTTTTAACGGACATATTTAACAGTTTACTAAATTTATTGTCTACAAAAGACTTATCTGCACCAGAATCAAATAAAACTCTAGCATAAACATCATTTATGAGGAAAGTACCTATTATAACATTATCATTCTGCACTGCCTCTCTGGCATTCATTTGGAATACTCGAGCGTTGGTCTTTTTCGCCTCTTCGGGCTTCTTTGGGTTTTTCGGGCAATTGCTGTAACACCCCGTCCCAAATAGGGCTGACGTGTCACTATTACAGATATCAAAAACCAAACTCAAACTGTTTAACACGGAAAAATAGGATCCAAAAGGCAATCAAAAGTTTCGAAAACAAACCAAGAATCCTAAGTATTAATTAATTCAAAAATACTGAAATAAGTAAAAGTCTTTATTCTTGAACCGCATTTTACTCTCATCATCACTAGTTCCCAACATTCCCCGGATTACCTGTCAACAAATAAGAAAACACAACAAAGAAAACTACGACTGAGCCAAAGGTTGCCCAGTAACGGAAAAATCAGATAGTACAAGTAGAGAAGGGACATAAAGAAAGAGATATGAAATTTCTGAACACAAAACCAAAACTGATACTTGAATAAATACTGAACATAATCTGAGGTAAAACATAATCAGACATACAAAGCATACCAGACAATATTATAAACATATCAGATCAGAAAACAGATATCAGACTACGTGACTACAAATAACAACAAACCAAGTCACGTGAGACGGAAGCACCCACGAGCCTAAACAGACGGGTACATAGCTAGCTAGTCCATGCACCTATGAGATGGTGAGTGTGGCGTTCACCCATTATTCCAATCTCCAGACAACAAACTCAGACTCAGAGCTAAGATCAAATCTATACACCTCTAGGGGCCAGGTGCTACACAAGCACAAACTAGAGACGCCGTGAACTTTTATTACGCACTGTCACGATAAGTGCCATGCCGTTGACGCCCAAACGGCAAGCCAGACATGCTCGGGTGACAGAGTACAGAAACTTAGGCCATGTATTAATATATAGGCAACTTAAACTGATTCTCATGGGAACATGCAACGATGATTACAATTGCTAAAGTCTATTGCATGCCACTACGAACTTGTCAAATAATAAATGTGAACTGAAACAACTTACCGAAACAGACAAAATCCGTACTGCAAAGTGACGGATATGATAAAAAAAATACTATGATGAGAAGACCAAAGAATCCGTACCTTTTGTTTAACAAAGCAAAGCGACACAAAATCAAGTCGTCCTCAAACAATCAATAACCTATGATGTTGTTAGGCCAAATTAGTTATATGATAAATTAGTATTATTTAATAATTCGCTTATTAAGAAATTTTCCGACGACCAACGTTTCTAAGGTTCTTTAAATTTTATTATATAAATTCGACCTGAAGTTAAACAACCAAAACTAAACGTTGTTATGCTCAATTCATATAGATTTTCAAAACATTATTTTATAAATAACCTTAACCATGATGCGATTTATGAAGAATTCTAGCAATAAAATCATGTTTGACCCCACATGACATTAATGTATTATTATATTAATATGTTCAAACGATTCCCCCAATACATAGTATTTGTGTGATTGTATCTACAATCCCACATTTATACTTAACTAACATTCAACATGGATTCATGATCAAAACTAACCACCCTACGACTGTACTTGCAAAAACAATATATATATATATATATATATACAATACATAGTATTTGTGTGATTGTATCTACAATCCCACATTTATACTTAACTAACATTCAACATGGATTCATGATCAAAACTAACCACCCTACGACTGTACTTGCAAAAACAATATATATATATATATATATATATATATATATATATATATATATATATATATATAGGGGATCGCTAGAATGAGAACCACCACGAGTTATGAGAACCACGAGAACCGCGCCCCGCGGGCGGCGACGAAATTTTTTTTACACCTAGATCCGTATATTTTAGTGGGGGGTTTAAATTTTCGGTTCAAACGGCGCGCCCGAGGGGGTAGTTTTTTACGCCCAAAGTTTGGGTTTTTTTAATTTTTTTAATTTTTCTTTTACCAAACTTTGGGCGTAAAAAACTACCCCCTCGGGCGCGCCGTTTGAACCGAAAATTTAAACCCCCCACTAAAATATACGGATCTAGGTGTAAAAAAAATTTCGTCGCCGACGGCCACCCGCGGGGCGCGGTTCTCGTGGTTCTCATAACTCGTGGTGGTTCTCATTCTAGCGGCTCCCTATATATATATATATATATGTATATATCATATTATTAATAAGGGATCGCTAAAATGAGAACCACCTCCAGTTATGAGAACCATAAGAACCACTTTATAGCCTTTAGATCAACTTAATAGATGGATGAGATTAAAAGTAACAAAAACTAATATTAAATAAAATTTGTCTTATTATGTCTTTTATATTTTAATAAAAAATGGTAGATTGGTAAAATAACTTTTTTTTGTCTTTTTCACTTTATTATTTTTTAATTACTTTTTATTTTATTATATTACTTTTTAGTTTTATTATATTACTTTTTATTTTTTTTAAAAAAAAAAATTATTAAAAATATTTTTAAATTCAGATTTTTTTAACAAAAAACAATTTTTTTTGCACGCCGGATTTTGCACGCCGTTTTTACGTCCCGTTTTTTGCCGCACCGTTTTTAGCGTCACGTTTTTTTACAAGCCGTCCCGTTTTTTGCCGTCCCGTTTTTTGTCGTCCCGTTTTTTGCCGTCCCGTTTTAGCCGTCCCGTTTTTGTACAAGCCGTCCCGTTTTTTGTCGCGCCGTTTTTTACGTCACATTTTTTTACAAGCCTTCCCGTTTTTTGCGCCCCATTTTCTACGTCCCGTTTTTTGCGCCCCATTTTTTACGTCCCGTTTTTTGCCGCGCCGTTTTTAGCGTCACGTTTTTTTACAAGCCGTCCCGTTTTAGCCGTCCCGTTTTTGTACAAGCCGTCCCGTTTTTTGCCGCGCCGTTTTTTACGTCACATTTTTTACAAGCCGTCCCGTTTTTTGCGCCCCATTTTCTACGTCCCGTTTTTACGCGCCGTTTATACGTTTTACGCGCCGTTTTTCTACGCCGCGTTTTTTCACGCCGTTTTTTTGCGACCGGGTTTTAAGTGCGGTTTTTTATTCCCGGTTTTACGCGCCGTTTTTACACTTTTTACGTTTTACGTTTTACGTTAACCTTTTTAGACTTTTTACATTTTAAGTTTTACGTTAAAAATTTTACGTTTTACGTTAAAACTTTTTACTTTTTACGTCCCGTTTTAGCCGTCCCGTTTTTTGCCACGCCGTATTTTTACGACCCGTTTTACAACCCGTTTTTTACGACCCATTTTACAACCCGTTTTTTACGACCCGTTTTACGAACCGTTTTTTACTTTTTACGAACCGTTTTTACTTTTTACGAACCGTTTTTTACGACCCGTTTTACAACCCGTTTTACAACCCGTTTTTTACGACCCGTTTTACGCCCGACTTTTTCACGCATCATTTTTCCAACGCGCCGTTTTTACATTAACGTTTTTTTACGTTTTACGCGCCGGTTTCTTAGGTTAACGTTTTTTCACGCCGTTTTTCGACACGTTTTTACGCGCGTTTTTTCACGCCGTTTTACGAACCGTTTTTTACGACCCGTTTTATGCCCGACTTTTTCACGCGTCATTTTTCCAACGCTCCGTTTTTACGTTAACGTTTTTTTTAAGTTTTACGCGCCGGTTTCTTACGTTAACGTTTTTCTACGTTTTACGCGTCGGTTTTTTACGTTTTACGTTAAAAATTTTACGTTTTACGTTTTTTACGTAAAAAGTTTTACGTTTTACGTTTGGCATAAAACTTTTTACGTTTTACGTAAAACTTTTTATGTAAAACGTTTTAAGTAAAAAAGTTTACAGTTTACTTTAAAAAAATTTACATTTTACGTTTTGCATTTTACGTTTTACGTAAAGCTTTTTACGTTTTACGTAAAGCTTTTTACGTTTTACGTTAAAGCTTTTTACTTTTTACGTTTTACGTTTTACGTAGAGCTTTTTACTTTTTACGTTTTACGTTAAAAATTTTTACGTTTTACGTTAAAACTTTTTACGTTTTACGTAAAACGTTTTAAGTTTTACGTAAAACGTTTTACGTTTTACGTTTTACGTAAAACGTTTTACGTTTTACGTAAAACTTTTTACGATTTACGTTAAACGTTTTACGTAAAACTTTTAACAATTTACGTTTTACGTAAAACTTTTACGTTTCACGTTTTTACGTTTTACGTTATAAAAGTTTACGGTTTACGCAAAAACGAACGCACCCAGAAATCGCAAACTCGGGAGGTGTCTCAGATATATTGTTATCATCATCGACGCCTCAAAAAAAAAAAAAAAAACCCAACAAACAAAAATAAAAAAAACGAGTGGATTTTTAAAAAACCGATGTTTTGGCTCAGATTTTCCGATAATCAGAGGCTGCAAAAGTAGGGTTGCAGGTTCAAAAACCTACCCTCCACCATCCTTGCCGTGCCCTCGTCATCAAAAATATACGGTTTTTTTTTTTTTTTTTTTTTGCATCATCATCGCCCAAATTCACTTGTCGAAATCTACCAAAAAGCACCAGATTCAACCGAATAAAACCCAGCACCAGATTCAACTGAATCAAACCCATATCGAAACAGATCAAACCCACATATCCAAAAATTCCACAAAACAGAACAAACCCACCAAAACTGTCAACTTTACTTTCGTCTTTTACAGCATTCCGATATCACATCCGATCAAATTGGGCCACCTATGAAACATTATTTGCGATTATATATTGAAGCTTTCGTGGAAAACACTTTTGAAAAGCATCTACAAAAAATATTTGAAGAGTGGGTAGTGGCTGCACTAATTGATGAGTGGAATTCATTTGATATTTTAATAACAGAACATCAAAAGCATCAGGAAAAACCCACCAACATTCAAAAGCATCAGGAAAAAGCACCAGTAAAACTAACCAAATCCAAACAATAACATACAAAACTGATTTTGCTTGAAAAACATCCCCAAACTGACCCGGAACATAACCTCCACCGCCACTGCCACTGCCGTAGACAGTGTGGCTCCGGCGGCCGCGCCGCCGTCTGACCACCACTGTCATCAATATCACCATCATTATCTATCATCTTCAACGTCATCATGCCGATTATCAACATCCTCATCGAGTATTACCGAAAAGAAAGAAACAAGAATTAAAAAAAAAGGTAGAAGTAACAGATCTACTGGTTATCATCAACCTCATCGAGACCAAGACCTCCGCCGCTCACGGCGGCGCTGCCGTCGGCCCACCACCGTCCTCTTTCTCTCTCCCCAATCTCTCTCCGTCCTCTCCATTCCCAATCTTTCTCCGTCCACGGCGGCGTCAGGGGGGTCAGCCTCCGCCGGTGACTGTGTACTGACCCACATGTGATAAAAAATACTCTGATGAGAAGACCAAAGAATCCGTACCTTTTGTTTAACAAAGCAAAGCGACACAAAATCAAGTCGTCCTCAAACAATCAATAACATATGATGTTGTTAGGCCAAATTAGTTATATGATAAATTAGTATTATTTAATAATTCGCTTATTAAGAAATTTTCCGACGAACAACGTTTCTAAGGTTCTTTAAATTTTATTATATAAATTCGACCTGAAGTTAAACAACCAAAACTAAACGTTGTTATGCTCAATTCATATAGATTTTCAAAACATTATTTTATAAATAACCTTAACCATGATGCGATTTATGAAGAATTCTAGCAATAAAATCATGTTTGACCCCTCATGACATTAATGTATTATTATATTAATATGTTCAAACGATTCCCCCAATACATAGTATTTGTGTGATTGTATCTACAATCCCACATTTATACTTAACTAACATTCAACATGGATTCATGATCAAAACTAACCACCCTACGACTGTACTTGCAAAAACAATATATATATATATATATATATATATATATATGTATATATCATATTATTAATAAATTTAATATAAAAACCGTTATAGAAAGGGTCCTATAACACTGGACATTTATGACTTAACTACAACGTGTCCTATTAAGTTATGTTATAATAGGACCCAAGATGATCAAGTGTCCTAATACAGTACCACATAATGGGACACTAACAATTAAATGTCTTATAAAGTATTTTATTAGGATCTACATTTTAAGTGTCTTATTAAATTATATGATAATAGGACCCAAAAAAATCATTCATCCTATTAAATAGTTTTTTAGGACACCGGTTTAGTAGAGTATATTATAAAAGGACCCCAAAAGTTCATTAGTCCTATTAAATAGTTTTTAGGACCCTCTTTTACAAGCGTCCCACAGAAAAGGTCCTAAAAAGCCATTTTTGTTGTAGTGGAAATTTCTGAACACAAAACCAAAACTGATACTTGAATAAATACTGAACATAATTTGAGGCAAAACATAATCAGACATGCAAAGCATACCAGACAATATTATAAACATATCAGATCAGAAAACAGATATCAGACTACGTGACTACAAATAACAACAAACCAAGTCACGTGAGATGGAAGCACCCACGAGCCTAAACAGACGGGTACATAGCTAGCTAGTCCATGCACCTATGAGATGGTGAGTGTGGCGTTCACCCATTATTCCAATCTCCAGACAACAAACTCAGACTCAGAGCTAAGATCGATCTATACGCCTCTAGGGGCCAGGTGCTACACAAGCACAAACTAGAGACGCCGTGAACTTTTATTACGCACTGTCACGATAAGTGCCATGCCGTTGACGCCCAAACGGCAAGCCAGACATGCTCGGGTGACAGAGTACAGAAACTTAGGCCATGTATTAATATATAGGCAACTTAAACTGATTCTCATGGGAACATGCAACGATGATTACAATTGCTAAAGTCTATTGCATGCCACTACGAACTTGTCAAATAATAAATGTGAACTGAAACAACTTACCGAAACAGACAAAATCCGTACTGCAAAGTGACGGATATGATAAAAAAATACTCTGATGAGAAGACCAAAGAATCCGTACCTTTTGTTTAACAAAGCAAAGCGACACAAAATCAAGTCGTCCTCAAACAATCAATAACATATGATGTTGTTAGGCCAAATTAGTTATATGATAAATTAGTATTATTTAATAATTCGCTTATTAAGAAATTTTCCGACGAACAACGTTTCTAAGGTTCTTTAAATTTTATTATATAAATTCGACCTGAAGTTAAACAACCAAAACTAAACGTTGTTATGCTCAATTCATATAGATTTTCAAAACATTATTTTATAAATAACCTTAACCATGATGCGATTTATGAAGAATTCTAGCAATAAAATCATGTTTGACCCCACATGACATTAATGTATTATTATATTAATATGTTCAAACGATTCCCCCAATACATAGTATTTGTGTGATTGTATCTACAATCCCACATTTATACTTAACTAACATTCAACATGGATTCATGATCAAAACTAACCACCCTACGACTGTACTTGCAAAAACAATATATATATATATATATATATATATATATATATGTATATATCATATTATTAATAAATTTAATATAAAAACCGTTATAGTATATGTTGACCATAATACAATTCACTCATACAGGTATCTACATTAACACACAGTACCACACACACAACTTCATAAAGAAACACACATGACATGCACTCATGTGCAAATGATACACACAAACACATATACTCACGCACACACCTGCAACTCAATTCTAACATATACATGCATACACATCTAATATATAAACACACACATCATGGAGTATAATATCATTAATACACATAGATAAAGCCCGGTTTCGGAACCCCCTAGCTATCTTCATAAATCGTAGACAACAACCCACAACTAACTTCTATTTATTCATATGATTACTTCTTTCTATTCAAGGTTTTAGTTAGTCGTCGGAGAATCGAACAAGGTCAACTTCGCGTATCTATATTTAAATCACAGATTTCGATTTGGGTACCTTATTAGTCGAACGGAACCAGTCGGAGACCAACGATTCAAACTTTCTAATGATCGAACGAAACCAATCGAGCAACAGCAATGGTCGCGGCTGCGGTGTACATCGTCGGAATAAATAAATAAATAAGAATTTTCAAATCTTACATTAGTCGGTTGAAGAAGAACGGAGTAGCCATGAACCGTACCTGGATTGTGAATATTCAGACGAACACGAATGGAACGTTAAGGCTACGGCAGTGATTCACGGCGACGATCCTTCTTGGAGGGTGTGGCGATGGCTGCCGTTGCAATGGAACAGGTCAAGGAACTCGGATGGCGAATCTGACAGCGGGGGACGGAAGCTCCTGCAACTGGAGTGGTCCCGACGAAATATTAGGGCGGTGTGTCTTTGATGGTTGCGAGGTGTAAAAACGTAATGGGGCAAATGAAATTAGGCAACTTATAAAAGATGGTGGAGTCGGTTTCAAAAAAAAAAAAAGGCTGAGATTGGATGTACCAATTCCTGATTTTATGAGATTTGTATAGTTATGGTATTAATTCATTAGAAGATTGGAATGGATGCGGAGAAGATTATGCTGAACTTATTTATTTATTTTAATTATTTGTTTTCTTTTATTTCGTATTTCTCGTCAGTTGAACAAAAGAAATAATAACTTTCAAATCTAATTACACATTCATATTTGATTGTACGATTCATTATTATTCTTATTAATTAACCAAGTTTTAGATAATAATAATAATTATTATTATTTTTACAAACATTAGCTTCTTTAAATATCCGACATAATAAATCATTGCAAAACTTATAGCATTTATTATGTTAGGGTTATAAAAGTTTCGTATATTACAATTCTACCCCCCTAAAAATAAATTCGTCCTCGAAATTGGAAAGCACGAATAACAAACAAAATGCGAACATGGTGGCTCTAAACAAACTTTAAACATCTCATAATCATAAAAGACGTACTAACACACGAATTTCTAAGATGACATATAACGGGATACTGAAACAGAACAACTTCGGATGCGAACAAAACAAAGCTAAGTAACACAAAATAGAACGAGATAAATCAAACTAACCGGATCTACGAAGAGCTAAGATGTGAATAGATTCGGATACTGGGAGCGGAACGTTTCTTCCATTTCCCAAGTAGCTTCACGTTCAGAATGGTTCCTCCACAGAACTTTAACAAAAGGAATAGTCTTCTTGCGCATAACACGCTCTTGTCGGTCAAGAATAGCTTCGGGTTCCTCTTCAAGTGACAAATCTTCCCGAATCTGATGAAGTGGATAGTTAACCACGTGTAACGGATGATAGTTATATCCCCTAAGAAGAGATACGTGAAAAACATTATGCACATGCGATAACTGAGGTGGTAGTGCCAAACGATAAGAAACTTCTCCGACTTTTTCAAGAATTTCAAACGGACCGATGAATCTAGGACTAAGCTTCCCTTTGATTCCAAAACGGCGAACGCCCCTGCAAGGCGAAACTCGCAAGAATACCCGATCACCAACATTAAACTCCAATACTCGACGATGTGGGTCTGCGTACCTCTTTTGTCGACTCTGAGCTTCCTTTAACTTTTCCCTAGCGATAGCAACTTTCTCACTCGTGATCTGCACTAATTCGGGTCCTTCAATAATTTTCTCGCCAACTTCCTCCCAACAAATAGGAGCTCTACACTTCCGACCATAAAGAAGCTCAAATGGTGCCATACCAATGCTAGCTTGCCAACTATTATTGTACGCAAACTCAACAAGACAGAGATACTGATCCCAGTTTCCAGTCCACTCTAAGGCGCATGCCCGAAGCATATCCTCGAGTGTCTGAATGGTACGCTCCGACTGGCCGTCGGTCTGAGGATGAAACGCTGTGCTGAATCTCAACCTGGTGCCCCACGCGCCTTGCAAACCTTTCCAGAAACGAGAAGTGTAACGTGGGTCACGATCAGAAACAATAGAGACTGGAGTACCATGAAGCCTGATAATCTCCTGAGTAAAGATCTCAGATAATCTACTGACTGAGAAACCCTGCTGAATGGGAAGAAAATGAGCAGACTTTGACAAACGGTCAACTACAACCCAGATAGCATCATTCTTTCTAAACGTCTTCGGCAAACCAGTTACAAAATCCATTGAAATGTCATCCCACTTCCACACCGGAATGTCTAGTGGTTGAAGCAAACCACCAGCTCTTTGATGATCGGTCTTGACTTGCTGGCAAGTGAGACATCTGCTAACATACCTAGCAACATCCTCTTTCATAGCGCTCCACCAAAAGTGCTGACGAAGATCCCGATACATCTTTGTAGATCCAGGGTGAATAGAGAATGGTGAACTATGTGCCTCGGCTAACAATGACTCTCGCAGAGTGGAATCATTAGGCACACATAATCGTTTTCCACACCAGACTACCCCATTCTCATCAATTCTGAATTCTGACTGCTTTCCAACCTCCAAATTCTGAATGATAGCCCAAAGTTCTCCATCTTCTTGTTGAGCACTCTTGATTCGCGAGATCAAGTCAGGCTCTATCTGAAATCTGGCTAGATAACCATTGGTGTCACCAAGATGAATTCCAATACCCATCTTATCAAGATCTGCGAGAATCTGCGGCTGCAACTGAAAAGAAGAAATAGTCCCAGAACTCTTTCGGCTAAGAGCATCAGCCACAACATTGGCTTTGCCCGGGTGATACTGATTGTTGGCATCATAGTCCTTTAGCAACTCTAGCCAACGTCTCTGCCTCATGTTCAACTCCTTCTGCGTAAAGATGCACTTCAAGCTCTTGTGGTCAGTGAAAATATCACAAGTCTCTCCGTACAAATAATGTCGCCAAATCTTTAGAGTAAAGATAACTGCGGCAAGCTCAAGATCATGAGTCGGATAATTAACCTCATACGGTTTTAACTGACGTGAGGCATAAGCAATGACCTTGTTATGCTGCATCAAAACACATCCAAGACCCTTCTTCGAGGCATCACTGTAAATTTGGTATCCACATGTACCTGATGGGAGTGTGAGAATTGGGGCAGACACCGACCTTTTCTTCAATTCTTGAAAACTTTTCTCACGGTCCTCGTTCCAAGAGTACTTAACCCCTTTTCTCATAAGTTGTGTGAGAGGCAAAGCGATTGTCGAAAATCCTTCAACGAATCTGCGATAATAACCGGCGAGGCCAAGAAAACTGCGAACCTCGGTGACTGAGGTAGGTGTAGGCCATTTAGTGATTGCCTCCACCTTAGCAGGATCCATAGAGATACCACTAGCAGAAACTACATGACCAAGAAAAGCTACTTGGTCTAACCAGAATTCGCACTTTGAGAATTTTGCATAGAGTTTCTTCTGTCGCAAAATCTCAAGCACAATACGAAGATGGTCCTCATGCTCTTCCTTGCTCTTAGAATAAATCAGAATATCATCAATGAAGACTATGACGAATTTATCAAGAAACTCGTGAAAGACTCGATTCATTAGGTCCATGAAGACAGCGGGAGCATTGGTTAACCCAAATGGCATAACCAAAAACTCATAATGTCCATATCGAGTACGAAAAGCCGACTTAGGCACATCAGAATCCTTGATCTTCAATTGGTGGTAACCAGACCTCAGATCAATCTTAGAAAAACATTTGGCACCCTGAAGCTGGTCAAACAAATCATCTATGCGGGGGAGTGGATAACGATTTCGAATGGTGATTTTATTTAACTCTCGATAGTCAATACAGAGTCTCATAGAACCATCCTTCCTTTTCACGAACAAGACTGGTGCGCCCCAAGGTGAGACACTTGGTCTGATACAACCAAGTTCCAATAATTCATGTAGCTGCTCTTTGAGCTCCTTGAGCTCAAGAGGTGCCATGCGATAAGGTGCCTTAGAAATCGGCTCAGCACCAGGAATAAGATCAATAGTAAACTCCACTTCACGATCTGGTGGGAGTCCAGGCAACTCCTTAGGAAAAACATCAGGAAACTCACAGACAATCGGATAATCAGAGATATTTGGCTCTTTAGAATACGTAACTTTTACAGAAGCAAGAAATCCGGCACAACCATGCGATAAAAACTCTTGAGCCTTAAGTGCAGAGATAATCTTCATGGACTTACGAGGTTGAGTCCCCTGATAAATAAGTTCAGGGCATTGAGGATTTCCAAACAGAACACGACGAGTCTGACATTCAATCGAAACGCTATGCTGCGATAGCCAGTCCATACCGAGAATAACATCAAAATCACTCATGTGAATTGGATACAAGTCTGCCGCACGAATGGTGGACTCAATTCGGATTGGGCAATTTCTATAAACATAGGAGATAACATGTGACAACTGCCACTTTCGGGTAATTTACGTACATTTAAAGCAATGATTTACATTATACAAGTATGAGTTTTGAATATTCGAACTGCATGATTACATGATATACATCTTATAACACTCAAGGAATATTCATCTATGATGCACATTATTCATTTTTATTGGTTACCTTTGAAACAATGTAAACAATGCATCGAAACAACTAGAGTAGTATCTAGTAAACTAGCGTGCTGACGAAAACTCAGGATCCGCATAAATCATCTAAATTACATCGTTAGGACTCGGACGATAGTCCAACATCAATTACATATTAAACCTATACGGGAATACAAGAGTTTGGTTTAATATATTACCAATGTCCGGTAGCACCAAAAACTGCCCGAAAACTGCCGAAAAGCACTAAAAGCGACGATTTCTACACTTTTCCGCAGAAATTTTGCTGAAATCAGCTTTCTAATATTTTTACGACATGTAAAAATATTATTTAACATAGAATTCATGTGTGGATACATTAGGGTATCATCCGAACCAATAACTACATCAATTCACACAAGTTACACAACTTAGCGTTCAAATAACGTCTAACCGAAACAATTCGAAACGAATATCCGAACAATGTCGGATTTTTTTTTAGTGACCATCTAATATTATTTAGATCATATTAAATTAGTAATGGTCACTTAACACCTTCTTAACACATTTATACACTTGAAACATTTAAACACCTAAACCTTGCTAAAAGTTTCTAACACTTTAAACACTTAATAACATTTCAACAATTCAAGACCCCCCCCCCCCCATGTTGTGAACGGTTTTAAAGGGGTCCCAAACCCTATTTTTTTTGTTAAATATCTAGATATTTTATTAGTTACAAGTGGATGAAGTTGGTGCTTTGCTACAACACTTAACCATTAAGCAATACTAGCACCTTACACTCATTTTACATCTTTTATTACTTTTACCAAAAGCTCTCATCATCTTCATCCATCTTACCAAGAACACTAAAAACCCACTTCAATTTTAGTCTTTTATTAGATGATTAACATGGGTTTCCAAGTAACATAAGGTGATCTAAAGCTTTTGGAAGTAAAAGGAAGGGTTTTCATCCATACAAAAGTGTTCTACCATCAAGATCATCATCTTCCTAGTTCTTAATAATCTTCTAAGATCATCCCTAGCCTAGTGCTAGAAGTAAGCTTCTATATCTATTTTTTTTATACAAATATATTATGTTTATGATTGTTATTATTACTAATAATAACCAAGTAATCATACATAATAAACATGAAAAAAATACAAAGAAGCAAAGATAAAAATCATGATATAATTATGGTTGTTTATATTGTGATCTAAGACTTGTTATATGCTTATTTAATCTTGTTATGATGGTTATGATACAAATAAATTGTTAGAAGATGTTTTAAAATATGATCTAACAATTTTACATGTTTATGTTAAAGGGGTTTTTAACATAAGGGTTTAAAGAAATGATCATAACCTTTGTTCTTGTGAAAGTATTAAAGGTTTTTAGTTAAAAAAAACAATACTTCCACAAGATTATAAAAAGTAACATACAACTAGAGATTTTTATAAAAGTTGTTAAAACTAGAATTAAATTTGGTTTTTGAACTTGTTAGCATATGAAATGATCATGGTTAAAACCCTACATGATTTGGATATCATCTTGATAATTTCATGTTATAAAAGTTTCATATGTTTAGTTAAGATGTTGAGTAAATTGGTGGTGATTTGATAAAGAAAATGATATGTTTATAAAACATGGTTAGAATAAAATACAAAGGTTATATAGCCATTTTTCATAAAAACTTTATTTTATAAAGTAACCACATTTTTGGGTAAATCTCTACAAGAATAAAAAGGTTGTTAAAGAAAATTTTTATAAAATAAAAGACAAGAAAAATATATATTTTCTTAAAAATATATATTTGGTTACTTTAACAATTTTAGTGTGATGTATTACTTGATGTATTAGTTATATATATCAATGTAGGAACTTGTATCTAATGTCACATTTAAACTCAAAACACCTCATAATGAAAGTCCTACAAGACTTCACATATTTACGCCTTAAAACAACTTACGGACATTCCGAACTTTCGGACACAACTTATGGTCAAAACGGACGACGGGCGAATCTATGAACATATCGCCATTCTGTGAAGTTACTACGATGCTTAGGCGACCTTTCAACGCGGACGCAAGAATTTCGTTACCATTAACAAAATTCGGACATTTTGAAACTAATAAAAACTATTATGTTTTTATTAACTAAAAAGTATACTTAGTGAATTTTTATAAAAATGTTTTTTATAAAAATGAAAGACTTATATTTTACTTAAGTGGGCTATTTTATAACAAATGGGCTTATTTTCTTAATGGGCTTATTTTACTTAAGTGGGCTATTTTATAACAAATGGGCTTATTTTTCTTAATGGGCTTATCTTCATAATGGGCTTAACATAAATTCATGGGCTAAGCCCAAACACCAAACATATGGGCCGAAGCCCAACATTATTCAAGCCCAACATTATTCAAGCCTAACACTATTCAAGCCCAACACTATTCAAGCCCAATACTATTCAAGCCCAACACTATTCAAGCCCAGCACTATTCAAGCCCAACACTATTGATGCCCAACACTATTTGAGGCCCAACACTATTGAGGCCCAACACTATTGAGGCCCAACACTATTTGAGGCCCAACACTATTTAGGCCCAACATTATTTGGGGCCCAATAACATGAAAACATGGGCTTGGCCCAATGATACTATTATTGGAAACACAACTATACAAGTGATACATACAAGACACGAGAGTCAGCGGACGAGATCCGACTATACAACTCATTCATCGAATACACAGTTAACGAACATTTGAACAACTCATTCATCGAATACACAGTTAACGAACATTTGAACAACTCATTCATCGAATACACAGTTAACGAACATTTGAACAACTCATTCATCGAATACACAGTTAACGAACATTTGAACAACTCATACATCGAATACACAGTTAACGAACAGTAAAGACATACAAGTCTTACACATATTCAAAACACAAGACTTATACTCAGGTCATTTACAAAGACCGAAGGGTCTAACAAATATAAGGACATTTGTAGGTCGCAACATTGTTCAAGACGACCGTATGTCAGATCACAGTTAGTTACTATTCACGGACGCAATTCTGTGAGTTCATGTCCCCTATTCATTTAAATGTTTTTCAAGCTTTACAACTATCGGGGAAAATACATGTACAATAGTATGATAAGTCAAGGAATGAAACACCTTAGATCATGTGCGAATTAGGGCCATACTATAAGCACCATTAATCCAATTTGGACCAAGGAACAAAGGACTAGATCTAATGGGTTTTGGCGAGCCCCACTCTTGGTCGTGGACCCATACAGAAGAGTGCGTTTGTGTCCCAGTCGATAGGAATCGGCATAAAATCGTCTAGGGTTGGTTTGCTTCCTATTTCGTCACACATATTAATGTCTTTGCAAAACATTAATGATCACGATTTCATTGACGCTTTTCATACTACAATTGATACAAATACAGATACATCTCATATTTTGCAGATACATCTTATATCCAGTTTGGATACAATTACAATTGAGACAAATACATATTACATACTGTTTTGATACAGATACATCTTTTACAGCTAAATTGCATGAACTCGCTCAACTTTTGTTGATGTTTTCAAACTTACATGTATTTCAGGGAATTAGTGGACCAATGCAAAGATTTCAGTTCAAAGAAAACAAGTATCAATACTCCATGCCAACTATTGAAGGGTTTGCCTATTATATACCGCCTCTTTGCGGTGATATAGTGGTCAAAGCCTTGACATTTTTAGACTTACATTTGATGTATGAAACAATGACAACTTATTTTCATTTGATGGTTCGTAAACAATGTACATAACTTATGTTGCGATCTTTTGAAACACTTATGTAATGGCAATGGAGTATGTTTATTCATATAGTTTGTTCATGTACATCGATATTTATGCAATGAAAACCAGACAGATCACACCTTGCATTTCCGCTATGAGCGGGTGTGACAACTTGGTATCAGAGCATCAATTGTAGTGAACCAGGATTCTTTATTGAGTCTAAGTCTACAATCACTAGGGATCTCTCATGAAAACCATCTAAACACAAACACATGTTTTCATTTGCATAAACATTTTTCATGGTCCACTACAGCAAAAATTCATTTCACATAAATCAAGCGAGGACATTCCATGGGTGAAGTCTATGAGAAACAAACACAATACATTAATAGACTATGTGCCGACAATACATTACATTATCAGTTTATGCATTATAAACAGTTTACAAGTTCAGCTTATACAATATAGAAATCCTTGATTGATAGGATTTTACGTGATTATATATATAGGTGATTCATATATATGTTGCATGAAATATTTTGCCAAGAACAAAATACCTTCGACTTCAAACTCTATTATTATTCTTTACTCACACGATGAAAATATCGACCTCATGTCTATTGCGGAGCTTATGGCGAACATGATTCCTAAGTGAAATCTTAAACTTAATTCCGTAAAATATGGTTGCTTTCTCGCGAATGCTGAGATGCCTGACCATGATAATGACGACGAGGCGGAGGTGGTAACCTTGGACAACAACTCCATTAGTGGGACGAGATCCCTGTGACTCATACTAATCAAGGTTGATATACTCTTGTCCCTACAAGGAAGATGAAGTACTCATCTTGAAGGTGCCCCTTCAGTTGTTATTGTTACAGATTCTTTCCATTTCTATTCCATCTAACGCTGTGCTATTTTGTAAGTAATGAAAACGGACGTTGACACGTGATCTCTCATGAAGGTCCCTCCTATGTTGAAGGTATACAGACAATAGTGTCCCTCCTCTGACTGATCGGCTGTTTTGTACGAGAGAACGCTAGGGTGACCATGCAAGGCAATTTATTATTACGGAGGCCTACGTAATAACAACTTGTAGTGCATGGGAATTCTGGTGGACTCCGCGGGCCAAGCTAATGATCACTATTCATTCAAAATTCTTAAGTTATTACTTGAGATTCAATTTTTCTTATCTATTAGAACATAAACTGAGGTGGTTAGTATAACACCATACAATACAATACAATACAATACAATACAGGAAGACGACATGTATTTGTTCACACCTAACATTCGATCTATATCACGATTCAGTTGAGACTAGTCAATTAAACAAACAAAGCTTGTTATCCACTCATGGAGGATTTTCCTCAACATTCTCGAAATTATTGAACATGGGTTGGTTCCATGGTGTCTATGACACTTTACCCTACTTTACCTTACCTTACGTTATCATATTCCACATTATCATATTCATTGGAAATGATACAATAAATTCCGTCGTTTGACATTTGTCTTTTCCCAATGAATGGTATGGCATGAGCCATGCTGCAACTCCCTCATTGCATTCTATTCGACATTTTTGTAGATTCTAATCATCTTGCTAGAGCTCGTGAAACTCAAGCACTATTACCATAATGGTCACATGGACAAATAAGACAAAGGATTTTCTCTACTTCGGACGATTGAGGGCATAGAGTAGGGAACCCATATTATAGGGACGGAGGCCACGGGTTGGTTTCCCCTCCTGAACGAATTATTTTTCTTCTTTTTCCATTTAAACATATGACCAATACACGCAAGAGGCATTACACCTTTTGGTTTTGGTTATCCACATTATCATTTATTCAAACATGTATGAACCATGCGGTCTTAAGGTTTCGATGACCGATTGCATTCTTCATTCTTGGGCGCATGATAGACTATATTTATCCAAATATATATGTCTAGATTCTTTTAATATTGAGTATTAAAAAGATCATGGCGCCAAAAGAAACAAACGTTTAAGTCAAAAGTTATGTGTTGAAAACCATTGCTTTTACACAAGACATGGTTTATACATGACATTGTTACGCAAGACATTGTTATACATGTCATTTGACGTTGGTATACACAAGACATTTTTGGTGGTTATTTGTAAGTGATGAGACGTGTGTAATATGATAAAAGCATGGTGGATACGCCGCTGGTACTTCCTATATATATGTGCTTATATTATATTGCATATCGTGGTGTTATTCAAATCTCTTCGATAAAGACAAGACATGACATTTTTGCACAGGACACGACATCCTCTACACAAGACATAATATTCTATTTCAAGACATGATATATTTATACACTACATTTTTATTGGTTATTTATTTAACCATACATCATTCTTTTACATCATCTGATTTTCATATCTATTTTCATATGATTTTATAAAAGAACTCGATCATAACTGGAGCCAATGTTGTTGGTTACACTTGATGCTTTCATGATATCTCAAGGGTTGTTTCCATACTACGTAACACCCGAATTCAAACACCCTGAGTGTTACATTTTGGGTTTAGCCTCAGAGATCCGAAGCATAACCGCATCATCCCTCCCTAACTCGATCACTCAAACAATAACTCTCGCCATGAGAGAAATGAAGTCATGAGTACGTACACTCTACGATCATCATGTATCAATTCTATTAATACCAACACCGAGCTTAGCTATTGCTTTTAAATGTTAAGCATATACTTGAATTAGAGTCATGTTGGACACACATTACAATATCAAGTTAGCTAATGGGGAATTAGCTGAGACATATCAAATCATTAAGGGCCACCGGTATGTATCCTATTCGTCAACATTTCACATCCATGTTATTTTATACAATTGGCAATTTTAGCTTCATCTCAACATTTCACATACATGAGTTTCATGGCTAGGGACGGGATTGTCCTAGCTACAATTAGGGATTGGGTTATCCTACATCTAAACATATGGATCGGGTTATCCTACATCTAAACATATGGATTGGGTTATCCTACATTTAAACATAGGGTTTCTAAAACTATACAGTGAAGTCCTCGCCACACAGAATTTAAAATGTACTTGGCCTAGAGTCAAGTAAGCTAGACGTCTCCTCATTCTATAGAATTGGCAAAAAGTAAACTAGTCGAGTCTAGAGCTGAAATTCAATATCGATCTCTTCCCCGTTCAGTTGAGTAGTTTCGAAGTAGTGGTTGACATAGATTGGTTATCCGATAACCTAGCCAAAGTCTTATGTCACGAGAAGATCATTCGCCTACCACTACTGAACGAAGAGACACTTGTGATACATGGAGAGAAGCGCGACACCCCATTGCGGATCATCAATGGCATGAAAGCACATAAGTACTTACGGAAAAGTTGTGTTACCTTTCTGGCACATGTTGTCGACAAGAAGGCCATTGGGCCGAAGCTGACAGATATTACGTTGGTAAAAGGGTTTCCTGAAGTCTTTCCGGAAGGCTTGCCAGGACTACCACCATATTAACAAGTCGAGTTTCACATCGACTTGGTACCGGGAGCCGCACCCATAGCCAAATCTCCATGTCGATTAGCACCTTCTGAACCTTGTAGCTGACCGAATAAGGATGTTGTGAGTTCATAACCCCCACTCTTTACCACTATACATCTTTATAAAGGTTTTGGGAGTGGAAAGACATGCAAGTTTTGCAAAAGTGCACAACATTTCGATGAATGAAAATTCATATTTCTAAACCATGTTACAAATGAATTTCCAACTAACTCAAATGGTTTATGAAAGGTTCTAGCTTCTACTCTAAGATATACTTACGATCGGAGTATCATCAGTTACGAATTCAAGAGGAAAGCATACCGAAAACGGCTTTTAAGACTCGTTACGGTCATTACGAGTTTCTCGTTATGCCTTTTGGTTTAACAAATGCACCAGCGGTCTTCATGAATTTAATGAATCGTGTGTGCAAGCCGTATCTCGACAAATTCGTCATAGCGTTTATTGACGACATTTGGATATACTCTCGATCGACTGATGAACAAGAGCAACATTTGAGAACCATTTTAGAGTTGTTAAAGACAATAAATTCGCCCCAAATCGAAAAACAAGATATAGCCTTACAACTTATTCTTAAGATTGGTGTATAGCATTTTACAATCTTATCATTATCCGACGATACCGATGACTCTGTTGTAGACTATGATGCTTCGCATCAAGGATTGGGTTGCGTACTCGTGCAACGTGAAAAAGTTATTGTGTACACGTCGCGCCAATTATAAAGTTCACGAGAAGAACTATACCACTCTCGACCTTGAGTTAGGCGTGGTGGTATTCGCTTTAAAAAAAAATATGGCGACATTATTTATATGGTACTCAATGCATTATTTTCACGGATCATAAAAGTCTTCAACACATATTTAACCAAAAAGAATTAAATATACGTCAACGATGTTTGTTGAAATGTTGAACGACTATGATTGTGAAATAAAGTACCATCCGGGCAAGGCAAACGTTGTAGCAGATGCCTTGAGCCGCAAGGAGCGAGTTAGAACACTGAGAGTTCAAGCATAGAGAAGATGATTCACAAGCGCTCAGTGAAGAGCATATTCAAGCAGAAACACTTCGAGGCATGAAGGAACAACTAGTGCCGAAAGAAGATGGAACTTTATACCTTTTGGGTCGAAATCGAGTTCCATTCTTTGGCGGCCTTCGAGATGATATTTTGAGGAAGCACATAGGCCTAAGTAGTGAAAGAATACTACTGGTGGCCTAACCTCAAAAGTAATAGCGCGACTTATATCGGAGAATGCTTGACTTGCGCGAAAGTCAAAGTCGAGTAGCAAAATCCCTCGGACTTGTTACAACAACCCGATATTCCCGTTTAAAAATTTGAACAAATATCGATGTACTTCATTACGAAGTTACCCAGGACCTCAAGAGGTCACGACATGATATGGGTAATCATCGATAGACTAACAAAGTCTGCACACTTCTTACCGATTCGGGAGAAGGATAGTAAAGAGAAACTAGCGGAACCCTATCTCAAGGAAATAGTGGCTCGTCATAGAGTGCCTATTTCAATCATCTCAAATTGAAACAGTCGCTTTGTTTCGAGAATTTGGAAATCATTTCAACAGGCCTTTGGATCTCATTTGAATCCAAATACGGCCTTTCATCCACAAACTGACGGCCAGAGCGAATGGACAATCCAAACACTCGAAGATATGCTTCGCGCATGTGTTATGGATTTAGGCGGTACTTGGGATACTCATCTACCTTTAGTTGAGTTTTCCTACAATAACAGCTACCATACTAGTATACAAGCTGCACCATTTGAGGCTCTTTATGGTCGAAAGTGTCGCTCTCTGCTATTTTGGGCAGAAACTAGCGATAGTCAATTAATTGGTCCGGAATTAGGCCAAGAGACTACGGATAAAAATTTTCAGATCCGAGACCGTATCGAGGCGGCTCGCGATCGACAAAATAGCTACGCAGAACCATTATCTTTCGGGGATGGAGACAAAGTCTTGTTGAAAGTCTCGCCTTGGAAAGGCGTATCGAGGTTCGGTAAACGTGGAAAGCTTAACCCACGTTACATTGGACCATTTGAAATCTTAGAAAAGATTGGCACTGTTGCCTACAACTTGAAGTTACCAGATGAACTTAGCAGTGTGCACGACACGTTTCATGTGTCGAATCTTAAAAAGAGTCCAACACAAGCAACCGTTATCATTCTTTCAGATGAAATTCACATTGATGACAAACTCCAATTCACAAAGCACCTGTTAAGATCATGGACCGAAAGGTCCAGAAAATACAAAGGAGTCGTAACATATTAGTAAAAATTCGTTGGAACTCTCTACACGGACCCGAATATACTTGGGAACGTGAAGACCAAATCAAAGCCAAATACTCTCACCTGTTTGAGAACAATCCTGCAAAGGATGACTCAGCTTGAATTTCGGGACGAAATTCTCAATAACAGGGGGAGAATGTGACAACTGCCACTTTCGGGTAATTTACGTACATTTAAAGCAATGATTTACATTATACAAGTATGAGTTTTGAATATTCGAACTGCATGATTACATGATATACATCTTATAACACTCAAGGAATATTCATCTATGATGCACATTATTCATTTTTATTGGTTACCTTTGAAACAATGTAAACAATGCATCGAAACAACTAGAGTAGTATCTAGTAAACTAGCGTGCTGACGAAAACTCAGGATCCGCATAAATCATCTAAATTACATCGTTAGGACTCGGACGATAGTCCAACATCAATTACATATTAAACCTATACGGGAATACAAGAGTTTGGTTTAATATATTACCAATGTCCGGTAGCACCAAAAACTGCCCGAAAACTGCCGAAAAGCACTAAAAGCGACGATTTCTACACTTTTCCGCAGAAATTTTGCTGAAATCAGCTTTCTAATATTTTTACGACATGTAAAAATATTATTTAACATAGAATTCATGTGTGGATACATTAGGGTATCATCCGAACCAATAACTACATCAATTCACACAAGTTACACAACTTAGCGTTCAAATAACGTCTAACCGAAACAATTCGAAACGAATATCCGAACAATGTCGGATTTTTTTTTTAGTGACCATCTAATATTATTTAGATCATATTAGACTAGTAATGGTCACTTAACACCTTCTTAACACATTTATACACTTGAAACATTTAAACACCTAAACCTTGCTAAAAGTTTCTAACACTTTAAACACTTAATAACATTTCAACAATTCAAGACCCCCCCCCCCCATGTTGTGAACGGTTTTAAAGGGGTCCCACACCCTATTTTTTTTGTTAAATATCTAGATATTTTATTAGTTACAAGTGGATGAAGTTGGTGCTTTGCTACAACACTTAACCATTAAGCAATACTAGCACCTTACACTCATTTTACATCTTTTATTACTTTTACCAAAAGCTCTCATCATCTTCATCCATCTTACCAAGAACACTAAAAACCCACTTCAATTTTAGTCTTTTATTAGATGATTAACATGGGTTTCCAAGTAACATAAGGTGATCTAAAGCTTTTGGAAGTAAAAGGAAGGGTTTTCATCCATACAAAAGTGTTCTACCATCAAGATCATCATCTTCCTAGTTCTTAATAATCTTCTAAGATCATCCCTAGCCTAGTGCTAGAAGTAAGCTTCTATATCTATTTTTTTTATACAAATATATTATGTTTATGATTGTTATTATTACTAATAATAACCAAGTAATCATACATAATAAACATGAAAAAAATACAAAGAAGCAAAGATAAAAATCATGATATAATTATGGTTGTTTATATTGTGATCTAAGACTTGTTATATGCTTATTTAATCTTGTTATGATGGTTATGATACAAATAAATTGTTAGAAGATGTTTTAAAATATGATCTAACAATTTTACATGTTTATGTTAAAGGGGTTTTTAACATAAGGGTTTAAAGAAATGATCATAACCTTTGTTCTTGTGAAAATATTAAAGGTTTTTAGTTAAAAAAAACAATACTTCCACAAGATTATAAAAAGTAACATACAACTAGAGATTTTTATAAAAGTTGTTAAAACTAGAATTAAATTTGGTTTTTGAACTTGTTAGCATATGAAATGATCATGGTTAAAACCCTACATGATTTGGATATCATCTTGATAATTTCATGTTATAAAAGTTTCATATGTTTAGTTAAGATGTTGAGTAAATTGGTGGTGATTTGATAAAGAAAATGATATGTTTATAAAACATGGTTAGAATAAAATACAAAGGTTATATAGCCATTTTTCATAAAAACTTTATTTTATAAAGTAACCACATTTTTGGGTAAATCTCTACAAGAATAAAAAGGTTGTTAAAGAAAATTTTTATAAAATAAAAGACAAGAAAAATATATATTTTCTTAAAAATATATATTTGGTTACTTTAACAATTTTAGTGTGATGTATTACTTGATGTATTAGTTATATATATCAATGTAGGAACTTGTATCTAATGTCACATTTAAACTCAAAACACCTCATAATGAAAGTCCTACAAGACTTCACATATTTACGCCTTAAAACAACTTACGGACATTCCGAACTTTCGGACACAACTTATGGTCAAAACGGACGACGGGCGAATCTATGAACATATCGCCATTCTGTGAAGTTACTACGATGCTTAGGCGACCTTTCAACGCGGACGCAAGAATTTCGTTACCATTAACAAAATTCGGACATTTTGAAACTAATAAAAACTATTATGTTTTTATTAACTAAAAAGTATACTTAGTGAATTTTTATAAAAATGTTTTTATAAAAATGAAAGACTTATATTTTACTTAAGTGGGCTATTTTATAACAAATGGGCTTATTTTACTTAAGTGGGCTATTTTATAACAAATGGGCTTATTTTTCTTAATGGGCTTATCTTCATAATGGGCTTAACATAAATTCATGGGCTAAGCCCAAACACCAAACATATGGGCCGAAGCCCAACACTATTCAAGCCCAACATTATTCAAGCCCAACACTATTCAAGCCCAACACTATTCAAGCCCAATACTATTCAAGCCCAACACTATTCAAGCCCAGCACTATTCAAGCCCAACACTATTGAGGCCCAACACTATTTGAGGCCCAACACTATTGAGGCCCAACACTATTAAGGCCCAACACTATTTGAGGCCCAACACTATTTAGGCCCAACATTATTTGGGGCCCAATAACATGAAAACATGGGCTTGGCCCAATGATACTATTATTGGAAACACAACTATACAAGTGATACATACAAGACACGAGAGTCAGCGGACGAGATCCGACTATACAACTCATTCATCGAATACACAGTTAACGAACATTTGAACAACTCATTCATCGAATACACAGTTAACGAACATTTGAACAACTCATTCATCGAATACACAGTTAACGAACATTTGAACAACTCATTCATCGAATACACAGTTAACGAACATTTGAACAACTCATACATCGAATACACAGTTAACGAACAGTAAAGACATACAAGTCTTACACATATTCAAAACACAAGACTTATACTCAGGTCATTTACAAAGACCGAAGGGTCTAACAAATATAAGGACATTTGTAGGTCGCAACATTGTTCAAGACGACCGTATGTCAGATCACAGTTAGTTACTATTCACGGACGCAATTCTGTGAGTTCATGTCCCCTATTCATTTAAATGTTTTTCAAGCTTTACAACTATCGGGGAAAATACATGTACAATAGTATGATAAGTCAAGGAATGAAACACCTTAGATCATGTGCGAATTAGGGCCATACTATAAGCACCATTAATCCAATTTGGACCAAGGAACAAAGGACTAGATCTAATGGGTTTTGGCGAGCCCCACTCTTGGTCGTGGACCCATACAGAAGAGTGCGTTTGTGTCCCAGTCGATAGGAATCGGCATAAAATCGTCTAGGGTTGGTTTGCTTCCTATTTCGTCACACATATTAATGTCTTTGCAAAACATTAATGATCACGATTTCATTGACGCTTTTCATACTACAATTGATACAAATACAGATACATCTCATATTTTGCAGATACATCTTATATCCAGTTTGGATACAATTACAATTGAGACAAATACATATTACATACTGTTTTGATACAGATACATCTTTTACAGCTAAATTGCATGAACTCGCTCAACTTTTGTTGATGTTTTCAAACTTACATGTATTTCAGGGAATTAGTGGACCAATGAAAAGATTTCAGTTCAAAGAAAACAAGTATCAATACTCCATGCCAACTATTGAAGGGTTTGCCTATTATATACCGCCTCTTTGCGGTGATATAGTGGTCAAAGCCTTGACATTTTTAGACTTACATTTGATGTATGAAACAATGACAACTTATTTTCATTTGATGGTTCGTAAACAATGTACATAACTTATGTTGCGATCTTTTGAAACACTTATGTAATGGCAATGGAGTATGTTTATTCATATAGTTTGTTCATGTACATCGATATTTATGCAATGAAAACCAGACAGATCACACCTTGCATTTCCGCTATGAGCGGGTGTGACATAACAGAAGCATCTCTCAAAGGTGTAGATATAACTAGAGGATACTCTAAGGTAGTAGGCGTAGACTTCAAATATTTAGCAAATAAAAGAGAAACCACAGAATGTGTAGCGCCAGTATCAAAAAGAGCATACAATTCACGTTCACCAATATGCACATAACCGGAAATAGTACATGGGGCATTAGCTGCGTCATTAGCTGTAAGTGCAAAAACTCGTCCCCCAGCAGGCCTGGCATTTCCCCCAGTATTAGCTCCAGGTTTAAGTTGAGGGCACTCTTTAATCTGGTGTCCTGCACCTCCGCATCTGAAACAGAGGCCTTCGGCTCGACGACATGGACCCTTGTGTGGTTTCCCGCAAGTTGCACAGGGAGGGTCACGATTCAGAGGTGGGTTCTGTTGGGGATTCTGCTGATTCATAGGCTGGGCTCTAATGGGGGCCTGATTATTCTATGTAGGCCTATGATTCTGGTTTCGATTTCCCCCATTTCTTGACTGATTGCTGTAAAAGCTGTCAGAACGGTGTCTACGATCTCGTGGTGCTAAAGACTGATCATTTCCAGCATGAGTAGAAGACTGCCCCGGAATATTTTCTCGTGGTCGCTTGCGATTTTCATCAAACGCCTTCTGACGATGCTTCTTATCATTATCCAAGTTCTTAACCGCATCAACTATCTCAGTAATGTCATTAAAACGAAGATTTAGGATGAACTTCCTATCCCGGTCACATGTAGCCCACTTGAAAGTGTTGGTTTGCTGCTCTGGTGTTCCTGCAGCCGGGCCAAGAAAATTAACCAAACGACAGAAACGGTTCTTAAACTCCATGATGGGCTCATCGTTGCCCTGCATGATAGAGGCATACTCCCTTAGATACTCACTGCGATCAGCATCAGTGAAATACTGCTGATAGAACAGTGCACGAAACTCATCCCAAGCCAGCGTGGCTGCGTAATTATCTCCTCCACGAGCATTCTTCAAAGTCTTCCACCACCTATGAGCATCGTCCTCCAATTTGTAACTAGCAAGCCTGACTTTGAATTCGTTATTCACACCCAACACTTCAAAATTCTTCTCCATATGAGCAATCCAGTTTTCCGCCTCGACGGGAGTAGCAGCGGTACTAAACGATTTTGGCTTTAACTTTTGGAAGCGATCAAGCCATTCATGAATGGCAACAGGAGGGTTAGCATTTCTGCCTTGAGGGCCGTTGTTGTTGTTACCCCCTTGTGGTCCGTTGTTATTACCCCCTTGTGGTCCGTTGTTATTTTGCTGAAGCTGCTGCAACAAGTTAGGAACCAGGCCAGCAATAGCCGTATTGATAGCGTTAGCAATGAGGGTCTCAATAGGGATGTCGTTATTCTCGTTACGACGGTTGTTCACACTTCTTCTAGGAGGCATCTGAAAAGAAGGTTCACGTGTGAGAAGTGAAAATTTCCAATTACGTGGATAATAAAAGAGAGAAATCCTAACCCGACGTCTACCCATTAACTCACATGTTTAATTATTAATGTTAAAGTTTTCTACAGGAAGGTGCCTGGGCTCTGATACCATAACTGTAACACCCCGTCCCAAATAGGGCTGACGTGTCACTATTACAGATATCAAAAACCAAACTCAAACTGTTTAACACGGAAAAATAGGATCCAAAAGACAATCAAAAGTTTCGAAAACAAACCAAGAATCCTAAGTATTAATTAATTCAAAAATACTAAAATAAGTAAAAGTCTTTATTCTTGAACCGCATTTTACTCTCATCATCACTAGTTCCCAACATTCCCCGGATTACCTGTCAACAAATAAGAAAACACAACAAAGAAAACTACGGCTGAGCCAAAGGTTGCCCAGTAACGGAAAAATCAGATAGTACAAGTAGAGAAGGGACATAAAGAAAGAGATATGAACACTACAAGAAAACTGGGTTTTTAGTACGCGCAAAAGCGTCCTAAAATGCTATTTTATAGGACCTTTCATTTAATAGGACCAACGGTAAAAGCGTTTCATGTAAAGGGGTCGTAATAAGTCCCAGAACTAAAAAAACGTCCTAACATCTCAAATAAGATTATGAAACCAATTTTATGGTCGCGTAATATGTCTTTGAACAACTAAAATAGTGTCCTAATAAAAACATATTAGGACACTTTTACGATGTTCTAACATGTGCTTACATAATTTTAATCTTTTGATACACTTACAAGCGTCCTTAGAAATTTATTGATAGGACCCTTATGATGTAACATTATAGCTAATTTAGTACCAAGAAAAGGGTCCTAATATATCAAATAAGATTATGAAACCAATTTTATGGTCGCATAATATGTCTATAGACAACTTAAATAGCGTCCTAAAAAGAACATATTAGGACACTTTTACAATGTTCTAATATGTGATTTCCAATCTTTTGATACACATACAAGCGTACTTAAAAATTAATTTATAGAACCCTTATGATGTAACGTTTTAGTTACTTTAATATCAAGAAAATGGCCCTAGTATCCCAAATAAGATTATAAAACCAATTTTATAAATAGACCATCAACATATAACATCCTAATAGTTATTGTATAACATCAACATATAACATCCTAATAATAAAGAGAATATTCTACTCGTCTTGATCTTCAAGTGATAGTTGTTTGATAGCTCTCCACATCAGAGCCTCCAAGCTTTGTTGATGTCTGTCAGATGGTATGATTCTTGTAAAGATACAAATTCGGCGTTCCTTAAGAAAGGCTCCGTTAAACATGTCTACCATCAAATGTCTACCTCATGGTTTTGGCTGGAAATTTATGTCACTTAGTAACTTAACCCATACAAAGCTGAAAAAAGACCATTTTTTTAACATCAGACAGATATTAGGTCTATGGTATTTTGTAAAAAAAATCATTAATAGTCACTTAACCGAGATATAGAATCTGTCAAAGGTTGTAGCGCATGAAAGGAAGTTGCTAGAGCTGTGAAAGTATGTAAAAACACAAGAAAATTAGTAACTTGATATAGAAATATGAGGTAAAGTGTTAAAAAGTTGAACAGAAAAATGTAGTTATGTGAAACAGTGAAAGTTTGCATCTTTCAAGACTAGATCAAGATAACAAAAACTAAAAAAATGACAACTGACCTGAAAACATATATTCTTCTATAGAAATTTTCCCACTCTATTTCGTGTGCTTCCTTACATACCTCTAGTTCTTCAAAATCTTGGAATCCATCTGCACTCAAAAACATAAATTTTTGTATAAGAATTTTTTTTGTGCTATTACTTAACAGTTTGGCAAAAGCAATAACAAAATTAGTATTAATATAGATTAATCAAGCTCCAAAGAATTAGACAAACCTCATGAACCGGTGATGAACAAAAACAATGATTATACCAGTGAAACTAATTTACCAAAGCTCAAATGAATCAAGAATGACACTGCAAGAGTGATCTCTTTTGTCAATAATATTGGGGTATGCGACTACAAAGAAAATGGGATTATTTAGGACAATGTAACTAGAAACATTTAAAAAGACAAAATGATCCAGGGGGTTTTCATGTGATTTACAACATAATTAACCAGCGATGCGCCTGCTCAAAAACGATTTCTTCCCGTCTCGCCTCAAGAGGCACCTCAATACAGACGCCTTGGACGTTTTTTTTCTAAACCATGAGCCAATTCCCTGTGAACCACCCCATGGTTTCATAACCGATTCCACATCCCTGCAAATCATGGATAGGAATGATAACATCATAGTTTGTAATACATAGATATGGTATTCATGGCAAAGTTGTCAATAGCGAGCGTAGCGATCGCTATAGCGCGCTACGTAGCTTATAGGTCTAGGCTCGCTATTAGTGTTGTAGCGATGCTAGCGACGATTTTTTTTCTAGTATTAATAGCAAAATATACCTATAAAATAGCTGAATTTTTTGTTTTTGTTAAATATACATGTAAAGTAGCATATATACTTGGATATTTTGATATAATATACATGTCAATTTTTTAATGTATTTATCTAAACCAGATAAAACTAAAACTAGTGAAACAAACAATTAAATTAGGAAAAAAAAAGATTACCTTAGCGGTCTATGATTTTCTAAGCTAGTGCAAAATAATCGGTTAGCATAAACATTCAATAATGAAATGTAAGAACACCAATAAACTCAAACATATCATTTAGCTTCAAGTCAAACACTGGTATGTCATATATCTACAAAATAAACTAGTATTTAAACATTCAGACTTGTATAATATATGAAAGTTTTGGCTTTAAAATTAAAAAAAAAAAGAAATTTACCTTGCAAAAGTCTTGTTTGCCACACCCATCTCAAAATTTTAGGCACTTTGATTTCAAGATCTGCAAAGCAAACCAAGAGTATTCCTCAATTTTTTTAAAGCCAAACATTGTTGAAATTTAACAACTAAAACTAATCACAGACTAAGATATTGTTATAATAGCATCAAAACAATACAATGTAATGTCACAAATACATTTAGTAGAATGGCACGTCCAAACCCTAAATTTGTTTGAAATCAATTAAAAAATTCCATGAATACAGGAAATTAGCAACTAAACAAAATCTGCAATCCAAGAACTCACCAGCAAATCAAGGAAGGCAAACCAATAAATCGACGTCCAACTAGGATGAATCCAAGATGGCTACTTCATTCTTCAACTACCAACAAATCGAAATAAAAAATGATGATAGCTACTGAAATGATGAAGACAAAATGAAGTACCAAAACACCAACATTAAATTGCTGGGTAAGGTTTGAAGACGAAACAAAGGTTAGAATGAGAGATTTGAATCAATACCTTGTTGGTAGGGTTTTGTTTTTTGGAGGGAGGGAAAGATTTTGGGGAAATTTTAGAGAGGGGAACGATTTTGGGGAAAAATAAAAAGATTTCAATAAGGGAATTAGTAAAAGGTAATTCCTTTAATGATTTTATTTTATTTGATTTGATAATTAAGGTAAAACTATTAGGCCGGAGGGTGTGGGGGCGCCACCCCCGCCAGGTCAGCTGCTATAGCGCCCCGGGGCGCTATCCACCAACACCGCCGGAATTAAGGAGGGGGCGCCATACATGGCTCGCCAACATGGTAACGAGGGAGGAGGGGGTTATCAGCTGGGGCCCACTTGTTTGCACCAATCAAGTTTTTTTTTTCTCTATAGCGCCCCTAGGGGTTATACCACACTCTCCATGTTAAAGGGGGGGGGGGGGGGGGGTTATAAAGGCACTTGGCTGACGTGGCGCGCTTAGGTGTCCTTTATAACCCCCAACCCACACCCTCTAGCCTTATAGCTAATAAAATGGAAGAAACATTTCAAAAATTATTAAAAATTATATAGTTAACTTTAATTAAATAATAAAAGAAAACAAAATGCCCAAAAGGTAAATAATAAAATAACACCACAATGATTAAGCGTCCTATAAAGTTAAAGTTATAAGACCCAAGTGTCAAGTGTCATATTAAGTTAAGTTCTAATATGACTTCGACTAGAAAGGGTCCTATAACACTGGACATTTATGACTTAACTACAACGTGTCCTATTAAGTTATGTTATAATAGGACCCAAGATGATCAAGTGTCCTAATACAGTACCACATAATGGGACACTAACAATTAAATGTCTTATAAAGTATTTTATTAGGATCTACATTTTAAGTGTCTTATTAAATTATATGATAATAGGACCCAAAAAAATCATTCATCATATTAAATAGTTTTTTAGGACACCGGTTTAGTAGAGTATATTATAAAAGGAAAGTTCATTAGTCCTATTAAATAGTTTTTAGGACCCTCTTTTACAAGCGTCCCACAGAAAAGTTCCTAAAAAGCCATTTTTGTTGTAGTGGAAATTTCTGAACACAAAACCAAAACTGATACTTGAATAAATACTGAACATAATCTGAGGCAAAACATAATCAGACATGCAAAGCATACCAGACAATATTATAAACATATCAGATCAGAAAACAGATATCAGACTACGTGACTACAAATAACAACAAACCAAGTCACGTGAGATGGAAGCACCCACGAGCCTAAACAGACGGGTACATAGCTAGCTAGTCCATGCACCTATGAGATGGTGAGTGTGGCGTTCACCCATTATTCCAATCTCCAGACAACAAACTCAGACTCAGAGCTAAGATCGATCTATACGCCTCTAGGGGCCAGGTGCTACACAAGCACAAACTAGAGACGCCGTGAACTTTTATTACGCACTGTCACGATAAGTGCCATGCCGTTGACGCCCAAACGGCAAGCCAGACATTCTCGGGTGACAGAGTACAGAAACTTAGGCCATGTATTAATATATAGGCAACTTAAACTGATTCTCATGGGAACATGCAACGATGAATACAATTGCTAAAGTCTATTGCATGCCACTACGAACTTGTCAAATAATAAATGTGAACTGAAACAACTTACCGAAACAGACAAAATCCGTACTGCAAAGTGACGGATATGATAAAAAAATACTCTGATGAGAAGACCAAAGAATCCGTACCTTTTGTTTAACAAAGCAAAGCGACACAAAATCAAGTCGTCCTCAAACAATCAATAACATATGATGTTGTTAGGCCAAATTAGTTATATGATAAATTAGTATTATTTAATAATTCGCTTATTAAGAAATTTTCCGACGACCAACGTTTCTAAGGTTCTTTAAATTTTATTATATAAATTCGACCTGAAGTTAAACAACCAAAACTAAACGTTGTTATGCTCAATTCATATAGATTTTCAAAACATTATTTTATAAATAACCTTAACCATGATGCGATTTATGAAGAATTCTAGCAATAAAATCATGTTTGACCCCACATGACATTAATGTATTATTATATTAATATGTTCAAACGATTCCCCCAATACATAGTATTTGTGTGATTGTATCTACAATCCCACATTTATACTTAACTAACATTCAACATGGATTCATGATCAAAACTAACCACCCTACGACTGTACTTGCAAAAACAATATATATATATATATATATATATATATATATATATATATATATATATATATATATAGGGAGCCGCTAGAATAAGAACCACCTCCAGTTATGAGAACCATGAGAACCACTTTCAACCAATCATATCTTGCCAACAAAAAGGTTAGTTTGGTCATTTTACCCCATATGTCATTTCCCCACTCTCTCTTATCATTTATAAATGTCAGATGTTTTTTGTCCACTTTTTAAAACTTTATCTCCTCTCTCCTCTTATTAAAGACATTTCCCATCTCAATTCATTTCAAAATTTACAAACTCACATTTCTCTCTCTTCATATCTTCATCTCCGATGAAGTTATCTTCAGCTTTTATCTAATGAAGATCATCATCTTCAGGCTTTATCCTAATGAAGATCACTGCTTGTTATGCTTCTTCTCTTTATCCTCCTCTATTGCTTCGCTGCCACGTCTTCCGATCTCGTCGCCGCCACCTCCACCGCCACCGCCACCGATACACAAGCACACCCACCCGGTGGTTCAGTTCTTCAGTGGTGGTGGAACCCGTAGAGAGAGACAAAGGTAGCGATTTTTTCTTTGTGTCTCTGTTTTGGGGGTTTTGTTTGATGTTTTTTGGTAATGTATTTTTGATGTTGTTTTGGTTCTGATCTTGACGTTTTTTGGCGGCGGTGGCCGGTGAAGGGGGATTGTTGTGGTGGGTTAGGGGGCGGTGTGTCGGCGGCGGTGGCGACGGCGGCGGAGGTGAATGATGGGTGGAGGGGTGGGGTGAGGTGAGGAGGGGTGTCTCTGTTTTGGGGGGTTTGTTTGATGTTTTTGGTTCAGTTCTGGACTTTTGTTTGATGTTTGAATGATGTTCTTGTGGGTTTAAATATGGGTTTGAATCTTTGTGGGTTTGTCTTGTGGGTTTGAATATGGGTTTGAATCTGGGTTTGAATCTTTGTGGGTTTGTCTTGTGGGTTTGAATCTTTGTGGGTTTGATTCTATTGAATCTGTTGAATCTGGGGTTAAAACATCGGAGATAAAACTCTGTTTTTGATGCGGGGTTGATTCTGTTGAAACTGGGTTTGATTCTGTTGAATCTGTTGAATTTTTTTTTGAATCTATTTGAATATGTTTGAATCATGTTCTTGTTCCTTTTGAATGTTTAAATCGGTTGAATATGGTGCCTTATTTTGAATCGGCTGTGATGATTAAAAAAAAAACTGACGATGGCGCGGCAAGGATGGCGGAGGGTAGGGTTTTGAACCTGCAACCCCACTTTTGCAGCCTCTGATTATCGGAAAATCTGAGCCAACGCTTCGTTTTTTTTTCAAGAATCCTCTCGTTCTTTTGATTTTTGTTTGTTGGGTTTTTTTTTTTTAATTTTAGGCGTCGATGATGATAAACAATATATCTGAGACGCTTCACCGAGTTTGCGACTTCTGGGTGCGTTCGTTTTTGCGTAAAAAAGTTTTTGTAAAAAAAAAATTAAACCGTAAACTTTTTTACGTCAGCCGTAAACTTTTTTAACGTAAAAAGTTTTAGGTAAACGTAAAAACGTAATTTTTTTTTTACTAAAACGAAAAAAACGTTAACGTAAAAAACCGTTAATGTCAAAACCGTTAACGTAAAAAAACCGTTAACGTAAAAAACCGGCGCGTAAAACGTAAAAGTTTTTACGTAAAACGTAAAAGGTTTTTCGTATAACGTTAAAAGGTTTACGCAACACGTAAAAAGTTTTACGTTAGTCGTAAAACGTAAAAAGTTTTACGTAAAACGTAAAAAGTTTTACGTAAACCGTAAAAAGTTTTACCTAAAACGTAAAACGTAAAAAGTGTTACGTAAAACGTGAAAAATCGGCGCGTAAAACGTAAAATGTGTTACGTAAAAAGTAAAAAGTGTTACGTGAAAAAATCGGCGCGTAAAACGTAAAAAGTGTTACGAGAAAAAATCGGCGCGTAAAACGTAAATCGTAAAAAGTGTTAACGTAAAACGTAAAAAGTAAAAAGTTTTTGTAAAACGTAAATCGTAAAACGTAAAAAGTTCGACGTAAAACGTTAAACGTAAAAAAACGCTCGTAAAAAAACGGGGCGTAAAAAAACAGGGCGTAAAACGTTCCGTAAAAAAACGCTCGTAAAAAACGGGGCGTAAAAAACGTAATATAAAAATCTGTTTTTTAGTCATTAAAAAAATTATCATTAAAATCTGAATTTTAAATATTGTTTTAATATAAAAATCTGTTTTTTAATAAAAAGTAATAAATGAATAGGATAAAAAAGACATTTAAAAATAATATTTATAAAAAGACAAAAAAAAACAATTTTACCTAAATACCCTTTATCAATAAAATAATAAAAACATAATAAGACAAAAAGCTTTTAATATTAATATTAACAACTTTAAATCTCATCCATCCATCTAGTTGATCAAAGGGCTAGAAAGTGGTTCTCATGGTTCTCATAACTGGAGGTGGTTTTCATTTTAGCGGTCCCCTATATATATATATATATATATATATATATGTATATATCATATTATTAATAAATTTAATATTATATATATATATATATATATGTATATATCATATTATTAATAAATTTAATATAAAAACCGTTATAGTATATGTTGACCATAATACAATTCACTCATACAGGTATCTACATTAACACACAGTACCACACACACAACTTCATAAAGAAACACACATGACATGCACTCATGTGCAAATGATACACACAAACACATATACTCACGCACACACCTGCAACTCAATTCTAACATATACATGCATACACATCTAATATATAAACACACACATCATGGAGTATAATATCATTAATACACATTGATAAAGCCCGGTTTCGGAACCCCCTAGCTATCTTCATAAATCGTAGACAACAACCCACAACTAACTTCTATTTATTCATATGATTACTTCTTTCTATTCAAGGTTTTAGTTAGTCGTCGGAGAATCGAACAAGGTCAACTTCGCGTATCTATATTTAAATCACAGATTTCGATTTGGGTACCTTATTAGTCGAACGGAACCAGTCGGAGACCAACGATTCAAACTTTCTAATGATCGAACGAAACCAATCGAGCAACAGCAATGGTCGCGGCTGCGGTGTACATCGTCGGAATAAATAAATAAATAAATAAGAATTTTCAAATCTTACATTAGTCGGTTGAAGAAGAACGGAGTAGCCATGAACCGTACCTGGATTGTGAATATTCAGAGGAACACGAATGGAACGTTAAGGCTACGGCAGTGATTCACGGCGACGATCCTTCTTGGAGGGTGTGGCGATGGCTGCCGTTGCAATGGAACAGGTCAAGGAACTCGGATGGCGAATCTGACAGCGGGGGACGGAAGCTCCTGCAACTGGAGTGGTCCCGACGAAATATTAGGGCGGTGTGTCTTTGATGGTTGCGAGGTGTAAAAACGTAATGGGGCAAATGAAATTAGGCAACTTATAAAAGATGGTGGAGTCGGTTTCAAAAAAAAAAAAAAGGCTGAGATTGGATGTACCAATTCCTGATTTTATGAGATTTGTATAGTTATGGTATTAATTCATTAGAAGATTGGAATGGATGCGGAGAAGATTATGCTGAACTTATTTATTTATTTTAATTATTTGTTTTCTTTTATTTCGTATTTCTCGTCAGTTGAACAAAAGAAATAATAACTTTCAAATCTAATTACACATTCATATTTGATTGTACGATTCATTATTATTCTTATTAATTAACCAAGTTTTAGATAATAATAATAATTATTATTATTTTTACAAACATTAGCTTCTTTAAATATCCGACATAATAAATCATTGCAAAACTTATAGCATTTATTATGTTAGGGTTATAAAAGTTTCGTATATTACAATTGCTCTTGATGTGCCCTTTCTCGTTACAGCCATAACATGTCGCATTCTTTAATTCCTTGCACTCCAAAGTTTTATAACCCTTCGTTTTGCAAATTCTACAGGGTCTCTCTTTTGGATCAATAGTGCATTTGCCAAGGTGGCGTTTCTTGCAGTTCTTACAAACGGGTCTATCACCTGACTGATTTGAGCTTTTCTTAAACTCAGAATTACCTTTCTTTTTCTTATCGGAGCGATGTGAGCTCTCATCTTTCCTCTTTCCTCTTTCTCTTTCCCTCATCTGAAGCCTTACCCGACTTATTCCTAACTGCATCAAGCGTGAGTGATAAAGACAGATCCACCACTGACCTATAGGTGGTAGGCCTAGAAGCTTTGACGTTTCCTTTAATTTCTGGTGCCAGGCCTCCAGGTGTAACCAAATAGGGGACAAGTCTGGACATATTGTTGAAACTCGTAACATATGCTTGGCAATCTAAATTCTTCATGACCAGAGTCAAGAAGTCAGTTTCGATCTTCTCCACCTCGTGTTGAGGACAAAAGTTTTCTTTAATCAATGCCACAAACTCTGCCCATGACAAGTTATAGAGTGGAATTTTCCCCGTGGCTTGAATTAATGCCTTCCACCAAGCTAAGGCTTCTCCTTTAAACTACTGGGATACAAACTTCACAACATCCTGCTCAGCACACCCACTTATATCCACAATGGTATCCATTTCATCAAGCCATGTCATACAATCTATGGCTCCTTTTTCACCTGTAAAATCCCTTGGTTTGCAAGAGACGAAGTATTTATAAGAACAAGTCTTGGAATGTAGTTCCTGATCAAACACTATTTTCTTAGATGGCTGACTTTTTTGATTTGACGAATGCTGACAATCGTCCTTATTTGATGTATGTGTTTTGGAAGGGGACTTAGTATGAGGTACTGATTGGGTCTTAGTGTGAGCAGCACTTGAATCCTTGAACATTCTGCCAATAGCTTTGGTTACAACATTGTCTATCAATGCTTGCTGATCAACACCCGTTACATTTATTCTGGTGTTATCATTCCTTTCATTTGGATGACTATTAACTTCTTCTGAGTCGGCCATGGAGAAGCTTGATTGCTATAAAACAATTGACAACAACTCCTTTAGTGGTCTATTATTGAATCATCATATTCGGTGATTCATTAACCATGGTAAAATAGACCATATTGGTTAATTTGTTAATCAGATTTATTTTAACTTTTTATAATAGTTAGATCTGGTTACAAAACCATTAAAAATTTTGAAGTGGTACAAAAGGCCTTGTCACAAGGACGGTTTTTATATATAAGCCATGATCTTATTGGATCGAGGCATTTAGGTTTGAACTTAGTTCTTCACCTTTCTTGACAGGGAGTCATATACTACTACTGTCTTTGATATGTAGTTGGAGTAGTTCATCCCGAAGGCAAAACAGTGACATCACCAATGGATGTTTTAATATGGTGATATCAGCCATGATTTACTAGATCATTTGGCTAAATAAGGAATTGAAAGAATCCAATATAAGGATGACTAGTGTGATTTTCTCAAACCGCATTTGTCAAGAGTGCTAACACGTTCTTAGGTGTTAACAAGGATTTATCTTAAGAAGATTTTTACCATCACATCCATGTCTAAAATGACATATAGGCTAGGTTATACCTTTAAGATTGTCTTTTGAGATTTTATAGCAGATCAATTATAAATTGAAAAGATAATTCGATATAATGTATATGCATATATATGTATGACAAATGTAATTTAAAAGGAAAATTTCTCATAAATAGTCCTAAGAATTACAATAACTTGCCCTAAACAGGTCTTTAAATAAATAAAATAAAATAAACTTGTCCACGCAGGGACGGTACATAAAAGAAATGTCTTCGCAGGGACTTCATTGAATTAGAAATTACAAAATGATAAATAAAGGTTTCTAATGATCTTTCTTCTTCTTCCCTTTTAGGAAGTTTGACAAACCCTTCAGAAACTTGGTGTGCTTTCTACCATGCTCATCCACTTTTTGTTCCACTTCCTCCAACCTTTGTAGAAATTCTTGTGGTTGTGGTTGTTGAAGTGGTGGTTGAGGTTGTTGTTGTTGTGGCGGTGTGGTGGTGGGTATTGATACCCATAAGTAGGGTACCCAGTTGGGTACACGGGTGGTAAAGGAGAGGGGTAGAGAGCGTTAAAGTTTGCTGCCTCGACATATGGGTCAACGGCAGGTGCATGATAGTTATAACCTGAGTTAGCTTGTTGCTCAAACGGGTTGTACCCAGTTGTATCTGGGTAAGCAGGAATTGGGTATTCATAACCCATGGGAGGTGGTAGTGGTGGAAATGTGACTGGTGCAGTGTCGATTTCTGACACGACATTTGAAGGCCCACCCATGTGTGGGTCCTCGTAGAGTGGAAGGTAGTTGGAGGAGGTTTGTGGGGTGCTAAAGTGGAAACCCCCCACGCACGGACATCCGTGCACTTCTTCTTCGCCTCGATGGTTCTAGAGGCGGAGGCTGCTCTGGTGCTGGCGGTGGCGGTGGTGTAACCGCTTGAAAATGCGGGTCCTCGGAGGGAGTCCGCTGTGGTGATGGCGAGTCATGTTGAGAGGGAGTGAACTCCCATTTGTAGGTGTTTCACCTCTCGGCCCATAAGTCTGTTGGGTTTTTCACATGTTTATCAAAGTAATTTCATCCTTATGAAATAAAAATGCAGCGGAAATAATTATTTTAAAACATGTTACTTACAAGATATAAAACTAATTTTATATGTAAAACCCAATCCCGGATCCATATACGAACATGCATGCTATCAAAATAAAACACAACCATAGAGTGTTTAGAATACTACCTTCCAAGGAGTAAAGGACATGAAGATGATGATGCTTCTTTGTAACACCTCGAAAATTCACGTCCTATAATGTGTAGACACGTGTCAAATGTTTAAACGTGTGAAAGAAATATTATAGAAGGACTAAAGTTGACAGTCATGGAAAGTATGTGGATATACGTATTCTAAATGTCAACAGTGAATAAAAATAATGTACATTAAACCTATATGATGCTCATACCTTCAAACGAATAAATCATGGATCATACGAAGCTAAAAGTGAGAGATTACAAACTACAGGGGTTAAATGTGTCAACATGTTAAAGATATACCTCTGATGACCTTTTGACAAACCCGAAGCTTTGTAAATATAAATTTTGCTCACTAGAATACACGACATAAATTTCATAAAGTTTCGTAATCGTATGAGAAAGTTATGATCAAACTCGTGTGCGAAGTGTTAAAGCGTAAACGTCGAAAGTTAGAACTTTTCGGGTAACAACAAAGTTACCCGGGGACTTAACGAAGTGGGTATATATCTTGAAGCCCTTATAGATCAAGAATGAGGGTTCATACTGCAATAAACAAGTGTCCGTACGAAGTTTGAAGAGCCAAGGACCTAAACTGCAATAAACAAAATTATGTTGGATGATCATAGGGGCTCGCGTAGCGCGAGCTTATAAGCTCAGGCAGTCGCGCTACGCAACTGCCATGTCTGGGACAGAATGTTATCTTCTTTGATCCTTTGTCTGCCACAGCCATGATGCTTGAACTTTGATCGATTTTTCACATTCATTTGGCCCCTAAAACACCCCTAGAACATGTAGGACACTTGTGGGATTGTTGTGGTGTGTCCTAGACCTTGTTGTCAAGCTTTTGTGGTGCTTGATTCACTATAAAAGGCCACCTTCAAGTCACAACATCACTCACACCTTCATCTGCATTTCTTGAGCACTTCTGGAGCTTAGGAGCAGACCCAATACCTTCCTACTCGAGCTTAGGACTTGGGTAAGTATGCTAGACCTTCCTCGGTTTAGTTTTTGCTTAGTTATTAGCTTAAAAGTCAACCGTCGTAATTAACGGTTGACTTAACGATTAATCGCTAATGGTCCAGTGATTAGTCAAACTAAAAGTAGTTTTAGAATGGTATTTATGAGGGAAATAAAACCCCAAAAGGGTTTCCCCTGATCACCATCCTAAACAGGTCAAATGTCGGGTCAAACCTTTACTTAAAAAGTCAACATATTGCTTAAAATGTCATTTATGCATAATTAGCTATATAGAACATGTATAACCTGTTTGAATATTGTTATAACTTAGAAATAAGTGTAAGAACATGTCCCAACATGTTCAACCCGACTATTTCCTGTTTAGACCCGGTTCGGAACCGAAAGTCGCATAGTTTGACTTTTCGGTTGACTTTCAGTTCTGACCCGTTTGGGCATATTTTAGAAATGCCTTAGAGCTTAAATTGGATTAGGATACATGTTAGAACAACCCTCTGTGATCATACACCTTGGTTCACTAGTTATCCAATTAATATGCATATTTCCGTTAAATGCTCATACGTTGACCGTTATGCCCTTATTACATTAAATCATGATTTATGAAAATGTAAAAGTGTAGAAACCTTAGTTACTGATATATAAACTTGTATGCGAAGTTTGACATCAGTTTGACTTGTAGATTAAGAGTTATGCTCATTGTCGCTAAATTAAAGCCTTTTGTTAACAAAATGGCGTAATTAGCGTATAGCCTAGTTAAACATACTTTTTGATATCAAATATTTTACCCACTGATGTTATATATTATTTTGGGATTTTTAAAGATTTTTAATTAATTTTAGGCCGAGCATAACTAGTAGTCGTAGGCTTAATCCGGTAATCGTCGGTTTTGCCCTTACGGGCCATAAAATGAGTTTTACTTATTTAAACGACTCCAAACCTTTTGCTACTGATCACATATGTTAAATAAATTATTTTAAGCCTTCTGGAAATATAAAAATATCAGATTTAAGGATAGAACCAGGAAATGGCCTTTAATCGCCATAATTAGCGTTTTTAACGCATAGTATGTCTTAGAATCATATTGGACATACCCGGGTTGATACCTACTGATATATGAGGCATATTATGATATTTTAACAGTAAGCAAAGGTTGATAAACTCAGACTTCGTTTTTGAGCTTTTCGGCTTATGTGAAACTACTAAAATACCCCTACGGGGCATAGTTTGGTTAAATATGATAAATTTCACATATAGGCCTTAGCCTACTGATATAACTTATCAAATTGAGTATGTTTGATATTTACATCAGACCTGTAACTCAGTTAAACAATTAAACTCTTTTACAAACTTTAAAATGACCAAACTAACCCTACGGGGCATAGTTTGTGTTTAAACTAGTTCGGGGCATAACGAAAGACATCCTATTGATGTCACAACATATTTGAAGCATATTAACTTAGGAAACATGTATATGGCTCTTATGGATACCCGTTACGCTTATTTCGCGTTCGGTTCGGTTTATGTAACAAGTTTACATAAATTAGCCGAAACGGGTCAAACCTTATCGGTTTTATCTCAAAATCCAGAATGTGAATAATAAACCCATATTAAACAAGTCTTCAAACTTGTCGGGTCTAAGTCACGTTCTATCCGGTCTTCGCTTAATCGTGCGTACGAACCGTATCTTTGAAAACTAGCCGGTCTAAGCTTAAGCTTAATTAAAGACCCGTTAGAATTCTAATAGGTTATTAAAAACCTTCGTTCCAGATTAGGAGCCCAGTAAAAGCTATCTGTACTTGCTGATTTGATATACGGCTGGGATTGAATTTATATTTAGCTCAGGTAAATACTTTTAACTTATTTTCCCTATACGGGCTTGGGTTACGGTACATAGCGTACCGCTTGATCGAGCATCAAATCTTCCACGCTTAGTGGTTAATTGAATAATTTGATCGGCTCGTTTTAAACAGATATGTTTACTTTACAGCCTTTGGGGGGGTTAATGACCATGTCCCGGATATCCTCGGCATTATCTTACGAGATGGCCACGACCTGAGCACGGGGTGTAGGCGTACACCTGTCAGTGTATAACTCTAGAATTGTGGTGTGTCTATTGATCTTTAACCCGGATACGTTCCGGGCTACTGAACGCATAAGTAACATGTAAATCGTTCACAAGATTATAATATTAAATAATTCTCCCAAGTTAAAAAGATTAATTTTGCCTCTGTGCATTTTAATCAATGTGTCAAGATATTTTGTGCCACGTGCATTCAAAACAATTTACAAACTCTTTTTCCAAAATGAGTCAGTTGAATGTATTTACCAGTGTAAACTGACGTATTTTCCAAAAAGGCTAAATGCAGGTACTATACGAAATTGGCTGGATATGTCTCCTTAGCATCAATAGAAGTCTCGCAAGCTTAAGATGCCTAAAAGTCTGTTGAACTATTGTTTCCATTTTATGTTCGATCCTTCTGTGGATAAACTTCCGACTATTGTGATAATTGATATTACAATAATAAATTCGGTTGTATTATATTTTCAATTGCTTCCGCTGTGCTTAATAATATTGTGTTGTTTGACTATTATGTTGCCAACCATGACGTCACGATACTCCCCACCGGGCCCACCGGTGACACGTGGAAATCGGGGTGTGACAGGTTGGTATCAGAGCCAACACTGAGTGAATTAAACACTAGCCTTAGTGTTTAATCTCAGTTACACAATTGCACATATCTAAACCTTCTGAGTCTAGACTTAACATAGGAATAATCTTAATCCTAATATGGAAATTTTTGCTTCCAATTTTTATTATTATTATTATTGGATACGTCGCCAAGCGAGGAAGCTGAACTAGGGATTCTCCACACCCGGAGCCTTGAAATGCTGAGCTTCGTACCGCGACCAGGATGAGACGTTCAACCAAGGAGAAAGCATTCAGGAATTGAATGAAGAAGAAACTCCTTTGCTGAAGACCGTTTCCTTATTAGTCCTTATAAGGACATAATTATCTTTCAGTCCCTACGAGGACACATTATTCCTTTTAAGTCCCGCTTAGGGCAACTTTATACTTTTATTCTTATATAATGGAATGATTAAGTTTAAACTTTCATTCGAATTAAGAAATATTAAATAAATGGAAAAAAATAATATTTCCTTTTTGCAAGATCTACCATTATAATAAAATGGCAAAATCTAAAAGGGCAAGACCTAGCTTCGGGTCATATTAAGACCGGCCAAGATGGCAGTTCCGCCATTTAGATTCAGATCCATATTTACACCTCAATTTAAAATTGTTCTGCGTTAATTATAAATTAAGAATCTTAAGTGTGAAACCTAGCCTTCGGGTCAATTATAAGACCGGGACAAGATGGTAAGACCTGTTTAAAAGGTTCAAATCCCTGTTAACATCTTAAAACATGTTAACACTCCTGGCAGATGTGATTCATTTAAAATCACACACGTCATTTTTATATGGAATTCTTCAAAAGATTCCTAACCCAGTTTAATGATCTCTAAATCCTGGGTTTACATCATCAATCAAGATGATCATATTTTAACCATACGTGGTAATATAGTGCCTACGGGCCTTGCTCATTTCTACATGAGCCAAAATACAGTGGTAGCTATGACTCCCTGTCAGATAAAGGTAATGAACTAGGTTCAAACCTCAAATGCTTTGATTCTCTGAAATCCTAGCATATAATTTACAATTGTCTACGTGACTAGGCCTATTGTGCCAAGATACTTTCATGCTTTGATTCTCTGAAATCATAGCTTATAAATTATATATGTCCTTGTGACTAAGCCAGTTGTGCTAATATACTTAAAGGCCTTGAATTCTCTGAAATCATGGCTTATAATTTAAAATTGTCCTTGTGACTAGGCCTTTTGTGCTATTAAATAAAACAGTTATTGTTGCTTTGATTCTCTGAAATCATAAGCCTAAAATATATAAATGTCCATGTGACCAGGCCATTGGTGCCACTAATAAAACTGTTAATGTTTTATAATTGGGATAAATTATAATAGAAATCCTAAATAAATATGATTAATAAATTAACCAAATATGGTCTCTGTTTACCATGGTTAATGAATTACCCTATGGGGCAATTCAGTAATAAACATCCCTTAGAAGGGAAGTGCCTACGGGCTATAGTTAATGTCCTCTGAGACTAAAGACAGTGGTAGCCTACAACTCCCTGTCAAGAAAAGGTAGTGAACTTTGATTCAAACCTTAATGCCTAGATTCTCTAAAATCATGGCTTATAAATTTAACTTGTCTACACGACTAGGCCATTGGTGCTATTATTAACTTATGAATTAGGATTTATGATAAAAATCCTGAATAAAATAAATATCCTTCCTTCTCTGTCAGTATGCAATTGAAGGGAATTTTAAAGGTGAAACCTAGCCTACGCGGCCAAAATGGTGAAACCTACTCAAGGGATTCACATCCTTGTTAACACCTAGGAATGTGTTAGCACTCTTGGCAAATGTGATTCGAGAAAATCACAACAGTCATCCTTATATTGGATTCTTCCAATTCTCAAATCTAGCCTAGTGATCTAGGAATCAAGGCTTATATCATCCTATAAGATGATCATATTATAAACATACGTTAGTAATGAAGCACCTACGGAGTAAACTAGTTGTCCGATAAGACAACGACAGTGGTGGTCTTTGACCTCCTGTCTAAAATGTTGGACTATGTCCAAACATAATAGTCTATGTGATCAATGCGATCATGACTCATATCATCTAATACGATGATCATATTATTTAACATCCTTTAAGTGATGTCTTGCCTACGGGCTATAATATATTGTCCATTTGAGACATTGACATTGTTATCTTTATGATTCCTTGTCTAAGGTGGTGAGCTATGCTCAAGCCAAATAGTCAATATGATTAATACAATCATGACTTATAGCATCTAATAGGACGAACCAATTATAAACATCCATGAGTGATGTTTTCGCCTATGGGCCAAATAATACTGTCCATGTGTGACAAAGACATTGTGATCTTTACGATTCCCTGTCCAAGGTGGTGAGCTGTGCTCTAGCCTAATAGTTCATATGATCAATACGATCATGACCAAAAATCATCAATACGATGATTAAAAATTTTAACATCCGTAATGAGGTTTTGCCTAAGGGCTATATTATATCGTCCAACTGAGACAAGACAATTGTAATCTTTTGTGATTCTTTGCCAAGGGGGTGAGCTATACTCAATTCCCATAGTCTATACTATCAGTGCGATCCTGACTAGTATCCTCAGTATGATGATCATAATATTAACATCCCTAGTGATGAAATGCCTACGGGCTATACTTTATTCTAGTGTCGGTAAGACAAAGATAGTAGTGATCTTTATGATCCCCTGTTCAAAATGGTGTGATTATACCCAAACCTAATAGTCAATAGGATCGATGTGATCATGACTAAAATCATTAGATACGATGGTTATATATAAACATCCATTAGTGATGTTGCTTGGCATATTTTTCTGCCAAAAGAATCGTCTTTCAAGACAATGACAGTTGTAGTCTATGACTCCCTGTCTGAACCACGTTCAAACCTGGAAGCCCTAATCTAATAAGATTTCGGCTAATAAATTAAGGTCCTTGATAATAGACCATCGAGATTATGTTTTAAAGTCATTCATGACAAGCCTATGTGCTATAATAGGTCATTCGTGACAAGTTAACATATTAAATGTCAACATTCCTAGTAACATGCATTTGTGCCAGATTTGATGAATGTCCATATAACAAGGCCGTTTGTGCCATATCTAATTGTCCTTCGTGACAAGGCCTTCGTGCCGTATAATCATTTATGTCCTTCATGACTATGCTTTATGCCATATTTTCTACGTCCCTCGCGACGGGCTTCTATGCCATATATATATAACCGAAGTCATGAAAGGCTAGCCTTTGAGCTATTTATAATCGTACTTGTGACAAGGACAGTTGTGACATTATGGTTCCCTGTCAAGCAAGTAATGAACTCGCTCCAAGATTCGAATGCCATTGATGGTCCAGTTGTGACCTAGGCTAAGTATAATGGAAATACATTCAAAATAACATTCACTATGAATGTTCGGAACAGAATAGCCCATACGGTTTATGAATGCCGTGGCTAATCTAAGTCAGATTATCAGGGTGATGACTGATAATGGTTAAATCTTGGTGATTGGTACCAAGTTTCAAGTATGGAAAACTCGGATGAGGTAGACGACAGTCGCAACGCTATTAAGGCGACAAAAGTTAATAAAACTACAAACGTAAACCTCAATATTAATGGAGTTAATCTTCAGGCTGTGGTTGACGCAGCAAATGGAAGGACCATAGAAAGGTCATGAGACAATCCAAAGAGCCGAATTCTTCTCGCTCTAAATCTCATTCGAAACCATGTTTAAATTACTCATGAGGAGAGCTATGTTCACACTTCAAATATGAAGGGTGAACCAAAGAAAGAGGATAACTCCTAGAAATCGGAGAAGGAGAGCAAATACAGGCTTAATAAAAAGCAACGAAAGTTTGGTGAGAAGCCGGTATACCTCTGAGACTGCTTCAGCATTAATAGATGGATGTTTTAATATCCATTAGAAATCATCTTTGATGTCCTAGTTCCGTTAAATACAAGGACTCAATTAGTGATAAAATCAAGCCCATATTGTGGGTAATAAGAAGAAATTAATTATCAAGACTCCTTATGAGACAACTCTCATAATTACACGTATCCGTACGTTTAATTAATATTAAACACAAAAAAATGGTGGAACTGGCCGTCCCCGGAATCGAACCTGGGTCTAGGCCGGCCGCACCCTTTCGCGCGCCTAGCCAACTGGGCTAGGTGCCTAGTTTGTGAAACTTCCATTATTAATTGGATATAAGCACTTGTACAATAAACTTCCTTATCATTTATCAATGATAATTCCTGCTAAGTGTCATGTTTTTTTTTTATATACAGGCAATAATAAATCTTCATGAACCATAAACTTAGCAAATTTTTTTTTCATCCACAAAGTATAGTTACCAAGGAAACCGTAGTAACCGATTCTTCTAGTATCGGCAAGGAATCCTTTCGAAAAATCTAAGAGTACTCTTTCTTCGCATAGAGTACGACAACATATGTTATTTTAATTATTTTTCTCATTGTTTTCTATCGCCTGCGAATGCCAAACTATGTTTGATAAAAGTGTCATATGAGGATTGGCGTATCCTAGTGTGTCCCATAGATTATTTCCATGTCTGATCAGCATGGAGGTTTAATACATGGAACCCCTAAGATATCCCAATGATCATATTGTACTAAAGTCGACTAGTAGTATTCAAAGAAGATATCCAAAATGGAAATTTTTTTTTTCAAGTAAATGTTCCCGAATAAGGAATTCGTGGACTTATAACATAAAGGTGCCACTCATTTGACACGAACGATAATGGATGAACTGGAGCCTGAGATATGGAAAATCTCTGTAGCCTCCTTGTATCTTAATTATCTTCTCAAAAGTTTTCCCTGCTTACCTCCTGGAAGACAGGTAGGACTAAGATTAACATCCCGCTGTGGGCCGGAGTATTATGAAAACTCCATATGGATTATGGAAAAATCGAAACCTTGATTTAGTAGGTTTTAAGACATAGGCACAAATAGCCTGCCTCAATCTTCTGAGGGTTTTATGTTATTAAATAAGAAAGACGGTTCATATTGCTTATGCATACATGCCGCAACCCTAATTAGGCAACGATTAAGAATTGCCATCTGCTACCCAGGATCTAAGGGTAAATTATTGGTGGATAGGCTTGAAAAGGTCCGTAGCCACCCATGTAGCTAAATGCTTGACATGTGCGCAAGTCAAAGCCGAGCATCAAAAGCCGCCAGGCTTGCTACAACAGCCTGAACTTCCTACGTGGAAGTGGGAAATGATAACTATGGATTTTATTACCAAGTTACCCAAGACGAGGAAAGGAAATGATACGATATGGGTTATAGTTGACCGACTGACTAAGTCAGCTCATTTCTTACCCATCAAGGAGACTTATAGCTCCGATATGTTAGCCCAGTTATACGTTGATAAGATTGTAGCCTTACATGGCATACCCGTAGCTATTATCTCTGACAGAGATACTAGATACACGTCCCATTTTTTTTTGAAAAGCTTCCAACAATCTTTGGGCACACGTTTGAATTTTAGTACGGCTTACCATCCTCAAACAGATGGTCAGAGTGAGCGTACTATTCAAACGTTAAAAGGCATGCTACGTGCATGTGCGATTGACTTGGGTGGTAGTTGGGATAATCATCTACCCTTAGTCAAATTCTCCTACAACAATAGCTACCACACCAGCAATAAGGCTGCGCCTTTTGAGGCATTATATGGTAGAAAGTGTAGAGCGCCCATTTGTTGGGCAGAAGTTGGAAACGTCCAGTTATCAGGACCAGAGATAGTGCTCGAGACGACGGACAAGATTGTCCAGATTCGTGACCGTCTCAAAGCTGCCCGGGATAGGCAGAAGAGATACGCTGATCCAAAGCGTAAGGATTTTCACTTCGAAGTAAGTGACAAAGTCCTACTGAAAGTGTCACCCTGGAAAGGAGTGATGCGGTTTGGTAAGAAAGGCAAGCTAAGCCCGAGATACATAGGACCTTTTGAGGTTATCGAACGTGTCAGGTCAGTTGCCTATAAGTTAAACTTACCTGAAGAGCTCAGTGGAATTCACAATGTGTTCCACATCTGCAATCTGAAGAAGTGCTTCGCTGATGAATCACTGGTTATACCACATACATATGTGCATATAGATGAGAGCTTGAAGTTTGTAGAAAAACCTTTGTCGATTTAGGATCGACAGGTAAAGAAGCTTCGAAGAAAGCATGTACCTATTGTTAAGATCAAATGGGATGCCCGTAGTGGTCCCGAATTCACGTGGGAGGTTGAATCCACGATGAAAGAAAAGTACCCTTACTTATTTCAGTAAATCTCGGGTCGAGATTTATTTTAAGGGGGTGAGGATGTAACACCTCGAAAATTCACGTCCTATAATGTGTAGACACGTGTCAAATGTTTAAACGTGTGAAAGAAATATTATAGAAGGACTAAAGTTGACAGTCATGGAAAGTATGTGGATATACGTATTCTAAATGTCAACAGTGAATAAAAATAATGTACATTAAACCTACATGATGCTCATACCTTCAAACGAATAAATCATGGATCATACGAAGCTAAAAGTGAGAGATTACAAACTACAGGGGTTAAATGTGTCAACATGTTAAAGATATACCTCTGATGACCTTTTGACAAACCCGAAGCTTTGTAAATATAAATTTTGCTCACTAGAATACACGACATAAATTTCATAAAGTTTCGTAATCGTATGAGAAAGTTATGATCAAACTCGTGTGCGAAGTGTTAAAGCGTAAACGTCGAAAGTTAGAACTTTTCGGGTAATAACAAAGTTACCCGGGGACTTAACGAAGTGGGTATATATCTTGAAGCCCTTATAGATCAAGAATGAGGGTTCATACTGCAATAAACAAGTGTCCGTACGAAGTTTGAAGAGCCAAGGACCTAAACTGCAATAAACAAAAGTATGTTGGATGATCATAGGGGCTCGCGTAGCGCGAGCTTATAAGCTCAGGCAGTCGCGCTACGCGACTGCCATGTCTGGGACAGAATGTTATCTTCTTTGATCCTTTGTCTGCCACAGCCATGATGCTTGAACTTTGATCGATTTTTCACATTCATTTGGCCCCTAAAACACCCCTAGAACATGTAGGACACTTGTGGGATTGTTGTGGTGTGTCCTAGACCTTGTTGTCAAGCTTTTGTGGTGCTTGATTCACTATAAAAGGCCACCTTCAAGTCACAACATCACTCACACCTTCATCTGCATTTCTTGAGCACTTCTGGAGCTTAGGAGCAGACCCAATACCTTCCTACTCGAGCTTAGGACTTGGGTAAGTATGCTAGACCTTCCTCGGTTTAGTTTTTGCTTAGTTATTAGCTTAAAAGTCAACCGTCGTAATTAACGGTTGACTTAACGATTAATCGCTAATGGTCCAGTGATTAGTCAAACTAAAAGTAGTTTTAGAATGGTATTTATGAGGGAAATAAAACCCCAAAAGGGTTTCCCCTGATCACCATCCTAAACAGGTCAAATGTCGGGTCAAACCTTTACTTAAAAAGTCAACATATTGCTTAAAATGTCATTTATGCATAATTAGCTATATAGAACATGTATAACCTGTTTGAATATTGTTATAACTTAGAAATAAGTGTAAGAACATGTCCCAACATGTTCAACCCGACTATTTCCTGTTTAGACCCGGTTCGGAACCGAAAGTCGCATAGTTTGACTTTTCGGTTGACTTTCAGTTCTGACCCGTTTGGGCATATTTTAGAAATTCCTTAGAGCTTAAATTGGATTAGGATACATGTTAGAACAACCCTCTGTGATCATACACCTTGGTTCACTAGTTATCCAATTAATATGCATATTTCCGTTAAATGCTCATACGTTGACCGTTATGCCCTTATTACATTAAATCATGATTTATGAAAATGTAAAAGTGTAGAAACCTTAGTTACTGATATATAAACTTGTATGCGAAGTTTGACATCAGTTTGACTTGTAGATTAAGAGTTATGCTCATTGTCGCTAAATTAAAGCCTTTTGTTAACAAAATGGCGTAATTAGCGTATAGCCTAGTTAAACATACTTTTTGATATCAAATATTTTACCCACTGATGTTATATATTATTTTGGGATTTTTAAAGATTTTTAATTAATTTTAGGCCGAGCATAACTAGTAGTCGTAGGCTTAATCCGGTAATCGTCGGTTTTGCCCTTACGGGCCATAAAATGAGTTTTACTTATTTAAACGACTCCAAACCTTTTGCTACTGATCACATATGTTAAATAAATTATTTTAAGCCTTCTGGAAATATAAAAATATCAGATTTAAGGATAGAACCAGGAAATGGCCTTTAATCGCCATAATTAGCGTTTTTAACGCATAGTATGTCTTAGAATCATATTGGACATACCCGGGTTGATACCTACTGATATATGAGGCATATTATGATATTTTAACAGTAAGCAAAGGTTGATAAACTCAGACTTCGTTTTTGAGCTTTTCGGCTTATGTGAAACTACCAAAATACCCCTACGGGGCATAGTTTGGTTAAATATGATAAATTTCACATATAGGCCTTAGCCTACTGATATAACTTATCAAATTGAGTATGTTTGATATTTACATCAGACCTGTAACTCAGTTAAACAATTAAACTCTTTTACAAACTTTAAAATGACCAAACTAACCCTACGGGGCATAGTTTGTGTTTAAACTAGTTCGGGGCATAACGAAAGACATCCTATTGATGTCACAACATATTTGAAGCATATTAACTTAGGAAACATGTATATGGCTCTTATGGATACCCGTTACGCTTATTTCGCGTTCGGTTCGGTTTATGTAACAAGTTTACATAAATTAGCCGAAACGGGTCAAACCTTATCGGTTTTATCTCAAAATCCAGAATGTGAATAATAAACCCATATTAAACAAGTCTTCAAACTTGTCGGGTCTAAGTCACGTTCTATCCGGTCTTCGCTTAATCGTGCGTACGAACCGTATCTTTGAAAACTAGCCGGTCTAAGCTTAAGCTTAATTAAAGACCCGTTAGAATTCTAATAGGTTATTAAAAACCTTCGTTCCAGATTAGGAGCCCAGTAAAAGCTATCTGTACTTGCTGATTTGATATACGGCTGGGATTGAATTTATATTTAGCTCAGGTAAATACTTTTAACTTATTTTCCCTATACGGGCTTGGGTTACGGTACATAGCGTACCGCTTGATCGAGCATCAAATCTTCCACGCTTAGTGGTTAATTGAATAATTTGATCGGCTCGTTTTAAACAGATATGTTTACTTTACAGCCTTTGGGGGGTTAATGACCATGTCCCGGATATCCTCGACATTATCTTACGAGATGGCCACGACCTGAGCACGGGGTGTAGGCGTACACCTGTCAGTGTATAACTCTAGAATTGTGGTGTGTCTATTGATCTTTAACCCGGATACGTTCCGGGCTACTGAACGCATAAGTAACATGTAAATCGTTCACAAGATTATAATATTAAATAATTCTCCCAAGTTAAAAAGATTAATTTTGCCTCTGTGCATTTTAATCAATGTGTCAAGATATTTTGTGCCACGTGCATTCAAAACAATTTACAAACTCTTTTTCCAAAATGAGTCAGTTGAATGTATTTACCAGTGTAAACTGACGTATTTTCCAAAAAGGCTAAATGCAGGTACTATACGAAATTGGCTGGATATGTCTCCTTAGCATCAATAGAAGTCTCGCAAGCTTAAGATGCCTAAAAGTCTGTTGAACTATTGTTTCCATTTTATGTTCGATCCTTCTGTGGATAAACTTCCGACTATTGTGATAATTGATATTACAATAATAAATTCGGTTGTATTATATTTTCAATTGCTTCCGCTGTGCTTAATAATATTGTGTTGTTTGACTATTATGTTGCCAACCATGACGTCACGATACTCCCCACCGGGCCCACCGGTGACACGTGGAAATCGGGGTGTGACATTCTTGAACGGTTGCCTTCAAGTGTAGATGACCTCAAGCTTGTATACCCCAAGCCTTCCAACAAACACCTTAGTTTTAGCTAGGATTTGAACACTTGTGAACTCACTAAAACTTCCTTCTTGGAGCCAACCCTTGGCCAAAAATTCCACTAGGGAATATGAGAGTTCTTGGCACTTGAATTACAAACTTGAAAACCTCTTTGAACCAACACTTGTTGGCCAAAATTTAGAGAAGAAATTCTCTAGTTTTTCTTTCAAGTTCATAAGTCTTGCACATTCTTGCATTTGACATCTAAGTATTTATAGAACCATGAGAGAGAATTGCCACTCACCTTGACCAATCATGTGCCAACTTACACGTGCAAGTGCATGAAACCCCATTGGACCAAAATGGTCTTGGTTAGACCACTCAATCAACTCTTCTCTAGCTTTTGACAATTGCATGTATTGTGATTGGATCAAAATGTTTGGGAAGAACATCAATGGGGGGGGGGGGGGGGGCACTTTATTATTTTTTATAAAAAAAATTCAATTTCTTTTATAAAATAATTTAAGTCTTGATTAATTTTATAACTTTTATAAAATTATAACATCTCATGTTATAAGGCTTATATAACTTTTATTATGTTATTTAACCCATTAAATAACAAGATAAAATATTCTCTCAAAATAAATTATCCATATAATTTATTAGTTTATCAAGTGTAATTATTTAGAAAACCAATTTCTAAATATTGTAAGTGTTAATATTTATTTGTTTGATCATATCACAAATAAATAATATGTGTTTGTCTAGCTTGTTATTGGGTATGACTCGACTTGGATCATAACGTACTAGCAACATTAATTTAATATGTGTCTTGGGCATACAGAGTCCAACAATCTCCCACTTGCACAAGATACATAGAAGATTGATGCAAGCAGTAAATGACGCCTAACTACGGTTTACTACCCCCAATACGTATGACTATATTTGCCATTCAATAACATCATCCCCTTCAAGTCCCTTACTTGAACATGATTTAGGTGAATCTATCATTTATCCTTTCGTTACAGGTGTCATGTCAAATCCAGAGACACAGAGTGATCACTATCTGTTGATTTAACTTTTGCAGGCCTTAGACATCTTACTCTCAACGAATAAGAGGAACAAATCCCTTATTGACTACACACGTCTCCCACAATCACCTTGTACCACACCTGAGCTTAGCCTTATGTACTGTCATATTACTAATAGCAAAGAAAAAGTCAAGGTATAATATTTGGTGAATAACAAGACCCAATATGCATCTCAGGTCAGAGGATACTATGATATTCTCCTTTACTCAAATTTACTTATGATCAATCACAAATGATTCCATGCAGTAATATTTGAGAGCGAGTCAGTCCAATATTTGTCTCCCACAAATATCTATGAACTTTGGCAGCAACACTTTACTCTATATACATACCTAATGAATATCCACCAATCCAAGTTCATAATAGTCTTACATTCATATTTGTTCCCACAAGTATGATCGACTACGGACATTTAGAATAAGTAACTTATTCACGGATTTAAACATGCTAAAATGGAACATAACTCAACATACCATAAAGAGTTATAATAATAATTGTTCCAATATCCAAATACAAAATAGACCAAATCCAATCACTAGAATATCGAAGTCCTAAGGCACAAGTATGACCCTTTCATGATTTGCCCGTTCAAGGAGCTTCGTGAGTGGATCCGTAATATTTTGATCAGTGTGAACTTTGCGAATACATATCCTTCCCTTTTCAACTTCATCCCTTATGTAGTTGAAACTCTGCTCAATGTGTCTAGTCTTTCGATGTACACGAGGTTCCTTGATTTAAGCAATCGCACCTTCGTTATCACAAAGATCTCTATGGGTCCTGAATGGTATGGACTACCCCTAGATCGGCAATAATTCAAGTGGCAACTTCATATGAATTATCTCAATCAATGAAGCGGTGATGTATTCTGATTCTGTAGTGGACAATGCTACCCTGATTGTGATCAAGAACCATCTCGATTAGTTTGGAAACTTGTATCCATGTAACCCTTTACAACGAATTCCGAAACTCGCATCCCTGTAACCTTTTACAATGAGTTCTTCTTCACCATATCCATATATTAGAAACATATCCTTAGCCCTTCTAAGGTATTTCAATATACTTTCTAACAGTTACCCGTTGACCGTTACTCGCTGGTATCTTCTCGTCATGACTAAAGAGCATGACATGTCCGGTCCAGTGCATATCATTACATACATAATGAATCCTATAGCTGACGCATATGGGATTCCTTTCATTCTTTCATGCTTATCCTTTGAGCTTGGACATTGAGACACACTCAATATTGTCCCCTCTTTGAATAGGTAACAAACCTTTCATAGAGTTCTCTATCTTGAACCTTTTCAAGAATTTGTCAATGTATGAACTTTGGTATAAACCTATCAAGCGCCTTGATCTATCCTTATAGAAATTTATTCCCAAAATATAGGCGACTTCACCAAGATCCTTAATGGAAGAACAACTTCCAAGCCAGGCTTTTATACCTTCCATGGTTAGAATGTTATTTCCAAATAGTAGAATGTCATCAACATATAATACTAATAAAGTGATGATGGTCCCACTAGCCTTCTTATACACACAAGCTTCATCGACGTTCTTGATGAATCCGTATTCCCTAACCTCTTCATCAAAATGGTGATTCCAACTTCTAGATGCTTGTTTCAATCCATAGATTGATTTATTTAACTTGCATACTTTGTTAGGATGTTTTGGACCGACAAAACCTTCAGGCTGAACTATATAGACATCTTCCTCAAGATATCTATTAAGGAAAGCCGTTTTGACATCCATTTTCCAAATCTCATAATCATATTATGCAGGTATGGGAAATAATATCCTAATTGACTTTAGCATCGCCACAGGCGAGAAGGTCTCATCATAATCAACCTTTTGAGTTTGAGTGAAACCTTTTGCTACAAGTCTCGCTTTACAAGTATCCAAGTTACCATGCATATGGGTTTCCTTCCTGAAAACCCACTTACTTCCCACCACTTTGGAGTTAAGAGGTGCTACAACCAATTCCCATACTTGGTTTTTATACATGGCCTGCATCTTTACGTTCATGGCTTCAAGCCATTTGTCACAATCGCATTTTGACACTGCATCATGGTATGTGGTTGATTCACATGAATTTACCACGTAGCACTCATCTATGAAAAATCCATATCTTTCAGGTGGACTACTAATTCTACCAAATCTATTAACGTTTTATGTTTATTGATCAACCACTTGATCGTTTTCAACAACCTCTTGTTGAGTGCTAGTAGCAACCAAACGTGTATTGTGTGACAACCCGCACTAAACCAGGTATCCGTACGACTTAATTAATGATTAATTACTGCTTAATTACTGTGCTTGTTTGAACTAGCTGTTGAACTGCTACTTGATATCTGATACATGTACTTACTTGCATCATACTTTACTTATCATCACTACATTATTTACATACGGCACCTTAGTGACAAACATGATGCACAAAAAGCACAGTAGCACAATACACGGATAACCTATTGAACATGCTGATAAAGCCAGCATCAGGCAAACACTGCCTCCAAGGCCTATAAGAGCCTGAGATATTTGGCTACACTAGTAGTGAGTGTAGGGATACAAGGGTTGTGGAACTGCGTCTCTAGGGATAAGTCACTATGACTGGATGTGCCTAAAACGTACTCTAAGTACAAAACTCAGCATTTTACGAAATAATTCAGCTTTTAGCTAACTAATAAAGTGCCAAAACATGAAGAAAATAACACTAGACACTTTCCAAAGTGTCAGGAATAAGCTGTGTCACTAAAGAGATTAATAACGACACTTTAAAGCCGTAGTAACGCTTTAACGTATTACTATCCAACCAAACAACCGGACTTTACCCGAAAAATGAAAATATTGTTATTTTCATTATTTGTCTTTTTCTGAGCCAGTTAGGGTCCCCGTGTGCCCTAACACCCATTGTAACACACTATACACAAGTAACTGGGTTAAACACTTAACTAACTTGGTTTAACCTAACCAATACCTAACTAAATACTTGGAATCGAACTAGCTTACCCCCCCCCCCTTGGGCCGATTTCGGTCACCATGTGACTAGAACTTGTACCATTTTTGAATATTTAATTCCTTTATGTCTAATATCTACTTGACATAAAATCCATTGGTTCATAATCCCACTTTTGCCTATAAGTAATCACAATTGCACAACATAATCATCCATCATATTTCACCACCCAAACACCTCTCCCTCTCCTCTCTACAACTTCGGCCGAACACCCCCTAGCCCATACACCCACTTTCGGTTTTGGTTCTTGCCATTCCAACATCATTCATACATCAAAGGTCACGTATTAGGAGCCTTGGAGCAAACGGAACGCGAAGGACCTCTCCGCTTTGCTTTTATCCGCGCCATTTTCGTCAAGAATCTTCCCTAGCCTTGAGCTAGAGGTATAATACTTAGAACTCGTTTTTAAACTATTCTAAAGTGGTTAAAAGGAATTATATCGGTTAAATCTCGTTAAAATGCAAGATGATGCACAAAAAGTTTACTAAAAACATGAAAAATGGTGGTTAATAGCATGTAAGTTGTGTAAAAGTTGTAGTAATTGAAAGATGTGTTTATTTAGACCCGATCTATGATGTGGTAGCTCGGATCATCGTTTAACCCGGTTTGGTAAGGTCATGGATCTTAACATAAGCTTGTTTTGAATGATACACGGGTTAAAAGGAGAAACTCTACCACACATGAAACATGAACTTGTGTAAAAATGTTTTAACTTGTATAAAAGTTGTTTTCTTGTTTAACTCGCTAATCGGACACTTATAACACGATTTAATAACATCTAAACCACAAAACAGCAAGCTGAGTCACTGTTTCAGCCGCCTTCATCAGGCTGTAAACGGACTTTAAAAACTCGAAAAACGGAATTTCAAAAGCCTAAATCGTGTCATTTCGAAAAACGAAGAAAATGGCGCTGGAATCGTATTTTTCTGATGTCGGTTACTATTTTAAAAACCTGTTTTCGTGACAGCAGCTAAGGCTGTTTGTTACTGCAGTAAATTGGGCTGTGCGTTTTCGATCACAACTTAAAACCCGAACCGAACCAGCCCCTGAAACTTTTATCTAAGATGGTCACGGATGTATTTGTGACCCTCAAACTGGAATTTCGATAAACGGACATACGAGGAATTTTTGACGAATTTTTCCGTAAACTGTGATCAGAATGTGACAATCTGATCACAGTTCGGTAAACGATTTTCTATAAATTATTGATAAGAAACTGGACCCCGATATTTTTATACAATCATTTTTGGGTCGATTAGGACGACCCGTAAAAATTAGGGAATTTTTGGAAAGGGTTAAGTATTTTATTTAGTCGTCCGAAAACAGTCCAGTTTCAACATATTGAAACTGAAACGACAAAGGTAGCGTTTCGCGTGTTAAAACGTAAGGGTTGATTGTTGATGATCATGGGTTGTTTTCAAAAAGAAAATGATGTGCGCATTAGCACGGACACTCCCGTTTTTAGGGGATACTCTGGCGAATTTTTTCTAAAAATACCAAGACTTAGAAAAATTATTATTTTTCTAACAAGTATATTTAACCTCATTTCTCGGAAATTAAACCTCGCCACGAGTTTTGACATAAATCTTTAAAGTGTTGGTTATGAGACTTGAAAATGTATCTTGTCAATACTTAAAGTCACCACATACATAATACTTGTACAAATCCCCCATCCTTGGGAAGGAGAATAACTACCAAGTATTTTCAAAATGTAAACACGAAATAGTTGTCTAACTATTTCCCAAAAACATAAACTATAAAGCTAAGGCACTGTCACACCCCGACCACGTGGAACATACAAAACGTGGCGGAAACATCGGGGAGTGTTGTAACAGAATTAATGTTTCACAACCATGGAAATTTAAGTTTCGTTTTATTGATTAAAAGTGTTACAATGTCTTAATCAAACAAGGAAAATACAACATAATTAACTAGTCTTGCATCTTTTATTGTCACTAAAGCCCAAGTCTGTCTATGTGTATCTTGATCATCTTATGCAACAGCTCCTGAAAAACACATGTGAAAATAGGTACGTCAGCATAAAAATGCCTGTGAGATACATAGGTTTTGTGAAAATAAGATTCATGACTTATGTTTGAGAAAATGTTTAGTCATGAACCTTGTTATTTGCTTTGTCTTGTAAATCATTTGTAAAACGATAAGATGAGATGATAAGTATAAATAAATGTCAGGTTAAATGAATAACCAAGTAAAAATGTGTTTGTATAAGATAAGTTGTTTATAAATCAATGTCTTGTGAAAAGTATGTTATTTGTATAAAATGTTCTATGTCTCAAACTGAAATGATTCAAATAACGTTACAACATGTAATACCATACAAACACTTATATATAGGAAGTACCAGCGGCGTATCCACCATGCTTGTATCATATTACACATGCATCGTTACTTAATCACTTAATCAAACCAAACCAAACAATGTAAAATGTTCATGTCAAGATGTAAATCATGTCAAAATATCTATGTCAAATATCCATGTCAAATGTCTATGTCAAATCTCCATGTCAAATGTCTATGTCAAATATCCATGTCAAATGTCTATGTCAAATATCCATGTCAAATGTCTATGTCAAAATGTCATGTATGGCAAGTGAAAGGTCTCAACTAAACCATATGCACAAAAACAAAGTATTGAAGTAAAACTTGGTTTAAATCAAAGCTATGTTTTGTGTAAATGCATGATCAAATGTCAATCATGTTAAAATGTCTATGCCGAAATGTCTATGTCAAATGTCTATGTCAAAATGTCATGTATGGCAAGTGAAAGGTCTCAACTAAACCATATGCACAAAAACAAAGTATTGAAGTAAAACTTGGTTTAAATCAAAGCTATGTTTTGTGTAAATGCATGCAAATATTTAATATGAACATTTATGCGGTATTGTGAATATGCATACATCCAAGCCTGGCGACTGAGGTGATAAACCCTTTAAACAAATTAAAGGTCTATCTGTCTTTATAACAACGAATTCGGTCATTCCTTTCTGTCCCCTTTCCCTGGGATGTCCGGAACGGGAGTTGTCAATTCCTATGGTACCACTTCCTACTAACGAACGGCATGATCGGTGTTAATGAATGTATTGTCCCATGTAAACAAACCAAATGTCATACCAAAATGTAAGCATGTGAAGAAAAACAATGTACTAAGTATGCACGCAATGGACATAAATAGCATAAAATGTAAATGTAAAACGATGTACTAAGTATGAACGCAATGGACATACATAGCATAAAATGTAATGAAATCATGTACTATAATGTACTAACGAACATAGCAGGTATAAGATGTGAAAACGGGAAAACATGAATGTAATAAGTAGGCACATGTGTTCCACCCCAAAACAGTTTGGAAAACAGTAAAAGAGGGGTCTATGTACTCACTTGAGATTGCTCAGAAGTCCTAGGATAACCACCAAGCAAAGCTAGAGATCACGGAATCAAACGGCACCTACTATAGGTAACTACATTAATAAACCGGACCTAAATCGGAAGATCGGGTAGCATTAGGGTTTGTAAACCAAACGAGTGTAGAGACTCGTGTCATTTGGTTTAACAAAGCCTACATACTAAATGAAACTTAACCTAATTGTATACGACCCATTACGACCCGTTTAGGTAGCTTATGCTACTTTAACGCGTCGTTCGCGTGAAACGCGTTCGGACCGCCTAACTAGTCCTATGACAAGTGTTATATGCCTAAACATGTTACATAATCTGTTATGTGACAAAAGTTTAGGTTACATATGCTTAATTACCAATTATACATGAAAAGGGCATTCTGGTAATTTACCTAAGGCATATAAACTACCTATCATGCAACTACTTAAACGATGTGACCATAGGGTATAACCTCGGAAGGTTATGCCCTATACTAGGGTCACCTAATGTATTTGGCCGGATCCTAATGATCGACCAAACTGGGTCGGGTTCGAAGGTATAGGCGATTTATTAGATCGCCTACCCTACGACCCTAGACAACGTGGTAATCAGTGGGCATAGTCCCAAGGGACTATGACCAACGTGATTACACTCACGTTGCGAAGTTCAAACGAACTTCGCATTGACCATTACTGGTCAACTCTGAAAGTCAAACAAAGTTTGACTTTCTGACTCGAAAAGCAATAAAATAAGGAAAAGAACGAAAGAATACTTACCCAGGGTCCCCGAATGCTAATCCCGATCCAAGAACTCAGGTATGAAACAATGGTTTCAACTTAGAGCTCTCAAAATCAGAATTCTAGTGAGAAATGCAATGGGGGTGGATGGTTATATATAGTTTTCGGGTAACCGTTAAGATCGTTTCATGGAAAACGTGCCATGATCCCATCCGTACAAGTGTCGGAAAGTTGTGGTGGCTTAAATTGGTCCTTATCTTAGTGACTAAGCAACTTAAAACATGTGGTTAAGGATCAATTAGTTGCAACTTGTATTTAAAACATTGAATCTGGTCCAGATCATGCAGTCACGTAGCGCGACTGGTAAGGCTTTAGGCGTCGCGCTACGCCACTGACCCATCTGATTCAGAAATGTTTCTAAATTGGCAGAAATGGTCCCTGTTGTGTTTTAAGCCCTTTTTCGATGCGTTTGAACCCCGTTAACCTCATTTCAAGGCTCTAAAATGAAGTTAAAGTATAGGGAACTCAAAACATGCTCAAAAATATGCCGGAGGTTGGTTCGTTTAGCCGTACGAACGCGATGTTCGCTTAATTACGACGGAATGCGCATAAGCGCGAAAAACGATCCAAATGACGCGACGAATGGATTTTTCTTAAGGCGAACACTAAAATATAATGTAGTCATGCTTACATAAATTTTTGGATGTCCAGATGTATTCAGAACGTAAGTTATGCGCGAAAATGCAAACTTGTGCACTTTTTGACACTTTTAGTCCCTGAATGACACAAAAGTTTATTTTAGCATACCGAACACCTCAAAGCCTATTTCTAAGCTTTGTGAAGGATATTTATGGTATGTTTAACTTATGGTCATGTTCCGGAATGTCTGTTACAGTTCAAATTGGCATACTTTCGCAGTTTGTCAACTTTAGTCCCTGTAAGCGAATTAACTTGGTTTTGCCATACCAAAGCCTTCAAAACTTATTTCTAAGTTATTTAAAGGTTATTTATGGTATGTTAAGCCTATTCCACTATTCCGGAGTGTTTGTTGCATTAAACTGGTTATATCTACGCATCGGTGCGCGTATAACCTTCTAGAAAGTGAATTTAGAGTTTGGATTTGAACGAGAATTGATATGTGCAAAATGATACACATATTTTTACAAATCCCAAGTATGAAATATAATATTTCATTGGTTCGGTATTTGTTTGATGGCCGTGAAGGCACAGGTGTTACAGGCACGACCATCCATCTAATAAAATTAGCACTTGTAGGTCGTCGCACAGCTTTCTGATTTGGAGTACTTGGTAGAGACGCACCGACTGTGAGTTCATGTCCCCCTTTTATCTAACTGTTTTCAGTTTTCTTAACTGCGGGGGTGAAATACATGTTACTTTGTTTACAAGTACTTTTTATACGGTATGGTTAGCGTAAGGAGGTGTTTTATTCCGATCATGTGAGTGGGTAGGAGCAATATGAGGCCATTAGTCCTCATGTCGGGACCGAGGGACAGGAGCGGTAGATCTATCTGGGTGTAGCGAGCCCAGCCCCATGCCAAACTAGAAACGGACCTTGGGGTGACTTTGTCCACATACTAATGCCGTGGCGAAATCTGCTAGGTTTGAGTCTCCCTATTTGCACTTCACATATATCAGTGGCCTTGCAAACCATTGGTGATCACAAGTCCCCTTATTGGCTACATACCACGACTATTTTTATATTCACAAAGGTTTACTTACTCACTTACACATGAACTCGCTCAACATTATTGTTGATTTTTCAACTTACATGTATTTCAGGAAATTAACGAGATCTGGCACGGTATGGAACGTTTTCCGCTGCACTAGTTTCCAAGGTCATCCGGGGTTTAGGGGATGTGTCTCTTTCCTGGACAAGACACAATCCTTAAACCATGTTTATGTTATGTTTCAAGTTTGTAATGTCTGTTAAACAAGGTTATGGTTGTTAGGGTATGTTCCCGTTAAAACAATGGTACTGTATTTGGTTTTCAAAACTTAATGGATGATCTTGCATGATTTTACTTCATATAGCTTTGTTATGATTAAGCTATGGTATTAAGAAGTCACACCAAATTAACCACGCTTCCGCAAAGCCAGGGTGTGACATATTGGCTTGTGGTTCTTGATCCTCATCAAGTTCCATTGTTCTACTAATTCCTTCCATAAGGAACTTAGCTTCCAAGAACTCAGCCTTTCGAGCAACTAATACCTTTTGCTCTGTTGGATCGTAGAAATAATATCCTATACCATCTTTAGGATATCCAACAAAGATACACTTAGTGGATTGTACTTCTAATTTGTTTGTGGTGTATTGCTTCACATAAGCTTCACAACCCATACCTTTAAATATGATTAATGATGGAACCTTTCCATTCCATTATTTCGAAAGGTGTCTTATCCACTTTCTTGGTTGGGGCCATACTGGCCGCGGAGAGCAAAGCGTAACCCCAAAGTGATAGAGATAATGCGCTCCTAGCCATCATAGATCGAACCATATCTAATAGAGTTCGACTCCTCCTCTATCGAAACGAAGATCTTTAAAAAGAGTTGATTTAGTACTTCACCTTTTGAAGACTTTGAACATTTCAAAACTTCAACTTTGTGTCTTAGCAAGTACACATAACCATAACTACTATAGTCATTGGTAAAAGGTAATGAAGTATCTATCACCATTCCTAGTCATTGGCTTAAAAGGATCACATACATTCGAATGTATGATACCTAATAAATCTTTTACCCTTTCCCACTAAAGGGTTCCTTAGTCAATTTACATGTATCAAATGAACTAATTTCATTTGTCTCCGAGAGACCATTCTTTCAAAGTATTTACATGTGACATCTGTTTATATGACCAAGGCGATAATGCCAAAGATAGATCTTACTCAAATGCATTTTGAGTCTCTTGATGATTGCTTGGTACATTGAACTATCAAATGATGTATTATCATGAACCAATTCATAAATAACATTTGAAAGTATAGCTTTAAAGTAAAACATGTCATTCATGAATATAAATGTCATTGTTTACAAACTTTAAATCAAAACCATATTGTCTTATAAGGGAAACTTGAATAATGTTCCTAGTCAAACTAGGAGCATTCAAAACATTTTTAAAACAATTTCCAAACCATTTGGAAGTTTCAAAATATAGTCTCCTTTCTTGTAATGCTTATTTCTTTTGAACCTTTTGCAACAAATTGCAAACATGAGTTCCACATCCGGTATCTAATACCCATGTGTTAGAAGAAATAACATTAAGATCAATATGTATCATTAAGATTGTACCTGAGGTTTGCCCTGCATTCCTCTTAGTTTTCAACTCTTTGAGATAGGTTGGACAATTCCTATTTAAATGCCCTATCTCACCACACTCAAAGCATGGATCGTTCATGGCAACCTTTGCCTTCTTCCTTTTTTTTTGGTTTCGGTGGTTTCGCTTTAGTCTTTCTAATCATTTCCCTTTGAATTACCCGTTTCCATTTTCAACATTTGCTTTGGTGTCGGGGTGATGCCCTTTCTAGTTGCCACCCTCATTGATCGTTAGAATGGATAAAACCCTTTTATCCATATTGAGCCTTTCTAGGTGATCAATATGGCTTTTCATGTTAAAGACATAAGATGAGACCGATTGGTTTTCCTCCATTCGACATGCATGAACTGCTCGAACCGTTTCGAAGCGTTCAACCCTTAGGAACATTTCCTACAATTGGTTAATCATGTCGCATGCTCATGATGTTCAAAATCCTTTTGAACCTTGGGAAACATAATTCCTAACATGAGACAAGAGGCTTGCATAGTATCCTTGGCATACTTAATCCAATCGTTATAGGCATCCTTATCTTCCATAAGAGGTTCATCGGGATTAGGATCATTTTCAGTGATAGGTTACGGACGGTTTGGGTAATATTGTTAGCGGCCATCTACAAAATTTTACAAGGTTCTATTTTAGTATTTTCGATATTATTATATTTTAATCATTAATACCCTTTTATGTCTCATAGACAATTAATAATTAAAATCTAGAATCCAACGTTACATTTAAATATTGGTTAGGTGACCTTTATCCCTCTATTTAAATTAACAAGGTAGTCAACGTTTGACAATTGCAACCCTTTACAACTTCTAGCCATATGAGATCGGTTAAACATCTTTATGTTTAGTTGGCATGTTTAATCCCATCAACACCTTTTGTTCCCCATGCTTCGGTGACCCTAAGTTCATGGTTTCCAAATCAAGTCGTCCAACTTACACACACGTGTGAGTTTATACACATAAGTGGTTAGGTGACCTTTATCCCACAAACATGGTAAACCCACCTCGAATATACAAGTTCCCTCAAATGTGGTTAGGTGACCTTTATCCCACAATAAGAGTTCCCAAGTGATTCGAGTGTTGTATAAAAGGATGGTGTTTGACTTGTTTTTATAAAAGGGATTTTTGAGTTTTCAAAAATTCTAGTTTAGAAAACTTTATGTACCATATATTTGCATGCATTCAAATCCTTGGTACTTTTGTGAAAATAAATTTTCAAGGTTCTTTTGATAAAACCCATTTTATTATAAAATCATTAATTTTTAATAACCTTTTATTAACCAATTTTAATGATTTTTCAAAGAACCATTTTTAAGCTTGTTGTTGATTATTAGTTTGTTAAGCATGCATATCCAAATATCATCCAAACAATAAAATAAGCAACCACATAAGCATAACACATATATCAATAGGTGCATAACCATAGCCAACTATTTTGACCACACTTGTTAGCCGAAACAAGTGTGTCAAAAGGTCCTTCCTAAGGGTGAATATTGACACAAATAATGTGTCGTTGAACTCCCACTTGATCCCGTATCCAAATGCTTCAAGTCTTCTTCTTGTGTTGTGATTTATCCACTTTCTTTGGGCTTCCAAATGTCTTTTATATTCAGCTCCAAACTCCTTTGGACTTCAAAAATGTGTTTTGGTTATCGGGCTAAAATCCCGTTAAGAACTATGAAGTCCTTTAGGCCCGAAAGTAGCCAAAACCAAAACCGCATTTTGGTGCATGTTCTTTTACAAAAATTTATCCTAATACACTTTTCTAGTAAAAACAAAATGCACCTAATCTATTTATTTACATGCCAAATGAAAATAAATAAATTACATAACTTTACAAATGGATGAACAAAAATAATAATTATTACAACCTTTGAAATAATTAAACACAAATCACAACCACAAATATTCAACATATTCACATTAGGTCATGGCTAGGTTATGAACACCAAATATATAAATTTCAAGAAGCAAAATGGTTCCCTTTTACAACCTACAATTTTTCGGTCAAGAATGAAAAACCGAAAAAATGTGGGTTTTTGTCCAAACAAAACAAATCATCCATATGACATAATTTTTCAAGATTCATTTATGCATGTAAGAATATAATCTTGAAAAACAAAGGGATAACCATGGTGAAAATTTCGGCCATAGGGTTTTACCCAAACCCAAAACCCGAAAATTTCATATCCTATGAAGCATGCACTCATATAACCTGGCTCTGATACCACTGTTGGGTTTTTCACACGTTTATCAAAGTAATTTCATCCTTATGAAATAAAAACGCAGCGGAAATAATTATTTTAAAACATGTTACTTACAAGATATAAAACTCATTTTATATGTAAAACCCAATCCCGGATCCATATACGAACATGCATGCTATCAAAATAAAACACAACCATAGAGTGTTTAGAATACTACATTTCAAGGAGTAAAGGACATGAAGATGATGATGCTTCTTGAACGGTTGCCTTCAAGTGTAGATGACCTCAAGCTTGTATACCCCAAGCCTTCCAACAAACACCTTAGTTTTAGCTAGGATTTGAACACTTGTGAACTCACTAAAACTTCCTTCTTGGAGCCAACCCTTGGCCAAAAATTCCACTAGGGAATATGAGAGTTCTTGGCACTTGAATTACAAACTTGAAAACCTCTTGAACCAACACTTGTTGGACGAAATTTAGAGAATAAATTCTCTAGTTTTTCTTTCAAGTTCATAAGTCTTGCACATTCTTGCATTTGACATCTAAGTATTTATAGAACCATGAGAGAGAATTGCCACCCACCTTGACCAATCATGTGCCAACTTTCACATGCAAGTGCATGAAACCCCATTGGACCAAAATGGTCTTGGTTAGACCACCCAATCAACTCTTCTCTAGCTTATGACAATTGCATGTATTGTGATTGGATCAAAATGTTTGGGAAGAACACCAGGGGGGCGGCCCACTTTATTATTTTTTATAAAAAAATTCAATTTCTTTTATAAAATAATTTAAGTCTTGATTAATTTTATAACTTTTATAAAATTATAACATCTCATGTTATAAGACTTATATAACTTTTATTATGTTATTTAACCCATTAAATAACAAGATAAAATATTCTCTCAAAATAAATTATCCATATAACTTATTAGTTTATCAAGTGTAATTATTTAGAAAACCAATTTCTAAATATTGTAAGTGTTAATATTTATTTGTTTGATCATATCACAAATAAATAATATGTGTTTGTCTAGCTTGTTATTGGGTATGAGTCGACTTGGATCATAACGTACTAGCCACATCAATTTAATATGTGTCTTGGGCATACAGAGTCCAACAAAGTCGGGGCCCCTGTAAGGCGATCCTGCAAAAGAAGAACCGCTTGAAATTTCTATGGGATGCGTAGGCGTCCCAGAAAGTGGCATGGCGGGATCTGGATCGTTTTCCACATCCATATCCTGGTATTCACGATAGTGATCTGCTAGCCGCAATGGGTTATGGCCCATTGGTTCGTCGATTTGGTTCATGGGGTTAAAATGACTTTGAAAATAAGGAGTGGGGTTTTGGAAAGAATGGTTGGAATCGGAATGTTGTAAGGGAAGGTACGAGTGATGAGAGTCCTGAGGCTCGTCTTGTTGTTGTTGCCCAAAGGAGTGGTGGCAAGAGGGCGAAGAGCTGAGCGAGACGGAACGCCTCGCTGGTTCAAGGTAATTTCTCCAATCCTCATGTGGGTTGGAGCTGAAAGAGGCGGAGGGTGTTCGTCTGTGCGAAGGCCCTGCTTCGTGGTCATTCCTTCCCCTCATCGGGGCCTTTCCTCGTCCTCCTCGTCCACGGACTCTAGGCGGCTTGATCAAAAGTAAACCTATCAAAACAAAGAACAAGCAAAATATATAAACCAAATAAGATTAAGATTAATTCTAGGTCATTTGCCTAGACTCGGAAGTCAAGGAATGTGCTACTGTGTCATTGAGATTAAACACAAAAGGCTAGTGTTTAATTCACTCAATGTTGGCTCTGATACCAACCTGTCACACCCCGATATTTCCATAGATTACCGGTGGCCCCGGCGGGGAGTATCGTGATGTAGTTGATATCATCATAGTCAAATATACACAGTTTATAGCACAACGGAAGTCTTGGTAGAAATTACTATTACAAACCGAAATATGAAGTACGAATAAAATAATATACAGACGGTTGTAAGATAGGATCCACAGGCGGATCTAAAATATAATACAAAAACTTGTTAAACAGACTTAAGGCATACGAACTTGCAAGATTCACTATTTACGCCCAGAAGCTCCTAGCCAATTACGAGTAGTACCTGCCACTTAGGCTTTTTTAAAATACGTCAGTTTACATAGGTAAATACAATTAACTAACTCTTCTTGAAAGCATTTATGAAAATTGATTTAAATGCACAAGGCACAAATATTCTTTTATAACTTGAGACAATTATATAATGATAATCTTGTATCAGATTTACATGTTTGTCAAACATTTAGGGCCCGGGATAGAAGCAGGGACAAGATTAATCGACACACCACTAATATAATCCCACGGCGAGTTATCCTCAACAAGTGGTTATATCTTTTTACATACGCAACTGTCTTGTGTATGCCTACACCCCGTGCTTAAGTCGTGGCCATTTACAAATGAAATGAGCCGAGGATATCCAGGACACGGTCGTTAACCCCCAATGTTTATTGTTATCAAGCAACACTGATTAAAACGGGATTATGCCATATAACCATCTTCGATTAAATGATTTTTACACCCGACCAAGCGGTAATATTTTACCGTATCCCAAGCCCGTATAAGGGAAAATAAGTTAAAAGTATTTACCTGAGCTTAAAATGCAAGTTTTATATACTCAGCCGTATAATCTACTCAAACAAGTGCAAGTAGCTTTTACCGGGGCTCCTAATCTGGAAGAAAGGTTTTATTAACCTATTAGATTACTAACGGGTCTTATTCAAGTTACAAACTTAGACCGGTTAGTTTAAAGAAAGGTTTACGGCACGAAACACTAGATTAAGCGATGATCGGATTGGAATGTGATTTAGACCCAACAAGTATGGGGACTTGTATAAAATGGGTAAACTAAATACATTCTGGATTTTGAAGTTAAAATGATAAGATTTGACCCGTTTCGGCAAAGTTTTGCAAACTAGTTACATGAACCGTACCGAACGCGTATATGCATAACGGGTAACCGGATGAGTCATGTACAAGTTCCATAAGTTATTATGCTTTAAATATGTTTTGATATCAGTAGGATATCAACAATTATGCCCAAAAAGATTTTAAAACAAAATTAAGTCCCGTAAGGGCATTTTGGTCATTTCAGGATTTATAAAAGAGATTTTAAAGTAAACTGATGTTCTGGTCTAAAACATTCTGTAAAAATATTTATTTTATGATGTTATAACAGTAGAATATCATACATATGTGTGGTTTACCATTTATTGTGACAACTCGAAATTTAGAACCTTTCGTTGTAACATGCTTGAACGTTATATGACTAGTTAACTTGTTGGTTTAATGATATAAGTAAATTTATGTGATTATGTGTTGTGCTTGTATGTATAGTATGTATATATGTATAAGTGAGCCGAGAACCATGAACCCGACTCGAGACCACTTGGTCTCGAGTGGACAGTAAACAGCGGATGGGCCGCACCTCCTTAGCACCACCTAAACCGGGTATAAAACCCCCATCCACCCTTTTCCCTTACACTCTCACACACTCTCTCCCTCACTTAAACCCTAGAACTACAAGACCTCCTCTCCTTTCTCTCGGACCAAACTGGTGATAACAAGGACACTCGGCTCGATTCAAGCTCGGAATCATCACTCGGAAGCTCACCCATCGACTCTTCATACCCTCACACTTCGAATCTCTACCGATTAGTGTTCTAATGTGTCCTTAATGTTATATGTGTGCTAAATGTCATGAATGAAACATATGCTTAACCTCTTTTGTATGATCTTGATTGACCTAATGAGTAAGAATCATGAAACATATGAAGATTGTTGTTGTTCATCTATGATGTAGATGCTTGATTTCTAAATAAAGTCATGGTTAGGAAGAATAGAGTGGTTTGTTAATAATCATGCTAACTTGACATATGAATAAGTTGAAAAATGTTTGAATATGGTGCTATTATGTTCTCGGTTGGATGTGTGAATGATGAGGATCGATGGAGCATTAAACTAGGTGGATTATGCTAGCATAAATCGGTTTAAATGAGCATGTTTGTTTAGGATGAAAACCCTAAAGATGAACTAGATGAATATGTGTTGAATATGGTATGAAGATTGAATAATATTTGAAATTTAGGTGTTTGATCCATTTCGGTTAGTGTTAGATAAGGAAACATGTTAGTGCATTGTTATTGGCTAGTACACCATATCATGATCATGAAATTCTATTGGTTTAGTACAATGTCGGAAGTCAGCAGATGTTCCTGTCGAGATCTCCTGTCTCGACTCGAGACCACATGGATGACAACTCGAGATCACGGTTTCGACACAAGGTTGCGAGTCGAGGACCTCCAGTCTCGACTCGAGACCATACTTTATCAGCACACACACATCATGTCTCGAGACCATGGTTGCGAGTCCGGTTGCTACTCGAGACCAATACATGCATGACCCGAGACCTCCTCAGTTGCGACTCGAGAACTTGTAAGCTACAACTCGAGATCGCACGGTCTCGACTAGAGACCGCACAGTCTCGACTAGAGACCGCACAGTCTCGACTCGAGACCACGATTACACTCTTTCTGATTTGGGCTTACACTGTTACGGACCTAGGTGATTGGGCCGAACATATGGGCCGTATGTGTTACTGTTAATTGAGCATGTTGTGTACTGTTGTTGAACTACCATGTTTATACGTGTATGCCATGAATAATACCTGCATGCAACTTGCTAGTATATGTGTAGAACATACGCGCATTCTTGGTTTGAACCTGACAAGTATGATGACCATGCTAGGACGTGGTTGACCACTAGCATCTAGACTTGACTTTTTTGTGTATCTGCCGAGCAAACCAAGGTGAGTTCACACCCTCTACAAAGCATGGGATTCCCTGGGTTGGGAATGGGGTTAAGGAACGTGGGTTCCTCGTCCTCCTTGGGTAGGACAGCATTGGTTCAGGAATGTAATTCCTCGTCCTCATGGACAGATAACTCGTACTAGACCAAAACTCTATCACGAAGTCCCTCCTTTTTTTATATCGACTTAATCGCCGGGCCAATGCCGAGCGGGTCATTAGTTAGATAACGCTATTTAGGTCTGACAAACCTCACACCGTGCCGCAGAGGACGGGCGTGAACTAATGGATCTGGGGCACGTCAATGATGATATACATTGACAGTTTCAGGGCACATAAACATGACTACAGTCAGCAGTCGATATGGTAACGCGTCTAGTGTATACATGGGGTAGCCCCCACGGCCGAAATGGCAGATAACTAACATGGGGTAGCCCCCACGGCCGGAGTGCCAGAGTAACAGGGAATAAATAAGTCACATTTTCAACTATGGGGTAGCCCCCACGGCAGGATGCCAGATAAAGGAAACTGTTTTTGAAACAACTTAAAACGAACACCCAACTGTGAACTCACTCAACTTGTTGTTGACTCGTTACTACATGCTTTGCAGGTCAATAGGTACTTACCTGGAGCTTGCATGGAAAAGAGTCGTTGTGGGACATGGACAGCTGTGTGCCATGTTAAACTTTGGAACAATTAAACTTATGTTTTGGTTTTAAACGTTATGCTTCCGCTTGCAACTTAACTATGTTTTGTTTGGACACCAATTGTATTGGTTAAACTTTATATGTCTTTTAACTTGCATGTTCCATATGATTGGTGGCTGGATCCTGGTCAGTCACGCCTCCAAGCGGTGGTATTCCGCAGGTGGATTTTGGGGGTGTGACAGATTGGTATCAGAGCCATTGGTTATAGTGAACTTGGTTTAAATAAGGGAAAAGTTTTATTAAAATCAGACTATAACCTGTACAGTGCTCAACGGTCCACAACGACGCTTCACTCCACATGCAAGGCTCGACATTCTAGGTGTTGTAATCTTTGTATATATTGCCTACTTGTTAGTTATATAGTACATTGCTCATGGTATGCTTGGTTAGTATAACTACTGTTGCTTGAAAACGTGTGTGCTTACTCTCTTCCGTCATCGCATTTCGCGAACCCCTCTCACTCATGTTCCTCTTGGTATGAAGATCATGTCTGGACGAGTTAACATGACACAAGCCCAGTTGATGGCTCTGATTAACGAACGAGTTGCTGCGGCACTGGCAGCTGCACACGCATGAGGTATATCCTGCAGTCCAAACTCATTCTAGGATCTTTAGAATCCTACCCTTGTGAACCAACCTTTGTGTTAAACTCTGTCTTTCTTTCGCCCACAATAGGTCAGCATGCTCAGCCACCCGTGTGCACTTTTAAAACCTTCATGGACTGCCGACCAACTACTTTTAGCGGCACTGAAGGAGCCGTAGGTCTCATCCACTGGTTTGAGAAACTGGAATCTGTGTTCGAAATGTGTGAATGCCCTGAGGCGCGCAGGGTGAAGTATGCTACCGGTACTCTCGAGGGTTTAGCCCTCACATGGTGGAACGCTCAGGTCCAAATACTGGGGTTGGTTGCTGCCAACGCCACCCCATGGGAGACTTTTAAGGAGATGATCAAGGAGGAATACTGCAGTCGTGATGAGATTCATAAACTGGAAGTGGAGCTTTTCAACCTCAAGATGACGGGGTCAGAAATTGAAGCTTATGTGAAAAGGTTGAACGAACTGGCAATTTTGTGTCCTACTATGGTGGATCCTCCCATCAAACGCATCGAACTATTTCTCAAGGGCTTAGTGCCAGAAATCCAAAGTCATGTGACTTCAACAAATCTCGCCACTATCCAGCAAGTTGTTCAATTGGCTCACCGTCTCACGGATCAGGCGGTGGAGCAGAACCGGTTACCAAAGCGTATAGGTGCTGCAACTACTTCAGGTGCTCTGAGTGACAACAAACGGAAATGGGATGGAGCTTCAAGTAAGGGTTCTGCTTCTGCCCAGTCTCAGCAGAGAAAGACTGATGACTACAAGAGCCCTAGTCAGCAATCATCTGGTGGTCAAAGTCATGGTGGGTACAAAGGGAATCACCCCAAATGCAATCGCTGCAGCCTGCACCACAGCGGGCCATGCATCAGGGGTAACTGTCATCGGTGCAACAAGCCCGGTCACGCTGCAAAGGATTGCAGGAGCTTGTACCCCGCCAATCAGAATCGACAGCAAGCTCAACAGAACCAACGCCAACAGCAGCAGCAAGGGGATAACAAAGGGTGCTTTCAGTGTGGAGCTGAAGGCCATTTCAAGAGGGATTGCCCTCAACTGAACAGGAACCAGAACAACAACAACAATAACAACAATCGGGGGAATGGTAACAATGGAAACAACAACAACAATGGTGCCAGGGGGCGGGCGTTCGTGATTGGCCAAGGTGAAGCAAGGAATGACCCCAATGTTGTGGCGGGTAAGTTCCTTCTCGATGACTTTTACGTTACAGTTTTATTTGATTCGGGTGCCGATACTAGCTACATGTCACTAGAAGTTAGTCGAATGCTTAAGCGTATTCCAACACCTTTGAACAACAAGCACACTGTAGAGCTAGAAAACGGTAAGAGTTTAGAGGCCACACACGTAGTCAAGGGTTGTAAACTTGTCCTTGCTAACCAGATCTTCTCTATCGACCTTATTCCTATCATCTTGGGTAGTTTCGACGTTGTCATTGGGATGGATTGGTTATCCCAACACCGAGCAGAGATTCTTTGCAACGAGAAGATTGTTCGTATCCCTAGTTCCAGTGGTGAACCTCTCATGATTCGTGGCGACAGGAGGAATGCTGTTGAGAACGTCATCTCTTTTCTTAAGGCCCAAAAGTGCTTGCGAAAGGGCCACACTGCCATTTTGGCTCTCGTTACTGACACCTCGGAGGAAGAGAAGAAGATAGAAGATCTTCCAATTGTACGCGACTATCCTGAGGTATTTCCTGAGGAATTACCTGGTCTTCCGCCTCATCGCCAAGTCGAGTTTCAGATAGAACTAGCCCCTGGAGCTGCACCCATAGCTCGTGCACCTTATCGCTTAGCTCCACCAGAGTTGGAAGAACTCTCTACGCAACTACAAGAACTCTTGGATAAGGGTTTTATTCGTCCTAGCTCATCGCCCTGGGGAGCTCCAGTGTTATTTGTGAAGAAGAAAGACGGTACCTTCAGAATGTGCATCGACTACCGGGAACTCTACCGCGTATCGACGACTTGTTCGACCAGCTACAGGGATAAAGCTACTATTCAAAGATTGATCTGAGATCGGGATATCACCAACTGAGAGTCCGAGAGGAGGACGTCTCCAAAACAGCCTTTAGAACTCGATATGGGCACTATGAGTTTTTGGTCATGCCTTTCGGCCTGACAAACGCACCTGCGATTTTCATGGACTTGATGAATCGAGTGTGCAAGCCTTACCTAGACAAGTTTGTTATAGTCTTCATCGACGACATCCTGATCTATTCTAAGAGTCAGGAGGAGCACGAGCAGCATCTATGACTCATCCTGGAACTCCTTCGAACAGAACAGCTTTACGCAAAGTTCTCGAAATGCGACTTCTGGCTTCGTGAAGTCCATTTCCTAGGCCACGTGGTAAACAAGGATGGGATTCACGTTGATCCATCCAAGGTGGATTCGATTAAGAACTGGCCTGCACCTCGTACACCAAAGGAGATTTGCCAATTCTTGGGTTTGGCAGGTTACTACAGGAGGTTCATTAAGGGTTTTTCTAAGATCGCGCAGCCTCTCACCTCACTAACGCAGAAAGGCGTTGTTTATCGATGGGGAAACGCACAGGAGGTAGCATTTCAACATTTAAAGGATAGACTTTGCAGTGCACCTATCCTTTCCTTGCCCGAGGGCACAGACGACTTCGTGGTCTACTGCGACGCATCAATTCAAGGTCTTGGTTGTGTATTGATGCAACGAGATAAAGTTATAGCCTACGCCTCACGCCAGCTTAAAGTTCATGAAAAGAACTACACTACGCACGACTTAGAGCTGGGAGCTGTTGTTTTTGCACTTAAGATATGGCGACATTACTTGTACAGTACCAAGTGCACCATTTACACCGATCACAGGAGCCTCGAGAACATCCTCAAACAGAAGGAGCTCAACATGCGCCAACGACGATGGGTCGAGTTATTAAACGATTACGAATGTGCAATCAAGTACCATCCTGGCAAGGCCAATGTGGTGGCTGATGCCCTCAGTCGGAAAGACACCGCGCCTAAGCGCGTGCGAGCTTTACAACTCACTATACATTCCAGTCTTCCTTAACAAATACGAGCTGCTCAGATAGAAGCATTGAAACCAGAAAACGTTAGGGTTGAAGCCCTACGCGGCTCAAGGCAACGCATGGAGCAGAAGGAAGACCGTGCTTACTACGTAACGGGGCGCATTTGGGTCCCACTCTATGGCAACTTACGAGAGCTTGTGATGGACGAAGCACACAAGTCTCGCTACTCGGTACATCCTGGCTCGGATAAGATGTACCACGATATCAAAACTACGTATTGGTGGCCTAGCATGAAGGCCCACATAGCAACTTACGTCAGCAAGTGTTTGACTTGTGCGAGGGTCAAGTCTGAATACCAGAAACCCTCAGGCCTACTCCAACAACCAGAGATACCGCAATGGAAATGGGAGCAAATTTCCATGGATTTCGTTACTGGCCTGCCTAGATCCCAACGAGGTAACGATACTATTTGGGTAATCGTGGATCGACTCACAAAGTCTGCTCACTTCTTGGCTATCAAGGAAATGGATAAGTTCTCCACTCTAGCAGACATATACCTTAAGGAAGTTGTTTCGAGGCACGAGGTGCCCACCTCTATTATCTCGGATCGAGATGCGCGTTTTACTTCAGAACTGTGGCAAGCAATGCACAAATCCTTTGGCTCACGATTGGACATGAGCACAGCGTATCACCCTCAGACGGACGGGCAGTCCGAGCGCACTATTCAAACCTTAGAAGACATGCTTTGTGCATGTGTACTCGACTTTGGCAACAGCTGGGAAAAGCATCTGCCACTTGTGGAATTCTCGTACAATAACAGCTACCACACCAGCATTAAAGCTGCTCCGTTTGAGGCATTGTACAGACGTAAATGCCGGTCACCTCTTTGTTGGGCAGAGGTGGGGGATAGTCAGATCACTGGTCCAGAACATGTGGTAGACACAACTGAACGAATTGCTCAAATACGACAACGCATGGCGGCAGCTCGTGACCGTCAGAAAGTCTACGCCGATAAGGGCAGGAAACCACTTGAGCTCAAGGTTGGGGAGCGGGTGCTACTCAAAGTTTCACCATGGAAGGGTGTGGTTCGTTTTGGTAAACGAGGCAAACTTAACCCACGATACGTCGGACCTTTCGAAATTATCGAGAAAATAGGCAGGGTGGCCTACAGACTGAACTTACCAGCAGAACTCGGTGCAGTTCACAACGTTTTCCACGTGTCGAATCTGAAGAAGTGTCTGTCAGATGAGACCCACATAGTTCCTCTGAAGGAACTCACTATCGACGAGCAGTTACGATTCGTCGAGGAACCAGTTGAAATCACGGACTGGGATGTCAAGGTCCTCAAGAGCACTAGAATACCTCTCGTTCGAGTTCGTTGGAACTCACGTCGCGACCCAGAGTTCACCTGGGAACGCGAAGATCAGATAAAACAAAAGTATCCCCAACTGTTCGCAAACAATACAACCACTACTGAGGCTGAAACTACGGAATTTCGGGACGAAACTCCAGATCAACGGGGGGTGGATGTGACACCCCAGGAAAACCAGTGAAAACCATACAACTTAAGTAGCTTCCTTAGTGAGTGCTTACCATATTTCGGGACGAAATTTCTTTCAACTTGGGGATGATGTGACAACTCGAAATTTAGAACCTTTCGTTGTAACATGCTTGAACGTTATATAACTAGTTAACTTGTTGGTTTAATGATATAAGTAAATTTATGTGATTATGTGTTGTGCTTGTATGTATAGTATGTATATATGTATAAGTGAGCCGAGAACCATGAACCCGACTCGAGACCACTTGGTCTCGAGTGGACAGTAAACAGCGGATGGGCCGCACCTCCTTAGCCCACTCGAAACCTTTGTAGGGTGCACCACCTAAACCGGGTATAAAACCCCCATCCACCCTTTTCCCTTACACTCTCACACACTCTCTCCCTCACTTAAACCCTAGAACTACAAGACCTCCTCTCCTTTCTCTCGGACCAAACCGGTGATAACAAGGACACTCGGCTCGATTCAAGCTCAGAATCAACACTCGGAAGCTCACCCATCGACTCTTCATACCCTCACACTTCGAATCTCTACCGGTTAGTGTTCTAATGTGTCCTTAATGTTATATGTGTGCTAAATGTCATGAATGAAACATATGCTTAACCTCTTTTGTATGATCTTGATTGACCTAATGAGTAAGAATCATGAAACATATGAAGATTGTTGTTGTTCATCTATGATGTAGATGCTTGATTTCTAAATAAAGTCATGGTTAGGAAGAATAGAGTGGTTTGTTAATAATCATGCTAACTTGACATATGAATAAGTAGAAAAATGTTTGAATATGGTGCTATTATGTTCTCGATTGGATGTGTGAATGATGAGGATCGATGGAGCATTAAACTAGGTGGATTATGCTAGCATAAATCGGTTTAAATGAGCATGTTTGTTTAGGATGAAAACCCTAAAGATGAACTAGATGAATACGTGTTGAATATGGTATGAAGATTGAATAATATTTAAAATTTAGGTGTTTGATCCATTTCGGTTAGTGTTAGACAAGGAAACATGTTAGTGCATTGTTATTGGCTAGTACACCATATCATGATCATGAAATTCTATTGGTTTACTACAATGTCGGAAGTCAGCAGATGTTCCTGTCGAGACCTCCTGTCTCGACTCGAGACCACATGGATGACAACTCGAGATCACGGTTTCGACACAAGGTTGCGAGTCGAGGACCTCCAGTCTCGACTCGAGACCATACTTTATCAGCACACACACATCATGTCTCGAGACCATGGTTGCGAGTCCGGTTGCGACTCGAGACCAATACATGCATGACCCGAGACCTCCTCAGTTGCGACTCGAGAGCTTGTAAGCTACAACTCGAGATCGCACAGTCTCGACTAGAGACCGCACAGTCTCGACTCGAGACCACGATTACACTCTTTCTGATTTGGGCTTACACTGTTACGGACCTAGGTGATTGGGCCGAACGTATGGGCCATATGTGTTACTGTTAATTGAGCATGTTGTGTACTGTTGTTGAACTGCCATGTTTATACGTGTATGCCATGAATAATGTCACACCCCCCAAAATCCACACGCGGAGTACCACCGCTTGGAGGCGTGACTGACCAGGATCAAGCCACCAATCATATTGAACATATAAGTAATAAGTAAAAGCAAATGTAATCCATCACAATACAATTTGGTGCTAAATCAAAAGCATAGCATAGGTAGCGGAAGCATAGTATTGAACATCCAACACAAGTGTTTAGTTTAAAGAGTCATAACGATTTCATCAAAACATCCACAATCCGTGCCCACAACGACCGCGCCTCCCGTGCAAGCTCCAAGAGTACCTATGGTCCTGCAAGGCATGTAACAGAGAGTAAACAACTAGTTGAGCGAGTTCACAGTTGGTTATTCAGTTATAATGTTCGTATCGTAAATCGTAAGCTCGTTTAGTAATCATGTATCGTATGTATTGGTATCGCGGCCCTCTAGGCATGTTTGCGAAGATTAGTGGGGGTTTCCCATATGTTCTCTAGACTAGGTATATTTGTATCGCGGCCCTCCAGGCATGTTTGCGAAGATTAAAGTATAGTTCGCGGCCATTCCAGGCATGTTTGCGAAGATTGTTCTAGTATCGCGGCCAATCCCGGCGTGTGTGCGAAGAGGAGTATATGTATCACTAGTCTAGCAGTATCTACCATTAACCTTCCTCTCCCGAGGTCTATGGTATGTAATTCCGATAATTCTTAAGCGTAATTAATCAATCAACCCATTCCCAACCCCGGGAATCCCATGCCTTGGTAAGAGTGTGAACTCACCTTGGTTTGCTCGGTATGCTAAGTTAAGTGCTCACAAGAATTCAGTCAAGTCCTATAGTGCACGTATACTAAATCAGTTCATGTTCGTAAAGTTTCACATGTAACTATCATCAAAGTACAATTACAGAGTGTTTGGCAGTGAATCATACATCACATAACAGTTAATCACATGTGCACAATTCGTGTTTCACATAACAGTCTTTCACAGTTTATTCTAGCATATCATCCAATAACATACTTAATACAATTACTGACTTAGCATAGTTATTGAGCCATAACATGGTTGGATCAGAACTAACAGAGTTAACACATGTAATAAGGTTAACATTCTTAACATGATTTGATTTGATCACATGGCCGCCATATTCATTTCCAACATTTAATTAAAACTCACACTTTGACTCCATGCCCTTACACACCCATCAAATCTGCCATTGACACACAATTCAATTTCATGTGCCAAACACATGTGGTGAAGTAATTAATTGTGAAGGCTCACATGTGATAAAGCAATTATGTTGGTCCAATTGGAGTTAAGTAGAATCAGTTCATTTAAAAAAATTGTTGGCCTTGTGTCACCTAAAGATGCATGTCCTAAATGGCGGCCCAATCACAACCGATTAATCAGTTTTTACCATCAAGTAGTCAACGGCTCAAGTTGGTTCTTTCTAGGTTTCATGTGCTAATGTGGTGAGGTCCAATAGTGATCAAGCTTTGTGATATTGTCAGTCAATGGCATGTGCTCTTGGTTACATTTAAAAGCTCATTATCATGAAATCACATCATATGCATAACATTTAATATAATAGCTCATTCATGGTAACAAACAGATAACACATGATGAAATAGATCAGTTAACTATTAACAGATTTATCATTACAATAACATTAGCAATCTAATCATCGTGACAGTCGTCATAAATCAATGAGAGAAAACAAGATATGACAGCCAGCATTTACACCGATAATCTACACAGTTAAACAATATACCAAAACTGATTATTGCACACTAACCGGTTACGAAACGAACTGGCAACAATCCGTAAGGGTGGGTGAGTGCCGTCGCGTGCAAGATAGAAAGGGGAGTCTAGGGTTTTTGTCAGTTATCGAAATCGTGCTCCAGTTATAACAAATCCTAATCTAATCGCTAATGGGCCGAAGCCCATGTATTGTTTTCGTTGGCCCTTTAGTGACAAAATCACCTCTTGATTTCGTGGGATGTGTTTTCATTGAATTACATGATATCATATACACTTATATTGAACCTCAAATAATTATTAAACATATTTGACAAATAAGTACGGAGTTTAAATTGGATAAAGACCTTGAAAACTCGGGTTGTCACATTATCCCCATCTTGAAAGAAATTTCGTCCCGAAATTTAGTACGTGGTTACTGAGGAAGCTAGTTGTGTTTTTGTAGTTTACTGGTTTTCCTGGGGTGTCACATCATCCCCCCGTTGATTTGGAATTTCGTCCCGAAATTCTGTAGTAGCTTCAGCCTCAGTAGTGGTTGCACTGTTTCCGAATAACTGGGGATACTTGAGTTTCATTTGATCTTCTCGTTCCTAGGTGAACTCTGGGCCACGACGGGAGTTCCAACGAACTCGAACAAGAGGTATTCTGGTGTGCTTGAGGACCTTAACATCCCGGTCCGTGATTTCAACAGGTTCCTCGACGAATCGTAACTGTTCGTCGATAGTGAGCTCCTTCAAAGGAACTATGTGGGTCTCATCTGACAGACACTTCTTCAGATTCGACACGTGGAAAACGTTGTGAACTGCACTGAGTTCAGCTGGTAAGTTCAGTCTGTAGGCTACTTTGCCTATTTTCTCTATGACTTCGAACGGTCCGACGTATCGCGGATTGAGCTTGCCTCGTTTGCCAAAACGAACAACACCCTTCCAGGGTGAAACTTTGAGTAGCACTCGATCCCCAACCTGGAACTCGAGTAGTTTCCTGTCTTTATCTGCGTATGCTTTCTGACGGTCACGAGCTGCCGCCATGCGTTGTCGTATTTGAGCAATCTTTTCAGTAGTATCAACTACCATTTCTGGACCTGTGATCTGACTGTCACCCACCTCTGCCCAACAAAGAGGTGATCGACATTTACGCCCGTACAATGCCTCAAATGGAGCAGCTTTAATGCTGGTGTGGTAGCTGTTATTGTACGAAAATTCCACAAGTGGCAGATGTTTTTCCCAGCCATTGCCAAAGTCAATTACGCACGCCCGAAGCATGTCTTCTAGAGTTTGAATAGTGCGCTCAGACTGCCCATCTGTCTGAGGGTGATAAGCTGTGCTCATGTCTAATCAAGAGCCAAAAGATTTGTGCATTGCTTGCCACAGTTCTGAAGTAAAACGTGCATCACGATCAGAGATAATAGAGGTGGGCACCCCGTGCCTCGAGACAACTTCCTTAAGGTATACGTCTGCTAGAGTGGAGAATTTATCCGTTTCCTTGATAGCCAAGAAGTGAGCAGACTTTGTGAGTCGATCCACGATCACCCAAATAGTATCATTTCCGCGCTGAGATCTAGGTAGGCCAGTAACAAAATCCATGGAAATTTGTTCCCATTTCCATTGTGGTATCTCAGGCTGTTGGAGTGGGCCTGAAGGTTTCTGATATTCCGCTTTGACTCTCGCACAAGTCAAACAGTTGCTAACGTAAGTGGCTATGTGAGATTTCATGCTAGGCCACCAGTATGTAGTTCTGAGGTCGTGGTACATCTTATCCGAACCAGGATGTACCGAGTAGCGAGACTTATGAGCTTCATCCATTACAAGCTCGCGTAAGTTGCCATAGAGTGGGACCCAAATGCGTCCTGTTACATAGTAGGCTCCGTCTTGCCTTTTGTTCTAATCGTTACCTTGAGCCGCGTAGGGCTTCAGCCCTGACGTTTTCTGGTTTCAATGCTTCTACCTGAGCATCTCGTATCTGTGAAGGAAGACTAGACTGAATAGTGAGTTTCAACGCTCGTACACGCCTAGGTGTAGTATCCTTTCGACTGAGGGCGTCGGCCACCACATTGGCTTTGCCCGGATGGTACTTTATGGCACACTCGTAATCGTTCAGTAGCTCGACCCATCTACGTTGTCGCATGTTCAATTCTTTCTGCTTGAAAATATACTCAAGACTCCTGTGATCGGTGTAGATGGTGCACTTAGTGCCATACAGGTAATGTCGCCATATCTTGAGCGCAAAAACAACAGCTCCCAACTCTAGATCATGTGTAGTGTAATTCCGTTCGTGGATCTTAAGTTGGCGTGAAGCATAAGCAATGACTTTATCCCGCTGCATCAACACACATCCAAGACCTTGGATAGATGCGTTGCAGTAGACTACAAAATCGTCCGTGCCTTCAGGCAAGGAGAGGATAGGTGCGCTACATAGTCTATCCTTTAAGTGCTGAAATGTTGTTTCCTGTGTATTACTCCAACGATAAGCAACACCTTTCTGTGTCAGTAATGTAAGCGGCTGCGCAATCTTTGAGAAGTCTTTGATGAACCGTCTGTAATAACCTGCCAAACCCAAGAATTGGCGTATTTCGGTTGGTGTGCGAGGTGCAGGCCAGTTCTTGATCGAATCTACCTTGGATGGATCGACATGAATCCCATCCTTGTTCACCACGTGGCCTAGAAAGTGGACTTCATGAAGCCAGAAGTCGCATTTTGAAAACTTGGTGTACAGTTGTTCCGTTCGAAGGAGTTCCAAAATAAGTCGTAAATGCTGCTCGTGTTCCTCCTGACTCTTCGAATAGATCAGGATGTCGTCGATGAAAACAATGACGAACTTGTCAAGATAAGGTTTGCACACCCTGTTCATAAGATCCATGAAAACCGCAGGCGCGTTCCTTAGCCCGAATGGCATGACCAAAAACTCATAATGGCCGTAGCGAGTTCTGAATGCTGTTTTGGAGACGTCCTCGTCCCGGACTCTCAATTGATGATAGCCTGACCTCAGGTCAATCTTCGAGTAATAGCTCGACCTTTGCAACTGGTCGAATAAGTCGTCGATGCGTGGAAGAGGATAGCGATTCTTCACAGTCACCTTGTTCAGTTCACGGTAGTCTATACACATGCGGAAGGTACCGTCCTTCTTCTTTACAAATAGTACTGGAGCTCCCCAGGGCGAAGAGCTAGGACGTATGAAACCCTTTTCCAAGAGTTCTTGCAATTGCTTAGACAGTTCTTCCAGTTCAGTTGGAGCTAAGCGGTAAGGCGCTCGAGCTATGGGTGCCGCCCCTGGAGCTAGCTCGATCTGAAATTCGACCTGGCGATGGGGCGGTAGCCCAGGTAACTCTTCAGGAAACACTTGAGGAAAGTTGCGTACAACAGGAATATCCTCTAACTTCTTCTCTTTCGTCGATGTATCTGTAACGAGTGCTAAAATAGTTGTGTGGCCCTTTCGCAAACACTTCTGAGCCTTCAAGAAGGAGATGATGCCACTCACGACACCACTCTTGTCGCCTTGAACTTCGAGAGGTTCTTTGCCAGTACAGGGAATGCGAATGATCTTCTCCTTGCATAGGATCTCTGCTTGTTGTTGGGATAACCAATCCATACCAATGACGATATCAAAACTACTCAGAGTTATAGGAATGAGATCGATGGAGAAAGTCTGACCAGCGAGGATAAGATTACAACCCTGAACTATGTGTGTGGCTTCTAGACTTTTACCGTTAGCCAGCTCTACAACATGTTTGGTGTTCAAAAGTGTTGGTGCGCGTTTAAGCATTTGACTAACTTTCAGAGACATATAACTGGTATCCGCACCCGAATCAAATAATACAGTAACATAAAAGTCGTCAAGAAGAAACTTACCCATAACCACATGAGGATCGTTCCTTGCATCACCCTGACCAATCACAAATGCACGACCCTTAGCACCATTGTTGTTGTTGTTTCCCCCATTGCTGTTCCCATTGTCCTGATTATTGTTGTTGTTATTCTGATTCTGGTTTAACTGGGGGCAGTTCCGCTTGAAGTGGCCTTCAGCCCCACACTGAAAGCATGCCCTATTTCCTTATTGTTGTTGCTGTGGCTGGTTTCGTGGAACTGGTGGCTGTTGTTGCTGGTTCTGATTCGCAGGCCTTGAGCTCCTGCAATCTTTAGCTTCATGACCTACCCTTAGACATCTCTGACAGCGGCCTTTACGACACTGACCACTGTGGTGTCTGTTGCACCTGTTACATAGTGGGTGAATTCCCCGATATCCACTCTGTCCCTGACCACCAGACGATTGCTGACTCGGACTCTGATAATCACTAGTCTTGCGCTGCTGCTGTGCTTGAGACTGTACGGTAGCTAAACCCCTGCTGGAATCCCCTTCCCATTTCCGCTTGTTGTCACTGGGAGTAGCAGGAGTAGCTGGAGTGGTAGCGGTAGTAGTAGCCCTGATATGTTTAAGCAGCCTGTTCTGTTCCACTGCCTGATCGGTGAGGCGATGAGCTAACTTGACGATCTGTTGAATAGTGCCAAGATTCGCTGAGGTTACATGACTTTGAATCTCCGGCACCAGACCATTGAGATACAGTTCGATACGCTTAATGGGAGGGTCTACCATAGTAGGACACAGAAGAGCCAACTCATTCGATCTTCTGGTGTACGCTTCAATTTCTGACCCCGTCATTTTCAAGTGGTAAAACTCTACCTCCAGCTTATGAATGTCATCACGGCTACAGTATTCCTCTTTGATCAACTCCTTGAAATCATTCCAGGGTGTGGCGTTAGCAACAGCCAACCCTAACATCTGAACTTGCGCATTCCACCAAGTCAGCGCAATGCCTTCTAAAGTACCAGTGGCGTACTTCACCCTGCGAGCCTCAGGGCATTCACACATCTCAAAAACGGACTCGAGCTTTTCAAACCAATGGAGAAGTCCAACTGCTCCTTCCGTGCCACTAAAAGTAGCAGGACGACAGTCCATGAAAGTTTTGAAGGTACAAACAGGTGGCTGAGCGTGCTGACCTGTTGCGTATAAGAACCAGGACAAGATTAAGCACAAGAGTTGGTTTAGGAGTGTAGGATCTAAAGATCCTAGTGTGAGTTACAACTGCAGGGTATACCTCCTGCTTGTGCGGCTGCAAGTGCCGCAGCAACTCGTTCGTTAATGAGAGCCGTCAACTGGGCTTGTGTCATGTTAATGCGTCCCGACATGATCTTCATAGCAAAGGTAACATAAGTAAGAGAGGTTCGCGAATAGTGCGATGACAGAAGAAAGTGAGCACACAAGTATTCTCAAGCAATAAGGGTTATGTGTATCTAAGCATACCATGAGCAAAGTTCTATGTAATTCTAGCAAGTAGGCAATAAAACATGTACCATATCACCTAGGATGTTGAGTCTTGCACGTGGAGCGAAGCGTCGTTGTGGATCGTTGAGCACTGTTCTGGTTATAGTCTGGTTTTAATAAAAACGTTTTCCCCTTATTAAAACGAGTTCTCTATAACCAATGGCTCTGATACCAATCTGTCACACCCCCCAAAATCCACACGCGGAGTACCACCGCTTGGAGGCGTGACTGACCAGGATCAAGCCACCAATCATATTGAACATATAAGTAATAAGTAAAAGCAAATATAATCCATCACAATACAATTTGGTGCTAAATCAAAAGAATAGCATAGGTAGCGGAAGCATAGTATTGAACATCCAACACAAGTGTTTAGTTTAAAGAGTCATAAAGATTTCATCAAAACATCCACAATCCGTGCCCACAACGACCGCGCCTCCCGTGCAAGCTCCAAGAGTACCCATGGTCCTGCAAGGCATGTAACAGAGAGTAAACAACTAGTTGAGCGAGTTCACAGTTGGTTATTCAGTTATAATGTTCGTATCGTAAATTGTAAGCTTGTTTAGTAATCATGTATCGTATGTATTGGTATCGCGGCCCTCTAGGCATGTTTGCGAAGATTAGTGGGGGTTTCCCATATGTTCTCTAGACTAGGTATATTTGTATCGCGGCCCTCCAGGCATGTTTGCGAAGATTAAAGTATAGTTCGCGGCCATTCCAGGCATGTTTGCGAAGTTTGTTCTAGTATTATCACACCCCGACCACGTAGAACATACAAAACGTGGCGGAAACATCGGGGAGTGTTGTAACAGAATTAATGTTTCACAACCATGGAAATTAAAGTTTCGCTTTATTGATTAAAAGTGTTACAATGTCTTAACAAACAAAGAAATTACAACATAATTAACTAGTCTTGCATCTTTTATTTTCACTAAAGCCCAAGTCAGCCTATGTGTATCTTGATCATCTTATGCAACAGCTCCTGAAAAACACATGTGAAAATAGGTACGTCAGCATAAAAATGCCTGTGAGATACATAGGTTTTGTGAAAATAAGATTCATGACTTATGTTTGAGAAAATGTTTAGTCATGAGCCTTATAATTTGCTTTGTCTTGTAAATCATTTGAAAAACAATAAGTTCAGATGATATGTATAAATAAATGAATAATGTATGGTTAAATGAATAACCATGTAAACTGAGTTTGTATAAGATAAGTTGTTTGTAAAACAATGTATTGTGAAAAATATGTTATTTGTATAAAATGTTATATGTATCAAACTGAAATGATTCAAATAACGCTACGATATGTAATACCATACAAACACTTATATATAGGAAGTACCAGCGGCGTATCCACCATGCTTGTATCATATTACACACACATCGTTACTTAATCACTTAATCAAACCAAACCAAACAATGTAAAATGTCTATGTTTAAATCAATTGTCAAAATGTCTATGTCAAATATCCAAGTCAAATGTCTATGTCAAATATCCATGTCAAATGTCTATGTCAAATATCCATGTCAAATGTCTATGTTTAAACCAATAGTCAAAAGTCCTTGTATAAACCATGTCAAATGTTGATAGTCCAAAAGTAGTCAAGTAATGTATAACCAAAATGATATGTATGGTAAGTAAAATTTAGACTACTTAAACCATAAGTAAAAATGAACAAAACAAAGTATTGAAGTAAAACTTGGTTTAAATCAAAGTTATGTTTTGTAAGATATATGCATGCTATACGGAATATGAACATTTATGCGGTGTTGTGAAAATTCATACATCCAAGCCTTGAGACAGACGGATAACTATGTAAAAGTGAGTTATCAAGAGAATATGTATTCGGATTCGGTCATTCCTTTCATCCCCTTTCCCTGGGATGTCCGGAACGGGATTTGTCAAGTCCTATGGTACCACTACCTACTACCGAGCGGCATGATCGGTGTTAATGAATGTATAGTATAGTTTAAACAAACCAAATGTCATACCAAAATGTAAGCATGTTTTATGAAGATAATGTACCTAGTATGCTAGAGTAAACATACAGGGTAGAGCTGTAAAACAATGTGTCCATATGTTACTGGAACATATGCAACAGAGATGCAGTATAAAACAATGTACTAAGTATGCAAAGTCATCATACAAAGTAGAAAAGTCATGTAAAACAATGTACTAAGTATGCAAAGTCATCATACAAAGCATAGAACACCATGAAATCATGTACTATAAATGTACTAATGAACATAGAAAGTATATGATGTGAAAACAGGAAAGCATGAAAGTAACAAGTAGGCACATGCGTTTCACCCCAAAACAGTTTGGAAAACAGTAAAAGAGGGGTCTATGTACTCACTTGAGAATGCTCAGTAGTCCTTGAGTGACAACCAAACAATGCTAGAGATCACGGAAATCAAACGGCACCTAATATAGGTAACTACATTAATAAACCGGACCTAAATCGGAAGACTGGGTAGCATTAGGGTTTGTAAACCAAACGAGTGTGGAGACTCGTGTGATATGGTTTAACAAAGCCTACATACTAAACGAAACCTAACATAACTGCCTACGACCCATTACGACCCGTTTAGGTAGCTTATGCTACTTTAACGCGTCGTTCGCGTGAAACGCGTTCGGACCGCCTAACTAGTCCTATGACAAGTGTTATATGCCTAAACATGTTACATAATCAGTTATGTGACAAAATTTTAGGTTACATATGCTTAATTACCAATTATACATGAAAAGGGTATTCTGGTAATTTACCTAAGGCATATAAACTACCTATCATACAACTATTTAAACGATGTGACCATAGGGTATAACCTCGGAAGGTTATTCCCTACCTACTATGGTCACCTAATGTATTTGGTCGGATCCTAATGATCGACCAAACTGGGTCGGGTTCGAAGGTATAGGCGATTTATTAGATCGCCTACCCTACGACCCTAGACAACGTGGTAATCAGTGGGCATAGTCCCAAGGGACTATAACCAACGTGATTACACTCACGTTGCGAAGTTCAAACGAACTTCGCATTGACCATTACTGGTCAACGCTGAAAGTCAAACAAAGTTTGACTTTCTGACTCGAAAAGCAATAAAATAAGGAAAAGAACGAAAGAATACTTACGAAGGGTCCCCGAATGCTAATCCCGATCCAAGAACTCAGGTATGAAACAATGGTTTCAACTAAGAGCTCTCAAATCAGAATTCTTGTGCAAAATGAGGTTGTGTGGGTTGGGTATTTATAGGAATACCCGAACCGTTAGGATCGTTTCATGGAAAACGTGCCATGATCCAACCCGTACACTTGTCGGAACCTTATGGAAGCTTAAAATGGTTCTTATCATCATGACTAGGCAATTGGGAACATGTGGTGGAGGATCAAACAGCTGCAGCCTGCTGTTTAAAAACTCTGAATCTGGTCAGCAGACCCCTAGCGCACCGCTACGCTAAAAGTGTAGCGCACCGCTAGGCTTAAGTTTGGCAGATTTACACTTTTGGTCCCTGTCATGTATTCAGCCCATTTTCGACACGTTTAAGGCCCGTTAACCCCATTTCAAAGCTCTAAAATGAAGTTAAAGTATAGGGAACTTAAAATGTGCTCAAAAATATCTCGGATGTCGGTTCGTTTAACCGTACGGTTGCGTTGTTCGGTTAATTACGACGGAATGCGCACAAGCGCGAAAAACGATCCAAATGACGCGACGAATGGATTTTTCTTAAGGCGAACAATAAAATATAATGTAGTCATGCTTACATAAATTTTTGGATGTCCGGATGTATTCAGAACGTAAGTTATGCGCGAAAATGCAAACTTGTGCACTTTTTGACATTTTTAGTCCCTGAATGACACAAAAGTTTATTTTAGCATACCGAACACCTCAAAGCCTATTTCTAAGCTATGTAAAGGATATTTATGGTATGTTTAACTTATGGTCATGTTACGGAATGTCTGTTACAGTTCAAATTGGCATACTTTCGCAGTTTGTCAAGTTTAGTCCCTGTAAGCGAATTAGCTTTGATTTCACCACACCAAACCTTCCAAAACTTATGTCTAAGTTATGTCAAGGTTATTTAAGGTATGTTAAGCCTATTTCACTATTCCGGAGTGTTTGTTGGATTAAACTGGTTATATTTACGCATCAGTGCGCGTATAACCTTCCAGAAAGCGATTTAAAGCTTGAAATTGAACAAGAGTTGATATGTGTAAACGATACACATATTTTTACAAATCCCAAGTATGAAATATAATATTTCATTGGTTTGGTATTTGTTTGATGGCCGTGAAGGCACAGGTGTTACAGTCTCCCCTACTTTAGGAAATTTCGTCCCGAAATTTATTTAGAGGAAACTTGTAAGAGTTTAAAACATGAAGTTGAAAAGATCGAACAATATTGGCTAGATTTCTGAACTTCTAGTAACTTTAATAATCATCATGATTGCAACGTAAGAGGGATACCTATATATACAAGTATATAAAGCATCATTGGTGCGTCCACCGTACCTCCATTACATCGTCCTCGTTTTGTTATTGTTGTCGCTATCGGTTCTTTCACATAATAAATCTTACTGGGTTCCTATGCACTAAATTTCATAATTATGTACGCGTCCATAATCAGGCCATTCCTTGCACAGTACACACAGTCTATTTTATAGTGTGTAGGGGAAAACCAAATGAACAAACCTGTGATGAGTGTAACTAGACCGCCATAGAGTCCTTTTAATTAAATCAATAAATGATCTAAATAGACTATCAAGGAGTCTGTTCAGCTACATCACTAGATGTCGTTCTTTAACCAAATTGTGAATCAATCTTTTAGACTAGACCACTAAAAGGATCTCTTATGAAACATGGAGCGGTACTTATATAATCCAAGGGTCTTAACTATTACATAGAAGCCCATTAAGGATTGAAGGTAGTACCTTTTGAATATCCTGCTACGAATCCCTCATATGAAGATATGAAAGATTCTGCGAGGATTTGGATAACGAATATCCAGAGTATTAAAAACAGAAAAATGCATAAAAGAAAACATAAGATGAATAAACACATAGTCACATAACCACAAAATTGTTTGTTACTTTGTCTTGTTAATTGCGTACATGCATTTAAAGCACACTAGGAATCCATTCCGTGGATTTCATTTGGTACTTTAAACGTTATCAAGAATCCAACTATAAAGATAGAAAGATTCAAAAAGAAAATTCGATTTCGATTATTAGGACCCGAAATGTTCGAATTAAGGTACATAAAGAATCCAATTAAGGACTCTGATTTGAATGATAATCATCCACAAGGATCTAATTGTAAAGATAAAAAGATCCCATATGAATTTTAGAAGTTGAAGATGTTTTGAAATCTTGCACGGGATGTGCTTAAGTCAAAACATGAAGTAAAATGCTTATGAAGTTGAGATGCTAGATATGTCTAGGCGACATATGAAGCGGAATTTGAAGGTTAAGTCAATGTATGAGGAAAATATTTTTGAATACTATGCATGGGGTTCTTTTAAGAAAAATGTGTTTAACGTTCTTGAAACCTTATATATAATACTTTTTGAAATCATAAAGTAGGTGTATTAGGTAGATATATTTACAAAAATGTTTTAAAATCATGCGAGATGAATTTTGAAATTATGTATAAGGTTTTTGAAAAAACATGAATGATGCTTTTCGAAATCATGCACTTGATAAGAAAATATATTGTGTTAATATTGTCTTCAGACTATATGAAATATTTTGAAAATTGAAAGGTTGGTTTTGATAACATGGCCAATGTTTTTGAAATAACATAGACAATGCATCAAGAAAAAATTGTTTTCAAACTATATGAAATGTTTTGAGATCATGAGGATTGTTTTTGAAATACTTGTACTGTATATGTTGAAAAATCAAAACGTAATGGGTATGAGATTTGAAAATATCCTTAGTTATCTAACCAAGGATTCAAAGGCACTGAAGTGCAGAAGCATGATCACTGATAATGTCACTTTATTTTCTGTACTTTGTTTCTTAGAATGAAACGAGTACTTAAAATGTTCGAGGGAATCACGAGCGATCATTTGAAAGAGAGAATCACAAGAGTAGTTTGTAAGGAACATAGTTCCTTAATGCAGGTATCATAGGAAAAGTCATACACACATGTAATTATACTTGTATATCCGAATTTGTGAACAACGATTTTTATTTATGAACAAGACATATTGTTTCACATTACAAGGAAACAAAAGAATAAAAGCGTAAGACAGCAACATCCTTTGTTCAGCTGAATGCTCATCCGTGGGTCGGATTTGCATTAGCAAGCTTTGGGCATCGGTTTCTGTAGTGGGTTAGATCCCCACAATTGTAACAGGCACCAGGTGGGTAGTGTGGTCGTGCAGCTTAACCCTGTTGCTGAGCAAGAGGCTGAGCAACTTGTTGAGCCGGGTTCTTAACTGGCCGATTCAGATTACCAGGGATGCGGCAGGTGTTAGCAAGATGACCGGATCTTCCGCAGTTGGTACACTGACGACACTGGAGGTGTGGTTGATGATGGTCGTTACACCTGTTGCACAAAGGTGCATTGCCAAAATAAGGCTTCTTGGCTAGTGGTTGCGCATGCTGATTTGATGCAGCTTGGGCCTGTGCAGTAATGGCATTGTTTTGGGAAACCTTACGCTTCCTTGCCCTCTTGGATGAACTAGAATCCTTCCCATTCTTGTTCTGACCTTTCTTGCTATCCTCCTTGTCAGACGACTGTTTCTCGCCCTTGTCACCCTTCCTGTGTAATTTATTCTTCCGAATCTGCGACTCAGTCAATGTCGCTGATAACTCGATCGCCTGACGGAGTGTGGCAGGGTTACTACCAGTAAGGATGTCTTGTACCGAGTCAGGTAGGCCGTCGATGTACCTTTCGATAGCTATGTCAAGTGGGGTAACCATGGTCGGGCAAAGCAGACTCAACTCCTCAAACCTATCAGTATACGTCCTGTGCTCACCACTATCTTGCTTTAACTCATCAAATTCCTTCTCCAAAGCTCGCTGCTCATGACGAGGACAAAATTCCCTCATCATAAGAGCCCTAAGTTCAGCCCAGGTTTGCGCAAGAGCAATTTCTGCACCTCGGTCCCTCATAACCCCGTTCCACCATGTGAGAGCCCTCTTCTGGAACACACTTGAAGAAAACTCGACCTTGCGATTATCCGGACACTGAACGTGGCGGAAAGTATTCTCAATGCTCTTGAACCACTGAAGAAGCCCAGTTGCTCCCTCAGAGCCACTAAACTTGAGTGGTTTAGCCTGATTAAAGTCCTTGTATTTGCATAGGGCATTGTTGTTGTTGTTGGCTTGTTGCCATTGAGCAAAGAGATTTGGAAATTGGGCAGCCATTTGCTGCGCAATAATTTCTGCCAGTTCGGCAATCTCTATCTGGTTCTCGCGTCGATGAGATGTATACGAAGTGCTTGCCTAGCCAGAAAACCCAGAATACAGGCATTCACCCTTCCAGTTTGCACGTGTTCACATTATTAAAAACCCAAAACCTTGACGAGAGTTTTGAAAACTCAAAGGGGTTCAAAACCATATAATAGAGAGTTCAAAACCTTACAATAGAGGGTTCAAAACCTAGTAATCAATCATCCTAGAACAGATGATTAGTTTTCAAAGCGGTTTTGAAATTTATGTTCTTGTTGTGGTTGTCGCCTAAGGATAGGTGACAGTATTGTTTTATGACTAAACGCAAGTGAACTCGCGTTAGGGTCCTAAGAAGGTTATAGACTAGGTCAAAGCATTACTAATAACCTAATTCCCTATAACCATTGGCTCTGATACCATCTTTTCTGTCACACCCCGACCACGTAGAACATACAAAACGTGGCGGAAACATCAAGGAGTGTTGTAACAGAATTAATGTTTCACAACCATGGAAATTAAAGTTTCGCTTTATTGATTAAAAGTGTTACAATGTCTTAACAAACAAAGAAATTACAACATAATTAACTAGTCTTGCATCTTTTATTTTCACTAAAGCCCAAGTCAGCCTATGTGTATCTTGATCATCTTATGCAACAGCTCCTGAAAAACACATGTGAAAATAGGTACGTCAGCATAAAAATGCCTGTGAGATACATAGGTTTTGTGAAAATAAGATTCATGACTTATGTTTGAGAAAATGTTTAGTCATGAGCCTTATAATTTGCTTTGTCTTGTAAATCATTTGAAAAACAATAAGTTCAGATGATATGTATAAATAAATGAATAATGTATGGTTAAATGAATAACCATGTAAACTGAGTTTGTATAAGATAAGTTGTTTGTAAAACAATGTATTGTGAAAAATATGTTATTTGTATAAAATGTTATATGTATCAAACTGAAATGATTCAAATAACGCTACGATATGTGATGTGTGTAAAATGCAACATATAAATTACATCAAATAAAGCATAAAACTAACCCTTTTTCAGTACTAATGTTGGAAAAAGTGTGTTTTTGTCTTCCTTTTGAATTTACAGGGTCAAATGAGCTTAAACGAACAAAAGGAACAAAAATACAGTCAAAACCAACATAAATACAAAGAAAAGGAAGAAACGTGGCATGCCCGACCCCTCGACAACAACTCCCAAAACAAAAACAAGAAGAAAGCTGAGCATGGGGCTGTGCCCAGCTGAGCATGGGGCTGTGCCCAGCCCGACACGGGGCGTGTCCAGCCCGACACGGGGCGTGTCCAGCTCAACACGGGGCCGTGCTCAGCGAGCACGGGGCAGTGTCCAGGATGGTCAGCCCTGGCACAAAAGACAAACCTCTAGAAGCTTCTATTGCCCACCACGGGGCCGTGTCCAGTGAACACGGGGGCGTGGCGAAAGTACAGCAGGCGCATTAATTGTAATTGCGAATTACAATTAATGAAGAGAGAGAGTGTCAGACGGACACGGGGGCGTGCCCAGCGGACACGGGGGCGTGTGGAGCTAATAAAGACAAACTGTATTAATGAAGAAAGAGAAAAGGGTGGACACGGGGCCGTGTCCAGCGGACACGGGGCCGTGTCCAGGCTTCTGTACAGGCTATAAATAGGAGTGCTTGACTCAAGCTCAAACCATCCCTTGGCACACCACCTCTCTCACACTTCATCCACCACCCACCACCATCACAACACCATCATCCACCACCATCATCCATTGTCCATCATAGAGTGTGTGAGTCGTCTCGGGATCCAAGATTGATCGTAAGAGTTCTTGACAATCAAGGCCATGTTTGCCTAAGTCTCTTACATCACTTGGTGAAGACAAAGTGTCTAGTATAATACTTTTTATTTCTAATCTTTTGCACTTTTTATTTGGTTTTGTATTAATGACTTTAATAACTAGTTACTTATGTTGAAGGTGATCTTTCCTTATCGTTTGTCCGTGGTGTCTTGGCATTATTTTACTGTCTATATAAAATAAAGGATTTTCACCATTCATATCTCCACGGTCTATATGGAGGTATGTTGGCTACCTGGTAGGGGGTTAAGGGAACGGTTTGGTAAAGGTCTTGCCATTGTTCAGCGTTTAGAGGTCCTGCAATGGACCTAGGTCAAATTTAGTAGGACCTCCTTCAATACTTCACGGTATTGGATGGCGGGGGTCCAAACTCTTTGATCCCCTCATAAGTTAACTACTATTAATACTATAACCCGGCTATTTAGGACTGTATCCCTGCTGACTCAGACTACTTAGTCGAGGGTAACGTCACCGCCAAAAGCGGGGCCTACCACAATACTGCATTAATAACTTAATTCATTATCTTCCAATAATCCACCCCTTTAGGATTGTATCCCTGCTGACTCAAACTACTGGGGTGAGGGTAACGTCACCTTCAAAAGAGGGGCCTACTACAATAACTAAGATAATCTCTTAATTATGTGCAAAAGTGCGGAAATAATCAAAGGTTATACTAGATACGAGTCGGAACCAAGTGATTCATCTTGTCTATCTGTTTTTATTTTATTTTTATTTTCAGCATTTTAGTTAGTTTTTATTTTTCTTAGTTTAAAACATTTTTCTAAACTTTTATTTTGGTTAGACGTTGAGGATAAACCGGTATTAAAAGCTCTTGTGTCCTTGGACGACCTCGGTATCTTACCAACGCTATACTACACTCAACGATGGGTGCACTTGCCCATATGTGTGTTTAGTGTTAGTGAAATATCGTGTTTTATAAATTTAAAACTTGGCTAAAATAAGTGTTAAAAAGGGCTTAAAATATACACCTAAAATATATGACACTTTCACGCACATCAAGTTTTTGGCGCCGTTGCCGGGGACACAAGGATTTTAGGAAAGCTTAAAATCGACGGCCTAATCAGTTTTTCAAAACCTTTTCAAAACGGGCCCACATTTTTCTGCATTTTAGTTTAGTTTTGCATTTACAGTAGGTTGAACACGGGCCGTGCTCACTGAACACGCCCCGTGCTCAACTAGATCAGTAAATTTAATTAAAACGCCCAGATACAGATCCTGAACATGGGGCCGTGTCCACTGAACACGGGGCCGTGTCCAGCCTCTGTTTCCGTTTTTATTTTTGTTTTCTGATCTCGAGACTCAGTTGTGGTCTGCTGAGTGATTCTTATGGATCAATACTCAGGAGGTTACAACTACACCTATGAGGAGGATGATTATAGGGGTAATTATTGCACTAATTGTCGTAACGCACGATCGGTTCAAAATAATCACTCATATCAACCATCCAATTCATACACCTACTATGAGGAGCCCAGGTACGAGCCATCAACTTCATACACATCCTATGAAGACCAAAGGTATGAACCTCCTCCCTCATACTCATATTTTGATGAACCAAGGTATGAGCCTTCATACTCATACTTTGAGGAACCAAGATATGAGCCACCACCTTCGTATACTTACTATGAGGAACCATGGCGTGAACAACCCACCTCATATGAGTATTATGAAGAACAAAACTACGAACCTTATCCATCATATGCTTACAATGAAGAACAATGGTGCGAACCATCTACTTCATATGGGTATTATGAGGAACAAAGGGTCGAACAACCGGATTCAAGCTTAGAAAATACCGATTCTTTTTCTATAACCGAAGTGACCGATAGGATATTAGAACACATTAGAGTTATCGATCGATGTATAAAAGAAGCTCGCGCAAGGGAAGAGGAGTCCCGCGCAAGAGAAGAATTAAAAAAGGAAGAGATAACTAAAAGTGTTAAAATGGAAGAACAAATAAGTGAAAAACCGACACATGAGTTAAACAACGAAAAAGGTGAGTCCGACAACGTTAAAATTCAAGAAGAGTCTAATTTTGAAGAAATTAATCTCTTGTCACCTTCTTTCGAAAATCATTGTTTAGTACCCACTCATGCTAAGTTTTTAAAAGAGTTAAACACTAACACTACAATTGACGAAACGGTAAGTGTTAAGTTAACTAATGATCAAACGTCACTAATAAAAGAAGACCCATTTGAAATTAACATTACACCGGTTCCATGTTTCTTTCAAAATTCGTTTATTAGTAATGTCACAATCGATAAAGATCTTTGTGTTAACATAATGCCTAACTACATTTTCGAAAAATTAAGTATTAGTGATTTTTCTCCACTTCAAATACCCATTTTTCTATCCAATCGGAAAGTAATAAAATCAATCGGTATAGTTGAAGATGTCTTGGTTCAAACAAATCAAATGGTAATCCCGACCGATTTTGTCATCCTCGATGACGCTCCTCTAGTGTTGGGACGACCATTTGTAAAAACTCACGAAGCTTTGAAAAACCGGAAGTTCAACAATCTACCTCTTCAATTAGGGGCATTTAAAAGAAGTGTCGATCTTGAGCGATCAATGAAATATCCATTCGGCAATGACGACCCCCTAATTGAAGATGAGCCGGAACCACCCGATAAGGTGGGTCTAGCCAAGGACCCTTATAAACGTGGCGCACCACGGAGGCATTCCGCGGAACTATCCGTAGTTTAGTTTAGATTAACCTTTATGTTTTCTAGTTTAGTTTTTAATTTTCAGGAATAAAACACACTCGTGATGGTGAAGGATGATAAGGGAAGCTTGAACCAACACCCCATACACAAAAACAGAGCCTCCCGGTGATTTTTCTTCATTACAGCAAGTTCAGCACGGGGCCGTGCTCACCCCAACACGCCCCGTGCCCAAGGTTCTATAGAAAATGCCCAGTTCAGGTACCTGGACACGGGGCCGTGCTCACTGGACACGCCCCCGTGCCCAGCCTTCTGTTTACTTTTGGTACTGGCAGTCTGGACACTGGGCCGTGTTCAGCCAACACCACCCCGTGTTCAGCTACCCAGTACCATAAAATCTTGTTTTTAACCCATTTTTACACATTTAATCAGCCTAAAAACTTATTTTTGGGACACATTGAGGACAGTGTGTAATTTAAGTGTGGGGGGGAGGATGCTAAAACCTTGAATCTTGCAAGTCCTAATAACAAGCCTTACACAAAACTCTATTGGAACCGCTAATCACCCCAATTTTTTTTTTCAAAAAAAAAAAAAAAAAAAAAAATTCCAATTTTTTTTTTTACTTGTCCAGGTTTAATTTGGGAATTTCGAAATTCTAAAAAGGTTATATTTTTACAAATTTACAACCGATAGCGTCGTGACAAAAAGAACCAACATAAGAAAATTATGAAAAGGCATGACAAGCTTAGTTAAAATTTGATTATATATACTTGATCACATAAAAACCCATTCCCACAAAAGTGAGTTTTGAGCCTTTATTGAGCATACACTTACATATCATTTGACTAAATGCTCATCTTCCGTTTCTTGTGTGAATAGCCGCTTGGTTCTTACGACTCTAGAACTTGCCATGACGATACATTCCCGGTCCTTACCAACTTAAACCCGAGTAAGTAAATGATGGAGGCATTAGGACTAACCCTTTTTATTTCTACACCATTATTTTCTTTTTCTTTTTTACCACCTACCCAAAATCCCCCTAGTTAACCCCTTTGAGCCTAAACCTTTTCATTTCATAACCCAAAACAAAAACCCTTTCACCCACCAAAACCTTTTTATTTTTAACCCTTTTGTTTTAGTAACAAGCTCGGTTTTTCTTATGACTTTAAAAAAAAAAAAAAAAAAAAAGAAAAGATGATGATGATGATGAAGCAAAAGAGAAATAAACAAACAAGTTTATCAAAAATAACTTTGTTTGAATAGTGGCTTCATCAAAATAAAAAAAAAATTAAAAAAAAAGAGGTCTTACGAAAACCGATGCTTTTTACGCCTTTCGCCCTTTTACTAACCACTAACCCAACCACATACCTTTAGCCCAAGCCAAACCCTTCACCCCAAAAGTCCTCTTGATATTTACAAAGGTGTATAGTTAAAAAGGAGGAGGATTGATTGCTTGGCAAGCTTATGGTATGAGTAAGTTCCATGCCGCTCTCGAGTGTTTCACAAAAATACATCTTCGGGCGAGTGTTGAGTGATTCCCCGTGAGGTATGTGAACTTGTATATAAATAAAATTTTAAAGAGGCATGTTATGCCCAAATAAGTAATTTCTCTTATGAAAAGTTCAAAATAAATCATAACGAATAGGATTGTAAATACATAAAAATAAAGCCTAATAAAGAATCTTGGATTCCCGGCACTCTATGACAAGCCCAAAAACCTTCTCTTCTACCAATTCCATTTGGGAGTGTAAAGCCACATTATAAAGAGTTTTGCTTGAGGACAAGCAAAGATTCAAGTGTGGGGGTATTTGATGTGTGTAAAATGCAACATATAAATTACATCAAATAAAGCATAAAACTAACCCTTTTTCAGTACTAATGTTGGAAAAAGTGTGTTTTTGTCTTCCTTTTGAATTTACAGGGTCAAATGAGCTTAAACGAACAAAAGGAACAAAAATACAGTCAAAACCAACATAAATACAAAGAAAAGGAAGAAACGTGGCATGCCCGACCCCTCGACAACAACTCCCAAAACAAAAACAAGAAGAAAGCTGAGCATGGGGCTGTGCCCAGCTGAGCATGGGGCTGTGCCCAGCCCGACACGGGGCGTGTCCAGCCCGACACGGGGCGTGTCCAGCTCAACACGGGGCCGTGCTCAGCGAGCACGGGGCAGTGTCCAGGATGGTCAGCCCTGGCACAAAAGACAAACCTCTAGAAGCTTCTATTGCCCACCACGGGGCCGTGTCCAGTGAACACGGGGGCGTGGCGAAAGTACAGCAGGCGCATTAATTGTAATTGCGAATTACAATTAATGAAGAGAGAGAGTGTCAGACGGACACGGGGGCGTGCCCAGCGGACACGGGGGCGTGTGGAGCTAATAAAGACAAACTGTATTAATGAAGAAAGAGAAAAGGGTGGACACGGGGCCGTGTCCAGCGGACACGGGGCCGTGTCCAGGCTTCTGTACAGGCTATAAATAGGAGTGCTTGACTCAAGCTCAAACCATCCCTTGGCACACCACCTCTCTCACACTTCATCCACCACCCACCACCATCACAACACCATCATCCACCACCATCATCCATTGTCCATCATAGAGTGTGTGAGTCGTCTCGGGATCCAAGATTGATCGTAAGAGTTCTTGACAATCAAGGCCATGTTTGCCTAAGTCTCTTACATCACTTGGTGAAGACAAAGTGTCTAGTATAATACTTTTTATTTCTAATCTTTTGCACTTTTTATTTGGTTTTGTATTAATGACTTTAATAACTAGTTACTTATGTTGAAGGTGATCTTTCCTTATCGTTTGTCCGTGGTGTCTTGGCATTATTTTACTGTCTATATAAAATAAAGGATTTTCACCATTCATATCTCCACGGTCTATATGGAGGTATGTTGGCTACCTGGTAGGGGGTTAAGGGAACGGTTTGGTAAAGGTCTTGCCATTGTTCAGCGTTTAGAGGTCCTGCAATGGACCTGGGTCAAATTTAGTAGGACCTCCTTCAATACTTCACGGTATTGGATGGCGGGGGTCCAAACTCTTTGATCCCCTCATAAGTTAACTACTATTAATACTATAACCCGGCTATTTAGGACTGTATCCCTGCTGACTCAGACTACTTAGTCGAGGGTAACGTCACCGCCAAAAGCGGGGCCTACCACAATATTGCATTAATAACTTAATTCATTATCTTCCAATAATCCACCCCTTTAGGATTGTATCCCTGCTGACTCAAACTACTGGGGTGAGGGTAACGTCACCTTCAAAAGAGGGGCCTACTACAATAACTAAGATAATCTCTTAATTATGTGCAAAAGTGCGGAAATAATCAAAGGTTATACTAGATACGAGTCGGAACCAAGTGATTCATCTTGTCTATCTGTTTTTATTTTATTTTTATTTTCAGCATTTTAGTTAGTTTTTATTTTTCTTAGTTTAAAACATTTTTCTAAACTTTTATTTTGGTTAGACGTTGAGGATAAACCGGTATTAAAAGCTCTTGTGTCCTTGGACGACCTCGGTATCTTACCAACGCTATACTACACTCAACGATGGGTGCACTTGCCCATATGTGTGTTTAGTGTTAGTGAAATATCGTGTTTTATAAATTTAAAACTTGGCTAAAATAAGTGTTAAAAAGGGCTTAAAATATACACCTAAAATATACGACACTTTCACGCACATCAATATGTAATACCATACAAACACTTATATATAGGAAGTACCAGCGGCGTATCCACCATGCTTGTATCATATTACACACACATCGTTACTTAATCACTTAATCAAACAAAACCAAACAATGTAAAATGTCTATGTTTAAATCAATTGTCAAAATGTCTATGTCAAATATCCAAGTCAAATGTCTATGTCAAATATCCATGTCAAATGTCTATGTCAAATATCCATGTCAAATGTCTATGTTTAAACCAATAGTCAAAAGTCCTTGTATAAACCATGTCAAATGTTGATAGTCCAAAAGTAGTCAAGTAATGTATAACCAAAATGATATGTATGGTAAGTAAAATTTAGACTACTTAAACCATAAGTAAAAATGAACAAAACAAAGTATTGAAGTAAAACTTGGTTTAAATCAAAGTTATGTTTTGTAAGATATATGCATGCTATACGGAATATGAACATTTATGCGGTGTTGTGAAAATTCATACATCCAAGCCTTGAGACAGACGGATAACTATGTAAAAGTGAGTTATCAAGAGAATATGTATTCGGATTCGGTCATTCCTTTCATCCCCTTTCCCTGGGATGTCCGGAACGGGATTTGTCAAGTCCTATGGTACCACTACCTACTACCGAGCGGCATGATCGGTGTTAATGAATGTATAGTATAGTTTAAACAAACCAAATGTCATACCAAAATGTAAGCATGTTTTATGAAGATAATGTACCTAGTATGCTAGAGTAAACATACAGGGTAGAGCTGTAAAACAATGTGTCCATATGTTACTGGAACATATGCAACAGAGATGCAGTATAAAACAATGTACTAAGTATGCAAAGTCATCATACAAAGTAGAAAAGTCATGTAAAACAATGTACTAAGTATGCAAAGTCATCATACAAAGCATAGAACACCATGAAATCATGTACTATAAATGTACTAATGAACATAGAAAGTATATGATGTGAAAACAGGAAAGCACGAAAGTAACAAGTAGGCACATGCGTTTCACCCCAAAACAGTTTGGAAAACAGTAAAAGAGGGGTCTATGTACTCACTTGAGAATGCTCAGTAGTCCTTGAGTGACAACCAAACAATGCTAGAGATCACGGAAATCAAACGGCACCTAATATAGGTAACTACATTAATAAACCGGACCTAAATCGGAAGACTGGGTAGCATTAGGGTTTGTAAACCAAACGAGTGTGGAGACTCGTGTGATATGGTTTAACAAAGCCTACATACTAAACGAAACCTAACATAACTGCCTACGACCCATTACGACCCGTTTAGGTAGCTTATGCTACTTTAACGCGTCGTTCGCGTGAAACGCGTTCGGACCGCCTAACTAGTCCTATGACAAGTGTTATATGCCTAAACATGTTACATAATCAGTTATGTGACAAAATTTTAGGTTACATATGCTTAATTACCAATTATACATGAAAAGGGTATTCTGGTAATTTACCTAAGGCATATAAACTACCTATCATACAACTATTTAAACGATGTGACCATAGGGTATAACCTCGGAAGGTTATTCCCTACCTACTATGGTCACCTAATGTATTTGGTCGGATCCTAATGATCGACCAAACTGGGTCGGGTTCGAAGGTATAGGCGATTTATTAGATCGCCTACCCTACGACCCTAGACAACGTGGTAATCAGTGGGCATAGTCCCAAGGGACTATAACCAACGTGATTACACTCACGTTGCGAAGTTCAAACGAACTTCGCATTGACCATTACTGGTCAACGCTGAAAGTCAAACAAAGTTTGACTTTCTGACTCGAAAAGCAATAAAATAAGGAAAAGAACGAAAGAATACTTACGAAGGGTCCCCGAATGCTAATCCCGATCCAAGAACTCAGGTATGAAACAATGGTTTCAACTAAGAGCTCTCAAATCAGAATTCTTGTGCAAAATGAGGTTGTGTGGGTTGGGTATTTATAGGAATACCCGAACCGTTAGGATCGTTTCATGGAAAACGTGCCATGATCCAACCCGTACACTTGTCGGAACCTTATGGAAGCTTAAAATGGTTCTTATCATCATGACTAGGCAATTGGGAACATGTGGTGGAGGATCAAACAGCTGCAGCCTGATGTTTAAAAACTCTGAATCTGGTTAGCAGACCCCTAGCGCACCGCTACGCTAAAAGTGTAGCGCACCGCTATGTGACAACTCGAGTTTCCGACTTTCTTTTTTTTCGCATTTAGTGCACGTTGACTTTGACTGTGTAGTTGTTTGACTTGTTTAACTTGTAACTGTATACGTTAATTTATAATGAACAATTGTGGTTGCATGATTTTGTGTTTGGCTGTATATCATGAAACACCTGTTGAAAACTTAAACTGTTTAAAACATGGAAGGACCTGACGAAACAGACTGTTTCGCCATATACATTCCGACGAAACTGGTGTGTTTCGCCATCAAGCAACTCGACGAAACAGTGTGTTTCGCCATATCACCTCACGACGAAACTGATGTGTTTCGTCGGCCCATTGATTCGCAAAGCCCATTAAGGGCCCAGAACGGTAATTCGTGGATATTAAGTGAAACCGACTTCCTGTTTCACACTTTTATCAAAAATAGAAACCCTAGAACTCTCTCTTTTGAAAAGGCGATACCCATCATCAACCATCATCTTTCTCTCTCGAATCCTCCCTTGTTCATCCCGAATATCTCGGTTAGTGCGTGCTTGTCTAAATCGGTTTCTTTGTCCCTTGATTTCTTTATACATGTTGTGTTTATGCTTGATTTCTGGATTATAGGAGTGTATGTGTATGATGAATACTTAGGGTTTCATGAACCTCTCAATGATTATGCATGTTAGCGGGTATGCATAGAGTATGGATTTTATGAGTGTTGTTTTATGATGATTACATGATTTTATTGATGATGATGATGATATGATTCCTGGTTCATTGATGTTTCGGTTGTGATGCATAGATTAATGGTTGGTAACATAAGACTCATTATATTGAGCGAGGATTGAATGACTTCTGTGTTGAATGATTTCTGTATGATGAGAAATTGCTGTTTTACGGCTGTTGGGTTTATGTGTTTTTCGCATCTGCTGTAACTGATGTCGGCGAAACTGAACTGTTCGACGAAACAGAACTCTCGGCGAAACAGAATGTGTTTCGCCAAGAGTAATCGACGAAATTGAATTCTGTTTCGCCAACTGAGACCACGACGAAACAGAACTTGTTTCGCCAACATGTGTGTTTTGCCGAATAGCTGATCTGTGCAGGAACTTGGGTTAATTCTGTTAAGCATTAACTGGAATATTTAACTGCTGTTAAGTGTAACCATCTTGTATATGATTGAGATTACGTGCTACATGTTTATACGTGAACAAATTGAACACAAACTGATTTCACATACGTGCCTACTTTAGGACGCGATTGATTACTTGTGAGCATACACTTAGCATACCGAGCAAACCAAGGTGAGTTCACACCCTTACTAAGGCATGGGATTCCCAGGGTTTGGGGAATGGGATGGAAGGAATAAGGTTGAATAGATTCGTACATACACTGATACTAGACTACCATACCATTGTCCTCGGTTGTGAAGGACACATACGTAAAACCTACGTATACTTATGCTACTCGCTATCCTCGGTTGTGAAGGATACTCACGTAAAACCTACGTGAACTTATACTCAATACTATCCTCGGTTGTGAAGGATACTCACGTAAAACCTACGTGAACTTATACTCAATACTATCCTCGGTTGTGAAGGATACTCACGTAAAACCTACGTGAACTTATACTCAATACTATCCTCGGTTGTGAAGGATACTCACGTAAAACCTACGTGAACTTATACTCAATACTATCCTCGGTTGTGAAGGATACTCACGTAAAACCTACGTGAACTTATACTCAATACTATCCTCGGTTGTGAAGGATACTCACGTAAAACCTACGTGAACTTATACTCAATACTATCCTCGGTTGTGAAGGATACTCACGTAAAACCTACGTGAACTTATACTCAATACTGTCCTCGGTTGTGAAGGACACTTACGTAAAGCCTACGTAAACTATGTACGTACTACTGTTCTCGGTTGTGAAGAACACTTATGGTTACAAATAGTCTAGTGTATATGCAACATGGGAAGCCCCCACTAATAGAACATACGATCGGCCTAGTAGCGCCACATGTTACGAAACAAACTTACAATTACGAACTTATTTACTGTGAACTCGCTCAACTAGTTGTTGATTCTCTGTTACATGCCTTGCAGGACCTTAGGTACATATGGAGCTTGCACAGGAAGGAGCAGGTCGTTGTGGGATACGGATCGTAGACGATATTTGAACTTATAACTTATGTTGGGTTTACATTAAATGCTTCCGCTGCACACTTGTTTATATTTGGTTATGGAAACACCTATCGTATTGTTGTATGACTTTTACTATTTTACTTATGTTCAATATGATTGGTGGCTTGATCCTGGTCATGTCACGCCTCCAAGCGGTGGTACTCCGCGGGTGGATTTTGGGGGTGTGACAGATTTGGTATCAGAGCCATTGGTTATAGAGAACTCGGTTTTAATAAGGGGAAAACATTTTTATTAAAACCAGACTATAACCAGAACAGTGCTCTCAACGATCCACAACGACGCTTCGCTCCACGTGCAAGGCTCAACATCATAGGTACTACTATTCATGTTACCTTACCTACTTGCTAGAACTACATAGAACTTTGCTCGTGGTATGCTTAGATTACATTGCTCACTATTTGTTATTGCATGAGGACACTTGTGTGCTCACTCTCTTCGCACTATTCGCGAACCTCTCACCCGCATGTTCTCCTTGATGTCAAGATCATGTGTGGACGCGTTAACCTAACTCAAGCCCAGTTGGCGGCTTCGATCACTGAACAAGTTACTGCAGCACTCGCAGCTGCCCAGGCAGGAGGTGTAACCTGCCATCACCACTTACTCTAGGATCCTTAGATCCTACTCTCGTAACTCAACACTTGTGCTTAATTTTGATTACTCTTACGCACACGACAAGTCAACACGCTCAGCCACCTGTGTGCACATACACGATTTTTATGGACTGTCGTCCTACTACTTTCAGCGACACTCGAATCGGCCTTCAAATGTGCGAATGACCTGAGGCTCGTAAGGTGAAATATGCCACTGATATTCTCGAAGGTACTGCGCAAACTTGGTGGAGCGCGCAAGTTACGATACTGGGGCTGGCGGCTGCTAATGCCACCCCATGGAATGATTTTAAGGAACTGATCAAACGTGAATACAGTAGTTATGATGCCATCCACAAGTTGGAAGTGGAGTTCTTTAACATGAAGATGACGGGATCAGAGATAGAAGCATTGAAACCAGACAACGTCAGGGCTGAAGCCCTATGCGGCTCAAGGCAACGCTTAGAACAGAAGGAAGATGGTGCTTACTACGTCACAGGACGCATCTGGGTCCCACTCTATGGCAACCTACGCGAGCTTGTAATGGATGAAGCTCATAAGTCTCGCTACTCAGTACATCCTGGTTCAGATAAGATGTACCACGACCTCAGAACTACATATTGGTGGCCTAGCATGAAGGCCCACATAGCAACTTACGTTAGAAAGTGTTTGACTTGTGCGAGAGTCAAGGCAGAATATCAGAAACCATCAGGCCCACTCCAGCAACCTGAGATACCACAATGGAAATGGGAGCAAATTTCCATGGATTTTGTTACTGGTCTACCCAGATCTCAACGTGGGAATGATACTATTTGGGTGATCGTGGATCGACTCACAAAGTCTGCTCACTTCTTGGCTATCAAGGAAACGGATAAGTTCTCCACTCTAGCAGACATATACCTTAAGGAAGTTGTTTCGAGGCACGGGGTGCCCACATCTATTATCTCTGATCGTGATGCACGTTTTACTTCAGAACTGTGGCAAGCAATGCACAAATCTTTTGGCTCTCGTTTAGACATGAGCACAGCTTATCATCCTCAGACCGATGGGCAATCTGAGCGCACTATTCAAACTCTAGAAGACATGCTTCGGGCGTGCGTAATTGACTTTGGCAAGGGCTGGGAAAAGCATCTGCCACTTGTGGAATTTTCATACAACAACAGTTACCACACCAGCATTAAAGCTGCTCCATTTGAGGCATTGTACGGGCGTAAATGCCGATCACCTCTTTGTTGGGCAGAGGTGGGTGACAGTCAGATCACAGGTCCAGAAATGGTAGTTGATACTACTGAAAAGATTGCTCAAATACGACAACGCATGGCGGCAGCACGTGACCGTCAGAAAGTATACGCCGATAAAGACAGGAAAATACTCGAATTCCAAGTTGGGGATCGAGCACTACTCAAAGTTTCGCCCTGGAAGGGTGTGGTTCGTTTTGGCAAACGAGGCAAGCTCAATCCGCGTTATGTCGGACCTTTCGAAGTTATAGAGAAAATAGGCAAAGTGGCCTACAGACTGAACTTACCTGCTGAACTCAGTGCAGTTCACAACGTCTTTCACGTGTCGAATCTGAAGAAGTTTCAGTCAGATGAGACCCACATAGTTCCTCTGAAGGAGCTCACTATCGACGAACGATTGCATTTCGTCGAGGAACCAGTTGAAATCACGGACCGGGATGTTAAGGTCCTCAAGAACACTAGAATACCTCTTGTACGAGTTCGTTGGAACTCCCGTCGCGGCCCAGAGTTCACCTGGGAGCGCGAAGATCAAATGGAACTCAAATATCCCCAGTTGTTCGAAAACAATGCAACTACTACTGAGGCTGAAGCTACTACAGAAGTTCGGGATGAAATCCCAACTCAACGGGGGGATGATGTGACACCCCAGGAAAACCAGTAAACGATAACTTACCTAGCTTCCTCAGTAACCGCATGCTAAATTTCGGGATGAAATTTCTTTCAAGTTGGGGATAATGTGACAACTCGAGTTTCCGACTTTCTTTTTTTTCGCATTTAGTGCACGTTGACTTTGACTGTGTAGTTGTTTGACTTGTTTAACTTGTAACTGTATACGTTAATTTATAATGAACAATTGTGGTTGCATGATTTTGTGTTTGGCTGTATATCATGAAACACCTGTTGAAAACTTAAACTGTTTAAAACATGGAAGGACCTGACGAAACAGACTGTTTCGCCATATACATTCCGACGAAACTGGTGTGTTTCGCCATCAAGCAACTCGACGAAACAGTGTGTTTCGCCATATCACCTCACGACGAAACTGATGTGTTTCGTCGGCCCATTGATTCGCAAAGCCCATTAAGGGCCCAGAACGGTAATTCGTGGATATTAAGTGAAACCGACTTCCTGTTTCACACTTTTATCAAAAATAGAAACCCTAGAACTCTCTCTTTTGAAAAGGCGATACCCATCATCAACCATCATCTTTCTCTCTCGAATCCTCCCTTGTTCATCCCGAATATCTCGGTTAGTGCGTGCTTGTCTAAATCGGTTTCTTTGTCCCTTGATTTCTTTATACATGTTGTGTTTATGCTTGATTTCTGGATTATAGGAGTGTATGTGTATGATGAATACTTAGGGTTTCATGAACCTCTCAATGATTATGCATGTTAGCGGGTATGCATAGAGTATGGATTTTATGAGTGTTGTTTTATGATGATTACATGATTTTATTGATGATGATGATGATATGATTCCTGGTTCATTGATGTTTCGGTTGTGATGCATAGATTAATGGTTGGTAACATAAGACTCATTATATTGAGCGAGGATTGAATGACTTCTGTGTTGAATGATTTCTGTATGATGAGAAATTGCTGTTTTACGGCTGTTGGGTTTATGTGTTTTTCGCATCTGCTGTAACTGATGTCGGCGAAACTGAACTGTTCGACGAAACAGAACTCTCAGCGAAACAGAATGTGTTTCGCCAAGAGTAATCGACGAAATTGAATTCTGTTTCGCCAACTGAGACCACGACGAAACAGAACTTGTTTCGCCAACATGTGTGTTTCGCCGAATAGCTGATCTGTGCAGGAACTTGGGTTAATTCTGTTAAGCATTAACTGGAATATTTAACTGCTGTTAAGTGTAACCATCTTGTATATGATTGAGATTACGTGCTACATGTTTATACGTGAACAAATTGAACACAAACTGATTTCACATACGTGCCTACTTTAGGACGCGATTGATTACTTGTGAGCATACACTTAGCATACCGAGCAAACCAAGGTGAGTTCACACCCTTACTAAGGCATGGGATTCCCAGGGTTTGGGGAATGGGATGGAAGGAATAAGGTTGAATAGATTCGTACATACACTGATACTAGACTACCATACCATTGTCCTCGGTTGTGAAGGACACATACGTAAAACCTACGTATACTTATGCTACTCGCTATCCTCGGTTGTGAAGGATACTCACGTAAAACCTACGTGAACTTATACTCAATACTATCCTCGGTTGTGAAGGATACTCACGTAAAACCTACGTGAACTTATACTCAATACTATCCTCGGTTGTGAAGGATACTCACGTAAAACCTACGTGAACTTATACTCAATACTATCCTCGGTTGTGAAGGATACTCACGTAAAACCTACGTGAACTTATACTCAATACTATCCTCGGTTGTGAAGGATACTCACGTAAAACCTACGTGAACTTATACTCAATACTATCCTCGGTTGTGAAGGATACTCACGTAAAACCTACGTGAACTTATACTCAATACTGTCCTCGGTTGTGAAGGACACTTACGTAAAGCCTACGTAAACTATGTACGTACTACTGTTCTCGGTTGTGAAGAACACTTATGGTTACAAATAGTCTAGTGTATATGCAACATGGGAAGCCCCCACTAATAGAACATACGATCGGCCTAGTAGCGCCACATGTTACGAAACAAACTTACAATTACGAACTTATTTACTGTGAACTCGCTCAACTAGTTGTTGATTCTCTGTTACATGCCTTGCAGGACCTTAGGTACATATGGAGCTTGCACAGGAAGGAGCAGGTCGTTGTGGGATACGGATCGTAGACGATATTTGAACTTATAACTTATGTTGGGTTTACATTAAATGCTTCCGCTGCACACTTGTTTATATTTGGTTATGGAAACACCTATCGTATTGTTGTATGACTTTTACTATTTTACTTATGTTCAATATGATTGGTGGCTTGATCCTGGTCATGTCACGCCTCCAAGCGGTGGTACTCCGCGGGTGGATTTTGGGGGTGTGACACGCTAGGCTTAAGTTTGGCAGATTTACACTTTTGGTCCCTGTCATGTATTCAGCCCATTTTCGACACGTTTAAGGCCCGTTAACCCCATTTCAAAGCTCTAAAATGAAGTTAAAGTATAGGGAACTTAAAATGTGCTCAAAAATATCTCGGATGTCGGTTCGTTTAACCGTACGGTTGCGTTGTTCGGTTAATTACGACGGAATGCGCACAAGCGCGAAAAACGATCCAAATGACGCGACGAATGGATTTTTCTTAAGGCGAACAATAAAATATAATGTAGTCATGCTTACATAAATTTTTGGATGTCCGGATGTATTCAGAACGTAAGTTATGCGCGAAAATGCAAACTTGTGCACTTTTTGACATTTTTAGTCCCTGAATGACACAAAAGTTTATTTTAGCATACCGAACACCTCAAAGCCTATTTCTAAGCTATGTAAAGGATATTTATGGTATGTTTAACTTATGGTCATGTTCCGGAATGTCTGTTACCGTTCAAATTGGCATACTTTCGCAGTTTGTCAAGTTTAGTCCCTGTAAGCGAATTAGCTTTGATTTCACCACACCAAACCTTCCAAAACTTATGTCTAAGTTATGTCAAGGTTATTTAAGGTATGTTAAGCCTATTTCACTATTCCGGAGTGTTTGTTGGATTAAACTGGTTATATTTACGCATCAGTGCGCGTATAACCTTCCAGAAAGCGATTTAAAGCTTGAAATTGAACAAGAGTTGATATGTGTAAACGATACACATATTTTTACAAATCCCAAGTATGAAATATAATATTTCATTGGTTTGGTATTTGTTTGATGGCCGTGAAGGCACAGGTGTTACAAGTATCGCGGCCAATCCCGGCGTGTGTGCGAAGAGGAGTATATGTATCACTAGTCTAGCAGTATCTACCATTAACCTTCCTCTCCTGAGGTCTATGGTATGTAATTCCGATAATTCTTAAGCGTAATTAATCAATCAACCCATTCCCAACCCCGGGAATCCTATGCCTTGGTAAGAGTGTGAACTCACCTTGGTTTGCTCGGTATGCTAAGTTAAGTGCTCACAAGAATTCAGTCAAGTCCTATAGTGCACGTATACTAAATCAGTTCATGTTCGTAAAGTTTCACATGTAACTATCATCAAAGTACAATCACAGAGTGTTTGGCAGTGAATCATACATCACATAACAGTTAATCACATGTGCACAATTCGTGTTTCACATAACAGTCTTTCACAGTTTATTCTAGCATATCATCCAATAACATACTTAATACAATTACTGACTTAGCATAGTTATTGAGCCATAACATGGTTGGATCAGAACTAACAGAGTTAACACATGTAATAAGGTTAACATTCTTAACATGATTTGATTTGATCACATGGCCGCCATATTCATTTCCAACATTTAATTAAAACTCACACTTTGACTCCATGCCCTTACACACCCATCAAATCTGCCATTGACACAAAATTCAATTTCATGTGCCAAACACATGTGGTGAAGTAATTAATTGTGAAGGCTCATATGTGATAAAGCAATTATGTTGGTCCAATTGGAGTTAAGTAGAATCAGTTCATTTAAAAAAAATGTGGTCCTTGTGTCACCTAAAGATGCATGTCCTAAATGGCAGCCCAATCACAACCGATTAATCAGTTTTTACCATCAAGTAGTCAACGGCTCAAGTTGGTTCTTTCTAGGTTTCATGTGCTAATGTGGTGAGGTCCAATAGTGATCAAGCTTTGTGATATTGTCAGTCAATGGCATGTGCTCTTACATTTAAAAGCTCATTATCATGAAATCACATCATATGCATAACATTTAATATAATAGCTCATTCATGGTAACAAACAGATAACGCATGATGAAATAGATCAGTTAACTATTAACAGATTTATCATTACAATAACATTAGCAATCTAATCATCGTGACAGTCGTCATAAATCAACGAGAGAAAACAAGATATGACAGCCAGCATTTACACCGATAATCTACACAGTTAAACAATATACCAAAACTGATTATTGCACACTAACCGGTTACGAAACGAACTGGCAACAATCCGTAAGGGTGGGTGAGTGCCGTCGCGTGCAAGATAGAAAGGGGAGTCTAGGGTTTTTGTCAGTTATCGAAATCGTGCTCCAGTTATAACAAATCCTAATCTAATCGCTAATGGGCCGAAGCCCATGTATTGTTTTCGTTGGCCCTTTAGTGACAAAATCACCTCTTGATTTCGTGGGATGTGTTTTCATTGAATTACATGATATCATATACACTTATATTGAACCTCAAATAATTATTAAACATATTTGACAAATAAGTACGGAGTTTAAATTGGATAAAGACCTTGAAAACTCGGGTTGTCACAAATAATACCTGCACGCTACTTGCTAGTATACGTGTAGAACATACGCGCATTCTTGGTTTGAACCTGACATGTATGATGACCATGCTAGGACGTGGTTGACCACTAGCATCTAGACTTGTCTTTTCTGTGTATCTGCCGAGCAAACCAAGGTGAGTTCACACCCTCTACAATGCATGGGATTCCCTGGGTTGGGAATGGGGTTAAGGAACGTGGGTTCCTTGTCCTCCTTGGGTAGGAAAACATTGGTTCAGGAATGTAATTCCTCGTCCTCATGGACAGATAACTGGTACTAGACCAAAACTCTATCACGAAGTCCCTCCTTTTTTTATATCGACTTAATCGCCGGGCCAATGGCGAGCGGGTCATTAGTTAGATAACGCTATTTAGGTCTGACAAACCTCACACCGTGCCGCAGAGGACGGGCGTGAACTAATGGATCTGGGGCACGTCAATGATGATAGACATTGACAGTTTCAGGGCACATAAACATGACTACAGTCAGCAGTCGATATGGTAACGCATCTAGTGTATACATGGGGTAGCCCCCACGGCCGAAATGGCAGATAACTAACATGGGGTAGCCCCCACGGCCGGAGTGCCAGAGTAACAGGGAATAAATAAGTCACGTTTTCAACTATGGGGTAGCCCCCATGGCAGGATGCCAGATAAAGGAAACTGTTTTCGAAACAACTTAAAACGAACACCCAACTGTGAACTCACTCAACTTGTTGTTGACTCGTTACTACATGCTTTGCAGGTCAATAGGTACTTAGCTGGAGCTTGCATGGAAGAGAGTCGTTGTGGGACATGGACAGCTGTGTGCCATGTTAAACTTTGGAACAATTAAACTTATGTTTTGGTTTTAAACGTTATGCTTCTGCTTGCAACTTAACTATGTTTTGTTTGGACACCAATTGTATTGGTTAAACTTTATATGTCTTTTAACTTGCATGTTCCATATGATTGGTGGCTGGATCCTGGTCAGTCACGCCTCCAAGCGGTGGTATTCCGCAGATGGATTTTGGGGGTGTGACATTTATGGCCAAACTATGTACCGTAAGGGCATTTTGGTCATTTCACATATGTTTTAAGGACAAATTTGGAAATCTGAGTTCATGACTTATACTTACTAAAAAAGTATTAAAATTTATTTATAAATTCAGAAGGTAACAAATCTTAGGTGTTAAATGTAACATATGTGCTTGTAATCTTTGTGAACAGTTCTATTATCAATAAAACAATGTTATTTGATCCCAATGTTTGTTTGGTTATGTTTTACATTTTTCATGTTTTGACTTTTATTCAATTTCAAACTCTATATCACTTTCTGGAGAGTTATACGCAAACTGGTGCGTAAACGTAACCAGTTTAATGCGACAAATACTCCGGAACATCAACATATACTTAACATACCTTAAATAACCTTTACATAACTAAGAAATAAGTTTTGAAGGCTTTGGTATGGCAAAAACAAGTTAATTCGCTTACAGGGACTAAACTTGACAAACTGTGAATGTATGGCAATTTGAACTGTAACGAACATTCCGGAACATGACCATAAGTTAAACATACCATAAATATCCTTTACATAGCTTAGAAATAGGCTTTAAGGGGTTCGGTGTGCTAAAATAAACTTTTGGGTCATTGAGGGACTAAAAGTGTCAAAAAGTGCACAAGTTTGCATTTTCGCACATATCCTACGTTCTGAATACATCCGGACATCCAAAAATTTATGTAAGCACTAAAATATTTTATTTTAGTGTTTGGCATAAGAAAAAAATCCATTCGTCGCGCAATTTGGATCATTTTTCGCGCTTATGCGCATTCCGTCGTAATTAAGCAAACATCGCGATCGTACGACCAAACGAACTGACATCCGGCATATTTTTGAGCATGTTTCATGCCCACAATGTTTAGGCATCCTTGTGGAGCCTTGAAAATGAATTAACGAGCCTTAAACATGTCGGAAATGGCCTTAATACGCAACGGGGACTGAAAGGTGAACATTAGAAAGTGTTTGCTGATCAGGGGGACCCTAGCGTGACACCTAGCCCCCTTGGCATCATGCTAGGCCTCTTCTGATCAGCAAAAGCCATTTTAATGACATGTTAACATCCCCTAACACCCTCCAAAGGTCAAGTGCCACATGTTAATCTCTTATGGTGGCCAAAATCAGCTACCATAACTTTCCAACAAGTGTAGGGATGTGATCATTCCCTCTTCTCCAAGAAACAATCCTAACGGTGGACCGAAAACTATAAATACCCACCCCCACCCTTCACTTTTCCTCACAAGAATCTGATCTAATGTGCTCTAAGTTGAAACCTTTGTTTCATACCTGAGCTATTTTGATCTAGATTAGCATTCGGGGACCCTTTGTAAGTGTTCCTTCGTTCTTTTATTGCTTTTCGAGTTCGAAAGTCAAACTTTGTTTGACTTTCTGCATTGACCAGTTTATGGTTAATGCGAAGTTCGTTTGAACTTCGCAACGTGATTGTAATCACAATGGTTATAGTCCCTTGTGACTATGCCTACTGATTACCACGTTGTCTAGGGCCGTAAGGGTAAGCGATCTAAATAATCGCTTATACCTTCGAACCCGACCCATTTGGTCGATCATTAGGATCCGACCAAACACATTAGGTGACCATAGCATATAGGGAATAACCTTCTGAGGTTATACCTTATGGTCGCTTCGTTTAAGTAGTTGTATGATAGGTAGTTTATATGCCTTAGGTAAATTACCAAAATACCCCTTTGATGCCAAAATTCATTTTAAACATATGTAACATAACTTCTGACATCTAAACTGATTTGACAACAATATTAGACATGTTAAGGCATATGTTACTTGTCATAGGACTAGTTAGGCGGTCCGAACGCGTTTCACGCGAACGACGCGTTAAAGTAGCATAAGCTACCTAAACGGGTCGTAATGGGTCGTAAACACTTAGGTTAGGTTTCATTTAGTATGTAGGCTTTGTTAAACCATATGACACGAGTCTCCATACTCGTTTGGTTTACGAACCCTCATTCTATCCGATCCTCCGATTTAGGTCCGGTTTATTAACGTAGTTACCTATATTAGGTGCCGTTTGATTCCGTGATCTCTAGCATTGCTTGGTGGTTATCTTAGGACTTCTGAGCAATCTCAAGTGAGTACATAGAACCCCTCTTTTACTGTTTTCAAACTGTTTTGGGGTGGAACACATGTGCCTACTTGTTACTTTCGTGCTTTCCTGTTTTCACATCATATACCTACTATGTTCGTTAGTACATTATAGTACATGATTTAATTACATTTCATGCTATGTATACCCATTGTGTGCGTACTTAGTACATCGCTTTACATTACATTTCATGCTATGTATGTCCATTGTGTGCATACTTAGTACATTGTTTTACTTTACATTTCTGCTATGTATGTTGACTGATAGCATGCTAGCACATTGATTTACATGACTTTCTGCTTTGTATGTTAACTTAGCATACTTAGTACATTGTTTTCATATAACATGTTCACTTTTTCTATGACGTTTGGTTTGCACAAACGAGACTATTATACGTTCATTAACATTAGCTACGCCACTCGGTAGTAAGTACTGGTACCATAGGACTTGACAAATCCCATTCCTGACATCCCGGGTTTGTTTAGATGTAAGGAATGACTGAATCCGAAAAGAATTCTTTTGATAACCTTGACTGAAAGGGTTATCCGACTATCTCATGGCTTGAATGTATGCGTTAACTTACCACATAAATGTTTGTATCAATGTAACATGCATTACTTTGCAAAACATAACTTTTTGATATATTCAAAATACTTTGTTTTGTACATTTCTACATTTGGATTATGTGACAATACTTTACTTACAATACATAACATTTGTTACACATTACTTGACTACATTTGGACTTTTAAACATTTGACATGGCTTATACAAGGACTTTTGACTATTGGTTTAAACATGGACTTTATACATTGGTGGTTTGTGTAAGTGACTTAAGTAACGAGATGTGAGTAATATGATACAAGCATGGTGGATACGCCGCTGGTACATCCTATATATAAGTGTTTGTATTTTATTACATATCATAGCGTTATTTAAATCATTCAATTTGGACTTATACATTTTACACAAGTAACACGATTTTCACAAGACTTTGGTTTACAAACAATTTACTTTTTACGTTCATTAACATTAGCTACGCCGCTCGGTAGTAAGTACTGGTACCATAGGACTTGACAAATCCCATTCCTGACATCCCGGGTTTGTTTGGATGTAAGGAATGACTGAATCCGAAAACAATTCTTTTGATAACCTTGACTGAAAGGGTTATCCGACTGTCTCATGGCTTGAATGTATGCGTTAACTTACCACATAAATGTTTGTATCAATGTAACATGCATTACTTTGCAAAACATAACTTTTTGATATATTCAAAATACTTTGTTTTGTTGATTTCTACATTTGGATTATGTGACAATACTTTACTTACAATACATAACATTTGTTACACATTACTTGACTACATTTGGACTTTTAAACATTTGACATGGCTTATACAAGGACTTTTGACTATTGGTTTAAACGTTGGACTTTATACATTGGTGGTTTGTTTAAGTGACTTAAGTAACGAGATGTGAGTAATATGATACAAGCATGGTGGATACGCCGCTGGTACTTCCTATATATAAGTGTTTGTATTTTATTACATATCATAGCGTTATTTAAATCATTCAATTTGGACTTATACATTTTACACAAGTAACACGATTTTCACAAGACTTTGGTTTACAAACAATTTACTTTTTACAACTCATTTTACTTGGTTATACATTTAACCATACATTTTTCTTTTATTTATACATAACATTTGATCTTATCGCTTTTTAAATGACTTACAAAACAAAACAAGTTACAAGGTTCATGACCGACTTTTACTAAACAACTCTTTCTTAAACTTAAGTCATGAATCCTATTTTCACAAAACCTATGTATCTCACAGGCATTTTTATACTGACGTACCTATTTTCACATGTGTTTTCAGGAGCTTTTGCGTAGGATGATGATCGTGACACTAGGGCGGACCTCTGCCTTAGAGACATAAAATGAAGATAGACTTAGTTTAATTATGTTCTGAACTCTTTATTTCCTGTTTAAAACAATGTAACACTTATGTTGATAAATAAAATACAACTTTGTATGCCATGGTTATGAAACAATTAATTCTGTTACAACACTTCCCGATGTTTTCCGCCACGTTTTATATGTTCTACGTGGTCGGGGTGTGACATTAAATATGGTTTTAAAGCATACTATGCACCTAATTAGCGTAAAAATCGATAATTGACGATATTTGCAATGTTCGGGTGATTCTAAGATTTTGACCAGCCTTGAATGGTTAAAATATTTTATTTTACATATTAAATCAGTAGGAAAAGGTTTGGCATGTTAATCATATGTAAATCACATTTTATTAGCGAAAGGGCATAATCGTCAATTATAGAATTTATGCAAGAACTCTATGTTATGGTCAGTATATAATCTGACCCAATATTCCAAAAATTCCTATAAATGATATCTTAATAGTAGGTAATGAGTTTTATGTCAAAATTTATGTTTAAACATGATTTATGCATAAAAGCGTAATTTAATTTTATATAAGTTAATTTTTAGGATATATTGCATAAGATTAATTTGAGACCAGAAAATAATGTTAAAATAGTTTAGAAACGTATATATATATCAGTAACTAAGTTATCCGTATGCATACATATTCAAAAATCTTGTTTTTAGACCATAAGGGCATAACGGTCAAAGTTAAGCATAATAACGGAAACAAGTAAATAAACTCAGATTACTAAGGCAACATGTAATATAACCTCAGAGGGTTATACTACTATATAATATGGTCACAAAGGAACCTTAATGCATAAAGAAACTAAACTAATTCGGGTCAGAACTGAAAGTCAAAGCAAAAGTCTACTTTTGTGACTTTCGGTTGCGAACCGAGCCTAAACTCAGAATTGTCGGGTTGAACATACCTAGACATGTTCTAATAATATTTACCAAGCTATTAAAGTGATAAAACATATTTTATAGTTTCTACATTATTAGATATGAATTTATTTAAAAACTGACCTGTTTAACTTTTTGTGTTAATTACTTTGACCCGACAATTAACTAAGTAAACGTGATAATTAGGAGTTGCCCATTTGAGGGATTAACACCTACTTAATTACCAACACATAGCCACATTCGCTTAGAACCATGGCTGGACCGATAAAATTTAAAATAAAAGTCAAAGCATAAATATGATAACTTTGACTTTCGATCCTTATATGTATAAAAACTGAACTACAGAGGCTAAGAACACTTACACAAGGTCCTAGGATGAAGTTTGAACTCAGAAGGGCTTCCATCTTGACCAGGAATCCCAAAGAATGAAGCTAGAGAGAAAGACTTGAGAATCTCTTGAACGTGCAAGTTCTAAAAGCTCAAAGTGAGTTCTATTTATAGGGAAATCAATATCACAAATTCAAGTTAGGTGTAATATGTTGTTTTAGGATGCTTCCAAGTGTCCAAGAGGTATAATAAAACCATTTGCATGCTGCTGTTTTCGATTACAGGTTGCAGAGAATTTTGTGAAGATTGCAGGGATTGGATGCTGGTAGCTGCCAGTTTCAGCTGGAAAACGTCCTCCGTCGCACAACGCGCCAGGGAGAGGAGGTTCTGGCGCGCCACGCGAGGCAACCGGTTTCAAAACTTGTTTGTTTTATTACAAGTTCAGTCCCTGTACTTTCAAAACTCGAATATCTTTCATTTTCAGTATTAGGGGCCCATATATTCAGGTTTCAAATGTTCTTGGGAATAAAATCAAATATCATTAAGTTCCGGATTCGTTAAGACGGTCTCCCGGGAGTAGAATTAACATATTGACACTTTCAACCCTTCTTCTTGGAATTTTGCAAGTTTAACTATATACTGGTACCGAACCTTATGAAATCATCATCCGATATTCGTGAGAGTATAAACAAATATTATAAAGCCCCGGGATCGTTAAAAGGTCATTCAGAGGTAAGAATTAACAAGTTGACACTTTTAACCCCTGTGTTTTGTAAACTTTTGATTTTAATCACAAACGGCTTCTAGCGTCCGACAATTTACTTGTTAAAGAATACAAACATCGTGTGAGGTCAATCAGAGGCACAAGTTTGGCATGTTGACACTTTTTGTCCTCCTACATACATCTTTTTGTTGTTTGTCAACTTTAGTCCCTCAAAGTCAACTTATTACATGTTTAGGGTTTATGACATGTGTCATCACTATATGGGACAAGATTTTGCGAGGTGTTACATCAGTTCGATTTGAAAACGAGCCAAGCATGAGCAAAGGTTGGCTCGCTCATCGATCGCTCGGTTTCGCTCGAATTATTTTTATTATATAATATATATATATATATATATATATATATAAGTAGCCTAAAAAACTAAAAGCCCTCGCTGCTGCTCAACTGCTCAAGTTCAACTCAACTCACGATTACTTTCAGCAGAGGTACAATCTTGATTGATATGAATGTAATGTTGTATCAGTGAGTCATGATGAAATAGTGTTTGTGTAGTTATAAGTTATCTACAAACTAGATAGTTATGAAGAAATTATGAAGATCATATATGTTATTAAACACGTGTAAGTGATGTTAATGTTCTATTGAAAAAGTAAGTTATGTTGATCTGGTAAAGTAATTTATATTTGGGATGAACTTGATTTAATGTTAAGAAAATCGAGTGTAACTCTTTCCATTTTGGACATTTGCGGTCATCTTTTGTTTTAACGATATTTTGTTATGCTTGTGTTCAATTGAGCTTATGTTATGCCTAAATTGTTTAAGCTGAGTATATGTGACAACTGGTACTTTTCCATGTATTTCCGTACAATGTGAATAGTAACTTGTGATATATGGTTGTGTATGATGAATTAATGATATGAATGATTTCCTGTTTACTTTCAAAGCCATACAAATACATTACATGTTGCATGTTATTCATAATTGTTAACTGCAACTTGAAACAGTTAGATTAGTGCACGGAACGAAACTAGCACAATAATCAGATAAACTAGTAGTACTGACGGGAGTTCAGTACTCAGACAGACATCATTTTAGGACATAGAATGAGTCTCGAAACTAAAGTTTACACTATAATTCTATGTAGGAAAGTAGGGACTATAAAACTGCCTCCCGAGTGACGATTTAAGCACTAAAAAGTGCCTGAAACACACCCTAAATGTAGAATTCTGCAAAATTCAGCACTTTAACACCAAAATATTGTGTAGCAATGAGGTTTAATTGTCCAGAATAACTTGTAAAGTGTCGGGAATGAAAACTGTCATCAAAGGTATCACATAGCACGCTAAACTGCGTAAATTAGCACCTTAACGAACCGGTAACCAAATGAGCAACCAGACACTACCCGAAACACCAAACTTAAACTAGAAACATTGTTTTAACATCAAGAAGCTAGTTATCAACAATAAACATTATGTTACATCCTAAAATCCATAAACACATTAAACGCTAACTAGAACACTTAAATCTCAACTTAATCACCTAACTAAGAATTGAAATCAAACTATACACCCCCTTGGGATGGTTACAAGTGGGCCCCACCACCCCACATTTCGTTTGATAATTAATTGGACATGTTATGTAGATATTAAACACATTAACCTTTGTATAACATGATGTTGGAAGGAAGTTTATATGAACAATTAGATATCATCAACACTTATCATTCACCAAAATTCAAAACAAAAACTTCCCTTATTCTCTACATAGTGTCACACCCTGACTTTTGCGGAAGCGTGATTATGGTGTGACTTTCTTAATATCATTTCATGCAATCATAACATAAACTATATGATAAAAACCATAGGTTTGTCATCCATTAAATAAGTTTAAAACATAACAATATTGCAGACTTCAAATTCAAGTTTTACAACCGTACAAATTGTTTATGAGTTCATTAAGGACTCGTCAAAAGATATTGAATAACACCAGGGTTTGGATGACGTGTCTCGTCTAGGAATAAGACACGTTAACCAAATCAAAGACCATGGATGACAACTTTATTCTTAACGCAGCATAAAAACTTCCAACGCCCGCCAGATCCACTTATAAATTCCCTGAAATACATGTAGTTTGAAAAACATCAACAAAAGCTGAGCTAGTTCATGTGTTCATTTGTGTGTATGTATAAGCCTTTGAAACATTGTAAGTATGTATTTAAGTCCCTGGTATGTAGCAATAAGGAAAAAGAGATCACCACTGGGTTGCAAAGCCAATGGTATGTGTGAAGTGATGCAGGAAGACTCAAACCTAGCAATTTTCGCATCGGGCTTCCAGCTGTAAGACATTGTCACCATATGGTCCACTCAGCGAACTCAGGAGTGGGGCTCGCTACACCCAAATAGATCTATCAGTCATGCCCCTCGGTCCTACAACGAGGATTGATGGCCTTAATCGCCCTACCCATTCACATGATCTAGTAGTAAACCCTCCTTAAGCTAATCATACCATATATAAAATGTCTGTAATAATTGTAACATGTATTTCACCCCAGAAATATAAAAATGAAAACAATTAAGAGAAAAAGGGGGACATGAACTCACTGTATTGCGTCTTCACAATTGTAACTCAAATCCCTTCGGCAAACACGACTACCTACAATGTCCATCATGTCTATTAGACGGACGGGTCGTGCCTTGTTTTAGTATTTACGTGTTTGAGTTACATTCCTTTTATGTTCCCAATATTATTCCAAGTTATAATTATTTGCAAAAATAAAAATTATTTTTACTTTAAATTATATTTAGTTTTTGAATAATTTGTTAAACGATATTTTGTAACAATACTTCTCAAGTATTTCCTTCCCAAGGATGGGGGTATCTTATACATGTATGTCCGTATCCTTGTATTGGTATATCTTGCCATGTATTGACGTCGTATTCCGGTGTGTACGTATTTTCTAAACCAATATTCAATATATTCCCCAAAACAATATATTTTCAAGTCTTACTTAGAAAATATAAATAAACTTATCTTGTCCAAAAACACTGTATCTCCCGAAAATATATATTTTTCTCAAAAATCATATATCTTCCAAAAATACTAAGAAAATATATTTTTATCTCCCAAAAATAATATATTTTCTCCTTGTTGAAAATGTGTTGTAACTTGGTAATATTTACAAAAATCATATTTTCACTTTCTTTGTATCCAAAATAATATTTACCAAAAATATATTTGTATTGGTGTTTCCCAGAATATTTTGTAAGTTACGTTTTATTGTTCGGCTTCACAATATTAAGTGTGTAACTTATATTTCATTCCTTGTGATCTTTGGTATTATTTTGGAGTTGTAAATTCTTGGTATTTGTAAGTTATATTATTTTACCCTAAAATAATATAACTATTCCATAAGTATACAAATATTCACCCAAGTGTCTTGATATAAGATATATATTCTAAATATATATTTATCTATTTTTATTTACAAAAACCAACCTCCAATACTTGTATTTTTGTTGCAAAAATTATGGCAAGGTTTTTATTGAAAAACATAGTTTAAAACATACTTGTAAACACTTGTTTAGAAAGTATTTTCTAAGTGTTTGTATTTTTAGAAAATTTTGCCATAGTTCCCTTTGAAAATGGAGGTGTCCATGCTATTTAGCATATCATTTTCTTTTCCAAAATCATCACACAATAATCAAAAATCAACTCTAAACAATATTATACTTACCAAGTGCAAAAACAAGCTATCTACACCAAGATCATGAACTTGAGTTTTCGTAACAACTTGTAGTAACTCGGTGATATGTTTAGTAGCCTTAGTTACCCTTTAAAGTGTGTTTACTTCTTTAAAAATCTCATTCTTAAAGAAACTAGGTGTTTACAACTTGTAAACATATTCTACAAAAATTATTCTTTTGAACTTTTCTTGTAAATAAAGTGCTCTTACACTTATTTTATCCCCAAAAATAGTGTACATTTAAGTAAGAATCAAGTTCTACTAAAAATCCTATTTTGAACTTGGTTTTCTTGGAAAATCATTCATAAATCTTGAATCTATAAATTTACTAGCTTACTTTATTTACTATTTTTCAAGAAATCATTTTATTTTCAAGTTCATGTTTATCAGGGTCGTTCCTACATTTTTGGAGACCCTAAGCGAACAATGAAGTGGAGCCCCTTTGGTAAAATTATCCTTTTCATATTTAGTAACAAAACCCTCCTCCTTTACCTGGGCTTGGGACCGGCAATCCCCAATTTCTAGCACATTTCAATAAGATATAACCTAACTAATAACAAGTAACAATCACCAATTTCTAACAAATATCAAATAACAATTGAAATGTTAAAAAAGTTACCTGTTCATTAGCCAACTCACTCTTCCTTCTCTTATCTGAAAGTCTTGAATAGGTTTTCTGCCTCCCAAACGCAGCCCAATCTCAACTTGTAGTTCCACAACTAGAGTCAAAATCTCGAGCACAATAACAAAGACAAAGAATCAATTGAAAATTTCGAATTTTAGGGCAAAGATTGATTGAGTAAAACACACATATATAACATAATCATATAAATAATCATTACCTGATATCCAGATTCAAGAATTAACATTAATTGCTCCCATGATTTATCCCCAAATCATGAATTGGGAGGCCATAATTAACCTCAGGCAAATAATTAGACTGGTGTCTGGTAGAGCCGCAAAGGTAATAAGAACTCAGAAGAAGCGTGGTGACGTTTGGAATCGCGAGGAAGTGAGAGGATCATGCGTGCGGCCCTTGAATGAAAAGGAAAGAAGCACTGTGCGTGTGACCCTAGATTTAATAGAAACTTTATTATTTTGGGCTCTGTTAAAAAGTGAGGCCCAAATTCATGAGAGTTGTAAGTTGATCATAACTGACGAAGGGAAACCCAAAAATCCTGAGGCCCTTGAACTTAGGAGGCCCTAGGCCATGGCCTAGGTCCAAATGCCTATTGGGCCGGCTCTGATGTTTATAAGTGAGGGTGATCTTCTTGGGCTAACACATAATCACCCTCTAACTTGCTAGATCATCTGTTTAATCACAATCTAGCAAGCTCCTTATGATGATCAACATCATAATCTCAAGTAAATGACAATCAAGTGTTGTGCATGTACTTAAACAACATCATTTCATTCATACATCATCATATGTAAGCTTATGTTTATGATTCTTGTTTAAGTCTTTTAGTGTTCTTGTGGTTTGTAACAATACATATCTTTTTAACCAACAAAATGAGAAGTAAAAACGAGTAACAAGAAGCTTACAACTAGCTCAAGGCTAGGGAAGAACACAATGGAATGAAGTTGACAAGGATGGATGATAAAAGCAAGTGATGAAGGTTCTTCAAGTTCTACAAGCACCAAGCTCCATGAAACACCTTCTAGCTCCTTGGAATGATCTTGAAATGGGATGAATGAGGTTGGATGATGGTGAAAAGGTGGAGGTGGTGGCGGCACTTCCTAGGCCGAGAGGAGAGGGGGAGAGTGAAAGAGTGGAGTGAGGTTGTGAATGATGAAGATGGAAAGAGTGATTGTTCTTATAAAGAAATCTAAACAAAATATTACAAGATCTTATCATATCCAAGAATAATCCAAGAGAGATCTAAACAAGATATTATGCAATCTAGGAGATTTAGTGAAGATTGAAGAAATCTTGAGGTGGGGCCATCCCCAAAACCGTAAGTATGGTGGGGGAGGGGGTCCATGTGTAAGTTTTGATGGTAAGTGGGTAATTGGCTAGGGTGTTAAGTGTACGGTCTAGTATTTTATGTGTACCTTGCATTATGTAGTATGTTAGGGTGTTCGGGGACCATACTAGCCAAGAAATAATAAAATAATGCTTCTAGCAATATTTTGGTATTCCGGGTAATGTCCGGTTGTTCGGTTATATACCTGTCCGTTAAAGTGTCAAGTTATATCGTATAGTGTCCTTTATGTAACTTTTTGTGACACTTTTAATTCCCGACACTTAGGAAAGCATTCAGGACCATTCTGCCATATTTTTGCATGTTACTAGTTTATTAAAATGCTGAATTTTGCTAAAATATGCAGAATTTTGCACTTTGAGTGGGTTTTAAGCACTTTCCGGCACTTAAACTTTCACCTAGTGACGCAGTTTTATGGTCCTTACTTCCCTACACTCCATACTAGTGTAGTACCTTGTCTCTGGCCCATACTGGGTCTTAAAACACTGTCTGTCTATGTACTGAACATGGTCAGCATTTTCTGAGTTATCCGCTCACTGTGCTAACCGTGCTTTGTGCATTGTTTATGTCACTAAAGTTTGTGTGTGATAAATGGTGTGACAGTAAGAAATGTGATGCACATGTATGTATGATACAGAAATCAGAAAACATTTTAAGTCATCAGTTGTAATTAAGCATAGTCATTAAGCATAAATCAATATTAATTAATTGTACAGATGCATGCAAATTTGACGATTGTCACATTCTCCCCCTGTTAAGAAAATTTCGTCCTCGAAATTTGTACTACCTTAACTCCTTAGGGTTTCATTATGCGTGTATGTATATGAATAATACCGAGGTAGATAATCACCAAACCGAATCAAACCTTATTCACATCAGGTGAGTCCAAGAATCTATAACAACACGAATCCAATGGTTAAAAGGTATGTGCTTTTAGCATTTGGTGTCAAAGGTACAAGACGTGTTGATGTATAGTCTAGTGTAATCCCATTAACAGGGGTTCCACAAAAAGGAGTTTTGACTAATAGGATTCTCAAACGACCGATCCCAATTATGCAAACGAGTTTTCACAAACCATAGCATCCGCTATATGAACTCAAAATCAACAACTTGAATATGAAAATGATCCGTCAACTTTCGAATAATTAAATGGTAAGGATTAGTGTGTTGACATTCTTAAATTCCGAAAGTACACTGAATGAAGTACAAGCAAATCTGGTGTATCATTGTCTTGATTCGTAGTTGCATCAGGAATGTTTAAATGACTTAGTCAAACAAAAGTATATGTAGTTTTGTGTGAAACGATTGACCATGATTAGCACAAGCTACAAATTTGCAATGACACCACAAGGTGTCGTAATGGCATGATTCAATAATAGTGGTGACTGAACAAGTTCACCAAGTTTGAAATTAGATGAAAGCCTACTAAAACAACCTGAAGATTCTGTTTTACACAATGTCATAAAGTTTTCAGTTGAATACGGAACATCGAAGAATTATTGTTTCTGTCTGAAGATGGAATGCAATAAACACTGCAAGGTGTTCGATTTGTAACGAAAGAATCGTTAGGAGATACACCGTACTATGAAATAAATCTATGTACCATTGCCTTTTCACACAATCGTGTTGAGACCACTTTAATCATGATAAACAAAACGGATTTAGTGCAAGTCAATAAATAATCAAATCCGTGTATGAGGTGCGTAACGAAATTAGCGCAAGCTTCAATTCTGTGAAAGTATCACCGCAAGGTATTCAAAACCAACAAACGATTTATTGGGGTCGTAGATCAATCAAGTCCACTACGACTCTAAACAAAGAACCTTTGCAAGAATATATATTAATATAATGCTCTCAATGCATCGTATAGCGTCTCAAATCGAACATGCGAGATGGATAAGTTCAAGCAATTGAACTTGGTTTTAGCGTAACCCAACAATAAACGTATGTATCAACAAAGGAACCTCGGCATGGTCACAAAGATAATCCATGAATATAACTTGAAATAAGAGAAGTTCCAAGAAGTGTGTTGACTTGGTAGCAAAAGAGCCAACAATTACAATAGTGTAGGTCATTCGAATCACAATTTCGTAATTAGGTTTGTCAACATAATATTTGAACTTCAATGAAGCGTTTGAAATGAAACCGCATGCGTAGCAAATGGTGCATGCGTAACATATGAGTTTTAAAGTAAAATTACAATGAGTATTTGCTAAAATGGAGAAATGACCAAATATTCGAAGCAAATGAGTGTTCGCTCTCAGCGAAGAAGATTAACGTGATGCAACTACCATTAAGGGGAGTAGAGATGCAAACATCTACTCGCTAGAAGCAAAAAGTGAAGATTTCAACAAAAGAAATTTAAGTACTTCCTGTTTTGTTAACTGAAATGGCATATATGTCAGGTTAATGGTGTTTGATTGAGTTAACAGATATGGTTCCTAAGTAACAACCTTTACGAGTTTGGACCTGGGTTCCCAAGGTCCTAAGTATATGTTTTCTAGACCCTCAAGGTTTTGTATTCTGTGTAAATCTGTTTTGTGCATTGTATAGGAAACACCATTTTTGTGTATGTTTAAAAACAAATTATCGTCCCACAATTTCCCCGGGATACTTTCTTCTTGAATTCACCGCTAATGACACTCGATCGTCAATCAGTCGTGTAATGGTAGTTGGATCCTCACAGTTAGTTAATTAAGTAATTCGTTAGTCCTTAGCAAGAGTTACCGACTCTTGTAGGTTAGCTCGTTCGGCTCCTGGTAGTTGATGCTCATTTGAAAATCATCGTCCTTCTTCTTGACGAGCAGAACTGGGGTTACCCAAAAGGGAATCTTGGTCTGTTATCTTCCTTCTCTATCAACTTCTGAGGTTACACTGACAATTCTTGCATCTCCGAAGCTGTAAGTCGCTAAGGTGCATCGACTACAGGCGCGACGCCTGGAATCAGATTGATGCGAAATTCTACTAGTTGTTGAGGAGATAATTCTGGCAAGTCTTCAGGGAAGACTTTAGGATATTTCCTTATCACAGGAATATCTTCGAGTTTTGGTTCTTCGGCTCCCTTGTCCACGACATGAGACAAGAAAAACTACACATCCTTTACGCAACAATTTTCGTGCCTTCAAGCAATTAGTAGTCTGTAGAGGCGTATCCTGCTTCGTGAGTCACGATCGTTCCTTCATTCGCTATTGGGATGCAGATATCAGTCTCCGCTCAATCGTTTTGACAACCAATCAATCCCACTTTCCTCGACGAAGCTTCCCAGCTCAGCTGGCAGTAGATCAAGTGTAAACTTACGTCCTCCGGGTTCTATCTTACCGATTTCAATTTCTTCGTTGACTTCCACTAGCTTCCCATTAGCTAGTTCAATCGAGTGCGGGTTATCTAACTTACTTACTATTAAACCAAGTATACTCTCAAACTTTTAGAGGTGCGAAGCTTAAAATTCGTAACAGTATCTAGCAGCACAGATGCATAACGTTGAGTAATATGGGATGAATGGATAACCTTGTTTGGAGTCTGGCGTGTTTTCCCTAGCTTCGCTGTTGAGCTTTCATCCTTGTGCCTGATCGTTTTCGGGGCAATATTTTCTGAAATGCCTTTTGCTTCCACAGTTGAAACAACCTTGAGCAAGATTCTGTTTGTCACTCGTTCTGCCTTGATAATTGTCATTGTCGTTGCTTCCTCCTTGATTCTCGCTTCCCTCTTGGTCTACATTACTATCTTCAGTATCCTGCCTACAGGTTTCCTTAGAATGCCCCCTTTTGCCACAGTTATCACATTTTCCATATTTACATCGCCCGACATGATAACGTAAACAATTGTCGCACTTAGGTAGGATACCTATGTAGTCTCTTCCCTTTTTGGCCTTCTTCTTGTTACTTTCCCGAGTAACCTTCTTGAGATTTGCAAGCTTTTTCTTGTTATCTCCAGATGACTCTACAGGAGTCTCCTCTTTTTCTTCCATAATGGAAAATTTTCCTAGTCTAACCGCTTCTTCAGTGAGCGCCACACTTATGTCGATAGCCTCGGTGATTGTTGAAGGTTTAGATGTGGTTACCAGACTTAGAATCTGAGGTGCCAATCCCCCTATGAAACGTTCGACTCTTTTAAACTCTGGTCCCACCAGGAGCGTAGCAACTTGGGATAAATCGTTAAATCTCTGCACATACTCAGCTATCTTTGGTCCTTCCATTTTTAAGTTCCACAATTTAGTCTCCAACTTCTGGACTTCTGCCCTCGAGCAATATCTCTTACGTATCAGTTCTTTCAGTTCATTCCACGTCAAAGCATACGTAACGGTCTCGCCCATTGTCTGAACATGAAGGTTCCACCATGACAGAGCCCCATCTACAAATAGCCTAGCTATGTACATGACCTGATGTTCTGGGGCACATTTACTTAGTCGCAAAACATAATCCGTCTTCTCAACCCAACGCACAAAGGCTAAGGCACCCCCAGTGTTGTTGAATTCTCTAGGTTTGTGGTCCAAGAACTGCTTGTAGGTGCAGCCTGCGTTGTGTTCGGAGCGAAGGGCCTCGAGCTGTGCAATGGCCTGTGAGATACGCTCTTGTAGTTCTGCCGCTGTTGTTGGCGGAGGGTTGTTGGTATCGATGTTCCCTTGTGTCGACATCTTCTAAGAAGAAGATTGGTTAGGTTAGGTCTTATTTGTTTAGTGAGTGCATATAGTTGTTTTAGGGGTCCTATTATCATATCAACCAATTCAGCAATAGCATAATCATAGCATAACCAAGTAATTTGGAAATTACGTTTAATGAGAGCATAGCAAGCGAGCATGTAGCATTATAATTATAGCACGCACATATAGATCAACAACGTGCTTAACGAAGACATAGCGACTGAGCTTTCATTGGTTATTGGCCACAAAGTATTGTCGCATGTTTAATGATGATTGGACCCTCATTATTCTCTGACCACAATTGCATTGTCTTACAAAATGTATCGAATCAAAAGGGACACAGGGTCACCCTACCCTTGTCCAACAAGTATATCAGTGTATCAAAATTACGTAGTCAAATGTGGTCTTCACAAGTCTCCACAATTTCCGTTTTATCATTAGTGTCTTTACGCAAATGTAATGCAATCCGCATAATCCAGAAACCAACTATGCTGGGGACTGAGGTGGAGGAGGAAAGAAAAGTAAACTGTTAACATGCGTGAATTCCTCCTCGAGCTTGTATATACGTCGAAGTAATTAACTGATCTGCCGCTCGACGGTAAAGAAACGAGCATCAAAAACCTGGGAAAGGCGTAATAGCAGCAGGTGTGAGCACAAAAGGAATCTTGATAAATATGGAGGATCAAGTATACTTGCAATAGACAGGGTGGATGACGTGGTGTCAGCTCAAGCTTCAACATTCTGCGACTTATAATTTCATACTGTAGCTGTTGTTACAGGAGCACTCATCCCGTGTGTAGCCTCCATAATGTGAGGGATGGTAAGGGTCGAAAATCAGCATAGTATATTATAGGAACCCTCTAAACGGTTCGTCCAGCGATGTAGAGGTGAGTGTAGCAAACGGTGCGGCCTGTGGGGTTGTAGAAAATGCTGCAGTAGAAATAGGATTTGTTACACGGGTGCCGACCTGGAGTACCCTTCCGGGGTGCGGGTAGGTCCTAAAAGAAAGCGATAGGCATGCCAGTGCAATGGACGTCGGTCTCCATATGGGAAGAGGAGCAACATCAGCGGTTCTGGGTGCAAAAACAAATGTCTCAACAAAAGAGAAGATCATCAGGTGCATGTATTGAGTCAGGTATAAGGGGTACGTTGTCAGGTAAACCAAAAGGAACATGGTTAGGATCAGGAATCGGCTCAAGATCTTTAGGTGTATCATGAGGCTGACCCAAAAACTAGGTCGTATAATGGGGTGGTGCCTCGAGCAGGTGATAGTGCAGCAGTCGTAACGGCGTCGTCGTCTGCGTCAGTAGTAGAAAGCTGTAATCCGGCTGTCTGTAAGACTGCAGATATCACAGACTCAAAGGAGTCTGGAATCGAATGCATGCTAGAATCAGAGGATAGCTTGTTAACTGGGGTCTCAAGTAGTGAAATTTGTAGCAACGTTCTCGTCTAACTTTCCATCATCATGGGTATTATCAGAAGGACCATCAATATCATGTCAAAGTTATCATCAATTATTCATCAAGTAGCCAACCTTCGGAAGGAATGTCCACATGAGGCGCATTGTTGAGGATCGGAGCCATGGTGCGCTCACCATCGGGATGACCAGTGATGAAGTGGTCATGGACTGAAACAAGAGTGACAGGAGGATCCTTGTCAGAGAAGTCATCAGCATGGGTAAATCATCACCAAAATCTGGTAGTGTGGACTGTTGAAAGTCGTCCTCATCCTTGGTCAGCATATCAGGATCACTCTCAGTGTCTGACGTAAGTATCTTCGGTGCAGGTACAATCCCATTATCTGTGGCGGTGGCAATAGGGTCATCAACGTCTGACAACTCGCTTTCTAACCAAGGTGACATGTGTGCCGGTACATAATAGTCATAGCAGGTATATCCATAGTAATCACTAACAATTAATGTATGCAAACAAGGTAATTTATCATGTAGTCACGTATTCACATTATTCTTCATGAAACTTTCTATCCTTCCCAGCCTCCCAGACTAAACACCCAGTCTCTCAGACTAAAACACATAGTCTCTCAGACTAAAATACCCAGTCTCTAAAACTAAACTTCTCCAGTCTCTAAGATTCAACCTCCCCAGCCTCTAAGACTGAACCTCCCCAGTCTCTAAGACTGAACCTCCCTGGTCTACATGACTCAATTCCCTCAGTCTCTAAGACTGAACCTCCCTGGTCTCTAAGACTCAATTCCCTCAGTCTCTAAGACTGAACCTCCCTGGTCTCTAAGAATCAATTCCCTCAGTCTCTAAGACTAAACTCCCTCAGTCTCTAAGACCGAACTCCCTCAGTCTCTAAGACCGAACTCCCTCAGTCTCTAAGACCGAACTCCCTCAGTCTCTAAGACTAAACTCCCTCAGTCTATAAGACCGAACTCCCTCAGTCTCTAAGACCGAACTCCCTCAGTCTCTAAGACTGAATTGTAAACATAGCCCTTTGAAAATGTGTTATTGTGCCTTTTGTTTGTAAAAATGTTTGCTCCCTGGATCTGGACGTTTTGTGTATGCAATGAAAACATGTTTGTGAAAACATTTTCGTGAGAGCCCTGATAATCATAGTCTAGACCCGAGAAGAATCCTAGTTCGCTACGATCGAAGCTCTGATACCAAGCTGTCACACCCTGAATTTTGCGGAAGCGTGATTACGGTGTGACTTTCTTAATATCATTGCATTCAATCATAACATCAACTATATAATAAAAACTATAGGTTTGTCATCTATTAAATAAGTTTAAAACATAACAACATTGCAGATTTCAAATTCAAGTTTTACAACCGTACAAATTTTTTATGAGTTCATTAAGGACTCGTCAAAAGATATTGAATAACACCAAGGTTTGGATGACGTGTCTCGTCCAAGAATAAGACACGTTAACCAAATCAAAGACCATGGATGACAGCTTTATTCTTAACGCATCATAGAAACTTCCAACGCCCGCCAGATCCACTTATAAATTCCCTGAAATACATGTAGTTTAAAAAACACCAAAAAAAGTTAAGCGAGTTCATGTGTTCGTTTGTGTGTATGTATAAGCCTTTGAAACATTGTAAGTATGTATGTAAGTCCCTGGTATGTAGCAATAAGGAAAAAGAGATCACCACTGGGTTGCAAAGCCAATGGTATGGGTGAAGTGATGCAGGAAGACTCAAACCTAGCAAATTTCACACCGGGCTTCTGGCTGTAAGACATAGTCACCACATGGTCCACTCAGCGGACTCAGGAGTGGGTCTCGCTACACCCAAATAGATCTATCACTCATGCCCCTCGGTCCTACAACGAGGATTGATGGCCTTAATCACCCTACCCATTCACATGATCTAGTAGTAAACCCTTCTTAAGCTAATAATACCATGTATAAAATGTCTATAATAATTGTAACATGTATTTCACCCCCGAAATATAAAACTGAAAACAATTAAGAGAAAAAGGGGGACATGAACTCACTGTATTGCGTCTTCACAATTGTAACTCAAGTCCCTTCGGCAAACACGACTACCTACAATGTACTGATGTCTATTAGACGGACGGGTCGTGCCTTGTTTTAGTATTTACATGTTTGAGTTCCGTTCCTTTTATGTTCCCAATATTATTCCAAGTTATAATTATTTGCTAAAATAATAATTATTTTAACTTTAAATTATATTTAGTTTTGGAATAATTTGTTAAACGATATTTTGTAACAATACTTCTCAAGTATTTCCTTCCCAAGGATGGGGGTATCTTATACATGTATGTCCGTATCCTTGTATTGGTATATCTTGCCATGTATTGACGTCGTATTCCGGTGTGTACGTATTTTCTAAAGAAATATTCAATATATTCCCCAAAACAATATATTTTCAAGTCCTACTTAGAAAATATATATAAACTTATCTTGTCCAAAAACATTGTATCTCCCGAAAATATATATTTTTCCCAAAAATCATATATCTTCCAAATATATTAAGAAAATATATTTTTATCTCCCAAAAATAATATATTTTCTCCTTGTTGAAAATGTGTTGTAACTTGGTAATATTTACAAAAAATCATATTTTCACTTTCTTTGTATCCAAAATAATATTTACCAAAAATATATTTGTATTTTTGTAAGTTACGTTTTATTGTTCGGCTTCACAATATTAAGTGTGTAACTTATATTTCATTCTTTGTGATCTTTGCTATTATTTTGGAGTTGTAAATTCTTGGTATTTGTAAGTTATATTATTTTACCCTAAAATAATATAACTATTCCACAAGTATACAAATATTCACCCAAGTGTCTTGATATAAGATATATATTCTAAATATATATTTATCCGTTTTTATTTACAAAAACCAACCTCCAATACTTTTATTTTTGTTACAAAAATTAGGGCAAGTTTTTTTATTGAAAAACATAGTTTAAAACATACTTGTAAACACTTGTTTAGAAAGTATTTTCTAAGTGTTTGTATTTTTAGAAAGTTTTGCCATAGTTCCCTTTGAAAATGGAGGTGTCCATGCTATTTAGCATATCATTTTCTTTTCCAAAATCATCACACAATAATGAATAATCAACTCTAAACAATGTTATACTTACCAAGTGCAAAAACAAGCTATCTACACCAAGATCATGAACTTGAGTTTTCGGAACAACTTGTAGTAACTCGGTGGTATGTTTAGTAGCCTTAGTTACCCTTTAAAGTGTGTTACTTCTTTAAAAATATCATTCTTAAAGAAACTAGGTGTTTACAACTTGTAAACATATTCTACAAAAATTATTCTTTTGAACTTTTCTTGTAAATAAAGTGCTCTTACACTTATTTTATCACCAAAAATAGTGTACATTTAAGTAAGAATCAAGTTCTACTAAAAATCCTATTTTGAACTTGGTTTTCTTGGAAAATCATTCATAAATCTTGAATCTATAAATTTACTAGCTTACTTTATTTACTATTTTCAAGAAATCATTTTATTTTCAAGTTCATGTTTATAAGTGAGGGTGATCTTCCTGGGTTAACACATAATCACCCTCTAACTTGCTAGATCATGTGTTTAATCAGAATCTAGCAAGCTCCTTATGACGATCAACATCATAATCTCAAGTAAATAACAATAAAGTGTCGTGCATGTACTTAAACTACATCATTTCATTCATACATCATCATATGTAAGCTTATGTTTATGATTCTTGTTTAAGTCTTTTAGTGTTCTTGTGGTTTGTAACAATACACATCTTTTTAACCAACAAAATGAGAAGTAAAAACTAGTAACAAGAGGCTTTCAACTAGCTCAAGGCTAGGGAAGAACACTGTTAGGATCTAAGGCTCTCATGATTGTGTTTGTTTGTTATAATTTGAACAAATGAATAGATATTAATCAATGTACGGTGCATCGGAAATGAACACAAACTTTGTAAGCACAATCAAAGAGAGAAATAGTTTTGATAGACCCATGCTTTTCATTAAGTTGAATGATTACAATACAAATCAAAAGATTACAAAGCATGCTTACAGACTAAACTCCCCCTCAGCCTGATACTCCATGGTTGATTGCACAAGATGAAAGGATTGGACTAGAGGAGAAGAACTCGCTCAGTCAATCAAATGTAACAGTACAGGGTACTGCTCCATTTATAGGCAAACGAAACCACTGAAGCATCTCAGCTGATGTCACCATGAAAGCGATATCTAACCTCCTAACAACTTCTAACAATTGATCTATACAAACACTGCTTAAACTAACAACTGCTATACAATAATTACATAATTGAACTAAACTACTGCTGGTCCTTCCACTGTTGTGACTTCAGCAGTACTTGATAACTACCAACAGTGCTTGACCCAAAGTACTAGATTGAACAGCAGGTCTTTAGTCTTTGACTTGATCAGCGGTTGTAGGCCAGCAGTTGTAACGATCAGTAGATAGGAGGTCAGCAGATGTTGAAACCACTTTCAAGGGGAGAGACTTGTAATACAACATCTGCTTATTCTGGATCCACCGTCCTGACATAGTTTTGACTTTAATTATCTGTTCCTCTGATAGGGTTCAATCCCAACAATCTCCCCGTGGAACAGATAATGCCAAAACCCTTCATTATTGTGGAACTTTATTGCCTCATCAACAGTTCCCTTATCTGACCTTTAAGTTGCAACTCAAAGTCTAGGGCATCTGTGTCATCTTCATCCCTACTAAGTGGAAGATCAAGGAGATCCTGCATATCTTCAAGACTTAGGCAAAGTGCTTGTTCCCTTGTTATTTTCTTCACTTCTCCACTAGACCTGAACACAGTCAGTACATGGGTCTGTTGGTCAGTTTCCCACTTTAGTACTTTAGAGCCTGGTGGGTTTCTTGGGAGATTTTTATTGGATGAGGTGTTTGGTGATGCATGCCTTGTGATGACTGTTTGAGCAGTGCTTACAGGTTGATTCAGGCCAAGAGTTTCAGCTATCATCTTTTTAATACCTTCCTTTACAAGCTCATCTCCTGCCATTAATTCTGCCAGTGTTTCAGTATCCAACTGTTTTTTTTTTTGCCTTCTTTTAAAGATGACTGCACTAGTTGGAGCAGTGGGTCTCCTAATTTGCAGCTTTGGTGGTCTTTTTGAGACCTCTGCTTCAGGGTAGTCAGGTTTTTGTGGAACTTTAGGATCTTTCTTCCTTAATTCTTCCAACCTTTTGTAGGTGGACCTGACTATGTCTTCTTTCCATCTTGCTACTTGATTTTTGGACCCATATTCAGCAGCAACTAATTCCTCTTTCATTCTCTTCAGCTCTAGTGTCTTTTCAGTCACATTCTTTTTGTACTTTGACCAGTTTGGAGGAGTGTGTTTGACCTTGTTCTTTATCATTTCTTGAATCCTGGCTTCGTCTTGTTAAAGCTCAGGAATGGTCCACTCCTTGTACATATGCTTTTCTCCCTTGTACTTCTTGGTTGACATGACGCTTTCAATGTAGTCTTTTCTCAAAGTTTCATATGCTCTTTCTGAGATTTGTTGACAAAATTTTATGCAAATTGCTCTAAGGATCTGACTTGAGTAAATAGAAACTGGGAATGCCTTTGAATTTCTTTGTCAGTTTTTCCTTGAGAATTTCTTTTGGAAATATCCTCTGCCTGTTTAGCCTTAACTTTCAAATATTCTTCAACGTTGTTAGGCCTTGGATATCCTTCAACTGATGGCAACTTCCTTTTAGTAGGGTCATCCTCATAGTAGTAGGATTTGATCTCTTCTCTAACTGCTTCAAGTTCTAGAGGAAATTTGACACCCGCAGGAGTAATGACAGGGATTGGTTGTTGTACTGGAGCTGAAGAGAGAGGAACAGGTTTTGGAATCAGTGCAAGATATTGTGAAGATGTTGGTGGTGGTGATGGAGAATCATCATCAGGTATGAAAATCCTTCTCCTTTTTATTGTAGGAAAGGCTGATGATGTCTTGGGTGGATCAGTGGTGGTATTTTGAGTGGTGGATGGTGACTGACAAACAGCTGTTGAAACAACTGGTGTTTCAACCACTGTTGTCATTACAACAGATGTAGTAACATCTGATGTCTTCTGCCTTTTGGCAGGTGGTGATGGTGGTGAGATTGTTTTTGGTGCTTTTATTTGTGGAGTGATTTTTGGTAGTGGTGGTAAAGCAGTGGTTGTGGTGTGTGTTGGAGTGGTGTGTGTTGAAGTGGTAGTTTGAGGTTTGGAGCCTTTAGTAGGTGGTTTGGAAGCATGCTTTTTAGGTTGCCTCACTTGTCTAGTGGGCTTCTTCTTTTCTTCCTTGGGATTTTTATCATCCATACGTTCAGAAGGACCTTGTGCATATAGCTTCATGAAAGCTCTCTTCTCCTGTTCTCACCTGGCTTTATCCTTAGCCTCTCTATCCCTTTTTACACTTGCTTTTGCTTCAGCTAGTGCATTTTCAGTGACATCAATCTTTTTGCTACCATCTGGCAAGGGTATATTCTTGGTCATGTGTTCCTTTTCTGGTTCAATATAAATACCATCTGCAATTCCCTTCTTTATCCACTGTTTGATTTTCTCCCCCTTTTTGGCATTATCTGGAGGAGGGTTATCAATGTAGAGAACAGTGGGAGGAACAGTGCCAGTGGTTTTCAGAATGTGGGCTTTTAAAGCCTTGATATCAGATTGGGTATCTTTAAATCTTGCTTTCGTGAGAGTTCTGATTTGTTGAATTTGGATCTCATGTTGCTGATCAACTAGTTCTCTTTGATGTCGCAGCAATGGTTGAAATAAACTCCACAGCTCATTAGATAATGGAGCAGCTATTGGGGGTGGTGCTGCAGTGGATGTAGACTTTTGAGAATTTAAGACCTGCTGCAACATTGTTTTGATGTCTGCAACAGATGATTCAATTCTGTCCACTCTCTTCGTCAATTCTTTATATTTTAAACCATCACCCAAATGAATGTGATCATCCAATTTCCCACCAGCAGTGGTTGTATTAATGTGTGACTTAGGAACTGAATCCCAAAAGTCATCCATTGATGCCCCTTTTTCTTGGTACTGGGGACTTCTTTCCTCATTTGTGGACACTTTGAACAGCTCACCAGTGGTTAAAGAAAACTCACCAGTGGTTGTCCTAGTGGTTAAAGAAAACTCATTTGTGTTCAGGTCTAGTGGAGAAGTGAAGAAAATAACAAGGGAACAAGCACTTGGCCTAAGTCTTGAAGATATGCAGGATCTCCTTGATCTTCCACTTAGTAGGGATGAAGATGACACAGATGCCCTTGACTTTGAGTTGCAACTTAAAGGTCAGATAAAGGAACTGTTGATGAGGCAATAAAGTTCCACAATAATGAAGGGTTTTGGCATTATCTGTTCCAGGGGGAGATTGTTGGGATTGAACCCTATCAGAGGAACAGATAATTAAAGCCAAAACTGGGTTAGGACAGTGGATCCAGAATAAGCAGATGTTATGTTACAAGTCTCTCCCCTTGAAAGTGGTTTCAACATCTGCTGGCCTCCTATCTACTGATTGTTACAACTGCCGGCCTACAACCGCTGATCAAGTCAAAGACTAAAGACCTGCTGTTCAATCTACTTCTTTGGGCAAGCACTGCTGAAGTCACAACAGTTGAAGGACCAGCAGTAGTTTAGTTCAATTATGTAATTATTGTATAGCAGTTGTTAGTTTAAGCAGTGTTTGTATAGATCAGTTGTTAGAAGTTGTTAGGAGGTTAGATGTCGCTTTCATGGTGACGTCAGCTGAGATTCTTCAGTGGTTTGGTTTGCCTATAAATGGAGCAGTACCCTGTACTGTTACATTTGATTGACTGAGCGAGTTTTTCTCCTCTAGTCCAATCCTTTCATCTTGTGCAATCAACGATGGAGTATCAGGCTGAGGGGGAGTGTAGTCTGTAAGCATGCTTTGTAATCTTTTAATAATGAAGGGTTTTGGCATTATTTGTTCCAGGGGGAGATTGTTTGGATTGAACCCTATCAGAGGAACATATAATAAGAGCCAAATCGGATCAATAGTTTAATAAGCAGCAGTTTACATTAGACTTTCCCCTTGAAAGTGATTATAACATCTGATGGTCATCTATCCACTATCCGTATACAACAACTGTTGTCCTTCAATCTACTGATGAAGCCCTGAAGACTGCTAAGGAGTAAACACTGCTGGTTCAATCTACTGATGCTAAAGGACTGCCTACTCAAGGACTGATCAACCTTGAGGAAAGCACTGAGGAAAGGAGAAAGCAGTAGTTTAGTGTGTCACTTGTTTTGTATAAAGTTAGTGGTTAAGATTAGCAGTGTTTGTATAGGAATAGTGGTTACAGGTTGTTACGTTGTTAGATATCGCTTTCATGGTGACGTCAGCTGAGATGCTTCAGTGGTTTGGTTTGCATATAAATGGAGCAGTACCCTGTACTGTTACATTTGACTGACTGAGCGATTTCTTCTCCTCTAGTCCAATCCTTTCATCTTGTGCAATCAACCATGGAGTATCAGGCTGAGGGGGAGTTTAGTCTGTAAGCATGCTTTGTAATCTTTTGATTTGTATTGTAATCATTCAACTTAATGAAAAGCATGTGTCTATCAAAAATATTTCTCTCTTTGATTGTGCTTACAAAGTTTGTGTTCATTTCCGCTGAAGGATCGGATTGTGACCTAAACGAGTCGTTCGGAAGAGTTCTAGTCCGTTTCAGAGGCGGAAACTAAGAAACAAACGTGTAAACAGCTTGATATTCACTTTAATCTCTTATATATTGATATTGACAACCTTTACAATCGAAAGAGAAACCGGCAGCACTTCGGTACACTTGGCAAAAACTATTCTAACTGTTAACACACTACCCCTATATATAAGCTACATGATTTCGCTTGAACCCTTCAAGCGAAATCTTCATATAAGGATATTACAATTTGAAGCGAAATCTACATGTAAAATATGTCACAATTTCAAGCGAACCTCAAGTTAACTTCAAATCTGTTTTGTCTTTTAGTGAATCTCAATTCTGATTTCATGCAAGACTTGTATATTTCACGTGAATATGTAGTGTGATGTCACTAGTGATGTCACTAGATTAGATCCAAACCGATCCCGAGACTCGATACAAGACGAAGACGACAGATGTGTGCACCAACAGACTCCCCCTCAGATGTTGACGAGTCTTAAGTGTCGAGTCTTCACAATCTTCAGTCTTTATCAGTCTTTGAGCTTTCTTCAGGATCTCTACCTGGCTCTATCCTATCTCCAAATCTCTTTCAGGATCTCTAACAGACTCCCCCTCAAAACATGCTGGGATCGTAGTCTGACTTTTACAGTATCAGAATCCTCAGGTATCGGAACCTGGCACTCTATCTGCTATCCTGCACATCCTCTACCCAGAAATAAGATTCAAAAGAATAAAATATTTAACAATTTGTCAAATATCAAACACCAACACTGAGCCTTCTCCAATCAATATACAATCAAACACTAACAATGATCATTTAACGAATTTTTTATTTAAAAAAATTTTTTCAATCAAATTCTTCCAAACCTGTTCGTCATGTTCAGCACTCGGAATTTTGAAAATCAACTCTTCAACATCAGTTGTCTAAAATCTTTTTGAATTTTTTCAAAATTTATGCTAAAACACACCGAAAATCTTTTTGGATTTTGAAATAACAGAAATAAAATGCAGAAATGAACTATTTACAAACAATATTTTTGTGAGTTTGTGCAAGAGGATCATATCAGTTTTTGAGACAAATCACCAACACCGTTAAGCTTTAAACATTTTAAGTTCTAAACAATTCACCTAGATTGTCAGTATACTTGTCCACTTAAATTTTCACACAAAGTTCAACTGCTTCGAGATACGAATTAGTATTTTAGGACTTAAACATCTACATGTGTCCCACCTCAGTATATACTCCCGTATCCAGACCCCAATATTCAGTCTTACAGGTGAGTATACCACAAATGATATCTGTAAGGGGAATAAATTATGCAACCGTGATAGCTCAGGTCAGAACTTCCGTTCAGCAGAGAGCCTAGTTGACTTTTAGGTGTGTCCCCTTTAGAGGATCTTTTGAATTACAACAGCCATGATTAGCATTTTTCAATGTTTCATCATTTTTTAGCTGAGGGTGGTGCTATATTTCAAGCAAGCAGAAAGTATTCTCCGGGGACTAGGCCATTGCTTCCGCAAAATCAGAAGTCCCGGGATAATACCCCAGATATCACTGAGTATAAAGACCTAGTATCTCAGAATACGGGACCCTTCAAACAAGATTTCAGGGGTTACCTATATATCCTGGAGATGTTCCCCACGTAGACGCAAGTAAATTTTATGTTTATATCTCGTCACAATTTACTAAATGTGCAAAAACCTACTGACATATCCACAGTGAGATTGTTTATCACATTTATACCTTCCATTTCTTTAGCATGTTGTGACAGTCCACTGATGTACTATCATTTCCTCTTTTATACAACAAAACTCATTTTTATTTTATCATGTTTTTGGCTTTTTCAAATTTTCTAACGTTTTTGGATTTTCTGAAAATTTTTACTCCCCCTAAAATGCAAACACATTTTAGGAAATTTGAAAATAAACTGTACAAAAAAATGACAACTGATATCAAATCACCTCAAATCGCCATTCACTTGGCATAAACAATCAGAACTCCCCCTCACAACAAACTATTTTCCCATTGATTTCAAAACACTTAAGTTTGTTTTAATCAAATGGTTTTTCCGGAAAATTAGTTTTGTTGATTTTCAAACCACTTGTAGTTTAGGGGTTTCATCATATTGTTTCTCAATCATTTGTAGAAAATCAGATACAATTTAATGTCCCTGATTTACCACTTGTAAATCGAAATCACTTTCGTGAATTTCTCAAGAAATGTGCCGATTCCTGCTCCACTTAAACCAACCTGGGAGCTCCGGCAAGTCCGGTTTTTACTCAAACATAACGTCCACCCAAGCCTCACCAGCCTTGGGTGACTTTGGTGGCAAACATCTGTCCCACCAACATTTTGATTTATAAAATTCTTGAGCACTCTTTACCTTTCTGTCAACCATCTTACCGAAAATATGCTTGACTTTTCCATTGAAAGCCTTCTCAACATCAAATTCTCCCTTATCAGCAAAGAATTGATTTGAGATCTCTACCTTCCCAACTTTTGACTTCCAATTTTCCTTTGACAATGAAGGAAAATTTTCATCGTTCACCTCAGGAACGAAATTCACAATCTTTTTCTCAACAAATGACTCCTCTGATTTTATGGAATCAGATTCATTGTCAGAACTTCTTTCAGATTTTACAATCCATTTTTGTTTGGTTAAATCACCTCTTCTTTTGTAAAATCGTTTTGAACTTTCACCTTTTTCAGAAATAGAATTTTCAAACACTTTTGATTTCTCAGTTGATTGTTTCTTCTCAAAGACAAGTTTTTCTTTCAGTTTTGAGTTAGAAGTAACTTCCTGTTTTGTGTTGTTGGACTGTTGACAATTCCAAGCAATATGCCCAACCTTTTGGCATTTGAAGCAAATTCTTCTATCAACTCTTTGAGCAAACTTCTTCACATTCCTCTTTACCTCAGCAAGAAACTCTTGATTCGACTGCTTCCAGAATGGTTTCTTCTGCTCATCTTCACAACTTCCACCTGCAACAAATTTTGTATTTGGTTTATAAGTTTTCTGATTTTGATAATTTTCAGGAGGAATAAATCCTAAACCTTTCTTTTTGAGATTACCCTTGTAGTTTGGTTTCTTTCGATAACCATAACCAGAACTATAACTCTTTTTCTTGTTCAATCTCTGTTGAACTCTTGAAGTGTATTTTTTAGGTTTTTCATCAAGATTTAAATCTTTTATATCAGAAAGATTAATTTCTGTTAATTTGAAAACCTGTTTGATCATTTCAGTTTTTACACTTCAGATTGGAAATTCCTCATCAGAATATAATTTGTCTGAATCATTCAAAGTATAAGCCACTTTGATTGATCCGTCATTCAAATTAGATTTTGATAACAGGAATTCTCTATTGTAAACCCTATTAACCGGTGAACTCGGACTCTTTTCTGACGAACTCGGACTTTCAGACTTAGACTCCGGTTTTAACTCCTCATCCTTATCCAACACCTGATCGACAACTTTCTTTACTAACTCAGACTCATGATCAGTGTCAGACGCTGTGAATGTAACATCAATATTGTCTGGTAATTCATCAATGATTTCAGACTTTAACTTGATGTTGACTGCCTTTTTTAAACGCTCTTCATTTGGATTCCTGGGAGAATAAGTTTCATGGATCGGGGGCGGACATCTGTTATACTTGACACTTGGTTTCTTACCAGTATCAGTATCTTCAGTCTTTTTGTCCATGAACACTTCTAGACCTGCAACAGTAGGATAAACACGATCAATTAAGTAATCACAAGTAGTGTAACTCAACAGTAATCGTTTAATCCTTTCACTCTCAATCTTCTCAAGTTCCACATCTTTCTTTAACTTTGCACAATCTTCGATGTACTCATTGATGACTTTCTGCTTTGTCATTAATGTTGCACTCATTTTATCCATTGCTTTTTCGGTTTCTGTATTCGTCTTCTTCAGACTATCAACTGTCCTGTTCAGTACATCGTACGACTCCTTCACATACTTCACATCAGACAGTAAGTCTTCTTTAATCTTCTCTAATTCAGCAATCTTCGTATCTTTCTCTTCACAAGCTTTGCAAGATTCTGAACACTTCACACATGGTTTTTCAACTTCAACCAATTTTTCAACTATCTTTTCAACCTCGACAGTCTTTTCAACTTCAACGAGTTTCTCTATTTCAACAATTTTTTCTACTTCCACAATTTTCTCTACTTCGACCAGTTTTTCAACTTCAACTAATTTTTCAACTTCAACAAGTTTTTCCACCACTTTCTCCACTTCAACGATTTTCTCAACTACTTTCTCAGTCACTGGTTCAACATTTGCTTCTCCAGCTTCTGTCTTTTTCTTTTCATCAGCTTGCATTTTTGTTGCTTCCAGCTCTTTCCTCAATCTTGCCATCTTCTTCTGATACAGCATCTCCATTTTATCTGCAAAAAACAAATTAAAACTAGTAGGATCAATGCCTTTTCTGGCTCTGTTGAGATGTTCTTCCTCATCATCGGTATCCACATCACTTCCAAGATCTGGAAAAATTGGGATTCTTTTCTGATTAACCTCATCTTCACCTAGAATTCGAGCAACAAAGCCTGATTCTGATGGAATGTATTTATCCCAACTAAATCCCTCGGCAACTTTTTCGTCATCTTGATGAATAAGTAAAGCTTTCTTCTTTACATCACCAGTAGCATGAGCATGTGTAATTTCAGGTTGTTGAGAAGTCTGATGAAAAATTGATTTCTGATAATAGTTGTTCTTTTCTTGATTCTCAGTAGCTTCTTTACTTTTGCACTCTCGTTTAAAATGACCTTTTCCTTTACAACGGAAACAGGTAACCTTTGATTTATCAAATCCCATTGGAGAGGTAGCCATTCCTCGAAATTCATCCCTACCAGTAATCTCTTGAAACTTCTCAGCTCTCCTCCAAGCACTTGCTAAGCACCATTTGATATCCATCACTTCAAGTTCTTCAGCATCAATTTGGTCGTAATCTTCTTTGGTAAGCATCGGATTCCCAATCTTCCCACCAATCAAACTTTCGTAAGATTCTAACATAGTAACCAGTGATGCCATGTGTTGCTTGGCAACTTCTGGAGACAGATTCTGACCATTTTGAATGTTTAATGTAACATTGCATTGAAGATTTGTTGAATTCGATTGTTGAGGACTTGATGTTGTAAAGTTTGGATCAAAACTTGAGAATGATGAAGATCCACCACTTTGAGTAACATTACTCTTTGTTCCGGATGAACCATCCGCACTGAAACCAGTTTGGATCTTTGGGCTAGGGCTGGGGTTAGTCTCAAACTTGTTCCCTCGGTAGTACAAACTGACGTCTTGTTTGGCATTTGGATTCGTCATGATAGCTGTTTTCTGAATATCCAACTCATGCTCTTCAATCTTTTGAATAAACTTTGCTAGACTCATATTTTCAGATTTTCTCATGTGTTTGATAATCAACAAATAAGTTCCCCATTTCTGTTGTGGTAATGCCTCAGCAAGTTTATCCACCCATTCCTCATCATCCTTCTTTATATCCAACCTTCCCATTTCCAAGACAAGATGACAATATATGTCAATTGTCTGTTTCGTTGATTCATAATCAAAAGCTACAAACATATCGAATGATTTCTTCAGCAACGCCTTTCTGTTTTTAATCATATTCGCGCTTCCTTTGAATTTCTGAATCAATGCTTCCCAAATTGACTTAGCTGTATTATCGTGTTGAAGCAAAACAAATATATCTTCTTTGATTGCCTGTTGAAGAATACTAATCATCATTTTCTCACTAGTATACTTCGATTTGTCAACTTCTGTAAAGTCACAGAAATCCTTTACAAGCCCACGTTCGTTTGTCGGTTTTTCATAGTCTTTCTCCAACGAACACCATGCATCGAATCTGTAAGCTTGAACCCAGTTCTCAAATCAATTTTGCCATCCTTTGAAGTCTTCAATGTACATGAGCTTTGGTGGCTTTTGATGAGTTCCCGTCTCATTTTCACTGTACAAAGCTTCAGCAGCTGTAACCGGAGCTACTGGTGTGGCAAACGCGTTGTAGAAATCCTCTTCCATGCTTCAGTAATTGGGAAATACTTCGGAAAACACCTTGCAAGTACCTTCAAGCGAAATCCCGAGTAATACAGTTCTGAAGCGAAATCAACTATTCTGTCTTGAAGCGAAAACAGATGTTAAGTCTTGAAGCGAAATCAACTGTTTGTTGAAGCGAAATCTGATATCAGGTTCTATTTCAAGCGAAATTAACTATTTCGCTTCAAACACTCAATGTTTTCAAGCGAAACTCTGCTGAATGTTACGAACTCTTTCAAGCGAAATCAAGTTTTTGTCCAGTTTTTGTCATTTTTACTTTGAATTTCGGTCTCAAACTTTCAAGGCTTTGTTAGACTACTGTTTTATACAATCGGTGAAAAACTCAGACCAATTTGACCGTTAAATCTCTTCCAGATTGAAAAAGAAAGTGTAGAAATCAGAAAATAGATGATATCAAGCTAAACTCTTCTTCCTGTGCTCTGATACCAATTGAAGGATCGGATTGCGACCTAAACGAGTCGTTCGGAAGAGTTCTAGTCCGTTTCAGAGGCGGAAACTAAGAAACAAACGTGTAAACAGCTTGATATTCACTTTAATCTCTTATATATTGATATTGACAACCTTTACAATCGAAAGAGAAACCGGCAGCACTTCGGTACACTTGGCAAAAACTATTCTAACTGTTAACACACTACCCCTATATATAAGCTACATGATTTCGCTTGAACCCTTCAAGCGAAATCTTCATATAAGGATATTACAATTTGAAGCGAAATCTACATGTAAAATATGTCACAATTTCAAGCGAACCTCAAGTTAACTTCAAATCTGTTTTGTCTTTTAGTGAATCTCAATTCTGATTTCATGCAAGACTTGTATATTTCACGTGAATATGTAGTGTGATGTCACTAGTGATGTCACTAGATTAGATCCGAACCGATCCCGAGACTCGATACAAGACGAAGACGACAGATGTGTGCACCAACATCCGCTGCACCTTACATTGATTAATATCTATTCATTTGTTCAAATTATAACAAACAAACACAATCATGAGAGCCTTAGATCCTAATAACTGGTATCAGAGCTTGGACATTCAAATTCGATCTAACAGTCAAATTGACATAACAGTTCAGCTCAAAATTCATTGATACTAAGGTTGATTGTATTTTATTGAAAAACAGAGTAACGAGTAATCACGTTCAACGTGGCTATTCAAAAACTCTGTAAAACAACCAGGATGTCATAAGACACACAAAATTCACGTAACGGCGAAATCATGCATAAATCACCAATAGTTCCAGATATGAAAATTCATCTGGTAACTTTGGTTGGATTATTCATATTACAAAATTGATTTCATAAGTTATTATGAGGTTTGTGATGTTCTCATCATAACTGTTGCTAAAAGTGTTCACCTCATGTTTAACAAAGGGCTATGATCAGATAAAACATTAGTGTCTTTGTTAAATACTAAAAGAGGGAAATCAAAACTTTAGTTATCAGATCTTATGTATTGAAAAACAGGTTGAGAATCCTCAAAGGACCAAAATCAATTATGTTAAGAATACATTAAGAAAATCAGCAGTCACAATGTCCAGATCATATGTAATGTGAAATTTGGCATAAGCATTTGCAAAAATGACCAAATTTCTTAAAACGTTGGTGTAAAATGATTTTGGAATCAAAGTATTCCTTCCTTAGAACCTTCCAGTAAGTATTTAAAACTTATTAATGGAAAGGACAAAAAGGAAAGAAGAAAAATCACAAATCCTTAAGTGTGTTTATTTCAAAAACTTTTGAAGTCAAAAGAAGTTAATATAAATACAAAACACTTAAGAGTTCAAAATTTGGGTTAAAAATGGTCATCAAGCAACCGTGTGTACTCATTGATTCAGGGAAATTCAGGTAACTTAAGTATCACTGGTGATTAACCTTACAAAAGGACTGGACAAAATTTTTCAAAATCATCACATGGTAAGAAGGTCTATCAAAGGGCTTTCAAAACTTATGTGAACATGTCTCCTCATAGTTGCAATCAACTGATAAGGAAATGGTCTCAAAGCAGAGGTGATTAAAATGTATTTCAAACCACTGACCATACTCCTAAACTTGAGAATGATGTGATAATCATATATTAAGTTTTATTTCACCAGATCTTGTTGTTGCTGTTTTCATAAAACCTTTATAGTTTTTGCAAAGGTTTTTCTTCAATAAAACAGGATATATTATTCTTGATTTCTTTTAGAGAATGATATATTTTGTACTTTTACTTGTTTTAGATAGTAAAAGTCTCAAACTCCTGTATGGTAGTAGAACCTTTATTTTTTCTTAGGGTGATGCTTTCCTTGAAATACAACTCAAAAGGTAATGGTGAAATAGATAAGGTCATTTCAAACTCAAGTTGTCATCACAGATAAAAGAAAGCGATAGGCATGCCAGTGCAATGGACGTCGGTCTCCATATGGGAAGAGGAGTAACATCAGCGGTTCTGGGTGCAAAAACCAATGTCTCAACAAAAGAGAAGATCATCAGGTGCATGTATTGAGTCAGGTATAAGGGGTACGTTGTCAGGTAAACCAAAAGGAACATGGTTAGGATCAGGAATCGGCTCAAGATCTTTAGGTGTATCATCAGGCTGACCCAAAAACTAGGTCGTATAATGGGGTGGTGCCTCGAGCAGGTGATAGTGCAGCAGTCGTAACGGCGTCGTCGTCTGCGTCAGTAGTAGAAAGCTGTAATCCGGCTGTCTGTAAGACTGCAGATATCACAGACTCAAAGGAGTCTGGAATCGAATGCATGCTAGAATCAGAGGATAGCTTGTTAACTGGGGTCTCAAGTAGTGAAATTTGTAGCAACGTTCTCGTCTAACTTTCCATCATCATGGGTATTATCAGAAGGACCATCAATATCATGTCAAATTTATCATCAATTATTCATCAAGTAGCCAACCTTCGGAAGGAATGTCCACATGAGGCGCATTGTTGAGGATCGGAGCCATGGTGCGCTCACCATCGGGATGACCAGTGATGAAGTGGTCATGGACTGAAACAAGAGTGACAGGAGGATCCTTGTCAGAGAAGTCATCAGCATGGGTAAATCATCACCAAAATCTGGTAGTGTGGACTGTTGAAAGTCGTCCTCATCCTTGGTCAGCATATCAGGATCACTCTCAGTGTCTGACGTAAGTATCTCCGGTGCAGGTACAATCCCATTATCTGTGGCGGTGGCAATAGGGTCATCAACGTCTGACAACTCGCTTTCTAACCAAGGTGACATGTGTGCCGGTACATAACAGTCATAGCAGGTATATCCATAGTAATCACTAACAATTAATGTATGCAAACAAGGTAATTTATCATGTAGTCACGTATTCACATTATTCTTCATGAAACTTTCTATCCTTCCCAGCCTCCCAGACTAAACACCCAGTCTCTCAGACTAAAACACATAGTCTCTCAGACTAAAATACCCAGTCTCTAAAACTAAACTTCTCCAGTCTCTAAGATTCAACCTCCCCAGCCTCTAAGACTGAACCTCCCCAGTCTCTAAGACTGAACCTCCCTGGTCTACATGACTCAATTCCCTCAGTCTCTAAGACTGAACCTCCCTGGTCTCTAAGACTCAATTCCCTCAGTCTCTAAGACTGAACCTCCCTGGTCTCTAAGAATCAATTCCCTCAGTCTCTAAGACTAAACTCCCTCAGTCTCTAAGACCGAACTCCCTCAGTCTCTAAGACCGAACTCCCTCAGTCTCTAAGACCGAACTCCCTCAGTCTCTAAGACTAAACTCCCTCAGTCTATAAGACCGAACTCCCTCAGTCTCTAAGACCGAACTCCCTCAGTCTCTAAGACTGAATTGTAAACATAGCCCTTTGAAAATGTGTTATTGTGCCTTTTGTTTGTAAAAATGTTTGTTCCCTGGATCTGGACGTTTTGTGTATGCAATGAAAACATGTTTGTGAAAACATTTTCGTGAGAGCCCTGATGATCATAGTCTAGACCCGAGAAGAATCCAACTTCGCTACGATCGAAGCTCTGATACCAAGCTGTCACACCCTGAATTTTGCGGAAGCGTGATTACGGTGTGACTTTCTTAATATCATTGCATTCAATCATAACATCAACTATATAATAAAAACTATAGGTTTGTCATCTATTAAATAAGTTTAAAACATAACAACATTGCAGATTTCAAATTCAAGTTTTACAACCGTACAAATTTTTTATGAGTTCATTAAGGACTCGTCAAAAGATATTGAATAACACCAAGGTTTGGATGACGTGTCTCGTCCAAGAATAAGACACGTTAACCAAATCAAAGACCATGGATGACAGCTTTATTCTTAACGCATCATAGAAACTTCCAACGCCCGCCAGATCCACTTATAAATTCCCTGAAATACATGTAGTTTAAAAAACACCAAAAAAAGTTAAGCGAGTTCATGTGTTCGTTTGTGTGTATGTATAAGCCTTTGAAACATTGTAAGTATGTATGTAAGTCCCTGGTATGTAGCAATAAGGAAAAAGAGATCACCACTGGGTTGCAAAGCCAATGGTATGGGTGAAGTGATGCAGGAAGACTCAAACCTAGCAAATTTCACACCGGGCTTCTGGCTGTAAGACATAGTCACCACATGGTCCACTCAGCGGACTCAGGAGTGGGTCTCGCTACACCCAAATAGATCTATCACTCATGCCCCTCGGTCCTACAACGAGGATTGATGGCCTTAATCACCCTACCCATTCACATGATCTAGTAGTAAACCCTTCTTAAGCTAATAATACCATGTATAAAATGTCTATAATAATTGTAACATGTATTTCACCCCCGAAATATAAAACTGAAAACAATTAAGAGAAAAAGGGGGACATGAACTCACTGTATTGCGTCTTCACAATTGTAACTCAAGTCCCTTCGGCAAACACGACTACCTACAATGTACTGATGTCTATTAGACGGACGGGTCGTGCCTTGTTTTAGTATTTACATGTTTGAGTTCCGTTCCTTTTATGTTCCCAATATTATTCCAAGTTATAATTATTTGCTAAAATAATAATTATTTTAACTTTAAATTATATTTAGTTTTGGAATAATTTGTTAAACGATATTTTGTAACAATACTTCTCAAGTATTTCCTTCCCAAGGATGGGGGTATCTTATACATGTATGTCCGTATCCTTGTATTGGTATATCTTGCCATGTATTGACGTCGTATTCCGGTGTGTACGTATTTTCTAAAGAAATATTCAATATATTCCCCAAAACAATATATTTTCAAGTCCTACTTAGAAAATATATATAAACTTATCTTGTCCAAAAACATTGTATCTCCCGAAAATATATATTTTTCCCAAAAATCATATATCTTCCAAATATATTAAGAAAATATATTTTTATCTCCCAAAAATAATATATTTTCTCCTTGTTGAAAATGTGTTGTAACTTGGTAATATTTACAAAAAATCATATTTTCACTTTCTTTGTATCCAAAATAATATTTACCAAAAATATATTTGTATTTTTGTAAGTTACGTTTTATTGTTCGGCTTCACAATATTAAGTGTGTAACTTATATTTCATTCTTTGTGATCTTTGCTATTATTTTGGAGTTGTAAATTCTTGGTATTTGTAAGTTATATTATTTTACCCTAAAATAATATAACTATTCCACAAGTATACAAATATTCACCCAAGTGTCTTGATATAAGATATATATTCTAAATATATATTTATCCGTTTTTATTTACAAAAACCAACCTCCAATACTTTTATTTTTGTTACAAAAATTATGGCAAGTTTTTTATTGAAAAACATAGTTTAAAACATACTTGTAAACACTTGTTTAGAAAGTATTTTCTAAGTGTTTGTATTTTTAGAAAATTTTGCCATAGTTCCCTTTGAAAATGGAGGTGTCCATGCTATTTAGCATATCATTTTCTTTTCCAAAATCATCACACAATAATGAATAATCAACTCTAAACAATATTATACTTACCAAGTGCAAAAACAAGCTATCTACACCAAGATCATGAACTTGAGTTTTCGGAACAACTTGTAGTAACTCGGTGGTATGTTTAGTAGCCTTAGTTACCCTTTAAAGTGTGTTACTTCTTTAAAAATATCATTCTTAAAGAAACTAGGTGTTTACAACTTGTAAACATATTCTACAAAAATTATTCTTTTGAACTTTTCTTGTAAATAAAGTGCTCTTACACTTATTTTATCACCAAAAATAGTGTACATTTAAGTAAGAATCAAGTTCTACTAAAAATCCTATTTTGAACTTGGTTTTCTTGGAAAATCATTCATAAATCTTGAATCTATAAATTTACTAGCTTACTTTATTTACTATTTTTCAAGAAATCATTTTATTTTCAAGTTCATGTTTATAAGTGAGGGTGATCTTCCTGGGTTAACACATAATCACCCTCTAACTTGCTAGATCATGTGTTTAATCAGAATCTAGCAAGCTCCTTATGACGATCAACATCATAATCTCAAGTAAATAACAATCAAGTGTCGTGCATGTACTTAAACTACATCATTTCATTCATACATCATCATATGTAAGCTTATGTTTATGATTCTTGTTTAAGTCTTTTAGTGTTCTTGTGGTTTGTAACAATACACATCTTTTTAACCAACAAAATGAGAAGTAAAAACTAGTAACAAGAGGCTTTCAACTAGCTCAAGGCTAGGGAAGAACACTGTTAGGATCTAAGGCTCTCATGATTGTGTTTGTTTGTTATAATTTGAACAAATGAATAGATATTAATCAATGTAAGGTGCATCGGAAATGAACACAAACTTTGTAAGCACAATCAAAGAGAGAAATAGTTTTGATAGACCCATGCTTTTCATTAAGTTGAATGATTACAATACAAATCAAAAGATTACAAAGCATGCTTACAGACTAAACTCCCCCTCAGCCTGATACTCCATGGTTGATTGCACAAGATGAAAGGATTGGACTAGAGGAGAAGAACTCGCTCAGTCAATCAAATGTAACAGTACAGGGTACTGCTCCATTTATAGGCAAACGAAACCACTGAAGCATCTCAGCTGATGTCACCATGAAAGCGATATCTAACCTCCTAACAACTTCTAACAACTGATCTATACAAACACTGCTTAAACTAACAACTGCTATACAATAATTACATAATTGAACTAAACTACTGCTGGTCCTTCCACTGTTGTGACTTCAGCAGTACTTGATAACTACCAACAGTGCTTGACCCAAAGTAGTAGATTGAACAGCAGGTCTTTAGTCTTTGACTTGATCAGCGGTTGTAGGCCAGCAGTTGTAACGATCAGTAGATAGGAGGTCAGCAGATGTTGAAACCACTTTCAAGGGGAGAGACTTGTAATACAACATCTGCTTATTCTGGATCCACCGTCCTGACATAGTTTTGGCTTTAATTATCTGTTCCTCTGATAGGGTTCAATCCCAACAATCTCCCCGTGGAACAGATAATGCCAAAACCCTTCATTATTGTGGAACTTTATTGCCTCATCAACAGTTCCCTTATCTGACCTTTAAGTTGCAACTCAAAGTCTAGGGCATCTGTGTCATCTTCATCCCTACTAAGTGGAAGATCAAGGAGATCCTGCATATCTTCAAGACTTAGGCCAAGTGCTTGTTCCCTTGTTATTTTCTTCACTTCTCCACTAGACCTGAACACAGTCAGTACATGGGTCTGTTGGTCAGTTTCCCACTTTAGTACTTTAGAGCCTGGTGGGTTTCTTGGGAGATTTTTATTGGATGAGGTGTTTGGTGATGCATGCCTTGTGATGACTGTTTGAGCAGTGCTTACAAGTTGATTCAGGCCAAGAGTTTCAGCTATCATCTTTTTAATACCTTCCTTTACAAGCTCATCTCCTGCCATTAATTCTGCCAGTGTTTCAGTATCCAACTGTTTTTTTTTTTTGCCTTCTTTTAAAGATGACTGCACTAGTTGGAGCAGTGGGTCTCCTAATTTGCAGCTTTGGTGGTCTTTTTGAGACCTCTGCTTCAGGGTAGTCAGGTTTTTGTGGAACTTTAGGATCTTTCTTCCTTAATTCCTCCAACCTTTTGTAGGTGGACCTGACTATGTCTTCTTTCCATCTTGCTACTTGATTTTTGGACCCATATTCAGCAGCAACTAATTCATCTTTCATTCTCTTCAGCTCTAGTGTCTTTTCAGTCACATTCTTTTTGTACTTTGACCAGTTTGGAGGAGTGTGTTTGACCTTGTTCTTTATCATTTCTTGAATCCTGGCTTCTTCTTGTTAAAGCTCAGGAATGGTCCACTCCTTGTACATATGCTTTTCTCCCTTGTACTTCTTGGTTGACATGACGCTTTCAATGTAGTCTTTTCTCAAAGTTTCATATGCTCTTTCTGAGATTTGTTGACAAAATTTTATGCAAATTGCTCTAAGGATCTGACTTGAGTAAATAGAAACTGGGAATGCCTTTGAATTTCTTTGTCAGTTTTTCCTTGAGAATTTCTTTTGGAAATATCCTCTGCCTGTTTAGCCTTAACTTTCAAATATTCTTCAACGTTGTTAGGCCTTGGATATCCTTCAACTGATGGCAACTTCCTTTTAGTAGGGTCATCCTCATAGTAGTAGGATTTGATCTCTTCTCTAACTGCTTCAAGTTCTAGAGGAAATTTGACACCCGCAGGAGTAATGACAGGGATTGGTTGTTGTACTGGAGCTGAAGAGAGAGGAACAGGTTTTGGAATCAGTGCAAGATATTGTGAAGATGTTGGTGGTGGTGATGGAGAATCATCATCAGGTATGAAAATCCTTCTCCTTTTTATTGTAGGAAAGGCTGATGATGTCTTGGGTGGATCAGTGGTGGTATTTTGAGTGGTGGATGGTGACTGACAAACAGCTGTTGAAACAACTGGTGTTTCAACCACTGTTGTCATTACAACAGATGTAGTAACATCTGATGTCTTCTGCCTTTTGGCAGGTGGTGATGGTGGTGAGATTGTTTTTGGTGCTTTTATTTGTGGAGTGATTTTTGGTAGTGGTGGTAAAGCAGTGGTTGTGGTGTGTGTTGGAGTGGTGTGTGTTGAAGTGGTAGTTTGAGGTTTGGAGCCTTTAGTAGGTGGTTTGGAAGCATGCTTTTTAGGTTGCCTCACTTGTCTAGTGGGCTTCTTCTTTTCTTCCTTGGGATTTTTATCATCCATACGTTCAGAAGGACCTTGTGCATATAGCTTCATGAAAGCTCTCTTCTCCTGTTCTCACCTGGCTTTATCCTTAGCCTCTCTATCCCTTTTTACACTTGCTTTTGCTTCAGCTAGTGCATTTTCAGTGACATCAATCTTTTTGCTACCATCTGGCAAGGGTATATTCTTGGTCATGTGTTCCTTTTCTGGTTCAATATAAATACCATCTGCAATTCCCTTCTTTATCCACTGTTTGATTTTCTCCCCCTTTTTGGCATTATCTGGAGGAGGGTTATCAATGTAGAGAACAGTGGGAGGAACAGTGCCAGTGGTTTTCAGAATGTGGGCTTTTAAAGCCTTGATATCAGATTGGGTATCTTTAAATCTTGCTTTCGTGAGAGTTCTGATTTGTTGAATTTGGATCTCATGTTGCTGATCAACTAGTTCTCTTTGATGTCGCAGCAATGGTTGAAATAAACTCCACAGCTCATTAGATAATGGAGCAGCTATTGGGGGTGGTGCTGCAGTGGATGTAGACTTTTGAGAATTTAAGACCTGCTGCAACATTGTTTTGATGTCTGCATAAGATGATTCAATTCTGTCCACTCTCTTCGTCAATTCTTTATATTTTAAACCATCACCCAAATGAATGTGATCATCCAATTTCCCACCAGCAGTGGTTGTATTAATGTGTGACTTAGGAACTGAATCCCAAAAGTCATCCATTGATGCCCCTTGTTCTTGGTACTGGGGACTTCTTTCCTCATTTGTGGACACTTTGAACAGCTCACCAGTGGTTAAAGAAAACTCAGTGGTTAAAGAAAACTCATTTGTGTTCAGGTCTAGTGGAGAAGTGAAGAAAATAACAAGGGAACAAGCACTTGGCCTAAGTCTTGAAGATATGCAGGATCTCCTTGATCTTCCACTTAGTAGGGATGAAGATGACACAGATGCCCTTGACTTTGAGTTGCAACTTAAAGGTCAGATAAAGGAACTGTTGATGAGGCAATAAAGTTCCACAATAATGAAGGGTTTTGGCATTATCTGTTCCAGGGGGAGATTGTTGGGATTGAACCCTATCAGAGGAACAGATAATTAAAGCCAAAACTGGGTTAGGACAGTGGATCCAGAATAAGCAGATGTTATGTTACAAGTCTCTCCCCTAGAAAGTGGTTTCAACATCTGCGGGCCTCCTATCTACTGATTGTTACAACTGCCGGCCTACAACCGCTGATCAAGTCAAAGACTAAAGACCTGCTGTTCAATCTACTTCTTTGGGCAAGCACTGCTGAAGTCACAACAGTTGAAGGACCAGCAGTAGTTTAGTTCAATTATGTAATTATTGTATAGCAGTTGTTAGTTTAAGCAGTGTTTGTATAGATCAGTTGTTAGAAGTTGTTAGGAGGTTAGATGTCGCTTTCATGGTGACGTCAGCTGAGATTCTTCAGTGGTTTGGTTTGCCTATAAATGGAGCAGTACCCTGTATTGTTACATTTGATTGACTGAGCGAGTTTTTCTCCTCTAGTCCAATCCTTTCATCTTGTGCAATCAACGATGGAGTATCAGGCTGAGGGGGAGTGTAGTCTGTAAGCATGCTTTGTAATCTTTTAATAATGAAGGGTTTTGGCATTATTTGTTCCAGGGGGAGATTGTTTGGATTGAACCCTATCAGAGGAACATATAATAAGAGCCAAATCGGATCAATAGTTTAATAAGCAGCTGTTTACATTAGACTTTCCCCTTGAAAGTGATTATAACATCTGATGGTCATCTATCCACTATCCGTATACAACAACTGTTGTCCTTCAATCTACTGATGAAGCCCTGAAGACTGCTAAGGAGTAAACACTGCTGGTTCAATCTACTGATGCTAAAGGACTGCCTACTCAAGGAGTGATCAACCTTGAGGAAAGCACTGAGGAAAGGAGAAAGCAGTAGTTTAGTGTGTCACTTGTTTTGTATAAAGTTAGTGGTTAAGATTAGCAGTGTTTGTATAGGAATAGTGGTTACAGGTTGTTAGGTTGTTAGATATCGCTTTCATGGTGACGTCAGCTGAGATGCTTCAGTGGTTTGGTTTGCATATAAATGGAGCAGTACCCTGTACTGTTACATTTGACTGACTGAGCGATTTCTTCTCCTCTAGTCCAATCCTTTCATCTTGTGCAATCAACCATGGAGTATCAGGCTGAGGGGGAGTTTAGTCTGTAAGCATGCTTTGTAATCTTTTGATTTGTATTGTAATCATTCAACTTAATGAAAAGCATGTGTCTATCAAAACTATTTCTCTCTTTGATTGTGCTTACAAAGTTTGTGTTCATTTCCGCTGCACCTTACATTGATTAATATCTATTCATTTGTTCAAATTATAACAAACAAACACAATCATGAGAGCCTTAGATCCTAATAACTGGTATCAGAGCTTGGACATTCAAATTCGATCTAACAGTCAAATTGACATAACAGTTCAGCTCAAAATTCATTGATACTAAGGTTGATTGTATTTTGTTGAAAAACAGAGTAACGAGTAATCACGTTCAACGTGGCTATTCAAAAACTCTGTAAAACAACCAGGATGTCATAAGACACACAAAATTCACGTAACGGCGAAATCATGCATAAATCACCAATAGTTCCAGATATGAAAATTCATCTGGTAACTTTGGTTGGATTATTCATATTACAAAATTGATTTCATAAGTTATTATGAGGTTTGTGATGTTCTCATCATAACTGTTGCTAAAAGTGGTCACCTCATGTTTAACAAAGGGCTATGATCAGATAAAACATTAGTGTCTTTGTTAAATACTAAAAGAGGGAAATCAAAACTTTAGCTATCAGATCTTATGTATTGAAAAACAGGTTGAGAATCCTCAAAGGACCAAAATCAATTATGTTAAGAATACATTAAGAAAATCAGCAGTCACAATGTCCAGATCATATGTAATGTGAAATTTGGCATAAGCATTTGCAAAAATGACCAAATTTCTTAAAACGTTGGTGTAAAATGATTTTGGAATCAAAGTATTCCTTCCTTAGAACCTTCCAGTAAGTATTTAAAACTTATTAATGGAAAGGACAAAAAGGAAAGAAGAAAAATCACAAATCCTTAAGTGTGTTTATTTCAAAAACTTTTGAAGTCAAAAGAAGTTAATATAAATACAAAACACTTAAGAGTTCAAAATTTGGGTTAAAAATGGTCATCAAGCAACCGTGTGTACTCATTGATTCAGGGAAATTCAGGTAACTTAAGTATCACTGGTGATTAACCTTACAAAAGGACTGGACAAAATTTTTCAAAATCATCACATGGTAAGAAGGTCTATCAAAGGGCTTTCAAAACTTATGTGAACATGTCTCCTCATAGTTGCAATCAACTGATAAGGAAATGGTCTCAAAGCAGAGGTGATTAAAATGTATTTCAAACCACTGACCATACTCCTAAACTTGAGAATGATGTGATAATCATATATTAAGTTTTATTTCACCAGATCTTGTTGTTGCTGTTTTCATAAAACCTTTATAGTTTTTGCAAAGGTTTTTCTTCAATAAAACAGGATATATTATTCTTGATTTCTTTTAGAGAATGATATATTTTGTACTTTTACTTGTTTTAGATAGTAAAAGTCTCAAACTCCTGTCTGGTAGTAGAACCTTTATTTTTTCTTAGGGTGATGCTTTCCTTGAAATACAACTCAAAAGGTAATGGTGAAATAGATAAGGTCATTTCAAACTCAAGTTGTCATCACAGATAAAAGTTTGACTGCTAACTGACCTTAAAATGCTTGATTACTCATGGTTTATTCAAAAGATTAAAACACAAAATGAGTGGTCAATATAAAAGGTTTTTATTACCAGGGATATCAAACCACTGTTTATAATCCTGAATGTAAATCTCTGAAAGATCTGCTGATATGTTAATCTTGACAATATGCATCTAAAATGTGTTTTGCAAAGAATGTCATTTTACAGATACTTCAAAACAGCTGTTAAAAATATTTTAATAGTTGCAGACCAATCTAGCCTCAAAATATCAATCACTGCTGATAAATGTCCATAAAAAATGGATAAAAATCAAAACAGCTTGTTAATTTCATGATTCATGCTCATAACCACTGATCTGTTTCAAACATCTGTTCAGAAAATACTGTCCATTGCTGAAAGTCAACCCCTGCTCTCTTGTCTCCTTGAAAATCACTGATGTTCAAAATCAGTGCTCTTCAACCACTGATATGCTATCCACTAATAGTAAAAGTCACCCACTGTGGGCCCATATGTCCTTATAACAACCACTGGTACTTGTACCATCAATGGTTTCTTAAACAACTGTCTTCCACTATTCATCTTTTGTTAGAGGTTGGCACATGGTCAGTATTTATCTGTCAGATCTTTGTCACCGCTGTCATGTCAGCATTCACTTTTTCATCATATAAAGCCCTGCCCTAAACCCCCAAACAGGGTTTTCACTGTCGAATAGAATTTAAAATTCTTTTCTCAAAAAAGTTTTCCACAAAAATTCTCCCACAATCTTTTCTCCCAAACAGGGTTTTCATTCTCTGTTTCAATCATGGTGAAAAAGGCAAGCAAATCCAAAACAAAGGAGCCTACCGAGATTGAAATTCCACACAAATGGTCCCACAATTACTTTGGTATTCTTGAAAAACCCAGTGACACAAAGACGTTCGATTCCATCATAGACACATTATCATCCACAAAGTACAAAACTTTGCTCACTTACAATGCAACCGTCTACCTTGCCACTCAACGAGAATTTTGGAAAAATGCTACTCTTGAGAAGATGGACAAAAAAGGTTGTTGCCATCAATTCCACAATAAAAGGTGTAAAAATCTCAATCACACCTCAAGCCATATCTGAAGTATTTCAGCTCAATGATCTGGAAGGTAAAAATTCTTTTCCGAAAACAGAGTACCAAGGAGATTTCATTCAACGAGGGTATGGAGAAGAAATGAAAATAGATACTTTACAAAAGGGCAGTTTTCCATCTGCTATAAGGTTTTTATTTCATACCCTCTTTATGTGTTTTTCTAACAAAGCCACTACTTTCAATGAAATCCCGTTGAAGATACAATACCTGGGTTATGCTATACTTAAAGGTGAAAATTTTAATTATTCCTAGGTAATCTTCGATAATTTGGTCAAAAATGTTGAGAAAAAGGCTTTTCTATTATTTCCAAGATTTTTGAGTTACTATTTTAATAAAAAAATTTCAGAAAATAATGCCCATGTACTTGTACAGGGTCCTCCTTTTAAAATAAACAGTTTAACACCTGAAACATTCACAAGAATGTTAAAATCTACAAAAACACAAGCAGAGGTGCCTGAGCAGAATTTAGCAGCTACCACTGCTCCTCTGGTATTTGCTGCTGAGCCCACTGCTACAGGTGATCAAGGCAGCATAACCACTGTTTTGAAACCCACACCTGCCTTTACCAAAAAGACCAAAAAGAAATCATCCAGAAAACCCCCCAAACCCATCAAAAAGGCAACTCTGGAAGATTAGATCCCAGAGCAACTGCCAGTGACAACACAAAAGTCACCAATAACCACTGCTGCTACTTCCTCACAGCAGATGGTAGAAAGATCTCCACCTTTGCCTAAAACTCCTCCTGCATCCTCACAAAAGGACCAGGTTGTAAGCACAGGGACGCCACATTATGAAGCTCTAGGTCCAATTGGGCCCATCTTCCTCAGTCCTGATCCCAAGGACATGTCTCTTTCAACACCCTTATCTTCACCCCTCACATTACCACAATCCATAAAACCCTTGTTGCATGCAGTTGCTATAGCTCATACACAAACCAGTTCCTCTCTATCACCTATCACTGAGAGTATACTCCAACAAGTGATTGGGTCTGATACTTATACCTCTGTTATCCCAGCAACAACTGAGGAGGTTACACTACAGGAGTTACCAGTAATTCCTGTCAGTAGTTCAAGTGGAGCAGCAACTACAAATGTTGGATCAAAAGATTTACATTTGGCCAGTTGTTTCATTAATCATACTCCCTTGAAGGAAATTTCTTCCATAGCACCACTGATAACCACTAGTGAGGCTATTTTGACCACTGGTACCATCGAAAGGTTATCAAGTGCTGAAGAAATAAGTCCCTAGTAACAAGAACAAGGGGCATCAATGGATGATTTTTGGAATTCTATTCCTAAATCAAACATTGATATAACCACTCCAGGTGGGGAATCAGATGATCTCATTAATTTGGGTGATGATTCAAAAAATCCAGAATTGACGGGCATAATTGAAAATCTTGAGACATCTGTTGCTGAAATAAAGGATATGGTGCAACAGCTGTTAAAAGCTCAAAATGCACAATCTACTGCTGTTCCAGCTCAAGCACCTGCTCCACCACAGGCACTTGCTACAAATGAGTTGTGGAACTTATTCCAACCCCTGCTCCAACAACAAAGACAAATGGCTGATCAGCAACATGCTATACATGTTCAAGAGCTGAGAAACATGATGGAGTCCAGGTTCAAAGATACTCAAGCAGACGTCAAGGCTATAAAGGCCCACATCCTGAACACCAATGGCAAAGCTCCTCCCACTATACTCTTCATTGATAACCCCCCTCCAGATAATGCCAAAAAGGAGGAGAAAATCAAGCAGTGGAAGAAGATGAAGGGAATAGAAGATGGCCTCTATATTGAACCAGAAAGAAGCAAGAGTTGGTGGATGCAAAGGTGGATACTGCCAAAGCCATAGCAAAATGGGCAAAGCAGTACACAGATGAGGCATATGAAAGGCTGAAAAGAAGAAAAAGGACAGATCCTAATTCACCAAAGAAGCCTGAACATAAAGAGCCAAAACAGGTCATTGATTCTAAACCACTGTTCACATCAGCAGATACCTCTATTAATGTGATAAACCAAGAAAAGAGGAAACAACTGACCAATGAAGAAGAAAAAGAAAAAGAAGCTGAGTACTTTAAAGAAGCCATCAATAAAATGGTTTTAGATGAAGATAGATCAGCAAAACTTCAGGACCTTGCCAAAAAGGTTTTGAATAAACCATCATCACCAAACACATCAGCAGATATCTCAGACATTGAGCTAGATCAAAGAAAGAGACAAGAGCAGATTGAAAAAGAAGTTGCCGAAGATATAGCTGCAACAAATGAAGTCATAGAAAAGGCTTTTAAACAAATGTCTGAAAATTCTGAACTAGCAAAAGCTCAGGATACTGCTTCACAAATCTTTACAAGGTCAAAATCTCCCAACTAATCAGTCAATAAACCTCTCCCAAGAAACCCATTGGGTTCAAAAATACTAAAATGGTCGACTCAAGGACTGATCAACCTTGAGGAAAGCACTGATGAAAGGAGAAAGCAGTAGTTTAGTGTGTCACTTGTTTTGTATAAAGTCAGTGGTTAAGATTAGCAGTGTTTGTATAGGAATAGTGGTTACAGGTTGTTAGGTTGTTAGATGTCGCTTTCAAGGTGACGTCAGCTGAGATGCTTCAGTGGTTTGGTTTGCCTATAAATGGAGCAGTACCCTGTACTGTTACATTTGACTGACTGAGCGATTTCTTCTCCTCTAGTCCAATCCTTTCATCTTGTGCAATTAACCATGGAGTATCAGGCTGAGGGGGAGTTTAGTCTGTAAGCATGATTTGTAATCTTTTGATTTGTATTGTAATCATTCAACTTAATGAAAAGCATGTGTCTATCAAAACTATCTCTCTCTTTGATTGTGCTTACAAAGTTTGTGTTCATTTCCGCTGCACCTTACATTGATTAATATCTATTCATTTGTTCAAATTATAACAAACAAACACAATCATGAGAGCCTTAGATCCTAACAAACACAATGGAATGAAGATGACAAGGATGGATGATAAAAGCAAGTGATGAAGGTTCTTCAAGTTCTACAAGCACCAAGCTCCATGAAACACCTTCTAGCTTGGAATGATCTTGAAATGGGATGAATGAGGTTGGATGATGGTGAAAAGGTGGTGGTGGTGGTGGCGGCACCTCCTAGGCCGAGAGGAGAGGGAGAGAGTGAAAGAGTGGAGTTAGGTTGTGAATGATGAAGATGGAAAGAGTGCTTGTTCTTATAAGAGAAATCTAAACAAAATATTACAAGATCTTATCATATCCAAGAAAAATCCAAGAGAGATCTAAACAAGATATTATGCAATCTAGGAGATTTAGTGAAGATTGAAGAAATCTTGAGGTGGGGCCGTCCCCAAAACCGTAAGTATGGTGGGGGAGGGGGTCCATGTGTAAATTTTGATGGTAAGTACGGTCTAGTATTTTATGTGTACCTTGCATTATGTAGTATGTTAGGGTGTTCGGGGACCATACTAGCCAAGAAATAATAAAATAATACTTCTAGCAATGTTTTAGTGTTCCGGGTAATGTCCGATTGTTCGGTTATATACCGGTCCGTTAAAGTGTCAAGTTATACCGTATAGTGTCATTTATGTAACTTTTTGTGACACTTTTAATTCCCGGCACTTAGGAAAGCATTCAGGACCATTCTGCCATATTTTTGCATGTTACTAGTTTATTAAAATGCTGAATTTTGCTGAAATATGCAGAATTCTGCACTTTGAGTAGGTTTTAGGCACTTTCCGGCACTTAAACATTCACCTAGTGATGCAGTTTTATGGTCCTTACTTCCCTACACTCCATAATAGTGTAGTACCTTGTCTCTGGCCCATAATGGGTCTTAAAACACTGTCTGTCTATGTACTGAACATCGTTAGCATTTTCTGAGTTATCCGCTCACTTTGCTAACCGTGCTTTGTGGATCGTTTATGTCACTAAAGTTTGTATGTGATAAATGGTGTGACAGTAAGAAATGTGATACACATGTATGCATGATACAGAAATCAGAAAACAGTTTAAGTCATCAGTTGTAATTAAGCACAGTCATTAAGCATAAATCAATATTAATTATTGTACGGATGCATGCAAATTTGACGGTTGTCACACATAGCTCACGACCAAACACCCCTACATCTCATCTCCATTTTTCTTCCACTTCCCACTCATTCCAAGCATACACTAAGGTGAATCAAGGCAACATAGCAAGGTTTCAAGCAAAGGAAGTTGTAGGACCATCTCAAGGAGCTTTTAGCTACTTCTTTTCTTCTTCATCTTGCATCTTGATCTCTTGATCTTGTTTTTACACTTGATTTTAGTAGTTAAACTATGTAGTAACAAGATAATCTAAAGATCACACCAAAACAAGAACATGAACATAAGAATAAGAACAAAGTTTGAAATCATGAAGATCTAAGTTCTTTAAGTGTATGTGATGAACTTGTTTGTTGGTTTCTTGAATAATGGTGTAGATCACCACATAAAGCTTGCAAGATGATGATTTAAAACATGATCTAGCAAGTATGAGGATGGATCTTGAAAAATCTTTGATGCTTTATGTTAAGTGTGAACTTGAAGATGAACATGATTTTGTGTAAGATGATGATTCCTACAAGTTGTGAATCTTAAAAATATAAGATTTCAAACATAAAAGTTTCAAGAAACTAAAGTTTACATCAAGATTCAACACGACTTGGTTTTAAAAGAAAGTAAACATGTTTTAAGTGTTAAAATGGAAACTTTAAAGTTTATGAAACATGAAACATTCAAGAAGAGTAATTTTTGTAAAGGTGTGTTACAAGTTGTAAAGATGGAAATTTTGTAAGAAAGAGTTTTATGAAATAAAAACCATGGATTTAGTGTTATTAAACCATGTTAAACAACATGTTAAAATACTACAAGGTTTTGTAAAACTTCAAGTTCATACCATCTTGTAAAAGTATATATTATGGCTTATGGTAAGTTGTAAAATAATTGTTGATGATTGATGATGAATTTTTGAAAAGAAAATTATATGCTAATAAGCATGGAAACCTCCATTTTCAAAGGAAACTATGGCAAATTTTTTGTAGAAATTCAACACCTAGAAAAATAATCTTAAACAAGTGTTTACAAGTAATTTTTTATCTAGGTTTTGAATATAAAATTTGCCATAAATTTTGTTATAAAAATTACAAGTTTTGGAGGTTGATTTTCAATAATAAAAATGACTAAGTATATATTAAGGAGAATATATATTTAGAAGTCACAAAATTATGTGCTACATGTATATTACTGGTATTGTTTATATTAAAATTAGGGACTTGAAAATAATACACCACACCAAAATACTAAAAATTGTAATTTGATATATTACAAAAAAATCACAAGAAAATAACTATATAACTTATACCCAAATATTGGATGTATCGGACAAGGGACATTTGGACTATATACATATATATATATATAGGGTAAGGTTCATGCGAGAACCACCCTTATTGCGAGAACCACGAGAACCAATGTGAACACAAAATAAAATCTAAACAAAAAAATCAAAAAAACACTCAATTTTTTTTAATATATTTTTTTTTAAAAAATCGTTATATTTCGTTACCATAAATTTTTTTCGAGTAACAGTTATCCATGCACATGTGCATATGTATCATTACTTCGACAAATTCGGTAATACGTTATCAGGAATAGACAATTGCACTTTAATTTACAATACCGTTTGTAAGACACTACTTTTTACATTATCAATATTCAAAATGCACATGTGCATCATTATGTATAACCATGATATAACGTGTTTTGGTTCAAAAGGTTTGTGATTTTGAATCGGGAATTGGGCCCATATACATTTTTTTGGTTAGTTATATCTAGTGGGTAATGGTTTGGTTATAGTTGTCAATTTATGATGTAATATGTTGATTGGATGGTATAAATGGTGTTTACATACATGTAATAAAGTGAAAATATTGTTAATGGTATTGTATTATGGATGGTAGGAGGTAATTGTATTGTATTATGGATGATAGGAGGTAATGGTAGTGTATTATGTGACACCTGTGCCTCCACGGCCATCAAACAAATACTGTATCAATGAAATATTGTATTTCATACTTGGGACATGTATAAATATGTGTATCCTTTGGACATATCAATTCTTGTTCGATTTCAAGCTTTAAATCGCTTTCTGGTGGGTTATACGCGCACTGATGCGTAAATATAACCAGTTTAATGCAACGAACACTCCGGAATAGTGAAATAGGGTTAACATACCTTAAATAACCTTTACGTAACTTAGAAATAAGCTTCGAAGGCTTTGGTATGGCAAAATCAAGTTAAATCGCATACAGGGACTAAAGTTGACAAACTGCGAAAGTATGCCAATTTGAACTATAACAGACATTCCGAACATGACCATAAGTTAAACATACCCTAGATATCCTTTACATAGCTTAGAAATAGGCTTTGAGGGGTTCAGTGTGCTAAAATAAACTTTTGGCTCATTCAGGGACTAAAAGTGTCAAAAAGTGCATAAGTTTGCACTTTCGCGCATAACTTGCGTTCTGAATACATCCGGACATCCAAAAATTTATGTAAGCACTAAAATATTTTACTTTAGTGTTTGGCATAAGAAAAATCCATTCGTCACGCCATTTGGATCGTTTTTCGAGCTTATGCGCATTCCGTCGTAATTAACCGAACATCGCGACCGTACGGCCAAACGAACCGACATCCGTGATGTTTTCAAGCATATTTCATGTTCCCTATGTCTTAACATCATTGTGGAGCTTGAAATTAGGTTTAACGGGTGTTAGAAATTCCGTTACGCAACGAAACAAGGTGCAGGGACCAAATCTGCCATTTCTGCAAACTTAATGGCTTACGGACCGTAAGCCAAGACCCTTACGGTCCGTAAGGGGTTGCCAGCAGATCAGAAGCTTCTAAACAGCCTGTTTCCAGCTGTTACCCACTCCCAAACCCAATGCCAAATGTTGATACTTGATGGTGGGGGGCCAATTGTTGTTCCATAACTTTCCAACACATGTACGGATGAGATTAAAGCACGATATTCGATAAACGATTCTAACGGTGGACCATTTCCTAAAAATACCCACCAAGATCACTTGCAAAAACCCACAAGAATCTGATCTAAATGCTCTAAGTTGAAGCCATTGCTTCATACCTGAGCTATTTGATCAAGATTAGCTTTCGGGGACCCTTTGTAAGTGTTCCTTCGTTCTTTTTATTCTTTTAGCGTTAAAAGTCAAACTTTGTTTGACTTTCTACATTGACCTGTTTATAGTCAATAAGAAGTTCGTTTGAACTCCATAACGTGAGCGTAATCACGATGGTTATAGTCCCTAGTGACTATACCTACTGATTACCACGTAATCTAGGCTCAGTGACGAGTCGTGGTTTCGGCCAAAATGCGTATTCTTGCGTATTTTGTAACCAAACTACTTTTGGGTATCAAAACCTTTTGTTTTGATACCAAAATTGTTTTCTATCTTAGTTAAGCATGTTTTAACATGCTTAGCTCGTCACTTTTAGTTTAGTGCTTATATAGGGTCGTAAGGTAAGCGATCTAAACAATCGCTTATACTTTCGAACCCGACCCGTTTGGTCGTTCGTTAGGATCCGACCAAACACATTAGGTGACCATAGCATATAGGGGATAACCTTCCGAGGTTATACCTTATGGTCGCTTCGTTAAGTAGTTGTATGATAGGTAGTTTATATGCCTTAGGTAAATTACCAAAATGCCCTTTTTACGCCAAAATTCATTTTAAGCATATGTAACATAACTTTTAACATCTAAACTGATTTGGCAATAATATTAGACATGTTAAGGCATATTTTACTTGTCATAGGACTAGTTAGACGGTCCGAACGCGTTTTACGCGAACGACCCGTTAAAGTAGCATAAGCTACCAAAACGGGTCGTAATGGGTCGTAAGCACTTAGGTTAGGTTTTATTGTAGTATGTAGGCTTTGTTAAACCATATTACATGAGTTCCCATACTCATTTGGTTTACGAGCCCTCATTCTATCCGATCCTCCGATTTAGGTCCGTTTATTAATGTAGATACCTATATTAGGTACCGTTTGATATTCGTGACCTTCTAGCCTTGCTTGGTGGATATCTGAAGTCTATTGAGCAATCTCAAGTGAGTACATAGACCCCTCTTTTACTGTTTTCCAAACATTTTGGGGTGAAACACATATGCCTACTTGTTACTTTCATGCTTTCCTGCTTTCACATCATATACTTGCTATGTTCATTAGTACATTTATAGTACATGATTTCATTGTGTTTTGCTATGTATGGCCATTGTGTGCATACTTAGTACATCGTTTTACATTACATTTCATGCTATGTACGCCCATTGTGTGCATACTTAGTACATTGTTTTACATTACATTTCATGCTATGTATGCCCATTGTGTGCATACTTAGTACATCGTTTTACATTACATTTCATGCTATGTACGCCCATCGTGTGCATACTTAGTACATTGTTTTACATTACATTTCATGCTATGTACACCCATTGTGTGCATACTTAGTACATTATTTTACATTACATTCTATGCTATGTATGTCCATTGTGTGCATACTTAGTGCATTTATTATTCATCACATGCTTACATTTTGGTATGACATTTGGTTTGTTTAAATGGGACAATGTACATTCATTAACACCGATCATGCCGCTCGGTAGTAGGTAGTGGTACCATAGGACTTGACAACTCCCATTCTTGAAATCCTGGGTTTGTTTGGATTGGAAGGAATGACCGAATCCGAATATATTTCTAGGTGGACCTTAGACTTTGTGCTAGGGGTTATTCTACAGTCGCAAGGCTTGGATGTATGAATTTTTACAATACCGCATAGATGTTTATATCAGTATAGCATGCATTTTGTTCCACAAAACATAACTTTGATTTAAACCATGTTTTACTTCAATACCTTGTTTTTGTGCATTTTACATATGGTTGATTTGATATATTTCACTTACCATACATGATATTTTGGATACACATTACATGATTTACATCAAACATAAACATTTTGTCATTGATATACACAATTCGTGATTTACATTAGACATAGACATTAGACATGGTTTTCACATAAACATTTTGACATTTGATTATACATAAACATTTCTACAATTGTTAAACATTACATCTTGGTGGATTGGTTTGAGTAAGTGATTTAAGTAACGAGGCGTGTGTAATATGATACAAGCATGGTGGATACGCCGCTGGTACTTCCTATATATATAAGTGCTTGTATGGTATTTCATATCGTAGCGTTATTTGAATCATTTCAATTTAGACATATAACATTTTATACAAATAACATACTTTTCACAACACATTGTTTTACAAAACAACTTATCTTATACAAACTCATTTTACTTGGTTATTTATTTAACCATACTTTATTCTCTTATTTATACATATCATATGATTTTATCACTTTTCAAATGATTTACAAGACAAAGCAAATTACAAGGTTCATGACTAAACATTTTCTTAAACATAAGTCATGAATTCTATTTTCACAAAACCTATGTATCTCACAGGCATTTTTATGCTGACGTACCTATTTTCACATGTGTTTCAGGATATGATGCATAGGATTTATCAAGATACACTTAGGCAGACTTGGGCCTTAGTGACAATAAAAGAAGCAAGACTAGTTATTTATGTTATATTTCTTTGATTGTCAAGACATTGTAACTCTTTTAATCAATAAAACAATATTTCAATTTCCATGTGTTATGAAACAATGATTCTGTTACAACACTCCCCGACGTTTCGGCCACGCTTTGTTGTTTTACGTGGTCGGGGTGTGACAGAAAAGTTGGTATCAGAGCTCATGGTTATATGGAATTAGGTTATTAGTAATACTTTGACCTAGTCTATAACCTTCCTAGGACCCTAACGCGAGTTTACTTGCGTTTAGTCATAAAACAATACTGTCACCTATCCTTAGGCGACAACCACAACAAGAACACAAATTTCAAAACCGCTTTGAAAACTAATCATCTGTTCTAGGATGATTGATTACTAGGTTTTGAACCCTCTATTGTAAGGTTTTGAACCCTCTGTTATAAGGTTTTGAACCCTCTAAGTTTTCAAATCTCGTCAAAGTTTGGGTCTTATAATGTGAACCCTCTGAGTTTTCTGTCGAAGGCTAGAGTGTTCGTACAAATCCGCAGTATCGGACCAGTCACTCTTACCTGGGAACTCTTGGGGTGAGTGTTCACTTATAGGCGAGCATGTCTTCAGTGATACATTAATATGACCCGTTTACTTTGATTTGTCACCGTCTCATTTGTTTGCCTTAGGTAACAAACAAATGATCGCAATTTTTATGCATTGTCATTCTGTTTTGATTATCCGATAACCTTTCACCTGTTTCTCCCTATGTCTTTCATTTCCTTCTAGAATGTCTCTTCCTCTCAGCAACGGTCAAATGTCCGAGCGAACAGCCAAATTTGCCCAGCGAATAGGCGAAGTGATTCTGAAGACTGTGGATTTAGGCATTGCCATGTATCGTCTCCAGAATGAAGCCACTCAAGAGTCACCAAAGGAGGCAGAGGCCAAGCCTTCACCTAAACCAAAGAAATGTAAAGCTCCAAAGAATCCCGCAGCGGTTGCACCAAAACAGGCAAGACCTAGCCAAGTGACATCACCACCAGCCAAGAAACCAATCAAGGAATCAAAGACCATGGATGAACAGACTGGATCCCCTAAGTAGTCAAAGAAGCGAAAGGCTTCTCAGAACTTCGCCGTGGTCACTCACAATGGTCAAGCCATCCCTAACCAACCAGCTTAACCCCCTGCTAGGAAGCCATACAACGGAACTGCACCCTTGTGCAACCAATGTAGCCTTCATCATCACGCTAGTGTGAAGTGCCGCAAATGCCAAATTTGTGGACTTAAAGGTCATACAGCAAGAGTTTGCCGAGCTGCAGTTGCTCCAAAGCAAGCTGACCACAATCCTGCTGAAGCTCGTTTCTCACTAGGGTCCTGCTACAACTGTGGCGAGATGGGCCATTTCCTAAGGGATTGCCCAAAGCTTGCTAATGCAAATCCAACCCACGGATGAGCAGTTGGCTGATTAGAAGATGTTGTTGTCTTATGCTTTTGTTTCTTCTATTTCTTGTAATGTGAAACAATCTGTTTTGTTTATAAATAAATTATTGTTCACAATTCTGATATACGAGTGTAGTTACATGTGTGTATGACTTTTCCTATGATACCTACATCAAGGAACTATATTCCTTACAAACTACTCTTGCGAATTTTTCCCATTCTTGCGTTTGCTCATGATTCCCTTGGAAAAATTCTAAGTACTCGTTTCATTCTAAGATACAAAGTACAGAAAACAAAGTGACATTATGAGTAATCATGCTTCTGCACATCTGTGCCTTTGAATCCTTGGTTAGACAACTAAGGGTATTTTCAAATCTCATAACCATTACGTTCTGATTTTTTTTTCAACATGCATAACATAAGTTTTCAAAAACAACCTTCATGATTTCAAAAACATTTTATACATAGTTCGAAAACATTTTTAATATAGTGTATTTACTTAACATAACAAATGCTTGATTTCAAAAACATTGTCTATGTTTTCAAAAACAACCTTCATAATTTCAAAATGTCTCATATAGTCTGAAAACAATATTGACACAGTATATTTTCTTATCAAGTGCATGATTTCAAAGAGCATTATTCATATTTTCAAAAAAAAAAACCTTATACATAATTTCAAAATTCATCTCGCATGATTTTAAAACATTTTTATAAATACACCCACCTAATACACCTACTTTATGATTTCAAAGGTATTATATATATAAGGTTTCAAAAACATTCAACACATTTTTAGAACCCCATGCATAGTTTTCCAAAAATATTCTCCTCATACATTGACTTAACCTTCAAATTCTGCTTCATATGTCACCTTGGCATATCTAGCGTCTCAACTTCATAAGCATTTTTACTTCATGTTTTGACATAAACACATCCAGTGCAAGGTTTCAAAACATCTTTAACTTCTAAAATCCATATGGGATCTTTTTATCTTCACATTTAGACCCTTGTGGATGATTATCATTCAAATCAGAGTCCTTAATTGGATTCCTGATGTACCTAAATTCGAACATTTCGGTTCCTTATAATCGAAATCGAATTTTTCTTTTAAAAATCTTTCTATCTTTATAGTTAGAGTAGGTTTTTACCCGGGATTGCTTCACGGGCTCGGGAAAGTTATTTAGATTAATTAATTACCATTGGTTATTAATACGACCGCATTACATCAACCATCTTATACTGTTATTAATACGACCAAAAGTCAATCAGATGTTGACCAAAAGTAAAACGGAGTATATTGTTTTTAGTTCACAACTCCACATTGTTTCTGTTAGACATGGAGCTAATAATTTACATGTACATATATAGTTTTAGAATCACAACTTCAAAACTAAACAAACAAGTCTAGTATCAGTTTCGAAAAGCAAACAACTACAACCCGAAAATTTAGTTCAATGTATGCTTCTGCATTTGCCTTCTTCAAACCACAAACATTCATCCGAACATAAAAAACTTTTTACCTTTCACAAAGTTAAGTGTAAATGCTTGACCTGAAACCATGCCTTTATCTCTCACAAACTTTCTCATTCCTTGCAGATAATATCTTGGTTGACCTCGAGATGAACCTATAGCAGCTTGAATATTCCAAACATCACCTGCCACGTCCACAATCTTCAAACCCATCTTACGATTCAGTCCAAGATCTTCAGCCTGTTTTTTAAAAAGGTGCTGTAACAAACAACGAACAATTCAATAAACAAAGAATTAACACATCTTTAAAATCTGACTAAAGTATTATATATTAGTAAACTCATCATCACAAACTTACAAAATGACCGTCCACACGGAAAGAAAGAGGTACGATCTGATCCTCTTCATTCCCAACAACCATACCACTATTATTGACATCAACGACGTCCTGTACAGCTTCACTATCTGAACTCAACACAATCTTTTCTATCACCTTTTGTTTAACAACAGCACAAACCTCAGGTGGAAGCACTAAATCACAGGTAGCACAATTGAAAACCGTGATATGAAAAGTCTGAAGATCTATCATCTCAAAGACAATGAGATGATCAGCAGTTAATGACAAGTCATTCTTTATCTCCTTCCATCCGGTAATTATGTAAAGTTCATTGTTGATATCTTCCACCCCTACAGACCAGTTCTAGTTTTCAGATCCTTTAATATCGACCGGATATGAAGGAATAGTGTTTAACATCTTGTGATGAACAAAAGAACGATTAATACTCTACAATCAGAATAAAACACATTATATAGTACATTAGTAAAAATATATCAGAAAATTAAGTAAAAAAATAAAACACAACAAATAAACAATTGTATCTCCAATAAAATTACATGATGAATAATATTCGAAGTTACATACCACATAATCTTCGTTACCAGATGGTTTGTAGTAAAACTCTTCACAAGGAGAAAGAGCAATGTCTTGATAAAAATACAATATTCTAAAACTTTGTAAAGCTTCTTCATAATGAAATATCAACCATGAATATGAAGGTATTTTCTAACTGTCTACCAATTGACACCAACCATTATAAAAATAATATCTGCCATTGCTTAGGGGATAGATCTTGACTTTAAAAACATTTCCAGCTGTGGTTCGGATATTTGTATTTCCAATTGGATAATTAAACTGTTGAATCCAAATTTGATACTGTTTTGGAAAAATCAAAGCATAAATAAAAGAAACACTTTTATTGCTAATTATCATACCAAAAAATTAAAATTAAGTGTTAAACTAAGATCGGATAAAACTACTAACCAAACATTTCCTTTTACTGCTTTGAAGGTAACACGGAAATCCATAAATCATTCTCACATAAAACTGTAACAGTATCAATCATATATAATCAAAATCAATAACATTAAGAAACAAATGAATACAATCCATTAAGGTATGCAATACATCTAAATAAAAGATGATACAACTAATATATATCAAAATAACAATAGACAACATCAAAAAGGTGAGAATACATGTAATTTCTTATCATATCGAAATATATATATTTTTACATCAAATCATATAATTAAAACTTAAAACCTACTTTTCCGATTAAGTATCACAAATATACAAGAACGATCAACAGCTGTATAAATTGTATAGAAAAACAGGATAGTGACTTGTGTCTATTCAAAAGAAAAACTTAAAAACAGTATACCAAGTACTAATAAAAATAAATTCAACTTTTTTAAATACACATGAGAATACATCAGATGGTATATCATAAATCAGAATAAGATAAATACATGAGCAAAGTGAAATCCAATAAAATCAACAATAGATAACACAAATGGTAGATACAGGAAATGCAGATCACTTTTTTTAGAAACATATATGTCTATCATAACATGCATAATAACTACATATTAATCGGATATTCAAAAAAAATTAGGACTATCAAAAATTGTTCAAGTATAAGCCGCAACAATAAACGCAATCATAACCAACAATGGATTGAAAAAAAAAACAGGGACATACATGAATACACTACCGTCGACTACAACTTCTTCATTTAAATAGCAAGAACCATAATCGCCCAAAGAATTCATAACTAAAAGAATAAACATAAAAAATACAAAACAAATCAGATTATTTAACAATACCTTTATTATTATACAAGATGATATTGATGAAGATCGGAAGAAATCGAAGAAGATGACAGATTTTGTTGGAGAAAGTGTAGAAAGAAACGTGGAGAGAGAAATGAACCAAGATTTTCTGAGGATCTTTAAAATGTTAGAAGTTTAAAAATATCCCATGTAACCGGGTCGGATAATCCCCTTTTTTCGTCAACATCTGTTTGACTTTTGGTCAACCGCTGTTTGAGTTTTGGTCAACATCTCATTTAGTATTCAACAGAAATTTGGATAAGTCAATCAGTGGTTTGAAAATCTATTTGACTTTTAGTCAACAGATGCATGGAAACCCATGTTAGATTGAACAGTGTTTTGAACAGATATTTAAACATCTGTTTAGACCTAAACAGATGTTGGGGCTTAAACAAATGTTTGGCGTTCTATATCAGTTGTTTGGACTTAAACAGATGTTTGGATTTAAACAGATGTTTGGCCGTAAACAGAATTTGCCAATAAAGATATGTTTGGCCTTAAACAAATGTTTGAAGTTAAACAGATGTTTGCTCATAAAGAGATATTTGGCCACAAACCAAACATCTGCTTGAGGTCAACATCTGTTTCACTATTCGCCAACATCTGTTCGACTTTTGGTCAACCTCTGTTAAAATATAAACACTGTTAACATAAATTACAAATAATTAGCTAATAGACGGCACACAATTAGCAACTTAAATCATCAAGACCCTTAACAATTTGACCATATGATTTAATCATGTGTTTTATATTAGATGGGTCAACTGAAAAAGAAAATTCACTAAAAGGATAACAAATTAAACAGCTCAAAAAAAAGCTCAAAGAGTATTTTTACTACAAAACAGGATTAACAAACAATGCCAATAGTGAAGTCAACCATGTTTCTTTCACCTTTGACTTTCAAAGTCAATTCAGTTACTTACCAAATTCACAAATACATAAAATTTCTTATATAACCGCAAACATTACCACACCTAGTAATCTTAACTCTGTTATAAACTTTAAAACACAAACCCAAATATCACATTTCCATTGTGAATCTTTATTGCCTCATCAATAATTCCCTGACTTGCCCTTTGAATTGTAATTCAAAGTCCAACGAATCTGTATTAGGATCTCCTGATTTGTAGCTTTTTTGGCTTAGCTGGAACCACTGCTTCAGGGTAAACAGGCTTTTGGGGAACATTAGGATCTTTCTTTCTTAATTCTTTCAGCTTTTTGAAAGAGAAAAACACTTTATCCTCTTTCCACCTTGACACTTGGTTCTTTGACCCAAAATTAGCTGTTATTAACTCTTCTTTCATTCTCTTCAACTTCTAAAATCCATATGGGATCTTTTTATCTTCACATTTAGACCCTTGTGGATGATTATCATTCAAATCAGAGTCCTTAATTGGATTCCTTATGTACCTAAATTCGAACATTTCGGTTCCTTATAATCGAAATCGAATTTTTCTTTTAAAAATCTTTCTATCTTTATAGTTAGATTATTGATAATGATTAAAGTACCAAATGAAATCCACAAGATGGATTCCGAGTGTGCTTTAAATACATGTGCTCTGTTAGCAAAACAAATTAACAAATTAAAGATCTAGATAAACAATCTTTGTGGTTATATGACTATGTGTTTATGCATCTTGTGTTTTCTTTTATGCATTTTGTGTTTTTGTATACTCTGGGTATTCGTTATCCAAATCCTCGTAGAATCTTTCATATCTACATATGAGGGATTCGTAGTAGGATATTCAAAAAGGTACTACCTTAAATCCTTAATGGGCTTCTATGTAATAGTTAAGACCCTTGGATTATATAGTACCACTCCATGATTCATAAGAGACCCTTTTAGGGGTCTAGTCAAAAAGATTGATTCAAAAATCTGGTTAAGAATGACATGTGTTGATATAAGCTGAAAAGACTCCTTGGTTGTCTATCAAAATCATTTATTGATTTAATAAAAGGGACCCTATGGTGCTCTAGTCACACTCATCACAGGTTTGTTCATTTGGTGTTCCCCTACACATTATAAAATAGACTGTGTGAACTATGCAAGGAATTGTCTAATTATGGACGCGTACATAATTATGAAATTTAGTGCACAGAAACCCAGCAAGATTTATTATGTGTAAGAACCGATAGTGACAACAATAACAAAATGAGAACGATGTAATGGAGGTACGGTGGACGCACCAATGACGCTTCATATACTTGTATATAAGTATCCCTCTTACATTGCAAGCATGATGTTATTAAAGTTACTAGAAGTTCAGAACCCTAACCAATGTTGTTCGATCTTTTCAACTTCATGTTTTAAACTCTCACAAGTTTCCTCTAAATAAAATTTCTGGACGAAATTTCCTAAAGTAGGGGAGACTGTGACACCTGTGCCTCCACGGCCATCAAACAAATACTGTATCAATGAAATATTGTATTTCATACTTGGGACATGTATAAATATGTGTATCCTTTGCACATATCAATTCTTGTTCGATTTCAAGCTTTAAATCGCTTTCTGGAGGGTTATACGCGCACTGATGCGTAAATATAACCAGTTTAATGCAACGAACACTCCGAAATAGTGAAATAGGCTTAACATACCTTAAATAACCTTTACGTAACTTAGAAATAAGCTTCGAAGACTTTGTTCCATAACTTTCCAACACATGTACGGATGAGATTAAAGCACGATATTCGATAAACGATCCTAACGGTGGACCATTTCCTATAAATACCCACCAAGATCACTTTCAAAAACCCACAAGAATCTGATCTAAAAGCTCTAAGTTGAAGCCATTGCTTCATACCTGAGCTATTTGATCAAGATTAGCTTTCGGGGACCCTTTGTAAGTGTTCCTTCGTTCTTTTTATTCTTTTAGCGTTAAAAGTCAAACTTTGTTTGACTTTCTGCATTGACCAGTTTATGGTCAATGAGAAGTTCGTTTGAACTTCACAACGTGAGCGTAATCACGATGGTTATAGTCCCTAGTGACTATACCTACTGATTACCACGTTATCTAGGCTCAGTGACGAGTCCTGGTTTCGGCCAAAATGCGTATTCTTGCGTATTTTGTAACCAAACTACTTTTGGGTATCAAAACCGTTTGTTTTGATACCAAACTTGTTTTCTAACTTAGTTAAGCATGTTTTAACATGCTTAGCTCGTCACTTTTAGTTTAGTGCTTATATAGGGTCGTAAGGTAAGCGATCTAAACAATCGCTTATACTTTCGAACCCGACCCGTTTGGTCGATCGTTAGGATCCGACCAAACACATTAGGTGACCATAGCATATAGGGGATAACCTTCCGAGGTTATACCTTATGGTCGCTTCGTTAAGTAGTTGTATGATAGGTAGTTTATATGCCTTAGGTAAATTACCAAAATGCCCTTTTTACGCCAAAATTCATTTTAAGCATATGTAACATAACTGTTAACATCTAAACTGATTTGGCAACAATATTAGACATGTTAAGACATATTTTACTTGTCATAGGACTAGTTAGGCGGTCCGAACGCGTTTTACGCGAACGACACGTTAAAGTAGCATAAGCTACCTAAACGGGTCGTAATGGGTCGTAAGCACTTAGGTTAGGTTTCATTGTAGTATGTAGGCTTTGTTAAACCATATTACATGAGTTCCCATACTCATTTGGTTTACGAGCCCTCATTCTATACGATCCTCCGATTTAGGTCCATTTATTAATGTAGATACCTATTTTAGGTACCGTTTGATATTCGTGACCTTCTAGCCTTGCTTGGTGGATATCTGAAGTCTATTGAGCAATCTCAAGTGAGTACATAGACCCCTCTTTTACTGTTTTCCAAACATTTTGGGGTGAAACACATGTGCCTACTTGTTACTTTCATGCTTTCCTGCTTTCACATCATATACTTGATATGTTTATTAGTACATTTATAGTACATGATTTCATTGTGTTTTGCTATGTATGGCCATTGTGTGCATACTTAGTACATCATTTTACATTACATTTCATGCTATGTATGCCCATTGTGTGCATTCTTAGTACATTGTTTTACATTACATTTCATGCTATGTATGCCCATTGTGTGCATACTTAGTACATCGTTTTACATTACATTTCATGCTATGTACGCCCATCGTGTGCATACTTAGTACATTATTTTACATTACATTTCATGCTATGTACACCCATTGTGTGCATACTTAGTACATTATTTTACATTACATTCTATGCTATGTATGTCCATTGTGTGCATACTTAGTACACTTATTATTCATCACATGCTTACATTTTGGTATGACATTTGGTTTGTTTAAATGGGACAATGTACATTCATTAACACTGATCATGCCGCTCGGTAGTAGGTAGTGGTACCATAGGACTTGACAACTCCCATTCTTGAAATCCCGGGTTTGTTTGGATTGGAAGGAATGACCGAATCCGAATACATTTCTAGGTGGACCTTAGACTTTGTGCTAGGGTTTATTCTACAGTCGCAAGGCTTGGATGTTTGAATTTTTACAATACCGCATAGATGTTTATATCAGTATAGCATGCATTTTGTTCCACAAAACATAACTTTGATTTAAACAATGTTTTACTTCAATACCTTGTTTTTGTGCATTTGACATATGGTTGAGTTGATATATTTCACTTACCATACATGATATTTTGGATACACATTACATGATTTACATCAAACATAAACATTTTGACATTGATATACACATTTCGTGATTTACATTAGACATAGACATTAGACATGGTTTTCACATAAACATTTTGACATTTGATTATACATAAGCATTTCTACAGTTGTTTAACATTACATCTTGGTGGTTTGGTTTGAGTAAGTGAATTCAGTAACGAGGCGTGTGTAATATGATACAAGCTTGGTGGATACGCCACTGGTACTTCCTATATATATATGTGCTTGTACGGTATTACATATCGTAGCGTTATTTGAATCATTTCAATTTAGACATATAACATTTTATACAAATAACATACTTTTCACAACACATTGTTTTACAAAACAACTTATCTTATACAAACTCATTTTACTTGGTTATTTATTTAACCATACTTTATTCTCTTATTTATACATATCATCTGATTTTATCACTTTTCAAATGATTTACAAGACAAAGCAAATTACAAGGTTCATGACTAAACATTTTCTTAAACATAAGTCATGAATTCTATTTTCACAAAACCTATGTATCTCAAAGGCATTTTTATGCTGACGTACCTATTTTCACATGTGTTCCAGGATATGATGCATAGGATTTATCAAGATACACTTAGGCGGACTTGGGCCTTAGTGACAATAAAATTTGCAAGACTAGTTATTTATGTTATATTTCTTTGATTATCAAGACATTGTAACTCTTTTAACCAATAAAACAATATTTCAATTTCCATGTGTTATGAAACAATGATTCTGTTACAACACTCCCCGACGTTTCCGCCACGCTTTGTTGTTTTACGTGGTCGGGGTGTGACATATTATAGATGGTATGATAGATGAAAGGGAAAGTGTATTCAAAGTAGTGTACCAAAACACCTTATTTCATGTTGATACATATAGATGCACATGTGCATTTCTAATATTGGTAATGTAAAAAGTATTGTCTTACACATGGTTGTGTAAATGAAAGTGCAATTGTCTAATAGTTGTAATGAATTACGGAATTTGTCAAAGGAATGACAAAAATGCACATGTGCATGTTTGTGTATTATGGATGGAATGATAGATGAAAGAGAAAGTAGTGTACCAACACACCTTATGCATTTCTAATATTGTTAACGAAAAAAGTAGTGTATTACACGTGGTATTTTTAATGAAAGTGCAATTGTCTAATATTTGTAATGAATTACGGAATTTGTCAAAGAAATGATACAAATGCACATGTGCATGGATAACTATGACTCGAATTTTTTTTTTTGAATTTTTTTTATTGTAAACGAAATATAGCGATTTAAAAAAAATAGTAAAACAAAATTGGGTGTTTTTTAAGATTTTTTTAGGTATTACTGTTTGTGTTCACACTGGTTCTCGCGGTTCTCACAATAAAGGGTGGTTCCTAACGGATCCTTCTCGTATATATATATATATATATATATATATATATATATCCCGGAAATAAATTCATAACTTGACAAATGTGATACACGGTATTTTTGAAACCGAAGAAACAGCAAAGTAGAAAATATATTATTTTTGGAGTAGAAGAAAATATATATTTTCATAAACAACTCAAAAATATATTATTTTGGTGAAAACTAAAAATATATATTTTCCTAACTTTAATCTTAAAAATATATGATTTTTAAGATATATGTGGAATTATACGTATTTTTATCAAATAAAATTTATAGATATTTTCCTATAAAAATTCTCTTAAAATATGTATATTTTAAGAATATAAAGTTGGTGGTTTTTAATTGTACAAAAATAATATTCCAGAAAATTATACATAAATTAAGTATAAAATACTTAACAAATACAAGAAAATATGTATTCCTATACGTATGAATACATACCGGAATACACTACCAACACTTGGTAAATACCATTGTACAAGTAACATACACAAGTATGAGAATACAAAATAACAATACAAGTATACCTATACCTGGAAATATATATGAGAACCACATGATGAATCAAGTTAAAAATAAATTATTTTTAACAATATTACGAAAAATTGGATGAAAATAATTTAAGTTAAAATATCCTTATTTTAACTAATATTTATATAATTTGGAATTATATAATTACATATACAACATGTACCATGCGTATAACTCAAAGTATACAAAAATTCCAAAATAAGTCTTAATAACCAACTAAGGCTAAGAGTCGTTACACGACCTAAACGTCTAATAAAACATAGCACGTGTGTAGGTAGTGGTACGACCCATGAAGAGGAACTTTGAGTATACGGGACAGCTGACGCAAACTAGTGAATTCATGTCTCCCTTTTCTCATAATTGTTTTCGGATTTATAACTCTCAGGGGTGAAATACATGTTTCAATGGTATGGTTTAGCTAACGAATGAAATGTTAGATCATGTGGATGGGTAGTATATCTCCTAATTGCCATTAATGTAGTTAAGACCGAGGGGCAGGAGTGATAGATCTATCGGGCACTTCCTACGCACCACACATATTAATGTCCTTGTAAAACATTAATGATTTGTTCATAGATGCTTTACATACCAGTTATCAAAGGAATTCTCTCAAATGTTTACATGTTTATACGAGCTCACATACAAAACACATGAACTCACTCAACATATGTTGATGTTTTCAAATTACATGTATTTCAGGAAACTAAATGGATCTTGCGGCATTGGAAATGATTTTATGAAGTAATTTACAAGAATACATGTCATCCTATTTTGAAGGGTTTGGTTTGTATATCTTATCTTAGATAAGATATATGAAGCAAAGCCTTGGTTTATTAGTCTTTTGTTAAAAGTCCTTGTGTGGAGTTTGACACTCTTTTGGATGGTTGTAACTTAACTTAAACAACTTATGTTTGTATTGTTTCAAAAACTTATGAATGGATGAATATCAATTTTAATTATATAGTTTTTTATTATAATTGAATGCAATGATATTGATCAAGTCACATGCACACGCTTCCGCAAATGTCAGGGTGTGATAGGTTGGTATCAGAGCTTCGATTGTAGTGAACTAGGATTTCTTCTCGAGTCTAGACTACAATCACTAGGATTCTCTCATGAAAATATTTTTACAATCAACAAAATATTTTCCATTGCATTTATGAAAGACGCCAAGATCCATGGAACAAACATTTTTAAAAGGAAAGAAAAACAAGCAAGGACATTAGTGGATGGTATAGTCTATATGGGGTAGACTTGCCAAACTAGAAATGACCCATGTAGGAACAACGCGAATGCATGTGATGTGATGCCTTCCTTTTCATGTATATACAAAGTAATAATAATTAATATATGTACATATGTTATGATTTTATGTTACAGGTACTCATGTCTTCATCAGAGAGTAGTGGATTGTCCAAGGAGCACGATCCGATGGCGATCGTCTCTGATGATGAGGTGGCACCTATCCCAAATATTTTGACTTCCGACTCCAAGAGTGACCCGGAGATGCTATCGGACGACGATGACGATTTTTAGCCCTTTGCTCTCCCGGATTTCGGAGATGACATCCCATTTATCGATGATGTTCTTGCCTTCCCTGTACCGATTCATGACCAGCTTATCATCGGGCACCCCAGTGGAGCCTATCCCGATCGACGCTATTCTACTCACTGCCATTCCCGCAGAGGATTGGCCTTTTGTTGTTGACCTTGATGAGGACCTTGCTTTTTCCTGAGGGGGGATCACCCTGATGACGACCAGGGTGACGGTGAGGTGGATGATATTGCTATCTTAGACATACCCTCGCCCGTCATATCCGTCATAGACATCTCTTCTGACTCGGACCTAGACTCTGTTGTGGACTCCTTCGAGTTCCGTGACCTCATCAGCCCTACTTGCCGCTGGAGTTAGGGCATATCCTACCGACGACGACGATGCCATGTCAGTTGCCCCATCCTCTCCCATTCGTGTTGCCACACCCTCACATGCCCATGATCACATGCCCGATCCCGTATCACCTCCTATTGACTTACCTCCAATTGCACCACTTATCTCACAGCCCCCACCTGCTGCTTTTGTCGCTCCTATTCCAGGGAGTTTACTCCCACCGTTTGCCACTGATGCACACCAATCTGATCTCCCCACCATTTTCCCGAATGAGATACCCACTCCCCGCCCTAGGGAGGGTATATCTGGATAGTCTCCTAGTTTCGATCCTTTAGCATCTGCTGGTTTCATGCCTACACCTCATTTAACACCGTTCGAGGCAGACCCGTATTGTCAGTCTCCCAGGTGGTTTCCCCCCCGTATTCCATGCCATTATCAGATCCTTACCACCCTTCCCACCATGCAGGGTACAATCGTGATGACCTTCTTCTTTCTCTTCAGTTACAGTTCGAGATTCTTAGTCGTCGAGTCTTGGAGTTAGAGTGCGAGGAGGACGCCAGACAACCTCCACCACCTTCATATCCTCCACCTGTTACTCCACCACCACTGTCCTTCCCTCCTCCTGTATTTCCATCATCTGCTCTTGTTTCTATTGAAGGTTTCGACACCCGATTTTTGACCGCTGAGCACCAGATCAGCTTTTTGGTCCGACGAGTTCATGAGCTCGAGGACGAGCTCGCTCATCTACGCATTCTGATCTTCCCTCCTCCCCCGCCACCACCAGCACTCTAGATCTTTGTTTTTGCAGGTACTTTTAACATGAAGACCAAGATTAAGCTCCAGACTTTTGAAGACCCAAGAAGACAATGTAGAAGGAAAATTATTATTACTTTTGTATTGTTAAAAACTTGATGACCGAGGTGATGTAACCTCGAGTCCATTTTATTTTTCCTTTATTAAAAACAATGTACCAAGTTTTTAAACATTTATGAAAGCTCAATGGTCGTTTTCTCATTTATACATTGTTGATTTATATGTGCATGTGATGTTTATGTGATTACATGTTTGCTTGTTGTGATGATTATTTATGTTATATGTATATCTATATATGTATATATATACCTCATAGGCAATTATTTGATGAATAATGTCTAACCTACCCGATACTTCTTGCAAGAAGAAAATGCCGCCCGGACGTAGCACGAACAATAACACGTTACCGAGAACTGAGGTTGAACTCAATGAGCGCATATCGCAGGCTATAGCGCAGCATGAAGCCCCCCGCTCTGAAGACAGCGGTGGCACTTCAGGAAATAACCCTCCAACTGGTAATGTTAAGTCACCGAAGACACATTAAAAATCTTTTGGATATTTCCAATTGTGCTTTGTCAATGCTCACTCGTGAATTGTTGTTGTGTGTTTCAGGCTGCACCTATAAGCAATTCCTGGACTGTAAGCCCTTGAATTTTGATGGCACAGGAGGTGCCGTTGCTTTTGTTCATTGGGTTGAGAAGATTGATTCACTCCTGAGAATGAGTAAATGTGCACCCGAGCAGAGAGTCACCTACATTTCAGGGTTGTTCTTGGACGGTGCACTCTCTTGGTGGAACCTTCAGGTTCAAACCCTTGGTGAAACTGTTGCTTATGCGCTGAGCTGGGATGAACTCAAGGAATTGATGCGCAAGAAATACTGTTCTAGGGCCGAAATCTAGAAGCTTGAGACTGAGTTCTGGAATTTGAAAATGGATAGGCCGAAGATTGCTGAGTATATCCAACGATTCCATGACTTATCAAGGGTTGTTCCCTATCTTGTCGAGCCTAAATTCAAGAGGATCGAGTGGTTTATTTCGGGACTTGCTCCTCAATTCTTGAGCATGGTTACTGCCTCTAAGCCTCCAACCATCGCAGAGGCTATCGATTTGAGTGTTGCACTTACTGAGGAAGCTATTCGCTTGGGAAAGTTCTTGAAAGCTGGTGAAAACAAGAAGGAAGCTCACATGGAATCCTCGAATGATAACAAGAGAAAGTTTACGAACTTCAAGAAGAGCACGCGGGGAAACAGTAATGCCAACAAGCGTAGGGATACAAACCCACCAGCTGAAGGCCAGATTGGTGCGATAAACCTTGAGAATAAGGGAAAAGGGTATGCGGCCTTTCTACCTAAGTGTGATAAGTGCCTATACCATCATACGGGTTCGTGCAGGACCCATAAGTTTGAAAACTGTGGAAAGGATGGGCATGCAAAGGATACATGTTGGTACGGTGTGGGACGCGGAAATGGAAATCAAGGTGGAAATGGCAATCAGTATGGCAACAGAAACCAAGGTGGGAATGGTAAACAGGGAGGAAATGGAAATAGAGGTGGAAACGGAAATCAAGCTGGTAATGGGAACCGGGGAGGAAACAACAATAATAATCAGGGCGGAAATGGAAACGGTCGTGGCCAAGGCTGTTATGGCTGCGGCGACATGGGGCATTTCAAGAGGGATAGCCCTACAAACAATCAAGCCCAAGGAAGAGTGTTCACTATCGGTGCTAGAGAAGCATGCCAGGATCCTAATGTGGTAACGGGTACGTTCCTTATTAACCAACACTATGCATCTGTTGTGTTTGATACTGGAGCCGACTTTAGTTTCGTATCTATAGACTTTAAGAATACATTTGTACTAGTTTCAAGTAAGCTAGACGTCCCATACTCAATAGAATTGGCAAATGGAAAGTTAGTTGAAGCAAATGAAGTGATTAAGGGTTGTACCCTAGAACTTGGAGAACGAGAATTCTCTATTGATCTTCTGCCTGTTGATTTAGGAAGCTTTGACATTGTTGTTGAGATGGACTGGCTGTATAACAACCGTGCCAAAGTGGTTTGCCATGAGAAGACCATCTGCCTTCCGTTAGTGAATGAAGAGACGCTTGTGATTCATGGAGAAAAGCATGAGACGCCCTTACGAATTATCAGCTGTAAGAAAGCGCATAATTGTCTTCGAAAAGGCTGTATAGCCTTCCTTGCTCATGTTATCGACAAGGAGACCCAGGAGCCAAAGCTAGAAGACATCCCCTTTGTGAATGAATTTCCAGAAGTCTTTCCCGAAGACTTTCCTCGGTTACCTCCACAACGACAAGTGGAGTTTCAGATAGATTTAGTGCCAAGAGCGGCACCAGTGGCGAAAGCACACTACCGATTAGCTCCATCAGAGATGCAAGAGCTTTCGACACAACTATAAGAGCTGCTGGATAAGGGATTTATTAGGCCGAGCTTCTCGCCCTGGGGAGCTCCAGTGTTGTTTGTTAAGAAGAAGGATGGCAGTTTCCGTATGTGTATTAACTACAGGGAGTTGAATAAGTTTACCATCAAGAATCAGTATCCCTTGCCGAGGATTGATAACTTGTTCGACCAATTGCAAGGCTCTAGCTACTACTCCAAGATCGACTTGAAGTCAGGATATCATTAACTGTGAATACAAGAAGAAAGTATCCCTAAAACGGCCTTTAGGACTCTCTATGGACATTACGAGTTCCTTGTCATACCGTTTGGCTTAACAAACGTATACGACGATAGTCATGGACCTCATGAATCGGGTGTGCAAGCCATATCTGGATAAGTTCGTGATTGTGTTTATTGATGACATCCTTATATACTCGAAAACCAAGGAGGAACACGAGCAACACCTACGAGCCATCTTGGAACTTTTGAAGAAGGAACAGTTGTATGCAAAGCTGTCGAAGTGCGAATTTTGGATTCGCGAGGTGCAATTCCTAGGTCACATGGTGAATGAAAATGGAAGTCATGTTGACCCTGCCAAGATTGAAGCAATCAAGAACTGGGAAGCCCCAAAGACGCCAATTGAGATACGATAATTTCTAGGGTTAGCGGGCTATTACAGACGATTCATTGAGAATTTTTCAAGTATTGCTCAGCCGCTAACGTCCATAACCCAGAAGGATAAGAAATTTGATTGGGGAGAGAAACAAGAAACAACTTTTCAGACGTTGAAGGATAAACTCTACAACGCACCGATTCTATCTTTACCTGACGGTACCAATGGTTTTGTTGTGTATTGTGATGCTTCTCGACAAGGTCTTGGTTGTGTGTTGATGCAACGGGACAAATCATCGCATACGCGTCACGTTAGTTGTAGGTTCATGAGAAGAACTATACAATGCATGACCTTGAACTAGGAGCGGTGATATTAGCATTGAAGATTCGGCATCATTACTTGTATGGTACTCGTTGCATGATCTTTACAGACTATAAGAGTTTGCAACACATCTTCAATCAGAAAGACTTAAACATGAGATAACGAAGATGAGTCGAGCTGTTAAATGATTACGATTGTGAGATTAAGTATCACCCGGGCAAGGTGAACGTTGTCGCAGATGCCTTGAGCCGAAAGGAGCACGCAAAGCCTCTAAGGGTGCGAGCCTTAGAGATGACTATACAAACTGATCTCACTACTCGAATTCGTGAAGCTCAGCAAGAAGCGATTAAGCCAGATAACCTATGAGCTGAATCATTACGTGGAATGGAAGTGCAATTGTTGCCTAAGGAAGATGGAACATTATACTTCATTGAGCGAATTTGGGTACCATTCTTCACCGATCTTCGCGCACTTATTTTGAATGAAGCTCACATGTCACGGTACTCTATCCATCCTGGATCCAACAAGATGTACCAAGACTTAAAGGACTTTTATTGGTGGCCCAAGATGAAAGCCGACATCGCTACATATGTGGGTAACTGTCTTACTTGTGCCAAAGTTAAGGCGGAGTACCAGAAACCATCGGGATTGCTGCAACAACCTGAGATTCCCGTATGGAAGTGGGAACATATATCGATGGATTTCAAAACCAAGCTATCGAGAACCCAAAGAGGCCATGATATGATTTGGGTAATTGTTGATCGACTCACGAAGTCTGTGCATTTCCTACCAATCAGTGAGAAAGATAGTACGAAGAAGTTAGCAGAAATATATCTCAAGGAGATTGTGGCACGTCATGGAGTGCCTGTTTCTTTCATATCCGACCGAGATGGTCGTTTTGTGTCAAGAATTTGGCAAACGTTTCAGAAGGCTTTTGGATCACAGTTGAACCTTAGTACTACCTTTCACCCTCAGACAGACGGCCAAAGTGAACGAACCATTCAGAATTTGGAAAACATGTTACGCACTTGTGTGATGGACTTTGGTGGAAGTTGGGATACTCACTTGCCTTTAGTGGAGTTTTCCTACAATAATAGTTATCACACCAGCATTCAGGCCGCCCCGTTTGAAGCTTTATATGGACGTAAGTATCGGTCCCGTTGTGTTAGGCGGAGACCAGAGATAAACAGCTTATCAGTCAAGAATTGGTTTAGGAAACTACAGACAAGATTGCTTTGATTCGTGATCGTATCACGTCAGCACATGATAGACAGAAAAGCTACGCCGAAAAGCGACGGAAACCATTGGAATTTGAGGTTGGAGATATGGTTTTATTGAAAGTCTCGCCTTGTAAAGGCGTGGTACGGTTTGGTAAACGTGGAAATTTGAACCCACGATACATTGGACCCTTCGAGATCCTGGAAACGATCAGAACCGTTGCTTATAAGGTGAAGCTTCAGAGGAACTTAGCAGTGTTCACGACACATTTCACATGTCTAATCTCAAGAAGATTCCTACTAAGGAAACAGTCGTCATTCCCGCAGACGAGATTCACATCAACGACAAACTCCAATTTACTGAAGAACCTGTTGAGGTTACGGACTGGAAGGTCCACAAAACACGGAGAAGTCGTATTAAACTTGTCAAAGTCTGTTGGAATTCACGTCATGGCCCAGATTTTACATGAGAACGTGAAGACGAAATCAAGACTAAGTATCTGCATTTGTTTGACAACTCCCCTGCAACCGATAAAGCAGCTTGAATTTGGGACGAAATTCTTTTAACGGGGGGAGAATGTGACAACTGGCACTTTTCCATGTATTTCCGTACAATGTGAACAGTAACTTGTGATATATGGTTGTGTATGATGAATTAATGATATGACTGATTTCTTGTTTACTTTAAAAGATATACAAATACATTACATGTTGCATGTTATCCATAATTGTTAAATGCAACTTGAAAAAGTTAGATTAGTGCACGGAACGAAACTTGCACAATAATCAGATAAACTAATAGTACTGACGGGAGTTCAGTACTCAGATGGACATCATTTTAGGACACAAAATGAGTCCCGGAACTAAAGTTTACACTAGAATTCTATGTAGAAAAGTAGGGACTATAAAACTGCCTTCCGAGTGACGATTTAAGCAATAAAAAGTGCCTGAAACACACCCTAAATGCAGAATTCTGCAGAAATCAGCAAAATTCAGCACTTTAACACCAAAATGTTGTGCATAAATGAGGTTTAATTGTCCCGAATAACTTGTAAAGTGTCAGGAATGAAAACTGTCATAAAAGGTATCACATAGCACACGAAACTGCGCAAATTAGCACCCTAACGAACTAGTAACCAAACGAACAACCGGACACTACCCGAAACACCAAAACTAAACTAGAAACACTGTTTTAACATCATGAAGCTAGTTATCAACAATAAACATTATGTTACATCCTAAAATCCCTAAACACGTTAAACTCTAACTAGAACACTTAAATCTCAACTTAATCACCTAAATAAGAATTGAAATCAAACTATACACTCCCCTTGGGACGGTTACAAGTGGGCCCCCACACCCAACATTTCTTTTGATTAATTAATTGGACATGTTATGTAGATACTAAACACATTAACCTTTGTATAACATGATGTTGGAAGGAAGTTTATATGAACCATTAGATATCATCAACACTTATCCTTCACCAAAATTCAAAACACAAACTTCCCTTCTTCTCTACAAAACTCACGGCCAAACACCCCTACATCTCATCTCCATTTTTCTTCCACTTCCCACTCATTCCAAGCATACACTAAGGTGAATCAAGGCTACATAGGAAGGTTTCAAGCGAAGGAAGTTGAAGGACCATCTCAAGGAGCTTTTACCCACTTCTTTTCTTCTTCATCTTGCATCTTGATCTTCCCTAGCCCTTGTGCTAGTAGTAAGCTCTCTTGATCTTGTTTTTACACTTGATTTTAGTAGTTAAAGTACGTAGTAACAAGATAATCTAAAGACCACACCAAAACATGAACATGAACATAAGAATAAAGCTTGAAATCATGAAGATCTAAGTTGTTTAAGTGTATGTGATGAACTTGTTTGTCGGTTTCTTGAATATATGGTGTAGATCACCACATAAAGCTTGCTAGATGATGATTTAAAACGTGATCTAGCAAATATGAGGATGGATCTTGAAAAATCTATGATGATCATCCTTTATGTTAAGTGTGAACTTGCAGATGAACATGATTTTGTGTAGGATGATGATTCCTACAAGTTGTAAATCTTAAAAATATAAGATTTCAAAGATAAAAGTTTCAAGAAACTAAAGTTTACATCAATATTCAACATGACTTGGTTTTAAAAGAAAGTAAACATGTTTTAAGTGTTAAAATGGAACCTTTAAAGTGTATGAAACATGAAAGATTCAAGAAGATTAATTTTTGTAAAAGTGTTTTACAAGTTGTAAAGATGGAAATTTTGTCAGAAAGAGTTTTATGTAATAAAAACCATGGATTTAGTGTTATTAAACCATGTTAAACAACATGTTAAAATACTACAAGGTTTTATAAAACTTCAAGTTCATACCATCTTGTAAAAGTATATATTATGGCTTATGGTAAGTTGTAAAATAATGGTTGATGATTGATGATGAATTTTTGAAAAGAAAATGATATGCTAATAAGCATGCAAACCTCCATTTTCGAAGGAAACTATGGCAAAATTTTTGTAAAAATTCAACAATTAGAAAAATATTTTTAAACAAGTGTTTACAAGTAATTTTTTATGTTGGTTTTGAATATAAAATTTGCCATAATTTTTGTTATAAAAATTACAAGTTTTGGAGGTTGATTTTCAATAATAAAAATGACTAATTATATATTTAAGAAAATATATATTTAGAAGTCGCAAAATTATGTGCTACATGTATATTACTTGTATTAGTTATAATAAAATTAGGGACTTGAAAATAATACACCACACCAAAATACTAAAAATTATAATTTGAAATATTAAAAAAATATCACAAGAAAATAACTATATAACTTATACCTAAATATTAGACGTATCGGACAATGGACATTTGGACTATATATATATATATGTATATGCCGCAAATATATTCGTAACTTGACAAATGTGATAAACGGTATTTTTGAAACCGAAGAAACAACTAAGTAGAAAATATATTATTTTTGGAGTAGAAGAAAATATATATTTTCATAAACAACTTAAAAATATATTATTTTGGTGAAAACTAAAAATATAGATTTTCCTAACTTTAATCTTAAAAATATATTATTTTTATGATTTATGTGGAAGTATACATATTTTTATCAAACAAAATTTATAGATATTTTTCTATACAAATTCTCTGAAAATATATATATATTTCAAGAATATAAAGTTTGTGATTTTTAATTGTACAAAAATAATATTCCGGAAAATTATACATAAATTAAGTATAAAATACTTAATATATACAAGAAAATATGTATTCCTATACGTATAAATACATACCAGAATACACTACCAACATTTGGCAAATACCCGTGTACAAGTAACATACACAAGTATGAGAATACAAAATGACAATACAAGTATACCTATACCTGGAAATATATATGAGAACCACATGATGAATCAAGTTAAAAATAAATTATTTTTAACAATATTACGCAAAAATGGATGAAAATAATTTAAGTTAAAATGTCCTTATTTTAAGTAATATTTATATAATTTGGAATTATATAATTACATATACAACATGTACCAAGCGTATAACTCAAAGTATAACCAAATTCCAAAATAAGTCTTAATAACCAACTAAGGCTAAGAGTCGTTACACGACCTAAACGTCTAATAAAACATAGCACGAGTATAGGTAGTGGTTCGACCCGTGAAGAGGAACTTTGAGTATACGAGATAACTGACGCAAACTAGTGAGTTCATGTCCCCCTTTTCTCATAACTGTTTTCGGATTTATAACTCTCGGGGGTGAAATACATGTTTCAATGGTATGGTTTAGCTAAGGAATGAACTGTTAGATCATGTGGATGGGTAGTATCTCTCCTAAGTGCCATTAATCTAGTTAAGACCGAGGGGTAGGAGTGGTAGATCTATCGGGTGTAGCGAGCCCCACCCATGGGTCCTTTTGTGGCCGCATGTGGCGACTATGTCGTTCCCGCCGGATGGACCGAAGGAAATTCGCTAGGTTTGAGCACTTCCTACGCACCACAGATAATAATGTCCTTGCAAAACTTTAATGATCTGTTCATAGACGCTTTACATACCTGTTATCAAAGGAATTCTCTCAAATGTTTACATGTTTATACGAGCTTACATACTAGACACATGAACTCGCTTAACATATATTGATGTTTTCTAATTCCGTGTATTTTAGGAAACTAAACGGATTTGGCGGCATTGGAAATGTTTTCATGAAGTAATTTACAAGAATAGATGTCATCCTATTTTGAAGGGTTTGGTTTGTATATCTTATCCTAGATAAGATATATGAAGCAAAGCCTTGCTTTATTAGCCTTTTGTTAAAAGTCCATGTATGGAACTTAACACTCTTTTGGATGGTTGTAACTTAACTTAAACAACTTATGTTTGTAATGTTTCAAAAAATTAGGAATGGATGAACATCAATTTTAATCATATAGTTGTTTATTATAATTGAATGCAATGATATTGATGATGTCACACGTACACGCACACGCTTCCGCAAAAGTCAGGGTGTGACAGTATAATACATTATGGATCTGAGCTGCTCATGTTATGCCTAAATTGTTTAAGCTGAGTATAATACATTAGGATCTAAGCTGAGTTTAAACTGAGTATAATACATCAAACATTTTTAGAATCATGATTTTAGTTATGTATTGCTTTTGTTAGTAAGGTGTTGGACATGTTTTAATTAAGTTAGGATTTGTTTTTGTTGAATGCAGCCTTGTAATAGTCTTGATTTCAGTTTTTTTTTGTTTTTGTTTTGCTACACATGTTTTAATTTTGGTGTTGAGAAAAACCGAGCGAAAATGATCCGCTCGATTCAAATTCAATCCGAGCACAAGCATCACTTTTGTGCTCAGTTTTGCAAATTCGATCTGATCAGATCGGTTGTAATTCATTCCGAGCACGAGCAAACCCTCGATCAGATCAGATCGGCTCATGAACACCCCTACTGTTACTTGTATTGTTTGTCCTCTGCACGATTAAGTATCGTGGGGATCTTTACGTACATTAGCTGGCAGACAATGATTGGCTGCAGGTCCCCATCCTCTTGTACTATTTGTCTCCTCTTGTGCTGGCATAGTTGTTGATGTGTGCAAATTGCAACATATAAATTACATCAATAGAGGCACAAAACTAACCCCTTTTTAGTACTAATGTTGGAAAAAACACGTTTCTTTCTTCCTTTTGAATTTACAGGACCAAACGAGCTTAAAAGAACAAAAGGAACAAATAAGCAGCCAAAACCAATGTAAATACAAGAAGAAGGAATAACGTGACCTGCCCGACCCCTCGGCAGCATCCCCAAAGTAAAAACAAGAAGACAGAAACTGACCACGGGGCCGTGCCCAGCTGGGCATGGGGCGTCGTCAAACCCTGCACAACAAGACAAAAGCTGCAGAAGCTTCTATGCCCACCAAGGGGCCGTGCCCAGCTGGGCATGGGGCGTTGTCAAACCGTGCCCAACTCTCCACGGGGCGTGATCAACTCTTAGATTTGTAGAATCTTGATAGTACGGCAAAGAGTTAACCACGGGGCCGTGCCCAGAAGACATGGGGTCGTGTGGGGCCCTCTGCTGACAAATGCAATCAATGAAGGAAGAGAAAAGGATGGACACGGGGCCGTGGCCAGGGCTCTGTTCTGGCTATAAATAGGGGTGCTTTGTTCACTTCAAATGCATCCCTTGGCAAACCACTTCTCACCCACTTTGCCACCAATCCACCACCACTACAACACCAACACCCACCACCATCATCCATTATCCATCTTTAGAGTGTGTAGTAGTCTCGGGATCCAAGATTGATCGTAAGAGTTTTTGTCAATCAAAGGCTATGTTTGGCTAATCTCTTACATCACTTGGTGAAGACAAGTATTTAATGTATTACTTTTGATTTTTAATCTTTTGGTACTTTTTAATTGGGTTTGTATTAATGACTTTAATAACTAGTTTCTTATTTTGAAAGTGAATTTTCTTTACCATTTCTTCATGATGTCATTGATTTGCTCATTCATGTCTTTACGGTCTATATAAAGCGCGTTAACTACCTGGAATGGGGTTTTAGGAGGATGGTTTGGTAAAGTTCTTGTCTCGTTTAGTGTATAGATCCTGTGAGGACTTGGTTCAAGCTTACTAGGACCTCCTTCAATGCCCAACGGTATTGGATGGCGGGGGTGCGAATAGCTTGAATCCCTCATATGTAAACAACTATTAATACTTTAAACCGGCTTCTTGGGATTGTATCCTTGCTGACTCAAACCACTTAGTCGAGGGTAACGTCATCTTCAAAAGAGGTGCCTACCACTTTTCGCATTAATAACTAACTTAATTGTCTTTCAATATTCCGACCCTTTGGGATTGTATCCCTGCTGACTCAAACCACTGGGTTGAGGCTAAAATCATCAAAGGATACATTAAAGATGAGTTGGATCCAAGTGATTATATCTTGTCTATTTGTTTTTCATTTTATTTATCTTTTCATTTTTAGTTTTATGTTTAAAAACTCTTTTCTAAAAAAAATTGGATCGATTAGACGTTGGCGATAAACTGGTATTAAAAGCTCTTGTGTCCTTGGACGACCTTGGTATCTTACCAACACTATACTACGCACGCGATGGGTGCACTTGCCCAAGTGTGTGTTTAGTGTTAGTATAATATAGTGTTTTATAGATTTAAAACTTGACTAATGCGTAAAATGGGCTCACAATATGAAAAAAAAAATCATATCACGCTTAACGTACACTAAGTTTTTGGCGCCGTTGTCGGGGACACAATGATTTTAAGAAAGTTTAAAATCAACGGCCTAATTATTTTTAGCAGTTTTTCTTTATTTTTAAGATTTTTTTTAGTTTTTCAAAATCTGCAGAAGCTTAGCACGGGTCGTGCCCATTATTCTTATTGACAGGTTTTGTTTTTTGAGTTACAGAAGAGTAACCACGTGCCGTGGAGGTGCACCACGGGGCCGTGTTGAACTCCCCAGTAATTGGGATCTAGAAAATAACAACTGTAAACAAGACCACGGGGCCGTAGTGAGAAATCTGACCGACATTTCTTTTTTTGTTTTGATCACAGGACTTAGAACTCAATTGTAGGGCCTGAAGACTCTACGCGGTGCATAAGCTCCAGTTCTGATAAAGACATAAAAGAACCTCTAGACGAACCCGAATGCTTTCTAAGAAAAATACTAAAAGCCCAGAATCAACAGAAGGCTTTGGGGGATCGAATCCTAATGGCGGATCAACGTACCCTAATGGATTACTTACGGCCGACGATCGGTAATCTTGGAGCCGCCATCAATGCACCGAATTTCGATGCCAACAACTTTGAACTTCGGCCGCATTTGATCCAAATGCTCCAAAATTTCGCAAGCTTCCATGGCCTACCCGATGAAGATCCGCATTTACATATTACCAAGTTTTTGGAAATATGTGACACTTTCCGGATCAACGGTGCATCAAACGACGCCGTCCGCCTCCGAATGTTCCTATTTTCACTAAAAGACCGAGCCAAGGCTTGACTTAACACCCTCCCAAGTGGATCGGTAAACACTTGGGAGAAACTTGCCCAAAAATTTCCATATAAGTATTTCCCGCCCTCTAAAACCGCTAAATTAATGACTGAAATAAATACATATTCGCAAGAGGACGAGGAATCATTATATGAAACTTGGGAAAGATTCAAGGAGCTATTGAGGAAATGCCCTCATCATGGTCTCGCGGTGTGGCAACAAGTATCCACTTTCTATAATGGATTATTTCCACACACGAGACAAACACTCGACTCAAGCTCCCGGGAAATTCTAGGTAATCGATGCCCAAATGAAATCTATAATCAAATTAAGGAAATTGCTCAAAACAATTTTCAATGGCACACCCCCCTAAGGCTTAAAGTCTATTGCCCCGGGCGCTCATAAAGTAGACGAGAACACCTCTTTACAAGCCCAAATCGAGGCCCTATCCTCGAAAATAAAAAAATTAGAAATGGCAAAAACGGTCTCGGTTATGGCTTGTGAAGGGTATGGTGGGCCACATGAAAATTGGAGTTGTATGAAAGAAATGGAAAATCAAACGGAAGTGGTAAACTACATTGATAATCGACCTAGACCGTTGGGCTACAACCAAGGATGGCGGAACCACCCTAACCTTGGTTGGAGGGAGCCCGGGAATAGTAGTAACTAACAAAATCCAAATCAACGACCAAACTTTCAACAAAAACCAAGAAATGAGTCTCAAAATTTCACTCAACAACAACAAGGGGGTCGGGAGAGGCTTGAAGACCTCATCACACGCCTCATCTCCGAAACCGACAAAAGGTACTCGGATCGATTCCTACAAACAGAATCCGACATTAGAAACCAACGAGCTAATATTCAAAACACTGAAAAACAATTAATTCAACTAGCCCAAAATTTCTCCGAGAGACCACAAGGCGCATTACCTAGCAATACCGAAACCAACCCAAAGGCGCAAGTACACCTCATAACATTAAGAAACCAGACCGTAGGTCCCGAGGAAACACCACTACCCCCCAACCAACAACAATCCACCTGACTAAACCAAAAACTCACCCTCTACCCACCAAGAAACAACTATCCCACAAAATCCTGAACCTATCAAAAGCCCCTCGGTACCCTACCCCGGTCGGTTACTTCGCCAAAAGACCGACAAGCAATTCACAAAATTCATAAACTTACTAAAACAATTGCATATCAATCTCCCATTTGTGGAAGTCCTCACTCAAATGCCAAAGTACTCAAAATTCATGAGAGACTGCCTCACCCACAAAAGAAATATTGAAACCTTGCAATTGGTCAACCTAAGTGAAGAATGCTCTGCCATACTCCTCAACAAACTCCCACAAAATAAAATCGACCCCAGAAGCTTTACCATCCCTTGCTCCATTGGGGGATCACCCATACGAAATGCACTAGCCAACCTTGGGGCTAGCATCAACCTCATGCCTGCATCAATGTTTGACCGACTAGGAGTAGGAAAAACGAGCCCCACAAAGATGAGCATACAACTCGCCGATAGGTCTATCAAATACCCACAAGGTGTCATCGAAAATCTATTGGTAAAAGTCAGAGACTTTGTCTTCCAGACCAACTTTGTCATACTCGACATGGAAGAAGACACCAAAGCTCCCCTCATTCTAGGAAGACCATTCCTCGCCACCGCTCGTGCCATGGTAGATATGAGTGACGGAAAACTAACATTAATGGTAGGAGACAAGGAGATGAAGTTTGGGGTTGGAAAGTGAGTAGAGGACGACCTAATTAACTACATGAATGTCATAGACTCAAGCTTGGATGACGCTCTTCGACGGTGCAACACGGGATGCGAGAAATCCCGCTCGGGTAACATATGACTGGCTTTGGGTCTGGCCAAGGACCCTTATAAACGTGGCGCACCACGGAGGCATTCCGCGGAACTATCCTTTGTTTTAATTTATTTTAACTTTTACGTTTTCTAGTTTAGTCTTACTTTTCAGGAACAAATCACACTCGAAAAGATGAAAACTGCCAAAGGGACGTTAAAACCACATCCCATGCACGGAAACAGTGCCATCTGACAACTTTTTCAACTTTATAGCATGTGCAGCATGGGGTCGTGCTCAGCCCAACACGCCCCGTGCCCAGGCTCTGCAGAAAAAAATCGCCAGATCAGGTAACTGACCATGGGCCGTGTCCAATGAACACGCCCCGTGGCCAGCATTCTGTTGAATTATGTTACTGGCACTCTGACCACGGGCCGTGCCCGGACCACACGGGGCCACGGCCAGATGCCCAGTAACACAAAACTTGTTTTTTAAACACACTTTTACACATTCAAATCAACCTAAAAACTTGTTTTGGGACACACTGAGAATAATGTGTAATTTAAGTGTGTGGGGGGGGGGATGCTAAAACCATGAATCTTGCAAGTCCTAAAAACAAGTCTTACACAAAACTCTATTAGAACCGCTAATCACCCCAAATTTTTAAAAAAAATTTCATTTCTTTTTACTTGTCTTGGTTTAATTTAGGAATAACAAGTTCTAAAAAGGTTATGTTTTTACAAATTTAAAACCGATAGCGTCGTGATAAAAAGAATCGAATAAGAAAATTATGAAAAGGCATGACAAATCTTTTTAAAATATGATTATATATACTTGATCACATTATAAACCCATTCCCACAATAAGTGAGTTTTGAGCCTTTATTGAGCATACACGCATACATCTTTAAAATAAATGTTCATTTTCGTTGCTTGTGTGAATAGCCGATTGGTTCTTATGACTCTAGAACTTGCCAAGACAATACATTCCCGGTCCTTACCAACTTAAACCCAAGTAAGTAAATGATGGAGGCATTAGGACTAACCTTCTTTCAAACCCATTCGTTTTAGCAAAAAGCTCGGTTATGTTGTGACATTAAAAAATAGAGAGTGTTGCAATAACCAAACAAGTTCCTCAAAGAAATCTTGTTTGAATTTGTTTAGTTTGAATAAATGTCACAAAAAAAGTTTTACGACAACCGATGCTTTTTACGCTTTTCGCCATTTTACTAATCACTAACCAAAAACCACCTACCCTTGGCCCAAGCCTATCCCCTTCCCAAAGTCCTCTTGATATTTATGAAGGTTTATAGTTAAAAAGGAGGAGGTTTGATCGCTTGGCAAACATATGGTAGAAATAAGTTCCATGCTGGTATCGAGTGTCTCACAAAAATACACAACTCGGCCTAGTGTTAAGTGATCTCCTGTGAGGTATGTGAACTTGTATATAAATGGAATTTTAAGGAGGCATGTTATGCCCTAATAAATAATTTTTCTTAACAAGTGTTCTAAATAAATCATGACGAATTGGATTGTAAATAAAATAAAAACAAAACTTATTAAAGATCGTGGATTCCCGACACTCAAGATAAGCCACAAACTTCTCCTCTACCTATTCCATTTGGGTGTGTAAGCCACATATTAAAGAGTTTTGCTTGAGGACAAGCAAAGATTCAAGTGTGGGGGTATTTCATGTGTGCAAAATGTAACATATAAATTACATCAATAAAGGCATAAAACTAACCCTTTTTTAATACTAATATTGGAAAAAGCACGTTTCTTTCTTCCTTTTGAGTTTTGAATTTACAGGACCAAACAAGATTTAAAGAACAAAAGGAGCAAATAAGCAGTCAAAACCAACGTAAATACAAGAAGAAGGAATAACGTGACATGCATGACCCCTCGGCAGCATCCCCAAAGAAAAAACAAGAAGACAAAAACTGACCACGGGGCCATGCCCAGCTGGGCATAGGGCGTGGTCAGACCCTGCACAACAAGACAAAAGCTGCAGAAGCTTCTACGCCCACCACGGGGCCGTGCCCAGCTCTCCACGAGGCGTGGTCAACTCTTAAATTTGCAGAATCTTGATAGTACAGTAAAGAGTTGACCATGGGGCCGTGTCCAGAAGACACGGGGTCGTGTAGGGCCCTCTACTGACAAATGCAATTAGTGAAGGAAGAGAATAGGATGGCCACGGGGCCTTGGCCAGGGCTCTGTTCTGGCTATAAATAGGGGTGCTTGGTTCCCTTCAAAGGTATCCCTTAGAAAACCACTTCTCTCCCACTTTGCCACCAATCCACCACAACTACAACACCAACACCCACCACCATCATCCATCATCCATATTTCGAGTGTGTAGTAGTCTCAGGATCCAAGATTGATCGTAAGAGTTTTTGTCAATCAAAAGCCATGTTTGGCTAATCTCTTACATCACTTGGTGAAGACAAGTCTTTAATGTCATTGATTTGCTCATTCGTGTCTTTACGGGCTATATAAAGCGTGTTAACTAACGGGAAGGGGGTTTGGAGGGTGGTTTAGTAAAGTTCTTGTCTAGTTCAGTGTATAGATCCTGCGAGGACTTGGTTCAAGCTTACTAGGACCTCCTTCAATGCCCAACGGTATTGGATGGTGGGGATGCGAATAGCTTGAACCCCTCATATATAAACTACTATTAATGTATTAAACCGGCTTCTTGGGATTGTACCTTGCTGACTCAAACCACTTAGCCGAGGGTAACGTCACCTTCAAAAGAGGGGCCTATTACTTTTCGCATTAATAACTAACTTAATTATCTTTCAATATTCCAACCCTTTGCCATTGTATCCCTACTGACTAAAACCACTGGATTGAGGGTAACGTCACCTCAAAAGAGGGGCCTATAACTATAACTAAGATAATCCCTTAAAAAGTCCGAAATTGCGAAAATCATCAAAGGATACATTAAAGATGAGTTGGATCCAAGTGATTCTATCTTGTCTATTTGTTTTTCATTTTATTTATCTTTTCATTTTTAGTTTTATGTTTAAAAACTCTTTTCTAAAAAAAAATTGGATCGATTAGACGTTGTGGATAAACCGGTATTAAAAGCTCTTGTGTCCTTGGATGACCTAGATATCTTACCAACACTATACTACGCTCGCGATGGGTGCACTTGCCCAAGTGTGTGTTCAGTGTTAGTAAAATATCATGTTTTATAAATTTAAAACTTGACTAATGCATAAAATGGGCTCAAAATATTAATAAAATCATATCACGCTTAACGCACACCATTGCGCGCCTGCGTGAGTAGCCTGTAGAAGATCCTTGGAATTAGGTGAGTGTTTTTAAGTTTAAGTGTAGGTATGGCCCAACGCGCGCAGGGGCTGGGTCGCGGTCTGTGCGGCATTTGGGACCATACCTCTTCAAGTCTCCCGAGTCTAGAGTTGCTCCTATGTGTGGTAGTAAGCGGGTGGAATTATGGGTGCGACCCCGCTGGAAACGTGCACACATGTCACCTGCTGACGTGGTTTGAAAAAGTGTACACTTTCGAGTGTGGCTTGAAAGGGTGTAAACTTGCGCATGCGGGTGTGTATTCAAATTTTGATAAAATTTAGTTTTGGGGTGGGTCAAGTGGAGGGTGGCCGACGGGAGGGCTTGCGCCACGATCGGAGTGGTCGCCAATGTGGTTATGTTGAAATTGCATGCCCAAGTAACGACATTTGACAACACTGCTACTGTGGTACGATCTAAAGGTTACACCGAGAGAAACAACTAAGTAATGACTGTGTACTTGTCAAACAATCTAACATGAAATACGTGTTATGGTGTTGATTATTAAAGAATAATCAAGTAGCGTTCTGGTGATGATTAATAGAGAATAACCAAATATAGGTATTGATCATTATCACTTTTGAAGTTACAATAATGATCAGGTTTCAAATGATGACATTAAATAATATTTATTTAATTGTTCGTTTAATATTACCAGGCTTTAGATATTTAATTAAATTAATAAAATTAAATAAATAGTTAATTGTTATTTATCTTGTCAAGGTTATATAAATTAAATCTTAGTTTATTTAAATTATCCTTAGATAAGTATCTGATTAGTTTGAGTTATTTAAATTGTTTAAACAATACCAGTTTGCTTACATAGATCTGGTTTTATTTTAGAAAGTTTCCAAATCGAAATTACACCGAGATAGAAGGTAAACGGTCAACAAGCTACGCTGCTACCCCTTTTTAAATAGTAACTAAGTTTTTTAAAAACTACATCCATAGATATCGGGGTCATAACATTACTATGCATGACCCTTTAAATTCGACTACGTAGGTCCTCAACCTCTTGAGCAAGGAAACCAAAAGTATCAAAAGCAAATGGGATAAACGTGTGCTGATTCTCAAGACACACTTTCTCGTGTTTGGTCATTTTGCTTGTAGCAGCTTTTAAAGCGGTCTGGCACACTGTAAAAGCACTACCCCCTAAGCCCACAAGGGGGAAATCCCTGTTAGATCCACATACGTATGTTTTCCTCCTATCCATACGAAAACCAAAATGTTGGCTAGTCTAAAGGTAAATTCAAGCGCATAAAAGCTAAATATGTGTGCCTGTTAGAGATACACTCATATTAGGGTTTAATGGATTATAAATAGAGAGTCTGAGGTTCATCTTTTTGTTGTTGAACCGCTTTGCAGAAAGAAATTTGAAAATTTTCAACTGGTATCTGTTATGGGTGGTTTTCTGAACATGTATCCTGGATTATATTCTGAATCTATTACTTTTGATTGTGATCAGGATACCGGATCAGGATATTGGTAACATCCTGATGCAGTATCCTGGTAATAACTATTTAGTTCACGTGCAGATTAGCAAGGAATGTTTATAACGGTCAAGAGGACTGCTTCTCCTGAAGACTCGGACTTGATGGTTAAGAAGAGAACGTTGAAGCCGCAAAGACGGGGTCTCCAACGTTCTAAAAGGAATATTCGGAGCATCCCACATTCTTAGGATAGTTTGTTATTTCCTTTGCTATATATAGGAATGATCGGATCAGTAGGAACACAACTCTTTTCGCACACTCTTGCTTTCTACTAGCTACAATCACTCACAAACACTTACACCTGTACTCGAATCTCATTGTAACACTTAGTTGATCCGCATCATATCCTACACTGTATCCTGAAGTTTGAAGCAATAAGAAGAACTAGGCAGCTGCGATTGTCAGCTCCCGAGGTTTTATATCGGCGATCTAGATTGATCAAGGGCTTTCCTCGTACATCTCGTGTCACCCCTTTACTTTTTAGCTCATTGTTTGATTATTAGTATAGCTCGATATCCTGAGCTATATCCTAAAAACTGTTTTCTTAAACAACATATTCAGAATATTTTCAACAAACATTGTTAGCACACTACCTCACTTAACTAATTTGATCACTTAATTGCTTTGCTAATTTTTGACCAAAACAATTTGGCGCCCACCGTGGGACAAGTGGTTCTATTTCTACTAAAAGTTTTCGTAAAATCATTACTTGGTTTTCTGTTTGATGTGCGTGAAGTGTCGTATATTTTAGGTGTATATTTTAAGCCCTTTTTAACACTTATTTTAGCCAAGTTTTAAATTTATAAAACACGATATTTCACTAACACTAAACACACATATGGGCAAGTGCACCCATCGTTGAGTGTAGTATAGCGTTGGTAAGATACCGAGGTCGTCCAAGGACACAAGAGCTTTTAATACCGGTTTATCCTCAACGTCTAACCAAAATAAAAGTTTAGAAAAATGTTTTAAACTAAGAAAAATAAAAACTAACTAAAATGCTGAAAATAAAAATAAAATAAAAACAGATAGACAAGATGAATCACTTGGTTCCGACTCGTATCTAGTATAACCTTTGATTATTTCCGCACTTTTGCACATAATTAAGAGATTATCTTAGTTATTGTAGTAGGCCCCTCTTTTGAAGGTGACGTTACCCTCACCCCAGTAGTTTGAGTCAGCAGGGATACAATCCTAAAGGGGTGGATTATTGGAAGATAATGAATTAAGTTATTAATGCAGTATTGTGGTAGGCCCCGCTTTTGGCGGTGACGTTACCCTCGACTAAGTAGTCTGAGTCAGCAGGGATACAGTCCTAAATAGCCGGGTTATAGTATTAATAGTAGTTAACTTATGAGGGGATCAAAGAGTTTGGACCCCCGCCATCCAATACCGTGAAGTATTGAAGGAGGTCCTACTAAATTTGACCCAGGTCCATTGCAGGACCTCTAAACGTTGAACAATGGCAAGACCTTTACCAAACCGTTCCCTTAACCCCCTACCAGGTAGCCAACATACCTCCATATAGACCGTGGAGATATGAATGGTGAAAATCCTTTATTTTATATAGACAGTAAAATAATGCCAAGACACCACGGACAAACGATAAGGAAAGATCACCTTCAACATAAGTAACTAGTTATTAAAGTCATTAATACAAAACCAAATAAAAAGTGCAAAAGATTAGAAATAAAAAGTATTATACTAGACACTTTGTCTTCACCAAGTGATGTAAGAGACTTAGGCAAACATGGCCTTGATTGTCAAGAACTCTTACGATCAATCTTGGATCCCGAGACGACTCACACACTCTATGATGGACAATGGATGATGGTGGTGGATGATGGTGTTGTGATGGTGGTGGGTGGTGGATGAAGTGTAAGAGAGGTGGTGTGCCAAGGGATGAGTTGCAATGAAACCAAGCACTCCTATTTATAGGCTGAACAAAGGCCTGGGCACGGCCCCGTGTTCGCTGGGCACGGCCCCGTGCCCGTCTGACACTCTCTCTCTTCATTAATTGTAATTCGCAATTACAATTAATGCGCCTGCAGTACTTTCGGCACACCCCCGTGTCCGCTGAGCACGGCCCGTGGTGGGCAATAGAAGCTTCTATAGGTTTGTCTTTTCTGCTGCTTCTTGGGCACGGCCCCGTGCTGGCTGAGCACGGGGCGTGTTCAGCCTTCTGTTTTCTCTATTTTGCTTTGGAAGGTGCCGTTGAGGGTTCGGGCAATCCACTAATGTTCCTTTTCTTGTATTTATGTTGGATTTAGCTGTCTTTTTGCTTCTTTTGCGTTTTTGAGCTCATTTAATCCTGAAAATACAAAAGGAAGACAAAAACACTCTTTTTCCAATATTAGTACTAAAAAAGGGTTAGTTTTATGCCTCATTTGATGTAATTTATATGTTGCATTTTACACACATCAAATACCCCCACACTTGAACTTTTGCTTGTCCTCAAGCAAAACTCTTTAATATTTGGCTTACACTCCCAAATGGAATAGGTAGAAGAGAAGGTTTTTGGGCTTGTCATAGAGTGTCGGGATTTCCAAGATCTTTTTGGGTTTTATTTTTATTTACACTCCTATTCGTAATGATTTATTTAGAACTGTTCATAAAAGAAATTACTTATTTGGGCATAACATGCCTTTTTTAAAATTTTATTTATATACAAGTTCACATACCTCACGGGGAAATCACTCACACTCGGCCGAAAGTGTATTTTTAGTGAATCACTCGAGAGCGGCATGGAACTTATTCCTACCATAGGCTTGCCAAGAAATCAATCCTCCTCCTTTTTAACTTTTATACCTTTGTAGATATCAAGAGGACTTTGTGGGTTAAGGGTTGGCTAGGGTTAAAGGTAGGTGGTTGGGTTAGTGGTTAGTAGAAAAAGGGCTAAAAAGCGTAACAAGTGTCGGTTTTCGTATTTTTGCAACTTTTTTTTTTTTTTTTTTTTTTTTTTACGAAGAACCGAACTTGTTACTAAAATAAAGGGTTAAAAATGAAAAAGGTTTTGGTGGGTGAAAGGGTTTTTGTTTTGGGTGATGAAACGAAAAGGTTTAGGCTCAAAGGGGCTAACTAGGGGGATTTTTTGGGTAGGTGGTAAAAGAAAAAGAAAAATAATGGTGTAGAAATGAAAAAGGGTTAGTCCTAATGCCTCTATCATTTACTTACTCGGGTTTAAGTTGATAAGGACCGGGAATGTATTGTCATGGCAAGTTCTAGAGTCGTAAGAACCAAGCGGCTATTCACACAAGAAACGAAAAATGAGCATTTAGTCAAATGATATGAAATTGTGTGCTCAATAAAGGCTCAAAACTCACTTTTGTGGGAATGGGTTTTTATGTGATCAAGTATATATAATCAAATTTTAAATAAGTTTGTCATGCCTTTTCATAATTTTCTTATGTTGGTTCTTTTTATCACTACGCTATCGGTTGTAAATTTGTAAAAATATAACCTTTTTGAGAGCTTGAATTTCCCGAGTTAAACCTAGACCAGTAAAAAAAATTGAAATTTTTGAAAAAATTTGGGGTGATTAGCGGTTCCAATAGAGTTTTGTGTAAGGCTTGTATTTAGGACTTGCAAAATTCAAGGTTTTAGCATCCCCCCCACACTTAAATTACACATTGTCCTCAATGTGTCCCAAAAATAAATTTTTAGGTTGATTAGATGTGTAAAATAGTGTTTAAAAAGCAAAAATTTGTGTTACTGGGCACTGAACACGACCCCGTGTTATCCGGGCACGGCCCCGTGTTCAAGTGCCAGTAACAAAATTGAAATAAGAGGAACAGAAGTCTGGACACGGGGGCGTGTTGGGTGAACACGGCCCGTGTCCAGTTACCTGTACTGGGCGTTTTCTGCAGGTGGTCCGACACGGGGCCGTGTTGGTTGGGCACGGCCCGTGTTGAACCTTCTGAAAGGGAGAAAATTGTCGGGTTGCCTCGTTCTTGTGCATGGGATCATTTTTCTCGTTCCCCTTTTCATCCTTTACCACCATGAGTGTGTTTTATTCATTACAAACCATCCAAACATTAAAACCATCATTTCATTTCATCATAGAGAGAACTTACATACTCCTAAATTAAACTAGATAAAAGAAATAACAAACCACGGAGTCCTAGCCTTTTCTTTATTTTAATTTAGCAAAATTTCCAAGAAATACTAAATCTTGGTTAAACAAGGCCTTAGTGAACTCCTTCTTCCGAGTGCGGTTCTCCTCAAATGTCGGCGAGCCATTCTTCTATCTCCCTTGGAAGGAGAAAAGAAGGCTCGTTGGCATTAGTTTGAGGAGTTTCAACTTCCACCGGGATCTCTTGTTGGTGTACCATGGGAGGTTCCGCCGGAAAGTCTTCCCACCCGGTAGGGTTGTTGATTCCGAGAGCCAGGTTCCAATCCTGCTGAGGAAGGACTGGTTCCATTGGTGGTGCTACAAGAATATTTAACCTCTGGTGCAAGAGGTTAATTTCTTGGAAGCTGCTTTCAAGTCCCATCGTAAGATCGTTAATATGGTCGATAAGGACCTCCTCTACTGAAGTCATTTCATCGAGAGCCTCCCTTAATGCTATCACATAGTGAACAAGTGTAGCTTCAATGGAGGGTCTTCTTCCTCTTCGGTTGTTTGACGAATGCACAGAAGATGTATCGCTGTTTTCACTCGACATCCTACGAAAAATAAACTAAAAATAGCTTATTTAATGAAACAGTAACCGGACACGGCCCCGTGCTCATTGAGCACGGCCCCGTGCTCACTGAGCACGGCCCCGTGTCCATCTTTCTGCAGAGTTTTGGAACAAGGAAACTTGTATTTTTAAGTTATTTTCTGAATGTTGTAGGCCCTTTTTGGCTACTATAACTTAAAACCATGTTTCACAACATGTTTTTTACCAAGATTCTTTGAACAAAACTTATTTATCCCTACCATAGAGTTGGAGGAATTCCAAACTTTCAATGGTAGTTCTTGGAGAAAGATGAAGAAGAAGGAAATTACTAAAAGAGGAAGGGACAAGATGGGTTGTTGGAACCTTCTTTTAGACTTACCTAGGATAGTTTGAGAGAAGATTCCTGCAAATCTCTGCCCCAAGTTGGTCCAAATGTGCAGAATTCTTGGCTGCATTTATAGAAAATGACAGCAACCTGGACACGGCCCCGTGTTCAGTGGACACGGCCCCGTGTGTAGGTGGAGTTCTGACACAGTTTGTCCGTATTCTGACGTACTGATCAGAAAGGAATCTTTCGATGGACACGGGGGCGTGTTGGCTGGGCACGGCCCCGTGTCTACGGACTGTTTTATGAAGTTTGTCTAGTTTTTAAGGAACTTGTTTGTATCGGGTGGTTCCTGACTGGTTGGAACAACCCCAAAGTGCCTAAGATACCTTAATTGTCCTAGACTAAGGCGAGAACGCAAGAGGTTGTCGGTGAGGGTAATTCCTATTTTCATTCTAGGTGGACAAGTCCAACCCTTTTCCGGGCTCTTGTTAAAGAAGGTATATGCCGAATCGCTCAGGTCTATGTATGCACCGAACGAAGTCGATGGAGAGTCCTTCACGGCACAATCGACACAGGGACGACTATCGTCCAAGTCTTTGCTAGGTACGAAGGTATTTTCGGGAGCAACGAGGTTGTCGGAATGCGGTTCCAACATTCCTTCATGGGTATCGTCTTGGGGCGGATTAATAAAATCCTTCCTAAGCTCTTCTATCCATTTCAGAATTAGCTCTTCTAGTTGAAATAATTCGCTAAGGAACATTTCCCCTAGAATATCTGGCTGGGCGCATTCGAGGGAGAAATAGTGCTTATTTTTACTTTCGCCCCTCTTAAGGTTGTGAAAAGATCGTGGGTCCATGTAGTGGGGCCTATAATTTAGGAAGTAGCATTTTACTTCTTCATGTTCGCCACCACATAATTGACACCACGTACCATAAGAGTGCCGAAAGTAAAAATAGTTACTATCACTCATGTTTATGTCAGAAATTACCAACCGTCGGGATCTAACGGTTCTGTTTTCAGTAACTGAAACTTGGGCACGGGGGCGTGTTGAGTGGACACGGCCCCGTGTTCAGCTTACTGTCTGATGTAAAACAGGATTGCCAGTTCCAATGATTGAGCACGTGGGCGTGTTCAGCGGGCACGGCCCGTGCTGAGCTCTGCAGAAGCTGAAAAACTAAGAAAATCCTAAAAAATAAAAAAGAAAAATAAAAGATGATTAGGCCGTTGATTCCTAACTTTCTTAAAATCCTTGTGTCCCCGGCAACGGCGCCAAAAACTTGATGTGCGTGAAGTGTCGTATATTTTAGGTGTATATTTTAAGCCCTTTTTAACACTTATTTTAGCCAAGTTTTAAATTTATAAAACACGATATTTCACTAACACTAAACACACATATGGGCAAGTGCACCCATCGTTGAGTGTAGTATAGCGTTGGTAAGATACCGAGGTCGTCCAAGGACACAAGAGCTTTTAATACCGGTTTATCCTCAACGTCTAACCAAAATAAAAGTTTAGAAAAATGTTTTAAACTAAGAAAAATAAAAACTAACTAAAATGCTGAAAATAAAAATAAAATAAAAACAGATAGACAAGATGAATCACTTGGTTCCGACTCGTATCTAGTATAACCTTTGATTATTTCCGCACTTTTGCACATAATTAAGAGATTATCTTAGTTATTGTAGTAGGCTCCTCTTTTGAAGGTGACGTTACCCTCACCCCAGTAGTTTGAGTCAGCAGGGATACAATCCTAAAGGGGTGAATTATTGGAAGATAATGAATTAAGTTATTAATGCAGTATTGTGGTAGGCCCCGCTTTTGGCGGTGACGTTACCCTCGACTAAGTAGTCTGAGTCAGCAGGGATACAGTCCTAAATAGCCGGGTTATAGTATTAATAGTAGTTAACTTATGAGGGGATCAAAGAGTTTGGACCCCCGCCATCCAATACCGTGAAGTATTGAAGGAGGTCCTACTAAATTTGACCCAGGTCCATTGCAGGACCTCTAAACGCTGAACAATGGCAAGACCTTTACCAAACCGTTCCCTTAACCCCCTACCAGGTAGCCAACATACCTCCATATAGACCGTGGAGATATGAATGGTGAAAATCCTTTATTTTATATAGACAGTAAAATAATGCCAAGACACCACGGACAAACGATAAGGAAAGATCACCTTCAACATAAGTAACTAGTTATTAAAGTCATTAATACAAAACCAAATAAAAAGTGCAAAAGATTAGAAATAAAAAGTATTATACTAGACACTTTGTCTTCACCAAGTGATGTAAGAGACTTAGGCAAACATGGCCTTGATTGTCAAGAACTCTTACGATCAATCTTGGATCCCGAGACGACTCACACACTCTATGATGGACAATGGATGATGGTGGTGGATGATGGTGTTGTGATGGTGGTGGGTGGTGGATGAAGTGTGAGAGAGGTGGTGTGCCAAGGGATGAGTTGCAATGAAACCAAGCACTCCTATTTATAGGCTGAACAGAGGCCTGGGCACGGCCCCGTGTTCGCTGGGCACGGCCCCGTGCCCGTCTGACACTCTCTCTCTTCATTAATTGTAATTCGCAATTACAATTAATGCGCCTGCAGTACTTTCGGCACGCCCCCGTGTCCGCTGAGCACGGCCCGTGGTGGGCAATAGAAGCTTCTATAGGTTTGTCTTTTCTGCTGCTTCTTGGGCACGGCCCCGTGCTGGCTGAGCACGGGGCGTGTTCAGCCTTCTGTTTTCTCTATTTTGCTTTGGAAGGTGCCGTTGAGGGTTCGGGCAATCCACTAATGTTCCTTTTCTTGTATTTATGTTGGATTTAGCTGTCTTTTTGCTTCTTTTGCGTTTTTTGAGCTCATTTAATCCTGAAAATACAAAAGGAAGACAAAAACACTCTTTTTCCAATATTAGTACTAAAAAAGGGTTAGTTTTATGCCTCATTTGATGTAATTTATATGTTGCATTTTACACACATCACTGTTCTTAAAACTTTTTGTTATGCTATTTTCAATGGCCTCAAAATCAAACATGAGCTCTTCTACCGTGTCTGCTACAACCTCTGCAACAATTGGTTCAGTGCTTCCACCACCTCCAAGGATGCAAGCATCTTCACAGCCTCAGGCTCCTCTAAGAAGGACCGAAACACATGTGGCACGGGATAATATCCCCACTCAGAATGTTCAAGGATCTGTTGCATCAGGGAGAACCCCTATTAGGTCTTCTAATGATGAAATTCTAAGTTTGTTTGGTAGTATACAGGATCAGATGAAGCAACAGCAGGAGACCAACCAAATGCTGATAAGGGAGATACAAATCTTGAAATCCAGCTCAAGTAGGCCTGCTGAGGATACTGTCACTCCCTTGCAGCCCAGAGCATTGAACTTCAGTTCGGCAATATACACCGAGGATAACATGGGCAATATTGTACCAAGCCATTCCTAAAGTCATTCCCCTGAGACACCCTCATCGGTCAGGATATCGACTGTGAGAAGCTCAAGATATGCTCCAGGATATGGCCAGAATCCTCAGGCTGGTAATGTGTCTAATAATACTAATACTCTTGCTACTAACAGTGGTGGATCTTTGCAGGATGCAGGTGTGATGTCGGCACTCTCTAGGGAGCTTCAGAAGTTGAAGGATATGATATCCAGTGTACCTGGGGTTGTTCAGCCCAACCTGTCACACCCCGACCACGTGGAACATACAAAACGTGGCGGAAACATCGGGGAGTGTTGTAACAGAATTAAAGTTTCACAACCATGGAAATTAAAGTTTCGTTTTATTCAATATAAGTATTACAATGTCTAAACAAACATGAAAATACAACATAATTAACTAGTCTGCATCTTTTATTGTCACTAAGGCCCATGTCCGCCTAAGTGTATCTTGATCAATCCTATGCTTCATTTCCTGAAACACATGTGAAAATAGGTACATCAGCATAAAAATGCCGGCGAGTACATAGGTTTTGTGAAAATAAGATTCATGACTTCTGTTTAAGAAAATGTTTAGTCATGAACCTTGTAATTTGCTTTGTCTTTGTAAATCATTAAAAAAAAACAATAAGTTCAGATGATACATATAAATAAGTGAATAATGCATGGTTAAATGAATAGCCATGTAAAAATGAGTTTGTATAAGTTAAGTTGTTTGTAAATTAATGTCTTGTGAAAAATATGTTATTTGCATAAAATGTTCTATGTCTCAAACTGAAATGATTCAAATAACGCTACGACATGTAATACCATACAAACACTTATATATAGGAAGTACCAGCGGCGTATCCACCATGCTTGTATCATATTACACCCGCATCGTTACTTAATCACTTAATCAAACCAAACCAACAATGTAAGATGTCTATGTTTAAACAAATTGCCAAATGTATTGAATAATATGTCAAAATGCATGATCAATGTAAATCATGTAATGTGTAACCTAAATGATATGTATGGCTAGTGAAAACGCATCAACTAAACCATAGGTGAAATGCACAAAAACAAAGTATTGAAGTAAAACTGTGTTTAAATCAACGTTATGTTTTGTGTAAATGCATGATCAATGTCAATCATGTTAAAATGTCTATGTCTAATGTCTATGTCAAAATGTCCTGTATGGCTAGCGAAATGTGTCAACTAAACCATATGCACAAGAACATAGTATTGAAGTAAAACGTAGTTTAAATCAACATTATGTCTTGTGAAAATGCATGATCAAGGTCAATCATGTTAAAATGTCTATGTCTAATGTCTATGTCAAAATGTCCTGTATGGCTAGCGAAATGTGTCAACTAAACCATATGCACAAGAACATAGTATTGAAGTAAAACGTAGTTTAAATCAACATTATGTCTTGTGAAAATGCATGATCAAGGTCAATCATGTTAAAATGTCTATGTGCATGCTATACTGAATATGTACATTTATGTGGTGTTGTTCCAATGCATACATCCAAGCCTTGCGACTGTGGTGATAAACCCTTTAAACAAATTAAAGGTTTATCTGTCTTAAATATCATCGAATTCGGTCATTCCTTTCATCCCCTTTCCCTGGGACGTCCGGAACGGGAGTTGTCAATTCCTATGGTACCACTACCTACTAACGAACGGCGTAGCTAATGTTAATGAATGTATTGTCCCATTTAACAAACCAAATGTCATACCAAAATGTAAGCATGTGATGAAATGAAATCATGTACTAAGTATGCACGCAATGGACATACATAGCATGAAATGTCAATGTAAAACGATGTACTAAGTATGCACGCAATGGACATACATAGCATAAAATGAAAATGTAAAACAATGTACTATAAGTGTACTATTGAACATAGCATGTATATGATATGAAAACATGGAAGCAGGAAAGTAACAAGTAGGCACATGTGTTCCACCCCAAAACGTTTGGAAAACAGTAAAAGAGGGGTCTATGTACTCACTTGAGAATGCTCAGTAGTCCTTGAGTGACAACCAAACAATGCTAGAGATCACGGAATCAAACGGCACCTAATATAGGTAACTATGTTAATAAACCGGACCTATATCGGAAGACTGGGTAGCATTAGGGTTTGTAAACCAAATGAGTGTAGGAACTCATATGATATGGTTTAACAAAGCCTACATGCTAAATGAAACTTAACCTAAGTCTTATCGACCCATTACGACCCGTTTAGGAAGCTTATGCTACTTTAACGCGTCGTTCGCGTAAAACGCGTTCGGAACGCCTAACCAGCCCTATGACAAGTGTTATATGCCTAAACATGTTACATAATCAGTTATGTGGCAAAAGTTTAGGTTACATATGCTAAATTACCAATTATGCATGAAAAGGGTATTCTGGTAATTTACCTAAGGCATATAAACTTCCTATCATACAACTACTTAAACGATGTGACCATAGGGTATAACCTCGGAAGGTTATTCCCTACCTACTATGGTCACCTAATGTATTTGGTCCGATCCTAATGATCGACCAAATAGGTCGAGTTCGAAGGTATAGGCGATTTATTAGATCGCCTACCCTACGACCCTAGACAACGTGGTAATCAGTGGGCATAGTCCCAAAGGACTATGACCAACGTGATTACACTCACGTTGCGAAGTTCAAACGAACTTCGCATTGACCATTACTGGTCAACGCTGAAAGTCAAACAAAGTTTGACTTTCTGACTCGAAAAGCAGTAAAATAAGGAAAAGAACGAAAGAATACTAACCCAGGGTCCCCGAATGCTAATCCCGACTTCAAGAACTCAGGTATGAAACAATGGTTTCAACTTAGAGCTCTCAAAATCAGAATTCTTGTAAGAAATAGCAATGGGGGGTATGGGGTATTTATAGTTTTCGGGTAACCGTTAGGATCGTTTCTTGGAAAAGGGGAAAAGATCTAATCCGTACACTTGTTGAAAGGTTATGGAAGCTAAATTCCATCCTTATCTAGTGACTAAGCAAGTTAGAACATGTGGATGGGGTTTAATCAGCTGCAAGTTGCAAAAACAAACATTGAATCTGGTCTGAAGGTGCCATGCGGCCCGCTTTAGATTCATGCAAACACAATGCGGGCCGCTTGGGCCCTCTGATCTGCACATATGTTTCAAAAATGACAGTTTAGGTCCCTGCACATGTTTAAGGCCATTTCCGGCACTTCCAAGGCCCGTAAAGCCAAATTTAAGGCCCTAAAATGTTTCCTAAACATTGTGGACATGAAACATGCTCAGAAATATGTCGGGTGATGGTTCGTTTGGTCGTACGAACGCGATGTTCGCTTAATTACGACGGAATGCGCATAAGCGCGAAAAACGATCCAAATGACGTGACGAATGGATTTTTCTTATGGCGAACACTAAAATATAATGTAATCATGCTTACATAAATATTTGGATGTCCGGATGTATTCAGAACGTAAGTTATGCGCGAAAATGCAAACTTGTGCACTTTTTGACACTTTTAGTCCCTAAATGACCCAAAAGTTTATTTTAGCCCACCGAACCCCTCAAAGCCTATTTCTAAGCTATGTGAAGGATATTTATGGTATGTTTAACTTATGGTCATGCTCCGGAAGGTCTGTCACAGTTCAAATTGGCATACTTTCGCAGTTTGTCAACTTTAGTCCCTGTAGGCGATTTAACTTGATTTTGCCATACCAAAGCCTTCAAAACTTATTTCTAAGTTATGTAAAGGTTATTTAAGGTATGTTAAGCCAATGTCACTATTCCGGAGTGTTTGTTGCATTAAACTGGTTATGTTTACGCATCGGTGCGCGTATAACCTTCCAGAAAGTGATTTAGAGTTTGAAATTGAACAAAAATTGATATGTGCAAATGATGCACATATTTTTACAAATACCAAGTATGAAATACAATATTTCATTTCTACAGTATTTGTGTGATGGCCGTGGAGGCACAGGTGTTACAGTCTCCCCTACTTTAGGAAATTTCGTCCCGAAATTTATTTAGAGGAAACTTGTGAGAGCTTGAAAACATGAAGTTGAAAAGATCGAACAACATTGGTTTGGGTTCTGAACTTCTAGTAACTTTAATAACATCATGGTTGCAATGTAAGAGGGATACTTATATACAAGTATATGAAGCGTCATTGGTGCGTCCACCGTACCTCCATTACATCGTTCTCATTTTGTTATTGTTGTCACTATCGGTTCTTACACATAATAAACCTTACTGGGTTTCTATGCACTAAATTTCATAATTATGTAGGCCTCCATAATTAGACAATTCCTTGCACAGTTCACACAGTCTATTTTATAATGCGTAGGGTAAAACCAAATGAACAATCCTGTGATGAGTGTGACTAGACCGCCATAGAGTCCCGTAGACTAGATCAATAAATGATCTAAATAGACTATCAAGGAGTCTGTCCAGCTACATCACTAGATGTCATTCTTTAACCAAATTGTGAATCAATCCTTTAGACTAGACCACTAAAAAGGGTCTGGAGTGGTACTATATAATCCAAGGGTCTTAACTATTACATAGAAGCCCATTAAGGATTTAAGGTAGTACCTTTTGAATATCCTGTTACGAATCTCTCATATGAAGATATGAAAGATCCTGCGAGGATTTGGATAACGAATATCCAGAGTATTAAAAACACAAAAAAACCTTAAATGAAAACTCAAGATGCATAAACACATAATCATATAACCACAAAGATTGTTTGTTAACTTGTCTTGTAAATTGCGTACATGCATTTAAAGCACACTTGGAATCCATTCCGTGGATTTCATTTGGTACTTTAAACGTTATCAAGAATCCAACTATAAAGATAGAAAGATTCAAAAAGAAAATTCGATTTTGATTACTAGGAACCAAAGTGTTCGAATTAAGGTACATAAGGAATCCAATTAAGGACTCTGATTTGAATGATGATCATCCACAAGGATCTAAATGTGAAGATAAAAAGATCCCATATGGATTTTAGAAGTTGAAGATGTTTTGAAATCTTGCACTGGATGTGCTTAGGTCAAAACATGATGTAAAATGCTTATGAAATTGAGATGCTAGATATGTCAAGGCGACATATGAAGCAGAACTTGAAGGTTAAGTAAATGTGTGAGGAAAAATATATTTGGAAAACTATGCATGGGAAAAATGTTTTTGAAACCTTATATATAATATTTTAAAATCATAAAGTAGGTGTATTAGATAGATATTTTTACTAAAATATTTTAAAATCATGCGAGATGAATTTTGAAATTATGTATAAGGTTTTTGAAAATATGAATGATGCTTTTCGAAATCATGCACTTGATCAGAAAATGTATTGTGTTAATATTGTCTTCAGACTATATGAAATATTTTGAAATTAGAAAGGTTGGTTTTGATAACATGGCCAATGTTTTTGAAATAACATAGACAATGCATCTAGAAAAATTGTTTTCAAACTATATGAAATGTTTTGAGATCATGAAGATTGTTTTGAAATACTGGTACTGTGTATGTTGAAAAATCAAAACGTAATGGGTATGAGATTTGGAAATACCCTTAGTTATCTAACCAAGGATTCAAAGGCACAGATGTGCAGAAGCATGATCACTCATAATGTCACTTTATTTTCTGTACTTCGTATCTTAGAATGAAACGAGTAATTAAAATTTTCAAAGGAATCATGAGCGATCATTTGAAAGAGAGAATCACAAGAGTAGTTTGTAAGGAACATAGTTCCTTGATGTAGGTATCATAGGAAAAGTCATACACACATGTAATTACACTCGTATATCAGAACTGTGAACAACAACTTATTTATAAACAAAACAGATTGTTTCACATTACAAGGAAACACAAGAACAAAAGCATAAGATAGCAACATCTTCTACTCAACCAACTGCTCATTCGTGGGTCAGATTTGCATTAGCAAGCTTTGGGCAATCCCTTAGGTAATGGCCCATCTCGCCACAGTTGAAACATGAACCCAGTGGGAATCTCGCAGCATTCCTTTGAACCGGAGCTTGAACCTGAGCAGCCTGATTTTGTCCCAAACGACAAATATTAGCCAAATGCCCAAGTTTACCACACGTCGTGCATTGCCAGCAAGCTTGTTGTACCGCGTGATGACCGTTGCAGCGTGCACAATGAGGTGCGGTACCGGCATATGCTTTCTTTACAGGTGGCTGAGCTGGTGGGTTCCGCGGGTTCTGAGCAGTCTGTGATGTTCCCTTGTATTGCTTCTTAGCAGGTTGTGTTGTCACCCGGATGGGTCCTGCATGATTTGGTACTGCTGCTACGCAAACTTTTGCCGTATGACCTTTAAGTCCACAGATTTGGCATTTGCGGCACCTCACACTAGCATGATGATGAAGGCTACATTGGTTGCACAAAGGTGCAGTTCCATTGTATGGCTTCCTAGCAGGGGGTTGAGTTGGTTGATTGGGGAAGGCTTGACCATTGTGAGCGACCACGGCGAAGTTCTGAGAAGCCTTTCGCTTCTTTGACTTCTTAGGGGATCGTTCATCCATGGTCTTTGATTCCTCAATTGGTTTCTTGTCTGGTGGTGCTATCACCTGACTAGGTCCTGCCTGTCTTGGTGACTCTTGAGTGGCTTCATCCTGGAGACGATACATGGTAGTAGCTAATTCCACAGTCTTCAGGACTACTTCGCCTATTCGCTGAGCGAATTTGGCAGTCTGCTTGGATATCTGGGCGTCATCGTGATGAAGAGACATTCTAGAAGAAAGTGTAAGATATAGGAAGAAACAAATGAAAGATTATTGGAAAACCAATACCGAATGGTAACGAATGAAAATTGTGATCATTTGTTTGTTACCTAAGGCAAACAAATGAGATGGTGACAAATCAAAGTAATTAGGTCAAAAATAATGTATCGCGAAGACATGCTCGCCTATAAGTGAACACTCATCCCAAGAATTCCCAGGTAAGCACAACTGGTCTCGCGTCTGATGAGATGTATACGAAGTGCTTGCCTAGACAGAAAACCCAGAATACAGGCATTCACCCTTCCAGTTTGCACGTGTTCATATTATTTAAAACCCAAAACCTTGACGAAGTTTTGAAAACTCAAAGGGGTTCAAAACCATATAATAGAGAGTTCATAACTTTACAATAAAGGGTTCAAAACCTAGTAATCAATCATCCTAGAACAGATGATTAGTTTTCAAAGCGGTTTTGAAATTTATGTTTTTGTTGTGGTTGTCGCCTAAGGATAGGTGACAGTATTGTTTTATGACTAAACGCAAGTGAACTCGCGTTAGGGTCCTAGAAAGGTTATAGACTAGGTTAAAGCATTACTAATAACCTAATTCCCTATAACCATTGGCTCTGATACCATCTTTTCTGTCACACCCCGACCACGTGGAACATACAAAACGTGGCGGAAACATCGGGGAGTGTTGTAACAGAATTAAAGTTTCACAACCATGGAAATTAAAGTTTCGTTTTATTCAATATAAGTATTACAATGTCTAAACAAACATGAAAACACAACATAATTAACTAGTCTGCATCTTTTATTGTCACTAAGGCCCATGTCCGCCTAAGTGTATCTTGATCAATCCTATGCTTCATTTCCTGAAACACATGTGAAAATAGGTACATCAGCATAAAAATGCCGGCGAGTACATAGGTTTTGTGAAAATAAGATTCATGACTTCTGTTTAAGAAAATGTTTAGTCATGAACCTTGTAATTTGCTTTGTCTTTGTAAATCATTAAAAAAAAACAATAAGTTCAGATGATACATATAAATAAGTGAATAATGCATGGTTAAATGAATAGCCATGTAAAAATGAGTTTGTATAAGTTAAGTTGTTTGTAAATTAATGTCTTGTGAAAAATATGTTATTTGCATAAAATGTTCTATGTCTCAAACTGAAATGATTCAAATAACGCTACGACATGTAATACCATACAAACACTTATATATAGGAAGTACCAGCGGCGTATCCACCATGCTTGTATCATATTACACCCGCATCGTTACTTAATCACTTAATCAAACCAAACCAACAATGTAAGATGTCTATGTTTAAACAAATTGCCAAATGTATTGAATAATATGTCAAAATGCATGATCAATGTAAATCATGTAATGTGTAACCTAAATGATATGTATGGCTAGTGAAAACGCATCAACTAAACCATAGGTGAAATGCACAAAAACAAAGTATTGAAGTAAAACTGTGTTTAAATCAACGTTATGTTTTGTGTAAATGCATGATCAATGTCAATCATGTTAAAATGTCTATGTCAAAATGTCCTGTATGGCTAGCGAAATGTGTCAACTAAACCATATGCACAAGAACATAGTATTGAAGTAAAACGTAGTTTAAATCAACATTATGTCTTGTGAAAATGCATGATCAAGGTCAATCATGTTAAAATGTCTATGTCTAATGTCTATGTCAAAATGTCCTGTATGGCTAGCGAAATGTGTCAACTAAACCATATGCACAAGAACATAGTATTGAAGTAAAACGTAGTTTAAATCAACATTATGTCTTGTGAAAATGCATGATCAAGGTCAATCATGTTAAAATGTCTATGTGCATGCTATACTGAATATGTACATTTATGTGGTGTTGTTCCAATGCATACATCCAAGCCTTGCGACTGTGGTGATAAACCCTTTAAACAAATTAAAGGTTTATCTGTCTTAAATATCATCGAATTCGGTCATTCCTTTCATCCCCTTTCCCTGGGACGTCCGGAACGGGAGTTGTCAATTCCTATGGTACCACTACCTACTAACGAACGGCGTAGCTAATGTTAATGAATGTATTGTCCCATTTAACAAACCAAATGTCATACCAAAATGTAAGCATGTGATGAAATGAAATCATGTACTAAGTATGCACGCAATGGACATACATAGCATGAAATGTCAATGTAAAACGATGTACTAAGTATGCACGCAATGGACATACATAGCATAAAATGAAAATGTAAAACAATGTACTATAAGTGTACTATTGAACATAGCATGTATATGATATGAAAACATGGAAGCAGGAAAGTAACAAGTAGGCACATGTGTTCCACCCCAAAACGTTTGGAAAACAGTAAAAGAGGGGTCTATGTACTCACTTGAGAATGCTCAGTAGTCCTTGAGTGACAACCAAACAATGCTAGAGATCACGGAATCAAACGGCACCTAATATAGGTAACTATGTTAATAAACCGGACCTATATCGGAAGACTGGGTAGCATTAGGGTTTGTAAACCAAATGAGTGTAGGAACTCATATGATATGGTTTAACAAAGCCTACATGCTAAATGAAACTTAACCTAAGTCTTATCGACCCATTACGACCCGTTTAGGAAGCTTATGCTACTTTAACGCGTCGTTCGCGTAAAACGCGTTCGGAACGCCTAACCAGCCCTATGACAAGTGTTATATGCCTAAACATGTTACATAATCAGTTATGTGGCAAAAGTTTAGGTTACATATGCTAAATTACCAATTATGCATGAAAAGGGTATTCTGGTAATTTACCTAAGGCATATAAACTTCCTATCATACAACTACTTAAACGATGTGACCATAGGGTATAACCTCGGAAGGTTATTCCCTACCTACTATGGTCACCTAATGTATTTGGTCCGATCCTAATGATCGACCAAATAGGTCGAGTTCGAAGGTATAGGCGATTTATTAGATCGCCTACCCTACGACCCTAGACAACGTGGTAATCAGTGGGCATAGTCCCAAAGGACTATGACCAACGTGATTACACTCACGTTGCGAAGTTCAAACGAACTTCGCATTGACCATTACTGGTCAACGCTGAAAGTCAAACAAAGTTTGACTTTCTGACTCGAAAAGCAGTAAAATAAGGAAAAGAACGAAAGAATACTAACCCAGGGTCCCCGAATGCTAATCCCGACTTCAAGAACTCAGGTATGAAACAATGGTTTCAACTTAGAGCTCTCAAAATCAGAATTCTTGTAAGAAATAGCAATGGGGGGTATGGGGTATTTATAGTTTTCGGGTAACCGTTAGGATCGTTTCTTGGAAAAGGGGAAAAGATCTAATCCGTACACTTGTTGAAAGGTTATGGAAGCTAAATTCCATCCTTATCTAGTGACTAAGCAAGTTAGAACATGTGGATGGGGTTTAATCAGCTGCAAGTTGCAAAAACAAACATTGAATCTGGTCTGAAGGTGCCATGCGGCCCGCTTTAGATTCATGCAAACACAATGCGGGCCGCTTGGGCCCTCTGATCTGCACATATGTTTCAAAAATGACAGTTTAGGTCCCTGCACATGTTTAAGGCCATTTCCGGCACTTCCAAGGCCCGTAAAGCCAACTTTAAGGCCCTAAAATGTTGCCTAAACATTGTGGACATGAAACATGCTCAGAAATATGTCGGGTGATGGTTCGTTTGGTCGTACGAACGCGATGTTCGCTTAATTACGACGGAATGCGCATAAGCGCGAAAAACGATCCAAATGACGTGACGAATGGATTTTTCTTATGGCGAACACTAAAATATAATGTAGTCATGCTTACATAAATTTTTGGATGTCCGGATGTATTCAGAACGTAAGTTATGCGCGAAAATGCAAACTTGTGCACTTTTTGACACTTTTAGTCCCTGAATGACCCAAAAGTTTATTTTAGCCCACCGAACCCCTCAAAGCCTATTTCAAAGCTATGTGAAGGATATTTATGGTATGTTTAACTTATGGTCATGCTCCGGAAGGTCTGGCACAGTTCAAATTGGCATACTTTCGCAGTTTGTCAACTTTAGTCCCTGTAGGCGATTTAACTTGATTTTGCCATACCAAAGCCTTCAAAACTTATTTCTAAGTTATGTAAAGGTTATTTAAGGTATGTTAAGCCAATGTCACTATTCCGGAGTGTTTGTTGCATTAAACTGGTTATGTTTACGCATCGGTGCGCGTATAACCTTCCAGAAAGTGATTTAGAGTTTGAAATTGAACAAAAATTGATATGTGCAAATGATGCACATATTTTTACAAATACCAAGTATGAAATACAATATTTCATTGCTACAATATTTGTGTGATGGCCGTGGAGGCACAGGTGTTACACAACCCAGAAGTGTCCCAGGATAGTCACAGGATATCCCGGTTTGCATATCCTATTTGTGTTGTTGAAATCCCAAAAAGATTTCAAACCCCTAACATGAAGCTCTATGACGGAACCACGGATCCTGAAGAGCATATTGCTCAGTATAGGGAAAGGATGGAGATTAACCCTATCCCTCCAGATCTCAAGGATGCATGCCTCGGCAAGGGTTTTGGTTCTACTCTAACAGGATCAGCCTTAAAATGGCTCTTAAACGTTTCACCTCATTCGATTACATCATTTGCTCACTAAGTCAATTTATTTAATAGTCAATTTTCTTGTAGTTGGAGTTTTGAAAAACTAACCAGTGATCTCTATAGGATAACCTAAGGACCTCAAGAATCCCTAAGGGATTATGTGAACAAATTCAGCAGGGAATCCTTGGACATCCTGCACCTTGATGTTGCTACAGCAGTCCAAGCATTCAAGATGGGACTACAAAAGGATTCCCAGTTTTATCAGGATCTTGTAATGAATCCTTGCAGGAATCTTGATGAAGCTCGGAACAGGGCTCTGAGATATATTCGACTGGAAGATGATAAAAAGATGTAAGAGAGGATGAATTCATCCTCAACTTATGAATCAACTAACAGGAAGTTAGAATCCTCATACAAACCATATCGCTCTAAGCCATATGGCAGGAATGACAGCAAGAAAGTGAATGCTATTGAAGACGAGGATCCTGAGGAGTATCCTGAATTGTCAGAATATTGTTTTTCTGTTGATATACCTGAACTGGTGTATGCTATGCATGATTTAGGAGACAAAGCGAGGTGGCCTAGGAAAAACCAACAAAAAGCTGATTGGAAGGATAAATCCAAGTGGTGTACCTTCCATGAGGATTTTGGACATGTTACGGAAGATTGCATATCCCTGAGGAAGGAGATAAGGTATCTGCTAAGCAAAGGATATCTGAAGGTTCTTCTGGGAAGAAAGAAGAATAAGGGTCAGGATACTGAGAAGGATCCTGAACGAGCAGCATCACCCTCAGCTGATGCCAAGATAATCAACTTTATTTCAGGAGGATCCGACATCTGTGGAACCTCTTATTCTGCAGCAAAAAGACATGCAAAGGAGGCTAAGGCAGAACGGGGAGATAAGCCGACCAGGATGGCAACCCTCACAGCTGATAAAGTGATAACGTTTGACAGTGATGACAGGGATACTGTCCAGGATCCCCATCATGATGGTTTCGTAATAACTTTATATATTGTTAATCATTTTGTGCGTAGGATACTGGTGGACAATGGTAGCTCCGTCAACATTATTCAGTTACAAACGCTGAAAAGAATGAATGTTTCCCCGATAGACATCACTTCAAAATCCACTGTACTTGTTGGGTTCAGTGGAGAGACCAAGAATACTATGGGAGAAATAAAGCTGCCAGTATATGTTGAAGGAGTCAACTCAATGCAACGATTCTGTGTCATGGACTCCTTATCCTGCTACAATATCATATTGGGTAGGCCATGGATCCATGATATGAAAGTTGTGCCATCAACCTATCATTAGTGTATCAAGATCCCTACTCCTTGGGGGGTTGTGAAGGTGGAAAGTGATTAACAAGAGGCAAAAGAATGTTATTCTTCCTCGATGAAATCCTCAACAAATCCCAAAGCAGCATAGCAATTAAAGATGTGAGCCTAGGATATCGTGGAGGCTTAAGATCAGGATGCTAAGAAAATTATCCTGGACCAGGATAATCCAGATATCTCGGTGCTCGTAGGAACCAATATTCCTCAGGAAATTGTAAACCAGTTAACTAACTTTTTGAAATGCAGGATGTCAACATTCGCATGGAAGCATGAGGATATGACAAGTATTTCCAAGGATGTGATAACTCACAAGCTTGGAATTGACAAGTCTTTCAAGCCTGTTCAGCAAAAGAGAAGGAAGTTTGCTCCAGAACAAAACATGATTATTCAAGAAGAGGTTGAAAGATTACTGAAATCCAAGATGATCAAGGAAGTAAAATTTCCCAAATGGCTAGCAAATGTGGTCGTTGTTCAAAAGAAGAACGGGAAATGGAGAGTTTATGTAGACTACACAGACTTGAACAAAGCTTGCCCTAAAGAACCATTTCCTCTACCTCATATAGACTCAATGGTGGATGCAACTGCCGGTCATGAGATGTTAACCTTTATGGAAGCATCCTTAGGATTCCAGCAGATCCAAATGGAACCTTCAGACCAATAGGATACTGCTTTCATGACACCAACATGTATTTATTGTTATACTACTATGCCTTTTGGTTTGAAAAATGCAGGTGCAACATACCAAAGACTGGTGAACATGATGTTTAAAGACAAACTGGGGGACACCATGGAGGTGTACATTGATGATATGGTGGTAAAATCCAAGAAGGCTGAGGATCATCTCCGGGATATTGAAGGAGCATTTGATATCCTGGACCAGTACAATATGAAGCTAAATCCTGCCAAGTGCCATTTTGGAGTGGGGCAGGAAAATTTTTAGGATATATGGTGACTAAAAGGGGGATAGAAGCAAGCCTGGAACAGATAAAAGCTATCCTGGATATCAAGTCACCCTCCAACATGAAAGATGTACAAAGACTGATAGGGCGAGTAGCAAAATCAAACAGGTTTATATCAAGATCCTCGGAGAAATGTAAGGAATTCTATGATATCCTAAAGAAGAATACGAAATTTGAATGGGGAGAAAAGCATGAAGCAGCTTTGTAGGAATTGAAGCAATATCTTTCAACTGCGCCTCTGTTAATGAAGCCCGAGGATGGTGAACCGTTATCCCTATATCTTGCTGTATCTGGGAATGCAGTAAGTGCTGTTCTGGTAAAGGTTCATGAAGGTCAGCAGTATCCTGTCTATTATGTTAGTAAAAGTTTATTAGATGCTGAAACTAGATATTCTCACCTAGAAAAGTTGATATTAGCCCTAGTTATGGCATCAACTAAGCTTAGACATTATTTTGAGACACATAGGATTCATGTTAAAACTAATTATCCTGTTAAAAATGTGCTTAGGAAACCTGAGATGTCGGGTAGGATGGCTAAGTGGTCAATAAAATTAAGTGCCTATGATCTAGTATATGAACCTAGAAATGTTATTAAGTCTCAGGCTCTAGCAGACTTTGTGGCTGATTTCAGTATTGATATTCAAAATGAAGTAGAACTAGAAGTACAACAACTAGGAGAAACCTTAGAATCCTGGACATTATATACTGATGGTGCATCTAATGTGAGAGGTGTAGGATTGGGTGTAATACTAAAATCGCCAAAGGGGGGACATATTACCCCAAGCTATTATATGTGAATTTCCTGCCACTAATAATGAAGCAGAATAGGAAGCTTTGATTGAAGGATTAGAGTTGGCCAGGAATATGAATATTAAGAATTTGCAAGTATATGTTGATTCCTTGTTAATTACTAACCATTTTAATGGATCCTATGCAGTCAAAGGTGAAAGGTTAATCGAGTATCTTGATATTCTCAAAAAATTAGCAGGATATTTCGATGTTTTTACACTTGAACAGGTACCAAGAGAGGATAATGCTGAAGCAGATGCCTTGGCAAACTTAGGATCATCAGTCAGAATACCAAAAGGAACACATATACCAATACTACATATCCTATATCCTGCAGTGGATCTTTTCAAATCTCAGGATAAGGAAGTAGCAAGTATCTCGGAACCTGATGATGAGTATCCCGAGGAGGATCTGTGACAACTCGAATTTCCGACGTCCTTTATTCGCAATTAATGCACGTTGACTTTGACTATATAGTTGTGATATGACAAATGCATTGTGTTTACTTGATTTTTGTGTTGTTGTTATAGCATATTAGTTTAGAAACCACATGAACTGATTAAACACATGAGACTGCTCGACGAAACACAGGGGTGTTTCGCCATGAACATACCCGACGAAACAGGATGTTTCGCCATATACATCCCGACGAAACAGAAGTCTGTTTCGCCGGCCCAGTAGCCCAGCTTGGGCCCAGAACGTATTTTGAGTATTTTTACGTAAAAACAACATCACTTTACATTTTCTATCAACACAACCGAAACCCTAGAGCTCTCTCACTGTGACGGCGAACTAGAACCCACCGGAAACCCTTGTGCGATCAAACCATCATCTCGGTTAGTAGATTTATGTGTCTTGATTGATCGTTCATCCGTGAATGTGTTTCTGTGCCATGTGATTCTGCTATGTTGATGTATAATTGTAACTGATACATGTTAAATATTAGGGTTCTTGTTATGATGATGATGATATGGATTTCAATATGAATATTGTAGTCGGATATAAACGGTTTTATGCGAAACTTAATATGATTAAATACTCGGTTCTGGATGTTGTTATTATGATCTGATTCTGACTGCAAGTTAGCATCTTGATAGGGTTTGATGATGTGATGTTGTAATCGATATGTTGTATACGTAAGTTAGGGTTCATGCTAGACGTTAAAGTGGTCCGATGATTATGCTATGATGATGTTACAATGATTCTGTGTGGAATGATTTTCTGCATGATTGATAATATTGATGTCGGCTGTTAGTGATGATTAGGGTTTCTGCATGTAATTGTACTGATGCAACTGAACTGTCCGACGAAACTGAACCCTCGGCGAAACAGAATGTGTTTCGCCAAGGGTAACCGACGAATCAGAAGTTCTGTTTCGCCAATAGCCAACTCGACGAAACAAATGTGTTTCGTCAATTTGTGTTTCGCCGCTATGTGTGTTTCGCCAACTCACTTGTTTCGCCAACCTATGTGTTTCGCCATATATGTGTTTCGCCGAGCTGTGCTGTAACTTGAGTTAATTCTGTTAAGTGTTAACCTGGTTAAATAACTGCTGTTATATGTTAAACATGACTTGTATGATTGTGATTACGTGTTGCATGCTTATACCTAAACAACTGAAACTCAAACTGATTATGTATACGTGCAAACCTTAGGACGTGATTGATTATTTGCGAGCACTTACATACCTAGCATACCGAGCAAACCAAGGTGAGTTCACACAAGCCAAGGCATGGGATTCCCAGGGGGGAATGGGGTTTTGATGATTACTGTACATACATAGATGACAGAACCTACTGCTAGACTAGTAACACTTATTGAACGATCTTCGCATACCTGCCAAGGACATTGGCCGTGATATTATGACTGTCTTCGCACACCTGCCAAGGACATTGGCCGCGAACTAAACGTACAACATCTTCGCACACCTGCCAAGGACATTGGCCGCGATACAAACAAACCTAGTCTAGAAAACTTGGGGAAAGACCTTCCCCAACATCTTCGCACACCTGCCAAGGACATTGGCCGCGATGGAAACTAACGATACATTGTAACGAACGAACATACTACTACTCACGCTATACTATTACTGAACTGTTAACTGTGAACTCGCTCAACTAGTTGTTGACTCTCTCTTGCATGCCTTGCAGGACCTTAGGTACATATGGAGCTTGCACAGGAAGGAGCAGGTCGTTGTGGGATACGGATCGTAGACAATATTTGAACTTATAATTTAATTTGGGTTTTCATTATTATGCTTCCGCTACTTAAACAATGTTTGGTTATGAACATCAGTCATGTCAAGATGAATTATATTTTCTTACTCTTACACTTAAATACTATGTTTGATATGATTGATGGCTTGATCCTGGTCAGTCACGCCTCCAAGCGGTGATACTCCGCGTGTGGATTTTGGGGGTGTGACAGATTGGTATCAGAGCCATTGGTTATAGAGAACTCGGTTTTAATAAAGGGAAAACGATTTTGTTAAAACCAGACTATAACCAGAACAGTGCTCTCAACGATCCACAACGACGCTTCGCTCCACGTGCAAGGCTCAACATCATAGGTATTACTATTTATGTTACTTTACCTACATGCTAGAACTACATAGACCTTTGCTCGTGGTATGCTTAGATCACAGAACTTGCTATATGTTATTGCTTGAGAATACTCGTGTGCTCACTCTCTTCTGTCATCGCACAATTCGCGAACCTATCTCACTTACGTTATCTTTACTATGAAGATCATGTCTGGACGTATCAACATGACTCAGGGCCAGTTGACGGCCCTCATTAACGAACGAGTTACTGCGGCAGTTGCAGCCGCACAAGCAGGAGGTATACCCTGCAGTTACAACTCACACTAGGATCCTTAGATCCTACATTCCTAAATCAACTCTCGTGTTTAAACTTGTCCTAATTCTTTTACACAACAGGTCAAGCACCTGTTTGCACTTTCAAGACTTTCATGGACTGTCGTCCATCCACTTTCAGCGGCACCGAAGGAGCCGTAGGTCTCCTGCACTGGTTTGAAAAGATAGAGTCTGTGTTTGAGATGTGTGAATGCCCTGAGGCACGCAGGGTGAAATATGCTACCGGTACCCTCGAGGGTTTAGCCCTCACATGGTGGAAAGCTCAGGTCCAAATACTGGGGTTGGTTGCTGCTAACGCCACCCCATGGAACAATTTCAAAGAGATGATCAAGGAAGAATACTGCAGTCGAGATGATATTCATAAGATGGAAGTCGAGTTTTTCAACCTCAAGATGACGGGGTCTGAGATTGAAGCGTATACCAAGAGGTCGAATGAGCTTGCATTACTGTGTCCTACTCTGGTGGACAAGCGTATTGAACTTTATCTTAAGGGTCTGGTGCCAGAGATCCAAAGTCATGTGACTTCAGCAAATCATGCTACTTACCAGCAGGTTGTTCAGCTGGCTCACCGTCTCACTGATCAGGCGGTGGAGCAAAACAGGTTGCCTAAACGCATCAGCGCTACTGCTACTGCTACCACTTCGGTTACTCCTGCTACTCCCAGCGACAATAAGAGGAAATGGGAGGGGGATTCTAGCAAGGGTTCCGCTACTGTTCAGTCTCAAGCTCAGCAACGCAAAACAAATGACCACCAGAGTCCGAATCAGCAATCATCAGGTGGTCAAGGGCAGAGTGGATATCGGGGAATTCACCCGTGGTGTAGAAGGTGCAACAAACACCACAGTGGAAGATGCCGCAGAGAACAGTGTCAAAGATGCCTCAAGATGGGTCATGAGGCTAAGGATTGTAGAAGCGTACGGCCAGCAAATCAGAACCAGCAACAACAACCACCTGCTCCACGAAACCAGCCTCAGCAGCAGCAGCAGGGAAACAGGGGATGCTACCAGTGTGGGGCTGAAGGTCATTACAAGCGGGATTGCCCTCAGTTAAACCAGAACCAGAACAATAACAACAACAACAATCAGGGCAACGGGAACAACAACAACGGTGGGAACAATAACAACAACGGTGCTAGAGGCCGTATGTTTGTGATCGGTCAGGGTGATGCCAGAAATGATCCCAACGTGGTTATGGGTAAGTTTCTTCTTGACGACTTTTATGTTACTGTACTATTTGATTCTGGTGCGGATACAAGTTACATGTCTCTAAAAGCTAGTGAAATGTTAAAACGTGCACCAACTCTCTTAAACACCAAACATGTCGTAGAGTTAGCTAACGGTAAAAGCCTAGAGGCCACGCACATAGTTAAAGGGTGTAATCTTATCCTCGCTGGTCAGACTTTCTCCATCGATCTCATTCCTATAACCTTGGGTAGCTTTGACGTCGTCATTGGTATGGATTGGTTATCTCAACAACAAGCGGAGATTTTATGCAAAGAAAAAGTTATTCGTATTCCTCGGCCAGGCAAAGAACCTCTCGAAGTTCAAGGCGACAAGAGTGGTGTCGTGAGTGGCATCATTTCCTTTTTGAAGGCTCAGAAGTGTTTACGCAAGGGGCACACTGCTATTTTGGCACTCGTTACAGATACCTCGAAGAAAGAGAAAAAGATTGAAGATATTCCTGTAGTACGTGACTTTCCTCAAGTGTTTCCTGAGGAATTACCTGGGTTACCGCCTCATCGTCAAGTCGAATTTCAGATCGAGCTAGCTCCAGGAGCAGCACCCATAGCTCGAGCACCATATCGTTTAGCTCCAACTGAATTAGAAGAACTGTCAAAGCAGCTACAAGAACTCTTGGAAAAGGGTTTTATACGTCCTAGCTCTTCGCCTTGGGGAGCTCCAGTGTTGTTCGTAAAGAAGAAAGACGGTACGTTCAGGATGTGTATAGACTACCGTGAACTCAACAAGGTGACGATCAAGAATCGTTATCCTCTTCCGCGCATAGATGATTTATTCGACCAGCTACAAGGGTCGAGTTACTACTCCAAGATAGACTTAAGGTCAGGATATCACCAGCTGCGAGTCCGGGATGAGGACGTCTCCAAAACAGCGTTCAGAACACGCTACGGCCACTACGAGTTTATGGTCATGCCATTTGGGCTAACGAACGCGCCTGCCGTATTTATGGATCTTATGAACAGGGTGTGCAAACCCTATCTCGACAAGTTCGTCATTGTTTTCATCGACGACATCCTGATTTATTCGAAGAGTCAGGAGGAACACGAGCAGCACTTACGTCTTATACTGGAACTTCTAAGAACGGAACAGCTATACGCCAAGTTTTCTAAATGTGACTTCTGGCTTCGTGAAGTCCACTTTTTAGGCCACGTGGTGAACAAAGATGGGATCCATGTCGATCCATCCAAGGTAGATTCGATCAAGAATTGGCCTGCGCCTCGTACACCAACCGAAATACGCCAATTCTTGGGTTTGGCGGGTTATTACAGACGTTTCATCAAAGACTTCTCAAAGATTGCTCAGCCGCTTACACTGTTGACGCAGAAGGGTGTTGTTTATCGTTGGGGTAACGCACAGGAAACAGCGTTTCAGCACTTAAAGGATAGACTATGTAGCGCACCTATCCTCTCACTGCCGGAAGGCACGGACGATTTCGTAGTCTACTGCGACGCATCTATCCAAGGTCTTGGATGTGTATTGATGCAGAGGGATAAAGTTATTGCTTATGCTTCGCGCCAACTTAAGGTTCACGAACGAAATTACACCACACACGACCTAGAGCTGGGAGCGGTCGTCTTTGCACTTAAGATATGGCGACACTATTTGTACGGTACCAAATGTGCTATCTACACTGACCACAGAAGCCTCGAACATATATTCAAACAGAAGGAACTGAATATGCGACAGCGACGATGGGTTGAACTGTTAAATGACTACGAATGCTCAATCAGGTACCATCCAGGCAAAGCCAATGTTGTGGCTGACGCCCTCAGTCGAAAGGACACTGCGCCTAAGCGCGTTCGAGCCTTACAACTCACCATACAGTCTAGCCTTCCTTCCCAGATACGAGATGCTCAGATAGAAGCATTGAAACCAGACAACGTCAGGGCTGAAGCCCTACGCGGCTCAAGGCAACGATTAGAACAAAGGGCAGACGGCGCTTATTACGTAACAGGACGCATTTGGGTCCCACTGTACGGCAACTTACGCGAGCTAGTAATGGATGAAGCTCACAAGTCTCGCTACTCGGTACATCCTGGTTCGGATAAAATGTACCACGACAACAAAACTACATACTGGTGGCCTAGCATGAAGGCCCACATAGCCACATACGTTAGCAAATGCTTGACCTGTGCGAGAGTCAAGGCAGAATACCAGAAACCTTCAGGTCCACTTCAACAACCTGAGATACCACAATGGAAATGGGAACAAATTTCCATGGATTTTGTTACCGGTTTACCTAGATCCCAGCGCGGAAATGACACTATTTGGGTGATCGTGGATCGACTCACTAAGTCTGCTCACTTCCTGGCAATCAAAGAAACAGATAAGTTCTCCACACTAGCAGACGTATATCTTAGGGAAGTTGTTTCGAGGCACGGTGTGCCCACCTCCATCATCTCTGATCGTGACGCACGTTTTACTTCAGAACTGTGGCAAGCAATGCATAAATCTTTTGGCTCTCGTTTAGACATGAGCACGGCGTATCATCCTCAGACCGATGGGCAGTCTGAGCGCACTATTCAAACTTTAGAAGACATGCTTCGGGCGTGCGTAATTGATTTTGGCAATGGTTGGGAGAAACATCTGCCACTGGTGGAATTTTCATACAATAACAGCTACCACACCAGCATTAAAGCTGCACCATTCGAGGCATTGTACGGGCGTAAATGCCGATCACCTCTTTGTTGGGCAGAGGTGGGGGAAAGTCAAATCACAGGTCCAGAAATGGTGGTCGATACTACAGAAAAGATTGCACAAATACGACAACGCATGGCGGCAGCACGCGACCGTCAGAAAGCATACGCTGATTTAGACAGGAAACTACTCGAATTTCAAGTTGGGGATCGAGCGCTACTTAAAGTTTCACCCTGGAAGGGTGTGGTTCGTTTTGGCAAACGCGGCAAACTAAATCCACGATATGTTGGACCTTTCGAGGTTATTGAGAAGATAGGCAAAGTGGCCTACAGATTGAACTTACCACCTGAACTCAGTGCAGTTCACAACGTCTTTCACGTGTCGAATCTGAAGAAGTGTACGTCAGATGAGACCCACATAGTTCCCTTAAAGGAACTCACTATCGACGAGCGGTTGCACTTCGTCGAGGAACCTGTTGAAATCACGGACCGGGATGTTAAGGTCCTCAAGAACACGAGAATCCCTCTTGTACGAGTTCGTTGGAACTCCCGCCGCGGCCCAGAGTTCACCTGGGAGCGTGAAGATCAAATGGAACTCAAATATCCCCAGTTATTCGGAAACCAAGCAACTACTACTGAGGCTGAAGCTACCAATGCAGAATTTCGGGACGAAATTCCAAATCAACGGGGGGATAATGTGACACCCCAAGAAAACCAGTAATCTTCGCAAACATGCTCAGGGGAGCCGCGATACAATTCAGGTAAACAACGTCACACCATTAGCTTTCCTCAGTAACTGCATGCTAAATTTCGGGACGAAATTTCTTTCAAGTTGGGGATAATGTGACAACTCGAATTTCCGACGTCCTTTATTCGCAATTAATGCACGTTGACTTTGACTATATAGTTGTGATATGACAAATGCATTGTGTTTACTTGATTTTTGTGTTGTTGTTATAGCATATTAGTTTAGAAACCACATGAACTGATTAAACACATGAGACTGCTCGACGAAACACAGGGGTGTTTCGCCATGAACATACCCGACGAAACAGGATGTTTCGCCATATACATCCCGACGAAACAGAAGTCTGTTTCGCCGGCCCAGTAGCCCAGCTTGGGCCCAGAACGTATTTTGAGTATTTTTACGTAAAAACAACATCACTTTACATTTTCTATCAACACAACCGAAACCCTAGAGCTCTCTCACTGTGACGGCGAACTAGAACCCACCGGAAACCCTTGTGCGATCAAACCATCATCTCGGTTAGTAGATTTATGTGTCTTGATTGATCGTTCATCCGTGAATGTGTTTCTGTGCCATGTGATTCTGCTATGTTGATGTATAATTGTAACTGATACATGTTAAATATTAGGGTTCTTGTTATGATGATGATGATATGGATTTCAATATGAATATTGTAGTCGGATATAAACGGTTTTATGCGAAACTTAATATGATTAAATACTCGGTTCTGGATGTTGTTATTATGATCTGATTCTGACTGCAAGTTAGCATCTTGATAGGGTTTGATGATGTGATGTTGTAATCGATATGTTGTATACGTAAGTTAGGGTTCATGCTAGACGTTAAAGTGGTCCGATGATTATGCTATGATGATGTTACAATGATTCTATGTGGAATGATTTTCTGCATGATTGATAATATTGATGTCGGCTGTTAGTGATGATTAGGGTTTCTGCATGTAATTGTACTGATGCAACTGAACTGTCTGACGAAACTGAACCCTCGGCGAAACAGAATGTGTTTCGCCAAGGGTAACCGACGAATCAGAAGTTCTGTTTCGCCAATAGCCACCTCGACGAAACAAATGTGTTTCGTCAATTTGTGTTTCGCCGCTATGTGTGTTTCGCCAACTCACTTGTTTCGCCAACCTATGTGTTTCGCCATATATGTGTTTCGCCGAGCTGTGCTGTAACTTGAGTTAATTCTGTTAAGTGTTAACCTGGTTAAATAACTGCTGTTATATGTTAAACATGACTTGTATGATTGTGATTACGTGTTGCATGCTTATACCTAAACAACTGAAACTCAAACTGATTATGTATACGTGCAAACCTTAGGACGTGATTGATTATTTGCGAGCACTTACATACCTAGCATACCGAGCAAACCAAGGTGAGTTCACACAAGCCAAGGCATGGGATTCCCAGGGGGGAATGGGGTTTTGATGATTACTGTACATACATAGATGACAGAACCTACTGCTAGACTAGTAACACTTATTGAACGATCTTCGCATACCTGCCAAGGACATTGGCCGCGATATTATGACTGTCTTCGCACAACTGCCAAGGACATTGGCCGCGAACTAAACGTACAACATCTTCGCACACCTGCCAAGGACATTGGCCGCGATACAAACAAACCTAGTCTAGAAAACTTGGGGAAAGACCTTCCCCAACATCTTCGCACACCTGCCAAGGACATTGGCCGCGATGGAAACTAATACGATACATTGTAACGAACGAACATACTACTACTCACGCTATACTATTACTGAACTGTTAACTGTGAACTCGCTCAACTAGTTGTTGACTCTCTCTTGCATGCCTTGCAGGACCTTAGGTACATATGGAGCTTGCACAGGAAGGAGCAGGTCGTTGTGGGATACGGATCGTAGACAATATTTGAACTTATAATTTAATTTGGGTTTTCATTATTATGCTTCCGCTACTTAAACAATGTTTGGTTATGAACATCAGTCATGTCAAGATGAATTATATTTTCTTACTCTTACACTTAAATACTATGTTTGATATGATTGATGGCTTGATCCTGGTCAGTCACGCCTCCAAGCGGTGATACTCCGCGTGTGGATTTTGGGGGTGTGACAGGATCCTAAGTCCTGGACGGCCCCAATCATGAAATACCTCAGAGAAGGACACATCCCAAAGGATGAGAATCCTAAGGCTTTTAGGATGAAGGTATCTCGATTCACCATTATAAATAATGTTCTATATAAGAAATCTCTTGCAGGTCCATACTTGAGGTGCTTGGAGGATCCTGAAACCAAGGAGGTCCTTCAGGATATACACGAAGGCGACTGTGGCAACCATACTGGGGGCATGTCATTATTCTCAAAGGTGTTAAGAACAGGATACTATTTTCCAACGACGAAGAAAGATGCTACAGAGTATGCTCGAAGATGTGATGCGTGTTAAAGGCACAACAATATACTACATCAACCTGCTGAACCACTATATCCTATTGCTTCCCCTTGGCCATTCATGAAATGGGGTATGGACATAGTGGGAAAGTTTCCAAAAGCTCCAGGAGGAAAAGTTTTATTGCTAGCAATGACAGATTATTTCTCCAAATGGGTTGAAGCTAAGGCATATGTTCAAGTCAGAGACCAAGAAGTAGTATCCTTCATAAAAAGGAATATCCTAACTAGGTTTGGGATACCAGCCGAGATAATTTGTGACAATGGCTCTCAGTTTATCAGTAATAGGACTACTGATTTTTGCAAAAGTTGGGGAATCAAGATGATTACATCCACTCCGGTACATCCTCAAGCAAATGGGCAAGCAGAATCCTCAAACAAGATAATAGTCAACATTTTGAAGAAAAGATTAGGAGCTAAGAAAGGAAGATGGGCAGAAGAAATACCCTTTGTTTTATGGGCTGATAGGACAACAGTAATGAGTGCAAGTAGGCAAACTCCATTTTCCTTAGTGTTTCGAGCGGAAGCGGTGATCCCGACAGAAATGGTGATACCTACAGCAAGATCCAATCTCCGGGATCCTGAGAAGAATCCTGAAGCTCTATGCCAAGAATTGGATACTGTCGATGAGACAAGGGATGCGGCAAAGTTGAGAATGGCGGCATACCAACAGAGAATATCCAGAGCATATAACAAAAACCTATTGTTAGGATTGAACCCTATCAGAGAAACAGATAATTAAAGCCAAAACTGGATCAGAGCAGTGGATCCAGAATAAGCAGACGTTTACAGATTAGTTCATGCAAATCTCTCCCCTTGAAAGTGGTCTTGTATCAACTGACCTCCTATCTGCTGATCTTACTAAGTGCTGACCTACAACTGCTGCTTTGCATCTACTGACCAATGTCAAAGACTGATGGAAGACCAAAGCTCTGCTGACTCAATCTACTGCCTTGAGTCAAGTACTGCTGATCCGGACAAGCACTGCTAGGGTCACAGCAGTGGAAGTATGCAGCAGATGTTTAAGTGTCTTTTATGTAATACAATGTAATAGCAGTAGTTAGTACATCAGTGTTTATAGATCAGAGGTTAGAGTTTGTTAGGAGGTTAGATGTCACTTTCATGGTGACGTCAGCTAAAGATGCTCAGTGGTTTGCAAGTGCCTATAAATAGTTCAGTACTTGGTACTGTTCTATTAGCTCTTTCACCACATCGTCTTCTTTGCACGAACAAACTACTGAGCTCTGGCTGAGGGGGAGTTTGCATTCTTACATCAATCATTGTAATCGTTGTTGAAACAAATTCAATCATTCGGTTCATTGTGTAAAGATGTTTGATTAAAAGTATTACTCCTGTTTGATTGTATGCAAAGTTTGTTTTCATCTTAATTCCGCTGCACAACTCTTTCATTTCCATCTTAATTTCAAACGAAAATACAATAAAAAAGAAACTCAGATCCAACAATTGGTATCAGAGCTTGGACAGTCAAATTTGATTTAACAATCATTTTGACGTAAATAGTTCAGCTCATAACAGTTGATACTGATCGTTTGTTCGTCCGTTGAAAAACAGAGCAAGGATTAATCACCATTAAAGTTGATTTCTCAGTGTCTGTAAAACAACAAGAATGACGTCACAATCTCAGGATGATAAAAACAACATCGGCTCGCTTTTTAAACCACCTATGCTAAAGAGAAATGAGTACAACATCTGGCAGAGGAGGATGGGTCACATCCTCGCTCAACAAAGCACAGGTTGTTGGAGGTCTGTCATTTATGGTCCCCATGTTCCTTCAGTGCCAAGCGCTGAAGATGCTAAAAAGTTCGTTCCAAAACCAGTTGAAAATTATATCGAAACCGACTTTCAAAAGATCGAACTAGATGCTAAGGCTTTTAGCATCATAGCATCAGCGCTGCCCAATGAGATATATGCTGGACTGTTACACTGTAACAGTGCCAAAGAATTATGGGACGCACTTAAGGAACAGTTTGGTGGAACTGAAGAAGTCATAGAAAGCAATAGGGAAATCCTGAACCAACAGTATGAAACATTTTGCTACGTTAAAGGTGAATCACTAACGCAACAATTTGAGTGTTTTAGTTGTCTCATCAGTGAACTGAGGCTTGTTAACACCACTTTTACAAACTCAACTCAAAATAGCAGGTTCCTCAGGTCACTGCCAGAAAAATGGGACACTATAGCTTTTGTCACCCGAAATTCATCTGAATTCAAGGATCTGACCTTGACCCAACTCCATGGTCGACTCCTGACCTACGAAAGGGAGTTGAACCAGAAAAGGAGGTTACAAGAGTCGGGAAAAGCTACCGATGATTACACTTTCGGTAATACTGCTCTTCTGGGTCAAGAAGAATCTGGGAGCAGTGGTAAGGATCAGGGTTATGATCACTTCATTGACATAACTGCTGGTGCAAATTTTAACAACCCTGATCCTCACTCTGCAAGTTATGCATTCACTGCTAACGAAAACCAGATGTCAGACAATTTAAGTTTTGAACTAAATGATTTGCAACATTTTGATCCCACTGATTTAGAGGAAATGGACATCCTGCATCAACTGGCTTTGCTAAGTGTTAGAACTAGCAAGTTCTACAAAAGAACAGGGCGAAAATTCCCAGGTTTGCATGGAAATCTAAGGGTTGGGTTGGATAAATCGAAAATCAAGTGCTATAAGTGTAATAGGTTGGGACATTTTGCTAGGGAATGTAGGAGTCAAACTGCTGGTCCCATAATTACTCATCCTGGCTCAAATCCTCGACCTCAAAACCAAAACACTGTGCACTATGCCCAATATGCCCCAGCAGCACAAGTGAACACTGCTCACTATGCTGCTGCCCCTGTTCCAGTACGTTATGTCCAAACTACTGTTCCACAAATCCAATATGTTCAAACCCCTGCTCCACAGGTACAAGTGCAATCTGTTGCACCTCAAACCACTGCTCCAGCAGCAGCACAACCAGATCAACAAAGTTTTTTCACTCAAGGGTTTGTTGACTGGAGCAGTATGCCTGAAGACCTTAATGATGAAAACTTTGCACTCTATGCTTCTAATGATTCTTCTCATGATGAGTTTTGTTTGATGGAACTAGCGTCAATACAGGAGGGGGTTGAAGCTGAGGAGGAACAGCAATGCTTTGAAACAGTGGAAGAGGTGACTGAAGCAGTGGTTACTGCAGTGGCTGATGAAATACTGTTGGGAGAAAGTTCAGGTACCCTGATTGAACCAATGACAGATCCATGGTCCATAGAGGACAAAGAAGAAGAGATAGAAGAAAAGGCTGGTGAAAAGAAGGTAAAAGCTGATGATGATGAAGATCATCAATGTGATTGTGCAATGATGGCAGCTGCCAAGGTATCTCCTCAAGTTCTTGAAAAACTGTGTTCTGACAATTGCATAATTGCTTTTGCCAACATTAAAGAGGTAAATGAAAACCTTCGGGATAAAATCTTGTCTGATGAGGTCAAATTTGAAAGCTCTTTAAAAGAACTTAAAAACAAATTGACTGAAAAGGAAAAAGAAATCAGCTGTCTAAAAGAAGAGCAAAGCATCACCAAAACCCAACTTCAAACTATGGTTGAAAAATACCATAGTTGCAAAAAGGAGTTGGAATCCACCCAGATTACTTGTGAAAGATGGGTGGAATCCTGTAGAGGATATGAGGTGATGCTTGCTAAACAGATTGAAAGTAATGTGAAATTTGGGGTTGGGTATAGAAAATATGATGATGAACATTGCTTGTGAAAAATCTGTTCAAAGCACTGATGTAACCACTGAGTTCATCCCCACAAACAAGAATGGCCAAGAAGTGAAAATCACTGACAAACTTGGTAAGAAAATCACACTTGGCAGAACAAGGAGTTCCTCAACTTTTGAAGAACTTGAAAAATATCAATTTAAACCTACCTGGTCTGACGAGTGTAATATTCTTGAAAATTTCAAGCCAATGGACTTTACATCAACTGATGGTGTTAAAGCTCCAAAAGCTAAAGTCATACCTCTCAAGGACATCCCAGCAGTGGTTAAAACCTCTGCTGCAAAGGAGTCTGAAAAGAGAAAGAAGAAAGAAAAAATTGATAACCTGTTTTGTGAATTCTGTGAAAAAAGGAATCATCTAACAAAAGATTGTTTCCACTTGAAAGCTTATGATTTAAACAAAACAAGTGTCATTGTTTCAGCAGAAAGCTGCATTGTTTGTGGTAAAACAAACCACAAAACTCAAGCATGTGTGTATCTCAAAAACTTTGATGTGAAAAAGAATGAGTACATGGCTAAAACATCCTTGAGTCCACCATCATCATCAACATCTGTCAAATTCACCAAGAAACAACCACTGTTTGTGCCAGTTCAAACAGCTGTTACAAAACAGCTGAACCAAACATCTGTCAAAAGAGATGTTCAGGTTACTGATGCACCCCCTGCCAATCAGTTCAGAAAAGGCAAACAAAAACAGTCTTTCCAAAGGATTCCTCACGTTTATGAGGCCTACAAAAGGCCCTCTAAACCCAAAGTGAACAGGCATCCTTTTGGTTACCAGCAGATGATTGGTCAGGACCCACAACAGTGGTTAGAGAAATACTGTCCTAAAACAGTTCAAACACCTGACCTAACCACTGTCCATCATTCTGCATCCATCCCAGACTCTGCTGAGACCCCATCCAAAGCCTTGTTGGCTTTGGAGACTTTAATGAACTAATTCTTTTACTTCATGTGCAGGGAGCTTCTGCATGCTTTGATAGTCTTTGGTATGTAGATAGTGGAGGCTCCAGGCACATGACAGGATGTAAAGCCCTCCTCAAAGACTTTAAAATCCATGGAGGGGGTGATATATCCTTTGGGAATAATAGTAAAGGAAAAGTTCTGGGGTCTGGTACAGTGGTGTCTGGAAAAGTAAAATTTGAAAATGTCAATCTAATAGACAATCTAAAATTCAACCTTCCGAGTGTGTCCCAAATGAGTGACAAAGGTTTTGGGTCATTCTTCACAAAAGATTGTTGTAGGATTGTTGGACCAGAAATGGTCAAAAAGATTGAAGCAATAATCAAAACTGGTCAAACTAAACTTGTTGCTCAAAGAAGTGGCAATGTTTATGTTGTTGACATGTCAAAAGAGTGTCCCAGAGCTGATGCCTGTCTGTTCTCAGCTGCCTCTAACAAAGAGACATAACTTTGGCACAGAAGGCTAGGACACACAAATCTTAAGACAATCACAGAAATTTCAAAAAATGGTTTGGTGAGAGGCCTACCACAAAAATTGTTTTCATGTCCTGAACATTGCATTTCCTGTTTAAAAGGAAAACAGCATAAAAGTTCTTATATGTCCATTGAAGAGTCCAAAACAACCCAGTGTTTGCAAATGCTACACATGGATTTGTTTGGCCCAGTTCAAGTCATGAGCCTTAAAAGGAAAAGATATTGTTTGGTTATTGTTGATGACTTTTCTAGGTTCACATGGACTTTCTTTTTGCACTCAAAAGATGAAACTGCAGGCATTTTGCAAGACTTTGTAATACAGGTTGAAAAGCAATTTGACCTTCCAATAAAAAGCTTCAGGAGTGACAATGGCACAGAATTCAAAAATAGGGAGTTGGATGCCTTCTGTGTGAAGTAAGGGATTGTAAGGCAGTACAGCATCCCAAGAACACCAGAGCAGAATGGGGTAGTGGAAAGGAAGAACAGAACTCTGTTTGAGGCTGCCAGAACCATGCTTGCAGATTCAGGTTTGCCATTAACTTTCTGGGCAGAGGCAGTAAACACTGCTTGCTATGTTCAGAACAGAGTTTTAATAAACCCCAGGCACAAAAAGACTGCCTATGAAATTCTGTATAAAATTAAACCACTGATCTCATACTTCAAGGTGTTTGGCTGCCCATGCTTTATTTTGAACTTAAAAGATTCTATTTCAAAATTTGCAGCCAAAATTGATTGTGGTTATCACTTGGGATACTCAACCACTGCCAAGGCCTACAAAGTGTTCAATACACGGACCAAGGCAGTGGAGGAGACTTTGAATGTTAAGTTCAATGAACTTTCATCAATGAAAATCCCAGCAAATCCTGCAGATCTGTTTGATCTTGAAAAATTCACTTTTGAAAATACTGCTGTCAAGACTAACAGTGCAGGTCCATCAGAGGATACAACACCAAACTATGGGTATGAAATCATCATCCCTCAAAGGTCTGCCACAAAGGGAAAAGCACCAGCTGTTCAAAACAGTTGTCAAAGCTCAACCACTGCTACCTCAACAGTTGTTGACCAAAGTAGCCTATCAACCACTGCTTCCACATCCTCAAACACTGCTGACAAAAGTCCTCAAACAGTGGATAAAAGTCAGCAGTTGTCCACTTCATTACCTCCTATACCACCACCTTTTGAAACCACTGCTGGATCATCAAAGTCCCCAGCAGTGGTTAGCTTAGATGATACACAATTACAGCCTTCACCAACCAATGCCATCATACCATACCAAGGAGATTTAATCTTCTTGAGATCTCATCCACCTGATCAAATCATTGGCAACATAAATGAAGGGGTGCTCACAAGAAGCCAAACCCAAAACATTTGTCTTTTTGCTGGTTTTCTATCACTCCATCAGCCAGTCAAGTACCAAGAGGCACTGAAAGACAACAGCTGGGTAGAAGCCATGCAAGAGGAGCTCCAACAGTTTAAAAGACAACAAGTATGGGAGCTTGTACCACTGCCAGAAGAGGTTAGTCCCATTGGCACAAAGTGGGTCTTCAAGAACAAAACTGATGAAAGGGGTATTGTTGTCAAGAATAAAGTCAGGCTTGTGGTTCAAGGTTACAGACAGGAAGAGGGGATTGATTATGATGAAACATTTGCCCCTGTTGCAAGATTAGAAGCCATTAGACTGTTCCTGGCCTTTGCTATCAACCACAATATGAAGGTGTTTCAAATGGATATCAAAAGTGCTTTCCTCTATGGTACAATTCAAGAAGAGGTGTATGTCTGTCAACCTCCAGGTTTTGAGGATCCATTTTATCCAGATCATGTCTACAGGCTAAACAAAGCCTTGTATGGCTTGAAACAAGCACCAAGGGCCTGGTATGAAACTCTTTCCAACTTCCTACTCTCAAATGGTTTCAAAAGAGGTACCATTGATAAAACACTGTTTTTAAAATGGAGAGGGAAGGATTTAATGATTGTCCAGATTTATGTGGATGACATTATTTTTGGAAGCACATGTAATTCAATGTGTGAAGAGTTTAGAGAACTCATGACAGCTGAGTTTGAAATGAGTGCAATGGGTGAGCTGCAATGCTTTCTTGGTCTCCAAGTTCAGCAAATGCAAAATGGAACCTTCATTCATCAAAGCAAATATGCTAAAGAACTTTTGACAAAATTTGATATGAATGATTGTAAACCATGCAGCACACCCATGGCAACAAATAAGCTGGTCATGTCTGATGAAAAAGATGAGCTGATTGACCAAACACTTTATAGAAGCATGATTGGGTCTTTATTGTACCTAACTGCATCTAGACCAGACATCATGTTTGCAACATGTGTCTGTGCAAGAAGTCAATCAGCTCCCAGAAAATCAAATCTCATTGCTGTAAAAAGGATCTTCAGATACATAAAAGGTGCTCCCACACTTGGTATCTGGTATCCAGCTAATGGGAACATCAAGCTTTCAGGTTTCTCAGACAGTGACTTTGCTGGATGTCACACCACAAGGAAGTCCACATCAGGAGGGTGCCAGTTTCTTGGTGATTGCTTAGTTTCATGGCAAAGCAAAAAGCAAGCAGCTGTTTCAACATCCACTGCTGAAGCTGAATACATTGCTGCTGCAAGCTGTACAGCCCAACTCCTGTGGCTTCAAAATCAGTTACTGGATTTTGGTATCACTGCCTTAAAGACACCACTCATGTTGGACAGTCAGGCAGCAGAAAATATCATCAAAAATCCAGTTTCCCATTCAACCACCAAACACATCGACATCAGACATCACTTTGTGAGGGATTGCTATGAAAAAGGTTTGATTTCTCTGCATCATGTCCCAACTAAAGACCAGCTAGCTGATGTGCTCACAAAAGCACTTGATACAGCCACTTTTGAAAGCTTGGTCTCTAGGATTGGGATGCTGAACATGGAATAACAAGCAACATCTTGTTTTTCTATGAATAAAAGCAACAAAATGTTTTCAGAAAATCAAAACTCCATCCTTAAAAATAGCTAAAAATGAAAAATTTTCATTAAAATCCTTAAAAGTCTGCCATTAACCACTGATTATTCAAAAGTCTGCCTTCTTCAAAAGTCTGTCCACTGCTGAAAGTCAACCCCTGCTCTTTCATTATTTGATAAACTCTGTTGTTCAAAAGCAGTGTATTATCCACTGATATGCTATCCACTGATAGTAAAAATCATCCACTGCTCTCATACCACTGCTTTCATATGTCCATATCACACAAAGTACTGTCCTTCACTTTCAACAGGGGTTGTCACGTGGGCAGTACATATTGGTCAGACCTTTTGTAACGGCTGCCACCTCAGCATTCACTTTCTTCCCTATAAAATCCCCCACTCACCACCAAAACAGGGTTTTACTGTCGAATTGAATTCTCAAAAATTCTCTTCTCAAAACAGTTTTTCATCTCATCTTCCACAAATTTCTTCGATCAATCATCCTCAAAATGACTAAATCAAAGAAATCTGCAAAACCCTCATCAAAATCTTCATAAAAAACAGCCTCTCCAAAGGCAATCTCCACTGAAATTCCACACAAACCATCTCACAATCTTCTTGGTCTTCTTACAAAACCAAGTTCCACAAAGGAGTTCGATTCCATCATTGATATCATCACCGCCTCAAAGTACAAAACTTTGTTGACAGCGGATGCACCAATTTACTTGGCAACCCAAAGGGAGTTTTGGAAGAATGCAATCCTTGAAACACAAGGAGACGCTGTAATAGCCATTAACTCTACTTTAAAGGGAAAAGATGTCAAGATTACACCACAAACAATTTCAGAGGTCTTTCAACTCGACGATCAAGAAGGTAAAATTACTTTCCCTAAAAACGAGTTAAAAAATGATTTTCTGGAAAGGGGGTACAATGCAGAGGTCAAAAAGGACACCTTAGAAAAAGGTTACTTTCCTCCTGCAACAAGATTTTTATTTCACACCCTCTTAAAATGTGTTTCAAACAAAACCACTTCTTTCAATGAGATACCATTAAAAATTCAAAAACTGGGATTTGCAATTCTTCAAGATGAAAATTTTAACTACTCCCAGGAAATTTTTAATGATTTGGTTAAAAATGTTGAAACAAAGGCATTCCTACTTTTTCCAAGATTTTTAAGTTATTATTTTGAAATGAAACTTGGAAAGAAGGATGCTGCTGCAATAAAACAAGGTGATTTCATTCAAACAAATTGCTTAACTGCTGAAACTTTTACAAGGATGTCTACACCCTGCAAAACACAAGCAGAGGTGCCTGAGCAGATTTTAGCAGTTACAACTGCTCCTCAGGTATCTGCTGCTGAGCCCACTGCTCAAGGTGATCAAAGTAGCAGCACAACTGCTTTGAAACCCACACCTATTATCTCCAAAAAGCCAAAAAGAAAAACTCAAAACCCCACAAAACCCATCAAAAAGGCAACTCTGGAGGATGAGATACCAGAGCTCCTGCCTGTGACAACACAAATGTCATAAGAAACCACTGCTGCTACTTCCTCACAGCAGTTGGTACAAATATCTCAACCCATAACCACAAATCCTACTGCTTCTTCACAAAAAGAACAGGTTGTACAAATAGGGTCTCCACATCATGATGCTCTAGAAACACTCGTTTCTATCATCCACAGCTCATTACCCGGGGCAACTCCATTTTCTACACCATCCTTCACATCCACAATTCCCTCACCAATAAAATCACTGTTGGATGCAATTGATTTGAACCAGGCATTATCCAGTCCTTCTCAATCACCTATTAATGAGAATATACCTCAACAACTAACTGGGTCTGATGTATCAATCTTTGCTAACCCACCAACACAACCTGAGGAGGTTACACCCCTTGAGTTACAAGTAACTCTTGGTGGTAATCCAAGTGAAGCAGCCACTACAAGTGTTACACCCACTGGGTTACATTTGGACAGTGGTTACATTAATAAGACTTCCTTGGAGGCAATTCCTTTTATAGCACCTCTGCCAACCACCAGTGGATTTATTTATCCTACTGGCAACATCAAAAGGTTGTCAAGTGTTGAAGGAAGAAGACCCCAGTACCAAGAAAAAGGGGCATCAGTGGTTAATGTTTGGAGAATATTCCCTACATCTACCACTGATAAAACCACTGCTAGTGGGAAATCAGATGATCCCATTAACTTGGGTGATGGTTTAAAGTACCAGAAATTGACGGATCGTATTGCAAAGCTTGATAACTCTGTTGCAGAACTCAAAGTTATGCTACAACAGGTGTTACAAGTTCAGAAGGTACAAACAACTGCTGTTCCACCTCAAGCACCTGCTCCACAAAGGGCACCTGCTACAAATGAGCTCTGGAATCTATTTCAATCTTCTCTCCACCAACAAGCACAATTAGCAGATCACCAACATGCATACCATGTACAACAGCTGAGAAATGCAATGGAGTCAAGGTTCAAAACCACTCAGGCTGATTTAAAGGCTCTCAAAACTCAGATCTTGCACACTACTGGCACTGCTCCTCCAAAAGTCTGCTACATTCATCAACTCCCAGAAGATAATGCCAAAAAAGGGGAGAAAATTAAGGAGTGGAAAAAGAAGGGTATAGAGGATGGTCTCTATCTTGCACCAGAAAATTCAAACATGACCAAAAACATCCCTTTGCCAGATGGCAGCAAGAAAATTGATGTGACAACAAATGCACTAGCAGAAGCAGTTGCAAGTGTAAAAAGGGATAGAGAGGCCAAAAGGAAAGCCAGGGTGGACAGAATGGATCATCCAGATCAGGGTACTTCTGGGTCAAAGGATCATGAAAATCCTGTTGAGGAAAAGAAGAAGCCTACTAGAAAAGTGAGGCAACCCAAATCCATTCCAATCAGACGTTCAAAGTCTACTCAAAAACCACCATACAAAACAGCTGATGCAACAGGAGTTACAAAAACTACTGCTTGCCAAACAGTTGTTCCATCAACACACACCACTTCAACACACACAACATCCACTGCTTTACCATCATCACCACCAAAAACAACACCTGCTGACACACAGCAGAAGACAGCAGATGTTATAACATCTGTTGTAAAGACAACAGTGGTTGAAACACCAGTTGTTTCAACAGCTGTTAGTCAATCACAATCCACTGCCACTACATCTACCACCACTGTTCCATCCAAAACATCATCAGTCCCTCCTACAAAAAGGAGAAGGCTAATTTTAAAAGATGATGACACATCTCCATCACCAACATCTTCAAAATCCCTGTCACTTGTCACTATTCCAAAACCCATACCTCTCTCTTCAGCTCAAATTATAAAATCACTACCTCCTGCTGGTGTCTCATTCCCTCTGGAACTCATTGCAGTCAGAGAAGAAATCAAATCTTTTTATTATGAAGATGACCCAGCCAAAATGAGTTTGCCATCAGTTGCAGAATATCCCAGGCCTAACAATATTGAAGAATACTTGAAACTCAAGGCCAAGCAAGCAGAGGATATTGCACTAAAAAACAGAAGAGGGAAATCTGATAGAGTGTTTCAACAAAACTATCAGTTTTTACTCTCACAGGTCAATACTATGGAACGATTTGCTAAAAATGTATGTCAGAAAATTTCAGAAAGGGCAGATGAGTCCTTGAGAAAAGACTACATTGAAAACATCATGACCTACAAGAAATACAAGGGGGAGAAACACATGTACAAAAACTGGACCATTCCTGAGCTTGAAAAAGAAGCAGCCAGGATTCAATACATGATCAAAAATAAGGTCAAGCAAACTCCTCCTGAAAGATTCAAGCAACTTGAAGCTCAAAAGATGTTAGAGCTGAAGAGAATGAAAGAGGAGCTGATTACAGCAGATTATGGGTCAAGGAATTCAGTGTCAAAGTGGGGAGAAGATAGAGTCAGGGGAAACTTATAAAAGATTAGAGGAACTTAGAAAGAAAGATCCAAGAGTTCCACAAAAGCCTGACTATTCCAAAGCAGAGGTTTCTAAAAGACCACCAAAGCTGCAAATCAAAAGAACCACTGCTCCAGCTGGTGCTGCCATCTACAAAAGAAGGAGCAAAAACCAGTTCAACATGGAAACAATTCAAGATCTTTTAGCCGGAGATGCCATTGTAAAAGCTGGCACGGAAGTAATGATAAAAGAAGATCTTGAATTGGAACAATCTGCATGTGCTGCTCAGCCAGCTATGAACAGGCCTGCCTCACCAAATACTTCTGCAAATAAACATCTCCCAAGAAACCCACCAGGCTCAAAAATACTAAAGTGGGAAACTGACAAACACACCTGCGTATTGACTTTGCTCAGGCTTGGTGGAGAAGTGGAGAAAATATCAAGGGAACAAGCTCTTGGCCTGAGTCTTGAAGATTTGCAGGATCTCCTTGATCTTCCACTTAGCAGGGATGATGAAGATACAGATGCCCTAGACTTTGAATTACAATTTAAAGGTCAGATAAGGGAACTGTTGATGAGGCAATAAAGATTTCCACAAATAATGAAGAGTTTTGGCATTATCTGTTCCAGGTGGAGATTGTTGGGATTGAACCCTATCAGAGAAACAGATAATTAAAGCCAAAACTGGATCAGAGCAGTGGATCCAGAATAAGCAGACGTTTACAGATTAGTTCATGCAAATCTCTCCCCTTGAAAGTGGTCTTGTATCAACTGACCTCCGATCTGCTGATCTTACTAAGTGCTGACCTACAACTGCTGCTTTGCATCTACTGACCAATGTCAAAGACTGATGGAAGACCAAAGCTCTGCTGACTCAATCTACTGCCTTGAGTCAAGTACTGCTGATCCGGACAAGCACTGCTGGGGTCACAGCAGTGGAAGTATGCAGCAGATGTTTAAGTGTCTTTTATGTAATACAATGTAATAGCAGTAGTTAGTACATCAGTGTTTATAGATCAGAGGTTAGAGTTTGTTAGGAGGTTAGATGTCACTTTCATGGTGACGTCAGCTAAAGATGCTCAGTGGTTTGCAAGTGCCTATAAATAGTTCAGTACTTGGTACTGTTCTATTAGCTCTTTCACCACATCGTCTTCTTTGCACGAACAAACTACTGAGCTCTGGCTGAGGGGGAGTTTGCATTCTTACATCAATCATTGTAATCGTTGTTGAAACAAATTCAATCATTCGGTTCATTGTGTAAAGATGTTTGATTAAAAGTATTACTCCTGTTTGATTGTATGCAAAGTTTGTTTTCATCTTAATTCCGCTGCACAACTCTTTCATTTCCATCTTAATTTCAAACGAAAATACAATAAAAAAGAAACTCAGATCCAACATAAGGACTAGAAGGTTTCGAGTTGGAGATTGGGTATTGAGAAAAGCTTTTCAGAATACTTCTAATCCAGCTGATGGAAAGTTAGCTCCGAAATGGGAAGAACCATATGAGATTGAATCAGAATCTGGAAAAGGAGCATACAGGCTTAAGAATATGGAGGGGGATATACTGCCAAGATCCTGGAATGCTATACACCTGAAATCCTATTTCAAGTGAGTTTAGAATTAAATTTCTAACTCAGGATGGTATGAATTCTATCTCTTTAAAATATAATTTTGTTTTATTGGAACCCATTACTGACTTAAGCATCGGAGGGGTGTTAGCTAAGCTAACACCCACCTTAGTTTGAAGGTGTTTTTTAGAATATGCTTCGGGATATGGCTCTAGGATATATACTCAGGATTTAAAGATTAGAGGATTGGCCCCCTCTCTCACGACTAAGGGATCCTGATCCCTTCTAAGGTTTAAAGGTATTCACCTTTCTCTTGAATTGGGTTTAAACACCCTGCCTGGAGCGCAAGTTATCCAGGGATAGTTCAATATAGCGGGACCAGTCCATGTAAAAGTGGCTGACAATTTCGTTATTATTGGCTATATCCTGGATCCTAAAGGTATATGAGGATTGATTACCCTCTCTCACGAAAGGGTATTTTCATACTCTCTAAGGTTTAAAGCTTTTCACCTTTCTAAGTTGTTTTGGTCAAAAATTACCGAAGCAATTTAGTGATCAAATTAGTAATGTGAGGTAGTGTGCTAAAAAGTTTGTGGAAAATATGCTTGTTGAGTTATTTAGAAAATCAGTATTCAGGATACGGCTCAGGATATTGAGCTGTATCTGCGATCAAACAATGAGCAAATAATAAGCAAAAAGTAAAGGAAACGACACGAGATGTACGAGGAAAGCCCTTGATCAATCTAGATCGCCGGCATAAAACCTCGGGAGCTGACAATCGCAGCTGCCTTGTTCTTCTTATTGCTTTAAACTTCAGGATACAGTGCAGGATATCAACCAGATCTCTAAGTGTTACAATGAATTCGTGAGAGAGTACAATTTGCGAGAGAGCAAGTGTTGGTGTGTAGTGAGTATGATTGCAGTGAAAATGTTGTGTCCTATTCGATCTGGTGTTCCTCCTATTTATAGTAACGAAATACAAACAAATATCCGTATAAACATGGGATGCTCCGAATATTCCATCATGAACGTTGTAGACCGAGTAATAAGGCTTCAACGTCTTTCTTTGAACGGTTTGGACCGAGTCTTCCGCAGAACAAGTCTTTGTGAACGTTGCTAGCTTCCATCCCACGTACCTGCACGTAATCCGTTAGTGATCCTGAGGATACCATTCAGGATATTACCAATACCCTGAATCCGCACCCCGAATATGAACAGATATTATTTAATCAAGATAAAAGCCAAGATATTTCTCAGGATATGAGCTCAGAAATTAGCCCACAACAATTGTCCCCAAAAATGTTACCGTTTAGTATCCTCATTACTAACGGTTACATTTTTTACGCAAACCGAGGCAATTAAGAGATAAGACCTGTGATGTGACCGTCTGCAACTACCCAGCCTATATCTACTCATCATGCCCTATATCTTCTCACCCTCATCCCTTTTTTAATCATAATCGTCAAGGAAAAAGGTACATTTTCTCTCTATCTTTCATACTTATCTTCATCTTTCTCTCCGGCGAAAAATTCAATCGATCAAATGCCGCGCCAAACAAGATCCAGTTCAGGTGACTCGGCCCCTACGTTCTACCAACAAAACCTTCTCCAAGAACCGGAGAAGGAAGCCTGTACCTTTGATAGTGCCCACCTGTCTGCCTTAAAATCCTCCGGTATCTTCCCGGAAGGAACCATATTTAGACCGTTTGACCGTGAAATCCGGTCAGATATGGTCTCCAACGAGTGGATTTGCTTTAGTGCTTTCCCTTTTACCCTAGGGCTTCGATTCCCCTTTCCGGATTTCATCACCGAGTTCTTTAATATCACAAAAATCTCTTTTAGCCAAACAATGCCAATGCTCTGGCGTGTCTTAACTGTTCTTGACCAGATCAAAAGAAACCACATTCCTGATCTTTCCATCCATGATCTCCCCCTGGCTTACAAGCTTAGATGCCACGGATCATGTAGATTTCTGTTTTATTCTACTTCCGGTGACCCATTGATACTTCGTGCCACCAGGAACGAGGATGGTTGGCAATCCAAGTTTTTCTTTGTAAAAAGGGACTCAATCCCTGGTGGGACGGAATATCCGGTACAATGGTTGAGAAAGGGTAGGATTTAGGGTTTAAGAATGATCCTGCCGCTTATCCTGTTCCATATCCTGAACTAACTTATCTTCTTTATTGTGCAGCTGATTTCAGGAAGATTGCTCCTCCTCTTGCCAACTCTCAAGAAAGAATAGACGCTATTAGACTTCTCCCAGAGGCAGAAAGAAGTTTCAATCCTTCTCCACCAACTCCAAGCCCTCTTTCAAGTGCCAACATGTCTGGTAAGGATCCTGCAAGATATCCTGCACACATATGCTTCTTATCTGTCATTTGTAGGAGGGATTTAGAATTTACTCCCTGTGTGCAGATTCCAGCAAAGTCCCAGTTTATCTAGACCTGGATGAACTTGACAGTTACCCAACTCCAGCCATAGTCAAGAAGGAAACTCCTGCTACCACCAGCTCCAAGCCACTCCCGGCTCCCAAGACCAATCCAAGAACCCGTGCTTCCGCAGCGAAAAAGAGAAAGGGCCTTGAGGTCAGTACTCCAGGCTCTGAAGGGTTCTCTTATGATGAGCTCAGCTTTTCCGACTCCTTAGAGCCAATGACATCCTTCCTCAACAAGGTAATATCCTGCCGCGTATCCTTCATGTATATCCTGCACATATATCCTGCACGTATATCCTAACAGGGTATCCTGGTAGGACGTCTTAGTCAGCATATATTCTAACCCCATACCTGTGATCAATGTACAGGGCCTCCAGCATTTGCTCCACTTGTACAATGACGCTTGTGGTACTGTGGCACTTCATGAAGCCAGGATCAAACAGCTTGAGAGCACCGTTGCCGACCAAGGTGCTATCGCCGAAGCAAAGAGCCGGCACTATGAAAGCTTGCTAAAGAAGGTCACCCAAGATGCTGAGGTCAAACTTGCCAGTGTTCAAATGGACCATGATCAGGCCTTAATCAGCTTTCGAGAGGGAGTCAAGGCTTCTGCTATCGTCTCCCTGCTACAAGCACGCATCAAGATGGCCTACGAGGCCAAGGAGACAGGTCTCGTTTGTCCATCTTGGCCAGTTGAATCCTGGGTGGCCAAGTTGAAGGAGCTCAGAGGCAAAGCTGTGCCACTTCCTGCTGAAGCCGGTGAGTCTTCCAAGTCAACGGAGGTAGTGGTCCAAGCTGGAGAGAAGAAGGATGCTGGAGGTGATGCTGAGATGGACATTGGTCAGGATGCTGCGCAGGATGCTGGTAAAAATGCTGGAGCAGAGAAGTCTGAGAAGGTTGGAGGCGATGCCGCTGTGTGAGGGCATTTAGGTGGGCGATGACAGATATACGTGCCAAGGCCAGAGCCCACCTTTTTGAATTTGAATGTTGGTCTGTAGTCCCACAAACAATTTACTTTTCCGCACTTTACTTTTCCGTACCTGAACAATTTATATTTTCTGCATGCTTTTTGAACAATACAACAGTTGAAGGTGGATGGGTCTCGGTTTGAGATGAAGCCCTCAACTGTTGGGTGAACATGGTTATGAACTACTAGTGCTCTTAGTGGATGGGCCTTGTTTTGAGGTGAAACTAAGAGCACACCTTTTGGCATGTTAATAATATAACTACCCTTTTGACTTTATTATTGTTGTCATACAAATTTTACTTGTGAAAATTGTTTGGTTTGAACATATATCATAAATGTATCCTGGGGGATATCCTGAAAGATATCTTGAAAAGGATATTGAAATATAACCCAGAAATTGTCCAAATAAAAAGGAGAGATCATACCAGAGATTCTTAGAGAATCAGTTCCAATAAATTTGTCCCCAGTGCATACATATAAACTTGGATCCATCCTTCGGATTAGAATAATGAGTGTCCCCTGCGTTTGACATAGACACAAATGTGTTTACCTTTTGGCTCGAATGAATTCCGAATGCCCAAAGGCAGGACCCCCGATATCCTGAGAAGAATCCTTAGCATATTGGGGATAAACCCTGAATTTCATGCGCTACAGGCGAGAGTGTATAAACTCCTAGACTTAGAAAGGTGAAAACCTTTAAACCTTTGAGAGTATGAAAATACTCTTTCGTGAGAGAGGGTGATCAATCCTCATATACCTTTAGAATCCAGGATATAGCCAACAGTAACGAAATTGTCAGCCACTTTTACATGAACTGGTCCCGCTACCTTGAACTACACCTAGATAACTTGCGCTCCAGGCGAGGTGTTTAAACCCAATTCGAAAGAAAGGTGAATACCTTTAAACCTGTGAAGGGATCAGGATCCCTTAAACGTGAGAGAGGGGGCCAATCCTCTAATCTTTCGACTTATCCTGAGTATATATCCTGGAGCTATATCCTGAAACATATCCTGCAAAACAGTTCTAAACTAAGGTGGGTGTTAGCTTGGCTAACACCCCTCCGATGCTTAAGTCAGTATTGGGTTCAAGATAAAAAACAAATATATTTTAAAGAGATAGAACACATACCATTCCGAGATAGAAAACAAATTCTACTCTTACTTGAAATAGAGCTTCAAATGTATTGCATTCCAGGATCTTGGTAGCATATCCCCTTCCACATTCCTGAGTCGATATGCTCCTTTCCCTGCTTCTGACTCGATTTCATAAGGTCCTTCCCATTTCGGAGCTAGCTTGCCATCGGCAGGATTAGTGGTGTTTTGAAAAGCCTTTCTCAGCACCCAATCACCAACTCGAAATCTTCTAGTCCTTATGTTCTTATTGTATGCCCTGGATATTCTTTGTTGATATGCTGCTATCCTCAGCCTTGCTGCATCTCTTTTTTCATCTACAGTATCCAGATCCTGACATAAGACTTCAGGATTCTGTTCAGGATCCTGTAGCATAGATCTTGCAGTAGGTATCGTCATTTCTGTTGGAATCATTGCCTCTGCTCCAAATACCAAGGAAAACGGGGTTTGGCCAGTTGCATTCTTCACCGTTGTCCTATCAGCCCACAAAACAAAGGGTAACTCTTCCGCCCATCTTCCTTTCTTGGCTCCAAGTCTCTTCTTTAAGTTATTGACTATTATCTTGTTCGAGGATTCGGCTTGTCCATTCGCTTGAGGATGTACCGGAGTAGATGTGATCATTTTGATTCCCCAACTTTTGCAAAAGTCAGTAGTCCTTTTGCTTATAAACCGGGACCCATTATCACAAATGATCTCAGCTGGTACTCCAAACCTAGTCAGGATATTCCTCTTTATGAAGGATACTACTTCTTGGTCTCTTACTTGAACGAATGCTTCAGCCTCGACCCACTTAGAGAAATAATCGGTCATTGCTAACATAAATACTTTTCCTCCCGGAGCCTTTGGTAATTTCCCTACTATATCCATCCCCCACTTCATGAATGGCCAAGGGGAAACTACAGGATATAGTGGTTCAGCTGGTTGATGTAGTATGTTACTATGCCTTTGACATGCATCACATCTTCGAGCATATTCTGCAGCATCTTTTCTCATTGTTGGCCAAAAGTATCCTGTCCTCAATACTTTCGAGAATAATGATCTGCCCCCAGTGTGATTACCACAGTTCCCTTCATGTATATCCTGAAGTACTTCTTTGGCTTCATGATCCTCCAAGCACCTTAAATATGGTCCTGCAAGAGATTTCTTGTATAGAATATTATTTATAATAGTGAATCGTGATACCTTCATCCTAAATGCCTTAGGATTTTCATTTTCGGGGATGTGTCCATCTTTAAGATATTTCAGAATCGGAGTTGTCCAGGATTCAGGATACTGTTCAGGATATTCCACTCCAGGATCCCGAATATCCGCTACTTCTTTATCCTGAGGATTCGTTGCAGGATATAAAACATGTATTATTGGTATTTGGGTCCCTTCCGGTATCCTGACTGATGATCCCAGATTTGCTAAGGCATCCGCTTCAGCATTATCCTCTCTTGGTACCTGTTCAAGTGTAAAAACATCGAAATATCCTGCTAATTTTTTGAGAATATCGAGGTATTCGACTAACTTCTCACCCTTAACTGCATAGGATCCATTAAAATGATTAGTAATTAACAAGGAGTCAACATATACTTGCAAATTCTTGATATTCATACTTTTAGCCAGCTCTAATCCTGCAATTAAAGCTTCATATTCTGCCTCATTATTGGTAGCAGGAAATTCACACCTAATAGCCTGGGGTAATATGTCCCCCTGTGGCGATTTTAGTAGTATTCCCAATCCTACTCCTCTTATATTAGATGCACCATCAGTATATAATGTCCAGGATCCTGAGGATTCTCCTAATTGTTGAACTTCTAGGTCTGCCTCATCCTGAATGTCACTACTAAAATCAGCCACAAAGTCAGCTAAAGCCTGAGACTTTATGGCATTCCTAGGTTCATATACTAAATCATAGGCACTTAGCTTTACCGACCACTTAGCCATCCTGCCTGACATCTCTGGTTTTCTAAGCACATTCTTGACAGGATAATTTGTCTTAACATGAATCCTATGAGTTTCAAAATAATGTCTAAGTTTTGTTGATGCCATGACTAATGCTAGTATTAATTTTTCTAAGTGAGAATACCTAGTTTCAGCATCTAACAAACTTTTGCTAACATAATAAACAGGATATTGCTGACCTTCATGGTCCTTTACAAGGACGGCACTTACAGCGTTCCCTGATACCGCGAGGTATAGGGATAATGGTTCACCATTCTCAGGCTTCATTAGTAGAGGTGCGGTTGAAAGATATTGCTTTAACTCCCGTAGGGCCGCTTCGTGCTTCTCACCCCACTCGAATTTTTTGTTCTTCTTCAGGATATCATAAAAATCTTTACATTTCTCTGAGGATCTTGAGATAAATCTGTTTAATGCTGCCACTCGCCCCGTTAATCGTTGAACATCTTTCATATTTGAGGGTGATTTAATATCCAAGATGGCTTTGATCTGCTCCGGGCTTGCTTCTATTCCTCTTTTGGTCACCATATATCCTAGAAATTTTCCTGCCCCCACTCCAAAATGGCACTTAGCAGGATTCAGCTTCATATTATACTGATCCAGGATATCAAACGCTCCTTTAATATCCTGGAGGTGATCCTGAGCTTTCTTTGACTTTACTACCATATCGTCAATGTACACTTCCATGGTGTCCCCCAGTTTGTCTTTGAACATCATGTTTACCAATCTTTGGTATGTTGCACCTGCATTTTTCAAACCAAAAGGCATAGCTGTGTAACAATAAATACCTGTTGGTGTCATGAAGGCAGTATCCTCCTGGTCAGAAGGCTCCATTTGGATCTGTTGAAATCCTGAGGATGCATCCATGAAAGTCAGCATTTCATGCCCAGCAGTGGCATCTACCATCGCATCAATATGGGGAAGAGGAAATGGATCTTTAGGGCAAGCTTTATTCAAGTCTGTGTAATCCACACAGACTCTCCATTTTCCGTTCTTCTTCTGTACCACTACCACGTTTGCTAGCCACCTTGGGAATTTGACTTCTCTAATCATCTTGGACTTCAACAATCATTCAACTTCTTCTTGAATAATGGTATTGCGTTCGGGAGCAAACTTTCTTCTTTTTTGTTGCACGGGCTTGAATGTTTTATCAATTCCAAGCTTGTGAGTAATAATATCTTTGGATATGCCTGTCATATCCTCATGCTTCCATGCAAACATCGACATCCTGCATTTTAAAAAGTTAATTAATTGTTCTTCAATATCCTGAGGGATATTGGTTCCCACGAGCACCGAAATATCGGGATTATCCTGGTCCAGGACAATTTTCTTCACATCCTGCTCCGGATCCTCCATGATATCCTGGACCCGCATCTTTAATTGCTATGCTGCACTAGGTTTGGTTGAGGATTTCATTGAGGATGAGTAGCATTCTTTCGCCTCCTGCTGGTCGCTATCAACTTTAACAACTCCCCAGGGGGTAGGTATCTTGATGCATTGGTGATATGTTGATGGCACAGCTTTCATATCGTGAATCCACGGTCTTCCCAATATAATGTTATAGTAGGATAGAGAGTCCATTACACAGAAACGTTGTATCGAGTTGACTCCTTCAACGTACACCGGCAACTTTATCTCCCCTACTGTGTTTCTGGCCTCTCCACTGAACCCAACAAGCACAGTGGACTTCGAAGTGATATCCATTGGAGATACATTCATTCTTTTAAGCGTCTCTAGTTGGATTATGTTGACGGAGCTGCCATTATCAACCAATATCCTGCATACAAAATGATTAGCCACATATAACGTTATTACCAGAGCATCATGGTGAGGATCCTGGACGGTATCCCTGTCATCGGCATCAAATGTGATCACTTTGTCAGTTGTGAGTGTAGTCATCCTGACAGGTTTGTCTCCCCTTTCGGCCTTAGCTTCTTTTGCATGTCTCTTTGCTGCCGAATACGAAGTCCCACAAATGTCGGATCCTCCCGAAATGAAGTTGATTATCTTGGCATCCGCGGGAGGTGAGGCTGCTCGCTCAGGATCCTTCTCAGTATCCTGACCCTTATTCTTCTTTCTTCCCAAGAGATCTTTCAAATATCCCTTGCTTAGAAGATAGCTTATCTCTTTCCTCAAAGCAATGCAATCCTCGGTCATATGTCCGAAATCTTCGTGGAAAGCACACCATTTTGATTTGTCTTTCCAATCCGCTTTTTGTTGATTCTTCCGAGGCCATCTTGCCTTGTCCCCCAGACCCTGCATGGCATACATCAATTCAGGAATGTTAACAGAAAAGCAATATTCTGATAATTCAGGATATTCTTCAGGATCCTCATCTTCGACAGCATTCACTCTCTTATTCTCATTTCTGCCATATGGCTTAGGCCGATACGACTTGAATGAGGATTCTGACTTCCTGTTAGTTGACTCATAAGTGTTGGATGAGTTCATCCTTTCTTGCATCTTTCTGTCATCTTCCAACCGAATGTATCTTAGGGCCCTGTTCCGAGCTTCATCCAGGTTCCTGCATGGGTTCATTACAAGGTCTTGGTAAAATTGAGAATCTTTTTGCAACCCCATCTTGAAAGCTTGCACAGCTGTTGCAACATCAAGATGAGGAATGTCTAGTGATTCTCAGCTAAACTTGTTCACATAATCCCTAAGGGATTCCTGAGGCCCTTGTGTTATCCTGTAGAGATCACTTGTTAATTTTTCAAAGCTCCTACTACAAGAAAACTGACTATTAAATAAATTTACTAAATGAGCAAAAGATGTGATTGAATGTGGAGGAACATTCAAGAGCCACTTCAAAGCTGATCCTGTCAAGGTTGAACCAAAACCCTTGCACAAGCATGCTTCTTTGAGATCCGGAGGGATAGGGTTGATCTCCATCCTCTCCCTATACTGAGCAATATGCTCCTCAGGATCCGTCGTTCCGTCGTAAAGCTTCATGTTGGGGGTTTGGAACCTCTTTGGAATCTCAGCATCACAGATAGGATATGCAAAGCGAGATATCTTATGGCTATCTTGAGACACTTCCGGGATTGGCTGGACCACCCCGGGTACACTTGATATCATTTCCTTCAACTTTTGAAGTTCCCTGGTAAGTGCTGACGTCACACCTGTATCCTGCAAGGATCCACTATTGTTAGTAGCATGAGTATTATTATTATTTAATATGTTACTCGTTGGAGGATTCTGCCCATATCCTGAAGCATATCCTGAGCTCCTTATGGTCGATATCCTGACCGAGGAGGGTATTTCAGGAGTATGATTCTGAGGAAGGCTGGGCACAATATTCCCCCTATTATCCTCTGTATACACGGCTGAACTGAAGTTCAAAGCTCTGGGTTGTAATGGAGTGACAATATCCTCAGCGGATCTGCTCGAGCCAGACTTCAGGAGTTGTATTTCCCTTAAAAGCATTTGGTTTGTTTCCTGCTGCTGCCTCATTTGTTCCTGCACACTTCCAAACAAGGTTAAAATTTCGTCGTTAGATGCTAAAACAGGGGCAGATTCTTGAACAGTGCGAGTAGGGATAATATCCTGAGGTCGTGTAGAGGCTGGCATTCTTGGAGGAGGTGGTGGAAACACCGAACCTGTAGTAGCAGAAGTCGTAGCAGACATAGTAGAGGAACTCATGTTTGATCGTGAGGCCATTGTGGACAATGTGGCAAAAAGTTTTGAAAATAAAAAACCGATTAGCGATTTAACAAAAATTTTTAGTAAAGATAGCACCACTTGCCCCACGGTGGGCGCCAAATTGTTTTGGTCAAAAATTACCGAAGCAATTTAGTGATCAAATTAGTAATGTGAGGTAGTGTGCTAAAAAGTTTGTGGAAAATATGCTTGTTAAGTTATTTAGAAAATCAGTATTCAGGATACGGCTCAGGATATTGAGCTGTATCTGCGATCAAACAATGAGCAAATAATAAGCAAAAAGTAAAGGAAACGACACGAGATGTACGAGGAAAGCCCTTGATCAATCTAGATCGCCGGCATAAAACCTCGGGAGCTGACAATCGCAGCTGCCTTGTTCTTCTTATTGCTTTAAACTTCAGGATACAGTGCAGGATATCAACCAGATCTCTAAGTGTTACAATGAATTCGTGAGAGAGTACAATTTGCGAGAGAGCAAGTGTTGGTGTGTAGTGAGTATGATTGCAGTGAAAATGTTGTGTCCTATTCGATCTGGTGTTCCTCCTATTTATAGTAACGAAATACAAACAAATATCCCTATAAACATGGGATGCTCCGAATATTCCATCATGAACGTTGTAGACCGAGTAATAAGGCTTCAACGTCTTTCTTTGAACGGTTTGGACCGAGTCTTCCGCAGAACAAGTCTTTGTGAACGTTGCTAGCTTCCATCCCACGTACCTGCACGTAATCCGTTAGTGATCCTGAGGATACCATTCAGGATATTACCAATACCCTGAATCCGCACCCCGGATATGAACAGATATTATTTAATCAAGATAAAAGCCAAGATATTTCTCAGGATATGAGCTCAGAAATTAGCCCACAACATAAGTCTTGGAGTTTATACACTCCCGCCTGTAGCGCACGAAAATTTGGCATTATCCCCAGTATGCTTAGGGTTTATCCCATAACGTTGAGGATCTATCTCCAGGATATTTAGGGTGTATCCACTGTAATACTAAAGTTGTATACAAGTGTGAAATCAGTTACGATTGATGCACAACAATTCCTAAGTATTTGAAAACAACATGTACAGGGGACATTCCTGTTAAGGCATTCTGAACAATTCGAAGGGTCAAGTCTGGACTTGGTCCACTAAGTTTCCCAGACTGGGGACATTTTCGATGGAAAGGTTGCAAAAGGATTGAAGTTTAAGGATTAAGATATATTCTGTTTCTGGTATGATCTCTCCTTTTTGTCTAAGTTTAAGGGTTGAGTTTAAAAGCCTTATTCAAATTATTTAAGTTTTTTTTTTGAAGCTATGTTTGACAAAAAGTTTGATGAAATATTTGTGAGTATCCTGACCCGGATGTACTCTCAGGATATTTGGTCAGAAAATTTGAAATACTATACTAAAATTAAAAATTGAAACTACATTCAAATCAAACAATATGTAACAAGATTTGCAAAGTAAAAATGGACAACAATGGATAAGGCCAAAAAAGGGTTAGTTTATTTACTTAACAAAAGATTGTGTTTTTGGCTTCATCTCAAACCGAGATCCATCCACCAAAAACACAATTAGTCTTAACCATATTTACTTAACAATTGAATGCTTCATCTTGAAACTCAAGATACCCCCACCCTTAATTGTTAAACTATTTAAAATAAAGCATACTAATTGATAACCAAGGGCTTCGTCCTGAAACTTAGGATCCCTCCACCTTTGGCTATCATATTATCTAAGTGCAGGAAAGTAAATTGTTTAACAGACATAAAAGATAAATTGTTCAATAACCACAACCGTCAGAAATTAAAAAAGTGGGCTTCGGCCTAGGCATCAACATTCATCATCGCCTACTTCGCTGCTTTCAAGGAGCATCACCTTCTTTAACCACAACATCTCCTCCAGCATTTACACCAGCATCACCGTCAGGATTCTTCTCAGCATCACCAGCATCAGCCGCCTCCTCTGCCACCTTGGAAGGCTCCTCACCCGCAGGCTTAGTAGGATACTCCACAGGATTACCTCCGTGATCCTTTAATTTCGCCTCCCAAGACATAACATTCCAGGAGGTGCATTCAAGGGCCATGGCTTTGGCCTCATAAGCCATCTTTAATCTGTCTTGAAGGAGGGAAATTAAAACAGACCCTATGAGGCCTTCTCGGTTGGTGTTCATGTCCTGTTGGTATTGGAGATGGGCAGTATCTAGCTTGGCTTGGGCATCCTGGTTAGCCTTGTTGAGAGCAGCCTGGTGTTCCTGGATCATCGCCTTGTATGTATCCTCATAATGTTGTGATTTGGCGGCGGCAATTGCTGCTTGGTCTGCAACAGTGGTCTCTGCCTTCTTCAGTTTGCTCTCTAGTATCTTGTTCAAACCACACGCATCCTCATGAAGGAACACTAGCCGCTCAAGGCCCTACAGTTGGATGAGCAGGTATCAATATATGAGTATATATATTCAATATATATGTGCAGGATATAGAATAAGGATACTAACCTGATTGAGGAAGTCAGTCATGAATTTGCTGGACTCTATAAACCCATGATTCTCGAATGGGAATACGTCGGAGGTAGCAGGACAATCTGTGTGACACCCCAGGAAACCATGCAACCTAACTAGCTTCCCCAGTAACTACGTGCTAAATTTCGAGATGAAATTTCTTTCAAGTTGGGGATGATGTGACAACTTGAACTTCCGAGGTTTGTGCCGTTTGATCTCGTATTTGCAACCTCTCATAATTTTCTTTCTTTCACGCTCTTGTTGTATCAAACTTTTATTATAACATGTTGCCTTGATTAAGTTGTCGATGTGAATCTAATTGGTTATAATTAAGTGTATGGTTGGGTCCGTTTAAGTGTTTGGGCTTGTTTTAGGGGCTGCACATGAACCTGGGCCGCAATGGTAGTGAGCCCAATCCCACACAAACGTGATATGCTTTGGGCCGCGAGTATCATCACAGCCCATGCACACACATTGGGCCGAACCTCTTTATAGGTTATATGTACTTGTAGGGTTGGGGGATCTTGTGTACGTATTATTTGTGGTTTGGGAAATCTCATAGATCGAAATCATAGTGCACCCATTCGAAGTTTACGTACACGAATATTGCTGCTCGTTCCATACTCGATCGATATAACCTATCTTCTGGTTAGTATAATCTTACTTCCTTATGATTTAGATTCTTTTATCATGCCTAGTTGCATTAATACATGACTATGATTATTGGATTATGTGTGTTTATGTGGCTGTGTGGGTTATTTATTTGTTGATACTCGATGTTATGTAGTGATAATAGGTCCTCGATGAATACAAGATTCATGTGATGTCAACTGATTGCGTAGCATGTTTAGGGACTCCTAGGATTCATCTTGATAGTTGACTAATTTCTTGATGATAATTCTTGATTATAGACTATATTTGTATCATAATATATGATGTACATATGATCTCAGTTTCTTGTTAATTATTCATAATCATTGGTCGATTGTATGACTTGATAAGGAAGTCACTAAGGCTAAACTAATAAACAGATTATTGAAAAGAATTATGTGGTGAGTTATGATGTTAAACCATGTATGATAATTAGGGTGTGTTGTGCATAGTGTGAAGGATTGTTGTGTGTACATTCATGATTTTTAAGTATGTGATGTTTAGATTAGGCATGCTCACTTTGTTAATCATAGATAGGAATGAACGATTTATGTGATAAAAAAGGGGATATTAATTGATATGCATATGCTAGGTGGTGCATGATGATGATGATGATTCTGTGAACTCTATTATGAACTGCACATTTAACCTTATTGCATGCAATGATGTTGGCAATATATTGAATGCAATTGTTTAGGAATAATCAACGACATTAAATTGTTTTGTCAGTGTCACATGAGTTTGGTCTAGTCAAATGATACTCCTTTCCAATTAATGGCTCATTACAAGACAAAAGTTTAAAGGTCCAATAGAGTTTTGGAAACCATCAGTCTATGTCGGCCATTATTTTGATCTAACTAATTTATATTCATTTTTGAGAAAGCACAATGAGTCGCACATATCATATGTAAATGCACAGTCCATTGGGCTTGAGGTACATACGGGTCATTTTTGCATGATGAGCCGCATACTTTCTAGCTGGGCCGGTAATGTTTGGGCCACATGAGCCGTGAACATCGATAATCTCTAGATGGGTCGCACATTGTTTGGATTGTACTCTTAGACTATATTTCATTCGTACACTTAAGTATTAAGTCATGGTCACACACTAATTGAATATACATACACGTAATTGTTTTGGTCACACAATAATTTATAACCATGGGTCACCTGCTAGAATCTTTTGTGCAAACCTATACGTGTAAACTTATTTGTGGTACAAAATACATGATGAGTATTCTTTGTACACTGCTTTTGGACTACATAACAAATGTGAAATACGTGATTACTTGATACATGTATGAAATACATGATTCATTTACAAACGGTCCTAACAAGTGGTAACCATAATAGGGTGTGGTTGACCAAATTAGGACAAGTGCTTTATCTACCGAGCAAACCAAAGGTGAGTTCACACTTTCCACAAGGCATGGGATTCCCAAGGGTTGGGAATGGGTAAAGGATTTAAACTGAAACTGCGTGACCTCCTGCTTTGGAACACGTACACACCCTCTTTATTGAAGGGTGACAACATGTGATAAGGAATTGATTTTGAACCTACGTAATCTCCTGGTTTGGGGATTTCGTACACACCCTCTTATTTGAAGGGTGACAACACGGATACTAGACCAAAATCTCTATCATGAAGTCCCTCCTTTTATATCGACTTAATCGTCGGGCCAATGGCGAGCGGGTCATTAGTTAGATAGCGCTATTTAGGTTTGACAAGCCTTACACCGTGCCGCAGAGGACGGGCGTGAACTAATGGATCTGGGCACGTCAATGATGATAGACATTGACGCTAGGGCACCAACTTACTTCAGTCAGTGGTCGATATGGTAAACAGGTCTAGTGGTTAACATGGGGAAGCCCCCACCAACTATGGATATGTTTGGGAACAGGGTAAACTGATTAACTTACAACTTACAAATGAACTCCTGGTTTTTGAAACAACTTAACAATGAACACCAACTGTGAACTCGCTCAACTTTGTTGTTGACTCGTTGTTACATGTCTTGTAGGTCGTTAGGTACTCATGGAGCTTGCCCGAGCAAGAGGAGTCGTTGTGGGACATGGACCGTTGTGTGCCATGTTAACATTTAAACTTATTGAACTTATGTTTTGGTTTTACCTTTATTGCTTCCGCTATTTAAATTGAACTTGGTTAACTTGTTTTTGAACACCAATTATATTACGTTGTTGGATTTTATTTATTTTAAATACATTGTTCAATATGATTGGTGGCTTGATCCTGGTCAGTCACGCCTCCAAGCGGCGGTACTCCGCATGTGGATTTTTGGCGGTGTGACAATCTGGTTCCTTCCTCTTACGAGAGCTAGGGCCACGAGACTTGGAGGTTGTAGAAGATTTTGGAGCAGTGACGGTCTTCGAACTGGTGGGTTTTGACGTGACTGCTGGTTTAGGATTAGTTTCTTACTTGACTTGCACAGGGCCGGAATAACTATCCAACTCATCAAGTTGGAAGCCTTCAAGATTGATGACTGGCACTACATGTGACAAGCCTCATAAATCCAGGTATCCGTACAATTAATTAATATTAATTAATGCTTAATGACTGTGCTGGATTATACATAACTGCTTTCTGATTACAGCATCATACTTACATGTGCATCACATATTACATAATGTCACCTTATTATCACCTGCAAACTTTATTGACATACATGATGCACAAAGCACGGTTAGCACAATTAACGGATAGAACGGGAATATGCTGACGGGGTTCAGTACATAGACAGACAGTGTTTTGAGTCCCAGTATGGGCCAGGGACAAGGTACTACACTAGTATGGTGTGTAAGGAAGTAAGGACCATAAAACTGCGTCACTAGGTGATAGATAAAGTGCCAGAAAGTGCCTAAAACCCACTTATAGTGCAGAATTCTGCATTTTTCAGCAAAATTCAGCTTTTTAACAAGCTAGCTACATGCAAAAATTTGACTAAATGATCCTGAATGCTTTCCTAAGTGTCGGGAATTAAAAGTGTCACAAAAAGTAACATAAAGATCATTAAACGGAATAACTTGACACTTTAACGAACCGGTATCTAACCGAACAACCGGACACTACCCGAAACACCAAAATTATACTAGAAACATTGTTTAATTACTTTTTTGAGCTAGTCATGATCCTCGAACACCTTAACACCCACTAAAATATCTAGTAACTAACTTAACTAACTATACACTTGATTTTGAACTAGTAAGTAACCAACTAGTTACAAGTTACACTTAGACCCCCCCCCCCTATGCTATAATCGGCCATACCACCACCATACCTCAAAGATTTGATTTCTTTTTTTTTTTTTTGGATCTTGCATGCTCCTCTTGCCAAAATATTTAGAGTGAAGGTTATAAGTATGGCATGAGATCTCTAAAGATCATCATATTTCACAAACTAACACACACCCAGCTTTCTCCTACTCTCTCCCTCTCCTCTCGACCAAGCATAGTGCCGCCACCACCACCACCTTACATCCATCATCCACTCATTCCATATACTCTCAAGGGTGTAAGAAGGTGTCTTGTGAAGCTTGGTGCTCTTGAATCTAGAAGAACCTCCATCAATTGCTCTTATCCATCACTTTTATCATCTTCTTCATCAAGTGTTCTTCCCTAGCTTAGAGGTAGTAGCAAGACTCTCACACCCCTTTGATACTTCTTATTTAAGTTGGTTAAAAGATGTATTATGTCGTAAATCACAAGAAAACTAAAGAACATAATCTTGAATCATGAACATAAAGCTTACATATGATGAAATCTTGATGAGATAATGTTGTTTAGAGTATGTATGATACTTGCTTGATTACTCGAGATTATGGTGTTGATCATCATAAGGAGCTTGCTAGATTGTGATTAAACACATGATCTAGCAAGTTAGAGGATGATTATGTGTTAACACAAGAAGATCAACCTCATATATAAGCATGAACTTGAATAAAAAGATGATTTCTTGAAAAATGGTAATCAAGTGAGTTGATAAATTTATAGATCTAAGATGTATGAATGGTTTTTCCAAAAGAACCAAGTTCAAAATATAATTTCTAGAAGATCATGGTTCTTACTTAAACACACACTATTTTTAGTGGTATAACAAGTGTATAAACACTCATGAAACAAGAAGATCTCACAAAGAAACATTTTTGTAAAATATGTTTACAAGTTGTAAACACTTAAATTCTTTAAGAATGAGATTTTTAAAGAAATAAACACACTTTAAAGGATAACTAGACCTCCTAAAAACATTACCAAGTTACTAAAAGTTTTTGTGAAAGATCAAGTTCATGTTGTTATGTAAAGTGAGTAGTTCTTGCACTTGGTAAGTGTAGATTGATTATTGACTGTTGTGATGATTTTTGAAAAGAAAATAATATGCTTAAATAGCATGGGCACCTCTGTTTTTAGAGGAAACTATGGAAAAAATTTCTAAAAATATAAACACTTAGAAAAATATTTTCTAACAAGTATTACACATGTATTTTGATCATAAGTCTCCAATATAAACTTTGCCATAATTTTTGTAACAAAAATACAAATATTGGAGGTTGGTTTTTATAAATAAAAATGAGTAAATATATACATTTAGAATATATATACATATTAAGACACTTGTGTGATTATTTGTATACTTGGTGAAATGGTTATATTATTTTAGGGTAAAATAATATAACTTAACAAAGTACCGTGAAATTTACTATCCAAAACAATACCATTACAAATATATCTTTGGTAAATATTATTTTGGATACAAGATAGGAAAATATGATTTTTGTAAACATTACAAAGTATTATCATACTTTGACAAAAGGGAAAATATTTTTTTTGGGGAAGTTAAAATATATTTTCTTAGTATATTTAGAAAAATATATGATTTTTGGGAAAAATATATATTTTCTGGACAATACATTATTTTGGGACAAAATAAGTTGTTATATATTTTCTAAAGGCGAGACTTGAAAATATATTAATATGGAACTACAAATACAATATTACAAAAATACATGTATAAGATACCCCCATCATTGGGAAGGAAATACGAAAGTAAATACTTGAGAAGTATTGTTATAGAAAAATTGCTTAAACAATTATTCCAAAACTAAAAATAATTTAAGTTGAAATATTAAATATTTTGACAAATAATTATACAACTTGGAATAACATTAGAAACGTAACTCCAAAACATTAATACTAAGCAAAGGCACGATCCGTTCATCTAATAGACGTTAGTACACTGTAGGTAGTCGTGTTCATTGAGGAGATTTGAATTACGATTCTGAAGACGCATTATTGTGAGTTCATGTCCCCCTTTTTCTTTAAACTGTTTTGTTTAATTACTTCGAGGGTGAAATACATGTTACAAAGGATTACATACAATTGGTATGGTTAGCCTAGGAAAGTGTCACGGACCCCGGCCCGGTTTGACCCGGTTCAGGAGCCGCGGGACAGAAAATCCCGAGGTATTTATTTAATGGAGTTGACAGCGGAAGATTTTAACAGAATCTTTTAAAACTGTAATTGCCCGATTATTGTATTTTCATAATTCGGGATAAAACCCTGGTAGTTTACAATAAGGTGATTTCACTGGGAAATCTTTATTTTACAAAACATGTTTCTTTATTTATATTGAGCCACTTCCTTAAGCTTGAAGTGCTTCGTGGCACTTTTCCTGGATCACAACAGATCACCTGAAACATGTTTGAAAAAGATTTTTGTCAGCGGGGGAAATACTGGTGAATCATTCTTTTTACTAAAAACGACGCGTTGTTATAATTTACAGTATTAAGAGCGATTACAATGTTTATACATATCAACCATCTACCCACGGTATTTATCACTCGACCACCTATGTGACAACTGGCACAAACCGGTAATTTCCGTACACTATAATTATTGCTTAATGACTGCAATTATGTCCTTAATTGTCAGCAATGGCTGAACACGTAATAAACAAGTGAATTCATGCATGTTGTATACTACAAAATATTGCGTTATGCATAAACAAGAGCGTTGCGTCAGAATAATAGTAAACTCACCGGTAAGACACAATGTGTCAACAGAACTGCAGAAAGCAGTCAGACATTAGAATTGAGGCCTAGGTGTAGGTCCGACAACAAGAATGCATTAAAACCCAAGAGTACATACAAGGGTTTAATTTTTATGCAATACGAAAGCAAAAATAAGCACTAAAAAGCACCCGAAACGCACTTTAAGTGCAGAATTTATATAAATTCAGCTCAATTCAGCATTTAAGCACATAAATATTATGCAGAAATGTCGTTTTATTATCCAGAATATTTCCCTAAGTGTTGGGAATTGAAAGGGTACAAGAAAGGTACTTAAATGACACTAAGAAGTGTGATTTAGCACTTTAACGAATCGGTACGTAACCGAATAACCGGACCAAACCCGGAACATAAAAATATTACTAGAAGCATTGTTTATTTATTTCTGAGCTAGTTATGGTCCCCGAACACCATAACACCTCTTATAACATAAGAACACATTAAATTCCTAAACTTTACACTTGAAAGCCTACTTATTCATGTAACTAGGAGATGAAATTTACACATTACCCCCCCCCCCCTAAGAGTGGACGGTCATGGGGACCCCACCATAAATCTCCCTTGATCTTATATGATCTTGCATAATCTCTTGAGATTTGTGGAGATTTGTTATAAGGATATGCTATGTACTTGGGATACATAAGACCCAAGGGTTAAAAGCTTGTTGGAGACTATAAGAATGGACCTCTAGATCACAACACAATTCACTCACTCTCTCTTTCTCCCTCAAAGCTCACGGCCACACACACTCACACCTCCATCAATTTTTCAAGTTTGATTCTTGTAATTTCACACACACACAAGGGCGAAGGATCAAGTATTAGGAGGCTTGAAGCAAGCGGAACGCGAAGGACCACTTCCGTTAGCTTTTATCCACCCACTTTCCGTCAAGATCCTTCCCTAGCCTTGAGCTAGAGGTATAACACTTAGAACTCATATTTAAGCTTATCTAAGTTGGTTAAAAGAATTTTTGTCGGTTAAAACTCGGAATCTTACAAGTTGAAGCATTAAAGTCTACTAAAAGTATGAAAAATGGTGGTTAATAGCTCATGTGTTGTGTAAAAGTTGTAGTATTTGAAATATGTGATTATTTAGACCCGATCTATGTTGTGGTAGCTCGGATCACCGTTTAACCCGACTTTGTAAGATCATGTATCTTCACATAAGCTCGTTTTTAGTTAACACAAAGGTTAAAGGGTGAATCTCTACCACACATGAGACATGGACTTGTGTAAAAGCATTTTTGTTGTGTAAAAGCAATTTAACTTGTGAAATAGTGTTTAAAACTAGTAGATCTACGTATCTACAAGCGGTATTTTCAAAGGACCAAGTGTCCAAGAAATCACATGTTCCAAACCGGGTCTTACACAAACAAAAGTGGTTTTTGTGAATAAACAAGTGTGTGGAATACTTGTGTAACAAAAGTTTTAACAAAGAAATAATTTTCATAAAAACCGACCAGAAGTTGTGAAACTTCATAGTCTTTAAAAATAAAGTTTTCAAGAAGTTAAACTTATTTTTAAAGATAACGAGACTTACTAAATGTGCTAGTAAGTTACTACACATTTTTGTAAATATTCAAGTTCATGAAAGTAGTGAATATTGTTGACGATTATTGTTGATAATTGTTGTTGCTGATTGTTGATGATTGTTGATGATTTAAAAGAAAATAAACACACGTTTTGAAAACGTGGGAAACCTCCATTTTTAGGGGAAACTCTGTCAAAATTTTTATAAATTTTGACACTTAGAAAAATATGAGTTTTGAGAAACTCATCCCCTAAAAATATACCTCAAAACATTAACAAGGTTTCCCTAACTTTTGATGATAAGAAATGGTGATTTCTTGAAGAATAAAAATGGATAATAAGTATATATTTTTGAGAGAAAAATATATATTATTTTATCACCAAATTTTGTGCTAAGTGTATATAGTATGTGTTATACGTGCTAGTGTATTAAGACTTAAAAATACACTAAATACTCATGAGGAGTAGTAATATAGAAATACACATACAAAACACAAGATACACGATTCGGGTGCAAAGTGCAAAACACAAAAGACTTATATTTATTTTTGGAGAAAATAATATAAGTAAGATACGTAGTTAAAAATATAGAATATTTTTAACACAAGAATATATACAAAAGAGAGTGACTGTACTTGTGCAACGCAAGTCTAGTGACTAACGTTAAGAAAACGCGTATAGGTTACGACGTTAATTAAGCAAATCCGGTGGAGTTTACGACGCTAGGAACGCAAAGTTGTGAGTTCATGCTCCCCCTTTTCTCTTTAACTGTTTTCAGTTTTTATAACTTCGGGGGTGAAATACATGTACAAAAGTTCAATGTTTATAAATGGTATGATATAAATACAAGAAGTACACTTGGTGAGAACGAGAACCAAGTGTGACGTAATATAAGAATATGAGAAGCGCATTTGGTGAGACAAGAACCAAGTATAAGGCGCAATGAGAAATGATAAAAAGAAACGCGCTTGGTGAGGACGAGAACCAAGTTGGATGCGTTATGAGAAATGATAACATGAAACGCGCTTGGTGAGAACGAGAACCAAGTAGGAGGCGTTATGAGAAATAGTGTCACGAATAGGGTTCAGAAGCACCATTAATCAACGTATACATTCAGACCGCAGAACAAAAGGTTAGATCTAACGGGTGCCTGGCAGCCCCACTCACGGTCAGGGCGAGAACCGAGGAGTGTTTTTGTGTCTCAGAATATACCAATTAAATGCCTTAGGTTTGGTAGCTTCCTATGACGTGTCACCTGTTAATGGCTTTGCAACCCATTAACAATCTGATAATTACAGAAATACTGTATTTACATAAAATTCATACCATACAAGAATTGATAATAACTTGAAGTACGTGGGGTACTCAAGAGAATTGATATATAACTTGAAGTACGTGGGGTACTCAAGAAGATTGATAAATAACTTGAAGTACGTGGGGTACTCAAGAAGAAATTGAATTATACATAAGTACGTGATGTACACATGAAACTGGATTTATGAAAACTCGATTTACTCACAAACTATGTTTTCATACAAAGTATACAAACATGAAATACAAAACTGCATGAATTCACACCAACATTATGTTGACGTTTTTCCAAAAACTCACATGTATTTCAGGTAACTAAGATGGATGTGCGCGTGGTCTTGCTTATGCTCGTGGATGTCGCTTGTGTTTAACTTTGAATAAAGTTGTAAACTTTTAAGACAATGTTTTATGCGACTTAGCGATGTAAACGCTAACGTATGTTTTCAAATTATGGTATTTGAATGTTATTTTATGAGCATGTAGCATGTTTACTCTTCGTATGCAATGAGAACCTTTCATGATCACACCTCGTGCTTCCGCCATAGAAAGGGGTGTGACAGATTGGTATCAGAGCTGCGATTGTAGTGAACCAGGATTCCTTCTCGAGTCTAGTCTACAATCTCTAGGATCCATTCACGAAAACAATTTTCAAAGAATTTTCATTGCATAAAACGTCCCGCGACATCCACTGCCTGAAACTGTCTACATGAGTCTAGAAAAGACACTACAAGACTTAGAGTGCACTTGAGTAGCACTTGTCGTTGACTAGAAACTACTTGCAATTATGTGTGATAATTAGCATGTACTAGAAGTAGAATGTCACAAGTATATGTGACTTTACCTGAAAGCGATGGCCTATCTGAAGGAAGAGATACGAAGATGAAACGAACTGTGCGGACTGTGCAAGGAGTTACGTAATTATGGATGCATACATAATTATGGAATTCAGTGCACAGAAATCACAGCAAGTCTTATCACGTATAGATTCCCTCAGTGCAAGCCTACTAAGTACTCTGCTAGAGTAATGATTGTTTGATGTCACTTATGTGGTATATATACCTGCGAATATATATGATACTACTGTCTAGTGTGACGATATCAAACCAATGTCTAACCCTGCTGTGTTATGTTCTGTCAGAACATGGCACCCAGGAAAACTGTGAATGCTCGCAATGATGATCAACCTCCACCTCCCCCACTGCCAAGAACTGCTGAAGAGCTGAACGCTTTGCTAGAGGAAAGGATCTCCGCTGCTATCGCCCAGTACGAGGCGAACCGAACTCAAGACAGTGGAGGACCAAGCAACGCTAGGCGTAATGGGAATGGAGATTCGTCTGGAGGCAATGCAGCTCAAGGTAACCTTGAGACACTGTACTAAGCATGAGGAAATTTATGAACGGTCTTTGTTTCATTATTTCTTCGATTGCTCACATGTGAATTGGTTGAATCAATTCCAGGCTGCACCTTCAAGCAGTTCCTCGACTGCAAGCCGATGAACTATGATGGCACAGGAGGTGCAGTAGCATTTGTGCGCTGGACGGAGAAGACTGAAGCTACTTTCCGCATGAGCAAGTGTACCGCGGATCAGCAAGTCACTGTTGCTACTGGGTTATTCGTCGATGAAGCTCTGACTTGGTGGAACCTGCAAGCCCAAACTTTGGGTGATGACGTCGCGTATGGCCTCACTTGGGAGGAACTGAAGGAAAGGATGAGAGAGAAGTACTGCTCTCGAGCTGAACTCCAAAGGCTGGAGACGGAGTTCTGGCACCTGACCATGGAAGGTGCTGACATAAATGGTTACACTCGAAGGTTCCACGATCTGTCTAGAGTACTTCCCTACATGGTGACTCCTGAATTTAAGCGTGTGGAACGCTACATTTGGGGACTGGCCTCAGAGTTTCGTGGCATGGTGACGTCGGCCAAACCACAAACAATCACCGAGGCTGTAACTCTGGCTGTCAGCCTTACTGAAGATTGTGTTCGAATGAAGAAGCTATCATTGAACCCAACAGAAAAGACCGAGACACATGCTGAGTCGTCCGGTGACAAAAAGAGGAAGCATACAAGTTTGAACCAAGCTACTCGCAACAACAAGAGTTTCAACAAGAAGCGCGACACTAATCCGCCTCAGGAGATGAAAACCCATACAACCAAAGCATACCAAGGCTCCATGCCTAGATGCCAAAAATGTAAGTATCATCATGATGGAGCTTGTCGCATTCCAAGGTGCGACAAATGTGGTAAATTGGGTCATCAAACCGAAGACTGTTGGGGAAAAGGAAAGAACCGAAATGGAAACGGTGCTGGTAATAAGAATGGCAACGGGAAAGGGCAGAACCAAGGATGCTTCAAGTGTGGAAGCAATGATCACTTCATGAAGAACTGCCCAGAGAGAAACAACGCTCCGGCTCGAGCATTTGTGATTGGAGCAAGAGACGCACGCGAGGACCCTAACGTGGTCACCGGTACGTTTCTCATTAACAATCACTTTGCATCCATATTATTCGACACTGGCGCCGATTATAGCTTCATGTCTGTGGAATTTAAACGCATACTCGGAATAGAATCTAGTAGATTAGAAATTCCTTATTCCATAGAACTAGCCAATGGTAAACTTGTTGAATCAAGCGAAGTTGTTAGAGGCTGCACACTAGAACTTGGCGAACGGAATTTTAGCATCGATCTCTTACCTATTCAATTGGGTAGCTTCGATGTAGTAGTCGGAATGGACTGGTTGTCCAAGAACAAAGCTGAGGTTATTTGTCATGAGAAAATCATTCGCATCCCTTTAGCGAATGGTGAAACTCTCATCGTGCATGGAGAAAAACGAGACGCGCCTCTTCGAATCATCAGTTGCATGAAGGCACAGAAGTGCTTGAGGAAAGGATGTGTCGCTTTCCTAGCACACGTTATAGACAAGAAGGCTGTGGAGCCAAAACTCGAAGACATTCCTGTGGTGAAGGAATTTCCTGATGTGTTCCCTGAAGATCTGCCAGGATTACCTCCGCAACGACAAGTCGAATTCCGTATAGACTTGGTCCCAGGAGCTGCTCCTGTAGCCAAGGCACCCTATCGACTTGCACCATCCGAAATGCAAGAATTATCTACACAGCTCCAGGAGTTGTTGGATAAAGGATTCATAAGGCCAAGCTTCTCACCCTGGGGAGCTCCAGTATTATTCGTGAAGAAGAAGGATGGAACACTGCGGATGTGTATCGATTACAGGGAACTGAACAAGCTCACAATCAAGAATCGGTATCCGCTACCAAGGATTGATGACTTATTTGATCAATTGCGAGGATCAAGCTACTATTCCAAGATCGACCTTCGATCTGGATACCATCAGCTGAGAATCCAAGATGAAAGCGTGCCAAAGACTGCATTCAGAACGCGATATGGGCACTACGAATTTCTTGTGATGCCGTTTGGATTGACGAACGCGCCAGCGGTCTTTATGGACCTAATGAACCGCGTATGCAAACCATATCTCGATAAATTCGTGATTGTATTTATCGATGATATCCTGATTTACTCGCGAACGAAAGAAGAACATGAGCAACATCTCAGAACCATCTTGGAGCTACTGAAGAAAGAGAAACTTTATGCAAAGTTCTCGAAATGCGAATTCTGGATTCGCGAAGTACAATTTCTTGGTCACGTGGTGAATGAGAAGGGCATTCATGTAGACCCGTCCAAGATAGAAGCAATAAAGAATTGGGAAGCTCCCAAGACCCCAACTGAAGTTCGTCAATTTTTGGGTTTAGCGGGCTATTACCGGCGATTCATCGAGAATTTCTCGAAGATAGCTCAACCGCTAACGACCCTGACTCATAAAGACAAGAAGTACGACTGGGGTCACGAACAAGAAGAAGCCTTTCAGCTACTTAAGAACAAGCTCTGCGATGCACCGATACTATCATTACCCGAAGGCACTGAAGACTTCGTGGTATACTGTGACGCCTCACGACAAGGCTTGGGTTGCGTGCTCATGCAACGCCAAAAGTCATCGCTTATGCTTCAAGACAACTGAAGGTTCACGAGAGAAATTATACCACTCACGACCTAGAGCTGGGTGCAGTGGTATTCGCCTTGAAGATTTGGCGACATTATTTATATGGTACTCGATGTACAATCTTCACAGATCACAAAAGCTTACAACACATATTTGATCAGAAAGAATTGAATATGCGCCAGCGACGTTGGGTCGAGCTGCTGAATGATTATGACTGTGAGATTAAGTACCATCCTGGAAAGGCGAACGTTGTAGCAGACGCGTTGAGCCGAAAAGAAAGGGTTAAGACCCTAAGGGTTCGAGCATTGGAAATGACCATTCGAACGAACCTCACTGCACGCATTCGTGATGCACAACAAGAAGCTCTTAAAGAAGAGAACCGTAAAGCTGAATACCTCCGAGGTGCATTGAAATACATGGTGCCAAACGAAGAGGGAGCCTTATACTTCAAGAAGCGTATTTGGGTCCCACTCTATGGTGGCATACGAGAAGTCATCCTTAATGAAGCCCACAAATCGAGATATTCGATCCATCCAGGATCGGACAAGATGTACCAAGACTTGAAAGAGTACTATTGGTGGCCGAGACTCAAAAGCGACGTTGCTGTCTATGTTGGAAAATGCCTAACCTGTGCGAAGGTTAAGGCCGAATATCAGAAACCGTCCGGCCTACTACAACAACCAGAGATTCCCGTGTGGAAGTGGGAACAAATCTCGATGGACTTCATAACGAAATTACCCAGGACCCCGAGGGGGCACGACATGATATGGGTAATAGTTGATCGATTAACGAAGTCTGCGCACTTCCTACCGATCCGAGAAAAAGACAGCACTGGAAAGCTGGCAGAGATATACTTAAGAGAAATTGTGGCACGACATGGAGTGCCAATCTCAATCATTTCAGACAGAGATGGACGCTTTGTCTCAAGAATCTGGCAATCATTTCAGGAAGCCTTTGGATCTCAGTTAGATCTAAGCACGGCATTCCATCCACAAACAGACGGCCAGAGCGAACGGACTATACAAACGTTAGAAGATATGCTTCGCGCATGTGTCATGGACCTAGGCGGCAGCTGGGATACTCATCTACCTTTAGTTGAGTTTTCCTACAATAACAGCTATCAAACAAGCATAAAAGCCGCGCCGTTCGAAGCTCTGTATGGCCGCAAATGCCGATCGCCCTTATGTTGGGCAGATGCCGGAGATAAACGTATGGTTGGTCCTGAACTTGTACAAGAGACAACCGACAAGATTGCGCAGATCCGAGAGCGCATTAGGGCGGCTCGAGAACGACAAAAGAGCTACGCGGATCCAAATAGAAAATCGGTAGATTTCGAGGTGGGAGACAAAGTGTTGTTAAAAGTCTCACCATGGAAGGGCGTAGTCAGATTTGGAAAACGTGGAAAGTTGAATCCACGATATATCGGACCATTCAGAATATTGAGAAGAATTGGTACCGTGGCATACAAGTTGGAGTTACCGGCAGAACTTAATGGAGTACATGATACGTTCCATGTATCCAACCTGAAGAAGAGTCCAACGCAAGAAAACGTGACCATCCCGTTGGATGAAGTGCATATTGATGAAGCCCTCCGATTTACAGAACAACCCGTTGAGGTTACTGACTGGAAAGTCAACAAGACCAGGAGGAGCAGTGTGAAACTTGTTAAAGTACGTTGGAGCTCTAAGCACGGACCCGAGTACACATGGGAACGTGAAGACCAGTTCAAGAAAAAGTATCCCCACCTATTCAAGAAGACTCCGGCGAGAGTTAGTTCAGTCTGAATTTCGGGACGAAATTCTTTTAACGGGGGGAGACTGTGACAACTGGCACAAACCGGTAATTTCCGTACACTATAATTATTGCTTAATGACTGCAATTATGTCCTTAATTGTCAGCAATGGCTGAACACGTAATAAACAAGTGAATTCATGCATGTTGTATACTACAAAATATTGCGTTATGCATAAACAAGAGCGTTGCGTCAGAATAATAGTAAACTCACCGGTAAGACACAATGTGTCAACAGAACTGCAGAAAGCAGTCAGACATTAGAATTGAGGCCTAGGTGTAGGTCCGACAACAAGAATGCATTAAAACCCAAGAGTACATACAAGGGTTTAATTTTTATGCAATACGAAAGCAAAAATAAGCACTAAAAAGCACCCGAAACGCACTTTAAGTGCAGAATTTATATAAATTCAGCTCAATTCAGCATTTAAGCACATAAATATTATGCAGAAATGTCGTTTTATTATCCAGAATATTTCCCTAAGTGTTGGGAATTGAAAGGGTACAAGAAAGGTACTTAAATGACACTAAGAAGTGTGATTTAGCACTTTAACGAATCGGTACGTAACCGAATAACCGGACCAAACCCGGAACATAAAAATATTACTAGAAGCATTGTTTATTTATTTCTGAGCTAGTTATGGTCCCCGAACACCATAACACCTCTTATAACATAAGAACACATTAAATTCCTAAACTTTACACTTGAAAGCCTACTTATTCATGTAACTAGGAGATGAAATTTACACATTACCCCCCCCCCCCTAAGAGTGGACGGTCATGGGGACCCCACCATAAATCTCCCTTGATCTTATATGATCTTGCATAATCTCTTGAGATTTGTGGAGATTTGTTATAAGGATATGCTATGTACTTGGGATACATAAGACCCAAGGGTTAAAAGCTTGTTGGAGACTATAAGAATGGACCTCTAGATCACAACACAATTCACTCACTCTCTCTTTCTCCCTCAAAGCTCACGGCCACACACACTCACACCTCCATCAATTTTTCAAGTTTGATTCTTGTAATTTCACACACACACAAGGGCGAAGGATCAAGTATTAGGAGGCTTGAAGCAAGCGGAACGCGAAGGACCACTTCCGTTAGCTTTTATCCACCCACTTTCCGTCAAGATCCTTCCCTAGCCTTGAGCTAGAGGTATAACACTTAGAACTCATATTTAAGCTTATCTAAGTTGGTTAAAAGAATTTTTGTCGGTTAAAACTCGGAATCTTACAAGTTGAAGCATTAAAGTCTACTAAAAGTATGAAAAATGGTGGTTAATAGCTCATGTGTTGTGTAAAAGTTGTAGTATTTGAAATATGTGATTATTTAGACCCGATCTATGTTGTGGTAGCTCGGATCACCGTTTAACCCGACTTTGTAAGATCATGTATCTTCACATAAGCTCGTTTTTAGTTAACACAAAGGTTAAAGGGTGAATCTCTACCACACATGAGACATGGACTTGTGTAAAAGCATTTTTGTTGTGTAAAAGCAATTTAACTTGTGAAATAGTGTTTAAAACTAGTAGATCTACGTATCTACAAGCGGTATTTTCAAAGGACCAAGTGTCCAAGAAATCACATGTTCCAAACCGGGTCTTACACAAACAAAAGTGGTTTTTGTGAATAAACAAGTGTGTGGAATACTTGTGTAACAAAAGTTTTAACAAAGAAATAATTTTCATAAAAACCGACAAGAAGTTGTGAAACTTCATAGTCTTTAAAAATAAAGTTTTCAAGAAGTTAAACTTATTTTTAAAGATAACGAGACTTACTAAATGTGCTAGTAAGTTACTACACATTTTTGTAAATATTCAAGTTCATGAAAGTAGTGAATATTGTTGACGATTATTGTTGATAATTGTTGTTGCTGATTGTTGATGATTGTTGATGATTTAAAAGAAAATAAACACACGTTTTGAAAACGTGGGAAACCTCCATTTTTAGGGGAAACTCTGTCAAAATTTTTATAAATTTTGACACTTAGAAAAATATGAGTTTTGAGAAACTCATCCCCTAAAAATATACCTCAAAACATTAACAAGGTTTCCCTAACTTTTGATGATAAGAAATGGTGATTTCTTGAAGAATAAAAATGGATAATAAGTATATATTTTTGAGAGAAAAATATATATTATTTTATCACCAAATTTTGTGCTAAGTGTATATAGTATGTGTTATACGTGCTAGTGTATTAAGACTTAAAAATACACTAAATACTCATGAGGAGTAGTAATATAGAAATACACATACAAAACACAAGATACACGATTCGGGTGCAAAGTGCAAAACACAAAAGACTTATATTTATTTTTGGAGAAAATAATATAAGTAAGATACGTAGTTAAAAATATAGAATATTTTTAACACAAGAATATATACAAAAGAGAGTGACTGTACTTGTGCAACGCAAGTCTAGTGACTAACGTTAAGAAAACGCGTATAGGTTACGACGTTAATTAAGCAAATCCGGTGGAGTTTACGACGCTAGGAACGCAAAGTTGTGAGTTCATGCTCCCCCTTTTCTCTTTAACTGTTTTCAGTTTTTATAACTTCGGGGGTGAAATACATGTACAAAAGTTCAATGTTTATAAATGGTATGATATAAATACAAGAAGTACACTTGGTGAGAACGAGAACCAAGTGTGACGTAATATAAGAATATGAGAAGCGCATTTGGTGAGACAAGAACCAAGTATAAGGCGCAATGAGAAATGATAAAAAGAAACGCGCTTGGTGAGGACGAGAACCAAGTTGGATGCGTTATGAGAAATGATAACATGAAACGCGCTTGGTGAGAACGAGAACCAAGTAGGAGGCGTTATGAGAAATAGTGTCACGAATAGGGTTCAGAAGCACCATTAATCAACGTATACATTCAGACCGCAGAACAAAAGGTTAGATCTAACGGGTGCCTGGCAGCCCCACTCACGGTCAGGGCGAGAACCGAGGAGTGTTTTTGTGTCTCAGAATATACCAATTAAATGCCTTAGGTTTGGTAGCTTCCTATGACGTGTCACCTGTTAATGGCTTTGCAACCCATTAACAATCTGATAATTACAGAAATACTGTATTTACATAAAATTCATACCATACAAGAATTGATAATAACTTGAAGTACGTGGGGTACTCAAGAGAATTGATATATAACTTGAAGTACGTGGGGTACTCAAGAAGATTGATAAATAACTTGAAGTACGTGGGGTACTCAAGAAGAAATTGAATTATACATAAGTACGTGATGTACACATGAAACTGGATTTATGAAAACTCGATTTACTCACAAACTATGTTTTCATACAAAGTATACAAACATGAAATACAAAACTGCATGAATTCACACCAACATTATGTTGACGTTTTTCCAAAAACTCACATGTATTTCAGGTAACTAAGATGGATGTGCGCGTGGTCTTGCTTATGCTCGTGGATGTCGCTTGTGTTTAACTTTGAATAAAGTTGTAAACTTTTAAGACAATGTTTTATGCGACTTAGCGATGTAAACGCTAACGTATGTTTTCAAATTATGGTATTTGAATGTTATTTTATGAGCATGTAGCATGTTTACTCTTCGTATGCAATGAGAACCTTTCATGATCACACCTCGTGCTTCCGCCATAGAAAGGGGTGTGACAACCTATTGGCTATCTCGGTGTCCAATGGTGTCTGTGATTATGGTCATATCACCCCTTGGCTAACCCGTTGTCCAATTGTGACGGTTATCAAGTATTGTATACAAAACCCCACATACCGGCTGTAATTTGGAGACTACAAAGACTTAATCCCTGTAATTATAACTTTGAAAGAAACATGATTTTGAAATCAAATTTCATAAAAAGAGAATGACTCACTGTGCAGATTTACACGGGCAGAGTTTAGCCTACTGATTAGCCTGTTAACCTAATTCAAATAACAATGCACACGAACTAGGTTAGTAACTAATACATCATTTACGATAACTAACGAGATTAAAACCTTCACAACAAATGACAAAGTGTGATACTTAAACATCCATAGAATTCACGACGAATGACAAAGTATAAACCCTAATTCGGGCAGCACTTAAACATTCATCGGATAGTTTCAATCGATCGGACATTGAATCGTAGCAGCGATCGAGTTATTACCCTGTTATCGCGGCGGAAATTCGAGATTGTGTGTGTTTTTGTAGTATTTGGATGATATCTCAGTGCATGAATCGAATTTTAACGTCGAACCAACGCAGGAAATCAAGTGCCAAACCCCTGAATATATACTGGAAAAAGGGCACCCTCGCGTGGCGCAAGGGGCCTTCGCGTGGCGCGAGGGGTACCACCCTAGCATAGGGTAGCCCCGTGTCCCAGTAGCCCAGGTGAGTTGGTCGTTCATTCGAATTCTTTTTACACGTAAAACTGTTTAGATAATACTAACGGGAATTTACCCCCCCCTGAGTTTTAGGGGCCCTGATCCTGATTTCGATTGTTCTGAAAATTTTAGGGGTTATGCAGAATTACTTGGGGGTCTTAATTAGGGTTTCCTATTGCTTAAAATAAAATAATAAATAGGACTTTTGATAAGAGTTGTTACATCCTCCCCACCTTAATAAAAATCTCGTCCTCGAGATTTACTGGAATAATTGAGGATATTTCTGTTTCATTTCTGATTCCAGCTCCCAAGTATATTCAGGTCCTCTTTTCGACTCCCACTTGACTTTAACTAGTACCAATCGGTTGTGCTTGAGAAATTTAATCTTTCGGTCTTCTATTTGAAGTGGTTTCTCAACAAATTTTAACTTATCATTTATCTCTATGTCTTGAAGAGGTACCATCAGGGATTCGTCTGATAGACATTTCTTGAGATTGGATACATGAAATACATCATGTACTCCAGCTAGTTCTTCTGGTAGTTGTAAGCGATAGGCAACTGGTCCTATACGTTGGATTACTGGAAATGGTCCTACGTATCTCGGACTTAGCTTTCCTTTCTTCCCAAACCGAACTACTCCTTTCCAAGGAGAAACTTTCAAAAGTACCTTATCTCTGACTTGAAATTCCAGTGGCTTGCGTCGATTATCAGCATAACTCTTTTGACGATCTCGAGCAATCTTTAGTCTTTCCTTGATTTGAGTAATCTTGTCAGTGGTCTCTTGCACGATTTCAGGACCTGATAATCGACTTTCTCCTATTTCTGCCCAGCAAACTGGAGTTCTGCACTTTCGTCCATACATTGCTTCGAATGGGGCAGCTTCTATGCTTGCATGATAACTATTATTATAGGAGAATTCAATTAAAGGTAGGTGATCATCCCAGTTTCCACCAAAATCTATCACACATGCCCGGAGCATGTCTTCCAGGGTTTGTATTGTCCTTTCACTTTGTCCGTCTGTTTATGGATGATATGTCGTACTTAAATTTAGTTGGGTTCCCATTGCTTCCTGGAAACTAGTCCAGAAATGGGAAATGAAACGACTATCCCTATCCGATACAATGGAGAGTGGAACTCCATGTAAGGATACTACTTCGTCTACATACAACTTGGCTAACCTTTCCATGCTAAAGGTTTCCTTCATGGGTAGAAAATGAGCTGACTTGGTTAATTGATCCACAATTACCCAAATCGCATCATTACCTTTTCTGGTTTTGGGTAACTTAGTAACAAAGTCCATTGTTATGAGGTCCCATTTCCATACAGGCATTTCTAATTGTTGAAGTAGACCCGAAGGTTTCTGGTGTTCTGCTTTAACTTGTGAACAAGTAAAACACTTAGAAACATATCTAGCTATGTCCTTTTTCATTCCTATCCACCAGAAATTATTTCTTAAATCTTGGTACATTTTATTGTTTCCTGGATGTATGGTATACCTAGATTTATGAGCTTCTTCTAAAATTTTATCTCTTAATTCTCCTTGTTTAGGTACCCAAATCCTTTTCTTATGGAATCTCCAAATTCCATCATTTCCTTGCTCTAATTCTTTTATTCGTCCTTTCAATCCTTCAGCATCGTCCTTGATTGCTGTTTCTTGAACATTCTTTAGTTGTTCCATTAAATCTAACTGTAGATTTAATCTAAGAGCACGAACCCGTCGTTGTTTCTCATGATACTTACGACTTAAGGCATCTTCAACTACATTTGCCTTTCCTTCGTGATACTGAATATCACAGTCGTAGTCGCTTAATATTTCCATCCATCTTCTTTGTCTCATGTTTAATTCTTTTTGCCCAAATATATACCTTAAACTTTTATGATCCGTATAGACAGTAAACTTACTTCCATACAGATAATGTCTCCAGATTTTAAGGGCAAAAATTATGGCTCCTAATTCTAAGTCATGAGTTGTATAGTTTTCCTCGTTCTTTTTCAATTGCCTTGATGCATACGCGATTACCTTCTTGCGTTGCATTAGCACACATCCTAATCCTAGTTTAGAAGCATCACAATATACTTCAAAATCTTCATTTCCTTCTAGTAAAGCTAGAATTGGGGCATTGGTTAACTTTTGTTTCAAAATCCTAAAAGCCTCTTCTTGCCTAGGTCCCCATTCAAACTTAACCGCTTTACAGGTTAGCTTAGTTAATGGCACCACTATTTTAGAAAAATCCTTAATAAAGCGCCTATAGTATCCAGCTAATCCTAAAAAGCTTCTAATTTCCATGGCTGACTGTGGGATCTTCCATTTAGTAATTGCTTCTATTTTAGAGGGATCTACGTGAATACCTTCGTGGTTCACCATGTGTCCAAAAAATTGCACTTCCTGTAGCCAAAATTCACACTTCGAGAATTTGGCGTAAAGCTTTTCTTAACAAAGTTAAGAGTGCATGCAAGTGCTAACAATGCTCGTCCTGACTTTTGGAATAAATAAGTATATCGTCGATGAAGACAATTACAAATTTATCCAAGTATGGTTTACAGATTCTATTCATCATGTCCATGAATGCTGCAGGTGCATTCGTTAATCCGAATGGCATGACTGTAAACTCGTAATGACCTTTAATTGATGATATCCGGAGCGTAAGTCGATCTTAGAAAAATATCTAGCTCCTTGAAGTTGATCAAAAAGGTCATCAATCCTAGGTAATGGGTATCGATTCTTAATTGTAACCTTATTCAATTCTCTATAATCAATACACATTCTCATTGACCCATCTTTCTTTTTCACAAACAGCACTGGTGCTCCCCATGGGGATGAACTAGGTTGTATAAAACCTTTACTTAGTAATTCATCTAATTGCTTTTTCAGTTCTAATATTTCTGTGGGTGCTAACCGATAAGGTGCCTTGGCTATCGGTGTAGTTCCGGGAATTAGATGGATCCTAAATTCTACTTCCCTGTTGGGTGGTAATCCCGGGAGTTCTTCTGGGAATACATCTGGGTATTCTGAGACTACAGGAATCTCCTTAAGTTCTTTATCCTTAGTACTAATGATTACTAAAATCATATATACTATTCCTTGCTTTCGTTCATAACTAGCAATTTTCATTACTGAAATGAACTTCATGGATTTTCATGGCTTATCTCCTGTAACCATGATTACTTCTCCGGTGGGTGCCCGAATCTCTATAGAGTTCTTATCACAAAGGATTCGAGCATGGTTGGCTACTAACCAATCCATTCCAAACACGGTATCGAATCCAGCTAAATTCATTGGTAATAGATTTGCATGAAATTTATGTCCTGAAAGTTCTATATTTTCTTTTTGCAAAACCTTATCTATGTTAACAGAAGACCCATCAGCCATTTCGACTATAAAAATTTGCCTAAGGTTGGTTAAGGGTAGGTTAAGAGCTTGGCAAAATGTAGTATTTATAAAACTTTGGTTTGCTCCAGAGTCAAATAATACTTTCGCATACACGTTGTGAACTAAGAACGTACCAGCTATGACGTCAGGAATCAGTTCTGCCTCCTGAGTAGTTAATTGGAATGCTCGAACATTCTTCTTGGTAGCTTCGTCGGCCGGTTTAGCTTTATTGTCTGCTGGTTTAACCAATTTAGGGCATTCTGGTTTAAAATGTCCCGCTTCTCCACAGTTGTAGCAGACCCTTGTTTTCTTTCTGCAGTCTTCTTCACGATGTCCCACAACTTTGCAAAAGTTGCAGGTTATATTGCATTTTCCAAAATGTTTCTTTCCGCAATTCTTGCAGAACGGCAGAGTTGAGGATTGCCCCGTTCCTCTTTTCTTGAAGTTGTTATTATTACCCACACGAAATACTTGGGTAATTTTCTGAGCCAGTTCCTTTTTCCTATTTTCATCTCTTGTGCGTACCAGCTCGTCAGTAAGGGTGTTAGCTAATTCTACCGCATCGTCAATATTGCGAGGTCTCGCAGCTTTAACGATATTACGGATTTCGCTAATCAATCCCCAAATATAGCGAGAACTAAGTACCGGTTCTGGCGAAGCCAGTGTTGGTACCACTCTAGCATATTCGAAGAATGTCGAAGTATATCCTCGACATTCTACACCCATCATTCGATGGTGCAGGAACTTATTTGCCATTTGTTCTTTTTTGTATTCGGGACAGAATTTTGTTTCTATTAGCTGCTTAAATTCCTCCCAACTCATGGCATAGGCCAGATTTATTCCTTTGGCTTGAAGTACCGTATTCCACCATTCTAGCGCCCCTTCTTTAAAAAGATGCGACGCATACATAACCTTGTCTTCCTCAGCACATTTGCTTATCATGAGTACTGCTTCGGTTTTCTCCAACCAACTCAGTGCCGCAGTCGCCCCTTCATTGCCTGCAAATTCAGCTGGTTTACAAGCAAGAAATTCTTTGTAAGTGCAACCAGGCATTGCATCTTTCATTTTCTTAGGGAGTGGGGCCTGCAGTGGATCATTATCGTGATTATTATGCTTATTGCCTCCATTTACGCTATTACTGAAGTTATCTTCATAAGTACGTTTGCTAGGAATAATTTGTTGAGGTTCAACAGGTTTCTGGGCAGCAGCAAGGATTGCTGGAATAGCATTGGCTATTCCCTGAGCAACGATATTCTCAATATCTTGCCTATTCAGAAATTGGTCCTCCTGGTGTTGCTCAGATTGATTAACTTCATTAACTGGTTCATTATTAGCGTTTTCCATCTGATAATTAATATATGTATAAATTATTAATATAGAATAATCAGCAATTATATGCAAAATAATCACACAATACAACACATGTATAGCCAAAAGTGTCGATTTCTCGACTTCCATTTTATATAATCATATTATGCATCCGTACACACTATTATGTTACAAAGTTTTATTTTTATTTTACAAGATTATATTTTTATTACTATTATTATTATTATTATTATTATTATTATTATTATTATTATTATACAATCACAGTTACGTTCTCACACCATCCCTTCTGCTGATATTTTTAGAAACGACGCTCCCTCTCGTCGTACTTCTAGTAGATTTGCTCTCCCACCTCCCGAATCCTATTCCCTGCACCTATCAGCTCCTCGCCAAAATGGCGGAGTTCAGCTAAATTTTCATTGCTCATTGGTGGGTTTGGTATAGGTTCTGGGTCGAACAGAGGGAAGAAGGTATAAGGCTTATTGAGGAGGTTTTGAAACTGCCAGTCATTAGTCCACCATTCGTCCATTCCTAGAGGTTGGGTGTGGATCAGAGGGTCTGGAATGGCTGGTTCTAAGTTTATTGGAAGTTGGGTTTCAGCAGGATAAGGGTAAAAGTTGGTATTGATAGGTCTAATGATATCACAGCTTGCCAATATGCGATCCAACTCCTCTTGTAATGGCAACTCCTCGACTTGTTTAGAACTTTCCCCAATTTCCATTTCTACTTGCCCAGAATCTTCTCCGATCGCAATTCCTTTTCCTTTAACTATGGGATTCTCTATTTTGGGAACCTTTCTAGTTGCTGGCTTCCTCCTGCGTACACGCCTCCAGCCTGGCTTTAGTTTCTCCGGAGGTGGAGCGTGGAATTCCATAGGTTCTTCCACATCGGGTATGTAACCAGTAAAGTCTTTGGAAACTTCCACTTTCACTGGATAAAGATTGAGATTATGAAGGGCTTCAGATAACTCATTCATGTTGTTTAGCATATATGCAAAAAAAAAAAATGCACAAAAATGCTAAGTTAAAATTTTATAACAAAATTTCACAAATAAACATTAAAGTATTATTGCATACCGTGTGACTAATTTAATACAAAGGACAACTGACAATTAACATAATAGGGTTTATTGTAAACTTATTTATTTACTGGGTAAAGTTTCTGGTTTGTAGTTGATATGGGTGCTAGAACTGAGTCAGGGTATTTAAAGATTTGCATTTACTGCTACAGTGGCTAGCATATAGAGATCTGCCCATTTTTCATCTAATTTGTCTTCCCATGGTGGATTACTGCATAGTTTCTTGGTTTCCAGATTACTCCTCAATTCTTTTGGTTGTGATTTCTTTATTTTCTCTTGACTTTTCCTAATAATCAAACTTCTTTTATTAGGAGAAAGTGGTTCCTCATATTGTGCCTTTCGAACAAATATTCCTTCCTCAGTATTTATTGGGTATTTTGAGGATGAAGTTCCTTTTTCTTTCGGTGAAATATCTAATTTATGGTAGATATCCGAAAGTCTTTGCTTACCCATACTGTAAACAAATATTCAAATAATAAAACACGTAATCACAAAAATGGCAATCAATAAAATTAAGTATTTTCTAAAAACTTAATTGGCATAAATCAGTGGCTCTGATACCACCTTTTTCTGTCACGGCCCCCGGCCCGGTTTGACCCGGTTCAGGAGCCGTGGGACAGAAAATCCCGTGGTATTTATTTAATGGAGTTGACAGCGGAAGATTTTAACAGAATCTTTTAAAACTGAAATTTCCCGATTATTTTATTTCATAATACGGGATAAAACCCCAGTAGTTTACAATAAGGTGATTTCACTGGGAAATCTTTATTTTACAAAACATGTTTCTTTATTTATATTGAGCCACTTCCTTAAGATTGTAGTGCTTCGCGGCACTTTTCCTGGATCACAACAGATCACCTGAAACATGTTTGAAAAAGATTTTTGTTAGCGGGGAAATACTGGTGAATCATTCTTTTAACTAAAAACGACGCGTTGTTATAATTTACAGTATTAAGAGCGATTACAATGTTTATACATATCAACCATCTACCCACGGTATTTATCACTCGACCACCTATTGGCTATCTCGTTGTCCAATGGTGTCTGTGATTATGGTCATATCACCCCTTGGCTAACCCGTTGTCCAATGGTGAGGGTTATCAAGTATTGTATACAAAACCCCACATACAGGCTGTAATTTGGAGACTACAAAGACTTAATCCCTGTAATTATAACTTTGAAAGCAAACATGATTTTGAAATCAAATTTTATAAAAAGAGAATGACTCACTGTGCAGATTTACACGGGCAGAGTTTAGCCTACTGATTAGCCTGTTAACTTAATTCAAATAATAATGCACACGAACTAGGTTAGTAACTAATACAGCATTTACGATAACTAACGAGATTAAAACCTTCACAATAAATAGGACTTTTGATGAGAGTTGTTACAGAAAGAACCATATATCATGTGAATGTGTAGGCGTATACTTGAGGCTATCAATCCTATTGTAGGACCGTGGGGCAGGAGTGATAGATCTATTTGGGTGTAGCGGGCCCACACCCATGAGGACAGGGTGGCCCATAGTGGTGACTATGTCTTCCAGCAGGAAGCCCGGTACAAATTTGCTTGGTTTGAGTTTTCCTACACCGTCACACATATCAGTGGCCTTGCAAACCATTGGTGATCTTTTCCTTGTTTGCTATCATACCAGGACATTCATACTTACACTGTTTACAAAGCTTTTATACGTACTCACGAACACATGAACTCGCTCAACTTTTGTTGATATTTTTAAACTACATGTATTTCAGGAAACTAGTGGATCTGGCAGGTGTGTGCATGTTTTCAAGATGCGTATAAATAAAAGATGTCATCCATGGTCGTAGAGTTTAGAAGATGTATCCTATTCATGGACGGGATACATGTTTCTAAACCCGGTTTTATTTAAGATCTTTGTCAAGTCTTGATGAACTCATTTGAACATGTTGTGGTTTGTAACTTAAGTTTGGTGTCAACTTTTCAAACAAGTATGTTGTGGTACTTTCAAACTTAACTTTTATTGATGAATATCTTTTGGTTTTATCATATAGCAATGTTATGATTGAATGTTATGGTATTAAGAAGTCACACCAATAACCACGCTTCCGCAAAAGTCAGGGTGTGACACTACATAAAAGGGAGAAATACTTAACTTTTGAATACTTATAAACTGTAATTAGTCTAATGTCTATAAATGTACTTACCAGACATTTCGGAACTTGATCTTTGACTCGAACTTGTGATGGACAGGGAAAACGTTCTCTCACTCTCGAGGAGTCGGTAGATATCCTTGATCCTTTGCTCTGATTCTGCACTTGGAGGGGCTAGCTCTTTGAAATTTGATGCACATGAAATAAAGATATCGGTTTAGGATATAGTTTCAGGATATATTTGGGGATATTCCTAAAACCCTAAACCCTACCAGAAGTCAACCATTTCACTGGCACGTCAAAACCCTTAACAACGGAATCCCTTTTTACAAAAAAAGAACTTTCGTTGCCACTGATCCTCATTCTTTGTGGCCTTTAGAATAAGGGGATTATTGGAAGTTGAAAAAAAGAGAAAACGGTTTTTGCTGTGATAACGAAGACGATATGCGATAGGAAGATCCTCGATGCAGAGATCAGGAATATGACGAGATTTGATTTGGTCTAACACCACTAAGACTCGCCAAACCATAGGCATGGTCTTGGCATAACTAAGACCGGTGAGTTCAAAGAAACGGGAGATAAAGGCTGGAAAAGGATATCGGAGTCCCAAGGAAAAAGGGTAAGCCAAGAAACACACCCATTCATCAGAAGCTATGTCCGATCAGACCTCTTGGTCGAACTGACAGATGATCGCACCGGCGGGAAAAGCACCGGAATCTTTTAAAGAAGCAATATCGACATTATCAAAGGTGCAAACCTCTTTTTCAGGTTCATTGAGAATATTTTGGCTTTCAAAGGATGGGATTGAGTCGGCTGTAAGTGATCTTGTTCGAGAGGCCATGGAGGATCTTAACAAAGAAAAAGAAGAAAAACAGAAAGGAAAGGGAAGGAGAATACCTGAAATTAGTCTGGAGTGTTATGATCATGATACGAATGACTTGGGTAAATATAGGCTGAATATAGGGGGTATTGAGTAAATATCGCGTTGGAAGTTGCACGTTGTCACTTCAACCGTCTCTTCAACTTAATTGCCTCAATCTAAGAGATAAGATTTAAAATATATCCATTTGAATTTAGGATTCTAACAGATATATTTTGGGGGCAATTGTTATGGGTGGTTTTCTGAACATGTATCCTGGATTATATTCTGACCCTATTACTTTTGATTGTGATCAGGATACCGGATCAGGATATTGGTAACATCCTGATGCAGTATCCTGGTAATAACTAATTAGTTCATGTGCAGATTGGCAAGGAATGTTTATAACGGTCAAGAGGACTGCTTCTCCTGAAGACTCCGACTTGATGGTTAAGAATAGAACGTTGAAGCTGCGATGACGGGGTCTCCAACGTTCTAAAAGGAATATTCAGAGCATCCCACATTCTTAGGATAGTTTGTTATTTCCTTTGCTATATATATGAATGATCGGATCAGTAGGAACACAACTCTTTTCGCACACTCTTGCTTTCTACTAACTACAATCACTCACAAACACTTACACCTGTACTCGAATCTCATTGTAACACTTAGTTGATCCACATCATATCCTGCACTGTATCCTGAAGTTTGAAGCAATAAGAAGAACTAGGCAGCTGCGATTGTCAGCTCCTGAGGTTTTATGCCGACGATCTAGATTGATCAAGGGCTTTCCTCGTACATCTCGTGTCACCCCTTTACTTTTTAGCTCATTGTTTGATTATTTTTATAGCTCGATATCCTAAGCTATATCCTTAAAACTGTTTTCGTAAACAACATATTCAGAATATTTTCAACAAACATTGTTAGCACACTACCTCACTTAACTAATTTGATCACTTAATTACTTCGGTAATTTTTTACCAAAACAATATCCATCACTCTATGCTACCTCCCACTGTCGTCGACCGTATCTTCACCGCTGGCTACCATAGGTGGTCATCTACTCGGACCACTCCATCACACACGCCACAAGCATCGTCGCATGCGCCGCTCGCCCCACGCAGCCACCGTACACTGGTTCAACCTGGTTCATATTGCCATGTGTTCTGGTTCAATTGGATTATCTCATCCGATGCGTGGTCTTAAACGGGTAGAAATTGAAAGGTGTTCGAATGTCAGAGTATTCGTTTGTGCAAGTTCGTGTTACCGGATCTAGCAACCCGAGTTGTTGATTCTAGTTGTTTCATAATTTTTAGTATGCTATGAACGATTTGAGGTATTTGATCTTAAACTCCATATGGTTGTGACATGTTTCTATTTGGTTTGCATCTGGAATCCTGGTGGGCGATCCGAAATTTTGTCAGGTCACGTCAGTTCATACATGTTTTGTTTTGTTTTGGCTTTGGTTTTTCACACATCCCCCATTTTATTTGTACATCCTTGTAACCTCTAGGTCTAAGCGTATTGAGTTATACGCTTCCTATATGCGAACTTGAAGTACAAACTTTTTAGACAGTGGTCAACCAATGATTAGGGGACTAGGGGAATCATATAGGGCCATATGTTCCTTGGAGGAATTTTTTTTCCAAGAGACCAGGCAAATCAAATAGGCCCATATGTTCTCTGGAGGTTTTTTTTTTCAAGAGAAGTATATAGTTCTACGTATCTTTTTGGACTTTATATTTTTTTTAACTTAATTAAGTTGGTTTTTTTGTTATAAATTCTATAAAAGACGTAGTGAAATTAAGGTATCCAAACAAACTAAACATATCCATACATTATAACTTATCAAAACAAACATACCGAAATTAAACAAATATTACAAATACTGAAAATTATACATCAAAACATAAAAATTATATTGTTCCCATCATATAAAAATGACATAAATCACTATCGTCATCAATCCTCGCCAGACTCCGTGAGCTCCTCCTCCATAAAATTCAGGTCACGCCTATGCCGCGTATAGGATGTGTCTGTAGCCAATAGAAAATTTAAACAAAATACTCACTACATAACACTAAGATTGTCTAAAGAAAATGAAATAAAAACAAAATAACATACCTGCATGGAAAGGTCGGACAGAGGAAAGAGCAGCGTGGTCTGGCCGGACTGAGGAAAATGCGACATGGAAAGTTCAGGCTGAGTATAAGACGGGCCGGAAGCCTATAAAAATTTAATCAAAATACCCATTATGTAACATAAAAATACTAGTAGATAAATGAAGTAAAAATAAGATAACATACCTGCATGGACAGGATGGACTGAGTAAAGATCGGCATGGACAGGATAGGCTGGGTAAAAGATGGAATGGACGGGTCGGGCTGCTGCATATAGAACGGGCCCCCAGTCCGGATAAACTCATGGTGGTGGACTGGGTGGAACCGATATACCTATATACTTATACATTTCACCCATTCCAGTCATTAGCCACCCCATGTCATCATGCATCTGATCCCTCTAGCGACCGTGAGATGTTATCTTCTGACCATGCAGTGTTAGAAGCCGCATCTGCTCATCCTAGTTTCGCCAAATCGTATCAAGAAGAAGGTTGGTAGATTGAGGCAACCTAACCGCACGATAAGCTCTCTATGGATGATGATGATCCCCCTGTTGATGCTTAGGCAGGACCACGACATCATCATGCCTGCCCTCCTGCTCAGCCATATGAGGCATCTGAACCTCCTCAACCTCCAAAAGCGGGTGATGTACCAACGGCTGCCATACCAAATCCTAACAGTTTTCCTCGAAAAACCTATAATCAATGACGTTGGTTTAAGGCCGGTCTTTGGTGGTCTTCGTCAGTTTGTCGTCTACCCTCCCTCTTCTCACTACATCACCCACCGCTCATAGCTCACCATACGTTTTCCTTCCCAAACCCCAACCATCAGTTTACTTATTTTAAGTTCATAATAAAAATAAAACAATCAATAAATTCTATCACCACCACGTCCGAAAAAAAACATGAAAATATGTAGGGTTATAAATGAGTTTACTAACCTTGAAGCCAAAACGAATTGTATTAAGGTATACAAGAGGTGTGTTCTTTGAATTTTTAGTTGAGAGGCGTGCGGCGTTGTTTTGGAGATGTGTTGGGTTGGTTTGGTTTGAGGGAATGGAGGTAGAAAATAAAAAAAAGGAATCAAATTAGGGGACTAGAGGAACCGTATTGCCCTATATGGTTCCTATACTTTGGGTCTAGGGCAACCATATTGCATTATACGCTTCCTATACCTTAGTTCTAAGGGAACCATATTGCCCAATATGCTTCACATTGATTTAATTCGTTCACCAACCGAAGCCCTATGGGAATCCTATTGCCCTATATGCTTCCTGTTAACCCTATGGTATTCGTATTGCCATATACACTTCCTATTTGGGGTCACTTTTAAGACATTTTCAGTTCTGAACTACGTGCATGTCAGAGCATATCGTACTAACATGAATCATATTTTCCTATACGATTCCTATTGGTGTCGTATTTAATGGTTTAAACCCTCTGGGAAACGTATTGGGCTATACGTTTCCTGTTGAGGGATGTATAAAATTTGGGGGATGTGTAGATACCATCACCCATTGTTTTTGCTGAGTTTAAACATTTTTGTATAGACTCCTATATGAAAACCTAATAGGTTGATGTCATCGGGTGAGGAATCGACGTCGTGGGATGTAGTGAGCTGACTTAGCTGTAACAGGTAACCCATGTGAGCTTGAACCTGGCTGGTTTGTGGAACCCAGTGGCACCAACAGGCCCTCAACCTCGTGAAACCAAAGCCAACTTGAGTTGGCAATGACCGAGACTGACCTTGATGGCGGGGGTGGTCGGTTGGCTCTAGTGAGGGATGGGGTTTGCATGGGATTGATGTTTTACATACATAGGAGTTTTTTTTACATGCATGGTTCTATAGTGTAACAACTCTCATCAAAAGTCCTAATTATTATATTATTTTATCCAATAAGAAACCCTAATTAAGACACCCAAGTGATTCTGCACAAACCCTAAAATTTTCAGAACAATCGGAATCAGGATCAGGGCCCCTAAAACTCAGGGGGGGGGGGGTAAACCCTATATAACGATTATCTAAAAAATACTCGCTGTCAAAATTCGAAATTAAAAATCTGTCAAGTCAGCAAAGCTAGTCCCAACCATGGCTACCCTATAACCTATTTTCAACCCTTACGCACCGTAACAATTTTAGTCTTATGGTCCGTAAGCACCCTTACGGACCGCAACATTGTGAGGCTTACGTTCCGTAAGCAAAGTGAAATTTTAACTATAAATAGCAAACATTGGCAATCGAATTTTGGTGTTCAAACGACGTAAAACTTCGCTGCATGTACTGAGATACGTTCTGTATACAACAATTAACACACACGGTGCACTAATCGACGCCGCAATCAGGGTAATAACTCGGTCGCTGATACGATTCAATGTCCGATTGATTAAACTATCCAATGGATGTTTAAGTGCTGCCCACATTAGGGTTTATGCTTTGTCATTCGTCGTTAAATCGATGGATGATTAAGTATCGCACTTTGTCATTCGTTGTGAAGGTTTTAATCTCGTGAGTTATCGTAAATGCTGTATTAAGTTACTAACCAAATTGTGTGCCTGTTATTAAACTAGGTTATCAAAGCTAATCAGTAGAATAAGCTCTGTTAAATCTGCAATGTGAGTCATTCTCTTTTTATCAAATTACTTTACAAAAGCATGTTTATTTTAGGTTATAATTACAGGGATTAAGTCTATGTAATCTGAAATTACTGCCAGTATGTGGGGGGATGTGCACATAGCTACTAATTATTTATCACTTATGGGTGAACGGACCCAGCAAGTGATATGTCCACAGTCACAAGTCCGGTCAAGTGACAACTGGATCAGTTAATTTAAAAGATAGAGACATTGTAATCGCTCTTAATACTGTAAATTATAACAAACAGGTCGTTTTATGTAAATAGAATGATTCACTTAGTATTTCCCGCTGACAAAACCATTTTCAAACATGTTTCAGGTGATCTGTTATGAAAAGGGATTGCTAGGGTTTGGTTATCGCAAAGACCCCCTTGCGTGAGTTGGATGGGGCTTGAATGGCTACATGCAAATACGTGGTTAACAGACCCTATGCACCATAATGAGAGTTGTTATGAGTTTCTCCTTGGCTTTCAATGAAAACTCAGACATGTTATAACCTTAATCATGTGACAACAGGTTGGTATTCTAGTATGCATACATGGGATGTTGAACTTTAGGGAGAAGTGCCTTTGCATCTGGTGAGTACTAATCCCCTTTTATTGTGTTTTCAGGGTTGGCATATATACGTTTCATGCATTTACATTTATTTACGGTTTTCATGAAATGTCGAGTTTTATGAATGTATGGTTTACTAAATGTTTTTCAAAGAGTTATGTGAATCAGTAGATTTGTGGGATTAGCCTCGAACGGGTATCATGTTAATTAGGATTTGAAGTCATGTATATGTGTATAACGGGGTTAGTGGTCGCTACAGACCACCGCTACGGATCAAGGTTATTGGTGTGCATTAAGCGTGATATGATTTTTATTAATATTTTAAGTTCGCTTTACGCATTAGTCAAGTTTTAAATTTATAAAACACGATATTATACTAACACTAAACACAAACTTGGGCAAGTGCACCCATCGCGAGCGTAGTATAGTGTTGGTAAGATGCCGAGGTCGTCCAAGGACATAAGAGCTTTTAATACTGGTTTATCGTCAACGACTAGTCGATCTAAATTTTTTTAAGAAAAGCTTTTAAACATGAAAATAAATCTAAATATTAAAAGATAAATAAAATGAAAAATAAATAGACAAGATAGAATCACTTGGATCCAACTCATCTTTAATGTATCCTTTGATGACTCTCGTACTTTCGGACTTTTTAAGAGATTATCTTAGTTAAAGTAGTAGGCCCCTCTTTTGAAGGTGACGTTACCCTCAACCCAGTGGTTTGAGTCAGCAGGGATACAATCCCAAATGGTCGGAATATTGAAAGATAATTTAATAAGTTATTAATGCGAAAAGTGGTAGTCCCCTCTTTTAAAGGTGACATTACCCTCGGCTAAATGGTTTGAGTCTTCAAGGATACAATCCCAAGAAGCAGGTTTAAAGTTCTAATAGTAGTTTACATATGAGGGGTTCAAGCTATTCGTACCCCCCGCCATTCAATACCTTTAGGGCATTGAAGGAGGTCCTAGTAAGCTTGAACCAAGTCCTTGTAGGATCTATACACTGAATGAGACAAGAACTTTACCAAACCACCCTCCTAACCTCCTTCCAGGTTGTTAACACGCTTTGTATAGACCGTAAAGACATGAGTGAGCAAATCAATGAAATAATGAAGAAATGGTAAAGAAAATTCACTTTCAACATAAGAAACCAGTTATTAAAGTTGTTAATACAAACCCAATTAAAAAGTGCGAAAGATTAAAAATAAAAAATAATACATTAAAGACTTGTCTTAACCAAATGATGTAAGAGATTAGCCAAGCATGGACTTTGATTGATAAGAACTCTTACGATCAATCTTGGATCCCGAGACTACTACATACTCTAAATATGAAAGATGGATGATAGTGGTGGGTGTTGGTGTTGTAGTGGTGGTGGAGTGGTGGAAAAGTGAGAGAGAAGTGGTTTGCCAAGGGATGCCTTTGAAGATAACCAAGCACCCCTATTTATAGTCAGAACAGAGCCTCGGCCACGGCCCCGTATCCACCAGGCATGACCCGTGGCCATCTTCTTCTCTTCCTTCATTTATTGTATCTGTCAGCAGAGGACCCCACACGACCCCGTGGTCAACTCTTTGCTGTATTATCAAGATTCTGCAAATCTAAAAGTTGAGCACGCCCCATGGTTAGGTGGGCGCGGCCCCGTGGTGGGCATAGAAGCTTCTGCAGGCTTTATCTTCTTCTGTCAGGGCTGACCACGCCCCATGCCTGGCTGGGCACGGCCCCGTGGTCAGTTTCTGTCTTCTTGTTTTTGTATTGGGAGATGCTGCCGAGGGGTCGGACATGTCACGTTATTCCTTCTTCTTGTAATTATGTTGGTATTTTGCTGCTTATTTGTTCCTTTTGTTCTTTTAAGCTCATTTGGTCCTGTAAATTAAAAAGGAAGAAAGAAACGTGCTTTTTCCAACATTAGTACTAAAAATGGGTTGGTTTTATGCCTCTATTGATGTAATTTATATGTTGTACTTTGTACACATCAGTTATATCGTAATTGTGTGGATTGGGTAGGGCTTTAATTGTCAAAAGTCTTATGGTCGTCTCATGCCCAGATGATGAAATGTTAGAAACTTAGATGTATTAAGTCATTACACTAGTGTAACTGAAGTCGAGATGAATATTTGGGGTGTAATACATTTATGCGAACGTATGTACCGATCAATAGTTGTATCCTTAAAGGTAATGGGACAGAATAGATGGTGGTTTATAGAGGTGTGTGGTTAATCCATGACAATATATGATTGACGAGGTCTTAGACATTTGGGGTGTCTCTTTGTGTTTGTGTGATGTAACATCTTTGAGATGTTTCTGTGGACCATCAATAGTAGATAGACTCAATGTGTCCTAGTAGTCATTACATTTTGGTAGCGATGAGCGCATATTGACGAGTCTTGTTTTCGTGACATTTGAGATGTGGGATAACAATAGTAGATGATATCGATATGTCTAAATTGAGATGGGGCCATCGGTAGTAGACGATGCCGACATGTCCACATAGAGAGAAGAATAAGTCACATCTTTGTGATGTGACTCCAAATCGAATGTAGGATCCCGACCTTATGTGATTCACGTGATTTGGCTTGATGAAGTGGTGGGTATGGAGTGTGAATCGTTATTGATGTTAATTTGGGTTCTTTATGTTGTGGTGTGTGGAAATTAATGTGATTTGATGTAGAGTGTTAGTCTTAGTCGTTATGTCAATTTGCATTGGCTAAAGCTTAAACATGGGAGTGGATGAGTTGGCCTTGGTTAGAAAGTTGTTGTTAGTAATCTTCCATATGAGCAGTTAGTGGTTGGGGTGTAGTGGGGACTAGGTGATTTTGGGGTTTTATTAATTCGTGTCCTTGTGAAATTAACTGATGTACTTTGATGTCGGCTGAGTTAGTTTAAACTCAACTGTTAGAACTCACTCAAAGTAGTTGACTTTTGCATATATTTTCGATTGATTGTAGGTTAATGACTGGAATGTTGCGGAGGTCTTGGATTGTGTACGAGGCTTCTCATGGATTGTGACGTTGGCATTCGTTCTTTTCGTAATTTGATGTTAAGCCAAATATTTAATTGTCATAAGTTAGAGGGTTATTATTGTAACTTGTAGACTATATATAAACCTCTTTGTAATCAATATTTAATCATGAATGAAATTATGGGTTGATATGGTATCAGAGCCAATCAACTTGTAAACCCTAAACAACCCCACTCGCCGTCAACCAGCAGACGATCAACTAATTATCAACGAATCAACCAGCCATCGTCTCGAAATAAACCCCCATCTGCAACAACAATAGGAACAATAAGAATTATCCTTTACTTCACGTGTTGTCGTCCTTTTTTTTATTATTTTGAAAACAATAGCATAGCCTCCTGTTTGCTTTTTGCCAACATTGAATCAACAAACCTCTTCTAAGGAACAATCAACACTGCCGAACAATAACTACTGACGAACAATCATATCTGCCGAACCTTCTGTTGCCGAACAATCACTACTGACGAACAATCATATCTGCCGAACCAATCAACACCTACGAACAATCGAGCTGCATTCAAGAACATTTTTTACTCAGGTATCAAAAATCACTATTTTTACTCATCATGACAACGATTACTGCTTTCAGGATTCAAGAACGTACATCCCATAATTCCCACAAGTTTGAATTCAATCTTACACCAAACAATTATGGCTATTGGAAAGCCATGATGGAACCGTTTTTAAAGGCCAGTGGATTATATTGTTATGTTGACAACACGTTATCTTGCCAGGAAGAGAAAATTACAACTGGTAATGCCACTACTACAAACCCTAATTTTACAAACTGGATTGCTAATGATGCACACGTCCGCATGATCATTATATCCACCGTTTTCGAGTCTTCGTTTCAACACATCCAAGGAGACACGACTCGGGAAGTGTGGTTAAGTCTATCACGTGCATATGCTCCTTCGAATTCATCTCATGAGTTCACACTAAAAACACAGCTTTTAAAGATTTCAATGAAAGATGGTGATAAGGTATCGATTATCTCAGCTGTGCTCAAGAATATGCAACGGCTCTTGCAAATATTGGTGAACCCGTCAAAGACAAAGATCTCGTCATGCTTAATATAGCCGGTTTACATGAGGAATACCATGGTTTGAAAAGCAACCTTCTTGCCCGCTCCCCACCGGTTCAATTTAAAGAGCTTCACGGTCTGATTGGTGATCATGAATATATCACTCGGTCCACTGTTTCTTCATCATCGGCCTCTCCACAAGTCTTCAATGTTACCACTGCCGCAACAACTATTTCCCACGCCCCCGATTTGGCTTCGATTCAGCAGCAGATTATCAACCTTCAACTTTTGGCAAATCAACTTGCTTCCACAACTCAACCGTCGACATCACCATCGGCTCCTCAGGAAAACTATGCAAATCGATCTACTTCTTCAAGACCGAACTATGGATACGGTCGGGGCCGTGCGTTTTCTCGCGGGGGCCGTGGCCGTGGTGGTTCATAAGGCTCTCGCCAATTTTCTTGGGCGTCCACTCAAAATATGGTTTACGGTCATTGCAATAGGTGCGGTATTGGTCATATTCCCTCACAGTGCCCGAATCACACCAGCTTTTCTCGTCGATCACCTCAAGCGAATTATGCTCACTCTAAGGCGGGCTCTCGTAAACTACTTGGACATCGGATACAGGCGCTAATTCCCATGGTACTCCTGATCTTGCTAGTATGGACAACTTGGACGTCTATTACGGTAATGACTCCCTCTATGTTGGTAACGGTAACTCTCTTCCAATTCTTCATGTCTGTTTAAAATCCTTTTTACCTCAAACAAAAACTTACAACTTAACCACATACTTCATGTCCCGGGCCTACAACGTAACCTACTTCCTGTTCACAAATTTTGCAAAGATAATAACGTTTTCTTTGAATTTCACACTTCTTTTTTTGTTCTGAAGGAAGAGGCTACTAGGGCTATCCTCCTCACGGGCCCTAGTGACCAGGGTCTTTACACCATTCGCCTACTTTCTTTTCAACCGGTTTCCAAGATGGCGTTCACTGCTTTTCGAGCTCCATCTACTATGTGGCATCAACGACTTGGGCATCCTCACTTTCGAGTTTTTCAACATATTGTTAAAACATTTTCTTTACTTGTTTCTGACAAACTTTTTTCATCGTTGTGTACTTCTTGTCAATTGGGAAAAATGTCCAAACTTACTTTGCCTATTTCATTTTTTTGTAGTAAAAACATATTTGATTTGGTTTATTGTGATGTTTGGGGCCATACTACCACGTCCTTTGACAATTATCGTTGTTTTTTGTTATGTGTTGACCATCATACCCGCTATATGTGGTATTTTTCGCTCATGCAACAATCCAACTTTTTTAACACCTTTACAAATTTCGTTCGCCTAGTTGAACGCCAATTTAACACCAAACTAAAAAGTGTTCAAACTGATTGGGGTGGCGAGTTTCGGAACCTTACTCAGTTTTTTACATCCCATGGTATTTTACATCGTCGCTCGTGTCCTCATACGAGTGAACAGAATGGCATTGTCGAGCGTCGCCACCGCCACCGCCACGTCGTGGAAACCGGTCTCACCTTACTGGCCCAATCCAAACTACCTCAAACTTTTTGGTTATTCTCCTTTAAAACCGCTGACTAGCTCATCAATCGTCTACCTTCTCGTCTTTCCTCAAACAAATTCCCACATCATCTTATTTTCCAACGTCCTCCCGATTACTCATTTCTTCGAGTATTCGGATGTCTCTGTTTTCCTTATTTACATCCATATAACCAACACAAAATTGATTTTCGTTCTACTCCTTGTATATTTCTCGGTTATAGCCAGTCTCATCATGGATATCAATGTCTTGATCAAACTACTCACCGAATCTACATTGCTCGCCATGTCCGATTTAACGAGCATGTCCCCCCCCCCTTAATGAACCCTCCATCGACCCTCATTCATCCTCCACAGCCGCTACTTCCTTTTCTACAATTCCTTATCCACCACTAACCATTTTTGATAACCCATCCATTCCTACAACCGAACAATCGCCACCCACCCCTCCCATTTCCGAAACTGTCCAAACCGCCTCTATTTCTTAGACAAACACTACCCAACCTACTTCCTCTCCTTCGCAACCAACCACGCCCCGTTACCGACCTCCTCACTTCGGCCACATCCTAAACCCCGAAATTTTTTTTACCCTTTAGCCAATATCGCCACCACCGCTACTGTTCCTTCTGAACCGACTTCCTTTACTGTTGCCAATGAATCCATGGAGTGGCGTCAAGCCATGGCAGCCGAGTTGCACGCACTACACAGAAACGGAACATGGTCGTTACTTCCTCCGGTTCCAAATTCTAATGTTATTGATTGCAAGTGGGTTTACAGGTTGAAAACTGATCAGCATGGGAACCTGACTAGACACAAGGCTCGATTGGTAGCAAAGGGTTTTTTTAAAGTAGTCTAGCATTGATTATCATGAGACGTTCAGACCTATGGTCAAACCAACCACCATCTGCACGGTCTTTCTCTTGCCGTCTCTAACAATTGGTCTCTCAAACAACTTGATGTGCAAAATGCGTTTTTACATGGTGATCTACATGAAACAGTCTACATGCGTCAACCACCAGGTTTCGAGGATCCTAAATATCCTAATCATGTTTGCAAGTTGCACAAATCCCTTTTATGGCTTAAAACAGTCGCCCAGGGCATGGTTCACCAAACTCTCAAACGTCTTACAGAATCTTGGTTTTCATAGTTCCAAAACTAATCCATCATTATTTATCGTTAACCGCTCGGGTAGACAGGTTTACCTACTAGTTTACGTGGACGACATCATTATTACGGGCAAAGATCCCAACACAGTTAATCGCATTATTGCCTCACTTGGTCAGCAAGTATCTCTCACTGACATGGGTCGTCTTACTTACTTTCTTGGTATTGAAGTTCTCCACACCTCTTCGGGTCTTATCCTATCTCCACGAAAGTACATTCAGGAACTTATTGATCGAGCCAGGTTAAAAGAATCGAAACCGCTTGCAACACCTACAAATGCCAAAACAGATACGATAACCAAGGATGACCCACTTATGTCCGATCCCACAAGATATCGGCATTGTGTTGGAGCACTTCAGTATGCCACTTTATCTAGGCCCGACATTGCCTACGCTGTCAACAGGGTATGTCAGTTCATGCATGAACCTCACGAATCCCATTGGACGGCTGTCAAACGTATAATTCGCTATCTCAAGGGAACGTCTCAACAGGGCCTTCGTTTTACATCGAACTCAACGTCTACATTATATGCCTTTGCTGATTCACATTGGGGTGAGCGGTTGGTTCCTATTACAGCATATTCGGATTCCTATTGGGCTGGTTGCCCAGTCGACCGTCGATCCATGGGGGGCTATGCTATCTTCTTGGGTTCGAACTTAGTATCATGGTCAGCTCGTAAGAAGAAAACTGTCTCTAGGTCGTCTACTGAATCCGAATACAAGGCTATTGCTGAACTAATCTGGTTAAAGTCTCTTCTACAAGAACTGGGAGTTAAGTTGAATAAACCCACTCTTTGGTGTGATAATCTTGGAGCTACGTATCTTTCAGCAAACCCAATGTTTCATGATAGAACTAAACATGTGGATGTAGATTTCCATTTTGTTCATGAGCAAGTTAGCCAAGGAAATCTGAATGTTCAATTCATTAAAACAGATGATCAAATTGCCGACATCTTCACGAAGCCATTATCAACTCAAAGATTTGAATTTTTAAGATACATGTTGCAGGTCGTTACCCGCCCTCAACTTGCGGGGGAATGTTAAGCCAAATATTTAATTGTCATAAGTTAGAGGGTTATTATTGTAATTAGTAGAATATATATAAACCTCTTTGTAATCAATATTTAATCATGAATGAAATTATGAGTTGATATTTGAATTAATATTGATAGTTTTGCGGGTTTTACATTGGTTATAAAAACGGTTTTTTATTACTTTTTCTGTTTTTTATTACATATGTTTTAGAGCATTCTCATCCAAACCATCAAAATATGTGAGGGATAGTTTTTATATTATAAAGGGTATAAAAAATGGTTGTGAGTGGAGGAGAGAGAAAATGTTACTGTTCATCTGTATATTTGGGGGGACACTGTTCACCCAGTATAATTTTTTTAATATATATTGAAAGTGGTTGTGAGTGAAGGAGAGAGAAAAATGTAATGATAATATTATTTAATTGAAAAGGAGAGAGAAAAAATATTTGTTTTTAGTGAAACTATATTGATATAGAAGTTGTTTTTTAGTGGAATGTATGTATAATTTGATGGATTGGATGAGAATGCTCTTAGAACTTAAGTAGCTAGTCTTTTAGACTTTATAATGTGATGATGTCATGACATTATCACATAGCGATAACAATATAGTCAAGATTTGAAGGCAGCACACTATTTTGAGAGACATAAATCAGAATCTTAGGTCATAAGTTTGAGTAAATGGTTTACTATCCAATGAATGCTTCAACCTCTTAATTTAAACATCGTGTCATACACAAACAAGCAAACCAGTAAAAGATTAAGCTAAGTTTATTAATAAAAAAAAGGCATGAAATACATAAGGTAATATGATGAATATCAGATTATGATCCCCAAGATGAAAAATGCTGATGATACCTTATCATTCTTCTTGCCTCTCGCCAAGAATTTGAGTCAAGTGAGAAAAGGAACCCCCAACCGAATAAGGAAAGAATATATATTAAACAAACAAAAAACAAATACCCATATTTATACGTATAGGAACATGTAAATGCATGGCGGGACCTAGCATATATGGTGCTGAGTCAATCGATCCCGTAGTTTCTTTATATTTGTACGGAACTAGTAGATGCCCTGTCCGCGTTGCGGGACGATGGCTGAATAATTCTCAATCAATTAAGAAAAGACTACTATAATTTTGCTATGAAAAAAAAACGATGATAAGACCGTAATTTTTGACTCAGGGCAAAACTATAAATTTTCAGGACTAATGAGCCAGTGTTAGGCAGCTAAAGTTATGCGCCGCCCGCGTTGCGGGGCGCTAAACCGAGTATTTATTATGTTAATAACATGTACGCCTTTATGTCGGTTAGTTATACATGCTACATATAACACGATATAAAAAAAGATACATCAAGTTAACCAATTAAAGAAAAACAGTACCATAGTTATGATAAAAAAAAAATTTAACTAAAACGATGACAAGCGTGTAATTTAGAGTTGGGGGCAAAACAATAATTTGTGAGGACCAATTAGCGAGTGCTAGGCAGCTGTTTGGCGTGAATAAAAACAAAATTCAGTAAACAAAGTAAAATAAAACACTACCATGGTTTTGCCAAAGAAAAAAAAAACGATGGCAAGATTGCAATTTTTAGCGGAGGTAAAATCGAAATTTTAAAATGGTGGTAAAATAATATTTTGAACTGAGGGCAAAACCATTTTTTTTAAATGGGGGCAAAATCGTAATATTTTAGCTGCGGGCAAATTCGTAATTTTTAGCGGGGGGGCAAAATCGTAATTTTAAACTGGGAACCAAATCGTAACTTGGCAGGACTCTAGCTGAGGGCAAAACCATAATTTTATTTTGAAATGGGGGTAAAATTGTATTTTTAACTGAGGGCAAAATCGTAAATTTAAGTAAGGGGCAAAAGCAAAATTTTATTTTGAATCGAGTGCGAAATCGTAATTTTACACCTGGGATAAAATTGTAATTTGGCATCACCTATAAATAGCTACTAGGTGTACGCCCGTGTGAATACACGAGTTTGTTCTAATAACGATCGGAATCAAATACTAAAAAACATATTATAATATATTATTTAAATTCTTTCTGTTTGGTTACATATCTTTATAAAACAATGTTAAACATATGATCCGTCATATGTTTGATATAGAAATAACCTAACAAATTGATAATATGTTGTCTAAAATAAAAGCATGACCTAATTTTATGTTGTCTAATAATAAAAAGATGACTTAATTTAAATAACCAAATGTCATTGAACAATTCAATAAAGCCCATATCTTTAATACTATTAACATTAAGAGAAAAATGCAATTTGTATCCCTGTGGTTTTTGCGATCATACAATACAATACAGAGACAAAACGTCATACCAATTTTTAATACATACAATACAGACATAAAACGTCATACCAACTTCGTAGACTTGACGGAACTTACAGACTCGATAACAAAAGACCGTAACATACAATACAGAGACAAAACGTCATACCACCACAAGCAATTGTGGATCTTTACTGACGGGTGCACTTCGAAATGTAGCAGATATGAATGAATATAACTCCAGTGTAGCTAGTTACATATCTGCCACTTGGGTTATATTCATTCATATGAATGAATATAACCCCCGTGTAGCTCTTCGATTTTCCTTGAAATTCCAAAGCTCACTAATTACATATCTGCCACTGGGGTTATATTCATTCATATGCAATTGATCTTTCTGATCAATTACTTCCTTATGTGCACCGCACCATCTTCTAGGAGGATGTCAAGTGTTCTCGCCTTCGTAGTTGGTGTTTTGCGTATGTTTACATCAACAACCATTCTGCACCATTTTTTTCACAAAAAACATTACAAACAAACCTTGTTTTGATACTACTATGATAGCATAGAACAAAAACAAAACAAACAAACAGAACAGAACAAAGCAAAACAAAAACAAAACAAACAAACAGAACAAAATAGAACAAAAACATCACAAACAAACCTGGAAAACTGAAACGAAAATACTCAAATCAACCCATTCACAAATATCTGATTATCATCATTATGCGGCATTCAGATTATCAAAGAACTGATTATCAAAAACTTATTATGAAAGAACTGATTATGAAAAACTGATTCACAAATAACTGATTATCGTCATGATGCGGCATTCAGATTATCAAAAGATGATTATCAAAAACTGAAACCAAAATACCCAAATCAATCCTCTGTTTTTCATAAAAACATTCACAAATAACTAATTATCATCATCATGCAGCATTCAGATTATCAAAAACTGGTTACCGAGGACATTATCAAAAACTGATTATCAAAAACTGAAACCAAAATGTCCAAATCAACCCTCTGTTTTTTGACAATAAAACATTCACAAATAACTGATTATCATCATGATGCGGCACTCAGATTATCAAAAACTGATTATCAAAAAGTGAAACCAAAATACCCAAGTCAACCCTCTGTTTTTCACAAAAAACATTCACAAATAACTGATTATCATCAACATGCGACATTTAGATTATCAAAAACTGATTACCAAAGACATTATCAAAAACTGATTATCAAAAACTGAAACCAAAATATCCAGTCAACCCTCTGTTTTTTCACAAAAACATTCACAAATAATTGATTATCATGATCATGCGGCATTCAGATTATCAAAAACTGAAACCAAAATACCCAAATAAACCCTCTGTTTTTTCACAAATAACTGATTCACTATACGTAGCTGATTATCATCATCATGCGGCATTCAGATTATCAAAAACTAATTATCAAAAACTGAAACCAAAATACCCAAATCAGCCCTCTGTTTTTTCACAAATAACTAATTATCATCATTATCATGTGGCATTCAGATTCTCAAAGAACTGATTATCAAAAACTTATCACCAAAATACCTAAATCAACCCTCTGTTTTTCACAAAAAACATCACAAATATCAAAAACAAATATAGATAAGATAAAGATCCAAACCTGTGTTTTGAAGATGAAGATTGATGAAGATGATAAAGATGGATGAAGATGATGATGATGATGATGATGATGATGGTGGTGATGATGATGATGATCGGTGTTGGGAGTTGAGAGAGAGATTAAAATCAAGATTTTTTTAGAAGTGTGTGATGATGAGAAGTGTGATGATGATTATGAAAAGCAATTATAAAAATATCTCAGTGACCTCTAGATATATAGATTTAATAATATTTATTTTATATATTATAATATAATATAATTATTTTTCATAATAATTCTTTAAATACCTAAATCTTATTATTATAAAAAATATATTTAATATATTAATTATAATTTATATAAACAGTGGGCTCATTTTATATATAATAATATAATTAAATTATTTTTCATAATAATTTTTTAAATAGTAGATATTATTATTTAAAAAAATATATTTAATATATTAATTATAATTTATATAAACAGTGGGCTCACTTAACCCCGCGAGCCGGCTTGAGCTCGATAAGTGAACCACAGGCTCAAGTTCGTTTACTAAATAAGCTCCTTTTTAGGCTCGGGCTGAAGCTCGTTTAAGATTGCCTTGTTTCAGTCTTTTATTAACCAAGCTCGAGTTGCTCAGGTTGTTCACACCCTGTAAATTTTTTTCAGCCCCTTTGGCTCACTTTGGGTGTTCTCATTACCTCCCAATCTATACCCCTAAATATGTAACAGGCTTAAGGTTAGCAATATTATACCTTAGACAATGGATTAGAAGATGACCGTGAATGTTGATAACCCAGATGAATTTTAGACAAGCCGACTTCTCATTTGTATTAAAAACTATAAAATATCACATCGGTCCGAGCTATACAACAATATATAACACAAAGCAAGAGAGTTTACTGTCATACCCCGACCACGTGAGACAACGAAACGTGGCGGAAAACGTCGGGGAGTGTTGTAACAGAATAATTGTTTCATAACACATGGAAATTGAAATATTTTTTTATTGAATAAAATAGTTACAATGTCTTGACAATCAAAGAAACATAACATAAATAACTAGTCTTGCATCTTTTATTGTCGCTAAGGCCCAAGTCCGCCTAAGTGTATCTTGACAAGTCCTATGCATCATATCCTGAAAACACATGTGAAAATAGGTACGTCAGCATAAAAATGCCTGTGAGATACATAGGTTTTGTGAAAATAGAATTCATGACTTATGTTTGAGAAAATGTTTAGTCATGAACCTTGTAATTTGCTTTGTCTTGTAAATCATTTGAAAAACGATAAGATCAGATGATATGTATAAATAAATGTAAGGTTAAATGAATAACCATGTAAAAATGAGTTTGTATAAGATAAGTTGTTTGTAAAACAATGTATTGTGAAAAGTATGTTATATGTATAAAATTTTATATGTCCAAATTGAAATGATTCAAATAACGCCACAATATGTAATACCATACAATCACTTATATATAGGAAGTACCAGCGGCGTATCCACCATGCTTGTATCATATTACACACGCCTCGTTACTTAAATCACTTACTCAAACCAAACTAACAATGTAAGATGTCTATGTTTAAACCAATTGTCAAATGTATTGAATAATATACCAAAATGTTTATGTCAAGATGTAAATCATGCAACGTATAACCAATGTTGAAAATGTTTATGTGTCAAATGTAAACCATGTAATGTATAACCAATGTCGAAAATGTTTATTTGTCAAATGTAAATCATGTAATGTGTAACCAAAATGATATGTATGGCTAGTGAAATGCATCAACTAAACCATAGGTGAAATGCACAAAACAAAGTATTGAAGTAAAACTTGGTTTAAATCAAAGTTATGTTTTGTGTAGTAAATGCATGCTATACTGATATAGACATTTATGCGGTATTGTGAAAATTCATACATCCAAGCCTTGCGACAGTCGGATAACCATGTAAAAATGGGTTATCAAAAGAATATGTATTCGGATTCGGTCATTCCTTACGTCCAAACAAACCCGAGATTTCAGGAATGGGATTTGTCAAGTCTTATGGTACCACTACCTACTACCGAGCGGCATGATCGGTGTTAATGAATGTATAGTATAGTTTAAACAAACCAAATGTCATACCAAAATGTAAGCATATGATGAATAAGAAATGTACTAAGTATGCTAAGTTAACATACAAAGCAGAAAAGTCATGTAAATCAATGTACTAGCATGCTATCAGTTAACATACATACCAGAAATGTAATGTAGAACCATGTACTAAGTATGCACACAATGGACATACATAGTATAAAATGTAATGAAATCATGTACTATAATGTACTAATGAACATAGGAAGTATATGATGTGAAAACAGGAAAGCATGAAAGTAACAAGTAGGCACATGTGTTTCACCCCAAAACAGTTTGGAAAACAGTAAAAGAGGGGTCTATGTACTCACTTGAGATTGCTTAGTAGTCCTTGAGTAACAACCAAACAATGCTAGAGATCGCGGATATCAAACGGCACCTAATATAGGTAACTATGTTAATAAACCGGACCTAAATCGGAGGATTTAGATAGGATGAGGGTTCGTAAACCAAACGAGTATAGAGACTCGTGTCATATGGTTTAACAAAGCCTACATACTAAATGAAACCTAACCTAAGTGCTTTCGACCCATCGCGACCCATTAAGGTAGCTTATGCTACTTTAACGCGTCGTGCGCGTGAAACGCGTTCGGGACGTCTAACTAGTCCGATGACAAGTGTTATATGCCTAAACATGTTACATAATCAGTTATGTGACAAAAGTTTAGGTTACATATGCTTAATTACCAATTATACATGAAAAGGGTATTCTGGTAATTTACCTAAGGCATATAAACTACCTATCTTACCACTAACTAAACGTCGTGACCATAAGGTATAACCTTGGAAGGTTATTCCCTATATACTATGGTCACCTAATGTGTTTGGTCGGATCCTAATGATCGACCAAATGGGTCGAGTTCGAAGGTATAAGCGATTTATTAGATCGCTTACCCTACGACCCTAGACAACTAGGTAATCAGTAGGCATAGTCCCAAGGGACTATAACCATCGTGATTACAATCACGTTGCGAAGTTCAAAGGAACTTCGCATTGACCATAAACTGGTCAACGTAGAAAGTCAAAAAAAGTTTGACTTTCAGACTCGAAAAGAATCGAAAAGCAATAAAAGAACGAAAGAATACTTACGAAGGGTCCCCGAATGCTAATCTAGATCAAAATAACTCAGGTATGAAACAATGGTTCCAACTTAGAGTCTTTAAGATCAGATTCTAGTGATTTTGAAGAAATGGGGGGTGGGGTATTTATAGTTTTCGGGTAACCGTTAAGATCATTTCCTGGAAACCGTGCTCGAATCTCATGCGTACACTTGTCGGAAAATCATGGTAGCTAAAAATGGTCCTAAATGAGCTGAAAGGTCAAGTGTGGGCTTGTGGTTGTGGTTAAAACAGCTGTAACCTACTGACTGATCGTTCTTATCTGTTCTGGGAGGCTGATGCGGCCCGCTTCAGGATCAGACAAACCTCAGGCGGGCCGCCTGGGGCTTCTGATCAGAAAATAAGTTTCAAAAATTACAGTTTCAGTCCCTGCACGTGTTTAAGGCCATTTCCGACACTTCTAAGGCCCGTAAAGCCAACTTTAAGGCCCTAACATGATGCCTAAACATTGTGGACATGAAACATGCTCAAAAATATGTCGGATGTTGGTTCGTTTGGTCGTACGAACGCGATGTTCGCTTAATTACGACGGAATGCGCACAAGCGCGAAAAACGATCCAAAATGCGTGACGAATGGATTTTTCTTATGCCAAACACTAAAATAAAATATTTTAGTGCTTACATAAATTTTTGGATGTCCGGATGTATTCAGAACGTAAGTTATGCGCGAAAATGCAAACTTGTGCACTTTTTGACGATTTTAGTCCCTGAAAGACCCAAAAGTTTATTTTAGCACACCGAACCCCACAAAGCCTATTTCTAAGCTATATAAAGGATATTTAAGGTGTGTTTAACTTATGGTCATGTTCCGGAATGTCTGTTACAGCTCAAATTGACATACTTTCGCAGTTTGTCAAATTTAGTCCCTGTAAGCGAATTAACTTGATTTCGGCATACCAAACCTTCCAAAACTTATTTCTAAGTTATGTAGAGGTTATTTAAGGTATGTTAGGCCTATTTCGCTATTCCGAAGTGTTCGTTGCATTAAACTGGTTATATTTACGCATTGGTGCGCGTATAACCTTCCAGAAAGCGATTTAGAGTTTGGAATTGAACAGAAATTGATATGTGCAAATGATACACATATTTTTACAAATCCCAAATATGAAATATAATATTTCATTGGTTCGGTATTTGTTTGATGGCCGTGGAGGCACAGGTGTTACAGTCTCCCCTACTTTAGGAAATTTCGTCCCGAAATTTAATCAGAGGAAACTTGTGAGAGCTTGAAAACATTAAGTTGAAAAGATCGAACAACATTGGTTAGCGTTCTGAACTTCTAGTAACCTTAATAACATTATGCTTGCAATGTAAGAGGGACACTTATATACAAGTATATGAAGCGCCTTTGGTGCGTCCACCGTACCTCCATTACATCGTTCACATTTTGTTATTGTTGTCGCTATCGGTTCTTACACATAACAAATCTTACTGGGTTTCTGTGCACTAAATTTCATAATTATGTACGCGTCCATAATTAGACAATTCCTTGCACAGTTCACACAGTCTATTTTATAATGTGTAGGGTAAAACCAAATGAACAATCCTGTAATGAGTGTGACTAGACCACCATAGAGTCATTTTAATTAAATCAATAATTGATCTAAATAGACTATCAAGGAGTCTATTCAGCTACATCACTAGATGTCGTTCTTTAACCAAATTGTGAATCAATCTTTTTTACTAGACCACTAAAGGGTCTCTTATGAATCCTGGAGTGGTACTATATAATCCAAGGGTCTTAACTATTACATAGAAGCCCATTAAGGATTTAAGGTAGTACCTTTTTGAATATCCTACTACGAATCCCTCATATAAAGATATGAAAGATTCTACGAGGATTTGGATAACTAATACCCAGAGTATAAAAACACAAAATGTATAAAAGAAAACATAAGATGAATAAACACATAGTCACATAACCACAAAATTGTTTGTTAATTTGTTTTGTTGACAGAGCACATGTATTTAAAGTACACTAGGAATCCATCTTGTGAATTTCATTTGGTACTTTAAACATTACCAAGAATCTAACTATAAAGATAGAAAGATCTTTAAAAGAAAAATTCGATTTCGATTATGAGGAACCGAAATGTCCGAATTCAGGTACATAAGGAATCCAATTAAGGACTCTGATTTGTAAGACAATTATCCACAAGGATCAAATTGTGAAGATAAAAAGATCCCCTATGGATTTTAGAAGTTGACGATGTTTTGAAACCTTGCACTTGATGTGCTTAGGTCAAAACATGAAGTAAAATGCTTATGAAGTTGAGATGCCAGATATGCCAAGGCGACATATGAAGCGAAATTTGAAAGTTAAGTCAATGTATGAAGAAAATATTTTTGAAAACTATGCATGGGGTTCTTTTAAAAAGAAATATGTTCAATGTTTTTGAGACCTTATATATAATACCTTTGAAATCATAAAGTAGGTGTGTTAGGTAGGTATATTCCTAAAAATGTTTTAAAATTATGCGAGATGAATTTTGAAATTATGTATAAGGTTTTTTTTTTTTTTTTTTTTTTTTTGAAAAATATGAATGATGCTTTTCGAAATCATGCACTTGATAAGAAAATGCATTGTGTTAATATTGCCTTCAGACTATATGAAATATTTTGAAATTAGAAAGGTTGGTTTTGAAAACATGGCCAATGTTTTTGAAATAACATAGACAATGCATTTAGAAAATTTTTTTTCAAACTATATGAAATGTTTTGAGATAATGAAGATTGTTTTTGAAATACTTGTACTGTATATGTTGAAAAATCAAAACGTAATGGGTATGAGATTTGGAAAACCCTTAGTTATTTAACCAAGGATTCAAAGGCACAGATTGTGCAGAAGCAAGATTACTCATAATGTCACTTTATTTTCTGTACTTTGTTTCTTAGAGTGAAACGAGTACTTAAAATTTTCGAGGGAATCATGAGCGATCATTTGAAAGAGAGAAACCACAAGAGTAGTTTGTAGGGTACATAGTTTCCTGATGTAGGTATTATAGGAAAAGTCATACACACATGTAACTACACTTGTATATCATAATTGTGAACAAGAATTTATTTATAAACAAAACAGATTGTTTCACATTACAAGAAAATAGATAAACAAAAGCATAAGACAGCAACGTCTTCTAGTCAGCTAACTGCTCATCCGTGGGTTGGATTTGCATTGGCAAGCTTTGGGCAATCCCTTAGGAAATGGCCCATCTCGCCACAGTTGTAGCAAGACCCTGGTGAGAAATGAACTTGAGCAGAGTCGGCTTGTGGTTGATCTGAACCACCTTGGTTCGGGTTACATCGACAAGCACTTACCAGGTGACCAACTCGCCCACATGATATGTGACAACTGGCCCAATACGGTAATTTCCGAACACATTAATTATTGCTTAATGACTGCAATTATGAGTTTAATTGTCAGCAATGTCTGAGCACATGATTAAACAAGTGAATTCATGCATGTTGTATACTACAAAATATTGCTTTATGCATAAACGAGAGCGTTGCGTCAGAATAATAGTAAACTCACCGGTAAGACACACTGTGTCAACGGAACTGCAGAAAGCAGTAAGACAATAAAATAGAGGCCTAGGTGTAGGTCCGACAACAAGAATGCATTAAAACCCAAGAGTACATACAAGGGTTTAATATATACGCAATACGAAAGCAAAATTATGCACTAAAAAGCACCCGAAACGCACTTTAAGTGCAGAATTTATATAATTCAGCAATAATTCAGCATTTAGACATATAAATATTATGCAGAAATGTCATTTTATTATCCAGAATATTTCCCTAAGTGTTGGGAATCGAAAGAGTACAAGAAAGGTACTTAAACGACACTAAAAAGTGTAATTTAGCACTTTAACGAATCGGTATGCAACCGAACAACCGGACTATAACCGGAACATGAAAATATTGTTGATAACATTATTTATCTTTTTCTAAGCCAGTTAGGGTCCCTGAATACCCTAACACCCGTCATAAAACACAACACACTAGTAACCGGGTTAATCACTTAACTAACCTAGGTTAACCTAACTAGTGTCTAACTAATTAATTGAAATCCAACCAAACTACCCCCCCCCCCCTTGAAACCGTCCCCATCTAGGGGGACATACTTGGTCCTTCATTATAATATTTTAATCCCTATATCTAATATCTAAATGACATTGCATCCATTGGATAAAGAATTTGCTTTTGCCTATAAGATCACACTTGTGCACCATGATCATTCACATAACTTCACACCACACCACAACTCTCTCTTTCTCTCTAGTAGCTTACGGCCAAACCCCCACACCCATCCATCAATCTTTCAAGTTTGGTTCTTGCCATTCCAACATCATACATACATCAAGGGTCACGTATTAGGAGTCTTGGAGCAAACGGAAGGCGAAGGACCTCTCTACTTTGCTTTTATCCACTCGATTTGTGCTTAGATTCTTCCCTAGCCTTGAGCTAGAGGTATAATGCTTAAAACTCATACTTTAACTAATCTAAGGTGGTTAATAAGATGTATGATGATTAAAACTCGGAATCTTGCATTTTGAAGCATTAAAGTCTACTAAACTTGCAAGTGTTGTTGGTTAAAAGCACATATGTTGTGTAAAACTTGTAGTAATTAAAATGTATGGTTATCTAGACCCGATCTATGATGTGGTAGCTCGGATCATCGTTTAACCCGGTTTGGTAAGATCATGGATCTTAACATAAAGCTATTTTAGAAGTAACAAGAGTTAAAAGGTGAAACCCTACCACACATAAACCATGAACTTGTGTAAAAATGTTTTAACTTGTACAAAAGTGTTTAAAACTAGTAGATCTACGTATCTACAAGCGGTATTTTCAAAGGACCAAGTGTCCAAGAAATCACATGTTCTAAACCGGATCTTACACAAACAAAAGTGGTTTTTGTGAACAAACAAGTGTATGGATACTTGTGTAACAAAAGTTTTAACAAAGAAATAATTTTCGTAAAAACCGACTAGAAGTTGTAAAACTTCATATTCTTTAAAAATAAAGTTTTTAAGAAATTAAACTTATTTTTAAAGATAACAAGACTCACTAAATGTGCTAGTAAGTTACTACACATTTTTGTAAATATCCAAGTTCATGAAGTGGGAAAAGTAGTGATTATTGTTGAAAATTGTTGTTGATGATTATTGATGATTATTGATGATTGATGATGATTTAAAAGAAAATAAACACACGTTTTGAAAACGTGGGAAACCTCCATTTTTAGGGGAAACTCTGTCAAAATTTTTATAAATTTTGACACTTAGAAAAATATAAGTTTTTGAGAAACTTATTCCCTAAAAATGTGTTTAAAAGTATTACCAAGGTTTCCCTAATTTTTGGTGATAAGAAATGAGGATTTCTTCAAGAATAAAAATGGATATAAGTATGTATATTTTTGAGAGAAAAATATATATTATTTTATCACCAACTTTTGTGCTAAGTGTATATAGTATGTGTTATACGTGCTAGTGTATTAAGACTTAAAAATACACTAATTACTCATGAGGAGTAGAAATATAAAAATACACATACAACATACAAGATACATAATTCGGGTGCAAAGTGCAAAACACAAAAGACTTATATTTATTTTTGGAGAAAATAATATAAGTAAGATACGTAGTTAAAAATATAGAATATTTTTAACACAAGAATATATACAAAAGAGAGTGACTGTACTTGTGCGACGCAAGTCTAGTGACTAACGTTAAGAAAACGCGTATAGGTTACGACGTTAATTAAGCAAATCCGGTGGAGTTTACGACGCTAGGAACGCAAAGTTGTGAGTTCATGCTCCCCCTTTTCTCTTTAACTGTTTTCAGTTTTTATAACTTCGGGGGTGAAATACATGTACAAATGTACAAAATTTATAATTGGTATGATATAAATACAAGAAGTACACTTGGTGAGAACGAGAACCAAGTGTGGCGAAATATGAGAATATGAGAAGCGCACTTGGTGAGAACGAGAACCAAGTAAGAGGCGCCATGAGAAATGATAACAAGAAACGCGCTTGGTGAGAACGAGAACCAAGTAGGATGCGTTATGAGAAATAGTGTCACGAATAGGGTACAGAAGCACCATTAATCAACAATATACCTAGACCGCAGAACAAAAGGTTAGATCTAACGGGTGCCTGGCAGCCACACTCCCGGTCGGGGCGAGAACCGAGGAAGTGCTTTTGTGTCTCAGAATATACCAATTAAATGCCTTAGGTTTGGTGGCTTCCTATGACGTGTCACATGTTAATGGCTTTGCAACCCATTAACAATCCTGATATTTACAGGAATATTTTAATTACATGAAATTCATACCATACTAAAAATTGATGAATACTTGAGTACGTGAGGTACTCAAGAAAAAATTGAGTTATACTTGAAGTACGTGGGGTACTCAAGAAGAAATTGAATTATACAGATGTACGTGATGTACACATGAAACTGGATTTATATATGAAAACTTGATTTACTCACAAACTATGTTTTCATACAAAGTATACAAACATGAAATACAAAACTGCATGAATTCACACCAACTTTATGTTGACGTTTTTCCAAAAACTCACATGTATTTCAGGTAACTAGGATGGATGTGCGCGTGGTCTTGCTTATGCTCGTGGATGTCGCTTGTGTTTAACTTTAAATAAAGTTGTAAACTCTTGAGACAATGTTTTAAGCTGTCTAGCGATGTAAACGCTAAACTTATGTTTTCAAATTATGGTATTTGATGTTATTTTACGAGCATGTAGCATGTTTACTCTTCGTATGCAATGAGAACCTTTCATGATCACACCTCGTGCTTCCGCCGTAGAAAGGGGTGTGACAGATTGGTATCAGAGCTGCGATTGTAGTGAACCAGGATTCCTTCTCGAGTCTAGTCTACAATCTCTAGGATCCATTCACGAAAACAATTTTCAAAGAGTTTTCATTGCATAAAACGTCCCGCGACATCCACTACCTGAAACTGACTACATGAGTCTAGAAAAGACACTACGAGACTTAGAGTGCACTTGAGTAGCACTTGTCCTTGACTAGAAACTACTTGCAATTATGTGTGATAATTAGCATGTACTAGAAGTAGAATGTCACAAGTATATGTGACTCTACCTAAAAGCAATGGCCTATCTGAAGGAAGAAATACGAGGATGAAACGAACTGTGCGGACTGTGCAAGGAGTTACGTAATTATGGATGCATACATAATTATGGAATTCAGTGCACAGAAACCACAGCAAGTCTTGTCACGTATAGATTCCCTCAGAGCAAGCCTACTAAGTACTCTGCTAGAGTAATAATTGTTTGATGTCACTTATGTGGTATATATACCTGTGAATATATATGATACTACTGTTTAGTGTGACGATATCAAACAAATGCCCTCCCCCACTGCCAAGAACTACTGAAGAGCTGAACGCTCTACTGAAGGAAAGGATCTCCGCTGCTATCGCCCAGTACGAGGCGAACCGTACTCAGGACAGTGGAGGACCAAGCAACGCTAGGCGCAATGGGGATGGAGATTCGTCTGGAGGAAACGCAGCTCAAGACTGCACTTTCAAGCAGTTCCTCAACTGCAAGCCGATGAACTATGACGGCACAGGAGGTGCAGTAGCATTTGTGCGCTGGACGGAGAAGACTGAAGCTACTTTCCGCATGAGCAAGTGTACCGCGGATCAACAAGTCACTTTTGCTACTGGGTTATTCGTCGATGAAGCTCTGACTTGGTGGAACCTGCAAGCCCAAACTTTGGGTGATGACGCCGCTTATGGCCTCACTTGGGAGGAACTGAAGGAAAGGATGAGAGAGAAGTACTGCTCTCGTGCAGAACTCCAAAGGCTGGAAACAGAGTTCTGGCACTTAACTATGGAAGGTGCTGACATCAATGGTTACACTCGAAGGTTCCACGACCTGTCCAGAGTGCTTCCCTACATGGTGACTCCCGAATTCAAGCGTGTTGAACGCTACATTTGGGGACTGGCCTCCGAGTTTCGTGGCATGGTGACGTCGGCCAAACCACAAACAATCACCGAGGCTGTAACTCTGGCTGTCAGCCTTACTGAAGATTGTGTTCATATGAAGAAGCTATCACTGAAACCGACAGAGAAGACCGAGACACATGCTGAGTCGTCCGGTGACAAAAAGAGAAAACATGCAAACCTGAACCAAGCAACTCGCAACAACAAGGGTTTCAGCGAGAAGCGTGACACTAATCCGCCTCAGGAGGCGAATACCCATGCAACCAAAGCATACCAAGGCTCCATGCCTAGATGCCAAAAGTGTAAGTATCATCATGATGGAGCTTGTCGCATTCCAAGGTGCGACAAATGTGGTAAATTGGGTCATCGAACAGAAGACTGTTGGGGAAAAGGAAAGAACCGAAATGGAAACGGTGCTGGTAATAAGAATGGCAACGGGAAAGGGCAGAACCAAGGATGCTTCAAGTGTGGAAGCAATGATCACTTCATGAAGAACTGCCCAGAGAGAAACAACGCTCCGGCTAGAGCACTTGTGATTGGAGCAAGAGACGCACGCGAGGACCCTAACGTGGTCACCGGTACGTTTCTCATTAACAATCACTTTGCATCCATATTATTCGACACTGGCGCCAATTATAGCTTCATGTCTGTGGAATTTAAACGCATACTTGGAATAGAATCTAGTAGATTGGAAAGTCCTTATTCCATAGAACTAGCCAATGGTAAACTTGTTGAATCGGGCGAAGTAGTTAGAGGCTGCACACTGGAACTTGGCGAACAAAGGTTTAGCATCGACCTCCTACCTATCCAATTGGGTAGCTTCGATGTAGTAGTCGGGATGGACTGGTTGTCCAAGAACAAAGCTGAAGTTATTTGTCATGAGAAAATCATTCGCATCCCTTTAGCGAATGGTGAAACTCTCATCGTACATGGAGAAAAACGAGACGCGCCTCTTCGAATCATCAGTTGTATGAAGGCACAGAAGTGCTTGAGGAAAGGATGTGTCGCTTTCCTAGCACACGTTATAGACAAGAAGGCTGTGGAGCCGAAACTCGAAGACATTCCTGTGGTGAAGGAATTTCCTGATGTGTTCCCTGAAGATCTGCCAGGACTACCTCCGCAACGACAAGTCGAATTCCACATAGACTTGGTTCCAGGAGCTGCTCCTGTAGCTAAGGCGCCCTATCGACTTGCGCCATCCGAAATGCAAGAATTATCTACACAGCTCCAGGAGTTGTTGGATAAAGGATTCATAAGGCCAAGCTTCTCACCCTGGGGAGCTCCGGTATTATTCGTGAAGAAGAAGGATGGAACACTGCGGATGTGTATCGATTACAGGGAACTGAACAAGCTCACAATCAAGAATCGGTATCCACTACCGAGGATTGATGACCTATTTGATCAACTGCAAGGATCAAGCTACTATTCCAAGACCGACCTTCGATCTGGATACCATCAGCTGAGAATCCAAGATGAAAGCGTGCCAAAGACTGCATTCAGAACCCGCTATGGGCACTACGAATTTCTTGTGATGCCGTTTGGGCTGACGAATGCACCAGCGGTCTTTATGGATCTAATGAACCGCGTATGCAAACCATATCTCGATAAATTCGTGATTGTATTTATCGATGATATCCTGATTTACTCGCGAACGAAAGAAGAGCACGAGCAACATCTCAGAACCATCTTGGAACTACTGAAGAAAGAGAAGCTTTATGCAAAATTCTCGAAGTGCGAATTCTGGATTCGCGAAGTACAATTTCTTGGTCACGTGGTGAATGAGAAGGGCATTCATGTAGACCCGTCCAAGATTGAAGCAATAAAGAATTGGGAAGCTCCCAAGACCCCAACTGAAGTTCGTCAATTTTTGGGCTTAGCGGGCTACTATCGGCGATTCATTGAGAATTTCTCGAAGATAGCTCAACCGCTAACGACCCTGACTCAGAAAGACAAGAAGTACGACTGGGGTCACAAACAAGAAGAAGCCTTTCAGCTACTTAAGAACAAGCTCCGCGATGCACTGATACTATCGTTACCCGAAGGCACTGAAGACTTCGTGGTATACTGCGACGCCTCACGACAAGGCTTGGGTTGCGTGCTCATGCAACGCCAAAAGGTCATCGCTTATGCTTCAAGACAACTGAAGGTTCACGAGAGAAACTATACCACTCACGACCTGGAGCTGGGTGCAGTGGTATTCGCCTTGAAGATTTGACGACATTATCTATATGGTACTCGATGTACAATCTTCACAGATCACAAAAGCTTGCAACACATATTTGATCAGAAGGAATTGAATATGCGCCAGCGACGTTGGGTCGAGCTGCTGAATGATTATGACTGTGAGATTAAGTACCATCCTGGAAAGGCGAACGTTGTAGCAGACGCGTTGAGCCGAAAAGAAAGGGTTAAGACCCTAAGGGTTCGAGCATTGGAAATGACCATTCGAACGAACCTCACTACACGCATTCGTGATGCACAACAAGAAGCTCTTAAAGAAGAGAACCGTAAAGCTGAATACCTACGGGGTATGCTGAAATACATGGTGCCAAACGAAGAGGGAGCCTTATACTTTAAAAAGCGCATTTGGGTTCCGCTCTATGGCGGCCTACGAGAAGTCATCCTTAATGAAGCCCACAAATCGAGATATTCGATCCACCCAGGATCGGACAAAATGTATCAAGACTTGAAGGAGTACTATTGGTGGCCGAGACTCAAAAGCGACGTTGCTGTCTATGTTGGAAAATGCCTAACCTGTGCTAAGGTTAAGGCCGAATATCAGAAACCGTCCGGCCTACTACAACAACCAGAGATTCCCGTGTGGAAGTGGGAACAAATCTCGATGGACTTCATAACGAAATTACCCAGGACCCCGAGAGGGCATGATATGATATGGGTAATAGTTGATCGATTGACAAAGTCTGCGCATTTCCTACCAATCCGAGAGAAGGATAGCACTGGAAAGCTGGCAGAGATATACTTAAGAGAAATTGTGGCACGTCATGGAGTGCCAATCTCAATCATTTCAGACAGAGATGGACGCTTTGTCTCAAGAATCTGGCAATCATTTCAGGAAGCCTTTGGATCTCAGTTAGATCTGAGCACGGCATTCCATCCACAAACAGACGGCCAGAGTGAACGGACTATACAAACGTTAGAAGATATGCTTCGCGCATGTGTCATGGACCTAGGCGGCAGCTGGGATACTCATCTACCTCTAGTTGAGTTTTCCTACAATAACAGTTATCATACGAGCATAAAAGTCACGCCGTTCGAAGCTCTGTATGGCCGCAAATGCCGATCGCCCTTATGTTGGGCAGATGCCGGAGATAAACGCATTGTTGGTCCTGAACTTGTACAAGAGACAACCGACAAGATTGCGCAGATCCGAGAGCGCATTAGGGCGGCTCGAGAGCGACAAAAGAGCTACGCGGATCCAAATAGAAAATCGGTAGATTTCAAGGTGGGAGACAAAGTGTTGTTAAAAGTCTCACCATGGAAGGGCGTAGTCAGATTTGGAAAGCGTGGAAAGCTGAATCCACGATATATCGGACCATTCAGAATACTGAAGAGAATTGGTACCGTGGCATACAAGTTGGAGTTACCGGAAGAACTTAACGGAGTACATGATACGTTTCATGTATCCAACCTGAAGAAGAGTCCAACGCAAGAAAACGTGATCATCCCGATGGATGAAGTGCATATTGATGAAGCCCTCCGATTTACAGAGCAACCCGTTGAGGTTACTGACTGGAAAGTCAACAAGACCAGGAGGAGCAGTGTGAAACTTGTCAAAGTACGTTGGAGCTCTAAACACGGACCCGAGTACACATGGGAACGTGAAGACCAGTTCAAGAAAAAGTATCCCCACCTATTCAAGAAGACTCCAGCGAGAGTTAGTTCAGTCTGAATTTCGGGACGAAATTCTTTTAACGGGGGGAGACTGTGACAACTGGCCCAAACCGGTAATTTCCGAACACATTAATTATTGCTTAATGACTGCAATTATGAGTTTAATTGTCAGCAATGTCTGAGCACATGATTAAACAAGTGAATTCATGCATGTTGTATACTACAAAATATTGCTTTATGCATAAACGAGAGCGTTGCGTCAGAATAATAGTAAACTCACCGGTAAGACACACTGTGTCAACGGAACTGCAGAAAGCAGTAAGACAATAAAATAGAGGCCTAGGTGTAGGTCCGACAACAAGAATGCATTAAAACCCAAGAGTACATACAAGGGTTTAATATATACGCAATACGAAAGCAAAATTATGCACTAAAAAGCACCCGAAACGCACTTTAAGTGCAGAATTTATATAATTCAGCAATAATTCAGCATTTAGACATATAAATATTATGCAGAAATGTCATTTTATTATCCAGAATATTTCCCTAAGTGTTGGGAATCGAAAGAGTACAAGAAAGGTACTTAAACGACACTAAAAAGTGTAATTTAGCACTTTAACGAATCGGTATGCAACCGAACAACCGGACTATAACCGGAACATGAAAATATTGTTGATAACATTATTTATCTTTTTCTAAGCCAGTTAGGGTCCCTGAATACCCTAACACCCGTCATAAAACACAACACACTAGTAACCGGGTTAATCACTTAACTAACCTAGGTTAACCTAACTAGTGTCTAACTAATTAATTGAAATCCAACCAAACTACCCCCCCCCCCTTGAAACCGTCCCCATCTAGGGGGACATACTTGGTCCTTCATTATAATATTTTAATCCCTATATCTAATATCTAAATGACATTGCATCCATTGGATAAAGAATTTGCTTTTGCCTATAAGATCACACTTGTGCACCATGATCATTCACATAACTTCACACCACACCACAACTCTCTCTTTCTCTCTAGTAGCTTACGGCCAAACCCCCACACCCATCCATCAATCTTTCAAGTTTGGTTCTTGCCATTCCAACATCATACATACATCAAGGGTCACGTATTAGGAGTCTTGGAGCAAACGGAAGGCGAAGGACCTCTCTACTTTGCTTTTATCCACTCGATTTGTGCTTAGATTCTTCCCTAGCCTTGAGCTAGAGGTATAATGCTTAAAACTCATACTTTAACTAATCTAAGGTGGTTAATAAGATGTATGATGATTAAAACTCGGAATCTTGCATTTTGAAGCATTAAAGTCTACTAAACTTGCAAGTGTTGTTGGTTAAAAGCACATATGTTGTGTAAAACTTGTAGTAATTAAAATGTATGGTTATCTAGACCCGATCTATGATGTGGTAGCTCGGATCATCGTTTAACCCGGTTTGGTAAGATCATGGATCTTAACATAAAGCTATTTTAGAAGTAACAAGAGTTAAAAGGTGAAACCCTACCACACATAAACCATGAACTTGTGTAAAAATGTTTTAACTTGTACAAAAGTGTTTAAAACTAGTAGATCTACGTATCTACAAGCGGTATTTTCAAAGGACCAAGTGTCCAAGAAATCACATGTTCTAAACCGGATCTTACACAAACAAAAGTGGTTTTTGTGAACAAACAAGTGTATGGATACTTGTGTAACAAAAGTTTTAACAAAGAAATAATTTTCGTAAAAACCGACTAGAAGTTGTAAAACTTCATATTCTTTAAAAATAAAGTTTTTAAGAAATTAAACTTATTTTTAAAGATAACAAGACTCACTAAATGTGCTAGTAAGTTACTACACATTTTTGTAAATATCCAAGTTCATGAAGTGGGAAAAGTAGTGATTATTGTTGAAAATTGTTGTTGATGATTATTGATGATTATTGATGATTGATGATGATTTAAAAGAAAATAAACACACGTTTTGAAAACGTGGGAAACCTCCATTTTTAGGGGAAACTCTGTCAAAATTTTTATAAATTTTGACACTTAGAAAAATATAAGTTTTTGAGAAACTTATTCCCTAAAAATGTGTTTAAAAGTATTACCAAGGTTTCCCTAATTTTTGGTGATAAGAAATGAGGATTTCTTCAAGAATAAAAATGGATATAAGTATGTATATTTTTGAGAGAAAAATATATATTATTTTATCACCAACTTTTGTGCTAAGTGTATATAGTATGTGTTATACGTGCTAGTGTATTAAGACTTAAAAATACACTAATTACTCATGAGGAGTAGAAATATAAAAATACACATACAACATACAAGATACATAATTCGGGTGCAAAGTGCAAAACACAAAAGACTTATATTTATTTTTGGAGAAAATAATATAAGTAAGATACGTAGTTAAAAATATAGAATATTTTTAACATAAGAATATATACAAAAGAGAGTGACTGTACTTGTGTGACGCAAGTCTAGTGACTAACGTTAAGAAAACGCGTATAGGTTACGACGTTAATTAAGCAAATCCGGTGGAGTTTACGACGCTAGGAACGCAAAGTTGTGAGTTCATGCTCCCCCTTTTCTCTTTAACTGTTTTCAGTTTTTATAACTTCGGGGGTGAAATACATGTACAAATGTACAAAATTTATAATTGGTATGATATAAATACAAGAAGTACACTTGGTGAGAACGAGAACCAAGTGTGGCGAAATATGAGAATATGAGAAGCGCACTTGGTGAGAACGAGAACCAAGTAAGAGGCGCCATGAGAAATGATAACAAGAAACGCGCTTGGTGAGAACGAGAACCAAGTAGGATGCGTTATGAGAAATAGTGTCACGAATAGGGTACAGAAGCACCATTAATCAACAATATACCTAGACCGCAGAACAAAAGGTTAGATCTAACGGGTGCCTGGCAGCCACACTCCCGGTCGGGGCGAGAACCGAGGAAGTGCTTTTGTGTCTCAGAATATACCAATTAAATGCCTTAGGTTTGGTGGCTTCCTATGACGTGTCACATGTTAATGGCTTTGCAACCCATTAACAATCCTGATATTTACAGGAATATTTTAATTACATGAAATTCATACCATACTAAAAATTGATGAATACTTGAGTACGTGAGGTACTCAAGAAAAGATTGAGTTATACTTGAAGTACGTGGGGTACTCAAGAAGAAATTGAATTATACAGATGTACGTGATGTACACATGAAACTGGATTTATATATGAAAACTTGATTTACTCACAAACTATGTTTTCATACAAAGTATACAAACATGAAATACAAAACTGCATGAATTCACACCAACTTTATGTTGACGTTTTTCCAAAAACTCACATGTATTTCAGGTAACTAGGATGGATGTGCGCGTGGTCTTGCTTATGCTCGTGGATGTCGCTTGTGTTTAACTTTAAATAAAGTTGTAAACTCTTGAGACAATGTTTTAAGCTGTCTAGCGATGTAAACGCTAAACTTATGTTTTCAAATTATGGTATTTGATGTTATTTTACGAGCATGTAGCATGTTTACTCTTCGTATGCAATGAGAACCTTTCATGATCACACCTCGTGCTTCCGCCGTAGAAAGGGGTGTGACATGATACACACAGATGACACGGTAAGTGAGCTTGGTAATGCCCATTACATTTGTCGCATATTGGTGCCGTTCCCTTGTATTGCTTCTTAGCAGGTGGTGTTGCCACCCGGATGGGTCCTGTTTGATTTGGTACTGCTGTAGTTGGGCAAACCCTTGCCGTATGACCTATAAGTCCACAAATTTGGCATTTGCGGCACTTCACACTAGTCTGATGATGAAGGCTACATTGGTTGCACAAGGGTGCAGTTCCGTTGTATGGCTTCCTAGCAGGGGGTTGAGCTGGTTGGTTGGGGATGGCTTGACCATTGTGAGTGACTACGGCGAAGTTCTGAGAAGCCTTTCGCTTCTTTGACTTCTTAGGGGATCCATCCTGTTCATCCATGGTCTTTGATTCCTTGATGGGTTTCTTGGCTGGTGGTGCTGTCACTCGGCTAGGTCTTGCCTGTTTTGGTGCCACCGCTGCGGGTTTCCTTGAAGCCTTACGTTTCTTTGGTTTAGGTGAAGGCTTGGCTTCTGCTTCCTTTGGTGGTTCTTGAGTGGCTTCATTGTTGAGACGGGACATGGCAATTCCCAATTCCACAATCTTCAGAATCACTTCTCCTATTTGCTGGGCAAATTTGGCTGTTTGCTCGGACATTTGACCGTTGCTGAGAGGAAGAAACATTCTAGAAGAAAATGATAGACATTGGAAGAAACAAGTGAAAGGTTATTGGATAATCAATACAGAATGGTAACGAATGAAAATTGTGATCATTTGTTTGTTACCTAAGGCAAACAAATGAGATGGTGACAAATCAAAGTATGAAGGATCGGATTGCGACCTAAACGAGTCGTTCGGAAGAGTTCTAGTCCGTTTCAGAGGCGGAAACTAAGAAACAAACGTGTAAACAGCTTGATATTCACTTTAATCTCTTATATATTGATATTGACAACCTTTACAATCGAAAGAGAAACCGGCAGCACTTCGGTACACTTGGCAAAAACTATTCTAACTGTTAACACACTACCCCTATATATAAGCTACATGATTTCGCTTGAACCCTTCAAGCGAAATCTTCATATAAGGATATTACAATTTGAAGCGAAATCTACATGTAAAATATGTCACAGTTTCAAGCGAACCTCAAGTTAACTTCAAATCTGTTTTGTCTTTTAGTGAATCTCAATTCTGATTTCATGCAAGACTTGTATATTTCACGTGAATATGTAGTGTGATGTCACTAGTGATGTCACTAGATTAGATCCGAACCGATCCCGAGACTCGATACAAGACGAAGACGACAGATGTGTGCACCAACAGACTCCCCCTCAGATGTTGACGAGTCTTAAGTGTCGAGTCTTCACAATCTTCAGTCTTTATCAGTCTTTGAGCTTTCTTCAGGATCTCTACCTGGCTCTATCCTATCTCCAAATCTCTTTCAGGATCTCTAACAGACTCCCCCTCAAAACATGCTGGGATCGTAGTCTGACTTTTACAGTATCAGAATCCTCAGGTATCGGAACCTGGCACTCTATCTGCTATCCTGCACATCCTCTACCCAGAAATAAGATTCAAAAGAATAAAATATTTAACAATTTGTCAAATATCAAACACCAACACTGAGCCTTCTCCAATCAATATACAATCAAACACTAACAATGATCATTTAACGAATTTTTTATTTAAAAAAAACTTTTCAATCAAATTCTCCCAAACCTGTTCGTCATGTTCAGCACTCGGAATTTTGAAAATCAACTCTTCAACATCAGTTGTCTAAAATCTTTTTGAATTTTTTCAAAATTTATGCTAAAACACACCGAAAATCTTTTTGGATTTTGAAATAACAGAAATAAAATGCAGAAATGAACTATTTACAAACAATATTTTTGTGAGTTTGTGCAAGAGGATCATATCAGTTTTTGAGACAAATCACCAACACCGTTAAGCTTTAAACATTTTAAGTTCTAAACAATTCACCTAGATTGTCAGTACACTTGTCCACTTAAATTTTCACACAAAGTTCAACTGCTTCGAGATACGAATTAGTATTTTAGGACTTAAACATCTACATGTGTCCCACCTCAGTATATACTCCCGTATCCAGACCCCAATATTCAGTCTTACAGGTGAGTATACCACAGATGATATCTGTAAGGGGAATAAATTATGCAACCGTGATAGCTCAGGTCAGAACTTCCGTTCAGCAGAGAGCCTAGTTGACTTTTAGGTGTGTCCCCTTTAGAGGATCTTTTGAATTACAACAGCCATGATTAGCATTTTTCAATGTTTCATCATTTTTTAGCTGAGGGTGGTGCTATATTTCAAGCAAGCAGAAAGTATTCTCCGGGGACTAGGCCATTGCTTCCGCAAAATCAGAAGTCCCGGGATAATACCCCAGATATCACTGAGCATAAAGACCTAGTATCTCAGAATACGGGACCTTTCAAACAAGATTTCAGGGGTTACCTATATATCCTGGAGGTGTTCCCCACGTAGACGCAAGTAAATTTTATATTTATATCTCGTCACAATTTACTAAATGTGCAAAAACCTACTGACATATCCACAGTGAGATTGTTTATCACATTTATACCTTCCATTTCTTTAGCATGTTGTGACAGTCCACTGATGTACTATCATTTCCTCTTTTATACAACAAAACTCATTTTTATTTTATCATGTTTTTGGCTTTTTCAAATTTTCTAATGTTTTTGGATTTTCTGAAAATTTTTACTCCCCCTAAAATGCAAACACATTTTAGGAAATTTGAAAATAAACTGTACAAAAAAATGACAACTGATATCAAATCACCTCAAATCGCCATTCACTTGGCATAAACAATCAGAACTCCCCCTCACAACAAACTATTTTCCCACTGATTTCAAAACACTTAAGTTTGTTTTAATCAAATGGTTTTTCCGGAAAATTAGTTTTGTTGATTTTCAAACCACTTGTAGTTTAGGGGTTTCATCATATTGTTTCTCAATCATTTGTAGAAAATCAGATACAATTTAATGTCCCTGATTTACCACTTGTAAATCGAAATCACTTTTGTGAATTTCTCAAGAAATGTGCTGATTCCTGCTCCACTTAAACCAACCTGGGAGCTCCGGCAAGTCCGGTTTTTACTCAAACATAACGTCCACCCAAGCCTCACCAGCCTTGGGTGACTTTGGTGGCAAACATCTGTCCCACCAACATTTTGATTTATAAAATTCTTGAGCACTCTTTACCTTTCTGTCAACCATCTTACCGAAAATATGCTTGACTTTTCCATTGAAAGCCTTCTCAACATCAAATTCTCCCTTATCAGCAAAGAATTGATTTGAGATCTCTACCTTCCCAACTTTTGACTTCCAATTTTCCTTTGACAATGAAGGAAAATTTTCATCGTTCACCTCAGGAACGGAATTCACAATCTTTTTCTCAACAAATGACTCCTCTGATTTTATGGAATCAGATTCATTGTCAGAACTTCTTTCAGATTTTACAATCCATTTTTGTTTGGTTAAATCACCTCTTCTTTTGTAAAATCGTTTTGAACTTTCACCTTTTTCAGAAATAGAATTTTCAAACACTTTTGATTTCTCAGTTGACTGTTTCTTCTCAAAGACAAGTTTTTCTTTCAGTTTTGAGTTAGAAGTAACTTCCTGTTTTGTGTTGTTGGACTGTTGACAATTCCAAGCAATATGCCCAACCTTTTGGCATTTGAAGCAAATTCTTCTATCAACTCTTTGAGCAAACTTCTTCACATTCCTCTTTACCTCAGCAAGAAACTCTTGATTCGACTGCTTCCAGAATGGTTTCTTCTGCTCATCTTCACAACTTCCACCTGCAACAAATTTTGTATTTGGTTTATAAGTTTTCTGATTTTGATAATTTTCAGGAGGAATAAATCCTAAACCTTTCTTTTTGAGATTACCCTTGTAGTTTGGTTTCTTTCGATAACCATAACCAGAACTATAACTCTTTTTCTTGTTCAATCTCTGTTGAACTCTTGAAGTGTATTTTTTAGGTTTTTCATCAAGATTTAAATCTTTTATATCAGAAAGATTAATTTCTGTTAATTTGAAAACCTGTTTGATCATTTCAGTTTTTACACTTCTGATTGGAAATTCCTCATCAGAATATAATTTGTCTGAATCATTCAAAGTATAAGCCACTTTGATTGATCCGTCATTCAAATTAGATTTTGATAACAGGAATTCTCTATTGTAAACCCTATTAACCGGTGAACTCGGACTCTTTTCTGACGAACTCGGACTTTCAGACTTAGACTCCGGTTTTAACTCCTCATCCTTATCCAACACCTGATCGACAACTTTCTTTACTAACTCAGACTCATGATCAGTGTCAGACGCTGTGAATGTAACATCAATATTGTCTGGTAATTCATCAATGATTTCAGACTTTAACTTGATGTTGACTGCCTTTTTTAAACGCTCTTCATTTGGATTCCTGGGAGAATAAGTTTCATGGATCGGGGGAGGACATCTGTTATACTTGACACTTGGTTTCTTACCAGTATCAGTATCTTCAGTCTTTTTGTCCATGAACACTTCTAGACCTGCAACAGTAGGATAAACACGATCAATTAAGTAATCACAAGTAGTGTAACTCAACAGTAATCGTTTAATCCTTTCACTCTCAATCTTCTCAAGTTCCACATCTTTCTTTAACTTTGCACAATCTTCGATGTACTCATTGATGACTTTCTGCTTTGTCATTAATGTTGCACTCATTTTATCCATTGCTTTTTCGGTTTCTGTATTCGTCTTCTTCAGACTATCAACTGTCCTGTTCAGTACATCGTACGACTCCTTCACATACTTCACATCAGACAGTAAGTCTTCTTTAATCTTCTCTAATTCAGCAATCTTCGTATCTTTCTCTTCACAAGCTTTGCAAGATTCTGAACACTTCACACATGGTTTTTCAACTTCAACCAATTTTTCAACTATCTTTTCAACCTCGACAGTCTTTTCAACTTCAACGAGTTTCTCTATTTCAACAATTTTTTCTACTTCCACAATTTTCTCTACTTCGACCAGTTTTTCAACTTCAACTAATTTTTCAACTTCAACAAGTTTTTCCACCACTTTCTCCACTTCAACGATTTTCTCAACTACTTTCTCAGTCACTGGTTCAACATTTGCTTCTCCAGCTTCTGTCTTTGTCTTTTCATCAGCTTGCATTTTTGTTGCTTCCAGCTCTTTCCTCAATCTTGCCATCTTCTTCTGATACAGCATCTCCATTTTATCTGCAAAAAACAAATTAAAACTAGTAGGATCAATGCCTTTTCTGGCTCTGTTGAGATGTTCTTCCTCATCATCGGTATCCACATCACTTCCAAGATCTGGAAAAATTGGGATTCTTTTCTGATTAACCTCATCTTCACCTAGAATTCGAGCAACAAAGCCTGATTCTGATGGAATGTATTTATCCCAACTAAATCCCTCGGCAACTTTTTCGTCATCTTGATGAATAAGTAAAGCTTTCTTCTTTACATCACCAGTAGCATGAGCATGTGTAATTTGAGGTTGTTGAGAAGTCTGATGAAAAATTGATTTCTGATAATAGTTGTTCTTTTCTTGATTCTCGGTAGCTTCTTTACTTTTGCACTCTCGTTTAAAATGACCTTTTCCTTTACAACGGAACCAGGTAACCTTTGATTTATCAAATCCCAATGGAGAGGTAGCCATTCCTCGAAATTCATCCCTACCAGTAATCTCTTGAAACTTCTCAGCTCTCCTCCAAGCACTTGCTAAGCACCATTTGATATCCATCACTTCAAGTTCTTCAGCATCAATTTGGTCGTAATCTTCTTTGGTAAGCATCGGATTCCCAATCTTCCCACCAATCAAACTTTCGTAAGATTCTAACATAGTAACCAGTGATGCCATGTGTTGCTTGGCAACTTCTGGAGACAGATTCTGACCATTTTGAATGTTTAATGTAACATTGCATTGAAGATTTGTTGAATTCGATTGTTGAGGACTTGATGTTGTAAAGTTTGGATCAAAACTTGAGAATGATGAAGATCCACCACTTTGAGTAACATTACTCTTTGTTCCGGATGAACCATCCGCACTGAAACCAGTTTGGATCTTTGGGCTAGGGCTGGGGTTAGTCTCAAACTTGTTCCCTCGGTAGTACAAACTGACGTCTTGTTTGGCATTTGGATTCGTCATGATAGCTGTTTTCTGAATATCCAACTCATGCTCTTCAATCTTTTGAATAAACTTTGCTAGACTCATATTTTCAGATTTTCTCATGTGTTTGATAATCAACAAATAAGTTCCCCATTTCTGTTGTGGTAATGCCTCAGCAAGTTTATCCACCCATTCCTCATCATCCTTCTTTATATCCAATCTTCCCATTTCCAAGACAAGATGACAATATCTGTCAATTGTCTGTTTCGTTGATTCATAATCAAAAGCTACAAACATATCGAATGATTTCTTCAGCAACGCCTTTCTGTTTTTAATCATATCCGCGCTTCCTTTGAATTTCTGAATCAATGCTTCCCAAATTGACTTAGCTGTATTATCATGTTGAAGCAAAACAAATATATCTTCTTTGATTTCCTGTTGAAGAATACTAATCATCATTTTCTCACTAGTATACTTCAATTTGTCAGCTTCTGTAAAGTCACAGAAATCCTTTACAAGCCCACGTTCGTTTGTCGGTTTTTCATAGTCTTTCTCCAACGAACACCATGCATCGAATCTGTAAGCTTGAACCCAGTTCTCAAATCGATTTTGCCATCCTTTGAAGTCTTCAATGTACATGAGCTTTGGTGGCTTTTGATGAGTTCCCGTCTCATTTTCACTGTACAAAGCTTCAGCAGCTGTAACCGGAGCTACTGGTGTGGCAAACGCGTTGTAGAAATCCTCTTCCATGCTTCAGTAATTGGGAAATACTTCGGAAAACACCTTGCAAGTACCTTCAAGCGAAATCCCGAGTAATACAGTTCTGAAGCGAAATCAACTATTCTGTCTTGAAGCGAAAACAGATGTTAAGTCTTGAAGCGAAATCAACTGTTTGTTGAAGCGAAATCTGATATCAGGTTCTATTTCAAGCGAAATTAACTATTTCGCTTCAAACACTCAATGTTTTCAAGCGAAACTCTGCTGAATGTTACGAACTCTTTCAAGCGAAATCAAGTTTTTGTCCAGTTTTTGTCATTTTTACTTTGAATTTCGGTCTCAAACTTTCAAGGCTTTGTTAGACTACTGTTTTATACAATCAGTGAAAAACTCAGACCAATTTGACCGTTAAATCTCTTCCAGATTGAAAAAGAAAGTGTAGAAATCAGAAAATAGATGATATCAAGCTAAACTCTTCTTCCTGTGCTCTGATACCAATTGAAGGATCGGATTGCGACCTACACGAGTCGTTCGGAAGAGTTCTAGTCCGTTTCAGAGGCGGAAACTAAGAAACAAACGTGTAAACAGCTTGATATTCACTTTAATCTCTTATATATTGATATTGACAACCTTTACAATCGAAAGAGAAACCGGCAGCACTTCGGTACACTTGGCAAAAACTATTCTAACTGTTAACACACTACCCCTATATATAAGCTACATGATTTCGCTTGAACCCTTCAAGCGAAATCTTCATATAAGGATATTACAATTTGAAGCGAAATCTACATGTAAAATATGTCACAATTTCAAGCGAACCTCAAGTTAACTTCAAATCTGTTTTGTCTTTTAGTGAATCTCAATTCTGATTTCATGCAAGACTTGTATATTTCACGTGAATATGTAGTGTGATGTCACTAGTGATGTCACTAGATTAGATCCGAACCGATCCCGAGACTCGATACAAGACGAAGACGACAGATGTGTGCACCAACAAAGTAAATGGGTCAAAAATAATGTATCGCGAAGACATGCTCGCCTATAAGTGAACACTCATCCCAAGAATTCCCAGGTAAGCACAACTGGTCTCGCATCTGATGAGATGTATACGAAGTGCTTGCCTAGACAGAAAACCCAGAATACAGGCATTCACCCTTCCAGTTTGCACGTTTTCACATTATTTAAAACCCAAAACCTTGACGAGGTTTTGAAAACTCAAAGGGGTTCAAAACCATATAATAGAGAGTTCAAAACATTACAATAGAGGGTTCCAAACCTAGTAATCAATCATCCTAGAACAGATGATTAGTTTTCAAAGCGGTTTTGAAATTTATGTTCTTGTTGTGGTTGTCGCCTAAGGATAGGTGACAGTATTGTTTTATGACTAAACGCAAGTAAACTCGCGTTAAGGTCCTAGAAAGGTTATAGACTAGGTCAAAGTATTACTAATAACCTAATTCCCTATAACCATGAGCTCTGATACCAACTTTTCTGTCACACCCCGACCACGTGAGACAACGAAACGTGGCGGAAAACGTCAGGGAGTGTTGTAACAGAATAATTGTTTCATAACACATGGAAATTGAAATATTGTTTTATTGAATAAAATAGTTACAATGTCTTGACAATCAAAGAAACATAACATAAATAACTAGTCTTGCATCTTTTATTGTCGCTAAGGCCCAAGTCCGCCTAAGTGTATCTTGACAAGTCCTATGCATCATATCCTGAAAACACATGAGAAAATAGGTACGTCAGCATAAAAATGTCTGTGAGATACATAGGTTTTGTGAAAATAGAATTCATGACTTATGTTTGAGAAAATGTTTAGTCATGAACCTTGTAATTTGCTTTGTCTTGTAAATCATTTGAAAAACGATAAGATCAGATGATATGTATAAATAAATGTAAGGTTAAATGAATAACCATGTAAAAATGAGTTTGTATAAGATAAGTTGTTTGTAAAACAATGTATTGTGAAAAGTATGTTATATGTATAAAATGTTATATGTCCAAATTGAAATGATTCAAATAACGCCACGATATGTAATACCATACAATCACTTATATATAGGAAGTACCAGCGGCGTATCCACCATGCTTGTATCATATTACGCACGCCTCGTTACTTAAATCACTTACTCAAACCAAACTAACAATGTAAGATGTCTATGTTTAAACCAATTGTCAAATGTATTGAATAATATACCAAAATGTTTATGTCAAGATGTAAATCATGCAACGTATAACCAATGTTGAAAATGTTTATGTGTCAAATGTAAATCATGTAATGTATAACCAATGTCGAAAATGTTTATTTGTCAAATGTAAATCATGTAATGTGTAACCAAAATGATATGTATGGCTAGTGAAATGCATCAACTAAACCATAGGTGAAATGCACAAAACAAAGTATTGAAGTAAAACTTGGTTTAAATCAAAGTTATGTTTTGTGTAGTAAATGCATGCTATACTGATATAGACATTTATGCGGTATTGTGAAAATTCATACATCCAAGCCTTGCGACAGTCGGATAACAATATGTATTCGGATTCGGTCATTCCTTACGTCCAAACAAACCCGAGATTTCAGGAATGGGATTTGTCAAGTCCTATGGTACCACTACCTACTACCGAGCGGCATGATCGGTGTTAATGAATGTATAGTATAGTTTAAACAACCCAAATGTCATACCAAAATGTAAGCATATGATGAATAAGAAATGTACTAAGTATGCTAAGTTAACATACAAAGCAGAAAAGTCATGTAAATCAATGTGCTAGCATGCTATCAGTTAACATACATAGCAGAAATGTAATGTAGAACCATGTACTAAGTATGCACACAATGGGCATACATAGTATAAAATGTAATGAAATCATGTACTATAATGTACTAATGAACATAGGAAGTATATGATGTGAAAACAGGAAAGCATGAAAGTAACAAGTAGGCACATGTGTTTCACCCCAAAACAGTTTGGAAAACAGTAAAAGAGGGGTCTATGTACTCACTTGAGATTGCTTAGTAGTCCTTGAGTAACAACCAAACAATGCTAGAGATCGCGGATATCAAACGGCACCTAATATAGGTAACTATGTTAATAAACCGGACCTAAATCGGAGGATTTAGATAGGATGAGGGTTCGTAAACCAAACGAGTATAGAGACTCGTGTCATATGGTTTAACAAAGCCTACATACTAAATGAAACCTAACCTAAGTGCTTTCGACCCATCGCGACCCATTAAGGTAGCTTATGCTACTTTAACGCGTCGTGCGCATGAAACGCGTTCGGGACGTCTAACTAGTCCTATGACAAGTGTTATATGCCTAAACATGTTACATAATCAGTTATGTGACAAAAGTTTAGGTTACATATGCTTAATTACCAATTATACATGAAAAGGGTATTCTGGTAATTTACCTACGGCATATAAACTACCTATCATACCACTAACTAAACGTCGTGACCATAAGGTATAACCTCGGAAGGTTATTCCCTATATACTATGGTTACCTAATGTATTTGGTCGGATCCTAATGATCGACCAAATGGGTCGAGTTCGAAGGTATAAGCGATTTATTAGATCGCTTACCCTACGACCCTAGACAACGTGGTAATCAGTAGGCATAGTCCCAAGGGACTATAACCATCGTGATTACAATCACGTTGCGAAGTTCAAACGAACTTCGCATTGACCATAAACTGGTCAACGTAGAAAGTCAAACAAAGTTTGACTTTCAGACTCGAAAAGACTCGAAAAGCAATAAAAGAACGAAAGAATACTTACGAAGGGTCCCCGAATGCTAATCTAGATCAAAATAACTCAGGTATGAAACAATGGTTCCAACTTAGAGTCTTTAAGATCAGATTCTAGTGATTTTGAAGAAATGGGGGGTGGGGTATTTATAGTTTTCGGGTAACCGTTAAGATAGTTTCATGGAAACCGTGCTCGAATCTCATGCGTACACATATCGGAAAATCATGGTAGCTAAAAATGGTCCTAAATGAGCTGAAAGGTCAAGTGTGGGCTTGTGGTTGTGGTTAAAACAGCTGTAACCTGCTGACTGATCGTTCTTATCTGTTCTGGGAGGATGATGCGGCCCGCTTCAGGATCAGACAAAGGGCTTCTGATCAGAAAATAAGTTTCAAAAATTACAGTTTCAGTCCCTGCACGTGTTTAAGGCCATTTCAGACACTTCTAAGGCCCGTAAAGCCAACTTTAAGGCCCTAAAATGATGCCTAAACATTGTGGACATGAAACATGCTCAAAAATATGTCGGATGTTGGTTCGTTTGGTCATACGAACGCGATGTTCGCTTAATTACGACGGAATGCGCACAAGCGCGAAAAACGATCCAAAATGCGTGACGAATAGATTTTTCTTATGCCAAACACTAAAATAAAATATTTTAGTGCTTACATAAATTTTTGGATGTCCAGATGTATTCAGAACGTAAGTTATGCGCGAAAATGCAAACTTGTGCACTTTTTGACGCTTTTAGTCCCTGAAAGACCCAAAAGTTTATTTTAGCACACCGAACCACTCAAAGCCTATTTCTAAGCTATATAAAGGATATTTAAGGTGTGTTTAACTTATGGTCATGTTCCGGAATGTCTGTTACAGCTCAAATTGACATACTTTCGCAGTTTGTCAAATTTAGTCCCTGTAAGCGAATTAACTTGATTTCGGCATACCAAACCTTCCAAAACTTATTTCTAAGTTATGTAGAGCTTATTTAAGGTATGTTAAGCCTATTTCACTATTCCAAAGTGTTCGTTGCATTAAACTGGTTATATTTACGCATTGGTGCGCGTATAACCTTCCAGAAAGCGATTTAGAGTTTGGAATTGAACAGAAATTGATATGTGCAAATGATACACATATTTTTACAAATCCCAAATATGAAATATAATATTTCATTGGTTCGGTATTTGTTTGATGAGCGTGGAGGCACAGGTGTTACATTTACAAAATGACAACATACCTCTTTTTTTCCTCTCATCGTCCTCTGAAGCATGATCTGAGTCATCATCTTTCTCGGCACATGTCACAAAACAAAAAATCACACCGAAAATCGATCAAATTAGACTGAAAATTGATTCGAAATCAATGGAAATTTACTGACATGATCAAACATTTAATTGACCAAACTAAAACTTGTTTAAAACAGTTCAAAACGTTCAAAATATTTGTAAAACTTATCAAAATCTCAGTCACATCAATTCGTATAACAACTATAGTTATATAAAACTGTTAATCAATTTATACAGATAATACATATCATTTAAAATATACAACCGAGTACAAATAGCTCGAGTAATTTGAATGTATTGACTCAACTTCTTAATTAAACTCTTTAACAGAGGATTGAGTAACATTTAGGGAAGCCTAATATATGCATAGGAAAAAAGTAAACGAAATCCTAACAAACCAATGGCTGCCTTACAATACCATCAAAATACAAACAACAAACTGAAAATAACATGTAACGGAATTAAACAAAATAACTCAAGAGGAGCACTTTAAACGTAGTTATGGATCAGAAATTGCAAAATTCTGATTTTGAAACTTTGAGTATTCAATATTAAACCATAGTATTATAAAATTATAATTTTGAAAAATAATAAAAATAAAAAATTAAACATTACAATTAACACTTCCTAGAATATCTCGTTCTCTCGCCTTCTTCCATCCAATTTCATTTTTTGTTTTAATTTGTAGATCAGCTAGCATATCACAGGTCTTCTGATCCTGTTTTAGCAAATTTGTAATAAATTCTTTTGCTTTTTCTTTAAACTCTGTTGGAGTAGAACATGCAACTTCATCCAGTAGTGCAATGCTACTCCAGGTTTGTTTATAATAATTATCACTAACCATAGCAACTTTTATGTTGAGTTCTTCAGCGTTTCTCTGTTCTTGGAGCGACCAAGTTAAAAATTCGATTTTAAGATCAGTAGTATCCGACCAATGGTAGAAGGTTTTCTTTGCCATTTAGGAAGAATGTGAGTGTTTTTGGACAATTTGTTTTAGGATGAAAGTTTTTTTTTAAATTGAAGTGTTGATGTTTTCAAGTAAACTAAAAATGAACCTTTATAGTGTTTAAAATGTTTGATAGGGTAAATGAAGAGACATCTCCTAATTATGATAACTTTTTTTTGAAGGTTTCAATTTTGTTCCTGGGTTTTCTACAAATTTAATTTTACTTGTTTTCCCATGAAAACTCATTTTTCAAAGTTGATAAGATAACTGAACAGGCATTTCCCATATACACGTTTTTGACTCTTAAATAATTAAATGTACATGGTTTTTAAGTATAAATGTTTATTTAATGATTGCCTTTAAAGCTGACCTTTGGCCTGTTACATATACTATATAATAGCATTGCCAATAAAAAGTTTTTACATCAAAACAGATTCATTCAGTGAAACAGAGGAGCAACTATTATTGTTTTGCCTTAGTTCTTATAAATATATTAAAATGGAGTCATATACTTCTGCAAAAACAGACGATTTCAAGCAACGCTTTATTAAACAAATCGAAGACCAAGTTTTGGCCGATAGGTCTACTCTTCAAGAGTTGAAGAGATGTTTTAACATACTGGAAGTTGGTCTGCTGACAAGAGACCAGGTTTCGAGGGACTTGAGGGCGATGCCGACTACTTCCGTTCGTGACCTGTGTATTGCAAGTAATATAGAATGTGGAGAAAGAAATCTGGAGTTTATGAGAAAGATCAATGAGATACATCGAGAGGTTCAGTGCTCCATGGAGTTGAAGTTAAAGTTTAAAGATCAATGAGATACATCGAGAGGTTCAGTGCTCCATGGAGTTGAAGTTAAAGTTTCTTCATTCTTGCTATTAAAGTTAGATGTGTCTGATTAGTTTTCGTTTTTATATGTAATTGCTACTGTCTTAATACTTTATATTTTATAAGTATTAATTTTTTTTATCACAGATTACTTTTACATCTTTTCATGAGTTTCAAGATAAAGAGACGGTGTTCCATTTTCGATAAATTAGAAAATATTTCATCTAATTTTTTTTTCTTAAGATTGTTGTTTGGTACCATTGATTCTAATGTTTTATTAGCACATTATTGATTCTTTGTTAGTTACAGTTGATGGTGATCATAGTATCTTACCCATGGTTGTTGTGAGTCATCCACATATATATCAACATTTAATTTCTTAAATTCTTGCTTGTATGTATCTTAATTTGTTTCAGTCGTTGACTTTGTTTACGACCCTCCTACTTCTGTTTCACTATGTTCATTTTAGGTATGGTTTTCGTCTTTTCAATTTTTTTTTGGGATTTGTTTTCAATGCACAATTTTGGTTTTGTCATAGGTTCTTCAAACACACACCGACTTGGTCTCAGCTAACCAACTTTCTAAGGAAAAGGAAAGACTGAATTTGAAGTTTACAAACAACAAAGTACAATGTACCAATTTCAATGCATGTAATAAAAGTATAAAAAAACTAAGCCCATTATCTAATTGAAAACTGAATACCCTTACATTAAAAGAAGTAACTTGGAAAGATGTTATGAGATGCACTTGATTTTACTGCAAGAAAAAGAGAAGAAATTACCTGAATACCCTTTCCGGAGAGAAACTGGTGTGACATCAATTGATTTGATTGATCGAACATCAGACCGTCCTTCAAAATCCAAGTAAACCAATGAGCATTTGACTTGGACCTCTGGCAGATCCATCAATTGATCCGACGATCCACCAAAACCGTCTCGTGACGTCCTTCTTCAATATAAAAAAACAAATCAAACACAGCAGCCGCACTGCACCTTCAAAAAAACAAATCTACTTGAAAAGCCATATGATTCAATAATATATACCATGACGTCCAGGTTTATTGAATTTAATAAGTCAAAAATACTATAATCTATTTAAATGGTAAAACAAATTTCAGTAAAATTACTATCATTGGACCAATTTAAAGTTGCATTACTATAACAGGTAATTATATTGGGAAGTGAGTAGTAACTAAAATAACTACCTCGCTTCGAATGTTGATAACCCAGATGAATTTTAGACAAGCCGACTTCTCATTTGTATTAAAAACTATAAAATATCACATCAGTCCGAGCTATACAACAATATATAACACAAATAGATCGAGTAGCATTAAATGTATTGACTCAACTTCTTAATTAAACTCTTTAACGGAGGACTGAGTAGCATTAAGGGAAGACAAATATATGCATAGGCATTACATGTAAACGAAATCCTAACAAACCAATGGCTGCCTTAAAAAACCATCAAAATACAAACAACAAACTGAAAATAACATGTAACAGAATTAAACAAAATAACTCAAGAGGAGCACTTTAAACGTAGTTAGGCAGCCTTTGTTTTAGACATTGATAGGTAAACCAAATAACTCAACATACATAATCCCCCCCCCCCCCTTTAACTTTAACATTTTTTTTCTTTTCCTTACTATCATGTCCTGTCACAGAATCATACAAGTTCCAATAATCAATTAGTCTTACATCAGATACAGTCTACCTACGCAAGAGACATCAATTAGTTTCAGGAAATAGAAAGGATCTTTAAATTAACTAAATACCTAATTTCATGAACTAAACTCTACACAATTTTAATTATCAACAATTTTCATCAGCAATTTAAAACCGAGATCTTGTACCTGATATAAGACAGTTGACAGCAGAGCTCTATGAAACACTACATGTAATGGAAAACCCCAAATTAGAACCCTAATTTCTAAAATACAGCAAATTACCACAAATATTAAAGGATTACATACCAAGATTTGGCCCTTTTGAGTACACTTGAGGAACATCCTCTTCTTCTAAACCTGAAAGCACACACCAAAACCTCACAAATCAACACAGTCCGAAGCGTTTGTATGCACTCTTTCTCAAAATACAACGGGTCTATTCAATATTTCAAACATATAATAAAAAAATCAACAAATAGGTAAAAAATAAAGCTCAAATCCTTAACCTAATTAGAATCTATACTCTTAAATCAGTTAAATCTATTCAAAATAAATACCTCAAAACATCAGAATAAGTGCAAACAAACTTACAAACACACTTAAATCAGTTAAATGTATTCAAAATTTCAAACATATTTTGATAAATCAACTATTAGGTTAAAAATTAAACCTCAAACAGTTAAATCAGCTAAATACCTTAGGGTTTGTGGATCTACACATATATGAAACAAATTTAGCAATTGAAGGTCACCACCATCGTCGCTTCTGCAACCCGAAACACCGCCATCATCCTTTTCGTTACCAAATCTATACATGTCAGAATTCGTCTTCTTGTTGATCTCTAAATCATTAGACCGTTGATCTTTGAATTCATCTACTTGTTCTCCGTCAGAATGAATTAGGGTTCTTGATTGACGCCCCTTTCTTTTCCGATATTTGAGAGAGAGAGAGAGAGAGAGATGCACGTTTGAAAAGAGAGGTTGAATTTTGAAAATGAAGTCAGGATTGAAATTAGAGCTTGTATTTGAGGGAGAGGTGTTTAAAATTTGAAAATGGAGCCAAAACTATAATTGAAGTCAGGTTTGAAAAATGAAGTTATTTTATATATCTATACATTATATTATATTAATCCGAATTATGACATAATCAATTAATCCAAATTATGACATAATCAATTAATCCGAACATGGCATGGCTGAGTGGCTGACACGTAAGCAAAGTGAGGTCAGCCTCTAAGCTCCTTTAATAAATAGTATAGATTTTATGGAAAAAGAAAAAAAAAACAAAAGTCAAAGTGGCCGCCAAAAGTGGCCAACCACTTGACAATACTATTACCCGATTACATCAGCCACTTGATAATGTATATGTTGATAATTTTCGACCGACCCCCACCCGGACCCACAAGATTTTCTAAGCCTACCTAGAATATATTAATTTATACATGTTTCATTTGAAAAAAAAATTGAAAAAAACATGAGTACGCCAAATTCGATTATATTTTAAAAAAGTTATTGTCTCTAAATGATTATTGAATGATGCATTGTATTTTTCGTGTTCATGATTACCTGAAAAACATCATTGTAGATGTAAGATTTATTCTTTAGGGTGTAGGGAGTGGTTAAACACTTTGGAGTGGCAAACCAAAAAACCGACCAATCAGAGCGCGCCATGTCAATCAGTCAAAAGTTTTTAAACTTTGCTGAAAAGTGTTGGCAATGGTTTAAACACTTGTTGAGTGGCAAACTTTTTTTTTTATTTTCTGTTTTTTTTTAAATTTAAGATAAAATGGAAAAAACATAAACTTTTTATAAATAAAAATAAAGCATTACATTTTAAATAAAAAAAGCATTACATTTTAAATAAAATATAACTTTAAAAAATAACTAAAAATCACAAGGCCATCCATATTTTTTTGCGATCTCACGTTTTCTAGCCAGTGTGATTGCTGTGACACCTGTGCCTCCACGGCCATCAAACAAATACTGTATCAATGAAATATTGTATTTCATACTTGGGATTTGTATAAATATGTGTATCCTTTGCACCTATCCATTCTTGTTCGATTTCAAGCTTTAAATCGCTTTCTGGAAGGTTATACGCGCACTGATGCGTAAATATAACACGTTTAATGCAACGAACACTCCGGAATAGTGAAATAGGCTTCACATACCTTAAATAACCTTTACATAACTTAGAAATAAGTTTTGAAGGCTTTGGTATGACAAAAACGAGTTAAATCGCTTACAGGGACTAAATTCGACAAACTGCGAAAGTATGCCGATTTGAACTGTAACATACATTCCGGAACATTACCATGAGTTAAACATACCATAAATATCCTTTACATAGCTTAGAAATAGGCTTTGAGAGGTTCGGTGTGCTAAAATAAACTTTTGGGTCATTCAGGGACTAAAAGCGTCAAAAAGTGCACAAGTTTGCACTTTTGCGCATAACTTACGTTCTGAATACATCCGGACATCCAAAAAATTTATGTAAGCACTAAAATATTTTATTTTAGTGTATGGAATGAGAAAAATCCATTCGTCGCGCCAGTTGGATCGTTTTTCGCGCTTATGCGCATTCCGTCGTAATTAAGCGAACATCGCGATCGTACGACCAAACGAACCAACATCCGGCATCTTTTTGAGCATGTTTCATGTCCAAAATTTTTAGGCATCATTTTAGGGCCTTAACGTTGGCTTAACGGGCCTTAAACATGTCGGAAATGGATTAAACACATAACAGGGACTGAAACTGCAACTTTTGAAACCTGTTTCTAATCTGTGCAGCCCAGGCGGGCCGCGTAAGATTCAGTTGTCACTTACACGGGCCGCGTGGCCCCTTCTGACCAGATTAAATGTTTCTAACAGCTGTTAACAGCTGTTAACCACTCCCAAATCCTTTGCCACATGTTGATCTCTTATGGTGGGGGGCCAATTTGGGTTCCATAACATTCCGACAAGTGTACGGGTGAGATCAAGGCACGATATTCAAGAAACGATCTTAACGGTTCGAAGAATTCTATAAATACCCATCCATCCCAACCCCAAAAACCCACACCTTTGAATCTGAACTTGCTCTCTAAGTTGTTGTGTTTAAACACTTCATACCTGAGAGTGTTCGGATTCAAACCTTCCATTCTTGGACCCTTTGTAAGTGTTCCTTCGTTCTTTTATTCTTTTAGCGTTAAAGTCAAACTTTGTTTGACTTTCTGCATTGACCAGTTTATGTTCAATGCGAAGTTCGTTTGAACTTCATAACGTGAGCGTAATCACGATGGTTATAGTCCCTAGTGACTATACCTACTGATTACCACGTTATCTAGGCTCAGTGACGAGCCGTAGTTTCGGCCAAAATGCGCATTCTTGCGTGTTTTGTAACCAAACTACTCTTAGGTATCAAAACCGTTTGTTTTGATACCAAACATGTTTTCTAAAATTAGTTAAGCATGTTTTAACATGCTTAGCTCGTCACTTTTAGTTTAGTGCTTATATAGGGTCGAAAGGTAAGCGATCTAAACAATCGCTTATACTTTCGAACCCGACCCGTTTGGTCGATCATTAGGATCTGACCAAACACATTAGGTGACCATAGTATATAGGGAATAACCTTCCGAGGTTATACCTTATGGTCACGACGTTTAGTTAGTTGTATGATAGGTAGTTTATATGCCTTAGGTAAATTACCAAAATACCCCTTTGACGCCAAAATTCATTTTGAACATATCTAACGTAACTTTTGACATCTAAACTGATTTCACAACAATATTAGACATGTTAAGGCATATATTACTTGTCATAGGACTAGTTAAGCGGTCCGAACGCGTTTCACACGAACGACGCGTTAAAGTAGCATAAGCTACCTAAACGGGTCGTAATGGGTCGTAAGCACTTAGGTTAGGTTTCATTTAGTATGTAGGCTTTATTAAACCATATTACATGAGTTCTCATACTCATTTGGTTTACAAGCCCTCATTCTATCCAATCCTCCGATTTAGGTCCGGTATATTAACATAGTTACCTATATTAGGTGCCGTTTGATATCTGTGATCTCTAGCATTGATTGGTTGTTACTCAAGGACTACTAAGCAATCTCAAGTGAGTACATAGACCCCTCTTTTACTGTTTTCCAAACGTTTTGGGGTGGAACACATGTGCCTACTTGTTACTTTCATGCTTTCCTGTTTTCACATCATATACTTGCTATCTTCATTAGTACATTTATAGTACATGATTTCATTGTGTTTTATGCTATGTATGCCCATTGTGTGCGTACTTAGTACATTATTTTACATTACATTTTATGCTATGTATGCCCATTGTGTGCGTACTTAGTACATTATCTTACATTACATTTTATGCTATGTATGCCCATTGTGTGCGTACTTAGTACATTATTTTACATTACATTACATTTTATGCTATGTATGCCCATTGTGTGCGTACTTAGTACATTATTTTACATTACATTTTATGCTATGTATGCCCATTGTGTGCGTACTTAGTACATTATTTTACATTACATTTTATGCTATGTATACCCATTGTGTGCGTACTTAGTACATTATTTTACATTACATTCTATGCTATGTATGCCCATTATGTGCATACTTAGTACATTATTTTATTCATCACATGCTTACATTTTGGTATGACATTTGGTTTGTTTAAATGGGACAATGTACATTCATTAACACCGATCATGCCGCTCGGTAGTAGGTAGTGGTACCATAGGACTTGACAACTCCCATTCCTGAAATCTCGGGTTTGTTTGGATTGGAAGGAATGACCGAATCCGATTACATTCTAGGTGGACCTTAGACTTTGTGCTAGGGTTTATTCTACAGTCACAAGGCTTGGATGTATGAATTTTCACAATACCGCATAAATATTTATATCAGTATAGCATGCATTTATTACACAAAACATAACTTTGATTTAAACCATGTTTTACTTCAATACCTTGTTTTTGTGCATTTTACATATGGTTTAGTTGATATATTTCACTTACCATACATAAACATTTTGACATTTACATACACAATTCATGATTTACATTAGACATAGACATTAGACATGATTTTCACATCAACATTTTGACATTTGATTATACATAAACATTTTACTTTGGTGGTTTGGTTTGAGTAAGTGATTTAAGTAACGAGGCGTGTGTAATATGATACAAGCATGGTGGATACGCCGCTGGTACTTCCTATATATAAGTGTTTGTATGGTATTACATATCGTAGTGTTATTTGAATCATTTCAATTTGAGACATATAACATTTTATACAAATAACATACTTTTCACAAGACATTGTTTTACAAACAACTTATCTCATACAAACTCATTTTACTTGGTTATTCATTTAACCATACATTATTCTCTTATTTATACATATCATCTGAACTTATTGTTTTTCAAACGATTTACAAAACAAATCAATTTACAAGGTTCATGACTGACTTTTGCTAAACAACGTTTTCTAAACTTACAAGTCATGAATCCTATTTTCACAAAAGCTATGTATCTCACAGGCATTTTTATGCTGATGTACCTATTTTCACATGTGTTTCAGGATATGATGCATAGGATTTATCAAGATACACTTAGGCGGACTTGGGCCTTAGTGACAATAAAAGATGCAAGACTAGTTATTTATGTTATGTTTCTTTGATTGTCATGACATTGTAACTCTTTTAATCAATAAAACAATATTTCAATTTCCATGTGTTATGAGACAATGATTCTGTTACAACACTCCCTGACGTTTCCGCCACGTTTAGTTGTTTTACGTGGTCGGGGTGTGACAATAGCCAACATAGCAGGGTGAACATTGTCGGTAGGCCGATTATACGTATCCAAGTCCTTGTCGAACATTGTTTGTCGCAACGCCTCTCGTTGCTCATCCGCCAAGGTCAAGTATTTTTCCTCTCGTACACGTTTAATTTCCATTATTTCTTTTTTCATTGCCGTGTACTCTTCGAATTTGTGTGTTATATCTCTTGGATCTTCGGTTCTTGAAGACGACCCTTTTTCCTTTTTCTCCTTCCTCGTTTGTCGTCTTGGTGGTGGTGAAGGATCCTCGTTTATGTCGGGAAGACTTTGTTTTTCGAATCCGCTCGAGATTTCGACATTCGGTGATCCTCGTGTATAATTTTCCGAATCCGAAGACTTTCTTTTTCGACCCGAGCCGGAGCTTTCTTCATTCATCAAAGGTACCGGCGACCACATTTGATTTGTTCTAAGAACCTCCCAAGCCGCAACATGAGCGAAATCCATATGTTCTTTGCTTTTGTAATCCTTTAGCGCTTGCTTCATTACATAAGCATCGTCACTCCCGCTAGGACGAAAACGATCCTAAAATAATATTTCGTTAAAAAATAATATTTCGTTAAAAATAAACCTTATAAAAAAATACCGCTTGATGATATCCCCCGTTGAATGTGTTAATTTTTGTTTGCAACGTCATCCATTTTGAGCGAACTAGGTGGTGGGTTCGGTTACTTCCTCCGACCGTTTCATTGTAGTGGTTTAGAACTTTCTTCCAAAACCCATCCTTCTTTTGTTGATTGCCTTTCTTTTTATTCAAAGTGCAATGAACAAAAGCCTTTGCCAACGCCTCTTCTTGTCTAGGCGACCAATTTTCCCGTTTGGCTTTTTTTTTCGGGTTCATCCGCAACATCTTCATCATCATCATCATCATCATCATCATCATCATCATCATCATCATCATCATCATCATCTAACTCTTGTTCTTGGGTTTCCGGCACGAACTCCTCATGGGCGTCATGTTGTACGTCTCTCGGTGATTGTGACATTGGGTTTTGAAAAGCAAACGACTCAAAAGCATTTTGCGCTTATGGGGAGTAATCATAATAACCGGGTTGAGTCATCCTTGGACCGTATTGCATCCAATTTTGGGTGGGTTGGGTATCATAACCGAAAGGTTGATGCATGGGTTGGTTAAAATAAAATGGAGGTTGGGTTTGATTCGCAAACCCAAGTTGCGGATTAAACGGGACACTAGTACCACCCGAACCACATTTATCTTGAGCCCTCGACTTTGAACCGGACCCTACCATTTTCTTCTTGCCTTCACCCTTCTTTGAGCCTTCCATTTTTTTCAAAATATTTGAAAGTGTTGTAGATTGAAATGTAAAGAGGACCAGAATGAAAGTTCAAGATTTTGGGTAGTATTTATGGTGTAAATTTGTAAAACAAAAAATATTTTTTTTTTACTTTGAATTATTACCGTTGGAGGACAAAAAACGGTCAAAAAGCATGCTTCCCGAATCGGCATGCTGTCCCCGATTCCTTTACTTTGCCGCGTCGCCAAAACATCGGCGCCGGTGTTTGCCGATCGGCAAACTGTTTTGCCGAGTGTTGCCGACTCCCACACCGTACACCCTTACAATGATGCATTTGTAAATTTGTAATTGTTGTAATGGTGGCTGCCTTGGTTTGAGGTAGCTGTGTTTGTTAATGAAGTTCACTTTTAAAAAAAATTAACAAGTTATTATTATTTATGCGACACAACCTGACCCAAACCAAAAAAATCATAATACTTCGAGGTCAAACACATCCAAGCACCAAAAAAATAAAAAACCTGGCTTTTAGTGTCATCAAGCTATTTTGGGTTATTAGGTTTACTTAGAAGTAAAATGACAAATCGTTATAACTATTGATCCGAATTAGAAGGTGTGGTGTACACACTCATTGAAAATATTATGACTGCCACACTAAGAAACCTCGAAGGTTGTTGTGGGTGAAGCTCTTAGAATGTGGGGACTTCCAAAGGGGCATCACCCGGGGCTAGGAATTTTTGTTTTGTTTTGCCTTAATGATGCATCATTGGAAACGCATCGAATCGGCATGCATGACTAAAGTTGCATAAAAATGATTTTCAAAGTTACTAGAGAAAGTAGCAATTTGCTACAACCAAGTAGTAGTAACATGGTTACTAAAGATCAGTAGTGAATTGCTATTGCTTGATAGCAAGTTGGGTGGTGACTTACTACCGAGCAATTTATGTTGGCTTTCCTATTTATGTAATTGCAACAGTTATGTATAAATTAGAAATCACCTGGTCTGATCTCATATCAAATTAACACTTTGAAGTTTACAGAGAATAACTTTTTTTTTCTTAGAGAAAACTTTATGTCTTATTCGATTATTTGAGACATCATATACAGGTGATATTGTTGGGTTTCAAAGCTTCAACACACAAAATTACACAAAGATAAACTCACGAACACCAAACTTATTTTACTGCTTCAAAACCCACACCTTTCATTGAATGGAAATTTACATTAAATAGACCTCTAATCAAACTATGTAACAAATTATCTCCTAAGACTCCTACATTTATGCCACGTTTTCTTGACCCACTAAACTTACACACGACTAATTAAAAACACAAATAACATGTGACTTAATAAACAAAACTTCCTGCTGACCCATGTCCATTTTCGACCTGTATCCATGACCCACTTTGAACCCGTCAAGATTAACCAACATTCACCCCCTTAATCTTGACTCGTTTCTTCATTCTTTCTTGCTCTCTTGCTTGATCGGTTCACCAAGATCCGTGTTCTCACTTGCATGCTTGAGATGCATGCTTGCTTGGTTATTAATTCTCCAGCCTTCTTGCTTGCTTCATTACTTATTCTAATCGTGAATACTGCTAGATTAAAACAAACTGCATGTGACATCTGTGCCTCTTCGACCATCATATGAATACAAAACCAATGAAATATTGTGTTTCATACTTGGGATTTGTATAAATATGTGTATCGTTTGCACATATCAATTCTTGTTCAATTTCGAGCTTTAAATCGCTTTCTGGAAAGTTATACGCAAACGGATGCGTAAACCTAATCCGTTTAACGCGAAAAACACTCCAGAATAGTGACATAGGCTTAACATACCTTATATAACCTTTACATAACTTAGAAATAAGTTTTGGATGGTTTGGTGTGTCGAAAACAAGTTTATTCGATCGCAGGGACTATTTGTGTCAAACTGCGAAACTATGCCGATTCGTATGATAACGAACATTCCGGAACTTGATCATAAGTTAAAAATGCCCTAAATATCCTTTACATAGCTTAGAAATAGGCTTTGAGGTGTTTGGTGCGCAAAAATAAACTTTTTGATCAATAGGGACTAAAAGCGTCAAAAAGTGCATAAGTTTGCATTTTCGCGCATATCATACGTTCTGAACATATCCGGACATCCAAAAATTTTGTAATCATTAAAATATTTTATTTTAGTGATTGGAATGCAAAAATACCATTCGTCGTGAAATTTGGATCGTTTTCGCGTCCGTTCGAGTTTTCGTCGTAATTAACCAAACAACGCAACCGTACAACCAAACGAACCAACATCCAAAATTTTTTTGAGCATATTTTAAGTTCCCTATACATTAACTTCATTTTAGAGCCTTGAAATGGGGTTAACGAGGCTTAAACGTGTAAAAAATGCATCAAAACCAAGTTTTGGGCTTGCAGGGACCAAAAGTGAGAATCTGCCAAACTTTGCTAGGAGGGGCGCGTAAGGTTATGCATATGTCTATGCGGCCCGCGTCAACATGTCAGACAGAAACATTGAATTTGGTCATTTGTGCTGAATTTGATGGTTTTGCTGCTTGATTTGCAATACCATTTGATGGTTTTTGAGTTCCCCATGTTTTGTAAACAATGGGTAACACATGGAGGGTATAGATTCAAGCACGAATTACGAGAAACGATCCTAACGGTTCTTGGAATTCTATAAATACCCACTTGATTCTTCACACATTCCTCACCATTTGATATGAATTTGCTCTAAGTTGAAGTTAATACTTCATACCTCATACCTGAGTGCTTTAGATCAAATTTTTCCTTGCTTGGGCCTTTTGTAAGTTTCTTTCATGCTTGTTATTGCTTTTCAAGCGTGAAAGTCAAACATTGTTTGACTTTCTGCTTTGACCACGATTTGGTCAACACAAAGTTCGTTTGAACTTTGCAACGTGAGCGTAATCACGATGGTTATAGTCCCTTGTGACTATACCTACTGATTACCACGTTGATTAGTCGAAGTGACGAGTAAAAGTTTCGGTCAAAATGTCGTTTATGCGCATTTTGAGACGAAACTATCCTTGGGTATCAAAACACTTTGTTTGGATATCAAAACATGTTTTCCAACTTAGTTAAACATGTTTTAACAAGTTTAACTCGTCACTTTTAGTCTAGTGCTTGTATAGGGTCGTAAGATAAGCGGTCTAAACAACCGCTTAGACTTTCGAACCCGACCCGTTTGGTCGATCATTAGGATCTGACCAAGCATATTTAGTGACCATAGTTGTATAGGGAATAACCTTCTGAGGTTATACCTTATGGTCACTTAGTTTAATTAGTTGTTATGATAGGTAGTTTATATGCCTTAGGAAATGACCAAAATGCCCTTTTCATGCATAATTGGATTTTAAGCATATGTAACTTAAACTTTTGTCACTTAACTGATTATGCAACATATTTAAACATGTTTAGGCATATAATACTTGTCATAAAACTAGTTAGGCGTCTCGAACGCGTATTTGCGCGAACGGCGCGTTAAAGTAGCATAAGCTACCTTAATGGGTCATAACGGGTCGTAAGCACTTAGGATAGGTTCCGATTTAGAATGTAGGCTTCGTTAAACCATATCACATGAGTTCCAATACTCATTTGGTTTAGAAGATCTCATTGTACCCGATCTCCCGATTTAGGTGTCGATTTATTAACTAGCGATTCGATTACTAGGTGCTATCTGATTCCCTTGGTTTACTCGAGCTTTGCTAGTTCAATTAATCAAGGATACTTTGCACTTCAATGTGAGTACATAGTTCCCCTCTTTTACCGTTTTCAACTGTTTTGGGGTGATTTATATGTGCTAAACGATTTCGAGCTTTCTAAACAAATGCTATGGTTTATACTAAACACAACAATTTCAACTATGTGAATTATTGAACCACTGGAACTACTGATCTATGTGAACTACTTGAGCTATTTGAACCATTGGAACAATTTGATCTATGTGAACTACTTGAGCTATTTGAACCATTGGAACTATTTGATTTATGTGAACTACTTGAACTATTGAACAATTAGAGCTATTTGAACTATTAGACGATTGGGTTATGGTAAGTGATTAGGTAACTGTTATGGGTCATTTTCTGAGCATATATCCTGACTAATATTCTTCTTTTGATTGTTTACTTGTGATCAGGATACCGGATCAGGATATTGGTAAAATCCTGGTACGATATCCTGGTATTGACTGAATTAATGACGTGCAGATTAAGAGTTACAAGTTTCCAACGTTCAAGAAGACTTCTTCCCCCCAAGACTCGGGCAAATCAGTTGGAATAGAGACGTTGATTCCGAAAGACCAGGACTGCAACGTTTACTTGGGACTATTAGGGGCATCTCGGTTTAATAGGAAAGTTAGTTGTTTTCGTTTAGCTATAAATAGTATGCTCGGATCAAGTTAAGGTACTCACTTTCATTCGCACACTTTACTCTCTAGTTACTAGCAATCACTACACCACCAACACTTGTAATCAAATCACGTTTTAACACCTAGTTGATCTGCATCATATCCTGCACTGTATCCTAACATTTGAAGTAATAGAAGAACAAGGCAGATGCGATTATCAGCTCCCGAGGTTTTGTGCCGGCGATCTAGATTGATCAAGGGCTTTCCTCGTATATCCTGTGTCACCCTTTACCTTTTTTGCTCATTGTTTGATCATAAATACAGCTCTGTATCCTGAGTCGTATCCTCAAACTGTTTTTTCAAACAACTTAACTTGAACATTTTCAACACACCTTTTAAGCACACTACCTTACTTAACTAATTTGATCACTTAATTGCTTCGGTAATTTTTTACCAAAACAATTTGGCGCCCACCGTGGGGCAAGTGGTGCTATTTCTACTAAAAGCTTTTGCAAAATCGCTAATTGGTTTTCTATTTTCAAAACTTTTTGCTCCACTATTTTTAATGGCCTCAAGATCAAACATGAGCTCTTCCACCATGTCTGCTACAACCTCTGCAACAATTGGTTCGGTGCTTCCACCACCTCCTCCGAGATCTCAAACTTCTTCCCAAGGGACTGAAATTCATGTGGCTCGGGATGTTATCCCCGCTCGCAACACCCAGGGATCTGGTCCTGTTTTAGCTTCTAATGAGGAAATTCTAAATTTGTTTGGTAGTGTACAGGAACAGATGAGGCAGCAGCAGGAAACTAATCAAATGCTGATGAGAGAGATACAAGTCTTGAAATCCGGCTCGAGCAGGCCTGCTAAAGATGCTGTCACTCCCTTGCAACCCAGGGCTTTAAACTTTAGTTCTGCAGTTTATACCGAGGATAACCGAGGAAATATTGTGCCTAGCCATTCCCAGAATCATACTCCTGAGATACCCTCATCAGTTAGAATATCAACTGTGAGAAGCTCAGGATATGCTTCAGGATATGGTCATAATCCCCAGAACGGTAATGTATCTAATAATAATACTCTGGCTACTAACGGTGTTGGATCTTTACAGGATGTAGGTATGACGTCAACACTGTCTAGAGAGCTTCAGAAGCTGAAGGACATGATATCCAGTGTACCTGGGGTGGTGCAGCCAATTCCTGAAGTGTCCCAGGATAGCCACAGGATATCACGGTTTGCATATCCCATTTGTGATGCTGAAATCCCAAAAAGATTTTAAACCCCCAACATAAAACTCTATGACGGAACTACGGATCCTGAGGAGCATATCGCCCAGTATAGGGAAATGATGGAAATTAATCCTATCCCCCCAGATCTCAAAGAAGCATGCTTGTGCAAGGGTTTCGGCTCCACCTTAACAAGATCAGCCCTAAAATGGCTGTTAAACGTTCCTCCTCACTCAATTACTTCTTTTGCCCATTTAGTTAATTTATTTAATAGTCAATTTTCCTGCAGCCGAAGTTTTGAGAAACTAACCAGTGACCTTTACAGGATAACTCAAGGACCTCAGGAATCCTTGAGGGATTATGTGAATAAGTTTAGCCGGGAGTCCTTAGATATCCCGCACCTTGATGTTGCAATAGCTGTGTAGGCTTTCAAGATGGGATTGCAAAAAGATTCCCAGTTTTACCAGGATCTTGTACTGAATCCCTGCAGGAATCTAGATGAAGCTCGTAACAGGGCATTAAGATACATTCGGCTGGAGGATGACAAAAAGATGCAAGAAAGAATGAATTCGTCCACAACCTATGAGTCAACCAACAGAAAATCAGAATCCTCGTATAAACCTTATCGCTCAAAGCCATATGGCAGAAATGATAGCAAAAAAGTCAACGCTGTTGAAGATGAGGATCCTGAGGAGTATCCTGAGTTGTCTAAATATTGTTTTTCCGTTAATATACCTGAATTAATGTATGCTATGCAGGGTTTAGGAGACAAAGCCAGGTGGCCTCGCAAAAATCAACAAAAAGCTGATTGGAAGGATAAGTCCAAATGGTGTACCTTCCACAGGGATTTCGGACATATCACCGAGGATTGCATTGCTCTAAGGAAAGAAATAAGCTACCTGCTGAGCAAGGGATATCTAAAGGATCTGCTGGGAAAAAAGAAGAATAAAGGGCAGGATCCTGAACGAGCAGCATCACCCCCAGCAGATGCCAAAATAATTAACTTTATTTCAGGAGGGTCCGATATTTGCGGGACTTCATATTCCGCAGCCAAGAGACATGCAAAGGAAGCTAAGGCAGAAAGAGGAGAAAAGCCGACCAAGATGACAACGCTCACAACTGACAAAGTGATCACTTTTGATAGTGACGACAAGGATACTGTTCAGGATCCTCACCATGACGCTTTAGTAATTACTTTGTATGTCGCTAACCATTTTGTGCACAGGATACTGGTAGATAACAACAGTTCCATCAACATAATCCAGCTGGAGACGTTAAAAAGAATGAATGTATCCCCGATGGATATTACTTCGAAGTCCACCGTGCTCGTCGGGTTCAGTGGAGAAGCCAGGAATACCGTGGGGGAGATAAAATTACCAGTATATGTTGAAGGAGTCAATTCAATACAACGCTTTTGCGTCATGGACTCATTATCCTGCTATAACATTATATTGGGTAGGCCTTGGATCCATGATATGAAAGCTGTGCCATCGACTTATCATCAATGTATCAAGATCCCTACACCTTGGGGAGTTGTCAAAGTGGATAGCGACCAGCAAGAAGCAAAGGAATGCTACTCATCATCCATGAAATCCTCTACCAAGCCTAATGCGGTATAGCAATTAAAGATGCGGGCCCAGGATATTCTGGAGGCTTCTGAGTAGGATGTAAAGAAAATTACCCTGGATCAGGATAACCCGGATATCTCAGTGCTCGTAGGAACCAATATCCCTCAGGATATTGAAAATCAATTGACAACTTTTTGAAATGCAGGATGTCGACATTCGCATGGAAACATGAGGATATGACAGGCATTTCCAAGGATATTATAACACATAAGCTTGGTATTGACAGATCAGTTAAACCAGTCCAACAAAAGAGAAGGAAATTTGCTCCAGAACGAAATATGATCATCCAAGAGGAAGTTGAAAGGCTACTAAAGAGCAAGATGATTAGGGAAGAAAAACGGGAAATGGAGAGTATATGTGGATTACACCGACTTGAATAAAGCTTGTCCCAAAGACCCGTTTCCTCTACCTCATATTGATTCAATGGTGGATGCTACCGCTGGCCACGAGATGTTAACCTTCATGGATGCCTCTTCAGGATTTCAGCAAATCCAAATGGAACCCTCTGATCAGGAGGATACTGCTTTCATGACACCCACAGGTATTTATTGTTATACTGCTATGCCTTTTGGTTTAAAAAATGCAGGTGCAACATACCAAAGGCTGGTGAACATGATGTTTAAAGACAAGCTGGGGGACACCATGGAAGTATACATCGACGATATGGTAGTAAAATCCAAGGAGGCTGAGGATCACCTTCAAGATATTAAGGGAGCATTTGATATCCTGGACCAGTACAACATGAAATTGAATCCTGCTAAATGCCACTTTGAAGTGGGGGCAGGAAAGTTTCTAGGGTACCTGATGACTAAAAGGGGGATAGAAGCAAGCCCGGAGCAGATTAAAGCCATCTTGGATATCAAGTCACCCTCAAATATGAAGGATGTTCAACGATTAACAGGGCGAGTAGCAGCATTGAATAGATTTATCTCAAGATCCTCCGAAAAATGCAAGGAATTTTATGATATTCTGAAGAAAAATAAGAAATTCGAGTGGGATGAGAAGCATGAAACAGCCTTGCAGGATTTGAAGCAGTATCTTTCAACCACACATCTGTTAATGAAACCTGAAGATGGCGAACCACTGTCCCTATACCTTGCAGTATCAGGGAATGCGGTAAGTGTTGTCCTTGCAAAAGATCATGAAGGTCAGCAGTATCCTGTCTATTATGTCAGTAAAAGCTTATTAGATGCTGAAACTAGGTATTCTCACCTAGAAAAGCTAATATTAGCCCTAGTTATGGCATCAACAAAACTTAGACAGTATTTTGAAACACATAGGATTCATGTTAAAACCAACTATCCTGTTAAAAATGTGCTTAGGAAACCAGAGATGTCGGGTTGGATGGCTAAATGGTCGGTAAAATTAAGTACATTTGATCTAGTATACGAACCTAGAAATGCCATAAAGTCTCAGGCTCTAGCTGACTTTGTGGCTGATTTCAGTAGTGATATTCAAAATGAAGTAGACCGGTACAACAGCTAGGAGAAAAACTATAATCCTGGATATTATATACTGATGGTGCATCTAATGTAAGAGGTGTAGGTTTGGGTATACTACTAAAATCGCCACAGGGGGACATATTACCCCAGGCTATTAGATGTGAGTTTCCTGCCACTAATAATGAAGCAGAATATGAAGCCTTAATTGCAGGATTAGAATTGGCTAAGAGCATGAATATCAAGAGTCTACAAGTGTTTGTTGATTCCTTGTTAATCACTAAGCATTTTAATGGATCATATGCAGTAAAAGGTGAAAAATTGGCTGAATACCTTGAAATTGTCAAAAAATTAGCAGGATATTTCGATGTTTTTACACTTGAACAGGTACCAAGAGATGACAATGCAGAAGCTGATGCCTTGGCAAATCTGGGATCATCAGTCAGGATACTAGAAGGGACCCAAATACCAATATTACATATCCTGTATCCTGCGACGGATCCTCAGGGTAAGGAGGTAGTAAGTGTTCAGGATCCTGGTGCTAAATATACTGAAGAGGATCCTAGATCCTGGATGGCTCCAATCACAAGATATCTTAAGGAAGGACACATCCCCAAGGATGAAAATCCTAAGGCCTTTAGGATGAAGGTATCACGATTTACTATTATAAATAATGTTTTACATAAGAAATCTCTTGCAGGTCCATATCTGAGGTGCTTGGAGGATCCCGAGACCAAAGAAGTGCTTCAGGATATCCACGAAGGGGATTGTGGTAACCACACTGGGGTAGGTCATTGTTCTCAAAAGTATTAAGAACAGGATATTATTGGCCTACCATGAGAAAAGATGCTGCAGAATATGCTCGAAAATGTGATGCATGCCAAAGACACAGCAACATACTACATCAGCCTGCAGAGCCATTATATCCTATTGTATCTCCTTGGCCGTTCATGAAATGGGGGATGGATATAGTAGGAAAATTTCCAAAAGCTCCAGGAGGAAAAGTCTTCATGTTGGCAATGACTGATTATTTCTCTAAGTGGGTTGAAGCTGAAGCATTTGTTCAAGTCAGAGATCAGGAAGTGGTATCCTTCATAAAAAGGAATATACTGACTAGATTTGGTGTACCAGCTGAAATAATTTGTGACAATGGATCTCAATTCATAAGTAAGAGGACTACTGACTTCTGCAAGAATTGGGAAATCAAAATGATCACATCCACACCAGTACATCCTCAAGCGAATGGACAAGCAGAATCCTCAAACAAGATAATTGTCAACAACCTGAAAAAGAGACTGGGAGCCAAAAAAGGAAGATGGGCAGAAGAATTACCCTTTGTTTTATGGGCTGATAGAACAACGGTGAAAAATGCAACCGGCCAAACCCCATTTTCCTTGGTATTTGGAGTAGAGGCGGTGATCCCGACAAAAATGGTAATACCTACAGCAAGATCCAGCCTCCAGGATCCTGAGCAGAATCCTGAAATCCTATGCCAGGAATTGGATACTATTGATGAGACAAGAGACGCAGCAAGGCTAAGGATGGTAGTATATCAACAAAGGACATCCAAAGCATATAACAAGAATATAAGGACTAGAAGGTTCCAGGTTGGAAATTGGGTATTGAGAAAGGCTTTTCAGAACACTAGTAATCCTACTAATGGAAAGTTAGCTCCAAACTGGGAAGGACCCTATGAGATTGAATCAGAATCAGGGAAAGGAGCATACCGACTCAAGAATATGGAGGGGGGATATGTTACCAAGATCCTGGAATGCTATACATTTGAAGCTGTATTTCAAGTGAGTTAGGAATTTAATTTCTAACTCAGGATGGTATGAATATTATCTCTTTTAATATGGTTAATATTATTTATTGTTTTGAACCCGTCACTGACTTAAGCATCGGAGGGGTGTTAGCCAGGCTAACACCCACCTTAGCTTATAATTGTTTTGCAGAATACGCTTCGGGATATAGCTCCAGGATACACACTCAGGATACTTTGAAAGATTACAGGATTGGCCCCCTCTCTCACGTATAAGGGATCCTGATCCCTTCACAGGTTTAAAGGTATTCACCTTTCTCACGAATTGGGTTTAAACACCCCGCCTGGAGCGCAAGTTGTCCAGGGATAGTTCAAGGTGGCGGGACCAGTTCATGTAAAAGTGGCTGACAATTTCGTCACTGTTGGCTATATCCTGGACCCTTAAGGTATATGAGGATTGATCACCCTCTCTCACGAAAGGGTATTTTCATACTCTCTAAGGTTTAAAGGTTTTCACCTTTCTAAGTCTTGGAGTTTATACACTCCCGCCTGTAGCGCATGAAAATTTTGGATTTTCCCCAGTATACTTGTGGGTTTACCCCAAGATACTAAGGATTTATCACTAGAATGTTTTCGGGTTTTACCCCAGTAACACAAGAACTGTCTATGCAGTTAAACATGAATCCAAACAATTTTCTAAGTGTTGGAAGATTTCGTGCACAGGGGACATTTCTCCTAAGGCGATTACGGATGGCACAAAGAGTCAAATTTAAACCCAGTACACTAAGGCTGGGGACATCTTACAGGAGGGAGTTACAAGAAGGATTGAAGTTTGGTACTAAGGTTACACCATATTCCTGGTATGATCTTTCCTTTGTGAATCTTACACAACTTGTTTCAACTTTTGAAACCATGTTTAAAGTTTAAGTATCCTGATTGGGATATATCATTAGGATATATTCTCGGAATATGATTCAGGATATTCGGTTAGAATATCTGGGATACAATACTTGGATTTAAAAATCAGAGTTAAATGTGTTATCAAAACAAGGTTCATAAGTTCTAAGCAAACTATCTTTTTCCTTTAAAAACAATATTGTTTGAGATTTTGTAGAACAAACTTTTTTAAATTATTTGAATTTTATTTGACGAAAGATATCGGCTGAGTATCCTGGTCAAGATATTTTCAAAAAATAATGGCACTGATTTTGGATACTAAAGTTTAAACTTTGCAATGCATAATAAAAATTGAAAGGCAACAGCAAGTAAATCGAAAGATGAAATTATCTGAAATAAGCAATACTAGTTGATAACCAAAGGCTTCATGCTAAAACCTCGGACCCATCCACCTTCGGCTATCAAGTTGTTTTAATGCAGAAGTAAAAATTGTTCATAGGACAAGAAGTAAAATTGTTCGAACATAAGCATCAAATTTAAAAGAAACGAGTTTTAGGGGGCAACGCCTTCTTTAATCATCGCATCTTCACCAGCATTTGCCTCAGGATCGGCCTGAATATCCTTCTCAGTCTTGTCGCCGGTACCTGATGATTTTTCCATCGCCTTTGGAGATCCTGCAGCTGCAGACTTAACGGGATGTTCTATGGGATGGCCTCTAAGCGTTTTTAGTTTGGTCTCCCAGGCATCGACGTTCCAAGAAGGACATTCGAAGCCCAAGGCTTTGGCCTCATGAGCCATTTTTAGCCGAGCCTGCAAGAGAAAGATAACAACAGAACCTTTGAGGCTTTCCCGGTAAGTAGCCATATCCTGCTCGTGTTAGGCATGTACAACATCCAGTTGGGTTTGGGCTTCGCGAGTGGCTTTTTTGAGAGCGGCTTGGTGCTCCTGAGTCATGGCCTTGAACTTGTCTTCGTAATGTTATGTTTTGGCTGCAGCAATCATGCCTTGATCGGAAATGGTAACCTCAGCTTTCTTCAACTTGGACTAAAGTGTTTTGATGAGCCCACAGGATTCCTGATACAAATGAACTAAACGCTCAAGGCCCTGTATCCAGAAACACAGGTATAATGAAAGCTAGGATATAAGTTTGACATATATGTGCAGGATGTGGAATGGGAATTTATACCTGATTAAGAAAGGAGGTCATAAACCCGCTTGCCTCAATGAACCCATGATTATCATAAGGGAATGTGTCAGAGATGGTGGGTGAATCGGTCTCTTTCCTCTTGCGAGAATTTGAACCCCGGGGCTTTGTAGCTGGCGAAGGTTTGGGTATGATGATGGCTTTGGAGCTGTTGGGCTTAGATTAAGCCGTAGCCTTGGGACTGAGTTCCTTCTTGACTTGGACGTGGTCGGAATAACTATCCAGCTCCTCAAGATCGAAAACCTCTGGGATCTTGGCAGGTGCTGCATAAAGGGGGAATTCTAAATCCTTATTGCTCTTTCGTTATATTGCATTAATTAATTATATTAAAAAATAACTCTTACCAGACATTTCAGATGATGAATATTGGCTGGAACTTGGGATGTGTGTAGAAAAACTCTTATCACCTTCTGGTAGCTGGTAAATTGCTTTGATCCTTTTCTCAGATTCTGCAGTAGGAGGAGCTACTTCCTTAAAGTTCACTGCGAAAAAGACCAAATGAGAAAATATTAGCATGAGACAAAAGCCTGAAAGTGTCTATGGATATGTTTGAAGCCCTAAACCCTACCGGTGGTTAACCACTCCACCAGAAGGCTAGCACCCTCGTAGATGGAATCTCGCTTGATGAAAAAGAATTTGCGTTGCCATCCATCTTCGTTTTTGGTGGCTTTAAGGATGAGGGGTTTATTGGAAGTTGAAAAAAGCAAGAATCGACTAGAACCATGTGACCGGAGGCGGTAGGCGATTGGGATATCCTCGATACAGAGGTTAGGACAATGAAGATTTTTGATTTGGTTGAGTACAATCAGTACTCTGCAAACCATGGGCATGGTCTGTGCAAAGGAGATACCAGTGGTTCGGAAGAATTGCATCATAAACTCAGGAAATGGGTACCGAAGACCTAGCGAGAAAGGGTATGCCGGGGAGCAGACCTAATCAGCAGAAGAAACGTCCGATCGAATTGATCGATCAAATGGTCTAAAGACCGTGCCATCAGGGAAAGCGCCGGAGGCTCTCAGCGTTGCAATGTCCGCGTTATCAAAAGCACAGATCTCCTTCTCGGGACTTTTAAGAAGATTTTGCTGGATAAAGGTCTCGGACGATTCGCCGGTTTGAGAAAAAGTTCTAGTGGCCATTGCAAGTAAAGAAAAAAGATTGACAGGAAATGAAGAAGAAGTAAGGAATTACTTGGAGACTCCGTTGATGATATCTGATTTTCAAACAAAAAGAGAGAAGATATAGGGGCGTAGTAGATATCCATCGAGTGAAAACCGCGTAGGAAGTTGCACATTGCTATCTTGACCGTCATTTCGTTTTATTTGCCTCGATCCAGGTGATAAAATTTTAAAATATATCTGTTTGAATTCAGAATTCTAACAGGTATATTTTGGGGACAATTGTTATGGGTCATTTTCTGAGCATATATCCTGACTAATATTCTGCTTTTGATTGTTTACTTGTGATCAGGATACCGGATCAAGATATTGGTAACATCCTGGTACGATATACTGGTATTGACTGAATTAATCACGTGCAGATTAAGAGTTACAAGTCTTCAACGTTCAAGAAGACTTCTTCCCCCCAAGACTCGGGCAAATCAGTTGGAATAGAGACGTTGATTCCGAAAGACCAGGACTACAACGTTTACTTGGGAATATTCGGGGCATCTCGGTTAAATAGGAAAGTTAGTTGTTTTCGTTTAGCTATAAATAGTATGATCGGATCAACTTAAGGCACTCACTATCATTCGCACACTTTACTCTCTAGTTACTAGCAATCACTACACCACCAACACTTGTAATCAAATCACGTTGTAACGCCTAGTTGATCCGCATCATATCCTGCACTGTATCCTGACATTTGAAGTAATAGAAGAACAAGGCAGCTGCGATTGTCAGCTCCCGAGGTTTTGTGCCAGCGATCTAGATTGATCAAGGGCTTTCCTCGTATATCCTGTGTCACCCTTTACCATTTTTGCTCATTGTTTGATCATAAATACAGCTCTGTATTCTGAGCCGTATCCTCAAATTGTTTTTGCAAACAACTTAACTTGAACATTTTCAACACACCTTTTAAGCACACTACCTCACTTAACTAATTTGATCACTTAATTGCTTCGGTAATTTTTGACCAAAACAGTAACGGGGTGGGTGTAATGTGATAAAAGCATGGTGGATACGCCGCTGGTACTTCATATATATAAGTGCTTTTAACACATTACATATCGTTGCGTTATCTAGATCACTTGGTCGAATGTTTTTTCAAAATGAAGTTACACTACAAGGTTTTCTAAACGATATAAACCGTACGAGTTTTATTACAAAAACGATTTTAGACTTGGGTTACATAAACAAATGTTTTTGGGTTAAAATTCATGGCTACGAGATTTTATAAACTGTAACCAACTTGTTTTGAGATGGTTAATCATATTGCAATACCAAGCACTTTTCTTACAAGGTTTTCAACTATCAACTTTTGTAGTCTAACGAGGTATTGCAACATGTAAACAAGCCATGAATCCGATACTCTCACAAAACCTATGTACTCGCCGGAATTTTTATGCTGACGTATTTTCACATATGTTTCAGGTACCATAATTTGATGATGTTTGATGATGATTATGATGCTTACTCACATAGGAATGGACGAGGCCTTAGTGACTCAATAACAATGAAATTAAATTTGTTCATGTCTTGTTTCTAATTTCAATACAATTTAATAAACTTAATTCAATAAAACATAACTTTAATCCATGTGTTGTGAAACAATGATTCTGTTACGACACTCCCCGACGTTTCCACCGCGGTTTGTTGTTTTAACGAAGTCGGGGTGTGACACGGCAAAAGCCAACCACATGTCTGATTATTTCAATCAGACCACCGCCTTTTTTTTCACTCGTGTTGCACCTAGCTTCTCTTCACATAAGTTTTCACTTGAATCACACGCACCATATAGGTCTCTACTCAAATCACTGAACCACACAGGTTCTTGTTCGCCACACACCTCCCACACAGATTCTTATATACTCCTATCTCTATCACACAGAACTTTTGTCCGATCACACGGATCCATCGTTCCTCCGTTTACCACAACGGTCGTCTTCACATCACACAGATTTCTGTTTTTTCTTTCTTTCTCTTCAAACTTCTCACACAGATACTGGAATCACTAAGATTCTCCTTTTTTTTCTTGATCGATTCACACAGCACCACTAAGATTCTAATCGACGCCTCCACCCGGCTCACTCCGAACCATGCCGCCTCCACCCAGCTCACTCAGAACCGTATTCAGTTCACTAAGAACCTTTCCTTTTCAAGTCTCGATTTCTTCTCCACATGGCATACTTAGAACCATGTTCGGTTCACACAGAACCTCTGCTACTGTCTCAAAACTCAACACTCTCCTGTGAATTCATTATCTCTTCTCATTCTTGCAGTTTAGAGGGCTGCTCCCTTCTTCTCCGAAAATTGACTCTCAAACCTGCCCTCTTTCTAACACTCGCTAAATCCACGGTATGAGCCTGGAGCTCTGATACCAAATGTTGGGTTTCAAAGCTTCAACACACAAAATTACTCAAAGATAAACTTACGAACACCAAACTTATTTTACTGCTTCAAAACCCACACCTTTCATTGATTGGAAATTTACATTAAATAGACCTCTAAAAAAAACTATGTAACAAATTACCTCCTAAGGCTCCTACATTTATGCCACGTTTTCTTGACCCACTAAACTTACCCATGACATATTAAAAACACAAATAACGTGTGACTTAATAAACAAAACTTCCTGCTGACCCATGTCCATTTTCGACCTGTATCCATGACCCACTTTGAACCCGTCAAGATTAACCAACATATATATGTTAATCTGTAATTGAGTTTCATACACAAGTTATAAAACATGAAGTCAAATGAAATATTAAAACCTACACCGACCCTGATGAAAAAGAATCCCGGTGCTAATATGTAGATGCTTGCTGTTCTAACATGTAGAAATATTAAGAACACCGAACACTCACATGTAAGATTAAATATATTATGATTTAATATTTAATCTAGTAGCCACTATAATCATTTACATTATATAGATCAAAATATATAACAACCTATCAAATAATTAGTTGATAATTGTTGATGGACCATATTACCCTTATTAACTAATTAGGTTTCCTCTTGGGTGCTTATATAAGGAGACTTATGTAGAGATTCTAAGGTTAGACACATAATCTAATTAACATAACATCAAACTCTCCTTTCTCTCCATAGCCGAACTCCCTTATTCGGTTTCATCATCACCATCATCAGTTAGCACCCTAAAGAGGAACCAGACCACACTGACAAATATATCGAACTCGGTGGCATCTTCTCTCACTGGATTCTCCTCTACACTGTGTGCGGTGACAGGTATGTTTTCTGTTTTCCATTATGTTTAGAACAAAACTGATCCAACATGTGGTATCAGAGCATATGTTGATTAATTAGTTTTGTTTTCGTATCCATTAATTCTGGGATAGAAATCTGGGAAACGGAATTTTGAAAAGCTTAATAAACCATAACAGCCGGTTTCGAGTCCCTTTAATGTTGGAGAAATCACTATTTTGAAAGACTAAGTTGGTTAATCATGTGACTCGAAATCAAATGGGTTAATTTTTAGGTCTGAAATCTCTATAAAAAAACATTAATTTTCAGGTTTCGGGTTCCAGAATCATGGTTTTTATTTTTTCGGGTTCATCATGTGTTCTTAGAAAATTGGAAATGCCTTTATGTTTTGGAATATGATTTGGATTATTGAGTGTTTTTCCATGTTTTGATCTGTTTTAACTCTTAGAAATTTTCGAAAACTGTTATTAGATCAACAGATAAAATTTTTTGAAATATTTGTTAAAATTAGATCATCACTAAAAGAGGAAATTACATCTCAAAATCCCTAAAAACTCGAATTTTCAGTTATTTTTCACAATAACAGCTGTTTACAGAATGTTCGAGATCATCCTTAATGAGTCGAGACCAAGATTTCGACTCGAGACCATAAGATTTCGACTTGAAATCATAAGATTTTTGCAGTCTTTCATGACTCAAGACCAAGATTTCGACTCGAGACCACAAGGTTGCGACTCGAAATCATAAGGGTTTTCAATCTTCACAACTCGAGACCATGGTTCTAACTCGAGACCACAAGGTTGCGACTCGAGACCTCATTATGGAGTCGAGATCTCATAAAACTCAGTACTCGAGACCTTGAAAATTTTGACTGAGGTTGCGACTCGAGACCTTAATGACTCGAGACCTCATAATGTTTCAAGATGAGTCGAGACCTTACTCGAATCTCACTCGAGACCTCATAACTGAGTCGAGATCTCATAACTGAGTCGAGCTCTCACTCGAAACCTAAGACTAACTCGAAATATCAACCTCATTACTTTATTAGGTTGTTTAATGTGAACTAAAATTTAGCTCGGGGCTCCGCCCCGAACCCCATGTAAGGGGCACACTGTCAAAACAGGTGGTTTGCTATTAAATAATTAGTTTTGTAATTAGATAATTAATCAGAATCAAATAAAGTTTTACAAAACCAAAATGTCTTAACTTGGGTGAGCTTCCGATGTATCACTTCTGGCCAAAGCTGATTTGATATATCTATTTATTGCTAAAGTATTATAAAAGCCATGTTGAGTATGCATTACAAACGTGAATGTCTTAATTTCTGGCCAAAGCTGATTTAATTCATTAATGTATAGCATACTTAACAAGTGCATAACTAAAGTGATTGTCTCATTTTTGACCAAAGCTGATTTGTCACGATTACTTTGCACACATGCTTAAATGATTACATTTCTGGCCAAAGCCGATTTGTCTTCGTTTAAGTAGAATTTTAACTAAGTCTATTATTTTGATGTTAGTAATAGAAATATCACAACCTCTTCACATAATGATCCTTCATTAATTTTATGATCATTTCATCTGCCTTATTTTTAATACCCATAACTTTTCTCACTATAATTTTCTTCCTAAAAATCTATATCTCATCCACTCTAATTCCCAAACCTAAAATGTTTTGCCTTATTTAAAGTTTCTATAAGACTTAGCTCTTAAATTAAATCCTTGATTATCTCTTAAGACACGATAATCCTACTGATCTCTTCTGATAAAGGTACTACAGAAGAAAAATTAGAGCATGATGAATAGGATAAATCGAACATGATGTCTCTTATGATAATCAAGAACACTCTAACACAATTGTTGTCACTAAAAGGTTATTCCAGATTAAGTTTTTCCTAAGACTAATATATTATCTGTGGAATAATTACGAGAATTCCTAAGATGCATGCCTTCATTTAAAATTCTAAACTATAAAGTTAAGTGGTATATGTGAATACATTATAATGTACAATACCATGACCCGTAAAGTTAAGGGCTTACACATGGAAATAAGTACAATTTTTCAGTACATTACATACTAAGATTTTCATTTGTACAATTTGATGCCTTATAAATCAACTATAACACTCAAAAGTACCAAAGTATAATGAGTGTGTTGATAAGCAACATATGTACAGAGAAATAAATGTTTGAAACTGGAAAATAAGATGTTGTTCACCTTACAACCACTGAAACCTTAAAAGATGATTGTTCTAATGTCCATAGTCAAAATACAAGAACAAAATCCCAACTCTAAGGTTCTTTAAGGGAGAATCTCACATCATAATTATGCCATAAGACTAGGCATAAGCAATGAGACTATCCATTATTCAGAAGAGCAGTTGGATAAGTTAATTAGGTAGTCACTTACTAATGATATTTAAGTCTGCTAATTTTAATATTCCAATTAACACATGATTAGTTGACTCTAGTTCCATATGTTTCCTTACCATAACTCGACAAATAACTAACATGAGAGTTAGTAATAAAATCAAAAAGTTAAGGCTATAAGAACCAAAATAAGCAGTATTCTAACAACGTTTTTTCGATACCTTATATATATTCTGAAGATTAGTCAGAATATAGTATCATAATTAAGCAATGTTATGAAGGTTGTGAGGTTTGCATAGTCAACATAAAGTCACACTTACCTTAAACTCTCTATTTATTTGTTTTAAATACCTGGAAAGAAATATTACTAAGATGAAACTACATGATACCTTACATTTTCACAACTTTTGTTATCATGCAAATGAGAATTTGACAAAAGGAAAATGAGACCTATAAATTCCATCGATTACAACTGGAATTCATGAGAAATCATGACATGGTTAATGAGGATGATTATTAAACTAATCTCATTCTAAGTGATTTTAAATCATGATGTTAAAAGCCATAAAATATTACTTGGTTTAAGGAATAAGTGTGGGTCCATCATAAGTCATTCATTGACATTCGTGGAACTTATTTCAAAAGGAATATTCAGACATAATTCATTTATCAATTAAAGACTATTCACTTGTATCTAAATTTTATTGCATATAGCCCACGGTCTTAGAAGAAATCTATTCATATATACACTTAATAAGATTTCTATGTCCCTAAAGTTTCTTATGATATCTGGACATTAAAGAAATCTAATAAAGTCTAACATATATATGATAGGTTCCCACATCACGTACCTCATTGAAACTTCTCTTGTAGCATATCTAGAGATATTAAAGATCAGTGGGAGCATTAACTGTCTTAATAATAACTTGCAATAGTTGCAAGAGATGGGGAGTGAATTTTTTACATTACCTAAATTTACTCCTCTTATGCAAGACACCGCTCCATCACGACACTGTTCCACCAAAACTTGTCTCCTTAAAATCTAATGCTACTCTTACAAAAGTTTCATTGTTGCTTCATTGTGGGCACACTTAGATTTCTTACCTAGACTAACATAATCCTCAACAAGAGAAACTACAACGACTAACGTCATTAAATTGTTTCTCTATTAGAATTTGTTGGTCGTTACATATTGACCCTAAGCATGCTGAGTTCCTTAAGTTTTCTAAGGTCAGTGGGAGCAGTCAAAGTCCTTATCATGACTTGCAAGGAATACAAGAGGAGGGGGAGAGTGTCATTAAATTTCACTCCGAATTTAACTCCGATTACACCTTTTATACACCATACTGCACCAACTCTTACAAACTTAGAATGGAAATGATAGTAACCTAACCAAGAGCTAATCCATAAAACTGAAACTTCTAATAAACCCAATAATCAACTTAGTTGGTCATCTAGGTTTAAAAACCTACTAACTTTGATGATTACATAACCTCCCTAACTAAAGTTGAAATGGACTTTGGAAAAGTTTACTGATCATATCTCTTCTAATTAAGGCATTAATGTCAATCAATCTTCTAAATGGAATAAAACTGTTTTCTAGTAAAACTGATTTTATGTGTTCGTATAACGTTTGGGATTTGATTGAATTACCTAAGAGTGTTCATAACTAAACCAAATCCTGATATAAGCGTTAAGACACGAAGAAGCATGATTGATTGTCAAAGGTTATACTCGGGAAGAGATAAATTATCCAAGAGTCTTTCTTACCTATCTTACGGAAGATTTCTTTGAGGATCATCACTGTTCTAGTAGCTTATAATAGTTTTAAGCTACATTAGATGAACATTAAAAACAATTTTCCCTAACAAATGGCTGACATATTTACATGTTCATAAAACAACGTGAAACTTCCAAACTGAAGGTTAAAGAACACTTTATTTGTAAGCCAATAAAATCCATGTATGGGTTATTGCAAATATCATAATGAGATGAAATGTTAACGTAATTATTTTCATCAAGAACCGAGTGGATTAATGTACATATCTCAAAATGAGTGGGAGCAACTAAAATAAACTTGTCTATATAGATGACATTCTTTTGACAAGTACATGTCACATAAGTCAAATCATTATTAACACAAACTTTGATATAATAGATCTCAGTGATATCTCTTACGTAATAAATATCATAACATACAGAGATAGACCCAATGGGACATCAGTTCCGTTCCATAAGTTTAACATTAAATGGGTCCTTACATATGTAACAAACAATACCGCTCTCATTTGGAGGATAATAGGATAAATGAGATTATTTCCTTACGCTTCATTAATTAGAAGCCTTATGTGTGACAACTGTAAAAAAAATCCAGGTTTCCATACAATTAATTAATCTTGATTAGTGCTTAATAACTGTGCTGAAATTACAATTAACTGCCTTCTAATTACTGCATTATATTTACATGTGCATCACATATTGCATAATGTCATATCATTACTGCATGCAAACATATTGACATAAATGATGCACAAAGCACAGTTAGAACAGTAAATGGATAAATCAGCAAATGCTGACAGAACTCAGCACATAGACAGACAGTGTTTTGAGACCCAGTATAAGCCAAAAACTAAGTACTACACTAGTATAGAGTGTAGGGAAGTAAGGATCACAAAACTGCTTTTCTAGGTGATAGTTTAAGTGCCGGAAAATGCTTAAAACTCACCCAAAGTGCTGAATTCAGCAAAATTCAGCATAAATCAGCATTTTAACATACTTATATTATGCAGAAATATGGTAAAATGGTCCCGAATGCTTTCGTAAGTGTCGGGAATTAAAAATGTGACAACCGGTGATTTACGGTCCTTAATTACGTGATTAACAGGCAATTGATGCGGCAATAAATAATGTTTATGACGCAGATAAACTTAATTAGGCCTTTGGAGTGCCTAGGAACGTCTATACGACTTTACAGCGCGCGAACGGTGGTTTACAGAGAAACCTGCTGAATATTACGTGATAACGAACTGAAACCGTACGAAATACTGACGACGCCGACAAATATGGGTGTTACACGAATATTTTATGCTTATGGAATTTGAGTCGCGATATCGGGTCTCGTAGGAATTACGGGCTACTTACACATGAGATGGGCTTGTGGGCCCTAGGCCTAAGCCCAAAACCCACAAGCCTAAACCTGCACCTAATATAACTAGATCTTAAAATCTTATCAGGATTTCAAAATCTTACCAAATTTTACAAAATCTCTTCAAGAGATTGTGTTGCAAAAGTTGAAACACACAAATCCCCACAAGATCTATAAGATCTCTACAAATCTTAACAAGAGATCTTATCTCAATGGATAAAACAACTGACCTAATTGTAATACATGAAAGACAATAAAGACTTTCCAACTTCCCTCACTCTATTAATACACATAACTATCTCCTCCTTCTTCTCAACAAATAAACCCACAATACACTCATATACACACTTCCACTGCCAAACAGCCCCTCCATCTCTCTCGATTATAGTTACAGGCAACAACATCCAAAGCCAAACACCCACTTGTTTCACCTCCACTCCCTTTCCACCTGTTACACAAGCCGACACCCCCCTCTTACGAGCAACAGGACCGACCACCACCACCACCACAGTCCGGTGGTGGTGCGACGGCGGAGACAAACAGGAGAGAGAGAGAAACGAGACGGAGAGAGAGAAAGACTGACGAGAGAGAGAGAGAGAAAGACCGACGAGAGAGAGAGAGAGAGAGAGAGAGAGAGAGAGAGAGAGAGAGAGAGATACGGCGGAGAGGCAGCGGCGCCGCCACTCACGGCGGCGGCGGTGGAGGAGCCGGCGGTAGATCGAGCAGCAGCGGCGGCAGTCTTCGGTTTCTGTCCGACAAAATTCCGGTAAACCCTCTCCCCGTTTTCTGTTATTCTGTGAAGATCGATGATGATGATGATGATGTTGCTGTTGTTGTTAATGATGATGATTTGGTTCAAGTGTTTCAGTCAAAACGGGTGTTTGTTTCGGGTTATGTTTCAACAGTTTCGGGTTCAGGTTGAGTTCAGTTCGGGTCAGATGGTAGTTCGGGTCAACACCCGGTCAACGCTGGTCAACAGAAGTCCAACATCGGTTTTCTGTCAACGGGTCGGGTCAACTCAGTCAACACATTCAGCGATTCGATACGAAGATTGGTAAAATATTAACAACAAGAATTAATTTCGTTGTTTTTATACACTTTTAACTCATTACGTGAACACGAGCTCGATCCGAATAAACTGACGAGTTATTAGTTAAAGTTTAGTTAGATTTATTTACTACGTTGTCTATATAAATTGATCATACGAAAAGATTATTGATTATATTGTTGAATTTTGGAAAATAGCGACAACTTGTGTTGTAGGGGCGTCCAAACATGGGGAAACTCTGCCCGTTTTTCGAGAAAATCCGTAAAATAAAACGAGTTTTATTATAAAACAAAACGTGCTTTTGAGCGACTTTTATAAAAACAAGATACAAATATAAAGTTCCTTTCGACAACAACTTACAACTTACGAAAACAACGATACGGAAATTATTTCGACAACAAATAAATATAGTTATTATATTTATTTCGAACGTCAAACAAAAATGACGATTCTTTTATAAAATAGTTGCATATTTATTTCAAACATCGTACAACATGAATTCGTTTTTTACAAAATAAATATAGTTGCATATTTATTTCAAACACACGAATTCTCTTATAAAATAAATATAATTTTTATATTTCTTACAAGACGCCTAAACGGCACATTATGAGTTTATTCTTTTCATAAAACACTCGTCACATACACGCACGACTACTCGAGACGGCTAACGCAATTACAACGATATATTTATATATTTTTATATAAATATTTATCTCTCGGGAATTAAGTCTTTTCAAGACTCATTAGTTATCACCGTCAATAGACAAAACTTAACAAGTATAACTTAATCATTTTTATTGAGTTAACAATTTACCGTCAAATCGTTCGGTCAACGATTCGGTAGAGCTCGGTAACACGTAGATTCGTTACCGCATTAATTAGAAACTTATAAGATATTCCGTGTTAGGAATATTGTAGAATGCACGCTAGCGAGTCACGTCTTGGAAACGACATCATGAAGTCGTATTTAGCTAGCTTTGCACAGGAATATTCAGGTGAGTTCATAACCCCAACCTTTTTATGGTTTTACATTTTTCTAAATGTTTTCGGGGTGGAAAGACATGCACTTTTTGCAAAGCATACAAGAATTACATATTTCTAAACCATTTTACAAGCAAGTTTTAACTGACACAAATGGTTTACAGAAAACTGAGTTCATGTTCCCCGTTTTCTTTTAACTGTTTTCAGTTTTATAACTTCGGGGGGTGAAATACATGTTACTAAATGTTTACAAGAGAGTTCGAGTCCCCACTTTTAATATTTTACATACATTTTAAACTTGGGGCGAACACATGAAAATTGATACTTGATATAATAAACGAGAATTGATACTTGATATAATAAACGAGATTTGATACTTGATATGATGAATACATAAATAAGAAGCACTCTTGGTGATCACTAGTACCAAGTATGATGCGTTTTGAGGAATGATACGAGAAATCGTGTCACGAATAGGGTACCATAAGAACCATTAATCGTGTACATACTTAGACCGCAGAACAAAATGTTAGATCTAACGGGTGTCCGGGCAGCCACATTCTCGGTGAACTCTAGTACTGAGTAGTGCTTTTGTGTCTCCGTCGTCAATCGACAACTAGAAAAAATGCCTATGGTTTGGTGACTTCCTATGTCGTGTCACATGTTAATGGCCTTGCAACCCATTAACTACACAAGAATACTTTATTTGTACGAAGTTCGTACACAAGAATATTTATTTGGTTCATACCCCAAGAAATACTTGATTTATACAAGATACATACAGAAATACTTGATTTACACAAGATACATATAGAAATACTTTATTTATACAAGATACATACAGAAATACTTGATTTATACATGATACATACAGAAATACTTGATTGACAGTTATACAAACTTTACAAATACAAGAGGTTACATACATAATGCGTTACAAATACAAAGTTTCCGTATAACATGACAAGAAAATGATTTTAAATTCGTTTTCTCAACAATACTTCAAAAACCGGTTATTCAAAAAGATTTATTTCAAATCTTTTACAAACGAACTATGAACTCGCTCAACTTTATGTTGATTTTTTCGCATGTTTCTTTCTCAGCTTGCGTTTTAGAAATTATGGCACGGTTGGGATAAGAGAACCATGTGGAGTCGAGTACTTAGTGGGCGTTCGCATTCTAAAAGTCTTAGCTTATTTTCTTCCGCTGTGTAATGAAGATACCAGTCCAGTCACGCCAATGCTCTGATATTTCGGGGTGTGACAGATTGGTATCAGAGCTATAGGTTATAGCGAATTAGGTTTCTGTAGAGATACCTAGGCTCTAACCTCACTTTCCTCTGGGAACATAGAATATTAAAACCTGAATACGTACAGAACGCCTAGTACTTGAATATGGTCTCCAACCGTTGCCGAAAAACAAACAATCAAGATTTTGTTTTCAAACATACATTATTGTGGTGTTTACACACTGTACACAAGACAGTCGTATACAGTACACAAAACTCTGAGAGTTTAGGAAACATGCATTTAAGACCTTCGGAAACTCATATTGAAGTTCATTAAAGGTCATCACATAGGAACCACGAATATTAACTCGGGCACACACTATTATTCATATTATCTATGATATTTTGACTTCCCGAGCAAGCAGCCTACGCATAAGGAAACGCTAGTGCACAGGTGTACGTGAAACTTAAGCTATACATCAACGGAGGTTGAAGTACGTCACATACGACTTTCGAGGAAGTGGCAGTTTGGCACGCGGTCCTGCAAACGACACGAGTCATGCTAAGGAGAAAACGTTTGTCTCCGCATTCCCCCTAACTCGTTAATGACGAATACGATATGTTTGGCATTCCATGGTAATGTCACCTAACAACCGGTCATCACACGCAACCCTAGGTAAAGTCCCCAAATTTCTTTTATTGAAATTTCGACTTTCACATTTACTGAGTAGATTTTCGTATCCCTACTCCTCTTGATGGTCATTGTATCACGATCATTTCTTTCAGTATAGAGAATATTCAATTGCTTCATTTCTTGAGAATTCATATGTTACACATGCATCGTTTGTTATGCATGTGGTTTCGTTTCGAATAAAAGTGTTTCATTAAAGATCAAATATTATTTCGCTAAACCTAATTATTGATTTGTGATTCGAATGACCCGCATTGTTGTAATTGTTGGCTTCTTTGTTATTAAGTCAACACATTTTCTTGAAATTTCTTTTCTTTTCAAGTTACATACATGGTTTTTCGTTGTGACCATGCCGAAAGTTTCCTTGTCGATACATGTATTGTCGGCTTGCGCCGAAATCAAATTCAATTGTTTGAACTTGTTCATTACATATATTCAATTCAAGACACCATATGATGTATTGGAAACATCATATTCGAATTCGTTTTAACAAGCGTTTCATTATTCTGAGTCGTAGTAGACTTGTTTGGTCTACGACTCCATTAAGTCGGTGTTAACTACAACACCTTGTGGTGTCAGTACAAACTTGTAGCTTGGGCTAATCATGATTGAGCGTTTTATGCAAAACACAGGTGATACTTGTTCAATCACTGCTATTATTGAATTGTTTCATTCACTACGACACCTTGTGGTGTTGGTAGAGCTTGCAGCTTGGGATGATCATGATCGAGCGTTTCATGCAACACTAATTACATTTGAGCTTGTTGAATCTAAGTTCATTATTGGATGCGATCATTTCTAGAATTCATTTGCATCTTGTGATACGTCCTTGAATTCACATCATTCAAATAAGCCTTGATTCGATTTCATGATCGTTCACTTTGGTACTATTCATATTTTCTACGCATAATGTAACTCTAAGGAGTTAACGTAAACTAAATTTCGAGGACGAAATTTCATTAACAGGGGGAGAATGTGACAACCGGTGATTTACGGTCCTCAATTACATGATTAACAGGAGATTGACGCGACAATAAATAATGTTTACGATGCAGATAAACTTAATTAGGCCTTTGGAGTGCCTAGGAACGTCTATACGACTTTGCAGTGCTCGAACGGTGGTTTATAGAGAAACCTGCTGCATATTACGCGAAAACGAACTGAAACCGTACGAAATACTGATGACGGCGACAAATATGGGTGTTACACGAATATTTTATGCTTATGGAATTTGAGTCGCGATATCGGGTCTCGTAGGAATTACGGGCCACTTACACATGAGATTGGCTTGTGGGCCCCGGGCCCAAGCCCAAAACCCACAAGCCTAAACCTGCACCTAATATAACTAGATCTTAAAATCTTATCAGGATTTCAAAATCTTACCAAATTTTACAAAATCTCTTCAAGAGATTGTGTTGCAAAAGTTGAAACACACAAATCCCCACAAGATCTATAAGATCTCTACAAATCTTAACAAGAGATCTTATCTCAATGGATAAAACAACTGACCTAATTGTAATACATGAAAGACAATAAAGACTTTCCAACTTCCCTCACTCTATTAATACACATAACTATCTCCTCCTTCTTCTCAACAAATAAACCCACAATACACTCATATACACACTTCCACTGCCAAACAGCCCCTCCATCTCTCTCGATTATAGTTACAGGCAACAACATCCAAAGCTAAACACCCACTTGTTTCACCTACACTCCCTTTCCTCCTGTTACACAAGCCGACACCCCCCTCTTACGAGCAACAGGACCGACCACCACCACCACCACAGTCCGGTGGTGGTGCGACGGCGGAGACAAACAGGAGAAAGAGAGAAACGAGACGGGGAGAGAGAAAGACTGACGAGAGAGAGAGATATGGCGGAGAGGCAGCGGCGCCGCCACTCACGGCGGCGGCGGTGGAGGAGCCGACGGTAGATTGAGCAGCAGCGGCGGCAGTCTTCGGTTTCTGTCCGACAAAATTCCGGTAAACCCTCTCCCCGTTTTCGGTTATTCTGTGAAGATCGATGATGATGATGATGTTGCTGTTGTTGTTAATGATGATGATTTGGTTCAAGTGTTTCAGTCAAAACGGGTGTTTGTTTCGGGTTATGTTGCAACAGTTTCGGGTTCAGGTTGAGTTCGGTTCGGGTCAGATGGTAGTTCGGGTCAACACCCGGTCAAACCCGGTCAACGCTTGTCAACAGAAGTCAAACATCGGTTTCGGTCAACGGGTCGGGTCAACTTAGTCAACACGTTCGGCGATTCGATAGGAAGATTGGTAAAATCTTAACAACAAGAATTAATTTCGTTGTTTTTATATACTTTTAACTCATTACGTGAACACGAGCTCAAACCGAATAAACTGACGAGTTATTAGTTAAAGTTTAGTTAGATTTATTTACTACGTTGTCTATATAAATTGATCATACGAAAATATTATTGATTATATTGTTGAATTTTGGAAAATAGCGACAACTTGTGTTGTCGGGGCGTCCAAAAACAGGGGAAACTCTGCCCGTTTTTCGAGAAAATCCGTAAAATAAAACGAGTTTTATTATAAAACAAAACGTGCTTTTGAGCGACTTTTATAAAAACGAGATACAAATATAAAGTTCCTTTTGACAACAACTTACAACTTACGAAAACAACGATACGGAAATTATTTCGACAACAAATAAATATAGTTATTATATTTATTTCGAACGTCAAACAAAAACGACGATTCTTTTATAAAATAGATATAACTTATCTATTTATTTCAAACATCGTACAACATGAATTCGTTTTTACAAAATAAATATAGTTGCATATTTATTTCAAACACACGAATTCTCTTATAAAATAAATATAACTTTTATATTTATTACAAGACGCCTAAACGGCACATTATGAGTTTATTCTTTTCATAAAACACTCATCACATACACGCACGACTACTCGAGACGGTTAACGCAATTACAACGATATATTTATATATTTTTATATAAATATTTATCTCTCGAGAATTAAGTCTTTTCAAGACTCATTAGTTATCACCGTCAATAGGCAAAACTTAACAAGTATAACTTAATCATTTTTATTGAGTTAACAATTTACCGTCAAATCGTTCGGTCAACGATTCGGTAGAGCTCGGTAACACGTAGATTCGTTACCGCATTAATTAGAAACTTATAAGATATTCCGTGTTAGGAATATTGTAGAATGGACGCTAGCGAGTCACGTCTTGGAAACGACATCATGAAGTCGTATTTAGCTAGCTTTGCACAGGAATATTCAGGTGAGTTCATAACCCCAACCTTTTTACGGTTATACATTTTTCTAAATGTTTTCGGGGTGGAAAGACATGCACTTTTTGCAAAGCATACATGAATTACATATTTCTAAACCATTTTACAGGCAAATTTTAACTGACACAAATGGTTTATAGAAAAATGAGTTCATGCTCCCCCTTTTCTTTTAATTGTTTTCATTTTTATAACTTCGGGGGTGAAATACATGTTACTAAATGTTTACAAGAGAGTTCGAGTCCCCACTTTTAATCTTTTACGTACATTTTAAACTTGGGGCGAACACATGAAAATTGATACTTGATATAATAAACGAGAATTGATACTTTATATAATAAACGAGAATTGATACTTGATACGATGAATACATAAACAAGAAGCACTCTTGGTGATCACTAGTATCAAGTATGATGCGTTTTGAGGAATGATACGAGAAATCGTGTCACAAATAGGGTACCATAAGCACCATTAATCGTGTACATACTTAGACCGCAGAATAAAAGGTTAGATCTAACGGGTGTCCGGGCAGCCACACTCTTGGTGAACACTAGTACCGAGTAGTGCTTTTGTGTCTCCGTCGTGAATCGACAACTAGAAAAAATGCCTATGGTTTGGTGACTTCCTATGTCGTGTCACATGTTAATGGCCTTGCAACCCATTAACTACACAAGAATACTTTATTTGTAAGAAGTTCGTACACAAGAATACTTTATTTGGTTCATACCACAAGAAATACTTGATTTATACAAGATACATACAGAAATACTTGATTTACACAAGATACATACATAAATACTTGATTTATACAAGATACATACAGAAATACTTGATTTATACATGATACATACAGAAATACTTGATTGACTGTTATACAAACTTTACAAATACAAGAGGTTACATACATAATGCGTTACAAATACAAAGTATCCGTATAACATGAGAAGAAAATGATTTTAAATTCGTTTTCTCAACAATACTTCAAAGAGTGATTATTCAAAAAGATTTATTTCAAATCTTTTACAAACGAACTATGAACTCGCTCAACTTTATGTTGATTTTTTCGCATGTTTCTTTCTCAGGTTGCGTTTCAGAAATTATGGCACGGTTGGAATAAGAGAACCATGTGGAGTCGAGTACTGAGTGGGCGTTCGCATTCTAAAAGTCTTAGCTTATTTGCTTCCGCTGTGCAATGAAGATTACAGTCCAGTCACGCCAATGCTCTGATATTTCGGGGTGTGACAAAAAAGTGTCACAAAAGGGTACATAAAGAACACTAAACTGCAAGGTTTAGCACTTTAATGAATCAGTATCTAACCCAACAACCGGACACTACCCGAAACACCAAATTTACACTAGACCACTGTTTTAACATTACCAAGCTAGTTATGATCCCCGAACATAATAACACCCCCCTAAAAAATATCTACTAACTAAAGTATGTAACTAACACTTACATTTCAACCTTAAACAAACTAACTAGTTAAAACCTATGCTAAGACCCCCCCCCCCCCACCTAGTTCACGGCCATACATGGTCCCCACCAAAGTGATTACATTTCATTATTTAAATGGATATGCTTCTACTTTACTAAACATAGCAACCAAGGGATAAGGACTTGATATGGGTTATAAGAATGCACATTAGGGACTTGATTTCATTCTCACACACTAACACACCCAAAGCTCTCTCTTCTCCCTCCCATGCTCTTATTCTCAGCCGAACACAAGCACCACCGCCATCACCTTCAATCATTCACCTTCATCCATTATAAGCATATACAAGGAAGCTAAAGATCATACAAGGAAGCTTGGTGGCTTTGGATCTTGAAGGACCTCTCTTGTTTACTTTTATCCTCTTCATTTCTACAATTGAATCATCCCTAGCCTTGAGCTAGAGGTAAGTTCCTTGTACACTCCATATTACTTCTATTTTAGTAGGTTAAAAGACGTTACAGGTAACTAATCTTAAAGAACACTAAAGATCATGAGAAGTAAATATGAACATAAGCTTAAAATGTGAAGTAATCTTGATGAATATGAGTTGTTATGCTTGTTGATCATTGGTTGTTTGTAGAAATGATGTTGATCATCATATGATCTTGCTATATCATGATTAAAACATAATCTAGCAAGATGTGAGAATAGAAATTGTGGTAGGATGATGGATCATCCACACATGAACCATGAACTTGAATGAATAAATGATTTTCTTGGAAAATGAAGATCAAGTAACTTGTTAATCATGTAGATCTAAATATTTCATGGATTATTCTAAAGAAACCAAGCTAGAAACATAAGTTTTGTTAAAACTTGGTTCTTACATAAACTAACACTATTTTTGGTGGATAAACAAGTGTAGAAACACCTGTGTAACAAGAAAATTTTATAAAGAAACATTTTTGTAAAACATGATTACAAGTTGTAAACACCTAAATTCTTCAAGAATGATGGGTTGGCCCATGGGTAGAATATGTCTTACAGCCGGAAGCCCGGTGCAAATCTGCTAGGTTTGAGCTTTCCTGCATCACGTCACACATATCAATGGCCATGCAAACCATTGGTGATCTGTTTTTCCTTGTTGCTTTCATATTGGGATTTACAAACTTACATACATAATTACACTGGTTTAAAAGGTTTATTCATACACACAAACAAACACACGAACTCGCTCAACTTTTGTTAATGTTTTTCAAAATACATGTATTTCAGGGAATTTGTAAGTGGATCCGGCGGGCGTTGGAAGTTTCATGCTGCGTTATGAATAAAGATGACATCCACGATCTTGAGGTTTGGTTTGGGTGTCTTATTCCTGGATGAGACACGTCTCCCAAACCTTGGTTTTATTTAATATCTTTTGATGAGTCCTTAGTGAAACTCATAAACAATTCGTATGGTTTGTAAAACTTGAATTTGAAGTCTATGTTTAAACAATGATGTTGTGATGTTTTCAAACTTATTTAATGGATGACGAATATATGGTTTTATCATATAGTTGTGTTATGATTGAATGCAATGGTATTAAGTAAGTCACACCATAATCATGCTTCCGCAAAAGTCAGGGTGTGACAGCTTAGTATTAGAGCTTTTTGATTGTAGCGAACTAGGATTCCTTCTCGAGTCTAGACTACAATCATTAGGGCTCTCACAAAAACGTTTTCACAACATATTTTCATTGCATACACGAAACACCCAGATCCAGGAAAAACAAACATTTTTACAAACAAAAGACACGAAACACATTTCAAAGTTTATATTTATGGTTCAGACTGAGAGACTGGGTGGTTTAGTCTGAGAGACTGGGTGGTTCAGTCTGAGAGACTGAGTGGTTCAGTCTGAGAGACTAGGTAGTTCGGTTTGAGAAACTAAGAGGTTTAGTCTGAGAGACTAGGCGGTTTAGTCTGGGAGACTGGGTAGTTCAGTTTGAGAAACTGAGAGGTTTAGTCTGAGAGACTAGGCGGTTTAGTCTGGGAGACTGGGTAGTTCGGTCTGGGAGACTGGGTGGGATAGTCTGGGAAGACTAGGACGGATGCGTGAATACATTGTTATTAATTACATGCTTCATGATGATTGTTGATATATGTGCGTATGTTGTAATTGTTTTGTTACAGACACTATGTCTTTGTCTGAGGGTGGACTGTTTGATACTGTCGACCCCATGGCCATTGTTTCTGATGACGAGATCATCCCAGAGCCAGAGATCTTTACCTCAGATACTGAGAGTGACCCGGAGATGATGTCCGACGACGACGAAGACTTTCAGCCTTTTGCGTCGCCCGACTTTGGCGATGATTTACCGCATGCTGATGGTATCCCCGACGAGGATCCCTTTCTTATTCCTATTCCTGACCAGAACCATCACATCCTCGTGCATCCCGATGGTGAGCACGTCGTGGCACCGATCCTCGCCCCTTTACCTTTTGCGACCTTTCCTTTCGAGGATTTGCCTTTTGATGACTTGTCTGATGATGATGTCGATCTTTTTATTGATGGTCCCCCTAATGATGCCCAGGGTGATGGAGTTTTAGCTGAGGATGTTATTGTTGTTCCACTCGTTGAGATTCCTATTATTGAGGTTTCCTCTGATCATTCTATTCCAGATTCCTTCGAGTCCATGTCATCCACCACCTTGGATGCAGTGGGACTGCGACGTTACGCCACAGATATTGGTGATGATACAGCCATGTCAGCTGCACCGATTCCCCCATATGACGTCGAGCCTAGACTTGAGCTTGATTTTATTCCTGTCGATCAGCCTATTGATGCACCCGTTGATCCTGAGCCAATACCAGCTCCTGAGCCGATGCCCGCTCCTGAGCCTTTGCCTGATTTTGATCCTATCCCATTTGGCATACCTGACATTGCACCGCTCATACCAGATCCGATTCCTGCACCCGCTGACCCTGCTGCTTTTGCCCGTCAGGTAGACCCCCGAAACGCTTTCACTAGCAATGGGTGGATAGATGATGATGATGATGTACCTCCTTTTATTGAGCCAGTCACTCCCCCACATGCACATGCACATGTTGATGATGCTCCTGCTCACCCGATTGTGTCTGATGTACACCGCACTGACTTGCCTATCACTTTCTTGCAGGACATTCCCGCACCCAGTCCAGGGGAAGGCCCTTCTAGCCAGTAGCCTGGCCATGACCCACATGTGACCCCAACTTTTCCTCATATACCTTAGTATGCACTTATTGCTCATTTTACTTCTTCACCGCTAGGCGAGCCACTCATATGGTTTCCGCCGAACACCATGCCAGTTTCTGATCCCTACCATCCCTCACACTTTACTGGTTACACATGGGATGAGTTACTCCTATCTTTGCAGCTTCAGCAAGAGATCATGTGTCGTAGATTTATGGAGCTTGAGAGGACTCCACGTCCTCCACCTTGTTCATGTCCGTCACCTTTTGCGACTCCACCTGCTCCTCTTTTGCCTTATCCAGATTTTGATGTTCGATTTCTCACCATGGAGCAGCAGATCAGTTATCTATTGAGACACGTTTACGACCTTGAGGAGGAGCTTGCGCATGCGCGCATCTTGCTTTTTTTTCCTCCACCTCCTCCTCCACCACCATCAGCATAGCCGGTTTTTGGTTTTATGTATGTAGCTTGCTTTTGATGAGAGCATCGCTATTGAGTTGAGCTATTGAAGCCTTTTGGAGACCACTTTTTCTTTGACTTATCATAGATTGATAGACATTTTGGACAAGGGTAGTGTGACCCTGTAGTCCCTTTTGATGTGATACTTTGTAAAACATGTAACTGTATTTTGGTCGATGATTAATGAAAGCTCAATCGTAAGTTCTCATTAAATACGATGTTAAAATTACTTGCTTATGCCATGATTGTGATGATTACATGCTTACTTGTTATGATAAACTCTACTATATACATGCTACTTATTATATACATAAGACCTGACCTATAAAATCTTCTTTTAGAAGATGCCTCCTCGAAGAAATAATAAGTTGCCCATAATTGAGGCAGAACTGCAAGAACAGATTTCACAAGCAATCGCACAACATGAAGCCTTTCGCTCAGAGCATAGCAGCGGTAACAATGTAAATAATCCCCCAACTGGTAATGTTTAAGTCACCTAAGACACATTACGTTACGTTTAGACATTTTCATGTGTGCTTTGCTAATGCCTTGAGAATAATTATGCTTGTACAGGTTGTACTTACAAGCAGTTCCTAGACTGCAAGCCTCTGAACTTTGACGGCACTTGAGGTGCTGTAGCTTTCGTTAGATGGGCTGAGAAAACCGACTATGTTCTGCGAATGAACAAGTGTGTGTCAGAGCACCAAGTCACTTACATTTCTGGACTGATCTTAGACGGAGCTCTATCCTGGTGGAACCTTCAGGTTCAGACTCTGGGAGAGGAAGCTGCATAAGCTATGACTTGGGACGAGATGAAAGAACTTATGCGCAAGAAGTACTGTTCAAGGGCTGAGATTCAGAAGCTGGAAACTGAATTCTGGAATCTAAAGATGGATGGTCCGAAGATCGCTGAGTATGTGCAAAGATTCCATGACCTATCTCGCGTTGTCCCCTACATGGTTGAACCGGAGTTCAAGCAAATCGAACGTTTTATTTGGGGATTGGCACCCCAAATCATGAGCATGGTGACGACATCAAAGCCTTCAACGATCACTTAGGCCATTGATCTGAGTGTGGCATTAACTGAAGAAGCAATTCGGCTGAACAAGTTCTCAATCTCTGATGGAAAGAAAAAGGAGACTCATGTCGAGTCATCTGGAGAGAACAAGTGGAGGTTCTCCAACTTCAAGAAGAGTACTCAAGGAAACACCAGTGGTAACAAGAAAAGGGATGCGAACCCACCAGCCGAGGTCAAGACTGGTGTTGCAAGTTCAGAGAACAAGGGGAAAGGATACATGGGCACCTTGCCTAAGTGTGATGTGTGCCAGCTCCATCATGCCGGCCCATGTAGGTATAGGAAGTGTGAATCTTGTGGGAAGAATGGTCATTCGAAGGAGATATGCTGGGCCGGTACTGGTCATGGAAATGGTGGTCAAGGAGGAAATAGTAGTGGAAACGGGAACCGTGGTGGAAACGGTTACGGAAACCGCAGTCAAGGAGGAAATGGCGGTAATGGTAATCGTGGTGGTACTGGAAACCAAGCTGGAAATGGAAACCGCAACCAAAACAACAACCAAGGTGGTACTGGAAACAAGCAAGGACGCTTTAGTTGCGGAGATATTGGGCATTTCAAGAGAGATTACCCAAAGAACAACCAAGCTCAGGGGAGAGTCTTTAACATTGGAGCTAGGGAAGCTCGCCAAGATCCGAACATAGTCACGGGTACGTTCCCTCTCAACCAACACTTTGCATCTGTACTGTTTGTTATTGGTGCCGATTATAGCTTTGTATCCATAGAATTTAAGAAAATACTTGGGTTAGTAGCTAGTAAGCAAGATATTCCGTACTTGATAGAGATAGCTAATGGAAAGCTAGTAGAGGCAAGCGAAGTGATTAGAGGCTGTGTAATAGAGCTTAGAGAGCATGAGTTTACGCTTGACCTTCTGCCAGTCGAGTTGGGAAGCTCTGATGTGGTAGTTGGAATGGATTGGTTGTCGAGTAACTGAGCTGAGATCGTATGCCACGAGAAGATCATTCGCATTCTGATGGCGAATGGAGAGACGATTGTAGTGCATGGAGAGAAGCATGATACGACTCTAAGGATTATCAGTTGTTTGAAGGGCCGAAGATGTTTGCAGAAAGGATGTGTTGCCTTCTTGGCGCACGTTGTGGACAAAGAAGCCGATGAGCCGAAGCTGGAAGATATCCCAGTTGTAAGGGAATATCCTGAAGTCTTCCCCGAAGACTTGCCAGGATTGCCGCCGCAACGACAAGTCGAATTCCACATTGACTTAGTTCCAGGCACCGCACCTGTAGCTAAGGCACCTTATCGACTTGCGCCTTCCGAGATGCAAGAATTGTCGACGCAACTTCAAGAGCTTCTGGACAAGGGATTTATCAGACCAAGCTTCTCGCCTTGGGGAGCTCTAGTTTTGTTCGTCAAGAAGAAGGACTGTAGTTTTCGCATGTGCATTGACTACCGCGAGCTAAACAAGTTAACCATCAAGAATCGGTATCCTTTGCCGAGGATTGATGATCTCTTCGATCAACTACAAGGTTCGAGCTACTACTCCAAGATCGATCTTCGATCAGGATATCACCAGTTGAGAATTCAAGAAGCGAGTATACCGAAGACTGCCTTCAGGACTCGTTATGGACATTACAAGTTTCTAGTGATGCCGTTTGGTTTGATAAACGCGCCAACAGTGTTTATGGATTTGATGAACAGATTTTTCAAGCCATATCTCGATAAATTTGTCATTGTGTTTATCGATGATATTTTGATCTATTCAAGAACAAAGGAAGAGCATGAACAACACCTTAGAGCTATTTTAGAGTTGCTGAAGAAGGAGAAACTATATGCTAAGTTCTCGAAGTGCGAGTTCTGGTTGCGTGAGGTACAGTTCCTCGGTCATGTAGTGAATGAAGATAGAATCCATGTTGATCCCACCAAGATCGAGGTGATTAAGAATTAGGAAACTCCGAAGACGCCAACCGAGATCCGACAGTTTCTAGGTTTAGCTGGGCATTATCGCAGATTCATTGAGGATCTTTCTAAAATCGCTCAACCACTGACCTCCCTTACTAAAAAAGACAAGAAGTATGAATGGGGAGACAAGCAAGAAGAAGCTTTTCAGTTGCTTAAGAATAAGCTTTGCGATGCACCTATATTATCCCTACCCGAAGGCACCGATGACTTCGTGGTAAACTGTGACGCTTCGCGACAGGGATTAGGTTGTGTGCTGATGCAGCGACAGAAGGTTATTGCTTATGCTTCGCTCCAGTTAAAGGTTCGTGAGAAGAACTACACCACACATGATTTGGAATTAGGTGTAGTGGTGTTTGCTTTAAAGATTTGGTGACATTATTTGTATGGCACCCGATGCACGATCTATAGTGATCACAAGAGCCTACAACACATATTTGATCAGAAAGAGCTTAACATGAGGCAACGACGATGGGTTGAGTTGTTAAACGATTACGATTGTGAAATCAAATATCACCCAGGAAAGGCGAATGTGGTGGCAGACGCCTTGAGTCAAAAAGATAGGATTAAGCCCATAAGGGTTCGGGCTTCGAAAATGATTATACAGACAGACCTCTCGTTGCACATTCGTGTTGCGCAGAAAGAAGCTCTTAAAAAGGAAAACCTGAAGGATGAATATCTCTGTGGGATGGAGAACCAGTTGGTACCCAATAGGGAAGGAACATTGTGTTTCATGAAACGAATTTGGGTTCCCCTCTTTGGTGGTCTTAGAGACGTGATTTTTGATGAAGCTCACAAGTCGAGGTACTCGATCCACCCAGGATCGGATAAGATGTACCAAGATTTGAAGGATTTCTACTGGTGGCCGAGACTAAAAGGTGATGTTGCAACTTATGTTGGAAAGTGCTTAACTTGTGCCAAGGTAAAAGCCGAATATCAGAAGCCTTCCGGACTTCTGCAGCAACCTGAAATACCCATGTGGAAGTGGGAGCAGATATCAATGGATTTTATAACGAAGTTACCAAGGACACCTAGAGGTCATGACACGATTTGGGTAATCGTAGACCGTCTGACAAAATTTGCGCACTTTCTGCCGATCAGGGAAAAGGATAACACTGGTAAGCTAGCTGAGCTGTACCTAAGGGAGATAGTTGCACGTCATGGAGTGCCTATCTCGATTATTTCTGACAGAGACGAAAGATTTTTGTCAAGGATTTGGCAATCTTTCCAGGAAGCATTTTGTTCTCAGTTGAATTTGAGTACTGCCTTTCATCCACAGACGGATGGTCAGAGTGAGAGAACAATTCAGATGCTTGAAGATATGTTACGAGCTTGTGAAATACCCGTTTGAAGCTCTTTACGGACGCAAGTGTCGATCGCCATTATGCTGGGCATATGTGGGCGATAGACAGTTAGTTGGTCCCGAGTTGGTTCAAGAAACGACAGATAAGATCATACATATCCGAGAGCGCATTAAGGCGGCTTGTGACCGAGAAAAGAGCTATGCGGACCAAAGAAGGAAACCTTTGGAGTTTGAAGTGGGAGATATGATTTTATTGAAAGTCTCACCGTGGAAAGGTGTGGCACGCTTTGGGAAGCGTGGAAAGTTAAACCCATGATTCATTGGACCATTTAAAATCCTGGAGAAGATTGGTCCTGTAGCATACAAGTTGGAAGTACCTGCGGAACTTAATGGTGTATATGATACATTCCATGTATCTAATCTGAAAAAAGAGTCCAACTCAAGAAATAGTGGTTATTCCTGCTGACGAAGTTCACATAGACGACACACTCCACTTCACCGAAGAACCCATTGAGGTTACGGATTGGAAAGTTAACAAAACTCAGGGGAGTAGTGTTAAACTTGTTAAGGTTCAATGGAACGTGCTTCACGGCCCAGAGTTTACTTGGGAGCGTGAGGACCGCATGAAAGCTAAGTACCCGCATTTATTCCCTAACACCCCTGCAGTTAGTAGTAAAGCTTAAAATTTCGGGATGAAATTTTCTTAACAGGGGGAGAATGTGACAACTGTCAAAAAAATCCAGGTATTTGTACAATTAATTAATCTTGATTAGTGCTTAATAAATGTGCTGAAATTACAATTAACTGCCTTCTAATTACTGCATTTTATTTACATGTGCATCACATATTCCATAATGTCATATCATTACTGCATGCAAACATATTGACATAAATGATGCACAAAGCACAGTTAGCACAGTAAACGGATAAATCAGCAAATTGTCACGCCCCGCTTAAAAATCAGATTTTTCCATCGCGATTCCGGAACCTTCTGGGCCATTCAACACACATTAGGGGCTGCTGGAACACTCCGGAAAGTGCTACAAAATTCTGGTCTCAAATATCAAGCTACAAAGTTGCGGAACACTCTAGAAATGGCTGGAAAATTCAGCCACAAAAGCTCCAGCCAAGAAGGGTCTAGATCATGCTTGAATTATCAAGTAAATACCAAGATATTATCAAAGAATGCTCTAGAATCTACCGTAAAAATATCTTGTATGGAAATCTCTAGATTAGGATCATTCTAGATATGATCCAACTAGTATAAATAGGTGTTAAGGGTTCTCATTTGAAGCACCCAACTTGTTGTAATCACTCTTACTTGTAATACTTGTTCAAGTAATATAAACACTATCTTTCTTGTAGTATTGCACTACAAAACTTGTTCTCGTGTTTACTCAAACAAAGACTTCCGCTGCGATACATAACCAAACCCAACCACAAGGCTTAACTTAGGAGCATTCTAAGTGTCGCACGAGAGTTCAAGAATAACTCCATGACAAGTGGTATCAGAGCAACGTTCGATCCATTGGAGATGGCTGAAATAGAAAAGATGCAACATACAACGGGTGCCGGAGACGAAACACGTGGACGTGACGACACTCGAAAAGGTGGAAGGAAGACCCGAGAAATGTCCAAAGACTTGGTTGCAAGTCTGGATAAACGAATTGAAGACGTTGAGACATCGGTGGCTGAATACAACAACAATGCTGAAGCTCTAAGGGCTGAATTCGACACCTTCAAGGAACACGTCACTAAATCACTACAACATATAGAACCTTTGAGTAGTGATATCGACGAGACGAAGGATGCCTTCAAAGCCGCTATTGCAATATTGCGGAATGAAATGAAAGAAATGTTTATGAACGAGTTGGGTCAACTCAAAACCAACATAGAGAAGGAGCTTGCAAGCTGCCATGATAGCTTCAAACAGTTGCAAATGGACTTCAATATCCTCAAGCAAGTTGTTGCAAACAGAGCCGGCGGTACAAGCAACCTTGTTCCCACGAAATTCAAAGTCCCACAACCAACTCCATTCACTGGAAAGTGAGAAGCTCGTGCGGTGGACGACTTCCTATGGGAAATTCAACAGTACTTTGAAGGCGTAGACATCGTGGATGATGCCAAGAAGATCAAAACCGCGCAACTTTCCTTAAAAGACACGGCTGCATTATGGTGGCGATGAAAGCAAAAAGAAATCGAGCAAGGTACGTGCTTCGTCACTACTTGGGCTGATTTCATTAAAGAAATCAAAAGACAATTTTATCCGGAAAATGCTGAGTACGAAGCGAGAATTCGACTTCGTAATCTCAGACAACGGGGCAATATCAAAGATTACATAAGTGAATTTACAACACTTATGCTTGAAATTCCGGATATCTCTCCAAAAGACTCACTCGCATACTTTATCGATGGCTTACAATATTGGGCGAAAAACGAAGTCGAACGTCGTAACGTTCAAGACTTATCATCCGCCATCATTGCTGCCGAATCCTTACATGATCGTACTGAAACACGATCAAAGTCCACGCAAGTGGAAACCAACACTGCAAAAGGTGGGGGAGCCAAACCCATCAACCAATTCCGGAAAGAAGACACCCGGAAACCACTCCAACTAGCCAACGAACCCTATAAGGGTTTTCTAATATGCGATGGGCCACACAACCCACGTTTTTTCCCAAAGAAGAATACCCTTAACGCAATGGAAAAGGCTAATGAAGAACCTGCTGAAACCGAGGAGGCTCACTTGGGATCAATACAATTACAAGTCCTCAATGCCTTAACTACATATGATGGAAAACGATTAAGGATGGCAGAATGTGAGCAAAACAAAGCCTGCCCGTCAACGAGAACAGACGACACTGCAAGTGAAGGACCCAAAGGACTTCGATTCGTGCATATCAAAATAAATGGTCAACCCGGAAAAGCACTCGTTGATACAGGGGAAAGCAACAACTTCATCACCCCAGAAGAGGCTATGAGACTTGGTCTACCGATCACATTTCGAAAAGGATGGATCAAAGGAGCCAATGGAGATCCCGAGCCAATACAGGGGCACTCATGGAACGCCAAGACGAGTATCCGGACGTGGTCAGGAAGGCTAGACTTCACCATAGTACCCCTAGACGACTACGACATCATCCTTGGGATGGATTTCTTCCGTCAAACCAAAGCCGTCGTAGTACCGTTTACAAACACCATGTACCTGGTCAAAAAGAAACATGTATACACTACCGATCTGGAGGCGAAACCAATACGGCAAAGGAAGACCATATCCGCTCTTCAACTCACAAGGAAACGTCCACCGAAGTTCAAATATCGCAACGAGGATGTTGCGAATTTAGGTGGGGGAGGATGTCACACCCCGCTTAAAAATCAGATTTTTCCATCGCGATTCCGGAACCTTCTGGGCCATTCAACACACATTTGGGGCTGCTGGAACACTCCGGAAAGTGCTACAAAATTCTGGTCTCAAATATCAAGCTACAAAGTTGCGGAACACTCTAGAAATGGATGGAAAATTCAGCCACAAAAGCTCCAGCCAAGAAGGGTCTAGATCATGCTTGAATTATCAAGTAAATACCAAGATATTATCAAAGAATGCTCTATAATCTACCGTAAAAATATCTTGTATAGAAATCTCTAGATTAGGATCATTCTAGATATGATCTAACTAGTATAAATAGGTGTTAAGGGGTCTCATTTGAAGCACCCAACTTGTTGTAATCACTCTTACTTGTAATACTTGTTCAAGTAATATAAACACTATCTTTCTTGTAGTATTGCACTACAAAACTTGTTCTCGTGTTTACTCAAACAAAGACTTCCGCTGCGATACATAACCAAACCCAACCACAAGGCTTAACTTAGGAGCATTCTAAGTGTCGCACGAGAGTTCAAGAATAACTCCGTGACAAAATGCTGACATAACTCAGCACATAGACAGTGTTTTGAGACTCAGTATAAGCAAGAAACTAAGTACCACAATAGTATAGAGTGTAGGGAAGTAAGGATCACAAAACTGCTTTTCTAGGTGATAGTTTAAGTGCCGGAAAGTGCCTAAAACTCACCCAAAGTGCTGAATTAAGCAAAATTCAGCATAAATCAGCATTTTAACATACTTATATTATGCAGAAATATGGTAAAATGGTCCTGAATGATTTCCTAAGTGTCGGGAATTAAAAGTGTCACAAAAGGGTACATAAAGAACACTAAACTACAAGGTTTAGCACTTTAACGAATCAGTATCTAACCCAACATCCGGACAGTACCCGAAACACCAAATTTACACTAAAAGCAATGTTTTAACATTACCAAGCTAGTTATGATCCCCGAACATCATAACACCCCCCTAAAAAAATATATACTAACTAAAGTATGTAACTAACACTTACATTTCAACCTTAAACAAACTAACTAGTTAAAACCTATGCTAAGACCCCCCCCCCACCTAGTTCACGGCCACACATGGTCCCCACCAAAGTGATTTCATTTCATTATTTAAATGGATATGCTTCTACTTTACTAAACATAGCAACCAAGGGATAAGGACTTGATATGGGTTATAAGAATGCACATTAGGGACTTGATTTCATTCTCACACACTAACACACCCAAATCTCTCTCTTCTCCCTCCCATGCTCTTATTCTCAGCCGAACACAAGCACCACCACCATCACCTTCAATTATTCATCTTCATCCATTCTAAGCATATACAAGGAAGCTAAAGATCATACAAGGAAGCTTGGTGGCTTTGGATCTTGAAGGACCTCTCTTGTTTGCTTTTATCCTCTTCATTTCTACACTTGAATCATCCATAGCCTTGAGCTAGTGGTAAGATCCTTGTACACTCCATATTACTTCTATTTTAGTAGGTTAAAAGATGTTACAAGTAACTAATCTTGAAGAACACTAAAGATCATGAGAAGTAAATATGAACAAAAGCTTAAAATGTGAAGTAATCTTGATGAATATGAGTTGTTATACTTGTTGATCATTGATTGTTTGTAGAAATGATGTTGATCATCATATGATCTTGCTAGATCATGATTAAAAACATAATCTAGCAAGATGTGAGAATAGAAATTGTGGTAGGATGATGGATCATCCACACATGAACCATGAACTTGAATGAATAAATGATTTTCTTGGAAAATGAAGATCAACTTGTTAATCATGTAGATCTAAATATTTCATGGATTATTCTAAAGAAACCAAGCTAGAAACATAAGTTTTGTTAAAACTTGGTTCTTACATAAACTAACACTATTTCATAACGAAACATTTTTGTAAAACATGATTACAAGTTGTAAACACCTAAATTCTTCAAGAATGATGTTTTTAAATAGACAACCACACTTTAAAGGATAACTAAACTCACTAAACACACTACCAAGTTACTACAAATTTTCATAAACTTTCCAGTTCATGAAGTAGTAGAATATGCATGATTTTGGCAAGATTGGTAAGTAAAGGTTGTTTAGTGTTGATTGTAAATTGATTGTGGTGATTTTTACAAAAGAAAATGATATTCTTGAAAGCATGGAAACCTCCATTTTAGGGGAAACTATGGCAAAATTTTCTAAAAATACAAACACTTAGAAAAATATTTTTAAACAAATATTTACAAAGTGTATTTTAAACCATAAATTGTTACATAAACTTTGCCATAAATTTTGGTTACAAAACTACAAATCTTGGAGGTTGGTTTTTATAAATGAAAAGTAACTAAACATGTATTTAGAACATATATATTTAGAAGACACATGTGTGTGATTATTTGTATATTTTGTGTATTAGTTATATTATTTTAGGACTTAAAATAATATAACACATCAAAACACCAAGGATTACAATCCAAAATATTACCAAAATCTCAAGGAATAAGTATACAAGTTACACACAAAATATTGGCGAACCGAACAAGAAATGTAACTTACAAAATATTCCGGAAAGTATGTTCACAAAATATATTTTGATAGATAATATTTTGGACACAAGTAAATGAAAATATGATTTTTATGATTATCACAAAGTTATATCATATTTTGACAAGAAGGAAATATATGATTTATGACGAATATATATATATATATATGTATGTATATATATATATGTATGTATATATATATATATATATATATCTACTTGTAATTTTTAGAAAATATATATTTTCTTGAGTAAACTTGATATACATTATTTTTGGATAAAAATAAGTTTATAAATATTTTCTAAGTTAGACTTGAAAATATATTATTTTGGAACTACAAATATTTTTGCTAAAAGAAAAATTATAAATAATTTTTTTAAGTAATACTTCTTAAATATATATTTTGTAAATATATATTGGATAGGGGATGGTTCAAATGAAAACCACTTTTAACGCGAAAACTCGAAAACTAACTAAAAAAAGCCTAAAAAACACACAAATTTTTTTTTTTCAATTTTTTTAATAAAAATCGCTGGTTTTTATAAATAAAAAAAAATTTTCAAAAAAAAAAAAAAATTTTTTTTGTGTAGTGCACATGTGTAATAATACACATGTTACACATGTGTAGTATTACACATGTGCACTACACAAAATTTTTTTTTTTTTTTTGAAAATTTTTTTTTTATATAAAAAAACCTGCGAAATTTGGTTTTGCAAAAAAAAAAAAAAAAATTTGTGTGTTTTTTAGGCTTTTTTTAGTTAGTTTTCAAGTTTTCGCGTTAACTAGTGGTTTTCATTTGAACCTTCCCCATATTGGATATTTATTAAAGATAATATTCCGGAATAATTAGTGTGAAATTAAGTATGAGGATACTTAATGAATACAATAAGAATACGTATTCTCACACGTATAAATACACACCGGAATACGACACCAATACATGGCAAAAATATACAAATACAAGAATACGAATACAAATACACCCATCCTTGGGAAGGAAATATAAGTATAAATACTTGGGAAGTATTATTACAATAATATTGTTCAACAATTATTCCAAAATTTATAAATATAATTTCAGTTAAAATATTAATTATTTTAACAAATAATTATGTGACTTGGAATAATATCAAAAGAAACGTAACTCAGAAACGTTAATACTAAGCCTAGGCACGGCTCGTTCGTCTAATAGACATTAGCACGTTGTAGGTAGTCGTGTTCACCAGAGAAGTTTGAGTTACGATTGTTGAAGACGCAAGACTGTGAGTTTCATGTTCCCCCTTTCTTTTAACTGTTTTCAGTTTTATAACTTCGGGGGTGAAGTACATGTTACAACTATTTACAAATGTTATTATTTGGTATGGTTAGCTAAGGAAGGGTACACTTAGATCATGTGAGTGGTGGGTATAACGCTTAAGGTCATCAATCCTCGTAGTAGGACCGAGGGACATGAGTGATAGATCTATTTGGGTGTAGCGAGCCCCGCCCATGTTGGACCAGGGTTGGCCTATGGGTAGACTATATCTTACAGCCGGAACCCCGGTGCAAATCTGCTAGGTTTGAGCTTTCCTGCATCATGTCACACATATCAATGGCCTTACAAACCATTGGTGATCTGTTTTTCCTTGTTGCTTTCATACCGGGATTTACAAACTTACATGCATAATTACAATGGTTTCAAAGGTTTATTCATACACACAAACAAACACACGAACTCGCTCAACTTTTGTTGATGTTTTTCAAAATACATGTATTTCAGGGAATTAGTAAGTGGATCTGGTGGGCGTTGGAAGTTTCATGCTGCGTTATGAATAAAGATGTAATCCATGATCTTGAGGTTTGGTTTGGGTGTCTTATTCCGGGACGAGACACGTCTTCCAAACCTTGGTTTTATTTAATATCTTTTGATGAGTCCTTAGTGAAACTCATAAACAATTCGTATGGTTTGTAAAACTTGAATTTGAAGTCTATGTTTAAAAAATGATGTTGTGATGTTTTCAAACTTATTTAATGGATGGCGAATCTATGGTTTTATCATATAGTTGTGTTATGATTGAATGCAATGGTATTAAGAAAGTCACACCATAATCACGCTTCCGCAAAAGTCAGGGTGTGACAACTTAGTATCAGAGCTTCGATTGTAGCGAACTAGGATTCCTTCTCGAGTCTAGACTACAATCATTAAGGCTCTCACAAAAACGTTTTCACAACATATTTTCATTGCATACACGAAACGCCCAGATCCAGGAAAAACAAACATTTTTACAAACAAAAGACACGAAAGACATTTCAAAGTTTATGTTTATGGCTCAGTCTGAGAGACTGGGTGGTTCAGTCTGAGAAACTGAGTAGCTGGGTGGTTCAGTCTGAGAGACTGGGTAGTTCAGTTTGAGAAACTGAGAGGTTTAGTATGAGAGACTAAGCGGTTTAGTCTGGGAGACTGGGTAGTTCAGTTTGAGAAATTGAGAGGTTTAGTCTGAGAGACTAGGTGGTTTAGTCTGGGAGATTGGGTAGTTCAGTCTGGGAGACTGGGTGGGAAAGTCTGGGAAGACTAGGACGGATGCATGAATACATTGTTATTAATTACATGCTTAATGATGATTGTTGATATATGTGCATATGTTGTGATTGTTTTGTTACAGACACTATGTCTTCGTCTGAGAGTGGACTGTCTGATACTGTCGACCCAATGGCCATTGTTTCTGATGACGAGATCTTCCCAGAGCCAGAGATCTTTACCTCCGATACTGAGAGTGACCCGGAGATGATATCCGACGACGACGAATTTCAGCCTTTTGCACTGCCCAACTTTGGCGATGATTTACTGCATGCTGATGGTATCCCCGACGAGGATCCCTTTCTTATTCCTATTCCTGACCAGGACCATCTCATCCTCGGGCATCCCGATGGTGCGCACGTCGTGGCACCGATCCTCGCCCCTTTGCCTCTTGCGGCCTTTCCTTTCGAGGATTTGCCTTTTGATGACTTGTCTGATGATAATGTTGATCTTTTTATTGATGCCCCCCTGATGATGCCCAGGGTGATGGAGTTTTAACTAAGGATGTCATTGTTGTTCCACTCGTTGAGATTCCTATTATTGAGGTTTCCTCTGATCATTCTGTTCCAGATTCCTTCGAGTCTGTGTCATCCACCGCCTTGCATGCAGTGGGACTGCGACGTTACGTCACAGATATTGGTGACGATCCAGCCATGTCAGTTGCACCGATTCCCCGACATGACGTCGAGCCTGGACTTGAGCTTGATTTTATTCCTGTCGATCAGCCTATTGATGCACCCGCTGATCCCGAGCCGATACCAGCTCTTGAGCCGATGCCCGCTCCTGAGCCTTTGCCTGATTTTGATCCTATCCCATTTGGCATACCTGACATTGCACCGCTCATACCAAATCCGATTCCTGACCCTGCTGCTTTTGCCTGTCAGGTAGACCCCAATACGCTTTCACTAGCAATGGGTGGATAGATGATGATGATGATGTACCTCCTTTTATTGAGCCAGTCACTCCCCCACATGCACATGCACCTGTTGATGATGCTCCTGCTCACCCGATTGTGTCCGATGTACACCGCACTGACCTGCCTATCACTTTCTTGCTCGACATTCCCGCACCCCGTCCAGGGGAAGGCCCTTCTAGCCAGCAGCCTTGCCATGACCCACATGTGACCGCAGCTTTTCCTCATATGCCTCAGTATGCACCTACTGCTCATTTTACTTCTTCACCGCTAGGCGAGCCACTCATATGGTTTTTGCTGAACACCATGCCAGTTTCTGATCCCTACCATCCCTCACACTTTACTGGTTACACACGGGATGAGTTACTCCTATCTTTGCAGCTTCAGCAAGAGATCCTGTGTCGTAGAGTTATGAGTTACTCCACGTCCTCCACCTTGTTCATGTCGGTCACCTTGTTCAAAGATAACAAAATGTTATTTCGGGTATATCTTTATGTCAGCAGATAAAACCTATCTCATCGAGGAGTCATAATGGACTGATATCAAAAACCTGTTATAACGACATAATATAGTCACTAAATGTTGTTGGAAATTTATCAGTGGACTCATAAGTTTATTAACTCCATATAATTATTATTTTGAAGACTTATTGTGATAAAGTCAGCTACCATGACTCCTTAAACAGTAACAGTTCAAGAGGTATTGTATTAAGTTTCGATACGCAATTAATTATTCGTTTATGAACGAATTGAGTAAACTAAGTTTTGTATCGAATACATTCATGATATGCTTAAGGATCCTATAACAGAAGGGCTATTACCCATAAGTCTTATTAAGAGAGCTCATAGACGGGTATTAATTGATGGCTGTGCGCAACTGCATATCGTATTATGAATGACTTAGTATTAGTTAATTTTCCTCATCAGTTTGATTTTGTACGTCTCTAAGAATATGTTAAACTGGTATAATGGCATATAGACAAATAAAGTTACAAATAAAACAAAAGGCTTATGCGTATTTTAATCATGACGATTAGGTTTTAAATTAAGGCTATAATATGACTAATGGGGGTCCTGAGTCGCATAATGATTCAACGGCTGTATTTCTCTGCTATAGTACTTGATTAAGGCTAAAATGAGTGTTAACTCCTGATCAAGCTTATCTAATACTCATAGTAAATGATTACTCGGCTAAGTGGGAGAATGTAAGATTAAATATATTATGATTTAATATTTAATCTAGTAGCCATTATAATCATTTACATTATATAGATCAAAATATACAACAACCTATCAAATAATTAGTTGGTAATTGTTGATGGACCATATTACCCTTATTAACTAATTAGGTTTCCTTTTGGGTGCTTATATAAGGAGACTTATGTAGAGGTTCTAAGGTTAGACACATAACCTAATTAACATAACATCAAACTCGCCTCTCTCTCCATAGCCGAACTCCCTTATTCGGTTTCATCATCACCATCATCAGTTAGCACCCTAAGGAGGAACCACACCACACTGACAAATATGTCGAACTCGATGGCATCTTCTCTCACTGGATTCTCCTCTACACTGTGTGCGGTGATAGGTATGTTTTCTGTTTTCCATTATGTTTAGAACAGAACTGATCCAACATCACATGCTCTTCCATCCACATCGATTAAATCATGGATCTTTCGAAAAGCTACCTTTGGAAGACAAAACAAGAATTCGAACGACAAAAGTAAAGAATTTTATGAAAAACGTCGTATCTGTCCACTTACCATCCTCAGCCACATAATAATTTTAGTTTTTATCAGTCTTTCCTTACATGTGGAAAAAGTTAGAACATGTATAATGTTTGACTGTAATCTCTTCTTCTTTTTAACGCTCTTCATTATTTATTATAAAAAAAATACACACAAATGCATATAATGTGATTTTAGATCTGACATTCCGCTCGAAACATAAATTTAAAACAAATCATTCGTCAAAATTTAAAAACACCTATCACGAATCCAAATCGATGACCGGGTTGAACAGGTTCATTTGAACGGGACTATGAAGACCCTACTAGATGATGGTGAGTGTGATTTTGGTTTAAAACCACTTGTTGTGTCTAAGCAAAGCATTCGAATAATGGGCATATTTGTACGTGTGATGATCATATTTGTGGTTTAACAGAAAATATATCGAATTGCCAAGGAAAATACGGGTCTTAAAAGAAATGTTGGGATTGAAAACTTGAAACATAACTAAAATATCATTTTATCTACCCATCAACATGGGGAACCAAACAGGGTAAAGTGCAACGATAATTAAGACAAGAACGAGGGAAATGGCAATGCAAGTACATTTCCTAGAGCTCTTTTGCAACTCCCTTGCTTCCACTAATTGCTCGGTTCCGCGATGGACGAATGAACTCGCATGGGCCACGTGGCTCTCGATGTCGTTCAATTGTTGTCCTTGAGCTTCTACTAGGGCGGCCATATCCAAGAAGATCTGGTGGAGTTCTATCAAGTTTTTCTCTATATCTTTGATCCCATCATGTCTTTCTTGGATTTCCGAGATTGTATCCATAATTTGGCCCCGACCTTGGTCTTGGATCGCTTTTTGAAGAAAATCTTCGCCTTCTCCACTAGATATCAAATTTTCAATTAATTCTTCGTTTGCATTCTCACCTGTTAATGTAAAATATCTCCTCCCAACTGTCTCTTTGTACTCTTCGTTCATACGAGTTCGCAATGCTTGGAAGTCATCCATCATGGTCTTGAGCTTCTTGCCTAAACCACTAACTACAGACGTGCGGGTTCGGTCAGTTGATGAGCCGGAACCACAACCAGGAATCTTCCGATGTTCCACATTCGACTTGTCAAGGGCCACGAGCTTTCCTTTTATAACTTTTACCCGCTTCAACACCTGCTCAACATCTGAGTCCATCCTCGCCCGAAGTTGCTTCATTGTTTTCGCATTATGAACCATCTTACTTTCCTCATTTGATTCTTGTAGCTTTTTATGCAGCTTCTCAACCCCTGACATGTCTTCTTTAACATTCTCCACATCAAGGAAGAACTTATCAAGATCAACCACATCATTAGCCGCACCACCGCCTGCCTCGACATCATCCGGATAAGTTTGCTTGAAAGAACCAGAGAATAGATCGTTCATCTTGATTAGCTTTTCCCCCTCTGGATAGTTAATCTAGTTTCTAACAAAAAAGGATTATCTATGAGATAGAATTTAAGACTTTTTGAATAAAAAAACACCTTCTCTTCTTCTCTCTAGGTAAAACAAGAAGGGATAATAATAATAATTAGAGGAAGTGGAAGAGAAGGTGAAAAATGCAAAAGGTTGATCAACTAATAAAAGTTATCATTTTCAATGGAAGATAGGTGACATTGGAGGGATAATTACTAATTTTTTAGAGGTCAATAGTTAAAGTAGGAGAAATTTAACGGTTGAATTTTGAGATACAAAAATCATTTTAATCCAATGAACACTTCATTTTTTTGGTGGTATATATGTATATTCCTAACATGAAAATTAGCATTATCTTCACCAGAATCTGCATACTGACACTATACAGAACTCCGTATATGTTAATATATTGAACTTCTTTCTTAGCATGGTGTAACTTTTATCAATGGCGGGTTTATCTAATGTAACATCCTACCGCAGTACTCATATGGTGTCAATCTTAATGAATCAAAAGACAAATAAATAATAGTAAATTTATATTTTTATATTGTCCTTCCATCTGCAGCGCAGCAGAGTGGTTATGACATCCGGGTGAAGGCTCGGCTCGGGATTCAACCCGGGTTCGAGTCCAACGGGGGTGAGGGTTTACCCATTCCACGGGGTTTCCACGCATCAGTGGTGTGCTACGCTTTCTAACGGTGGTCGAGTAGTCGGTCTTTGGACATAGCTCCGAAAGAGTGAATTTACACGTGAAAAGCCGTTAAAAAAAATAAATGTTCCGAATATTATGAACCTTGTTTACACACTGGTAATCATAATAATATTAAATAACTTACAATAAAATCTATTCTAGTAGTCCATTTTACAGAACCACTACTAGAAAAACATTTCTAACAAAATTAACTGAAGGACAGCACATACGGGTCTCACTAAAAAAATTAAATAATAATAAACCGAATATTAAAATATGTCAGTAATCCCTCTATAACACTAACGGGTTACTGTCGACTACTAACGCCGGTAACCCAAACATTGGTCGTCAATTGTTGGAAATGTTCACCAACTAATTACAGATGGATAACTCACCGCTTATATGAGAATAAAAAGAAGAAAGGGCATAATGGTAAAACATTAAATAGTTTATAACTCCCACCATAATTATGTTTTCTTTTATTAATAAAGCAAAAAAAATTATTCCTACACATTTCAAAATTTATCCTACATATATCTTACACTAACCAAAATTTACCTACGCGCATATCTAGATTTATCATACACATTTCAGAATTTATCCTACACATACTAATATTTATCCTACACATGGTTGTAAAAATCCCGACTAGTCTCCGATTAGTCGCCGATTAATCACTAATCGGAGGTTCACCGATTAATGGCCGATTAATAGCTAGGCAGTCAATGGCGGTCCTATTCTGACCAAATTTTGGCTAGATGCCTGCCAAATTTTGACCAAACCATATAAATTTCTTCCAATTACTTAAAAAAATGGGTTAATGAGGGTTAAAACATGTCTACTTTAAAAAAACTACATATTAAAATGTGTGTGTGTGTATGTAACTAAAAATTACATATAAAAATTTCAATCCGATTAATTCCGATTAATCCCTATTAATCCTGATTAAATGCTAGTCGGTACCCCACCGTCCGACTAGCGCCTAGCGATTCTTACAACATTGATCCTACATATGTCAAAAATTGTCTTTCATACTAAATTATTTTATCTTGAAAGAGAATATTTAAAAGTGAGTTAAAATTTAATTAGTTAGCTAACTAATTACAATTAATAATTTACCTATATGCCCTTATTAATAACATTAAATACACATATTAAATGAAGTAAATGGAACATTTCTATTGATTTAAAACTTATTCTTTTTATTCTTGCAAAATTTTTCTTCTCATTTGAACCCTCCACTTAGTGGATATTATGCCCTATTTATAGCAACAAAATCTTACCATATTTGGTATCCGAACATTACCCATTTTAAACAAAATATTGGATTGTTGTTTCTGATCGATACCAATAACTATAAGTTGTTTACTTCGTCTCCAAAACCCTCAACTTTTTTGTTGGACCTACAAATTGTACAGATGATATCAGAAACCAAAATATGCTATTATGGTTAAGAAATAAACAAGCAATGATCTACAACTCTTCTCAAAGATAGTGAATCTCGAACCCTAACAGAACATCTGTTTAAATATTACAAAGCTCTATTGAAGACTGGAAATCACTATTGAAAAGAAGAAGCATTTTTTCAAAGGCCAAAGCCCTATTGAAGACAAAACACTGATAGTGATGACCAAACATCTGTTAGGCCTAAATAAATTTTTGGAACTAATCAACAGAAGTTTTGCAGAACATACTTTATTAGTGTAACAGTTATAACAATCCTCCAAAATAATTTTTTTTGACACCCTAATATATATTAAAATATCCCAATACGTCCTAAAATACAACCCGTATGCGAAAACGGGCCCCAAACATCTTTAATATTATTAAAATTAAATAAAAACTATAAAATTGGGGCTGTCGCAGGGCACGTAGCCTTTAGCTACCTCCTACGCGGGTAGCGAGCGATCATCAACGAGGCATCACCCCGGGCTACCACGTGGCAGCCACACGTCGAAGCTAGAACGGTGATCTGGCAACCCTAGGCCCTACTACCCCTATGTCGCGGGCCGCGTAAGCCCCAGCCTAATCCTTCGCGGGCTGCGATTGAAGGCGAAGGGTCGCCTATAAACGGAGGCTTCCAGCCTCAGTTCCAATTCGCTAAATCTCTCATTCTCTCTCTCATTTCTGAATAGCAGTTATAATTCTCGGGCGAAATACCCCCCTAAATAACGAAGTTCTGCTCCGTTGTAAGTATCATAACCCCGGTTACGTATTAGATACGCTGCCCGATTGATCCAGGGTTCCGTAACGGCTGTCGTGGTTCTGCCCGACGTAGTCGTTGGAATGTCGTCTCGGGGAGGGTATTACTAATGTAAATATTGGGTTATTATACTAACACGTGTACATTTGTGTAAATTATAGATAATCACCAGGAAAGCCTTAAGGGAAATCTAAGACAGCAATGTGAGTAATCTCCTTTTTGCAAATTGTTTTTACAAAACCTCACTTAATAAATGATATATTAAACAGTGATTAAGTATTTGTATTCTACAATTATCGTCGGTATGTTGGGGTTTTGTATACAAAATTTGTTACTACCTTGCGATGAGTAACATGACCACAAGTCGGGTTGACAGTACCGTGGGTGGTAATTGAATAGATGGAAACAAATGTAATTGCGCGACCGCCCTCAATACTGTACAATGGTCTTTATGTTGGTGCATGCGTCTGTCGACTTCGTCTTGTATCGAGTCTTGTATTAGAGTGTATAGATCAGGGCACGCAATTCGAGAAAACTGTCAAAAATATGTCAACATGCAATTTCACACGAAATTACAAGTTGTAATTTCGCTTGGAATTAACAAGTGATTTAAAACGAAATCATCTTGTTAACGCCGCACGAAATGGTAATTCCGTGTGAAACTGATTCCGTTTGAGTCATGTTCAAGCGGAATTAGATTGTCTATAAATAGGAGTGTCCTGATTTCGTTTGAAGTAGACTTGTACGTGTGATTCCAGAGCCGAAGTGCTGCCGAAGTGTCGTTTCGCTGTAAAACTTTGTCAAATTAATCAGAAAGGCTGATAAAGTGAATATCTAGCTGAATCGAACTCGATATGTCTGTTTCCGCCTTTCATATTGAGTAGAATGCCTCTGATCGACTCATTTCGGGTCAGAACACGATCGTACATGTGGTATCAGAGCTCAGGAGGAGGAGTTCTACCGTTTTCAGCTTAATTTCATCAGATTTTCTAACTTCTACACTTTCTTTTCAAAATTGTACAAAATTTCACGGTCAAAATTCTTTGAATTTCACACATTATGTGCAAAATTGTGTTTTAACAAACCCTTGAAAGTTTCAGATCTTTAAAAGGCTTAGAACTTGATCAATTTGACAAAAGTTTGACCGAAATGATGACATCAGCATAATTTCGCTTGAAATTGCACATAATTCCGCACGAAATTAGGGTTTAATTCCGCTTGAAATAGCCTTATTTCACATCAGAGTGTAATTCCGTTTGAAATTTTCACATGAAATCAGTGATTTCGCTTCAAATAGGTATTCCATTTGAAAGGTTCAAACGAAATCAGTAATTCCGCTTCAAATCGTTATTCCGTTTGAGTTGGGATTTCGTTTGAAATTGTCTTCCAAGGTATTTCGCTTCAACAAGTGATTCCGTTTGAAAGTGTTATTTCGTTTGAAAGTGTCTGTTTTGTGATAAAGTTTTCCGAATCATGGAAGAGCAATTTTATAACACGTTTGCTACCCCGACTACTCCTACTGACATTGCTAAGAACATGAACATGGAAAATGAAACTGGAACTTTGCAAAAACCCCCCGAAGCTCATGGGCATTGAGGAGTACTATGGTTGGAAAGATCGGTTTGAAAACTGGGTTCAAGCTAATCATTTGAGATTGTGGGATTGTGTTGAGAAAAAGTATGTTCTACCACGTACAGACTTAGGAGTTGAAAAGAAAATTTTTTAATTCAATGATAAAGAACGAGACTTGTATGTGTGATTCCGGAGCCGAAGTGCTGCCGAAGTGTCGTTTCGCTGTAAAACTTTGTCAAATTAATCAGAAAGACAGTTAAAGTGAATATCTAGCTGAATCGAACTCGATATGTCTATTTCCGCCTTTCATATTGAGTAGAACGCCTCTGATCGACTCATTTCGGGTCAGAACACGATCCTACATGTGGTATCAGAGCTCAGGAGGAGGAGTTCTACCGTTTTCAGCTTAATTTCATCAGATTTTCTAACTTCTACACTTTCTTTTCAAAATTGTACAAAATTTCACGGTCAAAATGCTTTGAATTTCACACATTATGTGCGAAATTGTGTTTTAACAAACCCTTGAAAGTTTCAGATCTTTAAACGGCTTAGAACTTGATCAATTTGACAAAAGTTTGACCGAAATGATGAAATCAGCATAATTTCGCTTGAAATTGCACATAATTTCGCACGAAATTAGGGTTTAATTCCGCTTGAAATAGCCTTATTTCACATCAGAGTGTAATTCCGTTTGAAATTTTCACACGAAATCAGTGATTTCGCTTCAAATAGGTATTCCGTTTGAAAGGTTCAAACGAAATCAGTAATTCCGCTTCAAATCGTGATTCCGTTTGAGTTGGGATTTCGTTTGAAATTGTCTTCCAAGGTATTTCGCTTCAACAAGTGATTCCGTTTGAAAGTGTTATTTCATTTAAAAGTATCTGTTTTGTGATAAAGTTTTCCGAATCATGGAAGAGGAATTTTATAACCCGTTTGCTACCCCGACTACTCCTACTAACATTGCTAAGAACATGAACATGGAAAATGAAACTGGAACTTTGCAAAAACCCCCGAAGCACATGGGCATTGAGGAGTACTATGGTTGGAAAGATCGGTTTGAAAACTGGGTTCAAGCTAATCATTTGAGATCGTGGGAATGTGTTGAGAAAAAGTATGTTCTACCACGTACAGACTTGGGAGTTGAAAAGAAAATTTTTGAATTCAATGATAAAGAACGAGACATGTACAAAGCAGAAAAGATGATGATCAGTTTACTCCAGCAAGCTATTAAAGAAGACATATTTTTATTGCTTCAACATGATAAGACTTCACGTTCAATTTGGAAGGCACTTCGAATTAAGTTTGAGGGAAGTGAGAAGATGATCAAGAGCAAGAAAGCATTGTTAAAGAAAGAATTTGATTTATTTTCGAGTTTGCCGGGAGAAGATACAAGGAAGTTGATTGAAAGATATTGCCATTTAGTAAGGTCTATGTCATTGTTAAATATCAACAAAGATCGTGAGGAATGGGTTGACAAATTAGCTGATGCTTTACCTCAGAAAGAATGGGGTACATTTCTGATGATCTTGAAGAATACTAGAGAATATGATGGTTTGACAATTTCCCAGTTCATTGAAAAGATTGAAGGACAAGATCTTGAGCAACAGAAGATTGCAAGAATGAACAATCCAAGTGCATAACAAGATGTTAAGATGTACTATAAAAGGGAGTTTTCAGAATGTCGAAGCAAGTCCAAAAATCCAAACTGCTTTTAGTGTTGAAAACTCATCTGGATCAGTCAATCAAAGTCAAAGCAGCAGTAGTGGATTTTCATCATATCCAAGTGTTAATCCGAAAGAATCTACATCAAGTCATCAGTTTCAAAGTTCAAACAACAGTAATGGGCATGTTTTACATTGCAATATGGCATTGCATCTTCAGAATGGTCAAATTTTTTCTGAAGAAGTGATCAAAAGTCATATGGGATTACTTGTTACAGTATTGGAATCATATGAAGGATTGGTTACAGGAAGAATTGAAAATCCTATGTTGACGAAAGAGGATTATGATCAGATAGATGCTGAAGAAATGGAGCTGATGGATATAAAGTGGTGTTTAGCAAGTGTGTTGAGGAGAGCTGAAAAGTTTAAAATGATTACAGGAAGAGATGATATTTTGGATGCAAAAGTTTCTACTAAAATTACCTGTTTTCGATGCAGGGAGAAAGGTCATTTCAAGAGGGAGTGTACCAATCGAGAAGCAAGTGGAGCAAAGAATTCGTTTGGAAAAGATGATTACTATCGGAAAGCCATTTATCAACAAGTTGCTCATCAGCCATATCAACAGAAAGAACCACAAACTGCACATGCTAAAATGATTGAAGATGCAAATAAGAAAGCTTATTATGGCATAATCGATCAAGATGATGAAAAAGTTGAAGAAGGCTTTAGCTGGGAGAAATACATTCCACCTGATTCAAAAGTAGCAGCTCTCATTGCATAAATAGTTCAAGAGCCAGATTTGATGAATGAGTGGATGAAAGAGTTTGCTAGTGATGAGAAGAATCAAGATGATGAATCTAGTTTTTCAGATGCTAGTTCTGAAGAAACACAAGTGTTTGATCAATCACCAACTGATGACAGTGATGATGAGGAAGAAATGCATATTAATATTGCAAAAACTCATTTATCTACTGAAAGTTTTCAATTTTATTTTGCAGATAGAGTGGAGAAGCTGAAGGAGAAACGTGCAACAAAGAATCAGAAACAAGTAAAAAGCAAAATTGATGCACAAGAAGAGAAATCTGAACAAAGTGAAGAGGATAAAACTACTGAGCAGGCAGTTGAAGCTGAGAAAGTAGTTGAAGCTGAAAAGATCGTCGAAGTGGAAAAGATTATTGAAGTTATAAAACCTTGCTTAAAATGTTTGGAGTCATGTAAAAAGTGTGAGGAGAAAGAAGATAAATTGAGTGAGCAAGACAAGATGAAAGAAAATTGATTGTTCAATCTCAATTATGTGAAAGAATCATATGATGTGTTGAATAGAACAGTGACTGGTCTACAAAAGACAAATTATGAAAGAGAAGATCCTTTGACCATGATGAATGCAGTGATGATGACAAAGCAGAAAGCAATTAACCATTACATTGAAGAATGTGCTAAGCTAAAACAGGAGTTGGAGACAGAAAAAATAAAGAATGAAAGAATTAGACGTTTACTGCAAAGTTATTCTAGTTCTGATTATCTAATTGAAAGAATTTATCCAACTGTTGCAGGTTTTGAAGTCTTTCAAGATAAGAAGCCTGAAGAAAAGGATACTGGTAAGAAACAAAGTGCGAATTATAACAAGTGTCCACCTCCGATCTGGGAAGGTTATTCTCCCAAAAAACCAAATGAGGAGCAAGTCAAAAAGGCTATCAATATAAAGTTAAAATCCGAAATAACTGATGAGTTACCAAAAAATATTGACGTCACGTTCACATTGTCTAACACTGATCATGAGTCTGAGTTAATAAAGAAAGTGGTAGATCAGGTGTTGGATAAAGATGAGGAGTCAGAGTCAAAGTCCGAATCCAAAAGTTCGGGTTCATCATCAGTTGACAGTCCAAAGTCATCAGTTAAAAGGGTTTACAATAAAGAATTTATGTTATCAAAATCTAATTTGAATGACGAACCAATCAAAATGGCATATACTTTGATTGATTCAGACAAATTATATTCTGATGAGGAATTTCCAATAAGATGTGTTAAACCAAAAATGATCAAAAAGGTTTTTAAACTAACAGAAATTAATATTTCTGAAATAAAAGATGTAAATCTTACTGGAAAATCTAAAACTTACACCTCAAGAGTTCAACAACGTTTAAACAAGAAAAGGGGTTACAGTTCTGGTTTTCAAAAGAAACCAAACCATAAAGGTTATTACAAAAAGAAAGATCTAGGTTTTATTCCACCTGAAAATCATAAAAATGATAAAACAAAAACTGTATTTGTTTCAGGGACAAGTTCGGAAGAAGAACAAAAGAGCTCATTCTGGAAGCAAACAAATAAAGAGATTTTTTGCTGAGAGACAAAAATTTGAAAAGAATGGAGCTTACCAGAGAAAGGAGACAAGAACCTGTTATCGATGTCAAAAAGTTGGTCATATTGCCTGGAATTGTCCATTGGCAACCAAAACATAACAGGAAGTTGTTTCTAAACTTAAAGAAAAGGTTGTTGATAAAACTGAACCACCAACTGAAAAATTCAAAATTTTCAAAAACTCAACATATGAAGTTGGTGAATGTTCAAAAAGATTTTACAAAAGAAGAGTAAATCTTGACAACCAAAAGTGGGTTGTTAAGAAATTTAATGTGAAATCTGATGATGAATCTGATTCCACAAAGTCAGAGGAGCCACATGTTGTTCCAAAAGATGAAAATTCAGTTCCACCAATGGATGATGTCAATTTTCCACCATTGAGGGCTGAAAATTTTAAATCAAAAGTTGAAATCTCGAATCAATTCTATTCTGAGAAGAAAGAATTTGATGTCGAAAAAGCTTTTAATGGAAATGTGAAAAAGATTTTTGGAAAGATGGTTGAGGGAAAAGTCACAGGGGTAAAAGATTTTTATGCAACAAAGAAAGCATCTTATTACCCAAGTGAAGATGAGGAGGTAACATCCAAGTTTGGTGAAGCTTGGATGTCTGTTTTTCATAAGTGAGAAGTATGAATTGCCGGAGCTTCCAGGTTGGTAAGTGTGAAGCAGGTATCGACAACTTTCTTGAGAAATTCACGAAAGTGATTTCGATTTGCAAGTGGTAAATCAGGGACATTAAGTTGTACTTGATTTTCTACAAGTGGTGTTTGATGTTTTAAACTTAAAAATATTATATTTTTCAAGTGGTTGATAGAACAAGGTGATGAATTGATCCCATAACTTACATGTGGTTTTATTAAATCAACAAAACTAATTTTCCGGAAAAACCATTTGATTAAAACAAACTTATGTGTTTTGAAATCATAATGGGAAAATAGTTTGTTGTAAGGGGGAGTTCTGATTGTTTATGCCAAGTGGATGGCAAATTGAAGCAATTCACAACAGTTGTCACTTTATTTGTTCAGTTTGGTTTCAAATTTCCTTTAAATGATTTTGAATTTTAGGGGGAGTAAGAAATTTCTGAAAATCCAAAAACATTTGAAAATTTGAAAAAGTCATAAACATGATAAAATTAAAAATGAGTTTTGTTGTAAAAAAGAGGAAATGATAGTACATCAGTGGACGATCATAGCATGCTAAAGAATTGTGTGACACCTGTGCCACTTCAACCATCCAACAAATGCCAAACCAATGAAATATTGTATTTCATACTTGTGATTTGTAAAAATATGTGTATCGTTTGCACATATCAACTCTTGTTCGATTTCAAGCTCTAAATCGCTTCCTAGAAGGTTATACGCGCGCTGATGCGTAAATATAACCAGTTTAATGCAACGAACACTCTGGAATAGTGAAATAGGCTTAACATACCTTAAATAACCTTTACATAACTTAGAAATAAGTTTTGAAGGCTTTGGTATGGCAAAAATCAAGTTAAATCGCTTATAGGGACTAAACTTGACAAACTACGAAAGTATGCCAATTTGAACTATAACAGACATTCCGGAACATGGCCATAAGTTAAACATACCATAAATATCCTTTACATAGCATAGAAATAGGCTTTGAGGGGTTCGGTGTGCTAAAATAAACTTTTGGGCCATTCAGGGACTAAAAGCGTCAAAAAGTGCACAAGTTTGCACTTTCGCGCATAACTTACATTCTGAATACATCCGGACATCCAAAAATTTATGTGAGCACTAAAATATTTTATTTTAGTGTTTGGCATAAGAAAAATCCATTCGTCACGCCATTTGGATCGGTTTTCGCGCTTATGCGCATTCCGTCGTAATTAACCGAACAACGCAATCGTACGGCCAAACGAACCGACATCCGATATATTTTTTAGCACATTTTAAGTTCCCTATACTTTAACTTCATTTTAGAGCTTTGAAATGGGGTTAACGGGGCTTAAACGTCTCAAAAATGCATCAAATAGCAAGTTTGGAGCTTCAGGCCTGTTCTGCCATTTTTCAAACTTCTGGTCTGCAGGTCCTTGCGCACCTCAACACTCTGAGTGTTGCGGTGCGCAAGCAGGGGTCAGATGCAGCAACTTGTTTTTAACAGCTTGTTTCCAGGCCTTAATCACTCCAAAGGCCAAGGCCAAGTGTCAATACCTTATGGTGGGTAGCCAATTGAGGTACCGCAACTTTCCAACAAGTGTACGGCATAGATCGTGCCCCCTTTTCCAAGAAACGATCTTAACGGCTATCCGAATCCTATAAATACCCAACCCACTTCATTGCAAACCCACTAGAAATCTGAGATTTCTCTAAGTTGGGGTGTTTCATCACCTCATACCTGAGAATACTTGGATTATCAATCTTGCGGGGACCCTTTGTAAGTGTTCCTTCGTTCTTTTATCGCTTTTCGAGTCCGAAAGTCAAACTTTGTTTGACTTTCTGCATTGACCAGTTTATGGTCAATGCGAAGTTTGTTTGAACTTCATAACGTGAGCGTAATCACGATGGTCATAGTCCTTAGTGACTATACCTACTGATTACCACGTTATCTAGGCTCAATGACGAGTCGTAGTTTCGGCCAAAATGCGCATTCGTGCGTATTTTGTAACCAAACTACTCTTGGGTATCAAAACCGTTTGTTTTGATACCAAACCTGTTTTCTAAACATAGTTAAGCATGTTTTAACATGCTTAGCTCGTCACTTTTAGTTTAGTGCTTATATAGGGTCGTAAAGGTAAGCAATCTAAAAAATTGCTTATACTTTCGAACCCGACCCATTTGGTCGATCATTAGGACCCGACCAAATACATTAGGTGACCATAGTATATAGGGAATAATCTTCCGAGGTTATACCTTATGGTCGCTTCGTTTAAGTAGTTGTATGATAGGTAGTTTATATGCCTTAGGTAAATTACCAAAATGCCCTTTTTACGCCAAAATTCATTTTAAGCATATGTAACATAACTTTTGGTATCTAAACTGATTTAATAACAATATTAGACATGTTAAGGCATATTTTACTTGTCATAGGACTAGTTAGGCGTTCCGAACGCGTTTCACGCGAACGACGCGTTAAAGTAGCATAAGCTACCTAAACGGGTTGTAATGGGTCGAAAGCACTTAGGTTAGGTTCTGATTTAGTATGTAGGCTTTGTTAAACCATATTACATGAGTTACCATACTCATTTGGTTTACAAGCCCTCATTCTATCCGATCCTCTGATTTAGGTCCAGTTAATTAACATAGTTACCTATATTAGGTGCCGTTTGATTCCGTGATCTCTAGCATTGGTTGGTGGTTATCTTAAGAATTCTGAGCAATCTCATGTGAGTACATAGACCCCTCTTTTACTGTTTTCCAAACGTTTTGGGGTGAAACACATGTGCCTACTGGTTACTTTCATGCTTTCACATCATATACCTGCTACGTTCATTAGTACATTTATAGTACATGATTTCATTACATTTTATGCTATGTATGCCCATTGTGTGCGTACTTAGTACATTGCCTTACATTACATGCTATGTATGCCCATTGTGTGCGTACTTAGTACATTGCCTTACATTACTTGCTATGTATGCCCATTGTGTGGATACTTAGTACATTGCCTTACATTACATGCTATGTATGCCCATTGTGTGCGTACTTAGTACATTGCCTTACATTACATGCTATGTATACCCATTGTGTGCATACTTAGTACATTGCCTTACATTACATGCTATGTATGCCCATTGTGTGCGTACTTAGTACATTGCCTTACATTACATGCTATGTATGCCCATTGTGTGCGTACTTAGTACATTGTTTTACATTACATTTTATGCCATGTATGCCCATTGTCTGCGTACTTAGTACATTGTTATACATTACACTTTATGCTATGTATGTCTTGTGTTGCATACTTAGCACATTTGTTATTCATCACATGCTTACATTTTGGATACACGTTATATGATTTACATTAGACATGAACATTTTACTTTCGTAGTTTGGTTTGAGTAAGTGATTAAGTAACGAGGCGTGTGTAATATGGTACAAGCATGGTGGATACGCCGCTGGTACTTCCTATATATAAGTGTTTGTATGGTATTACATGTCGTAGCGTTATTTGAATCATTTCAGTTTGAGACATATAACATTTTATATAAATAACATACTTTTCACAAGACATTGAATTACAAACAACTTATCTTATACAAACTCATCTTACATGGTTATTCATTTAACCATACATTATTCTCTTATTTATACATATCATCTGATCTTATCGTTTTTCGAATGATTTACAAGACAAAGCAAATTACAAGGTTCATGACTAAACATTTTCTCAAACATAAGTCATGAATCCTATTTTCTCAAAACCTATGTATCTCACAGGCATTTTTATGCTGACGTACCTATTTTCACATGTGTTTTCAGGAGATGATGCATAGGACTTATCAAGACATACTTAGGCGGACCTGTGTGTTGGACCGTTGTATGACCCTAAAACATCAGTCAAGGCAATTCATCTCAGTTTACAGAGGCGGAATCAAAGTAAACTAAGTCATAACAGCTCTAATCCTTTTAATCTTTCTTTTCTGATTGATTTGAGTGCTTATACAAGGTTTTCTGATACAGATCCGTCAGCACTTCGTCACACATACAATGACCTAGTGATATCCCTTCAAGGAACTAACCACCTATATATAGGAACCATGATTTCGCTTGAGGATTGTTCAAGCGAAATCTTCATGTTGATTTCGCTTCAAGCTATCACAAACCATCTCAAGCGAAATCTTGTGTTTAATCACATAAAACCCTAACTTAAACCCTAATACATGTTTAATCAAACAATCCTAGACACAAGACTTGATAATGATGTAATCAACAGACATTCAGTGCACCAACAGACTCCCCCTTGGATGTTGATGAAGTCTTTGGCTTCAAGTCTTTGTCTTTCACAATCTTCAAACATTGTAAAAACTCTCATCAATCTTTATCTTCAAGCTTTAAACTTTAAACTTCAATCTTCCCTTTGACTGTTGATCCAGACTCCCCCTTTCACAGACTCCCCCTCTCAATATGCTAGAATCTGAGATATCTGGTTCAAGCTTTGTCAATAAGCTTCCGTTGGAAATAATGAAGATCAATCCTGTTACTCAACCAACAAACATAACTATTCTACCTTTTCAACAATAAAACACAAACTCAATCAGCTTTAACAATCCACTCAAGTATTCAAGTTCAAGTTAATGACCCTGATTACTCAATTAATCTACCAAGTCCAAATTAATGACCTTGGTTGATCTTTTGACGAATCAAACTGATTTTAAAAACAACATTTTCAAACTTTTTCTGAAAATAACAAGTATCAAGTTAATGAACTTGTTTTTGTCATTTCAAAACAAATCAAAACTTCTTCAAAGTAAGCTCTCCTCATTCTTCAGCTCAGAATCTCCTGCATCTGCTTCAAACATCTGAGAATCCAACAATCAACTCTCCACTTTGGTTTGTCTAAAATAAAGCAGAAGTAAAATCTTTTTGGATTTTATCAAAGTGTTCTAAACAAAAAAAAATGAAATACAAGAAACTTAAATTGCAGAAATTAAACAAAGTAAACTATTTACAAACATATTTTTGATGAGCGTGTCAGGGAATCATATCAGCTTTTTCAGACAAATCACAAGTACCGTTAAGCTACATTTCATACTCAGACTTAAACAATTTACCTCGATTGTCGATATACTGATCCATCTTAAATTCTCACACAAATTTCAATTTACTCAGGATATGATTTAGGAGAATTAAGAACTTAGATCATTCATGTGTCCCACCTCTTGAATATACTCCCGTATCCAGAATCTCAATAATCAGTCTTACAGGTGAGAATACTACAATGATATCTGTATATAATTTAGGTATGCGAGGGCCGAGGGATCTCAGATCGATACTTCCGTATACGCAGAGAGATATCAGCTTCGACTTTCAGGTGTGTCCCCTTTAGAGGATCTTTTTGCTTACAACAGCAGCATATATCAATTTTATTGTTTCAGCATGCTGAGGGTTTAATGCTGTGTTTCAAGCATTGCAGCAAGTATTAGCCAGGGACTAGGTCAGAACTACCGTTCAGCAGAAGTCCCGGAATAATACCCCAGACATCATAGAGTATAAAGACCTAGTATATCAGATTAAGAGACCTTTCAAACGAGATTTCAGGGGTTACCTATATATCCAAGTAGTGTTCCCCACGAATTCACAAGTTTGAATTTAGGTTTATATCCCGAATAAATCTACTAAATGTGTGAAAACCTATCGACACATCATCAGTAAGATTGTTTAACTCTTTTAAACATTCCAAATCTTTAGCATACCGTGACCGTCTAGCCGATGTACTATCATTTTCCCCATATACACAAGCTCTTTTTCAGATTTTATCATGTTTTTGTATTTTTGCATTTTTTTACTGTTTTTGTATTTTCAGAAAATAAACTATGTACAAACATCTACTCCCCCTAAATACCAAAACAAGTAAAAATTCGACAAACCATTGCAGATTGTTTCTCGTCTTCATCCGCAACAGTACCCTCATCAACGCCAAGTATGCCATCCGACACCGACAGAAGCTTCATACCATTCAGTTTTAACAAATATTTAAACCGATTTTTATCAAAAGCTTTGGTATGTAAATCAGCTTTCTGTTCGTCAGTGTGGATTTTCTCAATTCGTATCAACTTTTTCTCAAAGCAATCACGAATAAAGTGATGACGAATTTCTATGTGTTTCGTTTTAGCGTGATGAACTGGATTTTTAGTTATATTTATTGCGGCCTCATTATCAACAAAAAGAGGTGTGTTAAGAAACTGCAAACCGTAGTCGCGCATCTGTTGCTGTATCCACAAGATCTGAGAGCAGCAACTGCTAGCAGATACGTACTCCGCTTCACAAGTAGATAACGCCACAGACGTTTGTTTCTTACACTGCCAGGTAACCAATCTAGGACCAAAGAACTGGCATCCTGCAGTTGTTGATTTTGAATTGACTTTGCAGCATCCGAAATCTGAATCGGAATACCCTTCGAGCGTAAAATCACCTTTTCTAGGATACCACAACCCCAATGAAGGAGTTCCTTTCAGGTAGCGCAATATCCTCTTCACAATAATCATATGTGATGCTCTCGGGTTAGACTGAAATCTTGCTGCGAGGCACGTTGGGTACATAATATCAGGACGTGAAGCAGTTAGGTACATTAAAGAACCTATCATGGATCGATAAAAAGTTTCATCAGCCCTGTCTCCGGTGAGATCTGGGTGAATCCCATGATTTGTTGCAAGTGGGGTAGCAGCTGGAGTAGAACTTGACATCCCAAATTTCTCTAGAATATCATGAACATACTTTGACTGATGAATGAAAATTCCCTCAGGAAGTTGTTCAACTTGTAATCCCAGAAAGAATTTCATTTCCCCCATTGAAGACATTTCAAACTTCTGCTTCATCACTGATTCAAAATCTTTACATAGATTTTCATTCGTCGACCCAAAGATTATATCGTCCACATAAATTTGAACTATCAGAAGATGACCATCAACGACTTTCGTGAAGAGAGTGGCATCCACCGTTCCACGAATGAACTTGTTAGCGAGTAGGTGTTGAGACAAAGTCTCGTACCAGGCTCTCGGTGCCTGATGTAGACCATACAACGCTTTGTCCAATAAGTAGACCTTGTTTTTGTGGATTGGGTCAGTAAAGCCCGGCGGCTGACCAACATAAACCTCCTCTTTAACCTTCCCGTAAAGAAACGCCGATTTAACATCCAACTGATATACTTTGAAATTCTTCCAAGACGCAAATGCAAGAAAAATTCTGATTGCCTCTAGTCGTGCTACAGGAGCATAGACTTCGGTAAAATCAATCCCCTCCTGTTGACTAAAGCCCTGAACAACGAGTCGAGCTTTGTTCCTTATGACAACTCCTCTATCGTCCCTCTTACACTTAAACACCCACTTAGTGTTAATTTTCCTATGACCATCCGGCAAATCAACTAACTTCCACACTCCCAATTTCTCAAATTGACTAAGTTCCTCCTGCATAGCATTGACCCAAGAGTCTTCAGTAAGCGCCTCTTTGTAAGTTCTTGGCTCAACCTGCGAGATAAAACAACTCAAAGAAAATTCAGTTTGCAAAGGAGCAACTTTTGTATAAAAACATGTAAGCCCTTTATCAATCTGATTTCGAGTGCGAACTCCAGCTTGCAATTCTCCTATGATCAACTCCTCTGGATGATATGAAAAAGTTCGCGGCATCACTTCGCTTGGAACATTTACATTTCTCTCCAGATTAGTAACATTCTGCTCTGCATCTTGTTCACCAACTTGGTTTGTTTGACTTGAAATCTGAATTTGCTCCCCCTCAGAATCTGAATCACCATGATAAAAAACTGGCATGTTTTCAGCTTCTAGATTATCATTCTGAACCGACTGATTATCCTGAGCGACTTCATTCTGTTGGACATCATCATGTTCACCAGCATTACTTGGACCTGCTTCATTGTCATTTGAAGTTTCCCGTGGTCTCCTCGAATACTCAGCTGGGAATCTTAACTGCGACTCATATTCACGCAAAATATCCAACTCATCAAAGAAATCTTCTTCATCCTCTGATTCTTCTCTCATGTCAAACGAATCCCAAATTTTGTCATAATGATAACGCCATGAATCACCAGGATTCTGCGGCGGCATTGTATAACCTTGACATTCAACATTTGCAGCTTCAATAATCCGCTTCTCACTTGGAACGAAGACACGTAGCAATGGATTTGAATAACCAACAAATATACCCTCAATGCACTTCGGACCAAACTTTCCAAAAGGCTCTATAACCGTACAAGGTGACCCGAACGGTTCTAGATACTTCAAATTCGGTTTGCGGTTATTGATTAACTCAAAGCATGTTTTGTTGAACTACTTGACAGTTAGAACCCTGTTGAGCGTATAGCATGCGGCAGAAACAGCTTCAGCCCAAAAATTAATCGGTAACTTTGAATCTGCGAGCATAGTTCTAGCCGTTTCGATTAGTGTCCGGTTTTTGCGTTCTGCGACTCCATTCTGCTGCGGAGTGTACGGAGCACTAAACTCATGCAAAATACCTCTTTCATCACAAAATTCTTCCATCTTGCTGTTCTTGAATTCAGTACCATTATCACTTCGAATTTTCTTGATACGCCTTTGGTACAAATTCTCTATCTTCCTAAACAGCCCCATCAAACTGTCAAATGTTTCATCTTTTGTCTTCAAGAAAGAAACCCACGAAAATCTGGAATAATCATCAGTAACGACCAAACAATAGTAATCTCCTGTAACACTTTTGACATTTACTGGACCAAACAAATCCATGTGAAGTCTTTCCAGAGGTCTCGAAACTGAATTGACTTGCTTTGTAGGGTGTGACTTTTTCTTCTGCTTGCCTTTGACACAGCTAATGCACTCCCCTTCCAGATGAAAACCTTTTATATTAACTCCCAATACCAAATCATTTTGCACCAAGTGATTCATCTTCCTTAGGTGAATATGCCCCATCTTTCGGTGCCACAATCTGGATTCTTTCTCAGTTGCTCTAGACACGAAACAATGTGCTTGACCAGTAGTTGTAGTTGCTACCGACATATCTAACACATATAAATCGTTTACTCTAGGTGCCCTCATGATAATCCATTCTTCAGGAACAACAAAACCAGGTTTCAAAATCAAACACTCTTTATCAGTGAAGTGAGTAGTATACTGATTGTCACAAATCTGTGAGATACTAAGCAAATTGTTCTCCAGCTCAGTGATGTAGTTAACTCTCTCAAACGTCACTATCCCATTGGACAACGTTCCTTCACCAACAATTCTACCACCTTCATGACCAGCAAATCCCACATAACCACCATTAATGTTTCTCACATCATACAGCAATGCGGTCTTCCCTGTCATATGTCGAGATGCACCACTATCCATAATCCATCTGGATATTAGTTGTGGAAGATCCTGCACAAAACAAACTACAATTTAACCAACTTCAAGAAAGATGCCGATTCATGCTTCGCGATCCAGGAAGCTCCGGCAATTCAAACTACTTATTCAAACATGGTGTCCACCCAGGCCTCATCAGCCTTAGGTGTAGCCTTGACTCTCGCAATTTGAATTTTGAAATTTTTAGCCTTCAAAGGCGGAAAATTTGCATCATAATCAACCGAAATTGATTCTTCAGCCTTTTTCACTTCAGAAGTTGAACTTTTCATTTCACCTTTTGGTTTCCAAATTTGTTCAGTTAATGCAACCCGTTTATAAAACTTGTCATTTTGAGTTACCAATTTCTTTACAGGTTCATTTTTTGCTTTTACATTGTTGATTTTAACGTTTTGCTTCTCAACCACTTTCTTCTCAACATACATAGATGATTTACCCTTCACATCAACCTTCTTTTGTTGAACCTTCACAGCTTCAGTCTTAGGCTTCACATATGTACACTTTCGTGCAATATGACCAACTTGTTCACATCTAAAACAAGTACGAGTATCAACTACTCGACTCATGCCTTCAGACTGAGCCTGTGAAGCTCTCTTCTCAAAGAACTCTTCATTCGATTTTGAAAAAATTTCATTTTTCTCATCAGAAAGTAACCGTGAACCATTCACAAACACCTTCTTTTCAGTAAACCTCTTGTTTTGAAAACTGTTCTTCCGATAACTATTACCACCCCGATAATCACCCGACCAATTGTTTCGATTGTTATTGTAAAAACGTGGTGAATAAACAGTTTTCTTGTTATAAACCCTGTCTTTCTTTCGACTCAGATTGTTCACAGCTGACAACTCGACTTCAACAAGTTTGAAAACATTTGTCAATTTGTTCATGTTAACATTCTCTATTGGAAACTCTGAATCCGAAAACAACTTATCCGAACCCATCATCTTGTACATGACAAGGTTTGATTCTTCATCTAAGTTGTTCTTGGACTTTTGTTTCGGAATGTATTTATCAAAAAAACACCCATCCTCCTCAGAAGTGTCACAATCCGGTTTAAGCACTTTGTCTACCACACTTTTCACCACATCACTTTGGACACCCTCTTCATTGGAAGATGTAAACGTGACATCAATGTTTTCAGGAAGTTTAACTTCACTTTCTTCCTTAATTTCCACCAAACTAGACTGCTTTTTCGTGTAGTTGTCTAAAATTGGAGGTGGAACTTTGTGAAAACCTATACTCGTTCCATCAGAAAACACATCCTCGCCATCTTTGTTTTTCCCTATAGGTTTAGGAACACTATGCTGCAAAACAAAGCTTGCCGATTTATAGCTGTTAAGCTTCAACTGGATTCGTTCATTCTCAATTTCAGCTTCTTGAACTTTAAGTTTCAATTTAGCAATTTGATCCAGTTGTTCATTAATCGATTCTTCTTTTAATCTCAAAACAGCTCTTAGATGTTCATTTTCTTTAAAAGTTTTGCCATTTCGATCATCACTATCTTTGACAATGCTTTTCAATTTCTCAAACTTTTCAGAAATTTGACGGTTTTCAAGAATTAACTTTTCATTTTCAGATTTTAGTTTCTCATGTTCCTTTTTATCATTTTCAATTTGAGCCGTTAATTCTTTGTTCCGTTCAGTTGAAGCTCTTACACTTTTGTCACGATCAAGAATCTGATTTTCAACATTTCTAACCTTTGTTGTCAGATTCTGTATTTTCTCATTGTTAAGATACGTGACAGTGCTACAAAAATTGCATTGTTTGGTGCAATTTTTGCAGTCAGCATTTCCATCAAACTTGTTACCTGACGCATTTGTTGACACACTTTGACTGACCGATCCCTTTGACTCAGTGACAGAATTAGGATCTACCTCAAGTGCTTTTGCAGCTAGCACTTTGTCAGCCATCACTCCCAGGTTCTCAGCTGTCAACTCTTGCGTAGTATCAATTATGCCTGTATCAACCTGCTTTTCTTTCTTCTCTTTCTCCTCTTTCTCTTCTTTCTCCTTTCTCTCTTTCTCTTTCGCTTCTTCAATCATCTTTGATGTTGGTGTTCCCCACCACTTGTGCTGCCAATATTCATCTTCTTCTTGGTACTCCTTGATGATGGCTTCAATATCAATTGTTTTGTCATCAATTGCAATGTTGCCATACCTATCAAGATAACACTCTCTATCTGGATCCCATCTGTTTGCTCTTCTAGCTTCCAGAAAGATACCAGAAAGTCTGATAATCTTTGTTTCAGCAGTCATCTTCCGGTATTTATATTTCTGTTCTTCAGTACGATCATCTTTCCATGGCTTAGGTTCATCATTGCTTGCCATGAATGCGTAACCAACCGCATCTTCTTCCGGTAGAACTTCCTTACTCCAATCATACCCCTCATCATCATAAATCACAGCAAGAGCCCTTGATTTGTCTCTGTTATCTTCAGACTGCTTCAATCTAGGCGGCTCGGATTTATTCTGATGGTAGATTGCCTTTTTGTAATAATCATCTCGAAAAGGATTCTCCGATTCATCAGCATAAGCGTTTCGGCATTCTCTCTTAAAATGACCCTTCTGCTTACACTTGAAGCAAGTCACCTTCGATTTATCGAACCCCAACTTAGTAGACGGACCACCGATCGTTTTTCTCCCTGTAATCTCCATGAAGCGTTGTGCACGTCGAACTGCACTTGCCATTGCCCAACGAATATCGATCAGCTCCATTTCTTCAGGGTCTATCTGATCGTAGTCTTCTTTCGTCAGATTTGTATTCCCGATTTTTCCAGCTACCAATCCTTCGTAGGATTCCAAAACAGACGCTAGAAAGACCATTTGTTGCTTGGCCGACTCTGCATCAAAATTATGTGCGTTCTTCAGATCTATAGCGATATTGCAAGAAAACTTCGCATCAGAATGATTTGCAGAAGACGTCGATCCACTGTGATAACCACTATGACTTCCACTGCTTTGACCACTTTGACTTTCTTTGCCGACTGTCGACACATTTTCAGCAGAAAATGCAGTCTTTGGAGAAGTAGCTTTTGGCATCATGCTCTTTGGATAGTATAAATCCAGATTTTGTTGATAAGATGAATGATTAACTTTGTACGTCTTCTTCAATTCCAGTTCATGACTTTCCAGTTTCTCAATCACCAAATCTGGTTTCAACAAATCAGAAGGAATAGTGTTCTTAAGCATGAGAACATAATATCTCCACTCTATCTCGTCTGGCAATGCATCGAACAACTTGTCTACTTGCTCCTCATCAGAATATTTGATATCATGTCTTGCTAATTCCAACTTCAGATGACCAAACCTTTCAATCATTTTACACACCGATTCATTTTTAAGACAACCAAACATATCAAACTCTTTCCTAAGAAGTTTCCTTTTATTTTTTACAATCTCTTTGCTTCCAAGACACTTCTTTTCAAGTTTTTCCCATAAGTCTTTAGAATTTGAGTAATCAATCAGTGAAATGATGTCTTCACGCACCGACTGAAACAATAATGCCACACATTTTTGCTCAGCCACAAAATTGTCAATCTCTTCAGTTGATCTTAATGCTTCACCATTTTTCTTTCCTTGTTCAAAACCATTCTTCATACTCTTCCAGCTAGGAAAAGCAAATGCCATCAACCAGTCTTCGAATTTTGTTGCCCACCTGCTATAATCTTCTATAGCCATCAGCTTAGGAGGTTTGTTAAACGTTCCAAATGCGCTTTCGGACTCCCAAGCTTCCTTCTTTCTTTCTTTCGGTGGACTTTTGTTTGCATCACTTGAAGACGTTTCGTTGTTTCCTGAACTACCTGTGAATGCGTACATGTCACTGAAAGGATTCATGAAAATATCATCCATTTTGATCGTACCTGCAAGATTATCAAACACTTAGAAAAATTTTTAGGTTTTGAAAAATTAACAGTTCAAGCGAAATACTTGAAGTAAACAGCTTCAAGCGAAAACAGATAACAAACTAATTCAAGCGAAATACTCTATTTCGCTTCAACAAAACAAGATACAAACCAAAACGTTTCAAGCGAACCCAACTATTTCGCTTCAACCAAAATCAAACTTCAAGCGAAATCAAACAACTCTATTTCGCTTCAGGAAAACAGACCTCCAAGCGAAATCAAACAACTCTATTTCGCTTCAGCAGATTTTCAAGCGAACCAGTCCAAATAGTAGATCTGAAGCGAAATCAACTTATAAACTCGAACACCTTTCAAGCGAAATCTAGTTCTAGGTCAATTTTAACACTTTTTAAGCTGAATTTTAATCCGAAACTTTGTAGGCTTTGTTAAAACTCAGTTTTACACGTTATATTCGAAAATTAGACCATTTTGATCGTTGGAAATAGTTCAGATCTGAAAAATGTAAAAAGAAGTGAGTAGAAAGAAGATAATCCGCTGCTATGGTATGAACTCCTCGTCCTGAGCTCTGATACCACTTGTTAATTTATGTTATGTACTCTTTGGTTCTTGTTTAAAACACTGTAAACTTTCATGTTTGATTAATAAAACGAAACTTCAATTGTTATGGATTTGAAACAATTAATTCTGTTACAACACTCCCCGATGTTTCCGCCACGTTTGGTTGTCCTACGTGGTCGGGGTGTGACAGAAAAGTTGGTATCAGAGCCAATGGTTATAGGGAATTAGGTTATTAGTAACACTTTGACCTAGTCTATAACCTTCTTAGGACCCTAATGTGACAAATGGCAAATAACCGGAAATTCCGTACAGTCTAATCACTATTCTTAGTATATAATCTCATGCAATTAGCGTAATTTAATTACGTAACGGTGTCGTATATTAGACGACAAGGTTAGGACAAGAAAACAATGATATAACATATATTGGTTTTCGTCGTATTGCGAAACCAATTAAACAATTTCCTAAAAGTGTTGATAAAAAGTGCTGCGCGCACTATTCACGGTTACACTATTCATGCCAGCAAAACCGTGAAAACAGAACGAAACAAGGAAAAACGACACACGGATGACATAACTGAGTCCGTTTATATAAGAAAACACTAATACGAAAACATATCTTACAAAGATATAAGACTTTCCGGTACAACGCCCTAATCGCTAAATCGTCCGTTTCACTAAAAATAAGACAATGTTAACTTGTCCAAAATAATAATTTAGCATTTTCGGGACTCCGAAAATATGACAAATGATGACAAACATATGGAAACAATATGAGGATATTAATGGGGTATTCGAAACATAAGCTCTCGACACTGCGTTGCAACCCCCACAACTTGTCCGTTTCTGCACCGACAAGCTAATAAACGACATTACCAACATCGAAAACAACCAAATGAAAGCTTTAGTGAACTAGTTAAGCTTATTTTGGGATTCAAAATAACTTCATACATCTTGTAAATGCGGAATGACAACTTACGGCAAACTTCCGTCGGTACGCCACAAAAGTGCCGTAAACTAGCCAACGACGAAACGAAAAGCATTCAAAGTATCAAAACATTATTTCTACTAGTTTAGTGAACTAGTTAATGTTAATTTATCTTCCGAATCACTAATTACCCCCTAATGGTGAAATATTACCCTAATCACCATACTTAGCCTAATTACCAAAAATCTACATGTTTAAGACATTTTTATAAAAATGTTACACTTTACCCCCCCCCCCACATGTGGGCCGCAAATAAGGGGTCCCACATGGCCTTAATACTTTCCTAAATATCTAGATATTTTACTTATGTGCAAGTGGATCAATTTGGTGAATGATTATAACACTTAGTCTTATTATTTACTAACCAAATTATCATCACTTTTCACCTTATTTTTCCCACACATAAGAATACTCTCATCATCTTCATCTTTTTACCAAGAACACCACAAAAACCCATTTCCTTTTTAGCCTTTATTTGATGATCAAGTTGTACTTCTATGGAGTTTCATGGCACATAAGGTGATCTAAAGCATTTACAAGTTAAAGGAAGCTTTTTCATACATTCAAGAGTCTTATACCATCAAGATCATCATCTTCTTAGTTCTTAATAATCTTCTAAGATCATCCCTAGCCTAGTGCTAGAAGTAAGCTTCTATATCCATTTTTTTTATACAAATATTATGTTTATGATTGTTATTATTACTAATAATAACCAAGTAATCATAAATAATAAACATGAAAAATACAAAGAAGCAAAGATAAAAATCATGATATATTTATGTTTGTTTATATTGTGATCTTAGACTTGTTATATGCATATTAGATCTTGCTATGATGATTATGATACAAATAAATTGTTAAAAGATGTTGTAAGATATGATCTAAAAATTTTACATGTTTATGTTAAAGGGTTTTTAACATAAAGGATTAAATGGATGATCATAACTATTGATCTTGTGAAAGTATTTAAGGTTTTTATTTAAAAAGAAGACTTTCACAAGATTATAAAAAGTAACATACAACTAGAGATTTTTATAAAAGTTGTTAAGACTAAAATTAAACTTGGTTTTTGAACTTGTTAGCATATGAAATGATCATGGTTAAAACCCTACATGATTTGGATATCATCTTGAAAAATTATGTTATAAAAGTCTCATATGTTTAGTTAAGATGTTGGGTAAATTGATGATGATTTGAAAGAAAAAGAAAATGATATGTTTATGAAACATGGTTAAGATAAAAATACAAAGGTTATATGGCCATTTTTCATAAAAACTTTATTTTATAAAGTAACAACATTTTTGGTTAATTTTAGACAAGAGAAATATATATTTTTTTTTAGAAAATATATATTTGGTTATTTTGACAATTTTTGTGACATGTATTACTTGATGTATTAGTTATATATATCAAAGTAGGAACTTGAATCAAATTGTCACATTTAAACTCAAGACACTTTATAACAAAAGTCCTACGAGACTTCATATAATTACGCCATAAAAACGAATACGGACAACCCGAAGGATCGGACACCATTTATGGTCAAAACGGACAACGGACGAATCCTTAAACGAGTCACCAATCCGGGGAGTTACTACGACGCTTAGACGATCTTTCGACACGAAATATAAATATGCTATCTATAACAAATTTCGGATGTTTATAAACTTATAAAAACTAGTATGTTTTTATTTACTAACAAGTGTACTTAGTAAATTTTTATAAAAATGAAAGGCTTACACTTACAAGTGGGCTAAATTATAACAAATGGGCTTATTTTCTTAATGGACTTACTTTACTTAATGGGCTATTTTTCTACAAATGGGCTTATTTTCTTAATGAGCTTATCTTCATAATGGGCTTAACATAAATTCGTGGGCTAAGCCCAAACACCAAACATATGGGCCAAAGCCCAACACTATTTGAGCCCAATACTATTCAAGTCCAACACTATTTGAGGCCAACACTATTCGAGCCCAACACTATTTGAGGCCCAACACTATTTGAGGCCCAACACTATTTGAGGCCCAACACTATTGAGGCCCAACACTATTTAAGGCCCAGCACTATTTAAGCCCAATAACTTGAAAACATGGGCTTGGCCCAATGATACCATTATTGGAAACACAACTATACAATTGATACATATAAGACACGAAATTCAGCGGACTAGATCCGACTATACAACTCATTCATCGAATACACAGTTAACGAACAGTAAAGACATACAAGTCTTACACATATTGAAGACACAAGACTTGTACTCAAGTTCTTTACAAAGACCGAAGTGTCTAACAAAAATAAGAACATTTGTAGGTCGCAACGCTATTCAGGATGACCGCACGTGAGATCTTATTTACATCTATTCACGGACGCAATTCAGTGAGTTCATGTCCCCTATTCATTTAAATGTTTTACAACTTTACAACTATCGGGGAAAATACATGTTCAACGTATGTTAAAGTTAGGGAATGAAACACCTTAGATCATGTGCGAATTAGGGTTATACATATAAGCACCATTAATCCAGTTTGGACCTAGGTACAAGTGGTTAGATCTAATGGGTTTTGGCGAGCCCCACTCTTGGTCGTGGACCCATACAGAAGAGTGCTTTTGTGTCCCAGTCGATAGGAATCGACATAAAATCGTCTAGGGTTGGATTGCTTCCTTTTTCGTCACACATATTAATGTCCTCGCGAAACATTAATGATCAACGATTTCATTGACGCTTTACATACTACATCATACATACAGATACATTTTATACAACTCACATGTTGTGGATACAGTTTATACAACTCACATTTTACAGATACATCTCATACAACTAAACTGCATGAACTCGCTCAACTTTTGTTGATGTTTTCAAACTTAACATGTATTTCAGGAAATTAGTGGACCTGGCAGACATTTCAGTCAAGGAAAGCAAGTATCAACACTCCATGCCACCATTTGAAGGGTTTGCCCGTTATATACCGCCTCTTTGCGGTGATATAGTGGTCAAAGCCTTGACATTTTAAGACTTACATTTTGATGTATAAAACGATGACAACTTATTTTCATTTAATGGTTTGTAACCAATACATTTAACTTATGTTGCGTTCTTTTGAAACAATTATGACAATGGCATTGGAGCTTGTTTCTATTCATTTAGTATGTTCACTTATATTGTTATGCAATGAGAACGGATTAGATCACACCTCGCGCTTCCGCTACGAGCGGGTGTGACAGATTGGTATCAGAGCGTCGATTGTAGTGAACCAGGATTCTTTCTCGAGTCTAAGTCTACAATCACTAGGGATCTCTCACGAAAACCTCTTGTTCATGTTGAAAAGATTATAAATAAAATTGGACAAGTCAAAAGGTTTTCATTGCATAAACATTTTTCAAGGTCCACTACAGCAAAAATTCATTTCACATAAATCAAGCGAGGACATGTCCATGGGTGAAGTCTATGAGAAACAGACACAATACATTAATAGACTATGTGCCTACAATACATTACATTATCAGTTTATGCATTATAAACAGTTCACAAATTCAGCTTATACAAGATAGAAATCGTTGATTGATAGGATTTTACATGATTATATATATAGGTGGTTCATATATATGTTGCATGAAATATTTTGCCAAGAACAAAATACCTTCGACTTAAAACTCTATTATTATTCTTTACTCACACGGTGAAAATATCGACCTCATGTCTATTGCGGAGCTTATGGCGAACATGATTCCTAAGTGAAATCTTAAACTTAATTCCGTAAAATATGGTTGCTTTCTCGCGAATGCTGAGATGCCTGACCATGATAATGACGACGAGGCGAAGGTGGTAACCTTGGACAACAACTCCATTAGTGGGACGAGATCCATGTGACTCATACTAATCAAGGTGGATATACTCTTGTCCTTACAAGGAAGATGAAGTACTCATCTTGAAGGTGCCCCTTCAATTGTTATTATTACAGATTCTTTCCATTTCTATTTCATCTAACGTCGTACCGTCTCGCGAGTAACAACAACGGACGTTGACACGTGAACTATCACGAAGTTTCCTTCTATGTTGAAGGTATATAAACAATAGTGTCCTCTCTCTAACTGATCGCCTGCTCTGAACGAGAGAATGCTAGGGTGACCATGCAAGACAATTTATTATTACGGGGGCCCACGTAATAACAACTTGTAGTGCATGGAAATTCTGGTGGACTCTGCGGGTCAAGCTAATGATCACTATTCATTCAAAATTCTTAAGTTATTACTTGAGATTCAATTCTTCCTATCTAGTAAAACACGAACTGGGGGTGGTTAGTATAACACCCTACAATACAATACAATACAATACAATACAATACAATACAATACAATACAATACAATACAATACAATACAATACAATACAATACAATACAATACAATACAATACAATACAATACAATACAATACAATACAATACAATACAATACAATACAATACAATACAATACAATACAATACGGGAAGACGACACATATTTGTTCACACCTAACATTCGATCTATATCACGATTCAGTTGAGACTAGTCATTTAAACAAACAAAACGTGTTAGCTACTCATGGAGGATTTTCCTCAACATTCTCGAAATTCTTGAACATGGGTTGGTTCCAGGGTGTCTATGACACTTTATCCTACTTTACCTTACCTTACTTTATCATATTCCACCTTATCATATTTATTGGAAGTGATACAATAAATTCCGTCGTTTGACATTTGTTTTTTTTTTCCAAGGGATGGTATGGCATGAACCATGCTGCAACTCCCTCATTACATTCTATTCGACATCTTTGGAAATTTAAATAATTTTGCTAAAGCTCGTGAAACTCAAGCACTATTACCATAATTGTCACATGGACAAGTAAGACAAAGGATTTTCTCTACTTAGGATGATCGAGGTCCATAGAGTAGGGAATACATATTATATAGACGAAGACCACTGGTTGGTTTCCCCTCCTCAACGAATTATTTTTTTTTTCTTTTTCCATTTAAACATATGACCAATACATGTATGAGGCATTACACCTTTTGGTTTTGGTTATCCACATTATCATTTATTCAAACATGTATGAACAATATGGTCTTGAGGTTTCCATGACCGATTGATTGTATTCTTCATTCTTGGGCACATGATAGACTTTATTTATTCAAATAAATGTCTAGATTCTTTTAATAGTGTGTATTAAAAAGATCATGGCGCCAAAAGAATCAATTGTTTAAGTTAAAAGTTATGTGTTGAAAACTATTGCTTTTACACAAGACATGGTTTATACATGACATTGTTACGCAAGACATTGTTATACATATCATTTGATGTTGGTTTACACAAGACATTTTTGGTGGTTATTTGTAAGTGATGAGACGTGTGTAATATGATAAAAGCATGGTGGATACGCCGCTGGTACTTCCTATATATAAGTGCTTATGTTATATTGCATATCATGGTGTTATTCAAATCTCTTCGACAAAGACAAGACATGACATTTTTGCACAAGACGCGACATCCTCTACACAAGACATAATATTCTATTTCAAGACATGATATATTTATACACTACATTTTTATTGGTTATTTTTTAACCATACATCATTCTTTTATATCATCTGATTTTCATATCTATTTTCATATGATTTTATAAAAGAACTCGATCATAACTGGAGCCAATGTTGATGGTTACACTTGATGCTTTCACGGTCTCTCAAGGGTTGTTCCATACTGGGAAACACCCGAATTCAAACACACTGAGTGTTACATTTCGGGTTTAGCCTCGGAGATCCGAAGCATGATAGCATCATCCCTCCCTACCTCAATCACTCAAACAATAACTCTCGCCATGAGAGAAATGAAGGCAACTGCTGCCATAAACGATTTTGGTACCAGGATGTATGCTGGTAACTTGTCGAAATCCTAAATGTGAATAAGTGTGTGTGTGGTTAGAACTATGAATACTCCACAAAATCCCAATGAAGTCATGAGTACGTATACTCTACGATCATCATGTATCAATTCTTTTAATACCAACACCGAGCTTAGCTATTGCTTTTAAATGTTAAGCATATACTCGAATTAGAGTCATGTTAGACACACATTACTATATCAAGTTAGCTAATGGGGAATTAGCTGAGACATGTCAAATCATTAAGGGTCACCGGTACGTATCCTATCAATCAACATTTCACATCCATATTATTTGATACCATTGCCGATTTTTTTTTGCTTTATCTCAACAATTCACATGCATAGTTTCATGGCTAGTGACGGGATTGTCCTAGCTACATTTAGGGATTGGGTTATCCTACATCTAAACATATGGATTGGGTTATCCTACATTTAAACATAGGGTTCCTAAGATTATACAGTGAAGTCCTCGCCACACAAAATTTAAAATGTACTTGGCCTAGAGTCAAGTAAGCTAGACGTCTCCTCATTCTATAGAATTGGCAAAAAGTAAACTAGTCGAGTCTAGAGCTAAAATTCAATATCGATCTCTTCCCCGTTCAGTTGAGTATTTTCGAAGTAATGGTTGACATGGATTGGTTATCCGATAACCTAGCCAAAGTCTTATGTCACGAGAAGATCATTCGCCTACCACTACTGAACGAAGAGACACTTGTGATACATGGAGAGAAGCGCGACACCCCATTGCGGATCATCAATGGCATGAAAGCACATAAGTGCTTACGGAAAGGTTGTATTGCCTATCTAGCACTTGTTGTAGACAAGAGGGCCGTTGGGCCACAGCTGACAGATATTCTTTTGATAAAATAATTTCCTGAAGAAATTCCTGAAGTCTTGCCAGGACTACCACCATATCAACAAGTCGAGTTTCACATCGACTTGGTACCTGGAGCCGCACCCATAGCCAAATCTCCATGTCGATTAGCACCTTCTGAACCTTGTAGTTGACCGAATGAGGATGTTGTGATTTCATAACCCCTACTCTTTACCACTATACATCTTTATAAAGGTTTTGGGGGTGGAAAGACATGCAAGTTTTGCAAAAATGCACAACATTTCGATGAAAGAAAATTCATATTTCTAAACCATGTTACAAATGAATTTCCAACTAACTCAAATGGTTTATGAAAGGTTCTAGCCTCTACTCTAAGATAGACTTACGGTCGGAGTATCATCAGTTACGAATTCAAGAGGAAAGCATACCGAAAACGGCTTTTAAGACTCGTTGCGGTCATTACGAGTTTCTCGTTATGCCTTTTGGTTTAACAAATGCACTAGCGGTCTTCATGGATTAATGAATCGTGTGTGCAAGCCGTATCTCGACAAATTCGTCATAGTGTTTATTGATGACATTTTGATATACTCTCGATCGACTGATGAACATGAGCAACATTTGAGAACCATTTTAGAGTTGTTAAAGACAATAAATTCGCCCCAAATCGAAAAACAAGATATAGCCTTACAACTTATTCTTAAGATTGGTGCATAGCATTTTACAATCTTATCATTATCCGACGATACCGATGACTCTGTTGTAGACTATGATGCTTCGCATCAAGGATTGGGTTGCGTACTCGTGCAACGTGAAAAAGTTATTGTGTACACGTCGCGCCCATTTAAAAAAAGTTCACGAGAAGAACTATACCACTCTCGACCTTGAGTTAGGCGTGGTAGTATTCGTTTTAAAAAAAAAAATTATGGCGACATTATTTATATGGTACTCAATGCATTATTTTCACGGATCATAAAAGTCTTCAACACATATTCAACCAAAAAGAATTAAATATACGTCAACGATGTTTGTTGAATTGTTGAACGACTATGATTGTGAAATAAAGTACCATCCGGGCAAGGCAAACGTTGTAGCAGATGCCTTGAGCCGCAAGGAGCGAGTTAGAACACTGAGAGTTCAAGCATTAGAGAAGATGATTCACAAGCGCTCAAGGAAGAGCATATTCAAGCAGAAACACTTCGAGGCATGAAGGAACAATTAGTGTAAAGAAGATGGAACTTTATACATTATGAGTCGAAATTGGGTTCTATTCTTTGGCGGCCTTCGAGATGATATTTTGAGGAAGCACATAGGCCTAAGTATCGAAAGAATACTACTGGTGGCCTAACCTCAAAAGTGATATCGCGACTTATATCGGAGAATGCTTGACTTGCGCGAAAGTCAAAGTCGAGTAGCAAAATCCCTCGGACTTGTTACAACAACCCGAGATTCCCGTTTGGTAATGGGAACAAATATCGATGTACTTCATTACGAAGTTACTCAGGACCTCAAGAGGTCACTACATGATATGTGTAATCATCGATAGACTAACAAAGTCCACGCACTTCTTACCGATTTGGTAGAAGGATAATACTGAGAAACTAGCGGAACTCTATCTCAAAGAAATAGTGGCTCGTCCTGGAGTGCCTATTTCAATCATTTCAGACCGAGACGGTCGTTTTATTTCTAGAATTTGGAAATCATTTCAACAGGCCTTTGGATCTCATTTGAATCCAAGTACGGCCTTTCATCCATAAACTGACGGCCAGAGCGAACGGACAATCCAAACACTCGAATATATGTTTCGCGCATGTGTTATGGATTTAGGCGGCAATTGGGATACTCATCCACCTTTAGTTGAGTTTTCCTACAATAACAGCTACAATACTACTATACAAAGCTGCACCGTTTGAAGCTCTTTATGGTCGAAAGTGTCGCTCTCCGCTATGTTGGGCGGAAACAGGCGATAGTTAATTAATTGGTCCGGAACTAGTCCAATAGACTACGGATAAAATTTTTCAGATCCGAGACCGTATCAAGACGGCTCGCGATCAACAAAAGAGCTACGCAGACAAGAGACATAAACCATTATCTTTCGAGGTCGGAAAGTCTCGCCTTGGAAAGGCGTAGCGAGGTTCGGTAAATGTGGAAAGCTTAACCCACGTTACATTGGACCATTTGAAATCTTAAAAAAAGATTGGCACTATTGCCTACAAGTTGAAGTTACCAGATGAACTTAACAGTGTGCACGACACGTTTCATGTGTCGAATCTTAAATAGAGTCCAACACAAGCAACCGTTATCATTCTATTCACATTGACGACAAAATCCAATTCACTAAAGAACCTGTTGAAGTCATGGACTGGAAGGTCCAGAAAACACGGAGAAGTCGTATCAAATTAGTAAATGTACGTTGGAACTCTCGACACGGACCCGGGTATACTTGGGAACGTGAAAAATCAAATCAAAGCCAAATACCCTCACCTGTTTGAGTAGTCTCCTACAAAGGATGACTCAGTTTGAATTTCGGGAGGAAATTCTCAATAACAGGGGGAGAATGTGACAAATGGCAAATAACCGGAAATTCCGTACAGTCTAATCACTATTCTTAGTATATAATCCCATGCAATTAGCGTAATTTAATTACGTAACGGTGTCGTATATTAGACGACAAGGTTAGGACAAGAAAACAATGATATAACATATATTGGTTTTCGTCGTATTGCGAAACCAATTAAACAATTTACTAAAAGTGTTGATAAAAAGTGTTGCGCGCACTATTCACGGTTACACTATTCATGCCAGCAAAACCGTGAAAACAGAACGAAACAAGGAAAAACGACACACGGATGACATAACTGAGTCCGTTTATATAAGAAAACACTAATACGAAAACATATCTTACAAAGATATAAGACTTTCCGGTACAACGCCCTAATCGCTAAATCGTCTGTTTCACTAAAAATAAGACAATGTTAACTTGTCCAAAATAATAATTTAGCATTTCCGGGACTCCGAAAATATGACAAATGATGACAAACATATGGAAACAATATGAGGATATTAATGGGGTATTCGAAACATAAGCTCTCGACACTGCGTTGCAACCCCCACAACTTGTCCGTTTCTGCACCGACAAGCTAATAAACGACATTACCAACATCGAAAACAACCAAATGAAAGCTTTAGTGAACTAGTTAAGCTTATTTTGGGATTCAAAATAACTTCATACATCTTGTAAATGCGGAATGACAACTTACGGCAAACTTCCGTCGGTACGCCACAAAAGTGCCGTAAACTAGCCAACGACGAAACGAAAAGCATTCAAAGTATCAAAACATTATTTCTACTAGTTTAGTGAACTAGTTAATGTTAATTTATCTTCCGAATCACTAATTACCCCCTAATGGTGAAATATTACCCTAATCACCATACTTAGCCTAATTACCAAAAATCTACATGTTTAAGACATTTTTATAAAAATGTTACACTTTACCCCCCCCCCCCCACATGTGGGCCGCAAATAAGGGGTCCCACATGGCCTTAATACTTTCCTAAATATCTAGATATTTTACTTATGTGCAAGTGGATCAATTTGGTGAATGATTATAACACTTAGTCTTATTATTTACTAACCAAATTATCATCACTTTTCACCTTATTTTTCCCACACATAAGAATACTCTCATCATCTTCATCTTTTTACCAAGAACACCACAAAAACCCATTTCCTTTTTAGCCTTTATTTGATGATCAAGTTGTACTTCTATGGAGTTTCATGGCACATAAGGTGATCTAAAGCATTTACAAGTTAAAGGAAGCTTTTTCATACATTCAAGAGTCTTATACCATCAAGATCATCATCTTCTTAGTTCTTAATAATCTTCTAAGATCATCCCTAGCCTAGTGCTAGAAGTAAGCTTCTATATCTATTTTTTTATACAAATATTATGTTTATGATTGTTATTATTACTAATAATAACCAAGTAATCATAAATAATAAACATGAAAAATACAAAGAAGCAAAGATAAAAATCATGATATATTTATGTTTGTTTATATTGTGATCTTAGACTTGTTATATGCATATTAGATCTTGCTATGATGATTATGATACAAATAAATTGTTAAAAGATGTTGTAAGATATGATCTAAAAATTTTACATGTTTATGTTAAAGGGTTTTTAACATAAAGGATTAAATGGATGATCATAACTATTGATCTTGTGAAAGTATTTAAGGTTTTTATTTAAAAACAAGACTTTCACAAGATTATAAAAAGTAACATACAACTAGAGATTTTTATCAAAGTTGTTAAGACTAAAATTAAACTTGGTTTTTGAACTTGTTAGCATATGAAATGATCATGGTTAAAACCCTACATGATTTGGATATCATCTTGAAAAATTATGTTATAAAAGTCTCATATGTTTAGTTAAGATGTTGGGTAAATTGATGATGATTTGAAAGAAAAAGAAAATGATATGTTTATGAAACATGGTTAAGATAAAAATACAAAGGTTATATGGCCATTTTTCATAAAAACTTTATTTTATAAAGTAACAACATTTTTGGTTAATTTTAGACAAGAGAAATATATATTTTTTTTTAGAAAATATATATTTGGTTATTTTGACAATTTTTGTGACATGTATTACTTGATGTATTAGTTATATATATCAAAGTAGGAACTTGAATCAAATTGTCACATTTAAACTCAAGACACTTTATAACAAAAGTCCTACGAGACTTCATATAATTACGCCATAAAAACGAATACGGACAACCCGAAGGATCGGACACCATTTATGGTCAAAACGGACAACGGACGAATCCTTAAACGAGTCACCAATCCGGGGAGTTACTACGACGTTTAGACGATCTTTCGACACGAAATATAAATATGCTATCTATAACAAATTTCGGATGTTTATAAACTTATAAAAACTAGTATGTTTTTATTTACTAACAAGTGTACTTAGTAAATTTTTATAAAAAGGTTTTTATAAAAATGAAAGGCTTACACTTACAAGTGGGCTAAATTATAACAAATGGGCTTATTTTCTTAATGGACTTACTTTACTTAATGGGCTATTTTTCTACAAATGGGCTTATTTTCTTAATGAGCTTATCTTCATAATGGGCTTAACATAAATTCGTGGGCTAAGCCCAAACACCAAACATATGGGCCAAAGCCCAATACTATTTGAGCCCAATACTATTCAAGCCCAACACTATTCAAGCCCAACACTATTGAGGCCCAACACTATTTGAGGCCCAACACTATTCGAGCCCAATACTATTCAAGCCCAACACTATTTGAGGCCCAACACTATTTGAGGCAAAACAATATTTGAGGCCCAACACTATTTGAGGCCCAACACTATTTGAGGCCCAAGACTATTGAGGCCCAACACTATTTAAGGCCCAGCACTATTTAAGCCCAATAACTTGAAAACATGGGCTTGGCCCAATGATACCATTATTGGAAACACAACTATACAATTGATACATATAAGACACGAAATTCAACGGACTAGATCCGACTATACAACTCATTCATCGAATACACAGTTAACGAACAGTAAAGACATACAAGTCTTACACATATTGAAGACACAAGACTTGTACTCAAGTTCTTTACAAAGACCGAAGTGTCTAACAAAAATAAGAAAATTTGTAGGTCGCAACGCTATTCAGGACGACCGCACGTGAGATCTTATTTACATCTATTCACGGACGCAATTCAGTGAGTTCATGTCCCCTATTCATTTAAATGTTTTACAACTTTACAACTATCGGGGAAAATACATGTTCAACGTATGTTAAAGTTAGGGAATGAAACACCTTAGATCATGTGCGAATTAGGGTTATACATATAAGCACCATTAATCCAGTTTGGACCTAGGTACAAGTGGTTAGATCTAATGGGTTTTGGCGAGCCCCACTCTTGGTCGTGGACCCATACAGAAGAGTGCTTTTGTGTCCCAGTCGATAGGAATCGACATAAAATCGTCTAGGGTTGGATTGCTTCCTTTTTCGTCACACATATTAATGTCCTCGCGAAACATTAATGATCAACGATTTCATTGACGCTTTACATACTACATCATACATACAGATACATTTTATACAACTCACATGTTGTGGATACAGTTTATACATCATACATACAGATACATTTTATACAACTCACATGTTATGGATACAGTTTATACAACTCACATTTTACAAATACATCTCATACAGCTAAACTGCATGAACTCGCTCAACTTTTGTTGATGTTTTCAAACTTAACATGTATTTCAGGAAATTAGTGGACCTGGCAGACATTTCAGTCAAGGAAAGCAAGTATCAAGACTCCATGCCACCATTTGAAGGGTTTGCCCGTTATATACCGCCTCTTTGCGATGATATAGTGGTCAAAGCCTTGACATTTTAAGACTTACATTTTGATGTATAAAACGATGACAACTTATTTTCATTTAATGGTTTGTAACCAATACATTTAACTTATGTTGCGTTCTTTTGAAACAATTATGACAATGGCATTGGAGCTTGTTTCTATTCATTTAGTATGTTCACTTATATTGTTATGCAATGAGAACCGATCAGATCACACCTCGCGCTTCCGCTACGAGCGGGTGTGACACCTAACGCGAGTTTACTTGCGTTTAGTCATAAAACAATACCGTCACCTATCCTTGGGCGACAATCACAACAAGAACATAAATTTCAAAACCGCTTTGAAAACTAATCATTTGTTCTAGGATGATTAATTACTAGGTTTTGAACCCTCTATTGTAAGGTTTTGAACCCTCTGTTATAAGGTTTTGAACCCCTTTTGAGTTTTCAAACTCTCGTCAAAGTTTTGGGTCCTAAATAATGTGAACATGTGCAAACTGGAAGAGTGAATGCCTGTACCCTGGGTTTTCTGTCTAAGGCTAGAGTGTTCGTACAAATCCACATAATCGGACCAGTCACTCTTACCAGGGAACTCTTGGGGTGAGTGTCTACTTATAGGCGAGCATGTCTTCGCGATACATTATGAGGACCTATTTGCTTTGATTCAGCCTTTGTGTGTCGTTTGTTTGCTTCATGGTTCAAACAAATGACCATCACCCATGATTTTGGTCGGTATTTGCAACATCCTATTCTTACCCAAAGCAATTTCATTTGTTTTCTCTCTTGTTTCCCTTTTTTTAGAATGCCTCCTCGACGCGAAAGTTCGGTATCTATTGAAGAGCTGGCAGCTGTCATTACACAACAAATGACTGCTGCAATCCCGAACATCGTTGCTCAATGTCACCAAGCTCTCAACAACAATAATGCCCTCTGCAACTTCAAGACGTTCAACTCGGCTAAGCCATCAAAGTTTTCTGGGTCTCAAGGAGCGAATGCACTTCTGTAATGGTTCGAGAGTCTAGAGAGCACCTTCAGGCATGTTCAATGTCCAAACGAGTGAAAGGTAGATTTCGCATCTAGTGTCTTTGAGAAACGAGCTTTGACGTGGTGGAACGGTGTGGTGAGAAATAGGGGTGCCGAAGTGGCACTGGCCCAAACTTGGGAAGAACTTCGAGCACTGATGATGAAGGAATTCTGTCCTCGTCACGAGATCAGGGCCTTGGAAAGGGAATTCGACGATCTTAAGCAAGACAGCGGCGAACATCGAGCATACACTGATCGATATGAGGAGCTGAGCCTGTTGTGTCCTACCATGGTTACGCCTTTGGATAAGGCGATCGAAAAATACATTGATGGTCTCCCTGACTCAGTTCAGGACATTGTTACTGGTAGTAACCCCACTACGGTTAGGCAGGCCATTGAGCTAGCTGCAACCTTGACTGAATCTCAGATCAGGAAACGTAAGCTTTTCCGAAAGGGTGACAAGAGACCGGTCGAGGAATCGAAACCAATCGAGGAATCAAAGACCATGGATGAACAGACTGGATCCCCTAAGAAGTCAAAGAAGCGAAAGGCTTCTCAGAACTTTGCCATGGTTACTCACAATGATCAAGCCGTCCCCAACCAACCGGCTCAACCTCCTGCTAGGAAGCCATACAATGGAACTTCACCCTTGTGCAACCAATGTAACCTTCATCATCATGCTAATGTGAAGTGCTGCGAATGCCAAATTTGTGGACCTAAAGGTCATACAGCAAAAGTTTGCCGAGCTGCAGTTGCACCAAATCAAGCTGACAACAATCCTGCTCAAGCTCGCTTTCCACCAGGTTCTTGCTACAATTGTGGCGAGATGGGTCATTTCCGAAGAAATTGCCCAAAGCTTGCTAATGCTAATCCAGCACAGGGATGAGCATATGACCGACTAGAAGACAACACCCTTTGGAAATAATTACGTCTTATGTATTATTTTCTTTTGTTGTCAAGGTCCATGAAACAGTTGTTATCATTGTTTATAAATAAATCTTTTATTTACATTGCAATGTATTTATGAGGTTGTATGTATAAAGAACATATCCCTTACAATACCGACAATCAAGGAATCGTATTCCTTGAAAAGCAAACTACCCCCCAAGATTTTTCTATTTTATGATCTCTTGCGTTGTCCACAAAATTCCTAAGTACCCGTTTCTCCCAAGGAAACGAAGTACAAGGCGCAAGTTACAACACTGGACGAATACCCAAAGTACCTCTATAAATCATTAATAGGGTACCTAAGGGTATTTCTGTAAATCCTAAAAATGTTGTGTTCCTTAATTCGAATATTACGTTTTTTTGAAAACAAAAATCGAATTTTTGGGAGATCTTCCTATCTTTTCAGATAGATCCCAGAGGATATTGAAGTCCATCGACTAGTTTCCATATCCATTCTCAATCGATAACAAGTTAATAACAAATTAATAATCAAGTTAAACAACTATGTGATTATGTGCTTATGTGTTTCCTTTTATGTTTTTGTGTAATCCAAGTTTTGTTATCCAAATCCTCGTAGAATCTTCCATATCTTTGTATAAGGAATTCATAGTAGGATATCCAAAGGTACTATATTAAATCCTCAATGGGCTTTTACGTAATAGTAAAGACCCTTGGATTATATTGTACTATTCCATAATTAGACCCCTTGAGTGGTCTAGTTAAACAGATTGATCCAAAATCTGGTTAGGAATATCATGTGATGAGATAGCTGAAAGGACTCCTTGGTGGCCTAATTAAAAGGATCATTTGTCGATCTAATTAAAAGGACCTTATGGTAGTCTAGTCACACTCATCACAGGTTTGATTTTTCCTCCCCTTAACATTACAAACAAATTGTGCGGACTGTGCAAGGAATTGCGTAATTATGGATGCATACATAATTATGAAATTCAGTGCACAGAAACCACAACAAGTTTGGTCGTGTGTCTAGAAATGACTCATTCCGTGCATTTTCGTTTCTGAAGAAATTGTGGAAAATGACTCATTCCGTTCATTTTCATTCCTGAAGAAATTGTAGAAAATGACTCATTCCGTTCATTTTCGTTTCTGAAGAAATTATGGAAAATGACTCATCCCGTTCATTTTCGTTTCTGAAGGAATTGTGGAAAATGACTCATTCCGTTCATTTTCATTCCTGAAGAAATTGTAGAAAATGACTCATTCCGTTCATTTTCATTCCTGAAGAAATTTTAGAAAATGACTCATTCCGTTCATTTTCATTCCTGAAGAAATCGTGGAAAATGACTCATTCCGTTCATTTTCGTTCCTGAAGAAATCGTGGAAAATGACTCATTCCGTTCATTTTCGTTTCTGAAGAAATGGTGGAAAATGACTCATTCTGTTCAGTTTCTTTTCTGAAGAATGTCCGTTAAGGAAATGTCAGGATTATGCCTTTCATATCTCTGTTGGTTATTTGACACGAAGTCACAGATAGACTCCTACGAATAAATTTCGGGACGAAATTTCCTAAAGTAGGGGAGACTGTGACACCTGTGTCACTTCAACCATCCAACAAATGCCAAACCAATTAAATATTTTATTTCATACTTGGGATTTGTAAAAATATGCGTATCGTTTGCACATATCAACTCTTGTTCGATTTCAAGCTCTAAATCGCTTCCTAGAAGGTTATACGCGCGCTGATGCGTAAATATAACCAGTTTAAAGCAACGAACACTCCGGAATAGTGAAATAGGCTTAACATACCTTAAATAACATTTACATAACTTAGAAATAAGTTTTGAAGGCTTTGGTATGGCAAAAATCAAGTTAAATCGCTTACAGGGACTAAACTTGACAAACTGCGAAAGTATGCCAATTTGAACTATAACAGACATTCTGGAACATGTCCATAAGTTAAAAATACCATAAATATCCTTTACATATCTTAGAAATAGGCTTTCAGGGGTTCGGTGTGCTAAAATAAACTTTTGGGCCATTCAGGGACTAAAAGCGTCAAAAAGTGCACAAGTTTGCACTTTCGCGCATAACTTACGTTCTGAATACATCCGGACATCCAAAAATTTATGTGAGCACTAAAATATTTTATTTTAGTGTTTGGCATAAGAAAAATCCATTCGTCACGCCATTTGGATCGTTTTTCGCGCTTATGCGCATTCCGTCGTAATTAACCGAACAACGCAATCGTACGGCCAAACGAACCGACATCCGAGATATTTTTGAGCACATTTTAAGTTCCCTATACTTTAACTTCATTTTAGAGCTTTGAAATGCGGTTAACGGGGCTTAAACGTGTCAAAAATGCATCAAATAGCAAGTTTGGAGCTTCAGGGGCCTGTTCTGCCATTTTTCAAACTTCTGGTCTGCAGGTCCTTGCGCACCTCAACACTCTGAGTGTTGCGGTGCGCAAGCGGGGGTCAGATGCAGCAACTTGTTTTTAACAGCTTGTTTCCAGCCCTTAATCACTCCAAAGGCCAAGGCCAAGTGTCAATACCTTATGGTGGGTAGCCAATTGAGGTACCACAACTTTCCAACAAGTGTACGGCTTAGATCGTGCCCCCTTTTCCAAGAAACGATCTTAACGGCTCTCCGAATCCTATAAATACCCAACCCACTTCATTGCCAACCCACTTGAAATCAGAGATTTCTCTAAGTTGGGGTGTTTCATCACCTCATACCTGAGAATACTTAGATTATCAATCTTGCGGGGACCCTTTGTAAGTGTTCCTTCGTTCTTTTATCGCTTTTCGAGTCCGAAAGTCAAACTTTGTTTGACTTTCTGCATTGACCAGTTTATGGTCAATGCGAAGTTCGTTTGAACTTCATAACGTGAGCGTAATCACGATGGTCATAGTCCTTAGTGACTATACCTACTGATTACCACGTTATCTAGGCTCAGTGACGAGTCGTAGTTTCGGCCAAAATGCGCATTCGTGCGTATTTTGTAACCAAACTACTCTTAGGTATCAAAACCATTTGTTTTGATACCAAACCGGTTTTCTAAACATAGTTAAGCATGTTTTAACATGCTTAGCTCGTCACTTTTAGTTTAGTGCTTATATAGGGTCGTAAAGGTAAGCGATCTAAACAATCGCTTATACTTTCGAACCCGACCCATTTGGTTGATCATTAGGATCCGACCAAATACATTAGGTGACCATAGTATATAGGGAATAATCTTCCGAGGTTATACCTTATGGTCGCTTCGTTTAAGTAGTTGTATGATAGGTAGTTTATATGCCTTAGGTAAATTACCAAAATGCCCTTTTTACGCCAAAATTCATTTTAAACATATGTAACATAACTTTTGGTATCTAAACTGATTTAATAACAATATTAGACATGTTAAAGCATATTTTACTTGTCATAGGACTAGTTAGGCGTTCCGAACGCGTTTCACGCGAACGACGCGTTAAAGTAGCATAAGCTACCTAAACGAGTCGTAATGGGTCGAAAGCACTTAGGTTAGGTTCCGATTTAGTATGGAGGCTTTGTTAAACCATATTACATGAGTTCCCATACTCATTTGGTTTACAAGCCCTCATTCTATCCGATCCTCCGATTTAGGTCCGGTTAATTAACATAGTAACCTATATTAGGTCCGTTTGATTCCGTGATCTCTAACATTGCTTGGTGGTTATCTTAGGACTTCTGAGCAATCTCATGTGAGTACATAGACCCCTCTTTTACTGTTTTCCAAACGTTTTGGGGTGGAACACATGTGCCTACTTGTTACTTTCATGCTTTCACATCATATACCTGCTACGTTCATTAGTACATTTATAGTACATGATTTCATTACATTTTATGCTATGTATGCCCATTGTGTGCGTACTTAGTACATTGCCTTACCTTACATTACATGCTATGTATGCCCATTGTGTGCGTACTTAGTACATTGCCTTACATTACATGCTATGTATGCCCATTGTGTGCATACTTAGTACATTGCCTTACATTACATGCTATGTATGCCCATTGTGTGCGTACTTAGTACATTGCCTTACATTACATGCTATGTATGCCCATTGTGTGCTTACTTAGTACATTGCTTTACATTACATGCTATGTATGCCCATTGTGTGCGTACTTAGTACATTGTTTTACATTATATCTTATGCTATGTATACCCATTGTGTGCGTACTTAGTACATTGCCTTACATTACATGCTATGTATGCCCATTGTGTGCGTACTTAGTACATTGTTTTACATTACATCTTATGCTATGTATACCCATTGTGTGCGTACTTAGTACATTGCCTTAGATTACATGCTATGTATGCCCATTGTGTGCGTACTTAGTACATTGTTTTACATTACATTTTATGCCATGTATGCCCATTGTGTGCGTACTTAGTACATTGTTATACATTACACTTTATGCTATGTATGTATTTTGTTGCATACTTAGCACATTTGTTATTCATCACATGCTTACATTTTGGATACACATTACATGATTTACATTAGACATGAACATTTTACTTTGGTAGTTTGGTTTGAGTAAGTGATTAAGAAACGAGGCGTGTGTAATATGATACAAGCATGGTGGATACGCCGCTGGTACTTCCTATATATAAGTGTTTGTATGGTATTACATGTCATAGCGTTATTTGAATCATTTCAGTTTGAGACATATAACATTTTATATAAATAACATACTTTTCACAAGACATTGATTTACAAACAACTTATCTTATACAAACTTGTAGGATCGTGTTTCGACCCGAACGAGTCATTCAGAAGAGTACTCAGACTGAATCAGAGGCGGAATTCACTGATTCAGTCTTTGTTTAGCTTGATTTCACTATTAAACGTCTCTTTTATTGATCTGCTGACAATTTACAAGCTCTGGAGACTATTCGGCAGAGTTTCGCCGTTACATACAAGACCGTCACACCTGTTCTATGTGGTTTCGCTTATGAGAACTCCTATATATAGACTTAGTGGTTTCGCTCCAATGGACATGACACATGAGCGAAACCTTGATGTCCATAAAAGCGAAATCTCCTTGTCCAAATAAGCGAAACCTCCTCTAATTGACCATATAAGCGAAACCTGCATCTAAGACACATATGCTATCCTATTTTCTCGTAAAACGTGCCCTAATTTATACAATACAATGAAAGACTCGATACAAGACGAAATCAACAGATGTAGTGCACCAACAGACTCCCCCTCAGATGTTGTCGGAGTCGACTATCGAGTTACGACAATGCTGTGTCTTTACTTCTTCAGTCTTGATCAGTCTCTGGGCTTCAATCTTAATCGCTCTTCTTCAGGAACTCTTCCTGGAATCATGTACCCGGATCTTTCTCTGGTTCTAACTCTCGTCAGACTCCCCCTATCATCGAACTGGGATCGCTGTCTGGAATTTATTATCTCCATTGAAATCAAATCCTGGCTTTTTCAGTTTAAACTCTTTTCATGTTCTGATGCATCTCCTGGCTTTCGTAGCAACAGAATCAGAAACATATACAACTCAAAAACACACAATTATAACAAACAATATTGTGATTCAATTTAATGAATCAACTAAACCTTTGAGAATCATTTTCATTTAAAATTTATTTTAAAAAAATTTGAAACATTCCAAATTCTGATTCAACTTTTCAAACCAATTATCCAACCCAATTGTTCATCTTGTTTAGCCTTTGAGATTTTGAATATCAGCTTTTCAACATCAGTTGTCGAAAATCTTTTTGGATTTTTCAAAAACATGAAACATAAATGCAATAACAGAAATTAAATGCAGAAATGAAATATATACAAAACATATTTTTGTGAGTTTGCGAAAGAGGATCAGATCAGTTTTTAGACAAATCACAAGCACCGTTAAGCTTTTAATCGTTTTAAGTTCTAAACGATTCACATGGATTGACGATATTGTTGTCCACTTAAACTTAATCTAAAAACATTCGACATGATTACCGATACGTTTAGATATATTTAGATAGCACTAAATTCTTATGGACCCCACGATCTCAGCATATCCCTTCATCACGCAATACAATGACTCAAGTAATGCCTTTAAACTTTGATCAACTGTGATTTGTGCGAAAATAAAGCAGAATGTTTAAACATTGACAATCAGGTCGATACTTCCGTATACGCAGAGAAAGTCCAATGTTTAAACAAAATAAGAAAAATAAAACAAGTTGAAATTGTTTAGGCTTTAACCACCAGGTCGATACTCCCGTATACGCAGAGGAGGTCCAAAGCTTAAAAAGAACACCAAAGAAAATAAAGCAGAACGTTTAGGCAACAACATCCAGGTCGATACTCACGTATACGCAGTGGATGTCCGATGCTTAAACAAAATGAAGAAATAAGACCAGTTTAAATCTTTGCAAAATAAAATGCACAATCACAGCGATTTTTTCAGCAAAGTTGTAAAAATTCACAAACTTAACCAGTTTTATGTCTTTCGACAATCAGCGATTACTGAGTAGGCACACAGTCAAGAAGGACAAAACTAAGTACTATGCTTTCGACCATGTTTGCCACTAGAACTAGGCTTTGTCATTTAAGTTTGTATCATTATCGCAAATCTACTAGTCTAGCTGAGTCTATCGTCACATCTTTAGTGAGACCGTTTATCACATTTTGACTTTATATTTCTCTAGCATGCTGTGATAGTCCACTGATTTACTATCATTTCCTCTTTTTTCAGCAAAACTCATATTTAAATTTTTCAATGTTTTTGACATTTTCAAATTTTCTAATTTTTTAAAAATTTTTACTCCCCTTAAAATCAAAATATGTCTCAATTTTGATTTTCTGGGAAAATTTGAAAACAAGATGTACAAGAAATGTGACAACATGATGAGAATTGCTTCAATTCTCCATCCACCTGGCATAAACAATCAGAACTCCCCCTCACAACAAACTATTTTCCCATTATGATTTCAAAACACTTAAGTTTGTTTTAATCAAAATGGTTTTTTCGGAAAAATTAGTTTGTTTACCAAACATTTGTAGTTTCGGGGTCACTTCATCACCTTGTTCCTTTTCAATCACAAGTAGGAAATCAGATACAACTTAATGTCCCTGATTTACCACTTGTAAGATCAATCCAATCAAGCATTTTCAACCAAACATCATCTATTGGTTGAATTCTCAAGGTGCCGATTCCTACCCCTCGCTTACCAACCTGGGAGTTCCGACAAGTCAGGTTTTTCTATTTAAACAGATTTACCCAAGCCTGACGGTCCTTGGGTGATTTCGAATTCTTGTTCAAAAATGGTGGAAAATTTGCATCATCCATTGTTAAACCTGAAATCTCCATTTTTACCTCAACCAATGGCTCCTCTGGCTTTGACGAACCAGAATCATTGCCTGCACATGGCTTGTCTGACTTTGACCTGTCAGATTCATCGCCTGAAGGTGGCTTGTCTGACTTTGATACATCAGATTCATCGCCGACCATTTTCTTCTTTTTCTTATCCTCTTTCGTCCTCAGATTTGTATCCGATGAATTCGTCTTGCTTGACTTTGCAATTGAGGGAGTCGATTCATCAGAACTCTTATTTTTATCAACAGATGAACCCGAGGACAATATCTTCTCTAGATACTCTCTCGCCTTCTTTCTCTTCTTTCGCAGTCTGTCTTTCTGCCCCTGAGAAAGCTTCACTTTCTTTTCTTAAACTGTAGGTTCTTGAACCTTCTGTTCTTTGGGCTTGACATTGACTGGAATCTTTGCCAATTTCTGAGAATTAACCCTCAATCTTTCATTAGATCTCCTTGGGCAATCTCTGACAATATGACCTCTGATTTGACAATTATAGCATCTTCTCGTTTCATAACTCCAATTCTGGCAGTTAACAGCAATGTGTCCTTGATAACCGCATCGGTAACACACTCTGTTATCGTACCAATCACCATTTTCACACCAGATGCTCAGATCATAGCATTGTTTGGATTGGTGATATTCCTTCCTCATGTTTGCTGGATTTGGCTTTTGAGCACTGTGGTCCGACCTGCACCCCTTATTGCCAACAATTTTTGAGTTTTGATTTTCCAATTTTTGTGGTTTTTTATCACGATTGGATGATTGAACTGATGAGCTTTTATTTTCTTTTTGAACATTTTTCAGTTTTTTATCCTTTTGTTTTTGTTCCACATTCTTCTTTACAGGTTTTTGCGTTGAGCATTCACCTTTCTCAATAGAATGTCGAACGGTTTCTTGAAATTTTTCTTTTAATTTCAAAAATATTTTTCTTTTTTCAATATCATCATCAGTTTTCTCATCACAATCTTCAACTTTGACTTTGTCAAAATTTGTGACATTGTCACTTATTGGAACTGAATTTACTGGTTTTGGGCAAAGAATGGTTGAAGTATTCACAAACACCTTCAACTTTTCTTCCCATTCCTTGATTTTCTTTTGAGCACACTCTGCTTCCTTTTCAAGTCGTATAATCTTTTCAAGATGAGAATTGATTGCAATTTGTTTTTCAAGATTGTTTTTACCAAACAAATCTTTCTCATCTTCTAAAGTTTTTATTTGACTTTGAAAATCTTTCTCAATTTTTACTTTTTCATTTTCTTTCAAAATTTTGTTTTCTAATGTCAAACTGTTCAAATTACTTAACAGTTTGTCATTTTCAGATTTCAGCTTTACACAATTTTCCTGCAACTCCAGAATCTATTTATCATCAGCTTGCTTTTCATTGTTCAACTTCTTGATCTCCAATGCCAAACTTTCCGCATCTTTCACTAGTTTGTCATTGTCATCCTTAAAGTTGTCACATTTGGTGCACACTGATTCAGAATTTGAAGATCCAAACTCTACAGATTCTTCAACTTTTGAAACTATCTCTTTCTCTATCTTATAAGTACCTGCACCAAAGATTGTAACGAAATCAAGAGGATTTCTATTATCATCAATATAACAACCCCTTTTCATATCATATATCAAATTTCTTTTTGCTGCCCAACAAACATTGATTCTTTTCTTTATTTCATTTATTACGTCTAAATTCAACTCATCTAAATTCATTTTTATTTTATCCATCACATCTTTCTTCTTTTGATGAATTTCATAATGGTGATTTTTAAGTTTACTAATGAATTTGTTCAGAGATAATTTTGAAAAACTAGAATTTTCTCTCAAATTTTTCAAGCAATCATCCCATTCAACTGGTAATCCATTAGCAAACTTTGATACCATATCAGCTTCTGTTATTACTATTTGATTTTCCTTCAAATAGTCAATCAAAAGATCAAAACGCTTCTCCAAATCATCCAATTTTTCATCTTTCTTACACAGAAAACATTCGAACCGGTTACTCCAAACCTCTTTGGGTAATTTCTGATAAGAACTACTGAAATATCCTCGATACCAATCATTTAACCTTTTAAGATCATTGTTTTCTTTTTCATCAAAGACCGTTGCCATTTTCCCAACACTCCCGACACGTTTTCTAAAATGTCACAAAAATGAAAACAATAAATGTCCTATGAGCGAAACCCTGAGTGTCACTGGAGCGAAATCCTGGATTGTCACAAAAGCGAAACCTGGATTGTCACAATGAGCGAAACCTAGAGTGTTATAATGAGCGAAACCCTAAGGTATCCACAAGAGCGAAACTAGTATTGTTCAGAAGAGCGAAACTAGTTATGTTCACAAGAGCGAAACTAGTTATGTTCACAAGAGCGGAACTACTTGGTCTTTGGAGCGAAACCCTTCAACTTTAGTGACACAAAAGCAAAACTAGGTGGTCATATAAGCAAAACTACACACTGTCCGAATGAGCAGAACCTAGTCCGAAGGTAATTTCATCCATTTCTAGTCCGAATTTTCGTCCGAAACTTTCCAGGGTTTTTTAATGTCCAATAACATACTGTCTGTGAAATTTTGAGCGAATTTCGATCATTAAAACTTGATCTGATGATGAAAGAAGGTGTAGAAATCAGAATTTTTGACCAAAAATGAGCTAAACGGTAAGAACTCTTCAACCTGGCTCTGATACCACTTGTAGGATCGTGTTTCGACCCGAACGAGTCATTCTGAAGAGTACTCAGACTGAATCAGAGGCGGAATTCATTGATTCAGTCTTTGTTTAGCTTGATTTCACTATTAAACGTCTCTTTTATTGATCTGCTGACAATTTACAAGCTCTGGAGACTATTTGGCAGAGTTTCTCCATTACATACAAGACCTTCACACCTGTTCTATGTGGTTTCGCTTATGAGAACTCCTATATATAGACTTAGTGGTTTCGCTCCAATGGACATGACACATGAGCGAAACGTTCATGTCCATAAAAGCGAAATCTCCTTGTCCAAATAAGCGAAACCTCCTCTAATTGACCATATAAGCGAAACCTGCATCTAAGACACATATGCTATCCTATTTTCTCGTAAAACGTGCCCTAATTTATACAATACAATGAAAGACTCGATACAAGACGAAATCAACAGATGTAGTGCACCAACAAAACTCATCTTACATGGTTATTCATTTAACCATACATTATTCTCTTATTTATACATATCATCTGATCTTATCGTTTTTCGAATGATTTACAAGACAAAGCAAATTACAAGGTTCATGACTAAACATTTTCTCAAACATAAGTCATGAATCCTATTTTCTCAAAACCTATGTATCTCACAGGCATTTTTATGCTGACGTACCTATTTTCACATGTGTTTTCAGGAGATGATGCATAGGACTTATCAAGACATACTTAGGCGGACCTGTGCCTTAGTGACTTAAAACGAGACAAGAACTAGTTAATTTATGTTATGTACTCTTTGGTTCTTGTTTAAAACAATGTAAACTTTCATGTTTGATTAATAAAACAAAACTTCAATTGCCATGGATTTGAAACAATTAATTCTGTTACAACACTCCCCGATGTTTCCGCCACGTTTGGTTGTCCTACGTGGTCGGGGTGTGACAAATTGGATAGTTAAAAATGTGATAAATGGTCTCACTGATGATGTGCCAGTAGGTTTTTGCACATTTAGTAGATTGTGACGAGATATAAACCTAAATTTCAAACTTACTTATATCGTGGGGAACATATCTCGGATATATGGGTAACCCCCGAAATCTTGTTTGAAAGGTCCCTCTTTCTGAGATACTAGGTCTTTATACTCAGTGATATCTGGGGTATTATCCCGGGACTTCTGATTTTGCGGAAGCAATGGCCTAGTCCCCGTATAATACTTTACGCTTGCTTGAAATATAGCCCACCCTCAGCATAAAAATGATGAAACATTGCAAAATGCTAATCATGTGCTGTTGAAACAAAAGATCCTCTAAAGGGGACACCAAAAGTCGAAGCCGTTATCTCTCTCATTTTGGGGAAGCAATAGCCTGAGCTCTCACGGCCCTCGCATTTAACCCTTACAGATATCATCTAGGTATACTCACCTGTAAGACTGAATATTGGGATCTGGATACGGGAGTATATTCTGAGGTGGGAAACGCGAATAAGTTCAAGTGCGTAAGACATTAATCCATATCTCGAAACAGTTGAATTTCGTGTGAAAATTTAAGTGGATCAGTATACTGACAATCTAAGTGAATCGTTTAGAACTTAAAATGTATAAAGCTTAACGGTGTTAGTGATTTGTCTCAAAAACTGATATGATCCTCTTACACAAACTCGCAAAAATATTGTCTGTAAATATTTCTTTACTGCATTTCTTTTTAAATCAAAAATCCAAAAAAAATTCAAGTGTGTTTTAGCATAAATTTTGAAAAATACTAAAAGATTTTTGATGACTGATGTTGGAGAGCTGATTTTCAAAATTCCAAGTGCTAAACATGATGAGCATTTCGTGAAGGGGAGTCTGTGTTTAAATGAGAAAAGATTTTGTATATTTTTCTACAAGTGGTTATCAGAAGCTTTTAAAGTGTTAAATCATTCTGGAAAGATACATGCAAGTAATATATAAATTTGTCAAATTTTAAATTTGTGAAATTTATTTTTGGGTAGAGATTTGTACATGAAATAGTAGAGCCGGTCACAGATCTTGGGATAAAAGATTGTAAAGCCAAGTTCAGATCCTGATGTTCACGCAAGCTGAGGATGCTGATGAACTTAAGGAATCAAGAGATCTGATCAAGAAAATTAGAGTGAGATAAGAGTCAGGTGGAGATCTGGAAATGAAGAAAAGACAGAGATTGAGGAAGTTTTACATTGTCAGATACTTTGAAAGAATTCGAGAAGACTGATAAAGACTGAAGATGTTGAAGACTCGACACTGAAGACTCGTCAACATTCGAGGGAGAGTCTGTTGGTGCATGCGTCTGTCGACTTCGTCTTGTATCGAGTCTTGTATTAGAGTGTATAGATCAGGGCACGTAATTCGAGAAAACTGTCAAAAATAGGTCAACATGCAATTTCACACGAAATTACAAGTTGTAATTTCGCTTGAAATCAACAAGTGATTTCAAACGAAATCATCTTGTTAATTCCACTCGAAATGGTAATTCCGTGTGAAACTGATTCCGTTTGAGTCATGTTCAAGCGGAATTAGATTGTCTCTAAATAGGAGTGTCCTGATTTCGTTTGAAGTAGACTTGTATGTATGATTCCGGAGCCGAAGTGCTGCCGAAGTGTCGTTTCGCTGTAAAACTTTGTCAAATTAATCAGAAAGACAGTTAAAGTGAATATATAGCTGAATCGAACTCGATATATCTATTTCTGCCTTTCATATTGAGTAGAACGCCTCTGATCGACTCATTTCGGGCCAGAACACGATCCTACACTTTATTAAACTTGATTAAACTAGGGATTCACTCACCAGTATTTCCCACTGACAAAATGTTTTTAAACGCGTTTCAGGTAACAAAATGTGAAAGCCAAATAGAACCCAGCTAGACAGCACTGGATGCTTGGAAAAGTGGCAATAAAGTTACCTAAAATAAAGAGATGTTTTTATTAAATAAAATAGGGTTTGACCCTATGAAATCATGTGTATTTAAAAACTTGGGGTTATTCCCACATGTTTAATATTATGAAAGTGTGGTATTTACTCAGATAAAATATTTCCTAACTACGATCCTGATGTAATTTTCGCTACCAAATTGGATAAAAACAGATACCACCGAAACTGGTCGCGGCCGCCCGTTCCCGGGTTGTTAGGGGACGAGGGTTGCGACAGAAGGTGGTATCAGAGCTAAGCCACTGATTCAGCCACAGAAGTGTTCTGCTGATACCAAGACATTATTCAAAGTGTTAGGAAATAAATTTCGAAACTACGTGCATATCTGCATATTATTGTTGTGTGTTATTTGACTATTTGTTAGTTTACAGTATGAGCGACCAAGGACCTTCCGACGCGTATCGTCAGTTGTCCAGCTCACCTAGAAGCGAAGGCACATCTTCACAACCTGCCCTCTCAGGGTATTCTGCTGATAATGAAGAAGGGATATTCGTGTTTAAGGCTCAGTCTGAAGAGCCATCCCATCAGAGAAAGAGAGGATGGTTCAGTAAGGGAGCACACGAGCGTAGGAAAAGAATGAAAAAGTTACAACAGCAGCGAGTTCTAGCAGCCGCTAAAAGATAAACTGATGCCCACACCCTAGACATGCTTAATAGGAGTTTAGAAAACTTCCATATCCTAGCAACCACAGCTAACCTGGAGCAACAGATAGCACCCCAACCATTACCATTATTCCCTGCTCAACCAATGGAAATAGAAAATAACCCAGAAAACCAAGTCGAAATGCATGATTTTAACCCAGAGGAGATACCTAGGATACCAGCACCCAATCCCCCTAGACCCAGATTGCGACCCATGGTGGGATGACAATAGGGATTATGTGCAACGTTACCCAATATCAAATGACATGCCCGTGTCGAATCTAGGAGCCTACCCAGGTTTGGACCCTCTAGATCCCTACTATGATAGTGATCAATACATTAGGGAAATTTTAGAGAATCCTTACCCAAACCAGGAACCCGCACCCCAATACCCAAATCCAGTCCCAGCACCTGCACCCCCAATGAGTGCAGAAAATTTGCAGGAGCTCCGAACTTTCAGAGAAGAGATTTTAGAAAGTAGCGAGAGAATGAGGCAGGTAGGAGAACGACTCGTCTGGAAGTATGACAAGTGTAATATGGATTTTTGGATGAATCCATATCAGTGAAGGTGATGGTGGAGGTAGTAATAATAATAATACAATATATTAATATATATTATGTGTGTAATTTTGAAAAAAAAAAGAATCATAACTACGGATGCCTACTAATAGTGTAATTTTAATTTCAGTTGTATTGTAATTTTTATTTCCAGCTCTGGTTTATATTACATGCATATTATATATAAGCAAGAGTAAGTCGCAATGATCGACGTTTTTTATCAATATGCGTGTCATGTGATTGGCTATATTAAATACTATTTTGTGATATTAATACGTGGTAAATGTTTAAAATTCAGATGAACAACGAAGTTAATCAGGAAAACCCGAACAATGAAAGCCGGAATGACAATAACCAGAATAATGAGAATCCAAACAACAATAACAATGGAAACCAAGTGGATAATAGTGCCATCCAACACATAGTGGCACGAAGAATTATAGATTCATTGCCATTTATTATTCAAACTGTTAAGGAAGCGGATAATAAAACTAAGCATAGCAGCAAGCGACCAACTGAATCGGAACACAGCGTAAACAATGGAGCCTTACTTCAAGCGCTCATTCCCAAAAGAAGAAGAACCATGCCTTATGGTTGTTCTTATAAAGAATTCTGGTCTTGTAAACCAATTGAATTCTCGGGCAATGAAGGGGCCATTGCAGTCTTACGCTGGATAGAAAAGACTGAGGCAGTCTTAAAAATAAGCAAGTGTGCAGAAGAGGACAAGATAATGTTTGCTTCCAATCTGTGTAAGAACTCAGCCTTAGAATGGTGGAACACAATCCTCCAATCTAAGGGAAGTGATAGGGTTTACAATATGGAATGAGAGGAATTTAAGAATATGGTAGAAAGGAAATTATGCCCTCCCAATGAAAAAGAACAGATAGCAAATAAGTTCTTAAACCTTAGGATGACTACAGTGGATAGTAAGGGGTACACTACATTATTCTTTGAATATGCTAGAATAGTACCAACCCTTGCATCACCAGAACCAGTATTAATCTCTCGTTACATCTGGGGATTAATCAGGGAGATTAGGCATGTAGTCAAGGCAGCTAGAACCCAAACCATAGAAGAAGCTGTAGAACTAGCAAACATCTTGATAGATGAATTAGTATGTACACGAGAAGAAGACTAGATAAGGAACCTAGCTCAAAGACTTACCCAAGAATTTCGTTATAGAAATTCCAATCGTGGGAGAAATATAGGTCCTACCTCTGCACCTTACTGCAAGGCTTGCAAGAAAAAGCATTCGGGAAAATGCTCTACTTACTGCAATTTCTGCAAGTTACCGGGACACAAGGAAGAAGATTGCATGAGGAAACCTAATAATGGGATGTGCTTCAACTGTGGAGAAAAAGGTCACATCAAGCCGAATTGTCCGAAACTAGTTCCAGCCATGGGCAATAAGGCTACCAAAAATGCTAGAGCATTTGTTATGACGGCAGATGAAGCCAAGATGATTCCGGATGTGATAATAGGTACGTTTTTAGTTAATGATGTTTTTGCTAAAGTATCATTTGACTCTGGTGCGAACCAAAGTTTTATCGATACTTCGTTTTGCAAACTTCTTAACCAATCATTAACTAAACTCACACAAGAATGTCTAGTAGAGACAACAAATGGAGAAACCGTTAGGATTTCTGAAATCTTGCAGGAAGCAAGAATAGAATTTTTAAAACAAAAGTTTATTGCAAACCTTTATCCAATGAATCTGGCAGGATTTAATATTGTATTAGGAATGGATTGGTTAGTAGCCAATAAAGCCAGTATTTTATGTGATCAAAAGTCAATTCAAGTAAATTCACCAAGGGGTGAAAAGATCACAATAAAATGAGATAAGCTACCTAGATCCACAAAATTCATCTCGGTGATGAAAACAACAAGTTATATAAGAAAAAGGGTCATTAATGTATTTGATTTCTAAAATCATTAACACTAAAGGAATAGAATTAAAAGATAATCCAGTGGTATCCCAGTTTTCAGATATATTTCCAGAAGAATTACCAGGACTACCACCAGACAGGGAAGTTGAATTCAGAATCCACCTACTACCAGGGACCGCACCAATTGCCAAAGCACCTTACTGTTTGGCACCCGCAGAAATGCAGGAACTGAAGAAACAGTTAGACGAATTATTAGAGAAAGGATTAATACAGCCAAGTTCATCACCATGGGGAGCACCGATTTTATTCGTTAAAAAAAAAGATGGATCGATGCGTATGTGCATTGACTACCGTGAATTGAACAAGGTCACGATTAAGAATCGGTATCCATTACCGAGGATCGACGATTTGTTCGATCAGTTGCAAGGAGCTCGCTATTTTTCAAAAATCGATTTACGGTCAAGATATCATCAATTAAAGGTACAGGAAGAAGACATTCCTAAAACGGCGTTTAGAACAAGGTACGACCATTATGAATTTACTGTCATGCCATTTGGTTTAACCAATGCCCCAGCTGTATTTATGGACATGATGAACCGAATATGTAAGCCATATTTGGATAAATTCATAATCATTTTTATAGATGATATTCTCATACTCTAAGAGTAAAGAAGAGCATGCAAACCATTTGCACGCACTTCTAAATTTACTAAGAAAGGAAAGGCCGCTAAGTTTTCGAAGTGTGAGCTTTGGTTAGAACATGTAAAGTTTCTTGGACATTTGGTCAATCATGAAGGAATTCATGTGGATCCCACCAAGATCGAGGCAATTACCAAATGGAAAACCCCTGAAGCACCAACCAAGGTTAGAAGTTTCTTAGGATTGGTCGGTTATTATAGAAGATTTATTCAAGATTTTTCTAGAATAGCCATTCCCTTAACTAAGTTAACCTGTAAATCCATTAAGTTTGAATGGGGACCAAAACAGGAAAAAGCCATTAGAATTCTTAAGCAAAGATTAACTAATGCACCCATACTAGCGTTACCAGAAGGAACGGAAGACTTTGTAGTCTATTGTGACGCTTGTAAGTTAGGTTATGGATGTGTGTTAATGCAACGCCAAAAGGTTATTTCTTACGCATCTAGACAACTTAAGAATCATGAAAAGAATTATTCAACCCATGATTTATAATTAGGAGCCATAATTTTTGCCCTGAAAATTTGGAGACATTACCTTTACGGTAGTAAGTTTACTATTTTCACAGATCATAAGAGTTTAAGGTATGTTTTCGGGCAAAAAGAATTGAATATGAGGCAAAGACGCTGGATGGAAATTCTTAGTGATTATGATTGTAATATCCAGTACCATGCAGGAAAAGCAAACGTAGTAGCTGATGCTTTAAGTCGAAAGTATCATGAAAAGCCAAAAAGAGTGAGTTCTCTTAAATTAAATATACAAGTAGATTTAAATGAGTAGATTAGAAAAGCACAAGAATTAGTAATCAAGGATGATACTGAAAAATTAAAGGGTATGATTAAGGAACTAGAACAAGGAACAGATGGAATTTGGAGATTCCATAAGAAAAGAATGTAGATACCTAAATTAGGAAACCTACGCTACCGTATATTAGAAGAAGCCCATAAATCTAAGTATACGATGCATCCGGGAAGCGATAAGATGTATCAGGATTTGAGAAGGAATTTTTGGTGGATAGGAATGAAGAAGGATATAGCAGCTTATGTTTCTAAATGTCTAACTTGTTCCCAAGTTAAAGCTGAACACCAGAAACCTTCAGGTTTGTTGCAGCAGTTAGAGATGCCAGTGTGGAAATAGGAATTGATAACAATGGATTTTGTTACCAAATTACCCAAAACAAGAAAAGGTAATGATACAATCTGGGTAATTGTAGACAGGCTAACTAAGTCAGCTCATTTTCTACCGATGAAGGAAACTTTCGGTATAGAACAATTAGCTAAATTGTATGTAAATGAAATAGATTCATTACATGGAATTCCTTTATCAATTGTATCTGACAGAGATAGCTGTTTTACCTCTCATTTTTTGACAAGTTTCCAAAAAGCAATAGGAATCAAATTGAATCTAAGCACAGCTTATCATCCTCAAACGGATGTACAAAGCGAAAGGACAATTCAGACAATGGAGGACATGCTCAGAGCTTGTGTAATTGATTTTGGAGGTAATTGGGACGATCACTTACCATTGATAGAATTTTCTTATAGTAACAGTTATCACACAAGTATCAATGTTGCACCATTCAAAGCACTGTACAGACGAAAGTGTCGAACCCCAGTCTGGTGGGCAGAAATTGGGGAAAAGCAACTATCTAGACCAGAAATAGAGCAAGAAACAATCGACAAGATCATTCAAGTCAAGGAAGGACTGAAAGCAGCACGTGATCAACAAAAGAGTTATGAAGATAACAGACGCAAGCCATTGGAATTTCAAGTAGGAGATAAAGTGTTATTGAAAGTCTCTCCTTGGAAAGGAGTGGTAGTATTCATCAAGAGGGGAAAGCTAAGCCCCAGGTATGTTGGACCTTTTGAGATTATTAAAAGAATAGGACCTGTACCCTATCACCTACAACTGCCAGAGGAAATGGCAGGAATACATGATGTATATCATGTATCTAATCTTAAGAAATGCTTAGCTGATGAATCGCTGATAGTACCTCTTAAAGATATAGAGGTAAATGAACAGCTAAAATTTGTAGAAAGACCTTTACAAATTGAAGACAGGAAAATTAAGAACCTCAAACACAAGATATTAGTTCTGGTCAAAGTGAAATGGGACTCCAAAAGAGGACCAGAGTACACATGGGACCTTGAATCAGAAATGCAAAGGAAATATCCACACCTGTTCTAGTGAGATATCGAGGACGAGCTCTAAAACAAGGTGGGGAGGATATAACAACCCTCCAAAATATATTTTTTTGACACCCTAATATATATTAAAATATCCCAATATGTCCTAAAATACACCCCGTATCCGAAAACGGGCCCCAAACATATTTAATATTATTAAAATTAAATAAAAATAAGAAAATTGGGGTTGTCGCGGGGCGCGTAGCCTTTAGCTACCTCCTACGCGGGCCGCGAGCGATCATCAACGAGGCATCACCCCGGGCTGCCACACGTCGAAGCTAGAACGGTGATCCGGCAACCCTAGGCCCTAGTACCCCTATGTCGTGGGCCATGTAAGCCCCAGCCTAATCCTTCGCGGGCCACGAGGGAAGGTGAATGGTCGCCTATAAATGGAGGCTTCCAGCCACAGTTCTAATTCGCTAAATCTCTCGATCTCTCCCTCATTTCTGAATAGCAATTATAATTCTCGTGCGAAATACCCCCCCCCCCCTAAATAACGAAGTTCTGCTCCATTGTAAGTATCATAACCCCGGTTACATATTAGATACGCTGCCCGATTTATCCAGGGTTCCGTAACGGCTGTCGTGGTTCTGCCCGACGTAGTCGTTGGAATTCCGCCTCTGGGAGGGTATTACTAATGTAAATATTGGGTTATTATACTAGCACGTGTACATTTGTGTAAATTATAGATAATCACCAGGAAACCCTTAAGGGAAATCTAAGACAGCAATGTGAGTAATCTCCTTTTTGTAAATTGTTTTTACAAAACCTCACTTAATAAATGATATATTAAACAATAATTGAGTATTTGTGTTCTATAATTATCGTCGATATGTTTGGGTTTTGTATACAAAATTTGTTACTACCTTGCGAGGAGTAACATGACCATAAGTCGGGTTGACAGTACCATGGGTGGTAATTGAAGTGATGGAAACAAATGTAATTCCGCGACCGCCCTCAATACTGTACAATGGTCTTTATTAAACTTGATTAAACTAGGGATTCACTCACCAGTATTTCCCACTGACAAAATGTTTTTAAATGTGTTTCAGGTAACAAAATGTGAAAGCCAAATAGATGCCAGCTGGACAGCACTGAAGGCTTGGAAAAGTGGCAATAAAGTTACCTAAAAATAAAGAGAAATTTTTATTAAATAAAATAGGGTTTGACCCTATGAAATCGTGTGCATTTAAAAACATGGGGTTATTCCCACATGTTTAATATTATGAAAGTGTGGTATTTACTCTGATAAAATATTTCCTAACTACGATCCTGATGTAATTTCCGCTACCAAATTGGATAAAAACAGATACCACCGAAATTGGTCAAGGCCGCCCGTTCCCGGGTAGTTAGGGGACGGGGGTTGCGACAACAGTCTTAGTCAACAGAAATGTTTAGTATATTTAACCAGTTGTTAATTCCAACAGATGTTTCTAACATCTGTGGAATCGTTTCTAGCTAGGAAAATTAAGTGTCGCTATCATGGTGATGCCAACCTTAATTGCGAACAGGTCTTTGTACTTAGTATAAATAGATCTCACCTGTTAGAGATCTATTTCATCACTTGACATTTTTTTGTACGAACATAATTGAGTGAATAGGCTAAGGGGGTGTAGGATCGTGTGATGACACGAATGAGTCGTTCAGAGGAGTTTTACGTTGTTTCAGGTGCGGAAAACAAGAAACAAAGGTAGACACAGCTTGCAAATCACTTTAAACACCTTGTAGATTGATATAACACTGAATACAATCAGAATTCAAACCGGCAGCACTTTCGTATGAATTTCAGGAACCTCTACAAATGAATTCGCTTGAAGCCTATTTATAGGAGATGAGGTCTCGCTTGAAAGTGTCCAGAATCAGTTCAAGCGAAATGCCATAAGTTGATTTCGCTTGAAACTGACAAAAGTCATTTCAAGCGAAATGGCTTCCTTCAAGTGAAATTCCCATAAACACATCCTATTTTCATCTATTTTCTCGAACAACGTGCCCTGATTTAACATATCTAGAATAAGACTCGATACAAGACGAAGTCGACAGATGTATGCACTAACAGACTCCCCCTCAGATGTTGACGAGTCTTAAAGTATCGAGTCTTCACATCTTCAGTCTTTATTAGTCTTTGAGCTTCCCTCCAGGATCTCCACCTGGCTCTTGAGCTTTCTAATTCTCTTGATCTGATCTCTTGATTCCTTAAGTTTATCAGCATCAGCAAATCCAAGATCATGATCTGGGTTACACTTTCCACAGGTTCAGAATCGAAACCTGGCTCTCTTAACACTCAGAGTCTTTAAGTATCAAAACCTGGCTAAACCTGCACATTCTCTACCCAAAAGTAAATTTTCTGATGTCCACTTGTAGAGCAAATCTTATAATGATTTAACATTTAGATTTTGATAAACCACTTTCAGGATAGATTTCATAAAACTTTTCTCATTCAAACATTAACTCCTCCTCTCAAAATACTTAACCTTGTCAAACACACTTTTCCAATCTTGTTCGTCATGTTTAGCACTTGGAATTTTGAAAATCAGCTTTCCAACACCAGTTGTCTAAAATCTCATTAAGTTTTTCAAAATTTATGCTAAAACACACTGAAAATCTTTTTGGATTATTTAGAACAGAAATAAAATGCAGTAAAGAAATATTCACAAACACACCAGTACCGTTGAACTTAGTTACACTTTAAGAATTAAACAATTCACTTAGATTGCCGATATACTGATCCATTTAAATTTTCACACAAATTTCAACTAATTCAGGATATGAGTTAGGTGAATTAAGAACTTAAACTCATTCATGTGTCCCACCTCTTGAATATACTCCCGTATCCAGATCCCAATATTCAGTCTTACAGGTAAGTATATCACAAATGATATCTGTAAGGGGTTATAAATTATGTAGAATCATGAGAGCTCAGGTCAGAACTACCGTTCAGCAGAGAGATCATGACTCAACTCTTGGGTGTGTCCCCTTTAGAGGATCTTTTTTTACAACAACATTGATTAGCAATTTTATTGTTTCATCATTTATGCTGAGGGCGGCGCTATATTTCAAGCATGTGGAAAGTATTATTCGAGGACTAGGTCAGAAATTCCATTCAGCAGAAGTCCCGGAATAATACCCCAGATATCAGTGAGCATAAAGACCTAGTATCTCAGAAAGTGGGACCTTTCAAACGAGATTTCAGGGGTTACCTATATATCCAAGTAGTGTTCCCCACAAAATAAGTAAGTTTGAATTTAAGTTTATATCCCGAAAAAGCTTACTAAATGTGTAAAAACCTATCGGCATATCATCAGTGAGACTGTTTAACGCTATTTAAACATTACATTTCTTTAGCATACTGTGACTGTCTACTGATGTACTATCATTTCCTCTTCTTTGACACTAAAACTCATTTTTGATTTTATCGTGTTTTTGCCTTTTTCAAATTTTCTAATGTTTTTTGAATTTTCTGAAAAATTCTACTCCCCCTAAAATACAAACACATTTAAAGGAAATTTGAAAACAAACTGTACAAGTAAATTGACAACCGATATCGAATCGCATCAATTCGCCATCCACTAGGCATAAACAATCAGAACTACCCCTTTCACAAAACTATTTTCTCATTATGATTTCAAAACACTTAAGTTTGTTTTAACCAAAATGATTTTTCTGGAAAATAAGTTTCGTTGATTTTACCACTTGTAGGTTAGGGGTTTGGTTCATCACACTGTCCATATTTTTTAACCACATGTACAAGAATTACATCAAGTTCAAATTAATGACCTTGAGTAATTAATTTATCAAAACAAACCTTTGTACTAGTTGTAGGAATAAAACATCTACACAAATTCATTTTACCAACAAAGATGCCGATTCCTGCTTCACACTTACCAACCTGGAAGCTCCGACAATTCCTGCAGTATGACTTGCCAAAATTTAGCCATTATAAAATTCATTCACAAAACATCAATTATCAAGAAGAATGCCGAATCCTGATCCACGATTACAAACTTGGGATCTTCGGCAAGTCGGATTTTTCAAGGGAAAAGAATTTCCACCCAAGTCATACCAACCTTGGGTGTTTTTAACTCTTGTTCAGTAGGGTTATATGTTGCTTTCTTTGTTGCATAGAAATCTTTAACCCCTTTTACTTTCCCATCAATCATCTTCTCAAAAATTTTCTTAACATTTCCATTAAAAACTTTTTCAACATCAAATTCCTTCTTATCAGAAAAGAATTGATTTGAGATTTCAACCTTACCAACCTTTTGCTTAATTTTTTCAAACGTCAAAGGTGGAATTTTAACATCATCTTCAACTTGTAGCTCCACTGATTTTGTGGAATCAGATTCATCGCTGACTTTTACATCACCCTTCTTAACAACCCACATTTGGTTATCTTTTGCTTTCTTTTTGTAAAAATTTTTCTTTGAACTCTTACCAACTTTATAAATCGAATTTTCAAAAATTTTGAATCTTTAAGTTGGTGGTTCAACATCAACAACTTTTTCTTTCAGTTTTTCAGATACTCCCTGTTTTAGTTTTGCCATTTGAGAACAAACTGATGCAATATGACCAACTTCATTGCATTTGAAACAGATTCAAATATCCTTCTTGTGAAAAACTCCAATTCCTTTTCTCTTTTGTTCAGCAAGAAACTCCTGATTTGATTGTCTCCAGAATTGTTTCTTCTGTTCTTCTTCTGCATTTCCACCTGAAATAAATTTTGTACTAGTTTTAGAAATGTTACCATTGTTGTAATTTTTAGGTGTAATAAAACCCAAACCTTTCTTTTTGTAGCTACCATTATGGTTTGGTTTCTTTTGAAAACCAGAACCAGAATTGTAACCCTTTTTCTTATTTAATCGTTGTTGAACTCTTGAAGTGTATTTTTTAGGTTTTACAGTAAGATTCAAATCTTTTATTTCAGAAATGTTAATTTCTGTCACTTTGAAAACCTTTTTAATCATTTCTAATCTAACACTTCTTATTGGAAAATCTTTGTCAGAATATAATTTGTCAGAATCATTCAAAGTATATGCTACTTTGAATGTTTCATCATTCAAATTTGATTTTGATAACAAAAACTCTTTACTGTAACCCATTTTAACCGACGATTTTGAACTGTTGACTGACGAACTTGAAACTCCAGACTCAGATTTTGACTCAGACTCCTCATCTGTATCCAACACCTGATCGACCACCTTTTTTATTAACTCAGACTCATGATCAGTGTCAGACGAGGTGAACATGACATCAATGTTTTCTGGTAATTCATCAGTTGATTCGGTTTTTAACTTTATATTGACTGCTTTTTCGACTTGCTCCTCATTTGGTTTTCTATGAGAATAACCATCCCAGATCGGAGGCAGACACTTGTTATATCTAACACTCGGTTTCTTACCAGTATTCTTCTTCTTTGGCTTTTCATCATCTTTAAAGACTTCAAAACCTGCAACAGTTGGATAAATTCGATCAATAAGATAATCAGAACTAGAATAACTCTGTAATAATCGTCTGATCCTCTAATTTTCAATTTTCTCGGTCTCCAACTCTTGCTTCCACTTTGCACTTTCTTCGATGTAGAAGTTAATAGCTTTCTGTTTTGTCATCATCGTTGCATTCATCATTGTCAAAGCCTTTTCTCTTTCAGAGTTTGTTTTTTAAAGACCAGTTACTGTTCTGTTCAAAACATCATAAGACTCCTTTGCATAGTTGAGATTGAATAATAATTGTTCTTTCATTTTTTCAAACTCAGCTAGCTTCTCTTCTTTTGCTGCACATTCCTTGCATGGTTCCAAACACTTTGAGCAAGGCTTGATAATTTCCACAATCTTTTCTACTTCAATTGTTTTCACCACCTCAACCACTTTTTCTGCTTCAGTTACCTTTTCTGTTTCAACAACCTCCTCAGCAACCTTTTTAGAATCATCCTTTTGAACAACCTCATCAGTCTTCATTTGCTTTGGATGTTTTGCTGCTCGTCTCTCTTTTAGTTTCTCCAAGCGATCTGCATAATAAAAATGAAAACATTCAGGAGAAAGATGATATTTTGCAATATTAATATGTTTTTCTTCTTCATCATCACTACTTTCATCAGTTAGCGATTGATCAAACTCCACTGATTTATCAGAACTATTATCAGAAGAACCAGAATCAGATGGTGTTTTATCAAATACAATTTCTTTTTCTGAACTATCATCTGAACTTTGTGAACTTTCATCTAAACTCTGTGAGCTTTCTTCTGATGAAATAGATTTTTCATCTTCATTCTTCACACTAACCCCAATGGATTTCATCCACTCAGTGAACATGTCTGGTTCTTTCACAATCTTGGCAATGAAAGCTTTAAAATTTCCATTCTCATCTACAAACATATCCCAGCTAAAACCTTCAGGTAGCCTTTCATTATCTTGATTGATTAAGCATGCTTTGTTGTCAGATGAAATGAATTTTTCTCAGCTGAAACTTTCTTGATTTCCCAAACAGGCTCTCTTTGAAGAATCCTCTATCACTTTTCTACCATGAGCCACTTGTGGTTCTTGTTGTTGTTGTTGACCGACTTGTTGATATATAGCTTTCCGGTAGTAATCATCTTTTCCGAATGGATTCTTTGGATCATTTGCCTCTCTATTCTTGCATTCCCTCTTGAAATGACCTTTCTCCCTGCATCTAAAACAAGTAACTTTAGATTTATCAAAACCCAAAGTTGAAACATGTGCATCAAGAAAGTCATTTCTTCCAGTAATCAGTTTGAACTTTTATGCTCTTCTTAAGACACTAGCTAGACACCATTTAATGTCCACGAGCTCCATTTCTTCAGCGTCTATCTGATCGTAATCCTCCTTTGTTAGCATAGGATTTCCAATCCGTCCTTCAACCAAACCTTCATAGGATAGTATCACGGAACCAAGTAATGCCATATGATCTTTCGCTACTTCTTCAGAAAAACTTTGACCATCAGGAAGATTTAGAGCAATATTGCATTGTATCACACAACCATATCCAGTTTTTGAACTTTGATGCTGAAAATTTGATGTTGTTTCTTTTGGATTAACACTTGGATATGAAGATAATCCACTACTTTTGTTTGTACTTTGATCAGCTTTTTCTGATGAATTTCCAGCACTAAAAGCAGTTTGAATCTTCGGGCTTCTTTCAATTTCTGGAATACTTCCTTTGTAGTACATTTTCACTTCTTGTTGACTACTTGGATTGTTCATCCTAGCAATCTTCTGCTGTTCCAGATGTTGACTTTCTATCTTCTCAATGAACTGAGAAATTGTCAACCCATCATAAACACCAGTGTTCTTCAGAATCATTATGTAAGTTCCCCACTCCTTTTGCGGTAAAGCATCAGCTAACTTGTCGACCCATTCTTCACTATCTTTGGTTATGCTTAGCATTGACATGGATCACACTAAGTGGCAATATCGTTCAATCAACTTCTTTGTATCTTCCCCGGGCAAACTAGTAAATAGATCAAATTCTTTCTTAAGCAGTGCCTTTTTACTCTTAATCATATTCTCACTACCCTCAAACTTGACTTTAAGAGCATCCCAGATTGACTTTGAGGTCTTATCATGTTGAAGCAAGATAAAGATGTCTTCTTTAATGGCTTGCTAAAGCAAACTTATCATCATCTTTTCGGCTCGGTACATTTCCCGTTCTTGATCATTAAATTCTGAGATTTGTTTTTCAGTTTGCAATTCAGTACGAGGTAGTACATATCTTTTCAGAATACACTCCCATGATCTAAGATGATTGGCTTGAACCCAGTTTTCGAAGCGATCTTTCCATCCGTAATATTCTTCAATGCTCATTAGCTTCGGGGGGGGGGGGGGGGGTTGAGTAGTTCCGGTTTTATTTTCCAGATTTATGTTCTGAGCAATGGAAGCTGGAGCAGTCGGAGATGTTGCAAACGCGTTGTAAAATTCTTCACTCATGATTCGTAAACTTTTTCATAAAACAGCACTTTCAAGCGAGATACCCCTTTCAAGCGAAATATAACCTGTTCAAGCTAAAACAACCATCTATTTCAAGCGAAATAAGTCTTTCAAGCGAAATATGATTGTTCAAGCGATACCTTCTATTTCAAGCGAAATGACTTAGTTCTCTGGAAATGTACACAATTTTTCAAGCGAAAACCAACTGAAGCGAAATACCAGGTTTCGGTTGAGATGTTTCAAGCAGAATACGACAATCTGAAGCGAAATCCCTGATGTTCGTTCAAGCGGAACCACTTCGAAGATCAATTTTACCCATTTTTAGTCCGAATTTTAATTTGAAACTCTCAAGGGTTTGTTAAAATGCACTTTTACGCATTCTGTGAAAAATTTGTCTGATTTTTACCGTTAATTCTTGAAATTTCGAAAGGTGTAGAAAAACAGAGATTTTCAAGCTGAATAGTACAGAACTCCTTCTCCTTAGCTCTGATACCAATTGTAGGATCGTGTGATGACCCGAATGATTCGTTCAGAGGAGTTTTACTTTGTTTCAGGTGCGGAAAACAAGAAACAAAGGTAGACACAGCTTGCAAATCACTTTAAACACCTTGTAGATTGATATAACACTGAATACAATCAGAATTCAAACCGGCAGCGATTTGGTATGAATTTCAAAGAACCTCTACAAATGAATTCGCTTGAAGCCTATTTATAGGAGATGTGGTCTCGCTTGAAAGTGTCCAGAATCAGTTCAAGCGAAATGCCATAAGTTAATTTCGCTTGAAACTGACAAAAGTCATTTAAAGCGAAATGGCTTCCTTCAAGAGAAATTCCCATAAACACATCCTATTTTCATATATTTTCTCGAACAACGTGCCCTGATTTAACATATCTAGAATAAGACTCGATACAAGACGAAGTTGACAGATGTATGCACTAACAGGGGGGGTGTAAAACCATTCTTGCAATCGTTTGATTATAATCATTAATACAAGTTTGATATCTTTTCAAATTTGTGTGTGCATATAATTCTGCTGCAATTCCATCTTTTACTATCATTCATACATAATTAGTTCACCTAAAGCACACAAGTTAAAACTCAGATCATAATAATTGATATAAGAGCTTGGACACATTAAACTTGATTTCACAATCAGTTGAATACAAAAGGATCAACTCACAAATTGATAACGAACTGTTCGTCATATCGAATTATAGAGTTTAAAGTATCAAATTCTTTTTTGTACGTACTCTATTTTTCACGGAGATCGTAAGGATGTCGCAAAACAATCATGATCCCCATAACACTGGTTTCAGCAACAAACCTCCGATGCTTGTCACACCAGAATACCATATATGGCAACATCAGATGGCACATGTGCTTGCTCAACAGAACACAGGATGTTGGAAGTCCGTGATATTCGGACCACATGTTCCAATGGTACCAAGTGCCGGAAATCCGAATCTTCAAGAGCCAAAGAAACCAGAGAATTACTCTGAGCAAGATTTCTAAAGTTTGAGTTAGATGTAAAGGCTTTCAACATTGTGACCATGGCTTTACCAAATGAAATCTATGCCGTCCTATTACACTATAATAGTGCAAAAAAGTTATTGGATACATTGAAAGAACAATTTGGTGGAATACAGGACGTGATCGAAAACACTCGTGAAATTCTTAATTAACAGTATGAGACCTTTGTTTATGTTAAGGGATAAAACTTAACACAATAGGTTTGGAGATTTTCTTATTTAATAAGTGAATTAATGTTGGTAAACAAAAAATTTTCCAATTCCACTTTAAGTAACATGTTTCTTAGATCACTTCCTAAGAAATGGGATACAACTGCTATTGCGATGAGAACAACACCAGATTTTAAGGAAATGACTTTGACTAAGTTCATGGTAGCCCTTGACATTTGGAAGAGAACTTATCTAGAAAAAACGAAGCTATGGGAAACTAGAAAAGTGTCTGAGGACTTTGTTTTTGGCAATACAACACTTCTAAGTCAAGAAGAATCATCACCAGGAGTAGTAAATTGTCAGGGTTATGATCATTACATTGACATATCCGCAAGAGATAAACTCTGATCAATATTCGTCAAACTTTGCTTTCACAACAAATGGTGATAGTCAAAATCCTGATAATCTATCTTTTGTTCTTAATGATCTAAAGCATATTGATCCTACTAACGTAGAGGAGATGGAAATTTTGGATCAACTAGCCCTACTCAGTATTACAACAAACAATTTCTATAAAAGAACTGGTAGGAAATAACCTGGGTTGAGTGGGAGGTCAAGGGTTGGACTGGATAAGTCAAAGATAAAATGCTACAAATGTAACAAACTAGGTCATTTTGCTAGCGAGTGTAGGAGTCAAACAAATAACACTACATCAATGATAACCTATCCAAAACAAAGACCTCATTCCAGCAGTCAACATCAGTTTTATCACAATACTAAAAATATCCCTGGACCACGTGTTCAAAACACTGCTCGTTTTGCACAAAGCATAAACCCTTTTCCAGTGCAATATGTTCAAACAACTAGCCTACAAGTCCAATATGTTCAAGTGCCAGTTTCACAAGTTCATGCACCTACAACAACTCCTGCCCCTGCACCAGCAGAGGCCATACAACAAAGTTTCTTTACTCAAGGATTTGTTGACTAGAGTAGTCTACCTGAGGACTTAATTGATGAAAACTTTTCTCTTTTGGCAAAAACAAATGATGAACATGTGAGTTTTTGTTTTATGGGACTTGAATCTATTCTAGAAGAAGTGAGTTCAAAGAAGAAAAGATTGTTGACGAAAATCAAAGTGTTGATGAGAATGTAGGAATCCTAGAACAAACAACTATTTATGAACTGGGTGATGAATAAAGAGTGAAAGATAATGGTCCCAAGAGTTTCACAGACTGTGATCATGATTGTGTCTTATATGTTGCTACTAAGGTATCCCCTCAAATTCTCAAATAATTATATTTAAACAAATGCATAATTGCATTTGCCAACATCAAAGAGGTGAATGAAAACCTTAGAGAAAAAGGTTCTAGTTAGTGAACTACATGTTGAAAAACTAACAAAAGATTTGGAAACCAAGATAACTGAAAAAGATCAAGAATTTAGCAGTGTCAAACATGAAGCCTCTATCACCAAAGACTATCTCCAAACTATGATAGAAAAATATCAAAGTTGCAAAAGGAGTTTGAATCTACCCAAATTACTTGTGAAAAATGGGTAGATTCATGTGTAGGGTTTGAGATCTTCTCAACAAATAAACAAAGAGCAATCTGAAATTTGGAATTGGTTTCAAGGAACTAGAAAACAATGTTCCAAAGAAAATGATTACATTGACTGTCAAATGGTTGAAGTAATACCAACTAATTCAGTTGATAAAGAAGTAAAAATCACTGATCTATACGGTAAAAGATTTTCTTGAAAAACCATCAGATTCATTACCAAGTCACGATAAAGAAAAATATGAGTTCAAACCAACTTGGTCTGATGAATGTGATGTACTTGAAAAATTCAAACCAAATGATTTCACAAACCCTAATGGACTCAAAGCACCAAAGGTAAAACTAATCCCTATTACCAACTCTCAAACAGACACTCTAACATCTGTTTCATAAAAGAAAGAAGAAGGTAATAAGAAAGACAAGGCCACAAATTTGTTCTGTGATTTTTGTGAAAAGAAAAATCACATAGCTAAAAAATGCTTTCATTTAAAAGCTTATGATATAAATAGAGGAAACAACGTTTGTGAGTCAAAGCCTAGGTGCACCATCTGTAGCAAAAACAATCATGTGACTCAACAAGGCTTCTATTTAAAACCTTATGACATCAAGAGAAATTGGATAAAGGATAAAGCATCTGTTAGTCAAGGAGTTGGTTCCACCAAAAGAAACCCACAACCAATTCCTGAGAAATTTGAGTCTGTTAAGACATCTTTAACAAGAGCCTTGAACTGAAACCCTGTTCATAGGAAAGTTCAAGTCACAGATGCACCACCATCAAGCAAATATCCAAGAGGGTATGGGCAACCAACATATCACAAAATATCCATGAGTATGTCAAAATGCCCCGAAAACCAAGAGTGAAAACATACCCTCATGGATATAATCAACTCATTGGAAATGGTTCAAAAACTAATTCTCACAACAGAACATTCCTAAATAATTGATTCTGAGGAAGAAAATATCAAGACCAAAGTTGATAAGTCTTTGGGCTCGATTCAAAACTAACCCATTACTGTTGTGCAGGGTGCATCTACTGGTATTTCAAAACTGCTAATAGTGGATAGCTCCTTGCAAAAAGATAAAACATAAAAAATATCAAAATCCCAAAATTCAAAACTCCTTCAATAAAAAAAATTAATATGTTTTAGAAAAATACCAAAATTTTGTTCAAAAAATATGAAAAAGAATGTTAAATATCAACAAAAACAAAAACCCTGTTCAAAGGAGTAAAACCATTTTTCTAGTGGTTCAAATGTTTGTTTGTCTTAAGTCAACCACTGTTATTTAAATTAACCACTGTTTCTATCATATATTTCTCACCATCTGTTGACTAAGTCAACAGACTAGACAACCATTGCTAATAAATAACAGTGGTTTCATTATTCAAAACCCAGGTTACAGGTGGCACAGACCTTTGCAAATAGATCTTTCAAAACACAAACAGATGTTTGCCACGTCGGACTTTGGCCATGTCAGCATCACTTTTTCAAAAACCTATATAATCCCTAACTCAAATCGAGTTAGCCCTTAACATTTTCAAAATTTAAAACCCACTAATTCTCAAAGAATTTCATCACCATCCATTCATCTACGATCATTCACAATCTTCCAAAAATGGAACTCACACTCAAATCTCCACACAACAATCTACCATATCTTGTCAAACATGAGAAAAACGCTGGATTCCATCCAATCATTGTGTCACACCCCAACTGATGGCGGAAACATCGGGGTCTGGCACTGAGCGAAACATATTTTCCATGAGTATCCATAACAACTATTAATTACCAGATAATTAAGCGTCATGTCCCATACCATAACATATCCAAATAAAACAGTTATTACAAATAACTGTCTCAAAAACAAATACTGTTTCGACAACTCAGATTTAGTGTGACATAACTAGACCCCTAGTTTGATTCACCAAAGCACGACATTCCTAGCATCCTAAGCACCTGTCACATACGTTAAAATAGAGGTCAATACACATAGTGTAAAGGTGAGCATACAAGTTTGATACTAGTAATAGATTTCGAAGGCGTTTACGCATAACCATCATGTAACATGTATAATGTGAATCTAGTAGGTTATCGACAATGAAATATGCACAGACGTGACTGCGAGTTGTAGAGTCCGCAACACATATCACCATTGTGACATGTGAAGAAATACCCTTAGAAACCCCCCGTCCACGACAGGTGCTGAGTCCAAACTATAGTACTATCGTTGCTAAGGTGTCAGGCAACAATCATTGTGTAAACATAACATACAAGCATTCATCGAGTAACACGTATCATGCATTAGAGGTTAGCGTATAAAAGTGTTTGCGTTGTGTGATCGATGTGATTTGTTATACGTAACGTATGTAACACCCAAAAGTGCTTAAAGCAAAAAGGGATCGAGTATACTCACAACGATGGTAGCTAATGGATTGAAGGGAGCGCTAGAGTGAGTCTGATTACAGAACGAGTACATAAGCGATGAACGGCGTGTAGAAACGTTGCATTGTGTCTAAGTGTTGAAGTGCCATTCGAACGGATGGCAATCTGATCGGATGGTCATCCGTTCGGATGGCAATCTGATCGGATGATCATCCGTTCGGATGGCCATTCAGTCGGTTTGCCACTCGTTTGGGAGAGATGTGTTTATGTATGATGGCTTTGAAGTTTTCGTTGTAGCATTTTGAAAGCAGAGAAGTATCTCTACCTTTCAGGTCGCCCAATCGGATTGTCATTCGATCGGATGGTCTTCCGATTGGATGGCAATCCGTAAGAAACTAATGGTTTTTGAAAATTATAAAAAGTTTAAGTGTAGAAGTCCAAGTGAAATCCGATCGGATTGTCGTTCGATCGAATGGCGATCCGATTGGATGGCAATCAGATCGGACGGCAACCCGTCTCACAATCTGATCGTTTTGAACTTGAATATTTTGAAAGTGTTGCGGTCTGATCGAGATGACATGACAACGTATTCAATAACAGGAACCCTATCAGACCTAGGTTATCTGGTCGAACGGGAATCACCCCAATCCGATTCAGTTAACCGTTCATAACGGTTGTTCGTGTTCAACCCGAAGTAGGTTGTCTCATTGATAGGAATCGGATCTCAACCCGACACTTCACTAGAGAATGAGTAGAAGGTCCAGACTAGCTCTGGTTCTATCGGTTTAAGCGCATGGAGTGTGAAAGAGTTGAAAGAAAGTTAGAAACCAACTTTCAATCCTTCACACCTTGAAAATGTTTAGTTTTATTGCAAAATCAGTGTTTAAACATGTTGAAATCCTTTAGATCTGAGTTGTTCTTGGTGGAATGAAGCCAAACCTTGAAGTTCATAAGAACTCCATGATGACATCATCCTAGAACACTTCAAATCCGCTGATTTCACAGTTAAAAGTGAAGATCCAAAGGAGAAAATGATGAAGAAATGCGTGTAGATGGTAGATGTACAAGATTTAAGTTGAAAACTTACAAGAATCGCAACAAATCGCGAGAAAGAAGGTCTTGAGCGCTGGTTGAATGAGAGAGAGCTGTCACATCATCACTGTTGTGATGTGACAAGGGGTATTTATAGGGTTTCCAAAAGAGGAAAGTGCGCACATGGAACAGATCGGACGACACATCGATCGGATGGCCATCCAATCGGATGGCCATCCGTTCGAATGACCATTCGATTGAATGGTCATTCGATCGAGTGGTCCGGTGAGTTGGTTTTCGTGTTTTTGTTTCGTGCGTTGAGAGTTGCGACGCGTTTCGAGTAAGCGATGCGATAATATCACTCATTAATTACACAAATAACCTATCTACTAAATATCACAAAAGTAATGCGTAAATCTCGAGTTTGTGATGAGATTACGTTTCGATAGAGTTGCGATTGGGATTAAACACCTCAACAAACATAACATGCACAAGTAACACATAATAGCACACACATACATAAAACAATATCCATAACCTATAATTCGGGTTGCGATGCGACAACGATGCGATTAGCGATAAGTCGATTAACGATTAACTGCGATTAAATAGCGATTATTAACAAGTACTCCACATAATACAACTAAAGCGATCTAAAATAGAATATCGATTATAAGTCAAAGAGTATAATTCCATAGTTAAGCAAAGAGTGACAGATCGCAATTAGCAATCTTTTCTTCCTTTGACTTTGACTTGTACTTTGACTTTCGAAATGCGGGTTGTTACAGCTTCCCCTACTTTAGGAAATTTTGTCCCGAAATTTAAGAAGCAGGCGTAACAAACAGTTGCGGGTACTTCGCCTTCATGTCACTTTCGAGTTCCCAGGTGAACTCGGCGCTGCGTTTGCCTTCCCAGCGAACCTTCACAATGGAAATGCGTGAGCGTCTGAGCACCTTGGTGTCTCGGCCCATGATCTCGACAGGCTTTTCCACGAAGTGTAATATTTTTTCCACTTGTAAATCCTCGAGAGGGACATGCAATTCCTAGTCGGCTGGACACTTTTTGAGGTTCGAAACGTGGAAAGTCAGGTGGACATTACTAAGTTCCTCCGGTAGTTCGAGTCTGTAGGCCACTTTGCCAATCCTTTTCTGAATTTTAAAGGGTCAAACATATCGAGGCGCGAGATTTCCTTTCTTGCCGAATCTGATCACCCCCTTCCAAGGTGCAACCTTTAGGAGTACGTGATTTCCAACGTCAAATTCAAGGGGCTTGCCGTGTTTGTCGGCGTAACTTTTCTGACGACTCCGAGCTTTCAACAGATTGTCTCGTATTTGGAGGATTTTGTCAGTCGTTTCTTGCAACAGCTCGTGTTAGGCCCTAAAGTGTGAGACTGACGCATCAAATTAATACAACGGGATATGGTTACGAATTGGGCCTTACCGGGTTAGTTTATATTATGATGTGGACCTTTATAGGTAGTGGGCTTTAGTAAGTCTATAAACAAGTTTTTAACTTGTTTTTAGGTTTGAACCTCCCAGATACATAAATTCTAGAGTTAGAAAGAGAGGTGATTCGATTGTGAAGAACACTTGTACTAGCCGGTTTTGCTTGTTCAAGTCATAGAATCGTGTGCAAGTGTTTAAAGGTGATTCGGTATTGTTCTTGTTCTTCATATTTTCCGTTTTTCTTGAATCTCACCAAGTTTGGATTCCGCACAAACTTGGTGATTGTTTGATATCACTGAAAGATCTGTTTTACGGGACTTACAATTGGTATCAGAGCCTTTACAACCTATTTCTAGGCTCGGGTTGATATCAAACATTCAAGATTTTGAATTTTTTTCCATCGTGTTCTTCGTGTTCTTTGTGGTGTTCATCGAATCTTTATAAAAAATCAATATAGTTTGCTGTGTCAATCTATTTTGAAACTGTTAAAAATATTGAACGAGTTTTGAATTTTTAAAAGGGAATATCTTTTGTTATAAAAGGATTTTGTTTTCCAAAAATTTTGGACTTTCTGTTTTATCATATTCCAAAAGATCTTTTTTTAAGATTTCGAGTGCCATTTTTGAGGAAACAGCGGTTTCGAGTCTCAACTTCATCCAGAGTCTCGAGTCATTCGCTAGTCTCGACTCCAATTTTTAGGAAAAAGTGGTTTGTGGTCTCGACTCATCTTCCTGGCATCATCTTCCCAAGTGTGTTGTGGTCTCGAGTCATCGTCTTCCTGGTCTCGAGTCATCGTTGTCACACCCTGGCTTTTGCGGAAGTGTGGGTTTATTTGGTGTGAATTCTTAATACCATAGAAACAATCATAACAATGCTATATGATAAAAACACGAGATGTTCATCCATTCATTAAGTTTAAAAATACCACAACATCATTGTATAAAACATCGATACCAAAGTTAAGTTATAGACCATAACATGTTTGAAATAAGTTCATCAAAAGACTCTAAGCTAACCCGGGTTTAGAAACATGTAACCCGTCCAGGAAAGGGTTACACCTCCTAAACCCCATAACCAAGGATGACATCTTTTATTTATTACGCAGCTTAAACTCCATTTCTTGCCAGATCCATTCTAGTTTCCTGAAATACATGTAGTTTGAAAAATCAACAAAAGTTGAGCGAGTTCATATGTAAGTGAGTATGTATAAACCTTTGTAATATGTCTGTATGTATGAAAGTCCCTGGTATGTAGCAATAAGGAAAAAGAGATCACCAATGGGTTGCAAAGCCACTGATATGTGTGAAATGGTGCAGGAAGTACTCAAACCTAGCAAACTTGTCTCTGGGAATAAGACATAGTCACCACATGGGCCACCCTGGTCCCCATGGGTGTGGGCTCGCTACACCCAAATAGATCTATCACTCATGTCCCTCGGTCCTACGATGAGGATTAATGGCCTTAAGTTTTATACCCACCTTTCACATGATCTAAGTAGTAAACCCTCCTTAAGCTAACCATACCATGTATAAAAATGTCTGTAATAATTGTAACATGTATTTCACCCCCAAAGTATAAAACTGAAAACAGTTAAAAGAAAATGGGGACATGAACTCATTGTAGTGCGTCTCCTGTATCGTACTCAAATCTCCGGTCTCGTCAGCAAACACGACTCCCTACAATGTACTAATGTCTATTAGACGATCGTGCCTTGCCTTTGTATTTACGTTTGAGTTACGATTGCTTGACATTATTCCAAGTTATAATCATTTGTTAAAATAAATTATTTTAACATAAATTATTTTTAAGGTTTTGGAATAATAGTTAGACAACTATTTCGTATTCATACTTCTCAAGTATTTTAACTCCGTATTTCCTTCCCAAGGATGGGGGCATTTATACATGTCTATTTGTAGTTTCAAAAAATATATATTTTAAGTCCCACTTAGGAAAATATATTTAACTTATTTGTCCAAAAATAACGTATTTCCAAATATGTGTATTTTTCCAAAAAAAAATAATATATTTTCACTTCTTTAGTTTCCAAAATAATATTTTACCCAAAATATATGTGTAAGAGCATTTTCTGGAATAATTCATAAGTTACGTTTTCTTGTTCGGTTTCACAATATTATGTGTGTAACTTAAATATTTATTTCGTGTGATTTTTGGTATTATTTTGGAGTTGAAATTTTCCATGGTATTTGTAAGTTATATTATTTTACCCTAAAATAATATAACTAGTTCACAAAATATGCAAATATTCACACAAGTGTCTTAGTATAAAATATATATTCTAAATATATATTTATCCTTTTTATCTGTAAAAATTCAACCTCCGATACTTTGTATCTTTGTAACAAAACCTATGGCGAAGTTTATTTTGAAAAACAAAGTTAAAAGTATGCTTGTAACACTTGTTCGGGAAATATTTTCTAAGTGTTGGAATTTTATAAAATTTTGCCAGAGTTTCCTTTGTAAATGGAGGTGTCCATGCTTATTAGCATATCATTTTCTTTTCGGAAATCAATCAATCAATCAACAACAAGTTACTAAACAACATTACACTAGTCGAGTGCAAAAACAATGCACTTTACATAGCAACATGAACTTGTTTTTTCATAAAATCGCGTAGTAACTTAGTGGGGTGATTAGTGGGTTTAGTTACCCTCCAAAGTGCGTTTACTTTTGTTAAAATCTTACTCTCGGGGTTTTTAGATGTTCACAACTTGTGAACTTATTTTACAAAAATATTTGCTTACAATATTTTCTTGTTTTACTAGACTTACTACACTTATTTTGTTACTAAAATAGTGTAGGTTTAACAAAAGTCATAACCCTTCAAAAATCATCTTCTATTCTTGGTTTATTTGGGAAAACCATTCTCAAGACTTGGATTCAAGATTACTAGTTTACTTGGTTTATTATTTTTCAAGAAAAATCATCCTACTTTTAAGTTCATGTCTTCTCTAGTAGATGATTATTTCATGTACACATAATCATCCCTAACTTGTTAAGCCATGTTTTTAATCATAACTTAACAAGCTCCATATGATGACTAACCATCATATTACTAGTAATCACCAAGAAAGCAACAACATAACGAAAACAACTTTATTTCATCATGGTTTCATCTTATTTCATCATCATGTTAGCTTTATGTTCAAGACTTATGTTTAAGATCTTTTAGTGTTCTTGAGATTTCATCATAATATAACTATTAACCATCAAAAATGTGAAGTAAACAAAGATCAAAGAAGCTTACAACTAGCTTAAAGCTAGGGAAGATCAATGGGGAAAAATGAGTGGATAAAAGCACACAAGAGAGGTCCTTGATGATCCGTGAGTTCCACACTTCGTGATTCACCTTTGTGCACCTTGTAGTAACCTTGGAATTGATGAAGGAAAAATCGAAAATGGTGAGAGGTGCAAGGGGGTGCTCGGCCAAAGCTATGGAGGAGATGGAGAGAAGAAATTGTTGTGATGATAAGTGAAGATGATGATGGTTATTTAAAATCAAGTTCTAATGTCCATTGGGTTATATGCCTACATAAGTACATACATAATCACACAAAGTCCAAGAAGAAGATTTAGGAAACAATGTTTTTAACAATATTTTTGTGTTCCGGATAATGTCCGGTTGTTCGGTTAGATATCGTTCCGTTAAAGTGTCTAGGTTATTCCGTATAGTGTCCCTTATGTAACTTTTTGTGACGCTTTTAATTCCCGACAATTAGGGAAGCATACAAGACCATTTTGCCATATTTTTGCACATTACTAGCATGTTAAAATGCTGAATTTTGTTAATTAAATGCAGAATTCTGCACTTAGAGTGGGTTTTAGGCACTTTCAAGCACTTAAACTATCACCTAGTGACGCAGTTTTATGGTCCTTACTTCCCTACACTCCATACTAGTGTATTACCTTGTCCCTGGCTCATACTAGGCCTCAAAATATTGTCTGTCTATGTATTGGCACTGTCAGTATATTTCTGAGTTATCTGCTAACTGTGCTAACTGTGCTATGTGCATCAAGTATGTCACTAAAGTTTGTATGTAATGAATGTAGTGACAGTATGAAATGTGATGCATATGTATGTATGTAACAGAAATCAGGAAACAGTTTAATCATCAGTTGTAATCAAGCACAGTCATTAAGCACAAATTTAATATTAATTAATTGTACGGAAGCATGCTAATTTGACAGTTGTCACAATCGTCTTCCTGGTCTCGAGTCATCGTCTTCCACGGTCTCAACTAAATATCATCACAGTCTCGAGTCTTCAACTTCTTCATCATCAGGTCTCGACTCAACTGTTCTCAAGCTTCAAACATCAGGGTCTCGACTCGTCAATCATCATTCCAATCCTCTGTCTCGAGTCGCAATCTCTTCAACCATCAACATCATTCTCGGTCTCGACTCATCCACCATTCCGAGTCGCAACCTTCTCAGTCGCAACAACGGTTTCGAGTTGCATCCGAGGTCTCGAGTCGCAACACCACCACTACTTCCGTCACCGACCACCGTTCTCTCCATCAACTCTCCATCTCCGACGATTTGATCACCTCCGGTGACCACCACCTTCACCAACTTCTCTGTTCATACGGTAACAATCATTGTCACTTCATAGTCATCATCCTGGTTGTGGCGGCTGAAGATTGAAATTAGGGTTTGGGTTTGGTTCTGTTGGTTTACGAAGAAGAAGAACTACTGTGTTCTTGGTTTAATTAATAGTATAATAATAACAATAATAATAGTTAGTAATAATAATAAACCTTTATATTTATTAAATTTATTAAAGTAACTTAAAAATCTTTAAAAAAATTAAAAAAAATAATAAATATCAAAATAAAATAAAAATTGTTTTGTTGGTTTTGTGATAACGGTCTGACAGTTTTCGAGGTGCGATACAAGAAGCTGGTTCGATTACGTGCAAAGGGTTTGAGTTGGCGAGTACACGGGTTCTCGTTTGGTTTGTGTTTTGGGGGAAAGAACAAAAGTAACAGCCACCCACTGAAATTATGGCATTTATGTTTCACAAACCCGCGGCTCAAGAAATTACTCGTGAAGAGATACTTTCTGTCTTTTGCACTCCTGAGTGTCAAGAAAGGGTTGAGGCATATAGAATACACAATGCTGAGCTAATACAAGATTATAAGGATATTAAAAATAAAAATTTTACTTTATCAAAAAATGAAAAACTTTATAAAGAAAAAATTGAAGCTCAGCGAAAAGACATCATCAAACTTAAGGATGATGTAAGTGTAAAAACAACCCATTTCTTAGAAGCTCAGGAGAAAGTGTGCATCTTGCTTAAAGAACTGGAAGATATCAGAGATAGATATCAGATAAATGAACTCAATATTAAGAAATATGAGTCTTCCAGCAAACTAGTTAAAAATTTGTGTGATCAACAACTTGCATATTAGAAAAAGAAAGGGTATGTATTGGGTTTCAATCAGGCTCCTCCTCCTTACAATGATAATTACACATATTTACCTATGACTGAGGAGGAGCTAATGAATGAAAGTGAAATGACTTATGGTCCCCAAAACAATAAGTCATCATTTAATGGCAGACCTGTTGAGAAACAGGGATTTACTTTAGTTAATTTTGTTTCTAAAGGCTCAATTGATCCTAATGCTTCGTCTTCATGTGCAGATGAAGTACCTGAAGTAAAGTGTTGAGATGTTCTTGGGAGTGAACAAGTTTTTAATTATGATATTTCTGAAAATTATTTTGATCAAACTGATTTGGATATTGCTTTTGGAAAAACTTTGTTTGAGTCATTTTGTGCTTATGTGTCGTCGAGTGAGCCTGATGTTTTGGGCAACACTGTTTGTGTTGAATCCTTGAACAATAAGTGTGGTGATGATTGTTTTTCAGTTAATGCGTGTGATTGTAATGTTTCTAATGTTTCAGTTGATGATAGTGTTACCGGTGAGTTCCCTCAGGACACATTCAGTGAAACCACTGAAACTCCTTCTCAAAAAAATCAAGAATGTCCTGATTATTCTTCTAAATCGGTCTCAGTGGACGTCCCTAATGTTGAATCTAGTGGGACCCCATAGGAAACCGTAGCTGAAAGCAAATCTCAAGTCGATTCACATGATACATGTGCTGACAAAACATGTGTTGATGATATTTCAATTTGTTACGAAATTAAAACTAAATCGAAATTGTTTAAAGGAGTTGAAATAAATGAACAGTCACAAGAAAATGTTTCTGAAAAAGAAATTAAAACAGAAACTGAATTGTCTTTTCAAAATGATCCTGACAAAATTATAAAAGACGAAAAACATCATCCGTCTGAATCTCATGCTTATGCTAGTTCTGATTAACAGGTACAGAAGAACTCAGAAAAGGCACATGGAACACAGGCAATGCAAGCTCGGTCATCTAGACCCATCAGATCAGCTAATGCTGCTAGCTCTCAGAATCTCCATACATTGAAACGACAGACATGTTTCAACTGTGGAATTCCTGGACACATTGCTAGAAATTGTGTTCATCGTCTAAAAGTGCAACAAAATGCCAATACTTACTCTTGTGCTGATTTTTATGAGCTGGTTCACAACACGCAAAAGGAGCCAAAATAAGTAGATCAAAATCAAGGATATAAGAAGTCTGCTCATCAAGGACAAGGCTGCAATAATCCTCATAAGGCTCTTGATAAGGTGAATGAAGGCTCCAATCAAGGAGAAAAGACGAAGAATTGTGCTCATAGCAAAAAGATTTCTGCAAACAGCAAATAAAAGCACCCAAATTTGTCTACGTCTAAGAGTAAAGTGCAGGCGCATCCAACGCAAAAAGTACTGCTTTGTCCTTCAGGACCTGCTAGAGCAAATCAAGCTGCTCAAAATGTCTTTCTGATGAAAAGACAAACTTGCTACAACTGTGGCATTGCGGGTCATATTGCAAGAAAATGCACACATCGTCCCTACGTACCTTACTATATGCAAAATCAGAGGGTTACACCTAAGGATAACTATCATTCCAAGCCAATGAAGGTATCTTCACCTAAGGTAATGAAGAATGTGAATCCTAAGGTTAAACCTTCTGATAGGGATTGGAATGCTGCCAAAAACAAACGCAAAGCTTTTCAGGAATAAAAACGTGTTTCTAAAACTAACAAACCTGAAACAGCTAAAGTTGCTCAACCGAAGGCAACAAATACGTGTGTTAAACCAAAACAGTTTCCGAAACCGAAATCCAAAGCAGCAGCGTCTCCAATCCTTGAGACAAAAGGGGACTTATGTTTGAAGGAAGTGTCTTATTTTGATGCTTCAGGAAATCCCAGGACCACGATGGCCTGGGTACCTATGTCTTACAAATCTCCTTATTTTTCAGGAACAACTAAGGAGGAGCTATTGACAATCTCTAGAATGTTGATAGCGGTTGTTCCAGAGATAAAACGGGTAACATTTCACTGTTGCAAAAAGTTCAAATTTTTTTACAGATGATATGTTTCCTTTGGAGGTGATAAGAGAAGTAAGAAATGATCAGCAAAAGGTACCATTTAAATTCAGTACTTTGATTTGATTTTGATTAGTCTTCAATTTGATGATAGAACGGTTAAACAAAAATATTTTCTCTCTGTCTTAGTTCATTATTTTATATATAAAGCGTCCTTTCTCTAGTAAATTGTAAATTTGCGCAAAAATACAAGATTGATGCACAAATTTATGGGGGGGGGAGGGACATATAGATAGATATAGAGTTTAGGAGGAGAAAACTCAGAAAAGAAAAATACAAAAAGAGTTTGCTGTATATATATGCATTGTTTTAGGGGGAGAAAATGAGAAAAATACAAAAACATTAGAAAAATACGAAGAACACAAAAAGAGAAATTGCATGATATGGGAAGTGAAATAAATGTTCGTGTTAAAGGGTTTGACTAACACATGTAAGTTGCCATAGCTGAAAAGACTAGGATCTACTGCGATATGTTGATAGGCTTGACGCTCAAAATGATAAAAGATACTAAGTGATATAAACATAACGAACTATGTACCATGTGGGTAACATACCAACAGCGTATGATTTTATGGTCTTAAATCTTGCGTTGATAGATAACCAACATCTGAGGTTTCGGGTCTTTATATTGTTGAATCATCCGGGGATAACTAGGCTGTCCTTCTGTTGCATCCAGATTATATGCAGACCTAGACACAGTCAGGATATCTTAAAAGATCCCAAGAGGACAAAAACCTTAAGGAATAAAATCTCAAAATTAGAAAATTCCCAATGCTCAAAGAGCCAAATTCGTACCAAAATGGTATTTGCCTTGCCCTCGTTGGACACAACCATTGGTCGCTCTGCTGTACGAAAGTACTGACCTGTTACCAATGGTCTAACGTTGTAAATCAAAACGGATGACATCAGTATACTCACCTGTTACGATGAATCATTGTGCTTACCTTGATCGTGGGGGTATGCCTTGGAATAGGACACACGGGTATAATAGTATAATATTACCTTAAGCATATCAAGAAGTTGAAAAATTGAAAGTTGAGCGTTAAAGTTTAAGTGGACAAACATATTGGCAATCACATAGACCAGTTTGATTAGGCTTGTACTGAAAAGTGTTCCTTAGTCTGCCTGAGAACGAATTTTGATCCCATTGCAATTGTAATTGTATATTATGGTAGTTTTTATATTTTGAGTTTTTATTTGTTTTTAATTCTTAAAATTTAAAAGAATTCAAAAATACAAAAATAGTGTCTTGTTTTTCTATAAAACCAAAAATCCAAAAATAGCGTGTTTATTTGAAGATTTGACTGATCATCAAAAGTTGAAAGAATTTAAATTGTGAAATCCGAGTATAAGTACATGGATGTACCTAGTGTTCATATGGTACTCTCCCTGTTGCATAAGAAATGTTTGCTTATGAGTTTGTGAGTATGTGTAGAACTTGATTTCGATCAAGAACAGGGGTCGATGAAGACTGAGATGCTGTTAGTTGCTGAAGAAGCTTGAAGCAGTACAACAACAAGATGTACCTGAGTCAGAAGAACCGGATACGAAACACTGTCTGACAGTGAAAGTGCATTTGAAGAAGTACCATGAATCTGCTTGAAAGAAAAAGATTGAAGAAGAAAATAGTTGTTGAGATTCCTCCTTTCGCAATCTTTTTGACAAGATTTTCAAGCAAAGCTGATCAGGATCCTGATATGAAGCTAACCACAAGAGCTAAAGAAAGAGACCCAGTGCTGAGAGTTCAGAAGTCAAGAACTTCCGCAACATCTGCAGCATAGCGACAACCATAGACTACGTTGAAGACGTTGCTGAATTCATGCTATGAAGACAATTTGATAGCATCAGTCTAGGGGGAGATTGTTAGGCCCTAAAGTGTGAGACTGACGCATCAAATTAATACAAGGGGATATGGTTACGAACTGGGCCTTACCGGGTTAGTTTATATTAGGTTGTGAACCTTTATAGGTCACTTGGGCCAAGCTTTAGGCTATGTGGGCCAAGTAGGCCCAAGGGGAGCCCATGTAGGGTAGTGGGCTTTAGTAAGTATATAAACAAGTTTTTAACTTGTTTTTAGGTTTAAACCTCCCATTTACAAAAATTCTAGAGTTAGAAAGAGAGGTGATTCGATTGTGAAGAACACTTGTACTAGACGGTTTTGCTTGTTTAAGTAATAGAATCGTGTGCAAGTGTTTAAAGGTGATTCGGTATTGTTCTTTTTCTTCATATTTTCCGTTTTTCTTGAATCTCACCAAGTTTGGATTCCGCACAAACTTGGTGATTGTTTGATATCATTGAAAGATCCAATTTACGGGACTTACAGCTCGGGACCGGTAAGTTGCGCGTCTCCGATCTCGTGCCATACAATTGGCGATCAACATTTTCTTCTGTATAATGCCTTAAATGGTGCCATTTGGATGCTAGAGTTATAACTGTTATTATACGAGAATTCGACTAAAGGCAAGTGCGAGTCCCAATTACCACCGAAATCTATAACACACGAGCGAAGCATGTCTTCAAGGGTACGAATCGTGCGTTAAGTCTGATCGTAGGTCTGGGGATTGAAAGCAGTACTAAGGTTGAGAGTAGTACCGAGAGCAGATTGAAACGTTTCCCAAAGAGGCGAGGTGAATCGACCATCGTAGTCAGAGATGATATCACGAGGTGTCCCGTGTCGACAAATAACCTCGTCGGTGTAGATTCGTGCTAATCGTTCTACCTTATAGTCTTCCCGTATCGGTAGAAAATGAACGGATTTGGTGAGACGATCAACGATAACCCAGATGCTGTCGTGACTTGATGGCATGCGCGGAAGTTTCGTTATAAAATCCATAGCTATACTCTCCCATTTCCGCATAGGGATCTCGGGTTGTACGAGTAAGCCAGAGGGTCTTTGATGCTCAGCCTTGACTTTCAAACAAGTCAGGCATTTTGAAACATAGATAGCGATATCCTTCTTCATGCTTGGCCACCAATACCTGTAGCGCATGTCCTGGTACATCTTGTTGGCACTGGGATGAATGGAATATCGTGACTTGTGAGCTTCATCTAGCAGAGTTTGTCATAGGTTGGTGCGCTTGGGAATCAAAATTCAGTCTAGATAATGAAATACCATTCGACTTATTCACCAGTTGTTCGCCATTATTGATTATCCTTTCCTTCTTCAGAGTGTGTTCGGTAAAGCAAGCAAGTTGAGCGTCACGTATAAGAGCTTCGAGATGGTGCTGGGCATGGGTATTGCGAACGCTATGCAAATAGCTTCGTCGGCTGAGAGCATCGGCTACGACGTTTGCTTTGCCTGGATGGTAATAATCTCACAGTCGTAATCGTTAAGAAGTTCTACCCACCGGCGTTGGCGCATATTCAGCTCCTTCTGGCTAAAGATGTGTTGTAGGCTCTTATGGTCGGTGAAGACCGTACACTTTGTACCATATAGGTAGTGTCGCCAAATCTTTAGCGCAAAAACAACTGCACCAAGCTCGAGGTCGTGTGTGGCATAGTTCTTCTCGTGGATCTTGAGCTAACGAGATGCGTAACCGATAACCTTGTCCCGTTGCATGAGAACACAACCGAGACCGAGGTTAGAGGCATCGCAGTAGACTACGAATTCGTCGGGTAGCGAGAGCACGGAAGCATTGCAGAGCATAAGCTTAAGTGTTTGGAAGGCCTCCTTTTGTTGGGTTCCCCAAAACAAAAGGCTTGTGTTTGTGTGTGAGAGAAGTAAGCGGTACAACGATTCTAGAGAATCCTTCGATAAATTGGCGATAATAGCCCGCTAGTTCAAGAAAAGAACTGACTTCGGACTGGTACTTGGGTGTAACCTAACTCTTAGCTGCTTCAATCTTTGCAAGATCGACGTGAATACCTTGACTATTGACAATGTGACCCAAGAATTGGACCTCCTCAAGCCAGAATTCGCACTTGGAGAATTTGGCATAGAGACGGTTTCCCTGGAGTAACTTAAGAACCAAACGGAGGTGCTGCGCGTGTTCGGATTTTGAGTTGGAATAGATCAAGATATCATCGATGAACACAATGACGAAGCGATCAAGATGGGATTTGTACATGCGATTCATTAGATCCATAAAGACTGCGGGAGCGTTAGTCAAACCAAAAGGCATAACAACAAACTCGTAATGACCATAGCGGGTTCGAAAAGCGGTTTTGGGTATATCTTCTTCCTAAATTCGTAGTTGGTGATAGCCTGAGCATAAATCAATCTTCGAGAAACTTGTAGCACCTTGTAGTTGATCAAACAAATCATCGATTCGAGGCAAAGGATACCGATTCTTGATGGTAAGCTTATTCAATTCCCTGTAGTCGATGCACATCCGGAACGATCCGTCCTTCTTTTTGACGAAAAGGACAGGCGCGCCCCAAGGAGAGGTGCTAGGGCGAAAAAAGCCTTTGTCAAGCAGTTCCTGGAGCCGACTCGAGAGTTCGCGCATTTCAGATGGAGCGAGGCGATAAGGCGTTCTAGCAACAGGATTTGCTCCAGGAATGAAGTCGATTCGGAAATCGATATCACGAGTGGGACGTAAACCGTGTAGATCATCGTGAAAAACGTTAGGAAAATCACGAGCAACAGGTACTTCTTCCATCATCTTTCCTTTCTTTTCCTTCTCCGCTACTACGATGTGTGCCAAGAAAGCTCGGTATCCCTTGCGGAGATACTTGCTCGCTTGGACACGTGACATGAGTTGTAATTTCTTCGAAGCGACTTCACCATAAACTCACAATTGATCACCATTCACGAGAGAGAAACGAATAATCTTATTGAAGCAAACAATTTCAGCATGATTTTCCCGAAGGAAATCCATACCTACTATGACATCAAAGCTACTGAGTTGCATCGGAATGAGATTAATCGGTAAAACATGACCGTTGAGATCAAGAGTACAGTCACGCAGAACAGAACTGAGGGTGACGGTTCTTCCAGTGGCAACTTCTACGTCGAAGGTCGATGGGAGGTTAATGCGCTTACTATTTAGGAGCCTTTCGAATTCGAGCGATACAAAACAGTTATCAGCTCCAGTATCAAATAAACACGAAGCATATATACCATTTACGAGAAACATACCATTAACCACATTGTTGTCTGCCTGAGCCTGGAGGGTGTTGATGTTAAAGACTCGCCCGCGTGCTGCTGCTGGTGTTGCTGCGGTGCTGGCTGCTGCTTCTGCTGTGGCTCTTGCTTCACCACTCTGTTTGGGCAGACGTTTGCGAAATGGTTGGGATCACCACACGCAAAGCAGGCTTTTACGTGTGCAGCGGGAGCAGGGGCTGCTTGCTGTCCTTGCGGAGCTGGTAGAGCAGGAGCTTAAGCTGGCGCTGGAGCTGGAGCTTGAGCTTGGGGAGGACCGGTACGGCAGTTAGTGGTGAAGTGGCCGTACAAGTTGCAGTGAACGCAGAACCGGCATGCGATACCAACCTGGTGATGATAGGTAAAAGTAGGGAAGAGCGGATGTGGGCCAGTGTATGCACGCTTTACTGGCTGTGCGTTGGCCACAGGCGCCGCTACTTGGCGGTGTTGAGGTTGCAGTTGGGCGGGTACAGCTTGAAGTGGTGCGGAAGTAACTGCACAGTTCTTATTGATGGAGTTGCTGTTATTTCTCTTGCGGCGTGAGAGCTTTGAAGTTTGAGGTGCGGCGGTAGTTTCAGCGGTGGGAGTAGCAGTGACTTGATGAAGACTGTTGGCAGCTTTATCAAAATAACCAGCCCTGACTAGCTTATCGTTGATCTCTGCAGCGTGCAGGTAGGTTTCCTCAATAGTTGTCATTTTGGTGGCCTGCACAAAGTCTGTAACACAATCCGGAAGAGCGCGGATGTATTTCTTGATCGTAATCTCGGGGGTAGTAACCTGACCCAGACAGATAAGGCTCAGCTGCTTGAAGCGAGTAGTTAAACCAGCATTATCTCCACCATCCTGCTTGATATGCCAGAACTCGTCCTCCAACTTTTGGAGCTCGTGGGGAGGGCAAAACTCTCGCATCATGATGTCCTTCAACTCATCCCATGTCAACCCATAAGCTGCATCATTCCCTCATTTGTTTTTCTCGGCCGTCCACCAATCTAGAGCTCGGGATTGGAAAACGCCGGTAGCGATAACAGTGCGAAGGTTTTCTGGACAGCCACTCTAGCGCATGGTGACTTCAATTGAATCAAACCATTGAAACATGGCCGTAGGCCCATCTTCTCCGGTAAATTCTTTCGGGCCGCAGGCTTTGAACTGCTTGAAGCTAAAAGCCGCTTTGGGAGAATCTGTCCTGGATTCTTCAGAAGACTTGCTAGCGTTTTCGTTCAGCTCACTAACAATTTGCGGAATGACTTTCACCATCTCCTTTGCGACGAGTGCAGCAATATGTTTGTCGGCGTGATTACGTCTAGCAGCTTGGGAGTGGTGTGTACCGAATAACGACATTGTTTGCAACAGACATCGTCACGAGGTTAAACACAATTTCAATTAACCCTAGTATTGTCTAGCGATCTCTCCAAAAGTTACTAAAGCGCAGGAACACGTCGGCACATAATCACATTCACGTAGGCACATAATTACAGAAGCACGTAAGCAGGGAAGCACACAGTCCACATAACCACATAAGGCACATAGAGTACATAATTCACTACATTTTGCACCTATTGACCTTCCTATATTGGAGGTATCCTCCTGCCTATGCTTGATGTGTTCCTATATTATTCAAGTTGCGAAAAGCGTTCGGGAGTTGCGAGTGCGAATAGCGAGATTGCGCGTAACATAGCATGCGATTTGTCTAAGGAGCAACGATTTGTTGGCGTGTTGAGATGGATGTGCAGTGCGAGTGGTGTGTGTTTGATCAAAACGAGAGCGAAAAGTGAATAAATTTACAAAAAATCGAAACACATAAACAAGTTAAACCATATAAAACACATAAAGTCTCCTATAAAATCGATAAATTTCAGAGTTAGCGGCAGCGATATCCAGAATCGAAACACTTAAAATCGAGAAGAGATTGTCTGCGGCTAATAGACGTCGACTATCCAAAGTAGTTCGACTATTCACAAGGACCTTGAGAGCCTATTGGTACTTAGACTATAGACAAGGTCGTTTCTAACACATCAACCCGGACTAGGTCGAGTCTTGCCTAATTCCCTATAGTTATGGCTCTGATACCAATCTGTCACACCCCAACCGATGGCGGAAACATCGGGGCATGGCACTAAGAGAAACAGATTATCCATGAGTATCCATAACAACTATTAATTACCAGATAATTAAGCGTCATGTTCCATACCATAACATATCCAAATAAAACAGTTATTACAATTAATTGTCTCAAAAACAAATACTGTTTCGACAACTCAGATTTAGCATGATATAACTAGACCCCTAGCTTGATTCACCAAAGCACAGCATTCCTAGCATCCTAAACACCTGTCACATATGTTAAAATAGAGGTCAATATACATAGTGTAACGGTGAGCATACAAGTTTGATAGTAGTAATAGATTTTGAAGGCGTTTACGCATAACCAGCATGTAACATGTATAATGTGAAGCTAGTAGGTTATGGACAACGTAATATGCACAGACGTGACTGCGAGTTATAGTGTGGGCAACACATATCACCACTGTGACATGTGAAGAAATACCCTTAGCAACCCCTGTCCACGACAGGTACTGAGTCCAAACTATAGTACTATCGTTGCTAAGGTGTCAGGCAACAATCACTGTGTAAACATAACATACAAGCATTCATCAAGTAACACGTATCATGCATTAGAGGTTAATGTATAAAATTGTTTGCGTTGTGTGATCGATGTGATTTGATATACGTAACGTATGTAACACCCAAAAGTGCTTAAAGCAAAAAGGGATCGAGTATACTCACAGCGATGGTAGCTAATGGATTGAAGGGAGAACTAGAGTGAGCCAGATTGCAGAACGAGGACATAAGCGATGAACGGCGCATAAAATGATGCATTGTGTCTAAGTGTCGAAGTACCATTCAAACGGATGGCAATCCGATATGATGGTCATCCGTTCGGATGGCCATTTGGTCGGTTTGCCACTCATTTGGGAGAGATGTGTTTGTGTATGATGGCTTTGAAGTTTTCGTTGTGGCATTTTGAAAACAGAGAAGTATCTCTACCTTTCAGGTCACCCAGTCGGACGGTCGTTCGATCGGATCGCGATCCGTCGGTTAGACAATCTCCGAGAACAAGTTCCTAGCAGGATTGTCATTCAATCGAATGGTCTTCCGATCAGATGGCAATCCGTTAGAAACTAATGGTCTTTGAAAACTATAAAAGTTTAAGTGTGGAAGTCCAAGTGCAATCCGATCGGATTGTCGTTCGATCGGATGGCGATCCGATTGGATGGCAATCCGATCACAATTTGATCGTTTTGAACTTGAATATTTTGAAAGTGTTGCGGTCCGATCGAGAAGACATGACAACGTATTGAACAACAGGAACCCTATCAGACCCAGGTTATCTGGTCGAACGGGAATCACCCCAATCCGATTCAGTTAACTGTTCACAACGGTTGTTCGTGTTCAACCCGAAGTCGGTTGTCTCGTTGATAGGAATCTGATATCAACCTGACACTTCACTAGAGAATGAGTAGAAGGTCCGGACTAGCTCTGGTTCTATCGGTTTGAGCGCATTGAGTGTGAAAGAATTGAAAGAAAGTTAGAAACCAACTTTCAATCCTTCACACCTTGAAAATGTTTAGTTTTATTGCGAAATCAGTGTTTAAACATGTTGAAATCCTTTAGATCTGAGTTGTTCTTGGTGGAATGAATCCAAACCTTGAAGTTCATAAGAACTCCATGATGACATCATCCTAGAACACCTCAAATCCGCTGATTTCAAGGTTAAAAGTGAAGATCCAAAGCAGAAAATGATGAAGAAATGCGTGTAGATGGTAGATGTACAAGATTTAAGTTGAAAACTTACAAGAATCGAGAGAAAGAAGGTCTGGAGCGTTGGTCAAATGAGAGAGAGCTGTCACATTACTTTTGTGATGTGACATGGGGTATTTATAGGGTCTCCAAAAGAGGAAAGTGCGCACATGGAACGGATCGGACGGCACATGGAACGGATCGGACGGCACATCGATCGGATGGTCATCCGTTTGGATGCCCATTCGATCAAGTGGTCCGGTGAGTTAGTTTTCGTGTTTTCATTTCGTGCATTAAGCATGGCGATGCGATAATATCACTCATTAATTACACAAATAACCTATCTACTAAATATCACAAAAATAATGCGTAAATCTCGAGTTTACGATGAGATTGTGTTGCGATAGAGTTGCGATTGCGATTAAACACCTCAACAAACCTAACATGCACAAGTAACACATAATAGCGCACACATACATAAAACAATATCCATAACCTAAACTTCGGGTTGCGATGCGACAACGATGCGATTAGCGATAAGTCGATTAACGATTAACTGCGATTAAATAGCGATTATTAACAAGTACACCACATAATACAACTAAAGCGATCTAAAATAGAATATTGATTATAAGTCAAAGATTATAATTCCATAGTTAAGGAAGGAGCGACAGATCCCAATTAGCAATCTTTTCTTCCTTTGACTTTGACTTCTACTTTGACTTTCGAAATGCGGGTTGCTACACATTGATATAATCCGATCATTAAAATATTACAATATTGTTTCTGTTGATGCACCCATCTACGTTGATACACTGAAGAAGTTTTGGGCAAACTCAGAAGTTCTACATCGAGATAAAAAGGCTTTTACAATTATCTTAAAAGTCGAAAGTGTAGACATCCAAATCAGTCCACAATCCATATCAACCACTTTCAACCTTAACGATGAGGCAGGTATAGATACTTTCTAAAAAAACTGGTGGGAGTCACACTTTTCAAACCATATTTTTCACCATAAATGAAATTCTTTTTCCATACCCACTTAATATTCCTATTAGCAAAAACCACTGCTTTTAATGAAATACCCTTGAAACTCAGTATTCGGGATATGCTATTTTGTCAAATGCAAACTATAAGCTATCCCAAACACTGTTTATGGACATGGTGGCAAATGTGAAGGCCATAAAGAAAGGTAATGTTATCCCAAACACTGTTTACTTGCATGATGACCAATAAAGGTCAAGAAAATGTTGAGGAAGAAAATGTTTTAAAAACAGAGGTTACAACCACTATTACAGAGCCCACTGCTCCTGATGCCCACAGTGCACAACCCCCTACTGTGGTACCCACATCAGCAATATCCACAAAACCACTCCAATCCACAAAATCAAACATGCCAAAAAGGTAACGCTGGTGGTTGATATGCCAAAGAAGCCTCATGCAACACAAATGCAACAAACATCTGTTGTTACTTCCTCACTATAGTTGCAATCATCTCCACCAATTCAAACTCCTCATATATCCTCACAAAAGGATAATGTTGTAAGCATAGGGGAACCAAACACATAGTTTGATGATTCACTTGAACATTTATACTCAATCCCTGCTCCTAGGGTTGGTTCTCTTTCTACTCCTCCAACCACAAATATACTCACCAATATGAAACCATTACTTGGTGCAATTGACAAAACTGGCTTGAACATTCCTAGTTCCTCTCTATCACCAATCACTGGGGTATGCCCCCACATGTGACTACGCCAACTCCAGATATTATTGCTAACCCACAAGCTGGGGAGGGTACACCGCTTGTGTCACAAGTGACAATTGGAGATTTTCAAGTGAGGCAGCCACTACAACTGTTGAGACAATAGTCTCACAGTTGGACAGTGGTTACATAGCTAAGACCTCCGTGAAGGCAATAATTGTTGAGTCTACAATAGTGCACTCTCTATTGGTTGGAAGTCCCGAGAACGAAGAACAAGTGTGACACCCTCAATTCCACATGTGGAGTACCACCGCGAGGCGTGTGACTGACCATGATCTTGCCACCAATTATATTGAACAATAAGTATAATAAAACAGCTTTCATCCCTACCAATACGATTAGTGGCTATTAATGTCTAAAGTCTTAAGTTTAAAGTTCAAAGCAACGTTTTAAAGTTAACAACAAAAGCATAAGTTTAACCATTCAAACAAAAAGTTTAAAAGTTCATAATTATTATTAGGAAACCAAACATGGGTCAAGAAACCACTACACCCCCCTGCAAGCTCCTGAGCTATTACTGAGCACTTGCAAAGCATGCAGTAGGGTGTCAACATAAAGTTGGCGAGTTCACGGTTTATCTAATTTTATTTCCAAAAACTTGTGTTGTCAAATTACTCATTTATATCATGCCATGGGGAGCTACCCCATATGTAAGCTACTAAACTCCGTAATACCGAACACTTTGCGACCCGTTGTATCGTTGTTGCCCCGTTTGTCAATGTCTATCAACATTGACGGTTCAAGGCCTATTAGTTCATGCCTGATCCTATCCAGGCTCGGTGTGAGGTTGGTGAAACCTAATAGCGCTATCAACTAATATCCCGTTCACTAGGCCAGGCGACTAATCGGTATAGTAAGTGGGGACTTCCGTGATAGAGTTTCGATTAGTACGCTTGTTCATGAAATATAAATAGCATTTAACCATACCCGAAACCAAGGATACCATGCAATCCTAAACCAGGGAAAGTATTGTTCGTCTGTTCCCAACCACCGAGAATATATTCTTTTAGTAAAGTGTGTGAACTTAGCTTTGTTTTGCTCGGCATGTAATTTACTTGTTTTAAAGTGGTCAACCACATCCTATTATGGTTACCAATTGTAACATTTGTGCCTTTACAACTATTATAGAATTTCGAACAATTTTGAATCCAATGATATCTTGAGTTTCATTCTTGGGATTTGTATAATTACATATGACAATTACACATTTCAATCCTTGTACGATTTCGAACTCTTAGGAGCTTTCCTAGAAGTTACAGGTAAATTGTTACACAAACGTAATCAGTTTAATGCAACGTACACTCCGGAACAACGACATAAGCTAAACCTATCCTAAATACCCTTTACATAACTTAGAAATAAGTTCCGAAGGGTTCGGTATGGCAAAAACATGTTTATTCGAACTCAGGGACTAATTGCGACAAACTGCGAAAACGAACGTCAGTGACCGTCCGGATAATATTAAAATCGTAAAAATATTCCGTTATGATTAAGATTCTATTTTAATCATGTTCGAAATGAAAAATAAATTAAAACGCTTAAAAACGTTATTTTTCGACTTTAAGCGCGTACCGCGTGTTACTGCGCGTATCTGACAAAATACAGTCAACGCAGCTCATTAAGGCAACTGATAATTATTTCATTAATAATATAACGAGTTTATATTTATAGAATGATAAACATAATTTAAAACGCCATAAAACGGGATAAAAACGCTAGCTAAAATACCCTGTGACCAGTAAAATACTTATTTTTGCCTAATATGTATATATATATATATATATGTGTGTGTGTGTGTGTGTGTGTGTGCCATCATGTATATATGAGAGAGAGAGAAACAAGTTGGCGGCCTGTGGTGTGCGTAAAGCGTGATATATTTTTATTAATATTTTGAGTCCATTTTACACATTAGTCAAGTTTTAAATTTATAAAACACGATATTCTACTAACTCTAAACACACACTTGGGCAAGTGCACCCATCGTGAGCGTAGTATAGCGTTAGTAAGATACCGAGGTCGTCTAAGGACACAAGAGCTTTTAGTACCGGTTTATCCTCAACGTCTAATCAATCTAATTTTTTTAGAAAGAGTTTTTAAATAAGAAAATAAAAACTAAAAATGCAGAAATAAAATAAAATAAAAAAAGATAGACAAGATGAGTCACTTAGATCCGACTCGTCTTTAATGTATCCTTTGATGATTTTCGCACTTTCGGACTTTTAAGAGATTATCTTAGTTATAGAAGTAGGCCCCTCTTTTGAAGGTGTCGTTACCCTCAACCCAGTGGTTTGAGTCAGCAGGGATACAATCACAAAGGGTCGGAATATTGAATGATAATTAATTAAGTTATTAATGCGAAAAGTGGTAGGCCCCTCTTTTGAAGGTGACATTACCCTCGGCAAAGTGGTTTGAGTCAGCAAGGATACAATCCCAAGAAGTCGGTTTAATGTATTAATAGTAGTTTACATATGAGGGGTTCAAGCTATTCGCACCCCCGCCATCCAATACCAGTGGGTATTGAAGGAGGTCCTAGTAAGCTTGAACCAGGTCCTTGCAAGATCTATACACTAAACAAGGCAAGAACCTTACTAAACCATTCCCTTAACCCCCGACCAGGTAGCCAACATGCCTCTATATAGGCCGTAGAGACATGAATGATGCAATCTGTTACTTTATATAGACAGTAAAGTAACTTTAGGACACCATGGACAAATGATAAAAAAAATTCACCTTCAACATAAGAAACTAGTTATTCAAGTCATTAATACAAAACCAAATAAAAAGTGCCGAAAGATTAAAAATCAAAAGTAATACATAAAAGACTTGTCTTCACCAAGTGATGTAAGAGGCTTTACCAAACATGGCCATTGATTGGCAAGAACCCTTACGAGCAATCTTGGATCCCGAGATTACTACACACTCTAAAGATGGATGATGGTGGTGGGTGTTGGTGTTGTAGTGGTGGTGGAGTGGTGGCAAAGTGGGAGAGTAGTGGTTTACCAAAGGATGCCTTTGAAGTGAGCCAATCACCCCTATTTATAGCCTGCACAGTACTCTGGCCACGGCCCCGTGTCCAGCGGGCACGCCCCCGTGGCTAGCCTTTTCTCCTTCTTCATTAAATGCATGTGTCAGCAGAGGGTTCCACATGGCCCGTGTCCTGTGGGCATGGCCCCGTGGTCAGCAGCGTATCTGTATTATTAAGATTTTGCAAGATTCTGCATATCTTAGTGTTGACCACGCCCCGTGCTGAGCTGGGCACGCCCCTATGGTGGGTGTAGAAGCTTCTACAGGTTTGTCTTTTCTGTAGGTACCTGACCACGCCCCGTGTCCAGCTAGGCACTGCCCCGTGGACAGTCTTCTGTTGTCTTGTTTTTGCTTTGGGGATGCTGCCGAGGGGTCGGGCATGCTACGTTTATTCCTTTTCTTTGTATTTATGTTGGTTTTGGCTCCTTATTTGCTCCTTTTGTACGTTTAAGCTCATTTGGTCCTGTAAATTCAAAAGGAAGACAAAAACAAGCTTTTTCCAACATTAGTACTAAAAATGGGTTAGTTTTATGCCTCATTTGATGTAATTTATATGTTACATTTTGCACACATCAAATACCCCCACACTTGAATCCTTGCTTATCCTCAAGCAAAACTCTTTAATATGTGGCTTACACACCCAAATGGAAGAGGTAGAGGAGAAGTTTTAGGCTTATCTTGAGTGTCAGGAATCGAAGATCTTTATTGGGTTTTATTTTTATTTTATTTTCATTCCTATTCGTCATGTTTTATTTAGAACATTTTATAAGAAAAATTACTTATTTGGGCATAACATGCCTCTTTAAAATTCTATTTATATACAAGTTCAAATACCTCACGGGAGATCACTCAACACTCGGCCGAAGATGTATTTTTGCGAAACACTCGAGACCGGCATGGAACTTACTTCTACCATATGCTGGCCAAGCGATCAATCCTCCTCCTTTTTAACTAAAAACCTTCGTAAATATCAAGAGGACTTGGGGAAGGGTTATGCTTGGGCTAAGGGCAGGTGGTTTTGGTTAGAGGTTAGTAAAAATGGCGAAAAGCGTAAAAAGCGTCTGTCGTCGTAAACTTTTTGTTTTTATGACTTTTATTCAAACTAAGCATATTCAAACAAGGTTTCTTTGAGGAACTTGTTTTTTTATTGCAAGACTTTCATTTTTTTTATAGGAAACGTCACACGATAACCGAGCTTTTTACTAAAACAAATGGGTTTGAAAGAAAAAGGGTTTGGTGGGTAAAGGGTGTTTGTTTTTTGGATTTTGAAATGAAAAGGTTTAGGCTCAAACGGCGTTAACTAGGGGGATTTTGGGTAGGTGATAAAAAAAGATGAAAATAATGGTGTTGAAAGGAAAAATGGTTAGTCCTAATGCCTTTATCATTTACTTACTTGGGTTCAAGTTGGTAAGGGCTGGGAATGTATCGTCGTGGCAAGTTCTAGAGTCGTAAGAACCAAGCGGCTATTCACACAAGAAACGAAAATGAGTATTTAGTTTAAAGATACATGCTTGTATGCTCAATAAAGGCCCAAAACCCACTTGTTGTGGGAATGGGTTTATAATGTGATCAAGTATATATAATCAATTTTTAATTAGATTTGTCATGCCTTTTCATAATTTTCTTATTTGATTCTTTTTATCATGACGCTATCGCTTGTAAATTTGTAAAAATATAACCTCTTTAGAACTTGTTATTCCCAAATTAAACCAAGACAAGTAAGAAAAATGCAATTTTTTGAAAAAATTGAGATGATTAGCGGCTCCAATAGAGTTTTGTGTGAGGCTTGTTATTAGGACTTGCGAGATTCAAGGTTTTAGCATCCCCCACACTTAAATTATACATTGTCCTCAATGTGTCCAAAAAATAAGTTTTTAGGTTGATTAAATGTGTAAAAGCGTGTTGAAAAACAATTTTTTTATGTTACTGGACGTCTGGCCACGGCCCCATGTTGGTCCGGGCACAGCCCCGTAGTTAGATCGCCAGTAACATAATTAAACAGAAGGTTAACCATGGGGCGTGTTTAGCGAGCATTACCCCATGGCTAGTTACCTGAGCTGGGCAAATTTCTGCAGAGCCTGGGCACGGGGCGTGTTGGGCTGAGCACGGCCCCGTGCTGAACTTGCTGAAAGGCTGGAAAAGTTGTCGGGAGGCTCTGTTTTCGTACATGGGGTGTGGTTTTAACGTTCCCTTGGTAACCTCCATCTTTCTTTGTTTATTAAACCATTATAATATCATCCAAACACCAATTGATAACTCAAAACATCATTCATTTTAAAAGTGCGAAATACATAGTTCTTAAAAATAAAAGTCCTAAGAATGAGAAACTACAAAGGTCCTAGGATAGATAGCCGGATAGGTCATAAAATGCAGGAAATCTAAATTATTATCGAGTTCTACCCTAGATTTATTATAAGAATGATGAAAACCCGGGAATGACTTTCAGGTGCTTAAGGGCTTTTAGAAGTCGAAACTGGAGGATGTTCCTCAAATGTCATTGAGCCATTCCTCGATCTCCCTAGGGAGAAAGAAGGCGGGCTCATTCTCCACAATATCTTGTAGGTGTGGCGCAATGGCTACCGGAACCCCGTTTAGTATGTCTAGTAGCGGTTCCAGAGGTATGACATTCCATTTGGCTGGAATAATGATTTCCGGCATAACATTCCATCCTCCTTGCGTGACAATTGGCACCATGAGAGGCGATGCAGGAATATTCAACTTTTGGTGCAAAAGGTTGACTTCTTGAAGGTAACCCTCTAACCCCATCGTTAAATGATTAATACTATCAATTAAGGCTTCTTCCACTGATGTTATCTCATCAATGGCTTCTCGCAAGGCATACACATAGTTGACCAAGGAGTCCTCCACCGACGTTCTTCTCCCCTTCGATTGTTTCTTGAGTGAGCTGAAGATGTTCCACTATTTTGGCTCGACATTCTAAGAAAACAATTCGAAAATTTCAAAACTATGAAACTGTAACTCCGGCCACAGCCCCGTGGTCACCATTCTGCAGATTTTTGAATCAAGGAATCTCATTGTCTTAAATTACTTTTCTGAATTTTGAAACATTTCTGAGCATAAATAACTTAAAACAGTGTTGTAAAACTTATTTTTAATAAGATTCCTTGGTTAAAAACCTTGCAAATGTCTCAATTAAGCTTGAAGCCATGGAAGTTTCAAGCTATAATGGAGGTTTTAAGGAGTTTTTGGAGAAGAAGGTAAGTGACCAAAGTGGCAAAGACAAGATGGTTGTTGAGAAATCTTGGTCTTTGGAATATTCCTTTTAAGGTATGTGTGAAGATCCCAGCAAATCTTGGTCTTTGGAATGGGTCCAAATGTACAGGAATCATGCTGACTTTATAGAAAACGACAGCACGCTGACTACGACCCCGTGTCGGCTGGACACGGCCCTATCGTCAGATAAGACTCTGACACATTTTGTCCATATTCTGAACACAGAGCGTGTTGGCCTGGACACGACCCCGTGGTCAATTTTGAGGTGGGCACGGGGCGTGTTGACCTGGACACGGCAACTAGGCGAGAGTGTTTTATAAAGTTTCGTCTTATTTTAAGGATTTTATTCGGATCGGGTGGTTCCTTACTGGAGGGAACAACACTGAAGTGCCTAAGGTACCTTAATTGCTCTTGATTTAAACAAGAACGCAAGAGGTTATCGGAAAGGGTAAAACCTAAACTAAATACCGGTGGGCGAAACAAACCTTTATTCCCCTTATCCAGGCTCTAGTTAAAGAAGGTGTATGTCGAATCGCTCAGGTCTATGAACGCATCGGCAGGGACCGATGGAGAGTCCTTCACGACATAATCGACACAGGGACGACTATCACTCAAGTTCTCACAAGAGTTTGAGGTGCTTTCGGTATCGTCGATGTTGGTAGAGTCCGAATGTGACCTCAATAATTCTCCTTGATCGTTGTCTTGTGATGAATGGCTTGCTTTCATCTCAAGCTCAATTTTTGGAAGATTATTTCTTCGAGTAGACATAATTCATAGGAGGTTATGTCATCCGAAAGAGATGGTTGAGGGCATTTGGGCGAAAGATAGTGATCGTTTTTACTTTCGCCCATCTTAAGGTTAAAGGAAAATGATAGGTCTAAATAGTGGGGAGTGAAATTTAGAAAGTAACATTCTAAATCTTTATGGAATCCACCACATATTTGACACCACTCACCGTAAGAGGAGCGAAAGTAAAAATAATCAATATCACTCATATTTTGGTCAGAAATTAGCAACCGTCGGGATCTTACGGTTCTGTTTTCAGCAGCTGGAGGTTGGACACAGGGGCATGTTCAGTGGGCACGGTCCTGTGGTCAGCTACTGTCTGACTTAAAACAAGATTGCTAGTAACAAATATGGGCACGGCCCCATGTCAGCTGAGCACGACTCGTGCTAAAGTCTGCAGAAACTGAAAATTAAAAAAGTTCCTAAAAAATATAAAAATAAGTAAAAATAATTAGGCCGTTGATTTTAAACTTTCTTAAAATCCTTGTGTCCCCAGCAACGGCGCCAAATACTTGATGTGCGTAAAGCGTGATATATTTTTATTAATATTTTGAGCCCATTTTACACATTAGTTAAGTTTTAAATTTATAAAACACGATATTCTACTAACACTAAACACACACTTGGGCAACTGCACCCATCGTGAGCGTAGTATAGCATTGGTAAGATACCGAGGTCGTCCAAGGACACAAGATCTTTTAGTACCGGTTTATCCTCAACGTCTAATCAATCTAAATTTTTGAGAAAAAAGTTTTGAAATATGAAAATAAAAACTAAAAACGCAGAAATAAAATAAAATAAAAACAGATAGACAAGATGAATCACTTGGATCCGACTCATCTTTAATGTATCATTTGATGATTTTCGCACTTTCGGACTTTTTAAGAGATTATCTTAGTTATTGTAGTAGGCCCCTCTTTTGAATGTGACGTTACCCTCAACCTAGCGGTTTGAGTAATCAAGGATACAATCCCAAAGGGTTGGAATATTGAAAGATAATTAATTAAGTTATTAATGCGAAGAGTGGTAGGCCCCTCTTTTGAAGGTGACGTTATGCTCGGCTAAGTGGTTTGAGTCTGCAAGGATACAATCCCACGAAGCCTGTTTAATGTATTAATAGTAGTTTACATATGAGGGGTTCAAGCTATTCACACCCCCGCCATCCAATACCAGTGGGTATTGAAGGAGGTCCTAGTAAGCTTGAACCAGGTCCTTGCCTGATCTATACATTGAACAAGGCAAGAACCTTACTAAACCATTCCCTTAACCCTCGACCAGGTAGCCAACATGCCTCTATAGAGACATGAATCATGCAATCTTTTACTTTATATAGACAGTAAAGTAACTTCAAGACACCACTGACAAATGATAAAGAAAATTCACCTTCAACATAAGAAACTAGTTATTAAAGTCATTAATACAAAACCAAATAAAAAGTTTCGAAAGATTAAAAATCAAAAGTAATACATAAAAGACTTGTCTTCACCAAGTGATGTAAGAGGCTTAACCAAACATGGCCTTTGATTGGCAAGAACCCTTACGATGAATCTTGGATCCCGAGACTACTACACACTCTAAAGATGGATGATGGATGATGGTGGTGGGTGTTGGTGTTGTAGTGGTGGTGGAGTGGTGGCAAAGTGGGAGAGTAGTTATTTGCCAAGGGATGCCTTTAAAGTGAGCCAAACACCCCTATTTATAGCCTGCACAGTACTCTGGCCAGGGCCTCGTGTCCAGCGGGCATGCTCCCGTGTCCAGCCTTTTCTCTTCCTTAATTAAATGCATGTGTCAGTAGAGGGTTCCACACGGCCCGTGTCCAGTGGGAACGGCCCCGTGGTCAGCAGTGTATCTGTACTATCAAGATTTTGCAAGATTCTGCGTATCTTAGCATGCATGCCCACCCCTCTCATCCTTCTTGCCACTTGTTATGTATTGGGACTTGCATAAATGACTGAGATCTCTACACAATCCAACAAAATCTTCTAAGTATAAAAAACAATCTCATATCTTCCTCCTATCTTATATCTCGGCTAAACACCCTTCCTAAACCCCCATTTTCGAAATTTCCAATCTTCCATGTAAGAACCAAGCTCATTTCAAGTAGTTTCCAAGTAGTTTTGAAGATCCAAGAAGGTTTCCAAGGTGATTCCAAGAAGAAACATGCTCCATAACATCAAAATCTAGTCAAAATCCGCCAATAATCTTGATGGTATAAAATTTATGTTTAAATCATACTCTTGATTCATGGTTGTTCTTGATGTTGGAAGTTTCTCTTGATTCTTAGAATATTTCACAAACTTGAAACTAAAATAAATGGGTTTTATACAAAATATAAAATGGAACTTGTGAATATGTTGATATGGCCAAAAAAATTAGTGTGGGTGGATTAGAGATTTAGTTTTTGAGGTTAGTTGATTTTGATGATGTGATATAGGAAAAACTTGATGCGTGCATGATCAAAGAATGATTTTATAAAAAGTTATAGGATTAAGGATGATCATGTAAAAGTGTGTTCTTGGTTGTATATATGCACATGTGTGTATCGTGTATGTATGCATATGTACACATGCATGTAGGTTTTGTTATATGTGCATCTTTAGGTGAAAATCGTTGCATGACATCGTTTGAAAACATTTGTCATTGTTATAAACCAATAGTTCAATCGTTCGTGTTATAAACCATTCGTCAATCGTCCGTGTTTTGATTGTAAAAACTTTTGGTCGTTCTTTAATGAATACATTCAAACCTGTGTGACTCGTCTAGACCACCAAAGGGTCTCTTTAAATTGACTAACAAACCACCAAAGGGTTTGTTAAAATAACAGATTTTGTCATTCCCCAAACTACCCACCAATTCCAGTGAATAGTCTAGTAACGGGACTGTCAGTCCTATGGTACCATAACATACTACTGGTCGGCTCGACCAAAGCTAATGAATGTCATTTGTGTTATTGAAATCGTATTGTTTATGTAAACCATTGACTTTGTTTTTGAAAACTTGAAAATGATTTATCACATATGAGTCATCCCAAAACAATTGAAAGCATAAAATAGGGGAACTATGTACTCACCTGGAATTACGTATGTGTCCTCGTTCAATGGAATAAACAAAGCTCAAGTGTTTTCTAGAAATAAGGATTTGTTCATCAAAGTTTTGTTGTGAGAATGTTTGTGGATGAATGTGGGTTTTGGAAACATCATAACTTTGAAGAAGTTTAGATGTTTTTAGAAGATAGGAAATTTTGGTAGCCTTCTGTGTTGTTTTTGTAAAATACGTTAAAAATAGGAAACTTTGACTAAATATTATAAACGTTTCCAGTCTACTAAATCAAAGTGTACTCTACAACTTTCATTTAGAATTTACATCGTTGGGTATTTATATGTTACATTTTGCACACATCAGCATGCATGCCCACCCCTCTCATCCTTCTTGCCACTTGTTATGTATTGGGACTTGCATAAATGACTGAGATCTCTACAAAATCCAACAAAATCTTCTAAGTATCAAAAACAATCTCATATCTTCCTCCTATCTTATATCTCGGCTGAACACCCTTCCTAAATGTCACACCCCGACCACGTAGAACATACAAAACGTGGCGGAAACATCGGGGAGTGTTGTAACAGAATTAATGGTTTCAAATCCATGGCAATTGAAGTTTCGTTTTATTGATTAAAGGTGTTACAATGTCTTAACAAACAAAGAAATACAACATAATTAACTAGTCTTGCATCTTTTATTGTCACTAAAGCCCAAGTCTGCCTATGTGTATCTTGATCATCTTATGCAACAGCTCCTGAAAAACACATGTGAAAATAGGTACGTCAGCATAAAAATGCCTGTGAGATACATAGGTTTTGTGAAAATAGGTTCCATGACTTATTTTTGAGAAAAATGTTTAGTCATGAACCTTGTAATTTGCTTTGTTTTGTAAATCATTTGAAAAACAATGAGTTCAGATGATATGTATAAATAAGTGAATAATGCATGGTTAAATGAATAACCAAGTAAAATGAGTTTGTAAAAGATAAGTTGTTTGTAAAACAATGTCTTGTGAAAAGTATGTTATTTGTATAAAATGTTCTATGTCTCAAACTGAAATGATTCAAATAACGCTACAATATGTAATACCATACAAACACTTATATATAGGAAGTACCAGCGGCGTATCCACCATGCTTGTATCATATTACACACGCATCGTTACTTAATCATTTAATCAAACCAAACCACCAAAGTAATGTTTAACAATAGTAGAAATGTTTATGTATGGTCAAATACGGTTCACACGGTTCGCAGATACAAACGGTTCACAGATACAAATGGTTCACAGATATAAACGGTTCACATATACAAACGGTTCACAGATATCAACGGATCACAGATACAAACGGTTCACAGATATAAACGGTTCACAGGTACAAACGGTTCACAGATATCAACGGATCACAGAGTTAAATGATTACAACAGTTCACATAGTCAAATGTTTACAACGGTTCAAAATGTAGTATAATGTGTTCATATGCTGGATAAGCATATGCAACAGAAAAGCAATGTAAAACAATGTACTAAGTATGCACATAATGGACATACATAGCATAAAATGTATTGAAATCATGTACTATAATGTACTAACGAACATAGCAGGTATATGATGTGAAAACAGGAAAGCATGAAAGTAACAAGTAGGCACATGTGTTCCACCCCAAAACAGTTTGGAAAACAGTAAAAGAGGGGTCTATGTACTCACTTGAGATTGCTCAGAAGTCCTTGAGTAACAACCAAACAAAGCTAGAGATCGCGGATATCAAACGGCACCTAGTATAGGTAACTATGTTAATAAACCGGACCTAGATCGGAAGATTGGGTAGCATTAGGGTTTGTAAACCAAACGAGTGTAGAGACTCGTGTCATTTGGTTTAACAAAGCCTACATACTAAATGAAACTTAACCTGAGTGTTTTCGACCCATTACGACCCGTTTAGGTAGCTTATGCTACTTTAACGCGTCGTTCGCGTGAAACGCGTTCGGACCGCCTAACTAGTCCTATGACAAGTGTTATATGCCTAAACATGTTACATAATCAGTTATGTGACAAAAGTTTAGGTTACATATGCTTAATTACCAATTATACATGAAAAGGGTATTCTGGTAATTTACCTAAGGCATATAAACTACCTATCATACAACTACTCAAACGATGTGACCATAGGGTATAACCTCAGAAGGTTATTCCCTACCTACTATGGTCACCTAAAGTGTTTGGTCGGATCCTAATGATCGACCAAATGGGTCGGGTTCGAGGTATAAGCGATTCATTAGATCGCTTACCCTACGACCCTAGACAACGTGGTAATCAGTGGGCATAGTCCCAAGGGACTATGACCAACTTGATTACACTCACGTTGCGAAGTTCAAAAGAACTTCGCATTGACCATTACTGGTCAACGCTGAAAGTCAAACAAAGTTTGACTTTCGGACTCGAAAAGCAATAAAATAAGGAAAAGAACGAAAGAATACTTACGAAGGGTCCCCGAATGCTAACCCAGATCAAAATAGCTCCGGTATGAAACGAAGGTTCCAACTTAGAGCCCAAATGATCAGATTTGTGAGAAATGAAGAAAAGGGGGTGGGGTATTTATAGATTTCGGGTAACCGTTAAGATCGTTTCTTGAATAACGTGCCTTAATCGGAACCGTACACTTGTCGTAAAGTTGTGGTGTCCCGGAAGTTTGTTCTTATCCGCTGACTAAACGATAGGAAACGAGTGGACACGAATCAATCAGCTGCAACTTGCAAACAAAACATTGAATCTGGTCAGTTTTAGGCAGTCGCGTAGCGCGACTGGTAAGTCTTTAGGGCTCGCGCTACGCGACACCCCTCCCTGTTCCAGAAATGTTTCATAAATGACAGGTTTAGTCCCTGCACGTGTTTAAGCCCTTTTTCGATGCGTTTGAGCCCGGTTGACCTCATTTCAAGGCTCTAAAATGAAGTTAAAGTATAGGGAACTCAAAACATACTCAAAAATATGCCGGATGATGGTTCGTTTGATCGTACGAACGCGATGTTCGCTTAATTACGACGGAATGCGCATAAGCGCGAAAAACGATCCAAATGACGCGACGAATGGATTTTTCTTAAGGCGATCAATAAAATATAATGTAGTCATGCTTACATAAATTTTTGGATGTCCAGATGTATTCAGAACGTAAGTTATGCGCGAAAATGCAAACTTGTGCACTTTTTGACACTTTCAGTCCCTGAATGACCCAAAAGTTTATTTTAGCATACCGAACCCCTCAAAGCCTATTTCTAAGCTATGTAAAGGATATTTATGGTATGTTTAACTTATGGTCATGTTCCGGAAGGTCTGTTACAGTTCAAATTGGCATACTTTCGCAGTTTGTCAAATTTAGTCCCTGTAAGCGATTAAACTTTGATTTCATCACACCAAACCTTCCAAAACTTATATCTAAGTTATGTAAAGGTTATTTAAGGTATGTTAAGCCTATTTCACTATTCCGGAGTGTTCGTTGCATTAAACTGGTTATATTTGCGCATCAGTGCGTGTATAACCTTCCAGAAAGCGATTTAGAGCTTGAAATCGAACATGAGTTGATATGCAAAAAAAAGATACACATATTTATACAAGTCCAAAGTATGAAATACATTATTTCATTGGTTTGGCATTTGCTTGATGGTTGAAATGACACAGGTGTTACAGTCTCCCATACTTTAGGAAATTTCGTCCCGAAATTAATTCGTAGGAGTCTATTTGTGACTTTGTGTCAGATAACCACCAGAGATATGTAAAGCATAATCCTGTCATTTCCTTAACGGACATTCTTCAGAACGAAAATGAACAAACGGAGTCATTTTCCTCAACGAGTATTCTTCAGAAGCGGAAATGAAGGAATAAACAAACGGGGATTCATTTCTTTAACGGAAAATCTTCAGAAACGAAAATGAACAAACGGAGTCATTTTCAACAGATGCTTCCTCAGAAACGGAAATGAGAATGATAGACAAACGGATATTCATTTCCTCAACGGACAATTCTTCAGAAACGAAAATGAACAACAGAGTCATTTTCAACGGCTGCTTCCTCAGAAACGGAAATGAGAATGATAGACAAACGGATGTTCATTTCCTCAACGGACAATTCTTCAGAAACGAAAATGAACAACAGAGTCATTTTCAACGGTTGCTTCCTCAGAAACGGAAATGAGAATGATAGACAAACGGATGTTCATTTCCTCAACGGATAATCTTCAGAAACGAAAATGAACAACAGAGTCATTTTCAACGGTTGCTTCCTCAGAAACGGAAATGAGAATGATAGACAAACGGATATTCATTTCCTCAACGGACAATTCTTCAGAAACGAAAATGAACAACAGAGTCATTTTCAACGGTTGCTTCCTCAGAAACGGAAATGAAAATGATAGACAAACGGATGTTCATTTCCTCAACGGATAATCTTCAGAAACGAAAATGAACAACAGAGTCATTTTCAACGGTTGCTTCCTCAGAAACGGAAATGAGAATGATAGACAAACGGATGTTCATTTCCTCAACGGATAATCTTCAGAAACGAAAATGAACAACAGAGTCATTTTCAACGGTTGCTTCCTCAGAAACGGAAATGAGAATGATAGACAAACGGATGTTCATTTCCTCAACGGATAATCTTCAGAAACGAAAATGAACTAACGGAGTCATTTTCAACGGTTGTTTCCTCAGGTTCGGAAATGAAGGATTTAAATAAACGGATATTCATTTCCCTCGACGGGTATTCTTCAGAACGAAAATGCACAAACGGAGTCATTTTCCTCAACGGGTATTCTTCAGAATTGGAAATGAAGGATAAACGGATATTCATTTCCTCAACGGATATTCTTCAGAAGTGAAAAATGAATAGCTAGTTCATTTTTCCTCAACGGATACTTCATCAGAATTGGAAATGAATAGGGTTAACTTCTAGGTACATGACAAAGCTCGCTGTGGTTTCTGTGCACTAAATTCCATAATTATGTATGCATCCATAATTACGCAATTCCTTGCATAGTCCGCACAGTTTGTCTTGTAATGTTCATAAGCACATAATCACATAGTTGTTTAATTGTTATTATCTTGTTATTGATTGCTATTAACTTGGCACCTCGTACTTCGTTTCTCTTGGAAGAAACGGGTATTTAGGATTTTCGTGAAAAACGCAGGAGATCATACAACGGAAGAAATTTGGAAGTAGTCTGTTCTTCAAGGGATGCGGTTCCTTGATTGTCGGTATTGTAGGGGATATGTTGTTTATACATACCATCACATAAATACATTTCAATGTAAATAAAAGATTTATTTATAAACAACGATAACAACTGTTTCTTGGATCTTGACAACAAAAGAAAATAATACATAAGACGTGATTATTTCTAAACGATGTTGTCTTCTGGTTGATCATATGCTCATCCCTGCGCTGGATTTGCATTAGCAAGCCTTGGGCAATTCCTACGAAAATGGCCCATCTCGCCACAGTTGTAGCAAGATCCCGGTGGAAAACGAGCTTGAGCAGGATAGTTGCCAGCTTGATTTGGTGCAACTGCGGTTGGGCAAACCCTAGCTGTATGGCCTATAAGTCCGCAAATTTGGCATGTGCGGCACTTCACCCCAGCATGATGATGTAGGCCACATTGGTTGCACAAGGGTGCAGTTCCGTTGTAGGGTTTCCTGGCAGGGGGTTGAGCTGGTTGGTTGAGAACGGCTTGATCATTGTGAGCGACCACAGCGTAGTTCTGAGAAGCCTTTCGCTTCTTTGACCTCTTAGGGGATCCAGTCTGTTCATCCATGATCTTTGATTCCTCGATTGGTTTCGATTCTTCGACCGGCTTCTTGTCACCTTTTCGGAAAAGTTTACCTTTCCTGATCTTTGATTCAGTCAAGGTTGCAGATAGCTCAATGGCCTGTCTAACTGTAGTAGGGTTGCTACCAGTCAAAATGTCTTGTATTGAATCAGGGAGGCCATCAATGTACTTTTCGATTGCCTTATCCAAAGGCGTGACCATGTTTGGGCATAACAGACTTAACTCTTCATAACGGTCCGTGTAGGCTCTATGCTCACCGCTGTCTTGCTCCAGATTGTCGAATTCCCTTTCCAAAGCCCTGATCTCGTGTCGAGGACAGAATTCCTTCATCATAAGGGCCCTAAGTTCAGCCCATGTCTGTGCTAGTGCAACTTCTGCACCACGATCTCTCATAACACCGTTCCACCACGTAAGGGCTCTCTTCTGGAACACACTCGAAGCAAACTCGACCTTGCGATTGTCAGGACACTGCACGTGGCGGAAAGTATTCTCAATGCTCTCGAACCATTGAAGAAGCCCAGTTGCTCCCTCAGAACCACTAAACTTGAGTGGTTTCGCCGAGTTAAAACTCTTGAAATTGCATGGACCATTGTTGTTGTTGTTGGCTTGATTCCATTGAGCAAAGAGGTTTGGGAATTGAGCAGCCATTTGCTGTGCAATGATTTCTGCCAGCTCGGCAGTCGCTATCTGGTTTTCGCGTCGAGGAGGCATTCTAAAAGAGGAACATGAAAGGAAACGAGTGAGAGAATTAGACGAAAAGGATGAGATGAAACAAATTTGATGAAAGCAATGGATAGTGGTCATTTGTTTGTTACTACAAAGCAACAAACGACCTCGGTGATTAATCAAAGTAAATAGGTCAAAAATAATGTATCGCGAAGACATGCTCGCCTATAAGTGAACACTCATCCCAAGAATTCCCAGGTAAGCACAACTGGTCTCGCGTCTGGTTGAGATGTATACGAAGTGCTTGCCTAGACAGAAAACCCAGAATACAGGCATTCACCCTTCCAGTTTGCACGTGTTCACATTATTTAAAACCCAAAACCTTGACGAGATTTTGAAAATTCAAAGGGGTTCAAAACCATATAACAGAGGGTTCAAAACCTTACAATAAATCATCCTAGAACAGATGATTAGTTTTCAAAACGGTTTTGAAATTTATGTTCTAGTTGTGATTGTCGCCTAAGGATAGGTGACGGTATTGTTTTATGACTAAACGCAAGTAAACTCGCGTTAGGGTCCTAAGAAGGTTATAGACTAGGTCAAAGCATTACTAATAACCTAATTCCCTATAACCATTGGCTCTGATACCATCTTTTCTGTCACACCCCGACCACGTAGAACATACAAAACGTGGCGGAAACATCGGGGAGTGTTGTAACAGAATTAATTGTTTCAAATCCATGGCAATTGAAGTTTCGTTTTATTGATTAAAGGTGTTACAATGTCTTAACAAACAAAGAAATACAACATAATTAACTAGTCTTGCATCTTTTATTGTCACTAAAGCCCAAGTCTGCCTATGTGTATCTTGATCATCTTATGCAACAGCTCCTGAAAAACACATGTGAAAATAGGTACGTCAGCATAAAAATGCCTGTGAGATACATAGGTTTTGTGAAAATAGGTTCCATGACTTATTTTTGAGAAAAATGTTTAGTCATGAACCTTGTAATTTGCTTTGTTTTGTAAATCATTTGAAAAACAATGAGTTCAGATGATATGTATAAATAAGTGAATAATGCATGGTTAAATGAATAACCAAGTAAAATGAGTTTGTAAAAGATAAGTTGTTTGTAAAACAATGTCTTGTGAAAAGTATGTTATTTGTATAAAATGTTCTATGTCTCAAACTGAAATGATTCAAATAACGCTACAATATGTAATACCATACAAACACTTATATATAGGAAGTACCAGCGGCGTATCCACCATGCTTGTATCATATTACACACGCATCGTTACTTAATCATTTAATCAAACCAAACCACCAAAGTAATGTTTAACAATAGTAGAAATGTTTATGTATGGTCAAATACGGTTCACACGGTTCGCAGATACAAACGGTTCACAGATACAAATGGTTCACAGATATAAACGGTTCACATATACAAACGGTTCACAAATATCAACGGATCACAGATACAAACGGTTCACAGATATAAACGGTTCACAGGTACAAACGGTTCACAGATATCAACGGATCACAGAGTTAAATGATTACAACGGTTCACATAGTCAAATGTTTACAACGGTTGAAAATGTAGTATAATGTGTTCATATGCTGGATAAGCATATGCAACAGAAAAGCAATGTAAAACAATGTACTAAGTATGCACATAATGGACATACATAGCATAAAATGTATTGAAATCATGTACTATAATGTACTAACGAACATAGCAGGTATATGATGTGAAAACAGGAAAGCATGAAAGTAACAAGTAGGCACATGTGTTCCACCCCAAAACAGTTTGGAAAACAGTAAAAGAGGGGTCTATGTACTCACTTGAGATTGCTCAGAAGTCCTTGAGTAACAACCAAACAAAGCTAGAGATCGCGGATATCAAACGGCACCTAGTATAGGTAACTATGTTAATAAACCGGACCTAGATCGGAAGATTGGGTAGCATTAGGGTTTGTAAACCAAACGAGTGTAGAGACTCGTGTCATTTGGTTTAACAAAGCCTACATACTAAATGAAACTTAACCTGAGTGTTTTCGACCCATTACGACCCGTTTAGGTAGCTTATGCTACTTTAACGCGTCGTTCGCGTGAAACGCGTTCGGACCTCCTAACTAGTCCTATGACAAGTGTTATATGCCTAAACATGTTACATAATCAGTTATGTGACAAAAGTTTAGGTTACATATGCTTAATTACCAATTATACATGAAAAGGGTATTCTGGTAATTTACCTAAGGCATATAAACTACCTATCATACAACTACTCAAACGATGTGACCATAGGGTATAACCTCGGAAGGTTATTCCCTACCTACTATGGTCACCTAAAGTGTTTGGTCGGATCCTAATGATCGACCAAATGGGTCGGGTTCGAGGTATAAGCGATTCATTAGATCGCTTACCCTACGACCCTAGACAACGTGGTAATCAGTGGGCATAGTCCCAAGGGACTATGACCAACTTGATTACACTCACGTTGCGAAGTTCAAAAGAACTTCGCATTGACCATTACTGGTCAACGCTGAAAGTCCCTGCACGTGTTTAAGCCCTTTTTCGATGCGTTTGAGCCCCGTTGACCTCATTTCAAGGCTCTAAAATGAAGTTAAAGTATAGGGAACTCAAAACATACTCAAAAATATGCCGGATGATGGTTCGTTTGGTCGTACGAACGCGATGTTCGCTTAATTACGACGGAATGCGCATAAGCGCGAAAAACGATCCAAATGACGCGACGAATGGATTTTTCTTAAGGCGATCAATAAAATATAATGTAGTCATGCTTACATAAATTTTTGGATGTCCAGATGTATTCAGAACGTAAGTTATGCGCGAAAATGCAAACTTGTGCACTTTTTGACACTTTTAGTCCCTGAATGACCCAAAAGTTTATTTTAGCATACCGAACCCCTCAAAGCCTATTTCTAAGCTATGTAAAGGATATTTATGGTATGTTTAACTTATGGTCATGTTCCGGAAGGTCTGTTACAGTTCAAATTGGCATACTTTCGCAGTTTGTCAAATTTAGTCCCTGTAAGCGATTAAACTTTGATTTCATAACACCAAACCTTCCAAAACTTATATCTAAGTTATGTAAAGGTTATTTAAGGTATGTTAAGCCTATTTCACTATTCCGGAGTGTTCGTTGCATTAAACTGGTTATATTTGCGCATCAGTGCGTGTATAACCTTCCAGAAAGCGATTTAGAGCTTGAAATCGAACATGAGTTGATATGCAAAAAAAAGATACACATATTTATACAAGTCCAAAGTATGAAATACATTATTTCATTGGTTTGGCATTTGCTTGATGGTTGAAATGACACAGGTGTTACACTAAACCCCCATTTTCGAAATTTCCAATCTTCCATGTAAGAACCAAGCTCATTTCAAGTAGTTTCCAAGTAGTTTTGAAGATCCAAGAAGGTTTCCAAGGTGATTCCAAGAAGAAGCATGCTCCATAACATCAAAATCTAGTCAAAATCCGCCAATAATCTTGATGGTATAAAATTTATGTTTAAATCATACTCTTGATTCTTGGTTGTTCTTGATGTTGGAAGTTTCTCTTGATTCTTAGAATATTTCACAAACTTGAAACTAAAATAAATGGGTTTTATACAAAATATAAAATGGAACTTGTGAATATGTTGATATGGCCAAAAAATTTAGTGTGGGTGGATTAGAGATTTAGTTTTTGAGGTTAGTTGATTTTGATGATGTGATATAGGAAAAACTTGATGCGTGCATGATCAAAGAATGATTTTATAAAAAGTTATAGGATTAAGGATGATCATGTAAAAGTGTGTTCTTGGTTGTATATATGCACATGTGTGTATCGTGTATGTATGCATATGTACACATGCATGTAGGTTTTGTTATATGTACATCTTTAGGTGAAAATCGTTGCATGACATCGTTTGAACACATTTGTCATTGTTATAAACCAATTGTTCAATCGTTCGTGTTATAAACCATTCGTCAATCGTCCGTGTTTTGATTGTAAAAACTTTTGGTCGTTCTTTAATTAATACATTCAAACCTGTGTGACTCGTCTAGACCACCAAAGGGTCTCTTTAAATTGACTAACAAACCACCAAAGGGTTTGTTAAAATAACAGATTTTGTCGTTCCCCAAACTACCCACCAAATCCAGTGAATAATCTAGTAACGGGACTGTCAGTCCTATGGTACCATAACATACTACTGGTCGGCTCGACCAAAGCTAATGAATGCCATTTGTGTTATTGAAATCGCATTGTTTATGTAAACCATTGACTTTGTTTTTGAAAACTTGAAAATGATTTAGCACATATGAGTCATCCCAAAACAATTGAAAGCATAAAATAGGGGAACTATGTACTCACCTGGAATTACGTATGTGTCCTCGTTCAATGGAATAAACAAAGCTCAAGTGTTTTCTAGAAATAAGGATTTGTTCATCAAAGTTTTGTTGTGATAATGTTTGTGGTTGAATGTGTTGTTTTTGTAAAATACGTTAAAAATAGCAAACTTTGTCTGAATATTATAAACGTTTCCAGTCTACTAAATCAAAGTGTACTCTACAACTTTCATTTAGAAAGTTTTTCTCTTTGGAACCCGGAAAATGGTCAAAACCATTGATCTTTACAAACTGTCCAGTTTTGACCTTCGGTTTGGTTTTAGACATTTAAGGGTCCAAACCGAGGTGTTTGTAGATGCATCTTACATCGTTTGAATCATATTTCAATGAATTTACTCAAAATGTAAGGGTTTGCTTTGTTTTGTTAAGTTTTGACCAAGTTATTCTTGGTTAAAGTAACAAAACGGAATCTGTCCAATACAAGAAAAACACTTGTGTTTCCTTTTGGTATTTTTACTATGTGTAAAAATACGGGTTTGGAGGGAAATAAGCTCTGAAAATAAAAGCTTAAGGAAATAACTAAAGAAGGAGACTTACTTGCTTTAGAGAACTTCTCCAAAAGAATAGAAGAGAAAGCTCAAAGTGAGGAAGAAGAAGCTCTTTATAAGATTTCTAAGTGAAATGTTTGTAATTTGAGGAGATCAAGACAAGAATCCCAAGGTGTTCTAAGATGAGGATTACTGTCCCCTTATGTGTCAAGACAAGAATAAATGTGGTAAAATGGTGAAAGGTGGCAAAAACATGGGCAAGACAAGTGTTCATGAGTGTCTTAGGAGATGATTAATGTCTTACTAGGTGGCGCAACATGGTAACTTAAGGTTTTTGGTATTTTTAGTCCCTAGACCGTGAGTTTGGTGTTTTGACGATTCTAATCCCTTAGTTAAATTACAAAGGTTTCAAGTTATGTGATGCTTAGATTTGTTCCGGTAGTTTCATGAATATTGTTTCGCTCGATCATATGATTACGTATTTCGTAAATAAAATATAACATTTTATTGAATATGAAAATGATTAAAATTGTACAACATTCAAAAATTGCAAAAGACACAGTTTTAGTTGGTTTCCCACTTTTTTAGTGTTCCCCATTGAACCTCCTACAACGAACACATACATAGACACACACACACACATATATATATACATATACATATCTATAAAGGTTTTAAATATTTTATTGTTTTTTTATTAAGATAATTTTTATATAAATTGGCAAAAAAATTAAATTACCCTTATGTGACCAAAGATAACTAAAAATTTTAACTAGATTATTAACAAAGGACAGACGGTGCAATGTTTTTAGTACATAAATGATGATTATTGTAATTTAAAAAGCTAAAGGGCATGCATCGCAATTTGGTAAAAACATAAAGGACGAAAAGTGTAATTTAACTTAAACTATTTTTTTGGTATCATAAGTATAAACTTTGTCGAAAATGCAATTGTAGTAAAAGTAGAGTAACTTTTAGTATTGTAAGCTATAGTGATTCTCGATAACGTACTAGACCAAATCGATATTGACATCAAATCCAGTATAGGGTAATATTGGAACACGACTTTATTTATTTATTTATTTTTGTATTTTCTCTTTTGGGTTTTATACCAAGTACTAGTACCATAACAAATCAAATGGATACTGATCAAATTCAAATTCTCTTAGCATCTGATAAAGATCCGTTGAGTGGATCAAGCTCTAAAAACAGATAGGGCGAATTAGAAATGGCAAATCTCCCAAGAAATAAGATAAAAGAACAAGATAGCTTTTGCAACAACTTTCTTCTTAATTTCCATTCATCTAAAGCTCCATATATGGTGTTTGAAACCGCTTTGGTATTTCCGCATTACATATGGGTGGTGCAAAGTGAGACACCTTGCGACTCCCATTCGGGATCTCAGGAATGGGTTTAACCACTCCTGGGACACTGGATATCATATCCTTGAGTTTTTGCAATTCCCTAGCCATAGCCTGGTTGATCCCTGTGTGACATTTGTGCTCTGTAAACACTGTACGATGAAGGACAATATCAAATATCAATGAAACAATGTGTTTTGGTCTCAATATTTGTTTAATTATGTTTGACGATTTCACGTTTCAATTCTAGTTCAATTTCAAGCTCTAAATCACTTTCTGGAAAGTTATACGCAAACTGTTATGTAAATGTAATCAGTTTAACACGAAAAACATTCCGGAACAGTGAAGAATGCTTAACATACCTTAAATAACCTTTGCATAACTTAGAAATAAGTTTTGAAGGGTTTGGTATGTCAAAAACAAGTTTATTCGATCACATGGACTATTTGCGACAAACTGCAAAAGTCTGCCGATTCGTATAGCAGCGTACACTCCGGAACAAGATCATAAGCTAAAAACACCCTAAATACCCTTAACATAGCTTAGAAATAAGTTTTGAGGGGTTCGGTGTGCGAAAATGCGCTTATTTGATCATACGGACTAAAAGAGTTAAAACAACGAAAGTTGCATATACGCGCATATACGCGCATATCTTACGTTCTGAGCATATCCGGACATCCAAAAATTTTTTAATCACTATAATATCATATTTTAATGATAGGAATGCAAAAAAACCATTCGTCGCTTAATTTGGATCGTTTTCGCGTCCGTTCGAGTTTCGTCGTAATTAACCGAAAAAAGCGATCGTTCGGCCAAACGAACCGACATCCGTGATACTTCCAAGCATATTTCAAGTCCCCTATGCTTTAACATCCTTATAAAGCCTTCAAATTGGGTTAACGGGGGTTATACACGTCAAAAACCATCAAAACATGCTGCAGGGACTAAAGGTGTCAAAAAATGAAACTTTTGGCAAAACAGCTCCCCTCACGCCACGCGAGGGAGACCTGGGGTCCTGGCGCGACACATGACATAGCCTGTTTTTCAGAACTTTCTATTTCAGCAGCATCCCTTGTATTTTCAGCTAGTTTTTCAAACTTGTGGGCTTTTTGTTTGATGAGCAAGGATAGAATCTGATCTTAGGACACTTGTTTTGATCTTGTTCTTCCTTGGAGAACACATAATCCACATGTCAAGATCCAAAAGATCGTTGAACACTATAAATACCCATCTTCACATGTCACACCCCGACCACGTAGAACAACAAGACGTGGCGGAAACGTCGGGGAGTGTTGTAACAGAATTAATTGTTTCACAACCATGGAAATTAAAGTTACGTTTTATTTATCAAACAAGAGGGTTACATTGTCTTAAAACAAGAAACAAAGAGTACATAACATAATTTAACTAGTTCTTGCTTCGTTTTAAGTCACTAAGGCACAGGTCCGCCTAAGTGTGTCTTGATCATCCTATGCAACAGCTCCTGAAAACACACGTGAAAATAGGTACGTCAGCATAAAAATGCCTGTGAGATACATAGGTTTTGTGAAAATAGGATTCATGACTTGAGTTTAAAGAAATTGTTTAATAAAAAGTAGTCATGAATCTTGTTGAGTGTTTTCTTTCATAAATCATTTGAAAAGCAATGAATAAATCAAATGATATGTATATAAAAGAATACTGTATGGTTAAGTGAATAACCATGTAAAATGGGTTTGTATAAGTTAAGTTATTTGTAAAACGATGTTTATGTGAAGATTGTATTGTAGATGTAATATGTATAAACTGAAATGGTTTAAATAACACTACGATATGTAATACAATAAAAGCACTTATATATAGGAAGTACCAGCGGCGTATCCACCATGTTTTTATCGTATTACACGTCGCCTCGTTACTTAAATCACTTACCCAAACAGCCACCAAGATGAAATGTTTAATAAATTGTAGAAATGTTCATGTATGGTCAAATACAGTTCACACGGTTCAACAGTTACAAACTGTTCATATAATCAAATGGTTACAACGGTTCACATAATCAAATAGTTACAACGGGTCACATAGTGAAATAGTTACAACGGTTCACATAGTCCAATAGTTACAAACGGTTCAAAATGCAATTGAAGAAACACTAACTAAATGGTCGGAACCGAGATAGTTAGGGGGTTTGAATCCGCATAAAAGGGTTAGCTCTCTCTTGGTTGATTCAGTTGTAGCTGAACTTCTTCTCCGGTGGTTCTGCAAAAAAGAACACCGTTAGTCTCGCCAAGGGGAGAAGAGGGCTCTCTCCTTAACCCGACTCCGGTGTGAGAATAAGTATTGGTAATGGAGAAGAGAAAAGTATTTGATAAGTGAGTGTGTACTGAGTTTATACCTGAACAGTTCTCTTATTTATAACCGGGAGTTTAGGAGGGAAAACCTGTTATTGAAAAGATGACGGAAGATGCTAACGCCGTAGCGGTTATCTTTTCTTCCGTTAAGTTCTTTGGTCTTTTGTTAAATTGTCTCGATCCGATGTGAATGCACACGGATCATGGTTTGATCGATGGCTGGGGGATTGCCACGTGGAAAGTGATTAAGTGGAGATTACTCTCCAATTGCATGCATTCGTTGTGATTCCGGGGTTGCTTGTAGTGATGACACGTGTCCAGACGGTTACAACCGTCTGGGTGGTGCACGATTGTATTTCTTTCTAGAAGATTACTACTGTAATCTGGTGGGACACCTTGCTGTGTAGACACAGACAAATAAATCCCAAGTCTGGGTAAAATAATATCCAAGTCTGGATATTTAGGCGGAGGTATTGAACAAAGGATTTAAATCCTTTGTTAAATGGGAGAAGGCGCAAGGATTTATGTTCTCCTTTGGGCGCGCGATTATGAATCGCTGACTTCTTCTTCTTTGCAAGACCAATGCGCGGCCGCGCAAGGTCGAAAGGCTAAAAAGGTTGATTTGTGGTATGATCTCAAATCCTTTTTATGAGGTTTTTGGGACCTTACCCCTTCAAGTCCCCCCAGTCTAGTGTTGTACTTATGCAAATAAGTGGAGCACTGGACTTATGAGAGGGAAATGGTTTTTGGGCGCGAAAAGGTAAGAAAGCTTCTATGAGAAGATTTAAATTTGCTGAGTTTGTAAAGATATTTTTTTTTAAATCTTTGACTTGAAGTTATTGCAGTAAATTGATTTTGACAACCTGTCATTGTCAGTTGTTTTTTACTATCCGTGTTGTACACGCGCACGTGTAAACGCGTGTATGTTCTGACCTCTTCTTTTTCTGTTGCTTGGGGAACTGTGATACCCGGAACAGTGCTGTGACGGTTACCGATGCTATTTATTGCGATGGGTATATAATCGTTTGGGTAACCTCTTCTGTGCAATCATTGCTTTGTTTGAAAACTTTCCCCATTCCTTGTTCTTAAGAAAATTTTTCGTCACCCTTTTGCTTATGTCAACCGGAGAACGTCAAGAGGATCTTGTTGAAGATATGTCGACTGATCTTCCACCATTGAAGTGGCCTAGGGCGTCGTTTGAGGGTTTGATTCAGAATCTTAAATTTCCGGAGAACTGGGGTGCCTTGTATCCCGAAGATGGGCAAACGGCAGCAGATGCTCCGGCCGGGTATATTACCCTCTTTTGGGATTTTTTCTGTGACGGTAACTTTCGCTTGCCTGTTACCAGATTTTTTCTTGAAATTCTTGGATTTTATAATCTGCACATCTCCCAACTTCACCCTATTGGTATGGTTAGGGTTCGGCATTTCGAATTTGTATGTCGGACGATGCATGTGGAGCCAACCGTTCCCCAATTTAGGGTTTTTTATCAGATGCACTGTACCCAAGGGTTTTACTCATTCGTTCAGAGAGCTTCTGCAAAGAAGATTTTACATCAACCCCCAAAATCATTTCATGATTGGAAACATAAATTCTTCTTTATCAAGGCTGGAGTGATTCCGGTGAAGATGATTCTTAGGGGTAAAGAAGATATTCCGATCGAATCGCTTCAGACTCCTGTTGATGAAAACTGGTACCAAGATCTGAAAGATGTGCCTAATATTGCGTTGTCGGAGAAAGCTCTTGTCGGAGCCGGCATGAGTTTGAACTGGAAGATGGAACGTGATGATAAGCCCATGTATACAGAGGATGGTCATAGTAAGTTTGGGGCTTTTTTACTGTTTTTTTTTTTTTTGACCTGTTTTCTGTTGGAATGTAGTTGTCTCTTTGTATGTTGTTGCCTTCAAAAGGGAAGGTGGAAGAATGGGTACCATCAAAAAGAAGCCTGAAGAGGAGCTTTGGTACCATCGTATTGTGAAGAATTTTGTGCTTCCGCGGGATGCGGACCTATCTGTTCAACCGGCAGCTGGTGCTGGTGAGTTTATATCCGTTTTTCCTTTCTTTGTTGCTTTGAGTAATTTTTCTGTCTTGCGCTTTTCGTAGGTGAGTTGTTGAATTTGGGCGTAGGCCCTGAAAAGAAAAAACGCGCAACTACATCCACTTCCGCGCCGAAGAGAAGTGAGACTATTAAGACTCAACCTTTGAAGGCGAAAAATGTTGGAGAGAAGAAAGGTACGCGCCGTACTTCTGACTCCAGGTATGATTATGTGGTGGTTTCTGACTCTTTGGAGGGTCTTATTCCTGTAGTGACTATGCGGGAACCAAAGCCTGAACCGAAGGATTCTGCTGATATTCCTCCTTCTAACCCGAATGAGCCTATCGATCTGGATTCCAGTCCCGAACATTTGGTTCATAGAAAGGCTGGTAAGAGAAAGCAAGTTGATGCTGATGCGGAGGGTCAACCTCCCAAGAAAGTGCAGAGGAAGAAAATTACCAGAAAAGGAAACCTAGATGCTTTTGTTTCAGAATCCATTCCTGGTAAGTATTGCTTTTCTTTGTTTTCTTTGAGCGGATAGGATTTTTACAGACTTTTGTTTGTCCAGAAATTCCTGTTTCTCCTGTTCCTGTAGACGTACCAACTGTGGTTGATAAAGAACTTCCCTCTTCCCCGCCGCGTGCTGCCGTTACAGACCCGTTAGAGTCTTCAGAGATAGCTGAGGAAGGTGTTGAGAAAACTATTGAGGCTGAGGAGCCTGTTGGTGCTAATATAGAGACTGAACAGATTGTTGAGCCGGGTGTGGTAAATGATGCTGATAATCCACCGACACCGGAAAAGGGAACTGCTGAAAAAATTAAATCTTCCCCCCCTAGACCTTCTGAAACTATACTTGAGCATACTGAGAAGGCCGCCACTGAGGGGGCAGGTTCATCTGCTGGTGTTGATAAGCAAACTCCAATTCGTCCAGAAGAAACCCTGGGAGAGTATTATTATCGGACGTATGCGGAGAAAGATGCTGCTGATCCTCATGTTCCTGTTTGGAATGTGAAGAAAGGAGATACCTTCTCGGATTGGCGTGTATGCGAAGATTGGTTGCAGGGGATACTTCCGCCTGGCGAGATTAAATTTCAGGAAAATCAGCCTTATGAACAGACCTATCAGTCTTATCTTGCAGAAACTGCTTCTCATGTTTCTACTACTCACCGTATAGTGCGTGAGTGGTATAGCATGCATAAAGAGCGGGTATCTTTTGTAGCATCACAAAGGAAGTTTTCTAAAGATGAAAAACATGTGGCTCAGTTGAAGGCTAAATTAGAGGCTGAGCAAGCTAAGTTTGAAGCTGAGCGCAAGACTGAGGAATGGTCAGTTTCTGGTTGGAAGAGAAAAGCTGAAGCTGCGCTTTTATCTGAGGAGCGCAAAAATTGGAGGAGAATTTGTGAGAAAGATAATGCCGAGAAGGCAAACCTCCGTAATATCATAAATAACCTCAAGGCTGAGGTTGAAAATCTGAAGAATCAAGATGCGGAGGTAGAAAGATTGAAGAAAGAAAAAGCTGACATGGAAGCTATGTTGGAGGAAGCGCGCTCTCATAGGGAACGAAGTGAGCAACGGGAGGTACAAGCTTTAGCCACTCTTGCCATTAGAGATAAAGAATTAGAGGAACTTACCGCTTTGGTTTCTGACCAGGAACAATTGAAGAAGGATCTGGAGCTTGCGCGTTCTGAGAATACTGAAACCTCCCGCCGTTTGACTGAGGTTGAAGAGAAACTGGAGAATTCAGAAATGGCGTGGGTCTCAGCGGAAAGCGAGCTCGAACCTTTGAAGAATGATATGGCCTGGTTGAAAGATCGCGGGATTGCTTGTGTAAGTTCCTTTCTTCTTTTTTGTCCATGTATGCGCTTTTCTTGTTTTGATGCTTATCTTTACTTGATTTCATAGGTTGCTGAATCTGTATTAAACTCTGAAGAACTGGATAAAACTGTTGCTAATTTGATGGTTGCTGCGCGACGAGATGGTTACGCGCAAGGTTATGCGGAATGTTCCCAACACGTGAATAGCACTTTAAAGGTTAATTGGGATGATAGCAAGTCTGCTACCTTTGGCGTTAATACTGCCAGCGCGCTTGCTTCTATGAAGACAGAGTTTAATAACTTGCAACTTCCAGTGATGGAGTTGATAAATGTGGCGCTGCAATCGGACGATCACGTTGCGCAACTTAAAGAAATCTTTCCGGATGGGGGTGAAGATTTAGAGTAGGATGAAATTGTATTGAACATTTTTTTTCTATGTAGGATGTTGATCCTTGTTTTGATGGTGCGCTGTTGCCAAGGGTTTTAAACACTGCTGTGTCTAAACTTTTTAGGACGTATTTGTACGCCAAAAATAGTATGTTTCTATTTGTTTTGTTAATATGTCTTTACAATATTTTGCATGAGTACAATTACTTTTGCTTTGAGTAAGGCGAATAAAGTTGGTATGAAGCTCATGTATGAGTTTATGGTCGTTTGTGACGTGATCACTGACCGCGCATGGAGCTTTGTGTTATACTACCATAATGTTTTTGCACTTACTAAAAAGAAATTGCATGCATTTTGTAAACACAAAAATAATAGAAACTTTGTAATTTTATTCATGGATAATGCTCAGAGGCGTTACAAAGTTTTTCGGATAATTAAATGGAACTTAACTTACTCCCTGATAGTTCCGCCGCTTTTGATAAGTCATGTCTTTTCCGCGGAAAACTTACAGAGTCCTTTTAAGTTTTAGCCCGTTTGCTTGAGCTTTCTTCTCCCCGGGTAATCTGCTTAATCTCCTTGCGCATGTTCTGGAGTAAATGTGTAAGTTCTCCATTTTTGAGAGCCTTCTCTATTTTCGTGCGCAGAGATATGCAGTTGTTCGTGGTGTGCCCGTTATCCTTATGATATTCGCAGTACTGCGTCTGGTCTTGACCACGTTTACTCTTCATCGGAATCGGAGGTGTAAATTGGTGATCCTCAGTGCTTAGCACCTCCGCCGGGGTTTTTGTTAGGGGAGTCCACTGCCTCTCCCTATTTTCGTGCTTATTCTCTCTTTGTGCAGAGAACTTGTTGGTTGTTGTGCGGGCTTCTTCAGAGGATCGACTTCCTGATGCCTCGCGTAATGACTTTTTGTACCTTCTTTCACCAGTTGCGCTTAAGTCTGCGGGCCTGTTGTGTGGTGGTGGTGGCCTGTTTGTAGTAAGGTTTTTCTCTGTCTGCGCATAAACCTTGGCCGCCGCCATTATCTTTTCCCAACTCGTGGGGAGGCCCTCTGTTCCCGATAACACCTTGACCATGTCGTCACACCTAACCACGTACTTAAACTGAGCACGGATTAGTTGTTCGTTAACACCTCCAATCTCTAACACTTCTTTATTGTACCCAGTGATAAAATCCTCCAGGTTCTCGTCATCGCGACGCCAGATGTTCATGACGTCGGATGTATCGCGCATTGATCGCCTTTGTTGGCTGAAGTGTGTTAAAAATTTCCTAGGCAGATCTTTCCACGACTCGATCTGTCCCGTTGGTAGGTTATCAAACCAGATTCGCGCTGGGCCGGTTAGTGTTTGCACAAACAAGTGACACCATAGCGGAAGAGTCCAACTGCCAACCAACCCTGCGCTGGTGAATACTCTTAGATGATCATCAGGGTCAGTTAACCCATTGAATTTCCCAACGTTAGATGGTAATTTGGCCCTTTCCAACGGAGCCAGAGCTATCTCCAATATGAACTTCGAGTTTTCCGCCGCTTCAGCCGGGCGATAAACTAAGTCATAGTTATGCTCGGCCTCGGGGTTATAAACCGCTCGAGGCCTGCATTTGTTATAGTTTGGCTGTAGTCTGTTGAATACGCTGGTGTTTTCACTCATACGATATGTTTGATCGGATTCATCAGTATGAGGGTCCCGTTGGGAACCCAACCTGTCATGAACCGATTGTCTTCGACGAGGTTGTGGTTCACCATGGTGTTGTCTCTGGTAACTGCTTGTATCATCATAAGTTGATTCTTCTCGCTGAGAGGCATGAGCTCTAGATCCCGGCCTTCGGGATTGGGTTACAGGAGCAGTTTGAGCAGACAACTGTGTGTACACTGCGTTTAATGCCCCTTGGGACCGGACATACCATGATATCGGAGTTTCTCCTGGTGGTAAAATTGATTGTGTAGGATTTGCTGGTAACATTCCTGGAGTGACAGGATCATTTTCTCGATTAGATTGAACCTCGTTATCGTTCGAGGCCTCTTCTACGATCCCTTCTATTGGTAAATTGTTTCCGACGTTTGGTCGAGGACCAGGTTGCCGGTGAGATGACGAATTTTCTGCCATGTGCAAAAACAGAAAACGGAATGAACTGAATCGAAACGAGGTAGAAACTAGAAAAACTGAGAAAACGGTGGGCGCCAATGAAGAAACACTAACTAAATGGTCGGAACCAAGATAGTTAGGGGGTTTGAATCACCATAAAAGGGTTAGCTCTCTCTCGGTTGATTCAGTTGCAGCTGAACTTCTTCTCCGGTGGTTCTGCAAAAAAGAACACCGTTAGTCTCGCCAAGGGGAGAAGAGGGTTCTCTCCTTGACCCGACTCCGGTGTGAGAATAAGTATTGGTAATGGAGAAGAGAAAAGTATTTGATAAGTGAGTGTGTACTGAGTTTATACCTGAACAGTTCTCTTATTTATAACCGGGAGTTTGGGAGGGAAAACCTTTTATTGAAAAGATGACGGAAGATGCTAACGCCGTAGCGGTTATCTTTTCTTCCGTTAAGTTATTTGGTCTTTTGTTAAATTGTCTCGATCCGATGTGAATGCACACGGATCATGGTTTGATCGATGGCTGGGGGATTGCCACGTGGTAAGTGATTAAGTGGAGATTACTCTCCAATTGCATGCATTCGTTGTGATTCCGGGGTTGCTTGTAGTGATGACACGTGTCCAGACGGTTACAACCGTCTGGGTGGTGCACGATTGTATTTCTTTCTAGAAGATTACTGCTGTAATCTGGTGGGACACCTTGCTGTGTGGACACAGACAAATAAATCCCAAGTCTGGGTAAAATAATATCCAAGTCTGGATATTTAGGCGGAGGTATTGAACAAAGGATTTAAATCCTTTGTTAAATGGGAGAAGGCGCAAGGATTTATGTTCTCCTTTGGGCGCGCGATTATGAATTGCTGACTTCTTCTTCTTTGCAAGACCAATGCGCGGCCGCGCAAGGTCGAAAGGCTAAAAAGGTTGATTTGTGGTATGATCTCAAATCCTTTTTATGAGGTTAATTTCCATTAATTGTTTCACAACCATGGAAATTAAAGTTACGTTTTATTTATCAAACAAGAGGGTTACATTGTCTTAAAACAAGAAACAAAGAGTACATAACATAATTTAACTAGTTCTTGCTTCGTTTTAAGTCAGTAAGGCACAGGTTCGCCTAAGTGTGTCTTGATCATCCTATGCAACAGCTCCTGAAAACACACGTGAAAATAGGTACGTCAGCATAAAAATGCCTGTGAGATACATAGGTTTTGTGAAAATAGGATTCATGACTTGAGTTTAAAGAAATTGTTTAATAAAAAGTAGTCATGAATCTTGTTGAGTGTTTTCTTTCATAAATCATTTGAAAAGCAATGAATAAATCAAATGATATGTATATAAAAGAATACTGTATGGTTAAGTGAATAACCATGTAAAATGGGTTTGTATAAGTTAAGTTATTTGTAAAACGATGTTTATGTGAAGATTGTATTGTAGATGTAATATGTATAAACTGAAATGGTTTAAATAACACTACGATATGTAATACAATAAAAGCACTTATATATAGGAAGTACCAGCGGCGTATCCACCATGTTTTTATCGTATTACACGTCGCCTCGTTACTTAAATCACTTACCCAAACAGCCACCAAGATGAAATGTTTAATCAATTGTAGAAATGTTTATGTATGGTCAAATACAGTTCACACGGTTCAACAGTTACAAACGGTTCATATAATCAAATGGTTACAACGGTTCACATAATCAAATAGTTACAACGGGTCACATAGTGAAATAGTTACAACGGTTCACATAGTCCAATAGTTACAAACGGTTCAAAATGCAATATAATGTGTTCATATGCTGGATGAGCATATGCAACAAAATGCAATGTAAAACAATGTGTCCATATGTTGAGTAAACATATGCAACTAATGTAATGTAAATCAATGTGCTAGCATGCTCAGTCAACATACATAGCATTAATGTAAAGTAAAACAATGTACTAAGTATGCTAAGTAACAATACATAGCGAAACAATGTAATGTAAATCATGTACTAATAGTGTACTAATGAACATAGCAAGTATTTGATGTGAAAACAGGAAGGCACGAAAGTAACAAGTAGGCACATGTGTTTCACCCCCAAAACAGTTTGAAAATAGTAAAAGAGGGGTCTATTTACTCACCTGAGATTGCCTAGAAGTCCTTGAGTAACAACCAAGCAATGCTAGAGATCACGGAAAATCAACGGCACCTAATATAGGTAACTATATTAATAAACCGGACCAAAATCAGAGGATCAGATAGAATGAGGGTTCGTAAACCAAATGAGTATGGAACTCATGTAATATGGTTTAACAAAGCCTACATACTACAATGAAACCTAACCTAAGTGCTTACGACCCGTTTAGGCAGCTTACGCTACTTTAACGCGTCGTTCGCGTAAAACGCGTTCGGAATGCCTAACTAGCCCTATGATAAGTAAAATATGCCTTAACATGTCTAATATTGTTGCTAAATAAGTTTAGATATAAAAAATTATGTTACATATGCTTAAAATGAATTTTGGCGTAAAAAGGGCATTTTGGTAATTTACCTAAGGCATATAAACTACCTATCATGCGACTAATCAAACCTAAGTGACCATAAGGTATAACCTCGGAAGGTTATTCCCGACGCTACTATGGTCACTTAACATGTTGGGTCGGATCCTAATGATCGACCAAACGGGTCGTGTTCGAAAGTCTAAGCGGGTGTTTAGTCCGCTTGACTTTCGGCTCCACAGAAGCACTAATCTAAAAAAATGACGAGCTAAACATGCTAGAACATGTTTATTTAAGTTAGAAAAAAGGTTTTAATATCAAAACAAACGGTTTTGATATCCTAGAGTAGTTTGGTTACAAAATACGCGAGAAAACGCATTTTGGCCGAAACTACGACTCGTCACTGAGCCTAGATAACGTGGTAATCAGTAGGTATAGTCACTAGGGACTATAACCATCGTGATTACGCTCATGTTATGAAGTTCAAACGAACTTTGCGTTGACCATAAACTGGCCAAAGCAGAAAGTCAAACGCAGTTTGACTTTAACGACAAAAACGAATGAAAAGAACGAAAGAATACTTACAGAAGGTCCCCGCAAGCTCTTGATCCGATTTACTCTCAGGTATGAAGCATAAACTTCAACTTAGAGAGCCAAAATTAGATTCAAGTGTGCTTTGGGAGGAAGTGAGGGTGGGTATTTATAGGAATTCAAGAACCGTTAAGATCGTTCATCGAAAACTGAGCTTTGATCTGGACCTTACATGTGTGCCCATGGTTTTCTAAAACCATGGGAGCCCCTAATATGGACTATGTTCAATGAATACCAGCCCATGTTTTTGCAAAACCATGGGTTAAAACCATCAACACTTCAAAATGGACTAGGTTCATTGAATCTGCCAGAAATTTCAAAAATGGACCCTGCACTTGTTTAACTTGATTTTTGGCACTTTTAAGCCCCGTTAACCCCATTTCAAGGCTCTAAAATAAAGCTAAAGTATAGGGAACTTAAATAATGCTCAAAAACATCTCGGATGTCGGTTCGTTTAGTCGTACGGTTGCGTTATTCGCTTAATTACGACGGAAGTCATAACGAACGCAAAAACGATCCAAATAAAGCGACGAATGGAATTTTATCATGTCAAACACTAAAATAAAATATTTTAATGCTTACATAAATTTTTGTATGTCCGGATATATTTAGAACGTAAGATATGCGCGAAAATGCAAACTTGTGCACTTTTTGACGCTTTCAGTCCCTGAATGACCCAAAAGTTTATTTTAGCACACCGAACCCCTCAAAGCCTATTTATAACCTATGTAAAGGATATTTATGGCATGTTTAACTTACGGTCATGTTCCGGAATGTCTGTTCTAGTACGAATCGTCATACTTTCGCAGTTTGTCTAATTTAGTCCCTGTAGACGATTAAACTTGTTTTTGTCATACCAAAGCCTTCAAAACACATTTCTAAGTTATGTAAAAGTTATTTAAGGTATGTTAAGCATATGTCACTATTCCAGAGTGTTTGTTGCATTAAACTGGTTATATTTACGCATTAGATTGCGTATAAACTTCCAGAAAGCGATTTAAAGTTCGAAATCGAGCAAGAATTGATATGTGCAAAGATCACACATATTTATTCAAATTCCAAGTATGAAACACAATATTTCATTGATTTGGTATTTGTTTGCTGGTCGCAGTGACCCAGGTGTCACATCACAACCTCATAAACTTGCTCATTTTCTTTCTTCTTCATCACCTGCTCTATTGGGGCTACCACACTTGGTTGGAGGCCTCAAATCTGAATTTTCTTAGTTATCTTTCCAAGTATATGACTTTTGTAAGTGTTCTTTGATGCTTGTTTATTTATTTCAAGCAAGAAAGTCAAACAGTGTTTGACTTTCAGCTTTGACCATGATTTGGTCAAGTCAAAGTTCGTTTGAACTTTGCAACGTGAGCGTAATCACGTTGGTTATAGTCCCTTGCGACTATACCTACTGATTACCACATTGACTAGTCGAAGTGACGAGTCAAAGTTTCGGTCAAAATGCACGATTATGTGCATTTTGCGACAAAACTATTTTCGGGTATCAAAACACTTTGTTTTGATATCAAATCAGCTTTCTAACCTAGTTAAGCATGTTTTAACATGCTTAACTCATCACTTTTAGTTTAGTGCTTGTTTAGGGTCGTAAGTCAAGCAGTCTCGACAACCGCTTAGACTTTCGAACCCGACCTGTTTGGTCGATCATTAGGATCCGACCAAACATATTTTGTGACCATAGTTGTATAGGGAATAACCTTCCGAGGTTATACCTTATGGTCAATTTGTTGAATTAGTTGTATGATAGGTAGTTTATATGCCTTATGAAAATGACCAAAATGTCCTTTTTGCATATAATTCCAATTTAAGCATATGTAACCAAAATTTTGACACTTAAACTGACTATGCAACATTATTAAACATGTTAGGGCATATAATACTTATCATAGGGCTAGTTAGACCATCCGAATGCGCTTTCATGCAAATGACGCGTTAAAGTAGCGTAAACTACCTTAACGGGTCATAACGGATCAAAAGCACTTAGGATAGGTATCAATTCAGAATGTAGGCTTTGTTAAACCATATCATATGAGTTCCAACACTCACTTCGTTTAGCATCAACCTATTTACATAGATTAATTCTTCTAGGATGTTTAGAGTACTAATATTGGAGTCCTTGTTTGGATTCATTGTGTACTTTAATGCGTATGTGACAAGACGATGTGACGAGAACCTGATCCCTGTAGTATCTATCTATCTTCATGGATAGACATATATGGGATGTTTAGGGTACTAATATTGGAGTCCTATATATAAGTGTTCTTATTTTATTACTCTTGTAGCGTTATCCGAATCACTTTAGGATTTTGTGTACGATTGATTCAATCTTCCATATCTTCGTATGTTAGATTCTTAGAAGGATGTCCAAAGTATTATTTTAAATCATTGATTTGATTTACATAATACTCACACAAGTTTTGACAGATTTCAAAACAGTTATTACTAATCCTTGATTGGATTTCTAATAACACATTAACGAGTTTTACGATGATTTCTACGAGATACAAATGTACGATTTCAATGGCATAAAAATTACTTAGTTATAATCATATTGACATATACAATACTTTTTTCCACGAGTTTTCACAATCAAAATTATGTATTGCAATACTAAACTTTTTCCATTCTTTGGCTTCAAGATTCATTTTCAATCGACAACTCTTGTAGTTGTCAAAGTATTGCAATATGCCATTTAGTTGGCTAACAAAACCTATGTATTCGCTGGCATTTTTATGCTGACTGTTTTTCATGTATGTTTCAGGTTTTCGACTATTCAAGCATGCAACACATAGGACTGCATTCGGGCCTTAGACTTCTTAAATCGAAAGACATTTACATGTATTCTTTGTTTGTAAAACTGTGACATCTGTGTCACTTCAACCACCAAAAAAACACCAAATTAATGAAATATTGTGTTTCATAGTTGGGATTTGTACAAATATGTGAGTTATGCGCACATATCAATTTATGTTCGATTTCGAGCTTTAAATCGCCTTCAGGAAGGTTATACATGAACTGATCCGTAAATATAACCAGTTTAATGCAACAAACACTCCGGAATAGTGAAATAGGCTTAAGATACCTTAATTAACCTTTACACCACTTAGAAATGAGTTTTGGAGGGTTTGGTGTGGCGAAATCAAGTTTATTCGCTTACAGGGACTAATTTTGACAAACTGCGAAAGTATGCCGATTCGTACAGTAACGAACATTCTGGAACTTGTTCATAAGTTAAATATGCCCTTCATATCCTTTACATAGCTTAGAAATAGGCTTTGAGGTGTTTGGTGCGCAAAAACAAACTTTCTGGTCAATAGGGACTAAAAGCGTCAAAAAAGCGCACAAGTTTGCATTTTCGTGCATATCTTACGTTCTGAATATATCCGGACATCCAAAAACTTATGTAACCATTAAAATATTTTATTTTAAGGATTGGCATGATAAAATTCCATTCGTCGTGAAATTTAGATCGTTATTCGCGTCCGTTCGTGTTTCATAGTAATTAACCGAACAACGCAACCGTACGACCAAACGAACCAACATCCGAGATGTTTTTGAGCATATTTTAAGTTCCCTATACTTTAACTTCATTTTATAGCCTCGAAAAGAGGTTAACGGAGCTTAAACGTGCCAAAACGCATCAAAAATCAAGTTTGGAGATGCAGGGGCATGTCCTGCCAATTGCTGAAAGTCACTGCCAGCAAACAAGGTCCTTACGGACCGTATGGTGGTGCTTACGGTCCGTAAGCCTTCTCCTGGATAGCAGGTTTCATTTTCTTCAAAACCCAGCTATCCCTTTGTTTTGCACATGGTTTCTTCATACTAAGGGCTTGCTTTGAGCACCCATGGTATTCTAATTCAGTGGGCACACTTGGATGGTTGAGATTAAAGCTTGGGAATCGAGGAACGATCGTAACGGTGGACCGAAATCTATAAATACCCACTTAGAATTCATTTTCTCCTCACAATTGATCTGAATTTCTCTAAGTTGAGGCTCCAAAACTTCATACCTGAGAACATTTAGATCAATATCTTCCTAGCTTGGACCCTTTGTAAGTATTCTTTCGTGCTTTTATCGCTTTTCAAGCGTGAAAGTCAAACAGTGTTGGACTTTCTGCTTTGACTGGTCAATGGTTAACACGAAGTTCGTTTGAACTTCTCAACGTGAGCGTAATCACGATGGTTATAATCCTTTGTGACTATACCTACTTATTACCATGTTGATTAGGTGTAGTGACGAGTCATAGTTTCGGTCAAAATGCGCGTTTATGTGTATTTTGCAACCAAACTATTCTTGGGTATCAAAACCGTTTGTTTTGATATCAAACTTGTTTTCAAACTTAGTTAAGCATGTTTCAACATGTTTAGCTCGTCACTTTTAGTTTAGTGCTTATAGGGTCGTAAGATAAGCGGTCTAAACAACCGCTTAGGCTTTCGAACCCGACCTGTTTGGTAGATTATTAGGATCCGACCAAGCATTTATTGTGACCATAGTTGTATAGGGAATAACCTTCTGAGGTTATACCTTATGGTCACTTAGTTTAATTAGTTGTATGATAGGTTGTTTATATGCCTTAGGTAAAATGACCAAAATGCCCTTTTCATGCATAATTGGTATTTAAGCATATGTAACTTAAAATATTGTCACTTAACTAATTATGCAACATATTTAAACATGTTTAGGCATATAATACTTGTCATATGACTAGTTAGGCGTTCCGAACGCGTTTTACGCGAACGACGCGTTAAAGTAGTGTAAGCTACCTAAACAAGTCGTAATGGGTCGTAAGCACTTAGGATAGGTTTCGATTTAGTATGTAGGCTTTGTTAAACCATATCATATGAGTTCCAATACTCATTTGGTTTACGAAACCTCATCCTATCCGATCTTCCAATTTAGGTCCGGTTTATTAATGTAGTTACCTATATTAGGTTTCGTTTGATTCCGTGATCCCTCTAGCTTTGCTAGGTTGTTATTAAAGACTTCTAAGCATCCTCAAGTGAGTACATAGTCCCCTCTTTTACCGTTTTAAACTGTTTTGGGGTGAAACACATGTATCTACTTGTTACTTTCGGGTTTTTACATGCTTTTATATCATGAGCTTGTTATGTTCAATAGTACACGTATAGTACATGATTTCATTATGTTTTGCTATGTATGTTCACTTAGCATGCTAGCACATTGATTTTCGTATATTACATTTTGTTGCATATGCTCATCCAGTATATGGACACATTGTTTTACATTTTCAACCGTTTGTAATCGTTTGATTTATGTGAACTGTTTGTAACCATTGACTTATGTGAACCGTTTGTAACCATTTGATTTATGTGAACCATTTGTAACCATTTGACTTGTGTGAACCGTTTGTACCCGTTTGGTTTATGTGAACCGTTTGAAACTGTTTGAACCGTTGGGTTAGGGAAGTGATTAGGTAACGGGGCGGGTGTAATGTGCTAAAAGCATGGTGGATACGCCACTGGTACTTCCTATATATAAGTGCTTTTAACACATTATATATCGTTGCGTTAACTAGATCACTTGGGCAAAGGTTATCAAAATGAAGTTATATTACTAGGTTTTTCTAACAATATAAACCATTTGACTTTTATTACAAAAACAATTTACGATTTGGGTTTACAAAAACAAATGTTTTGAGTTAAGATTCATGGCATCGAGGTTTTATAAAACTAATCTGTTTTGATTTGGTTATTTCAATTTACATTACAAACATTTTACAAAACTAGATTTTCTAATGTCAATTAATGAAGTTGTTCAAGTTATTTCAAAATGCAAACGAGCCATGAATCTGATACTCACATAAAACCTATGTACTCGCCGGCATTTTTATGCTGACGTATTTTCACATGTGTTTCAGGTACCATAGTGGATGATGTTTGATGATGATATTGGTGTATGCTCACATAGGAATGGACGATGCCTTAGTGACTTAATAACAATGAAAGTCTATTTGTTCATGTTTTTTTTTTCTAATTTCAATGTAATGTAATACATTTAATTCAATAAAACAAAACTTTTATTCATGTGTTGTGAAACAATGATTCTGTTACGACACTCCCCGACGTTTCTGCCGCGATTTGTTGTTTTAACGCGGTCGGGGTTTGACAGAAAAGTTGGTATCAGAGCTCATGGTTATAGGGAATTCGGTTATTAATAATGCTTTGACCTAGTCTATAACCTTCCTAGGACCCTAACGCGAGTTTACTTGCGTTTAGTCATAAAACAATTCCATCGCCTATCTTTAGGTGACAATCACAATAAGAACACAAATTCGAGTCCGCTTTGAAAACTAATCATCTATTCTAGGATGATTTATTATAAGGTTTTGAACCCTCTAAGCTTCCAAAAATATTTTGAAAATAATCACCTACCCTTCCGAATGATTTGTTTTGGCTTAGTGCCTTCCGAATTTTCAAAACCTCGTCAAAGTTTGGGCCTTATAGTGTGAACACGTGCAATCTGGAAGAGTGGATGCCTGTATCCTGAGTTTTCTTTCTAAGGCTAGAGTGTTCATACAAATCCACATAATCGGACCAGTCACTCTTACCTGGGAACTCTTGGGGTGAGTGTCCACTTATAGGCTAAAGCATGTCTTCGCGATACTTTATGAGGACCTAATTACTTTGATTCAGCCTTTGTGTGTCGTTTGTTTGCCTCGTGGTTCGAACAAACGACCATCACCCATGCCTTTTTGGTCGGTAATTGTAACATCCTTACCCAATGCCACTTCACTTGTTTTCTCTCTTGTTTCCCCTTTTAGAATGCCTCCACGATGCGACAATCAGGTACCTAATGAAGAACTGGCAGCTATCATTACGCAGGAAATGGCTGTTGCACTCCCAAACATCATTGTTCAATGTAACCAAGCCCTCAACAACAATAATGCTCCCTGTAACTTCAAGACGTTCAACTAAGCTAAGCCATCAAAATTTTCTGGGTCTCAAGGAGCAACTGCACTTCTGCAATGGTTCGAGAGTCTGGAGAGCACCTTCAGACATGTTCAATGTCCAAACGAGCGAAAGGTTGAATTCGCATCTAGTGTCTTTGAGAAACGAGCTTTAACATGGTGGAATGGTGTGATGAGAGATAGGGGTGCTGAGGTAGCACTGGGTCAAACCTGGGAAGAGCTTCGAGCTTTAATGATGAGGGAATTATATCCTCGTCATGAAATCAGGGCCTTGGAAAGGGAATTTGATGATCTTAAGCAAGATAGCAGTGAGCATCGAGCCTACACGGACCGTTATGAGGAGTTAAGTCTCTTATGCCCTAACATGGTTACGCCTTTGGATAAGGCAATCGAAAAGTACATTGATGGCCTCCCTGACTCAGTACAAGACATTGTTACTGGAAGCAACCCCACTACAGTTAGACACCATTGAGCTATCCGCTACCTTGACTGAATCTCAGATTAGGAAAGGTAAACTTTTCCGAAAGGGTGACAAGAAACCGATCGAAGAATCGAAACTAAAGGATGAACAGACTCGATCCCCTAAGAAGTCAAAGAAGCGAAAGGCTTCTCAGAACTTCGTTGTGGTCGCTCACAATGATCAAGCTGTCCCTAACCAACCAGCTCAACCCCCTGCTAGGAAGCCATACAACGGAACTGCACCCTTGTGCAACCAATGTAACCTTCATCATCATGCCAACATAAAGTGTCACAAATGCCAAATTTGTGGACTTATAGGTCATATAGCAAGAGTTTGCCCAGCTACAGCTGCACCAAATCAAGCTGGCAACAATCCTGCTCAAGCTCGTTTTCCACCGGGGTCTTGCTACAACTGTGGCGAGATGGGCCATTTCCGAAAGAATTGCCCAAAGCTTGCTAATGCAAATCCTGCTCAAGGATGAGCATCTGACCGACTGGAAGACAATGCTGTTGAGAAATAATCAGGCTTTATGTATTATTTTATTTTGTTGTCAAGGTCTATGAAATAGCTGTTGTTGTTGTTTATAAATAAATATTTTATTTACATTGCAATGTATTTATGTGGTTGCATGTATAAACAACATATCCCCTTCAATACCGACAATCAAGGAATCGTATTCCTTGAAGAACAGACTACCGCCAAAATTCTACCATTTTTTTTATCTGTTGCGTTTTCCACGAAAATCCTAAATACCCGTTTCTTCCATGAAAAACGGAGTACAGGGCACAAGTTACAACTCTGGACGAATACCCAAAGTACCACTATAAATCCTTAATAGGGTACCTATGGGTACTTCCGTAAGTCCTTAATTGTTGTGTACCTTAATTCAAATGTTACGTTTCCTTGTAAATGAAATCGAATTTTTGGAAGATCATCCTATCTTTTCATATAGATTCTTGAGGACGTTGAAGTCCATCGACTGGGTTCCTGGTATACCTTGAATACCCATGTACAAATCGATAACAAGTTAATATCAATTAATAACAAAACTGATAACAAATTAATAACCAAGAAAACAATTATGTGTTTATGTTTTGACCTAATCAAAGTTGACTCAAGCTTGTTCAAATTCTATCCCCTTCACATTATAAAACAAAATGTGAGAAATGTGCAAGGAATTACGTAATTATGGATGGATACATAATATGGAATTTAGTGCACATAAATCACAGCAAGTTCTGTCATGTGTCTAGAGTTAACCCTATTCATTTCCATTTCTGATGAAGCACCCGTTGAGGAAAAATGAACTAGCTATTCATTTTTCACTTCTGAAAGCATATTCGTTGAGGGAAATGAATATCCTTTTGTTTAATCCTTCATTTCCATTTCTGATGAAGCAATCGTTGAAAATGACTCCGTCTGTTCATTTTCATTTCTGAAGAATATCCGTTGAGGGAAATGAATATCCGTTTGTTTAATCCTTCATTTCCAATTCTGATGAATCAACCGTTGAAAATGACTCTCTCTGTTCATTTTCGTTTCTGAAGAATATCCGTTGAGGGAAATGAATATCCGTTTGTTTAATCCTTCATTTCCAATTCTGATGAAGCAACCGTTGAAAATGACTCCGTCTGTTCATTTTCGTTTCTGAAGAATATCCGTTGAGGGAAATGAATATCCGTTTATTTAATCCTTCATTTCCATTTCTGATGAAGCAACCGTTGAAAATGACTCCGTCTGTTCATTTTCGTTTCTGAAGGATATCCGTTGAGGGAAACGAATATCCGTTTGTTTAATTCTTCATTTCCAATTCTGATGAAGCAACCGTTGAAAATGACTCTGTCTATTCATTTTCGTTTCTAAAGAATATCCATTGAGGGAAATGAATATCCGTTTGTTTAATCCTTCATTTCTAATTCTGATGAAGCAACCGGTGAAAATGACTCCATCTGTTCATTTTCGTTTCTGAAGAATATCCGTTGAAGGAAATGAATATCCGTTTGTTTAATCCTTCATTTCCAATTCCGATGAAGCAACCGTTGAAAATGACTTCGTCTGTTCATTTTCATTTCTGAAGAATATCCGTTGAGGGAAATGAATATCCGTTTTTAATCCTTCATTCCCATTTCTGAAGAATACCCGTTTAGGAAAATGACTCCGTCCGTTCATTTTCGTTTCCGAAGAATATCCGTTGAGGGAAATGACAGGATTATGCCTTGCATATCTTTGATGGGTTACTCTACACAAATAGATAACACCCTAGATTCCATGCAAGACAATCATTTAACACAACGTCACAGACATACTCCTACGAATAAATTTCGGGACGAAATTTCCTAAAGTTGGGGAGACTGTGACATCTGTGACACTTCAACCACCAAACAAATACCAAATCAATGATATATTGTGTTTCATACTTGGAATTTGTATAAATATGTGAATTATGTGCACATATCCATTTATGTTCGATTTGGAGCTTTAAATCGCCTTATGGAAGGTTATACACGAACTGATGCGTAAATATAACCAGTTTAATACAACAAACACTCCAGAACAGTGACATAGGCTTAAAATACCTTAAATAACATTTACATAACTTAGAAATGAGTTTTGGAGGGTTTGGTGTGGCGAAATCAAGTTTATTCGCTTACAGGGACTAATTTTGACAAACTGTGAAAGTATGTCGATTCGTACTGTAACGAACTTTCCGGAACTTGATCATAAGTTGAATATGCCCTAAATATCCTTTACATAGCTTAGAAATAGGCTTTGAGGTGTTTGGTGCGCAAAAACAAACTTTCTGATCAATAGGGACTAAAACCGTCAAAAAAGTGCACAAGTTTGCATTTTCGCGCATATCTTACGTTCTGAATATATCCGGACATCCAAAATTTTATGTAACCATTAAAATATTTTATTTTAATGATTGGCATGATAAAATTCCATTCAACGCGAAATTTGGAACGTTATTCGCGTCCGTTCGTGTTTCATCGTAATTAACCGAACAACGCAACCGTACGACCAAACGAACCGACAACCGAGATGTTTTTGAGCATATTTTAAGTTCCCTGTATTTTAACTTCATTTTAGAGCCTTGAAATGAGGTTAACGGGGCATAAACGTGCCAAAACGCATCAAAAATCAAGTTTGGAGATGCAGGGGCCTGTTCTGCCAATTGCTGAAAGTTACTGCCAGCAAACAAGGTCCTTATAGACCGTATGGTGGTGCTTACGGTCCGTAAGCCTTCTCCTGGATAGCAGGTTTCATTTTCTTCAAAACCCAGCTATCCCCTTGTTTTACACATGGTTTCTTCATACTAGGGGCTTGTTTTGAGCACCCATGGTATTCTAATTCAGTAGGCACACATGGATGGATGAGATTGAAGCTTGGGAATCGAGGAACGATCTTAACGGTGGACCGAAATCTATAAATACCCACTAAGAATTCATTTTCTACTCACAATTGATCTGAATTTCTCTAAGTTGAGGTTCCAAAACTTCATACCTGAGAACATTTAGATCAATATCTTCCTAGCTTGGACCCATTGTAAGTAATCTTTCGTGCTTTTATCCCTTTTCAAGCGTGAAAGTCAAACAGTGTTTGAATTTCTGCTTTGACCGGTCAATGGTCAACACGAAGTTCGTTTGAACTTCGCAACGTGAGCGTAATCACGATGGTTATAGTCCTTTATGAATATACCTACTGATTACCACTTTGATTAGGTGTAGTGACGAGTCATAGTTTTGGTCAAAATGCGCGTTTATGCGTATTTTGCAACCAAACTATTCTTGGGTATCAAAACCGTTTGTTTTGATATCAAACTTGTTTTCATACTTAGTTAAACATGTTTCAACATGTTTAGCTCGTCACTTTTAGTTTAGTGCTTATAGGGTCGTAAGATAAGCGATCTAAACAACCGCTTAGGCTTTCGAACCCGACCCGTTTGGTCAATTATTAGGATCCGACCAAGCATTTATTGTGACCATAGTTGTATAGGGAATAACCTTGTTGGATCGTGTTCGGTGACCCTAAAGTCAGTTAAGGCAGTTCATCTTCAAATACGAAGGCGGAATCAACGTAAACGAAGTCAAAACAGCTTGTATCTTTTTAACTTTCTTTCTATTACTGATTGTGAGCTTTTACAATGTATTCTGACAAAAATCCGGCAGCACCATCGCTCACACATACATACATGACCGCTTCAAATGAACAACACACTCTCCTATTTATAGACCTATAGGGTTTCACTTGAACATGTCTATCCATGGGGTTTTGCTTGAGCTGATCATAACCCTGTTCAAGCGAACTCTGATGATAGGGTTTCGCTTGAACTGGCACATATACACATTCAAGCGAATCCTCTTCCTAAAACATGTATAAACCCTAATTTCGACCCTGTTGTGTGTTCATTCAACCTATCTAGACAAAAGACTTGTATAAGACAAAGTTAACAGACATTAAGTGCACCTACAAACCTTCTAAGGTTATACCTTATGGTGACTTAGTTTAATTAGTTGTATGACAGGTTGTTTATATGCCTTAGGTAAAATGACCAAAATGCCCATTTCATGCATAATTGGTATTTAAGCATATGAAACTTAAACTTTTGTCACTTAACTAATTATGCAACACATTTAAACATGTTTAGGCATATAATACTTGTCATAGGACTAGTTAGGCATTCCGAACGCGTTTTACGCGAACGACGCGTTAAAGTAGCGTAAGCTACCTAAACAAGTCGTAATGGGTCGTAAGCACTTAGGATAGGTTTCGATTTAGTATGTAGGCTTTGTTAAACCATATCATATGAGTTCCAATACTCATTTGGTTTACGAAACCTCATCCTATCCGATCTTCCGATTTAGGTACGGTTTATTAATGTAGTTACCTATATTATGTGTCGTTTGATTCCGTGATCCCTCTAGCTTTGCTTGGTTGTTATTAAAGACTTCTAAGCATCCTCAAGTGAGTACATAGTCCCCTCTTTAACCGTTTTAAACTGTTTTGGGGTGAAACACATGTACCTACTTGTTACTTTTGGGTTTTTACATGCTTTTATATCATGAGCTTGTTATGTTCAATAGTACACGTATAGTACAGGATTTCATTATGTTTTGCTATGTATGTTCACTTAGTATACTAGCACATTGATTTTCGTATATTACATTTTGTTGCATATGCTCATCCAGTATATGGACACATTGTTTTACATTTTGAACCGTTTGTAACCGTTTGATTTATGTGAACCGTTTGTAACCGTTTGACTTATGTGAACCGGTTGTAACCGTTTGGTTTATGTGAACCGTTTGTAACCGTTTGACTTATGTGAACCGTTTGATTTATGTGAACCGTTTGAAACTGTTTGAACTGTTGGTTAGGGGCGGGTGTAATGTGCTAAAAGCATGGTGGATACGCCGCTGGTACTTCTTATATATAAGTGCTTTTAACACATTATATATCATTGCGTTAACTAGATCACTTGGGCAAAGGTTATCAAAACGAAGTTATATTACAAGGTTTTTCTAACAATATAAACCATTTGAGTTTTATTACAAAAACAATTTACGATTTGGGTTTACAAAAACAAATGTTTTGAGTTAAGATTCATGGCATCGAGGTTTTATAAAACTAATCTGTTTTGACTTGGTTATTTCAATTTACATTACAAACATTTTACAAAACTAGGTTTTCTAATGTCAATTAATGAAGTTGTTCAAGTTATTTCAAAAAGCAAACGAGCCATGAATCTGACACTCACATAAAACCTATGTACTCGCCGGCGATTTTATGCTAACGTATTTTCACATGTGTTTCAGGTACCATAGTTGATGATGTTTGATGATGATATTGGTGTATGCTCACATAGGAATAGACGAGTCCTTAGTGACTTAATAATAATGAAAATCTATTTGTTCATGTTTTGTTTCTAATTTCAATGCAATGTAATACATTTAATTCAATAAAACAGAACTTTTATCCTTGTGTTGTGAAACAATGATTCTGTTATGACACTCCCAGACGTTTCTGCCGCGGTTTGTTGTTTTAACGCAGTCGTAGTGTGACAAAAACAATGATAACAATAATGAAACAATTTAGTACCAGTAGTTGTGAGCAATTTGTAACATGACTCCCCGATATTTCCGCCGAGTGTTGTTGTATTACGCGATTGGGGTGTTACAGATTGGTATCAGAGCACTGGTTATAGGGAATTAGGTTATTAGTATGCCTTTAACCTAGTCTATAACCTTCCTAGGACCCAAACATGAATAGACTTAGAAACTCTATCCTAATCCTCATCGTTATTTGTGCCATAACTACTCTATAATTTACAAATCATCTAACCTTAGATGATTTATCCTAAACCGTTAGGCTTTATGCCTTACGGTATTCCTCAAAATGTTTTTCTCAAAACGTTTTTATTGAAATACTTCTCAAAATGTTTTCTTAAATGTTTTTGTCAAAATATTTCACAACATGTTTATCTCAAACATTTTTTTATCAAAAGATTTCTTAAATGTTTTTCTCAAACATTTTTCATCGAAATCTCGGGTTTTAATAATATGAACACATGCAATCTGGAAGAGTGGATGCCTGTACCATGACTTTTCTGTCTAAGGCTAGAGTGTTTGTACAAATTCGCATTATCGGACTAGTCACTCTTACCTGGGAATTCTTAGGGTGAGTGTCCACTTATAGGCTAAAGCATGTCTTCGTGAAACATTATAATAACCTATCCACCTGGACCATGTCGAACGATTTCTAAACACTACAACCTTTGTGACACTACTCATTCATATTACCCTCGGTAATATGTTTGCTATTCACAACAATCGAAAGGAATTTCACTTTTACAATAATATTTCATCATATTACCTTCGGTGATATGTTTGATTCGAGATAATTGAAATGAATTTCGATTCGTTTCACGACACTATGTAATCCTATTTTATTTTCAAAACACTACCTTTTGTCTTCCAAAATTTCAAAATTTTTACCATTTGGATGAGAATTTTCAAAATTTTAATCACAAAGTTTCTTTATTTTAAATTTTTTTAACCTAAAAACAATAAATTTTTTAAATAGGTAACACAAACCATTAACTTGGTTTGTATTCTCTCATAAAAAAATATTACAAAAGCTTATTTCTCAAACAATTCTAGTTTCAAAACAAAATCCACAACACTGTATTTTCTAAGTACAAGAACGAGACTTATGAACAAGATTTTACTGAGTCAAAGTTAACACTATATTTTCTAAGTACAAGCACAAGACTTATGAACAAGATTTTACTGAGTCAAAGTTAACACTATATTTTCTAAGTACAAGAATGAGACTTATAAACATGATTTTACTGAGTTAAACTTAACACTATATTTTCTAAGTACGAGAACGAGACTTATGAACAAGATTTTACTGAGTCAAAGTTAACACTATATATTCTAAGTGTAAGAAAGAGACTTATGAACAAGATTTTACTGAGTCAAAGTTAACACTATATTTTCTAAGTACAAGAACGAAACTTATGAACGAGATTTTACTAGGTCAAAGTTTTCACTACACAATAATGTTACAATCTCATGACAATTTGATGGAATCTAATTTTTCAATACAACTATATCTTCAAGATGCCTCCCCACCGTGACATCACTTGGAACGTTGAAATGGCAGCAAGGATTTCTCAGCATCTAGCTGCTTTACTCCCAGGAATTGTGACCCAAGTCAACCAAATCCAAAACAATAATAACAACAACAATGTTATATCACCATGTAACTATAAACAATTCAACTCGGCTAAACCACTCAAGTTTAATGGGTCTGAAGGAGCAACTGCGCTCCTACAATGGTTTGAGAGTATAGAAAGCACATTCCACCATGTTCAATGTCCCAATGAGCGCAAAGTGGAGTTCGCCTCGAGTGTCTTTCAAAGGAGAGCACTCACTTGGTGGAACGGTATCATGAGAGACCAAGGTGCCGATATAGCGATGGCACAAACGTGGGAAGAATTTAAGAATCTTATGAAGAAAGAATTCTGCCCACGAAGCGAAATAAGGGCACTTGAAAACGAATTCTATTATCTTAAACAAGATAGTGGGGAAAACCGTGCCTACACTGACTGATTTGAACTGTTAAGCCTACTTTTCTCCACTATGGTCACACCTTTAGATCGGGCCATTGAGAAATACCTTGATGGCCTACCTGATCCAGTTCAAGACATTGTCACTGGCAGCAAACCTGCAATGCTTAGGGAGGCTAAGGAATTAGCCGCAACCTTAACCGACTCCCAGGTTAGAAAAAGGAAACTTTTTCGAAAGGGAGACAAGAAACGAAACATTGAAACTACTAAGTAGCGTAAGACTTCAAAAATTATGCAATACCCGCACCAATTCCACTAAACTCAGTACCCTTTAGGGGATTTTATCGTGGAAAGCAACCACGGTGCAATCATTGCAACTATCATCACGCAACAATTTCTCCTTGCAGCCAGTGTACAATCTGTGATCTATTTGGGCATCTAGCTGCGACCTATTGTGTTCAGAACCAAGCAGCCCCTACTCAGAATCGCCCTCGAGCATGTTTCAATTGTGGTGATTTAAATCATTTCAAGCGAAACTGCCCTAATCTTACCAATGCTAATGGACGAGTGTTCAATGTCAATGAGGCTCAAGCTAATGATCAAGCACTTATGATCATTTGAACCTCTACATTTTCTTTATATTTTTGAAAACAATGTACATATTTCAACTATGTTTGTAATGACAGTATAAATTCCAAGAAGTTTATCTTTATCCTTGTTATTTCAATTACAAATTCCAATGTGATTACACTATGTGTGATTACAACTACATGCCAACTTCGAGGATTCCGTTCTTTAGGAACTAAATCTTGTAATTTAGCATACTATGATTACACTAAAGTGCATTCATACGAACTTGGAAACACGATCGCTACAAATACTATGTGACTACTACTATTTTGTGATCATAACATTACGTATACGATTTGTTTATCTAGTATGTATAGTACACGATTACAAACATAATTTGCTTCGTATGTTGACTTAACATACTTAGTATACAATTTTCAAATACATGTTACGCAGTATGTTGACTTAGCACACCTAGCACATGATTTGAAAACATATTCAGGATATGCTTACATTATTTTGACAATACATGCTTAGTATATGTTGAATTCTACCAGTTTGGTTATTGTGAAACATGTATTAACATTTGTACTCGAATGAAATACCTACTACTAAATTGTTGTATGCAAAAAAATTAGTGCTATCATTACTAGTATGAAACACGATTCGATTTGACAGATACTGTGTTGTGACGATGTCTATTTGATTTAGACGATAGTTTGACCTTATTATTTGTTTACCCTCGCTTAACAAGAAGAGCTAGGTGGACCATGCGACGAAACGAGTAATTATGGGTGCACACTTAATTGTGAGGTTCGACGTGTGAGAATCATAGTAAGCCTTGTTAAGTTTGGTGGCATAAAATCTAGAGTGATTAAGGCAACAGGAGGAGTATGATGCGATAAGAACATGGTGGATACGCCGATGGTACTTTCTATATATAAGTGTTCTTATTGTGTTATTCTTCAGAACGTTACTAAGATCACTTGGTGATTTTATGTTATCTTGGACCATTATGTGAATATGTGATTATTTGTTATTTGTGTGATCATTTGCAATGGACGATGACGAGTACATTCATTAACTCAAATCAAGCTGACCGGGAGTATATTATGGTGTTAAAGGTGACGATCTTGATGCCATAGGTATGTTGACCCGTCTCCTATGCATGAGATGCTCATGGTACATGTGATGCACCTCGTGGGATGTTAGAAACCGTGTACGTATGGACAAGGCTTGAATGTTCACCCCTTTGTTTGCTAGGAATTACACTAAGATCTTAGTATAACATAGTGCCATACCCAAACATTTATTGAACACTGGTTGACATTTTTAAAATTCACAAGTCCCAAAGATTTGAATACCTTGAGATACTTTGAATATCCAAAATCACATTTTGAATCCCCCAAAATTTCCAACACCAAACGTTGCTCCGCATCTATGGGATCTTGAAATTTGCTTATCCTTCAGTTGTTTCAATTACACTCTACGGTCTCCCTCGAATAAATTTCGAGACGAAATTTTCTAAAGTAGGGGAGACTGTAACATTTGTGCTCATTAAACACTGTACGATGTAGAACAATGTCAATTATCAATGAAACAATGTGTTTTGGTCTCTATATTTGTTTATTTGTGTTTGACAATTTCACGTTTTGATTCTAGTTCGATTTCAAGCTTTTAATCGTTTTCTTGAAAGTTATACGCAAACTATTACGTAAACGTAATCAGAGTAATGCGACAAACACTAACGAACAGTGACATATGCTTAACATACCTTAAATAACCTTTACATAACTTAGAAATAAGTTTTGAAGGGTTTGGTGTGTCAAATACAAGTTTATTCGCTCACAGGGACTATTTGCGACAAACGGCAAAAGTCTGCCAATTCGTATAGCAATGTACACTCTGGAACAAGATCATAAGCTAAACATACCCTAAATACCCTTCAGATAGCTTAGAAATAAGTTTTGATCGGCTCGGTATGCGAAAATACGCTTATTTGATCATCAGGGACTAAAAGCGTCAAAAACTGCGTAAGTTTGCATTTACACGCATATCTTACGTTCAGACCATATCCGGACATCCAAAAATTTTTGTAATCACTAAAATATTTTATTTTAGTGATGGGAATGCAAAAATACCATTCGAAGCGTAATTTGGGTCGTTTTCGCGTCCGTTCGAGTTTCGTCGTAATTAACCGAATAATGTGACCGTACGACCAAACAAACCGACATCCATGACATTTTCAAGCATATTTCAAGTCCCCTATGTTTTAACAACCTTTTAGAGCCTTGAAATTGGGTTAACCGGGGTTAAACGATTCGAAAAGCAAGTTTCAGAGCTGCAGGGACCTGTTTTGACAAGTTTGAAAGTTCTGACGTGCACTCCCTGGCGACCAGCGAAGACTTTTGTTGTATCCTTCGCGGCCCGCGAGAACTGGAGCTGGGCAGATTCTTTGAATCTTCAAAACAGCCTGCTGAATTCATTTTTAACCATAGTTTTTCAATACCTTGAGCTAGTTTAAGTGTTCCCCAAGCCCCCAAATCAGTGTGTAACATGTGTAGGGTCTAGATCATGCCTTGAACAATTCAAAAACACTTGTAAAGATCTTAAAGGTTCATGAAAATCTATAAATACCCACCTCATTTGCTTCAATCCTTGCTCATTCACTTCTTTCTTCTCTATAAACTCTAAGTGGAGGCAATCACCATGTTGAAGGCCACCTACCTGAGTTTTCTTAGCCATCATTTCCAAGCTTGGACTCTTGTAAGTGTTCTTTCATGCTTGGTTATGTATTTCAAGCAAGAAAGTCAAACAATGTTTGACTTTCAGCTTTGACCATGAATTGGTCAAGACAAAGTTCATTTGAACTTTGCAACGTGAGCGTAATCATGATGGTTATAGTCCCTTGTGACTATACCTACTGATTACCACGTTGATTAGTCGTAGTGACGAGTCATAGTTTTGGTCAAAATGCCCGATTATGTGCATTTTGCGACGAAACTAGTTTCGGGTATCAAAACACTTTGTTTTGATATCAAATCTGTTTTCCAACTTAGTTAAACATGTTTTAACATGTTTAACTCGTCACTTTTAGTCTAGTGCTTATATAGGGTCGTAAGTCAAGCGGTCTTGACAACCGCTTAAACTTTCGAACCCGACCCGTTTGGTCGATCGTTAGGATCTAACCAAACCCATTAGGTAACCATAGTTGTATAGGGAATAACTTTCTGAGGTTATACCTTATGGTCACTTCGTTTAGTTAGTTGTAAGATAGGTAGTTTATATGCCTTAGGAAATGACCAAAATGCCCTTTTTGCGCATAATTTCATTTTAAGTATATGTAACTAATGTTTTGACACCTAAACTGATTATCCAACATAATTAAACATGTTAGGGCATTTAATACCTATCATAGGGCTAGTTAGACCATCCAAATGCGCTTTCGCGTAAATGACGTGTTAAAGTAGTGTAAACTACCTTAACGGGTCATAACGGGTCAAAAGCACTTAGGATATATTTCAATTCAGAATGTAGGCTTTGTTAAACCATATCATATGAGTCCAACACTCGTTTGGTTTACAATACCTCACTCTATCCGCTTCCTCTATTTATGTCCCGTTACACTAACATAGTATCCGATACACTAGGAACCACTTCGACACTTGAACTATTGATCCTTTGAGCTTTGTTATATCATTTGAGCAAGACCTACACGCAATCCAAGGCGAGTACATAGTTCCCCTCTTTTACTGTTTTTTGAAATATTTTGGGGTGATTGATATGTATAACCGATTTGTTTTTCAAATGTATGGCATATATGTGTTTACTAAGTGTTTTTATGTGTATTATTCCGATTATGCTAATGTGATGTTTATCCAAATCATTAAAGATCTATATATCTTCATAGTTAGATTCTTGTAGGATATTTGAAGTACAGTCTTAGATCTTCCTATCTTCATAGTGAGATTTTTAAGAAGTACTTTACGAGACGATGGTTATGATTATGTGTAGAGATTATTGGTAATTTAAATAACGAAACTAGAGTAATACAATAAGCACATGGTGGATACACCGTTGGTACTTCCTATATATAAGTGTGCTTATTGTATTACTGATGCGTTTTACACATTTTAGCCAAGTTTTAAATTTATAAAACACGATATTTACTAACACTAAACACACATATGGGCAAGTGCACCCATCGTGAGCGTAGTATAGTGTTGGCAAGATACCGAGGTCGTCCAAGGACATTAGAGCTTTTAGTACTGGTTTATCCTCAACGTCTAATCAAATCAAAAGTTTAGAAAAAGATTTTAAACTAGAAAAAAATAAAACTAAATAAATGTTGAAAAATAAAATAAAAATAAAAACAGATAAACAAGATGAATCACTTGGATCCGACTCGTGTGTAGTGTAACCTTTGATTATTTCTGCACTTTTGCACTTTTTAAGAGATTATCTTAGTTATTGTAGTAGGGCCCTCTTTTGAAGGTGACGTTACCCTCAACCCAGTAGTTTGAGTCAGCAAGGATACAATCCTAAAGGGTCAGATTATTGAAAGATAATTAATTAAGTTATTAATGCATAATGTGGTAGGCCCCTCTTTTGAAGGTGACGTTACCCTCGGCTAAGTAGTCTGAGTCAGCAGGGATACAGTCCTAAATAGCCGGGTTAAAGTATTAATAGTAGCTTACATATGAGGGGATCAAAGAGTTTGGACCCCCGCCATCCAATACCGGTGGGTATTGAAGGAGGTCCTACTAAATTTGACCCAGGTCCTTGCAGGATCTATACACTGAAAAAGGCAAGACTCTTACCAAACCGTTCCCTTAACCCCCAACCAGGTACCCAACATATCTCCATATAGACTGTGGAGATAAGAATGGTGAAAATCTTTTATTTTATATAGACAGTAAAATAATGCCAAGACACCACGGACAAACGATAAGGAAGAATCACCTTCAACATAAGAAACTAGTTATTAAAGTCATTAATACATAACCAAATAAAAAGTGCGAAAAGATTAAAAATAAAAGTATTACACTAAACACTTGTCTTCACCAAGTGATGTAAGAGACTTAGGCAAACATTTCCTTTGATTGTTAAGAACTCTTACGATCAATCTTGGATCCCGAGACTACTACACACACTCTCTGATGGATGATGGATGGTGGTGGTGGATGTGGGTTGTGATGGTGGTGGAGGGTGGGTGTAGTGGTAAAGAGGTGGTTTGCCAAGGGATGGTTTGCAAATGAGCCAAGCACCCCTATTTATAGCCTGAACAGCAGCTCGGGCACGGCCCCATGTCCATCTTCCTTCTCTTTCTTCATTCATTGCAGTTTGTCTGCATTAGTTGACTACGCCCCCGTGTCCACTGGGCACGACCCCGTGTGCAGAAGCGTATCTGTACTATCAAGATTTCCTTAGATTCTGCGAATCTTAAAGTTGACCACGGCCCCGTGTCCGCTGGGCATGCCCCCGTGGTGGGTGATAGAAGCTTCTACAACTTTGTCTTTTCTGTAGACACTTGGGCATGCCCCCGTGCTCACTGAGCACGGGGCGTGTTCAGCCTTCTGTTTTCTTGTTTTGCTTGGGAAGATGCTGTTGGGGGGTCGGGCATGCCACATTTATCCCTTTTCTTATATTTTTCTTAGATTTAGCTGTCTTTTTGCTTCTTTTGTTCATTTGAGCTCATTTAATCCTGAAATTGCAAAAGGAAGACAAAAACACACTTTTTCCAACATTAATACTAAAAAAAGGGTTAGTTTTGTGCCTCATTTGATGTAATTTATATGTTGCATTTTGCACACATCAAATACCCCCACACTTGAATCTTTGCTTGTCCTCGAGCAAAACTCTTTATAATGTGGCTTAACACTCCCAAAAAGGCGTAAAAAGCGTCGGTTTTTTTTTTTTTTTTTTTTGCAAAACATATTGTTTTTGTGACTTTTTTTTTCCAATGAAGTATTACTCAAACAAGCTTTCTTTTTGTGAGCTTTGTTTGTTTATTGCAAACTTCAATTTTTTTTTAACATAAGAAAGTCACACAAAAACCGAGCTTTGTTACTAAAATAAAGGGTTTAAAATAAAAAGGGTCTTGGTAGGTTAAAAGGGTGTTTGTTTTGGGTTAAGAATTGAAAAAGTTTAGGCTCAAAGGGGTTAACTAGGGGGATTTTGCGTATGTGGTAAAAAAAATAATGGTGTAGAAATAAAGACGGTTAGTCTTAATGCCTCCATCATTTACTTACTCGGGTTTAAGTTGGTAAGGATCGGGAATGTATCGTCGTGGCAAGTTCTAGAGTCGTAAGAACCAAGCGGCTATTCACACAAGAAACGAAAAACGAGCATTTAGTTTAAAGTTGTGTATTTGTATGCTCAATAAAGGCTCAAAACTCACTTTTTGTGGGAATGGGTTTTTATGTGATCAAGTATATATAATCAAATTTTAACTAGGTTTGTCATGCCGTTTCATAATTTTCTTATGTTGGTTCTTTTTATCACGACGCTATCGGTTGTAAATTTGTAAAAATATCACCTTTTTAGAAATTTGAAATTCCCAACTTAAACCTAGACAAGTAAGAAAAATGACATATTTTTGAAAAAAATTGGGGTGTTTAGCGGTTCCAGTAGAGTTTTGTGTAAGGCTTGTAATTAGGACTTGCAAAATTCAAGGTTTTAGCATCCCCCCCACACTTAAATTACACATTGTCCTCAATGTGTCCCAAAAATAAGTTTTTAGGTTGATTGAATGTATAAAAAGGTGTGAAAAGCAAAATTTTATGTTACAGGGCATCTGGACAAGGCCCCATGTTGGGTGAACATGACCTCGTGGTCAGAGTGCCAGTAACGATGACTTACATAAGGTGGACATGGGGGCGTGTCGGCTGGACACGGCCATGTGTCTGGCAAAAATCTGCAGAATTAAACAAACAGCAGGTCTGGGGTAGTGGGGACGGGGGCATGTCGGCTGGACACGACCCCGTGTAGACAGTCTGCAGGGGTGAAAAACAGGTTTCTGGCTTTGGTTTTCCTGTCCCGGCTTTAGTAGCACTAATGTTTAGTACTCTAAGCCTCGTATGTACCTGTTTCATCAATAAACACTACACCAAACCATAGCAAACATCCTAAATTACCATCGTTCAAACATCCACGTCACAAGGTTAAAAAGAAAAACAAATGCAGAAAATAAAAAGAGTTAAAGGAAAGTAAATTGTTCAACACACAGCACGCAGGCCTGAAATTGTTCGTAAGAAAAGGGGTTAACCTGTGGGATCACCAACCAACTGATCCTAACTCCGCTCCTCTCGCCTAGTCCATGTCCTCGTCCTTATCATCATCTCCTCCTCCGTGCCCCGCCATGTACTCCCGGATGTTCCCAATGTCATCCTGAATGTCAGAGATGTTTCTCTCAATCGCTCCGACCTGGTTGTACGTGTTGCTCGCCATGTTATAGGTGTTCTGGTGCACATGAGGTTTTCCTATAACAAATCATGTAAACTTTGAAAACTAGGAAAACCGCCTCCTTGTGAGGAGGATTGGCCCAGATCACCATGGGGCAGGTACTGGAATTGTGGAGCTTGAAGGACGAGTGCCTCTTGCGGGTTCCATGCATGCCCCTGGACTCTTTGGAAGCTAACCGTCCCGTCTTCAGCTTCATAAATCAAATTCATGGAGCGGCAAATGTGTATGTCTACTATTCCCGACCATTGGCTCCTTTGTAAAGACCGATGCATGTTCACGAAGTGCTTGAAGAGACGGTATACCCACCCCCGAAGAAGATAGGGGTTGGTGGAGTAGCAAGCTGGTTCCAATTCATGTTTCAGAGCAGGAGATACGGAACATCGAGGTTTCTGTGGTTATGAATGCAATGAAGGACCACCAGATCTCCGAACCCAACGACGCTACTGTTGTCATGCCTTTGGCTAAGAGAGTAAGTGTGCACCCTATGGATGTAACGGTAAAGAGGGTCCCTCATCTTAGTGCTGCTTGGGTTATAGATCCCATCTCCTATTTGAGCCCAAGCGGCTTGGCGTTCGTTTTCTGATAGTTCACGTAACCCTCCGGTGTTTTCTTCATTACCCGCATCTTCCTCCGCATACAACCCAACTATCGACCCAAACTGTGCCATCGAAATCGAGTACTTGGTTCCCCCACATCGGAATTCTACCCCATCATTGTCAAACGGGTCGCATCTTGAATTGAACACGAATGTGCTATAGAATTCCAGATTATACTCGTGGACTGAACGAAGTCGAGTGGTTAGGGCAGCTCGTAGTGGGCCGGTGACTATGTTGTTAAACCGGTCAAGTTGGTTCACCATTGCTAAAAGATCCATGCATACTTGTCTTGGGTATTCTTCCGGTCTGGTTCGAAGCACATCGTATCTTGCTTTAGCATCGAGCTCACTTGCATTGAACCATGTGAATTTCTTAGTCATCTGAAAAATACACCAAAAGTTAGCACGAAACAGTGAGATTGTCGGAGAAAACTGAAAACAGTTAGCTGGACACGGCCCCGTATTCAGCGGACACGACCCCGTGTCCAGGCGTGTGTTACTCAAAAACTTCATTTTTCGACCCGGTCCCAAAAATTTGAAAATTTTTGGTCCAGTAGGTGCGATTTACCTCGAAAATGAAACCCCAAGTGTCGTTTTCCCAAAACAAACCGTTTACCCCTTCAATTTTATCTTTTTTCGGTTCAAAAATAAGGGTTTGGGGTTTTTGTGAGAAATCGGGCGAATCTTTAAACAATACAAGTGGATTTACTTCCTATAACACTAATCTAAACTAATGCTAACAGATTTATGCAAAAATTTGAGGTTCGGTCCGGATGAAGTTCAAGAACCCTAGATTTTTCCTAAATTTTTTATGTTATAACTACATGCAAATGCTTAATCTAACTACTAATGATGATAGAATCATACCTTGATGTTGTTAGAAGTAGAGGAGACGTCGAAATTCTGTGGAAAATCGCTTGAACGAGAGAGTTTTTGGGGGAAATGGGGCGTGTGGAATGAAGAAACTGTTTGGAAAAGGGTTTTATCTCGACAGTCGCGCGGACACGGCCTCGTGCCAAGCAAATTTATTATATATATATATATATATTTTAGTGCTCGTGTGAGTGCCCTGTTTTCCCAAAATTTGATTAGAAGACTTACCGATTAAGATGTCATCCCGTTTGTTCATAACTTACTAGGTATGATGTTGATGCTTTTATTCTTCGACCGTTTGAAGTGAGATTTCTTCCTCTTCATCCTCAATGAATCCTTGATAGAGCTTCAGCCATTGGCCATTGACTTTGAATGGAATTCCATTCCGAGATTTAATTTCCACTGCACCGTGTGGGAAAATATGGGTGATAGAAAAAGGTCCTGACCACCTAGACTTTAATTTACCAGGAAACAATCGCAGTCGTGAATTAAACAATAGAACTTGATCTCCTACTCGAAATTCATTAGGTTTAATGTGTTTATCATGCAAATTTTTCATTCTTTCCTTATAAATTTCAGAGTTTGAGTATGCATAATTCCTTAATTCGTCTAATTCATTTAATTGACAAAATCGATTTTTACCGGCAAATTCTAAATCTAAGTTTACATTTTTAATTGCCCAGTAGGCTTTGTGAGCTATTTCTACTGGCAAATGACAGCTTTTTCCATAGACGAGCTTATATGGGGTTGTACCTATTGTAGTTTTATATGCAGTTCGAAAAGCCCATAAAGTATCATCTAATTTATCGGCCCATTCCTTTTTGTTTAAACCTACGGTTTTTTCAAGTTTTCATTTAAAACCTCTATTAGTCACTTCGGCTTGTCCGTTTGTTTGAGGGTGATATGCTGTTGAGACCCGATGAGAGACCCCATACCTTGTTAAGATTTTTTCGAGTTGATGATTACAAAAATGGGTACCTCTATCACTTATAAATGCTTTAGGTATTCCAAAACGAGAGAATAATTTTTTCAGAAATCTTACCACGACTCTTCCATCATTTGTTGGAAGTGCCTCGGCCTCGGCCCATTTAGACAAGTAATCTACTGCCACAAGTATATATTTATTTCCTTTTGACGGTGGGAAAGGTCCCATAAAGTCGAGTCCCCACACATCAAAGATTTCACAAACAAGAATGCCCTTTTGTGGCATTTCGTTTTTGGAAGAAATATTACCTGTTCTTTGGCAAGCGTCACATGTCTTGACAAGACTTTAGGCGTCTTTGTAAATGGTCGGCCAATAAAATCCTGAATCAAATACCTTTCGAGCGGTAATAACGGCACCATGATGTCCTCCGTATGGACCTTCATGACAATGGCGGAGAATTCTTCTTGCCTCGCTACCATGTACGCATCGTCGGATATGTTGGTCGGCACACATTTTGAAAAGATAAGGATCTTCCCAAAAATAATTCTTTACATTAGCAAAGAATTTCTTTCTTTGATGATGTGGCCAACCTTTTGCGACTATACCGCTAGCTAGGTAGTTAGCGTAGTCGGCATACCATGGCTCTTCTCTGTATTCCACCATTTCTAGGGACTCCGTTGGAAATTTTTCGTTGATTTTCTCGTCCCTGGTTGCCTCCAAAGCTGGGTCATCTAAGCGTGAAAGATGATCTGCTGCAGTGTTTTCTGCTCCTCTTTTGTCTTTGATTTCAATATCAAATTCTTGGAGGAGTAGAATCCACCGAATCAAACGTGGCTTAACACCATGTTTCTTGAAGAGATATCGAATGGCTGCATGATCTGTATAGACTATTGTTTTAGAAAGAACAAGATAAGAACGAAATTTATCAAAAGCAAACACCACAGCTAGTAATTCTTTTTCATTTGTTGTGTAATTTTCTTGTGCATCGTTAAGTGTTTTACTAGCATAATAAATCGGGTGAAAATGCTTTTCTTTTCTTTGTCCCAAGACAGCTCCAACTGCAAAGTCACTTTCATCACACATGATTTCGAAAGGAAATTTCCAATCAGGTGCTATCATGATAGGTGCTTTGACTAGCATTTCCTTTAGGGTTAGAAATGCTTGATTGCAATCCTTGTCAAAGATGAAAGGGGCATCTTTTTCAAGTAATTTTGTTAGAGGCCTTGAGATTTTAGAAAAGTCTTTGATAAACCACCTATAAAATCCGGCATGCCCTAAGAAACTTCTGATAGCTCTCACGGAGGATGGTGGTGGTAATCGAGAAATAGTTTCTATTTTGGCTCGATTAACCTCCATTCCTTTGCTTGAGATTTTGTGACCGAGTACTATTCCCTCTGTTACCATGAAATGGCATTTTTCCCAGTTAAGGACGAGGTTAGTTTCCTCACATCGGGATAGCATTCGTTCAAGGTTATCGAGGCATTGGTCATATGAATCCCCAAAGATAGAAAAGTCGTCCATGAAGACTTCCATTGCCTTTTCTATCATGTCATGGAAGATGGCTACCATGCAACATTGGAAGGTTGCGGGGGCATTACATAGACCAAATGGCATGCGTTGATAAGCAAAAGTTCCATAAGGACATGTGAAGGTTGTCTTTTCTTGGTCTTCGGGTGCTATCGGGATTTGAAAGTAACCTGAAAACCCATCCAAGAAACAATAAAATTTATGACCGGATAATCTTTCTAACATTTGATCAATGAAGGGCAAAGAAAAGTGATCTTTCCTGGTTTCTTTATTTAATCGTCTATAATCTATACATACTCTCCATCCTGTGACGGTTCTCGTTGGTATTAATTCATTCTTTTCGTTAGTTATTACCGTCATACCTCCTTTCTTTGGAACTACTTGGATGGGACTTACCCAAGGACTATCGGAGATAGGATAAATAAGTCCGGTGTCAAGTAGTTTGATGACCTCATTTTTAACCACTTCTTGAATATTTGGATTTACTCGACGTTGTGGTTGTATTACCGATTTGTAGTCATCGTTCATTAAAATTTTGTGCATGCACATGGAAGGACTTATTCCTTTAATGTTTACAAGCTTCCAAGTGATCGCATTTTTGTGTTTTTTCAAAAGATTAACTAATTTCTCTTTTTCTAAACTACCTAATTTAGACGAAATAATTACAGGTGATTTACCATCTTTGTCTAGAAAAGCATATTCCAAACCTTTCAAAAGTTCTTTGAGCTCAAGAGGTGGGTCATTAGGAGACTCCTTATTTGGTTTCTCATTTTGATCAAGAACTTTGAAAGTTTGTTCTATGGCGACCTCTTCTACAACAAAGTGGTCAATTTCTTCACTTGTATCGGGTGGTTCATCTTCATCTTCAATTAGGGGGTCATTACTGCCGAATGGATATTTTATTGATCCCTCAAGGTCAACACTCCTTTTAAATGCCCCTAATTGAATAGATAGATTGTTGTACTTCCGGTTTTTCAAAGCTTCGTCGGTTTTTAGAAAAGGTCGTCCCAACAATAGAGGAGCGTCATCGAGGATGACAAAGTCGGTTGGGATTACCATTTAATTCTTCTCTTGCGCGGGACTCCGCTTCCCTTGCGCGAGATTCCAATATGCAACATTCGATAGTTTTAATGTGTTCTATTATCTTATCGGTTATGTCGGCAATAGAATAAGGATCAGGATCCTCAAAGCTTGAATCCGGTTGTTCGATCCTCAAAGCTTGAATCCGGTTGTTCTATTATCTTATCGGTTTTCGAGTTGATGATTACAAAAATGGGTACCTCTATCACTTATAAATGCTTTAGGTATTCCAAAACGAGAGAATAATTTTTTCAGAAATCTTACCACGACTCTTCCATCATTTGTTGGAAGTGCCTCGGCCTCGGCCCATTTAGACAAGTAATCTACTGCCACAAGTATATATTTATTTCCTTTTGACGGTGGGAAAGGTCCCATAAAGTCGAGTCCCCACACATCAAAGATTTCACAAACAAGAATGCCCTTTTGTGGCATTTCGTTTTTGGAAGAAATATTACCTGTTCTTTGGCAAGCGTCACATGTCTTGACAAGACTTTAGGCGTCTTTGTAAATGGTCGGCCAATAAAATCCTGAATCAAATACCTTTCGAGCGGTAATAACGGCACCATGATGTCCTCCGTATGGACCTTCATGACAATGGCGGAGAATTCTTCTTGCCTCGCTACCATGTACGCATCGTCGGATATTTTGGTCGGCACACATTTTGAAAAGATAAGGATCTTCCCAAAAATAATTCTTTACATTAGCAAAGAATTTCTTTCTTTGATGATGTGGCCAACCTTTTGCGACTATACCGCTAGCTAGGTAGTTAGCGTAGTCGGCATACCATGGCTCTTCTCTGTATTCCACCATTTCTAGGGACTCCGTTGGAAATTTTTCGTTGATTTTCTCGTCCCTGGTTGCCTCCAAAGCTGGGTCATCTAAGCGTGAAAGATGATCTGCTGCAGTGTTTTCTGCTCCTCTTTTGTCTTTGATTTCAATATCAAATTCTTGGAGGAGTAGAATCCACCGAATCAAACGTGGCTTAACACCATGTTTCTTGAAGAGATATCGAATGGCTGCATGATCTGTATAGACTATTGTTTTAGAAAGAACAAGATAAGAACGAAATTTATCAAAAGCAAACACCACAGCTAGTAATTCTTTTTCATTTGTTGTGTAATTTTCTTGTGCATCGTTAAGTGTTTTACTAGCATAATAAATCGGGTGAAAATGCTTTTCTTTTCTTTGTCCCAAGACAGCTCCAACTGCAAAGTCACTTTCATCACACATGATTTCGAAAGGAAATTTCCAATCAGGTGCTATCATGATAGGTGCTTTGACTAGCATTTCCTTTAGGGTTAGAAATGCTTGATTGCAATCCTTGTCAAAGATGAAAGGGGCATCTTTTTCAAGTAATTTTGTTAGAGGCCTTGAGATTTTAGAAAAGTCTTTGATAAACCACCTATAAAATCCGGCATGCCCTAAGAAACTTCTGATAGCTCTCACGGAGGATGGTGGTGGTAATCGAGAAATAGTTTCTATTTTGGCTCGATTAACCTCCATTCCTTTGCTTGAGATTTTGTGACCGAGTACTATTCCCTCTGTTACCATGAAATGGCATTTTTCCCAGTTAAGGACGAGGTTAGTTTCCTCACATCGGGATAGCATTCGTTCAAGGTTATCGAGGCATTGGTCATATGAATCCCCAAAGATAGAAAAGTCGTCCATGAAGACTTCCATTGCCTTTTCTATCATGTCATGGAAGATGGCTACCATGCAACATTGGAAGGTTGCGGGGGCATTACATAGACCAAATGGCATGCGTTGATAAGCAAAAGTTCCATAAGGACATGTGAAGGTTGTCTTTTCTTGGTCTTCGGGTGCTATCGGGATTTGAAAGTAACCTGAAAACCCATCCAAGAAACAATAAAATTTATGACCGGATAATCTTTCTAACATTTGATCAATGAAGGGCAAAGAAAAGTGATCTTTCCTGGTTTCTTTATTTAATCGTCTATAATCTATACATACTCTCCATCCTGTGACGGTTCTCGTTGGTATTAATTCATTCTTTTCGTTAGTTATTACCGTCATACCTCCTTTCTTTGGAACTACTTGGATGGGACTTACCCAAGGACTATCGGAGATAGGATAAATAAGTCCGGTGTCAAGTAGTTTGATGACCTCATTTTTAACCACTTCTTGAATATTTGGATTTACTCGACGTTGTGGTTGTATTACCGATTTGTAGTCATCGTTCATTAAAATTTTGTGCATGCACATGGAAGGACTTATTCCTTTAATGTTTACAAGCTTCCAAGTGATCGCATTTTTGTGTTTTTTCAAAAGATTAACTAATTTCTCTTTTTCTAAACTACCTAATTTAGACGAAATAATTACAGGTGATTTACCATCTTTGTCTAGAAAAGCATATTCCAAACCTTTCAAAAGTTCTTTGAGCTCAAGAGGTGGGTCATTAGGAGACTCCTTATTTGGTTTCTCATTTTGATCAAGAACTTTGAAAGTTTGTTCTATGGCGACCTCTTCTACAACAAAGTGGTCAATTTCTTCACTTGTATCGGGTGGTTCATCTTCATCTTCAATTAGGGGGTCATTACTGCCGAATGGATATTTTATTGATCCCTCAAGGTCAACACTCCTTTTAAATGCCCCTAATTGAATAGATAGATTGTTGTACTTCCGGTTTTTCAAAGCTTCGTCGGTTTTTAGAAAAGGTCGTCCCAACAATAGAGGAGCGTCATCGAGGATGACAAAGTCGGTTGGGATTACCATTTAATTCTTCTCTTGCGCGGGACTCCGCTTCCCTTGCGCGAGATTCCAATATGCAACATTCGATAGTTTTAATGTGTTCTATTATCTTATCGGTTATGTCGGCAATAGAATAAGGATCAGGATCCTCAAAGCTTGAATCCGGTTGTTCGATCCTTTGTTCCTCATAATACCCATAGGAAGTAGATGGTTCGCACCATTGTCCTTCATTGTAAGTATATGATGGATAAGGTTCGTAATTTTGTTCTTCATAATACTCATATGAGGTGGGTTGTTCACGCCATGGTTCCTCATAATAAGCATATGAAGGTGGAGGCTCATATATTGGTTCCTCAAAGTATGAGTATGAAGGTTCATACCTTGATTCTTCAAAATATGAGTATGAGGGAGAAGGTTCATACCTTTGGTCTTCATAGGTTGTGTATGAAGTTGATGGCTCGTACCTGGGCTCCTTATAGTAGGTGTATGAAGTGGATGGTTGAAATAAGTCACAATATTGAACCGAGTGCGGGTTACCACAATTAGTGTAATAGTCCTCCCTATAATCATCCTCCTCATAGGTGTATTTGTAACCTCCTGAGTATTGATCCATGAGAATCACTCAGCAGACCACAACAAAGTCTCGAGATCAGAAAAAAAAACGGAAATAGAGGTTGGACACGGCCCCGTGTTCAGTGGACACGGCCCCGTGTACATAATTTGTATCTGGGTGTTTTAATTAAGGTTACTGATTTCGTTGAGCACGGGGCGTGTTCAGTGAGCACGGCCCCGTGTTCAGGTTTTGTATCTGGGTGTTTTTTATGAAAAGTATGCAGCACGGCCCGTGTTCAACCTACTGTAGATGCAAAACTAAACTAAAATGCAGAAAAATGTGCGCACATTTTGAAAAAGTTTTGAAAAACTGATTAGGCCGTCGATTTTAAGCTTTCTTAAAATCCTTGTGTCCCCGGCAACGGCGCCAAAAGCTTGATGTGTGTGAAGTGTGTATGTTTTTAATATATATTTTAAGCCTTTTTTACACTTTTTAGCCATGTTTTAAATTTATAAAACACGATATTTACTAACACTAAACACACATATGGGCAAGTGCACCCATCGTGAGCGTAGTATAGTGTTGGCAAGATACCGAGGTCGTCCAAAGACACAAGAGCTTTTAGTACCGGTTTGTCCTCAACGTCTAATCAAATCAAAAGTTTAGAAAAAGATTTTAAACTAGAAAAAATAAACTAACTAAAACGCTGAAAAATAAAATAAAAACAAAAACAGATAGAAAAAATAAATCACTTGGATCCGACTCGTGTGTAGTGTAGCCTTTGATTATTTTCGCACTTTTTAAGAGATTATCTTAGTTATTGTAGTAGGCCCCTCTTTTGAAGGTGACGTTACCCTCAACCCAATAGTTTGAGTTAGCAATGATACAATCCTAAAGGGTCGAATTATTGAAAGATGATTAATTAAGTTATTAATGCATAATGTGGTAGGCCCCTCTTTTGAAGGTGACGTTACCCTCGGCTAAGTAGTCTGAGTCAGCAGGGATACAGTCTAAGTAGTCGGGTTAAAGTATTAATAGTAGCTTACATATGAGGGGATCAAAGAGTTTGGACCCCCGCCATCCAATACCGGTGGGTATTGAAGGAGGTCCTACTAAATTTGACTCAGGTCCTTGCAGGATCTATACACTGAATAAGGCAAGACTCTTACCAAACCGTTCCCTTAACCCCCGACCAGGTAGCCAACATATCTCCATATAGACCATGGAGATATGAATGGTGAAAATATTTTATTTTATATAGACAGTAAAATAATGCCAAGACACAATGGACAAACGATAAGGAAGAATCACCTTCAACATAAGAAACTAGTTATTAAAGTCATTAATACATAACCAAATAAAAAGTGCGAAACGATTAAAATTAAAAAGTATTACACTAAACACTTGTCCTCACCAAGTGATGTAAGAGACTTGGGCAAACATGGCCTTTGATTGTCAAGAACTCGTACGATTAATCTTGGATCCCGAGACTACTACACACACTCTATGATGGATGAAGGATGATGGTGGTGGATGTGGGTTGTGATGGTGGTGGAGGGTGGGTGTAGTGTGAGAGAGGTGGTTTGCCAAGGGATGGTTTGCAAATGATCCAAGCACCCATATTTATAGCCTGAACAGCAGCTCGGGCACGGCCCCGTGTCCATTGGGCACGACACCGTGTCCATCTTCCTTCTTTTTCTTCATTAATTGCAGCTTGTCTGCATTAGTTGACCACGCCCCCGTGTCCGCTGGGCACGACCCTGTGTGCAGAAGTGTATCTGTACTATCAAGATTTCCTCAGATTCTGCGAATCTTAGAGTTGACCACGGCCCTGTGTCCGCTGGGCATGCCCCCGTGGTGGGTGATAGAAGCTTCTACAACTTTGTCTTTTCTGCAGACACTTTGGCACGCCCCCGTGCTCACTGAGCACGAGGCGTGTTCAGCCTTCTGTTTTCTTGTTTTGCTTGGGAAGATGCTGTTGGGGGGTCGGGCATGCCACGTTTATCCCTTTTTTGTATTTTTGTTAGATTTAGCTGCCTTTTTGCTTCTTTTGTTCATTTAATCCTGAAAATCCAAAAGGAAGACAAAAACACACTTTTTCCAACATTAGTACTAAAAAAAGGGTTAGTTTTATGCCTCATTTGATGTAATTTATATGTTGCATTTTGAACACATCAATTACCCTTCGTGGCGTTATCCCGAATCACCATTAGGATTTAGGATGTTATGATGCAACGATTCAATGTGACAGAAACAAAATCCTTTTAGCATCAACCTATTTTCATAGATTGATTCTTCTAGGATGTTTAGAGTACTAATATTGGAGTCCTTGTTTGGATTCATTGTGTACTTTAATGCGTGTGTGACAAGACGATGTGACGAGACCTTATCCCTGTAGTATCTATCTATCTTCATAGCTAGACAAATATGGGATGTTTAGGGTACTAATATTGGAGTCTTTATTTGGATTCATTGTGTACTTTAATGCGTGTTTACAAGCTGGTGACAAGTTGATGATTTATGTGTTTATGTGGTAGTTGTGATTTAAATAACGAAATGGGTGTAATAAAATAAGAACATGGTGGATACGCCGCTGGTACTTCCTATATATAAGTGTTCTTATTTTATTACTCTTGTAGCGTTATCTGAATCACTTTAGGATTTTGTGTACGATTGATTCAATGTTCGATTATCCAAATCCTTGTATAATCTTCATATCTTCATATGTTAGATTCTTAGAAGGATGTCCAAAGTGTTATTTTAAATCATTGATTTGATTTACATAATACTCACACAAGTTTTGACAGATTTCAAAACAGTTATTACTAATCCTTGGTTGGTTTTCTAATAACACATTAACGAGTTTTACAATGATTTCTACGAGATACAAATGTACGATTTCAATGGCATAAAAATTACTGAGTAATAATCATATTACCATATACAATACTTTTTTCCATGAGTTTTCACAATCAAAATTATGTATTGCAATACTAAACTTTTGCCATTCTTTGGCTACAAGATTCATTTTCAATCGACAACTCTTGTAGTTATCAAAGTATTGCAACATCAATCTTTTGTCATTTATTTGGCTAACAAAACCTATGTATTCGCCGGCATTTTTATGCTGACTATTTTCACATATGTTTCAGGTTTTTGACTATTCAAGCATGCAACGCATAGGACTGCATTCGGGCCTTAGACTTCTTAAATCGAAAGACATTTAAATGTATTCTTTGTTTGTAAAACAATGATAACAATAATGAAACAGTTTAGTACCAGTGGTTGTGAGCAATTTGTATGGTGACTCCCCGATATTTCCGCCGCGTGTTGTTGTATTACGCGATTGGGATGTTACAGCTTGTACAACCAGAGATACCGGTATGGAAATGGGAGAACATTGCGATGGATCTCATCACTAAGTTACCGCACACATCTAGAGGTCATGATGCCATTTGGGTAGTCATTGATCGTCTTACAAAGTCAGCACACTTTTTACCGACTCGCGAAGATCTGTCTGCTGAAAAACTCGCCAAGATTTATGTTGATGAGATTGTATCTCGACATGGTGTTCCTTTAAACATCATATCTGACCGTGATGCTCGATTCTCATCTCACTTTTGGAAGACCATGCAATCTGCTGTGGGAACCCAATTAAATCTGAGCACTTCCTATCATCCCAAACGGATAAACAATCCTAGAGGACGATATAAACATTGGAGGATATGCTTAGAGCATGTGTGATAGACTTTGGTGGTAATTGGGATTTGCATCTACCGTTGATCGAGTTCTCTTACAGCAATAGTTATCACGCTAGCATCAATATGGCATCATTCGAAGCTTTATACGGTCGAAAATGTCATTCACCTGTCTGTTGGAATGAGATCGGTGAAGCTCAGCTTACTGGACCTGAACTCTTTCTGGAAACAACAGACAAAGTCAAGAAAATTTGCGATAATCTTCCGACAGCTAGAAGCCGACAAAAGAGTTATGTGGATATGCGACGCAAGCCCTCGGAATTTCAAGTCAGAGACCATGTCCTAGTCAAGGTATACCCTTGGAAGGGAGTGGTGAGATTTGGAAAGAAAGGAAAACGCGCACCACTATGCGTTGGACCATCGACTTGAGCTACCTCCTGAACTTGGGAATATTCACCCAACATTCCACGTGTCCAATTTAAGAAAGTGTTTAGCCGATACTGATCTCAATGTCCGTCTCGACAAAATCCAAGTTGATGACACAATGCACTTTGTCAAGAAACCTGTGGAGATAATGGACCGTGAAGTCAAGCGTCTAAAGAATAAACGAATACCAATAGTCAAAGTTCGTTGGGAGTCCAAACGTGGCCCAGAGTTTAATTGGGAATGTGAGGAACAAATGAAAGCGAAATATCCACATTTGTTTTCACAAGTTTCCTCTAGTTAAAATTTCGAGACGAAATTTCCTAAAGTAGGGGAGACTGTGACATTTGTGCTCTGTAAACACTGTACAGTGTAGAACAATATCAAATATCAATGAAACAATGTGTTTTGGTCTCAATATTTGTTTAATTATGTTTGACGATTTCACGTTTCAATTCTAGTTTGATTTCAAGCTCTAAATCACTTTCTGGAAAGTTATACGCAAACTGTTACGTAAACGTAATTAGTTTAATGCGAAAAACACTAACGAATAGTGACATATGCTTAACATACCTTAAATAACCTTTACATAACTTAGAAATAAGTTTTGAAGGGTTTGGTATGTCAAAAATAAGTTTATTCGATCAAAGGGACTATTTGCGACAAACTGCAAAAGTCTGCCGATTCGTATAGTAGCGTACACTCCGGAACATGATCATAAGCTAAACACACCCTAAATACCCTAAACATAGCTTAGAAATAATTTTTGATGGGTTCGGTGTGCGAAAATGCGCTTATTTGATCACAAGGACTAAAAGCGTCAAAACTGCGAAAGTTGCATATACGCGCATATCTTACGTTCTGACCATATCCGGACATCCAAAAATTTTTGTAATCACTAGAATATTATATTTTGGTGATAGGAACGCAAAAATACCATTCGTCACTTAATTTGGATCGTTTTCACATCCGTTCGATTTTCATGTAATTAACCAAACACGCGATCGTACGAGCAAACGAACCGACATCCGTGATATTTCCAAGCATATTTCAAGTCCCCTATGCTTTAACATCCTTATAAAGCCTTGAAATTTGGTTAACGGGGGTTATACACATCAAAAATCATCAAAACATGCTGCAGGGACTAAAGGTGTCAAAAATGAAACTTTTGGCAAAACAGCTCCACTCACGCCACGCGAGGGAGACCTGGGGTCCTGGCGTGACACATGACAGAGCCTGTTTTTCAAAACTTTCTATTTCAGCAGTAGCCCTTGTATTTTCAGCTAGTTTTTCAAACTTGTGGGCTTTTTGTGTGATGAGAAAGGATAGAATCTGATCTTAGGACACTTGTTTTGATCTTGTTCTTCCTTGGAGAACACATAATCCACATGTCAAGATCCTAAAGCTCCTTGAACACTATAAATACCCATCTTCACAACCTCAAAAACTTGCTCATTTGCTTTCTTCTTCATCACCTGCTCTATTAGGGCTACCACACTTGGTTGGAGGCCTCAAATCTGAGTTTTCTTAGTTATCTTTCCAAGCATAGGACTCTTATAAATGTTCTTTCATGCTTGTTTATTTATTTCAAGCAAGAAAGTTAAAAAGTGTTTGACTTTTAGCTTTGACCATGATTTGGTCAAGTCAAAGTTCGTTTGAACTTTGCAACGTAAGCGTAATCACGACAGTTATACTCCCTTGCGACTATACCTACTGATTACCACGTTGACTAGTCGAAGTGATGAGTCAAAGTTTCGGTCAAAATGCACGATTATGTGCATTTTGCGATGAAACTATTTCCGGGTATCAAAACACTTTGTTTTGATATCAAATGAGTTTTCTAACTTAGTTAAACATGTTTTAACATGCTTAACTCGTCACTTTTAGTTTAGTGCTTGTTTATGGTCGTAAGTCAAGCGGTCTCGACTACCGCTTAGACTTTCGAACCCGACCCGTTTGGTCGATCATTAGGATCCAACCAAACATATTTTGTGACCATAGTTTTATAGGGAATAACCTTCCGAGGTTATACGTTATGGTCACTTCGTTGAATTAGTTGTATGATAGGTAGTTTATATGCCTTAGGAAAATGACCAAAATGCCCTTTTTGTGCATAATTCCAATTTAAGCATGTGTAACCAAAATTTTGACACTTAAACTGATTATGAAACATTATTAAACATGTTAGGGCATATAATACTTATCATAGGGCTAGTTAGACCATCCGAACGCGTAATTGCGTAAATGACACGTTAAAGTAGCGTAAACTACCTTAACAGTTCTTAACGGGGAAAAAGCGCTTAGGATAGGTATCAATTCAGAATGTAGGCTTTGTTAAACCATATCATATGAGTTCCAACACTCATTTGGTTTACAAGACCTCATTCTACCCGATCTCGCGACTTAGGTGTCGATTTATTAACATAGTGATCTGATACTAGGTGCCACTTGATTCCTTGATTTCCCGAGCTTGATAGTTCACTTAATCGAGGATACCTTGCAATCTCAAGTGAGTATATAGTTCCCCTATTTTACTGCTTTTAATTGTTTTAGGGTGATTCATATGTGCTAAACGATTTCGAGTTTTCAAAACAAAACAAATGCTATGGTTTATATTAAACACAACGATTTCAATAATGTGAGCGAACTTGTTGGTGCGTTAGTACATAACACGAATGATATTCTTTAACAATGATCAAGCTGACCAGTAGTATGTTATGGTACCATAGGATCTGACAAATCCCATTATCGGACTATCGCCATGGTTATGGGGTAATGTCGGTAACGACAGAACCTGATGAATTTTAACAAACCCTTTGATGGATTGTTAAACGACTATACCCTTTGGTGCTATATGCGAGTCAGAACACAAGTTTGAATGTATTCAACGAGAACGACCAAAAGTTAGTTTTCACAATTAAAACATGAATGATTTGAACGATTTGAACATTTGAACGATTTGAACGTTTGAACGATTGAACGATGGTTTATTACATGAACGAGTTGAACGATTGGGTTTTGATAACACGAACGTTGATAACATGAACGAATTGAACGATTTTGAATGATTTTGGATGAATGTTTTCAAACGATGAGAGGCAACGACGTTTACTAAATGATATAAACCATACGAGTTTTACTACAAGAACGATTTACAAAATTGGTTTACAAAGGCAAATGTTTTGGATCAAGATTCCTGGCAACGAGGTTTTATAAACTATAACCAACTTGATTTAAGTTGGTTAATCATATTGCAATAGCAAATACTTTTCAAAACACGTTTTTCAATTATCGACTCTAGTAGTCGTACGAGGTATTGCAACATGTATAAAAGCCATGAATCTGACACGCTCACAAAACTTATGTGCTCTTTGGCATTTTTATGTTGACTTTATTTTCACATATGTTTCAGGTGCTATTGTTTGATGATGTTGATGATGATTTTGATGCATGCTCACATAGGAACGGTCGAGGCCTTAGTGACTTAATAACAAATGAAAGACACATGTTTCTGTTTCCCTTTAAATTTCAAGACAACGTAATAAACTAAATTCAATAAAACAAAACATCAATCCAAGTGTTGTGAAACAATGATTCTGTTACTCCACTCCCCGACGTTTCCGCCGCGGTTTCGTTGTTTTAACATGGTCGGGGTGTGACACCCTGGTTCCTGCACAAGACCATGGTTAGTATTGTAAGATGCATTGAAAGTGTTACCTCCTGACTGGTTTGAGGTTGGGATTCCAGATGTGAATCCAAATTGAGGCAATTCTTGTGTAATTGTGTGACTAGATGAAGCAATAGTCTGCATAGGAATGAAGTCTCCCACATGAATCTCATAACTCCTATGTTGTTGACTCCCTAAGGATCCTTGATCCTGGAAGACGTTGGATCCAGGATACATTGGAGCTGAAGGTCTCGGAGGATAATCCATGGATCATTGAACTTGAGATAAGGATCCCTGATGCTGAGGGTAGGATCCTTGAACTGACAGCGTCCCCATGTATCCTCCCGAACTGGAGAAGGATCCTTGATGCTGGAAGAAGGATCCTTGAGGTTGAAGAGAGGATCCTGAAGGCTGGAAGCAGGATCCTTGAGCCTGTGTCATAGTCGATGATCCATAGTGCATACTTGATGATCCTCCATGATACTGGACACCTGACGCCTTCGAATGCTAAATAGTTATTGGTGGAGTAGTGAAATCCAACGATCTGGGCATCAATGGAGAGTAATCCTCCGCTTATTTCTTCAATTTCTTGTTTTCATCAATCATACGAAGGATCCTACCGTTAGTTTCATCCTGCTATTGCATGTAACTTTTCATCTTCAAAATCAAAGAATAAAGATCATTGTTAGTTGGAGCAGAAGAAACAGCAGCAATTACTTTTTTGAAAACGGGGGTTGTCTTCTTTGCTGCATTCTCAGCATTCTTCTGGGATCCAAAAGAAACAGGAGGCAACGGTGGAATGCCCTGTGATGAGGTGATCGTCGACATGGAGCTCGAAGTGGTTGAAGGTAATGGACAAAAATGAATGAAATGAACATAATTTTTCAGAGATGAAGCACCGATCGCCCCATGGTGGGCGCCAAACTTTTTTGGTCAAAAATCACACAAGGATAATGTAACCAAATCTGATTTTTGTGAGGTTGGATGCTTGGTTAAATGAACAATTTATGAACGATAATTGAATGAAAATGGACATGAACACAAGCATTTATACGAGGAAAAAGCCCTTGATCAATGAATGATCTCCGGCATAAAAAACCTCAGATAGTGAAAACTATCACTATCAATTATATTGATAAAAAAGGTTACAACTTTGGATGATAACAAGCTCAATACAATGATTTCTAGTGTGAGTGTGTGTATTTGCCAATATGTTTCAGAGAGTTCGAATATTGCAGTTATGTGTTCCTATTATGAGCTTGTTACCCCTTTTAGAAATAACAAAAATCCTACTAACTATCCGCAAATCAAGTAAGCTACCCATGATCTCCATAACGGTCACTAGGTTCATGCACGTGCATAATTAGAAGCATATTCCTCCGAGATTCTCTCCATGACTCAGTCCACAAGTCCCTGCAATCGTAAACTGAAAACACAAGAGACAATTGTTAAAACATAAATAATGGTAAGGATCCTGGATCCTCATACTCCCAGCATTATCCGCTAAGGATCCATGATCCAGGCTCAGTCTGTAACATATGTGCTTGTGAAATCATTGTACAAACTCTAAACAATTCAATATCAATAAAACAATGTATTTTGATCCCAATGTTTGTTATTTATTCTTGACATTTTTGCACATTTTGATTTTTAACCGATTTTGAACTCTCTATCGCTTTCTGGAAAGTTATACGCAAACTGATGCGCAAACGTAATTAGTTTAACGTGACAAACACTCCGGGACAGTAGCATAAGCTTAACATACCTTAGATAACTTTTACATAACTTAGAAATAAGTTTTAAAGGGTTTGGTATGGCAAAATCAAGTTTATTCGCTTGCAGGGACTATTTGCGTTAAACTGCAAAAGTCTGTCGTTTCGTAAGGCAACATATAGTCCAGAACATGATCATAAGCTAACCATACCATAAATAACCTAAACATAGCTTAGAAATAAGCTTTGAGTGGTTCGGTGTGCAAAAATATGCTTATTTGATCTTACAGGGACTAAAAGTGTAAAAAACGGCGTAAGTTTGCATTTACGCTCATATCTTACGTTCTGACCACATCTGGACATCCAAACTTTTTGTAGACACTAAAATATTTTTATTTTAGTGATCGGCATGCAAAAATACCATTCGTCGCTAAATTTGGATCGTTTTCGCGTCCGTTCGAGTTTCGTCGTAATTAACAGAACATCATGACCGTACGACCAAACGAACCGACATCCGTGGATTTTCCGAGCATATTTTGGGTCCTCTATACTTTGACTACCATGTAGAGCCTTGAAAATGGCTTAACAGGGGTCAAATGTGACAAAATGAGCTTATGCAAGTGCAGGGACCAAAGCTGTAAAAATGAAAACAGTTGCAGATCAGTCATGAGGTCGCGGGCCGCGTAAGCCCAGTCCCATTCTTACGCGGGGCGTGACAGAAGGCCCAGTGACAGAAAATATTTTTCAGCAACTGTTTGATACTTCAGGGACTGTTCTTGCCATTTTTCTTGTGTGTTAACCAAGTTAACACCTCCCCAAGTAATTTAGTTGGCCCTTAACACATGCATGGCTATGATCTAATGTTTGGAGGTTACATAAACACATGGATTGATCTTGTGAACTTCCAACAAGTATAAATAGCCATGCCATTCATTTGATATCCTCACCCTTGATCTGATTTTCTCTAAGTTGAGGTTTATAACTTCATACGTGAGAATTTTAGATCAAGTTCTCCCTAGCTTGGACCCTTTGTAAGCTTCTTTCGTGCTTTTATCGCTTTTCAAGTGTGAAAGTCAAACAGTGTTTGACTTTCAGCTTTGACCAGTCAATGGTCAACACAAAGTTCGTTTGAACTTTGTAATGTGATTGTAATCACGATGGTTATAATCGTTATCGATTATACCTACTGATTACCACGTTAACTAGGTGTAGTGACGAGTCAAAGTTTCGGTCAAAATGCGTTTTAGCACACATATTGCAACGGAACTACTTTTAGGTATCAAAACATATGTTTTGATACCAAATCAGTTTTATAATTTAGTTAAAGATGTTTTGACATGTTTAACTCGTCACTACTAGTTTAGTGCATGTTTAGGGTCGTAAGTTAAGCGGTCTAGACAACCGCTAAGACTTTCGAACCCGACCCGTTTGGTCGATCGTTAGGATCCGACCAAGCATGTTTAGTGATCATATTTGCATAGGGAATAACCTCTGAGGTTATACCTTATGATCACATAGGATTGGTTAGTTGTTTGTTTAGTAGCTTATATGCCCTTAGGAAATGACCAAAATGCCCTTTTGTAGCATAATTCATATTGTGCATATGTGAATATTTTTTTGACATCTAAACTGATATGGTAACATATTAAGTGTAATTGGGCATGTAAGACATGACATAGCATTTAGATAACCATCCGACCATAGTTTTGCACAACCGACGCGTTATAGTAGCTTATACTACCACAACGGGTCGAAACGGGTCAAGAGCACTTAGGCAGACTTCCAAATCAGAATGTTAGCTCTATTAAATCATACCATATGAGTTCAATTACTCATTTGATTTATAGAATCACATTCTATCATATCTTCCGATATAGGATCCGATTATTAACATAGTTACCTATACTAGGTGCCTTGTTGATTCCGTGATCCTTGGAGCTTAATTTGGTCTTATTCCCAAGACTAATAAGAAATCCCAAGTGAGTACATAGTTCCCCTCTTTTACTACTTTCATATGCTTTGGGGTGATACACATGTGCATACATTGTTATTTTCATGCTTTTATGACATAACATGCTAGTTTCACCTACTACACGTATAGTACATGTTTTCAATTATGTTTTGCTATGTATGTTGACTTAGCATGCTAGCACATTGATTTCATAGATACCTTTGTTGCATATGTTTACTCAACATATGGACACATTGTTTTGCATGACATTTAGGCTATGTATGTTTACTAAGCATGCTAGTGCAATTGATTTCATGAACATTTCTACTAGGTATGTTTACATAGCATACTTAGTACATGGTTTTCATAGCATGCTTACATTGGTATGACATTTGATATGTTTAAACGGGACAATAATACATTCAATAACATTGATCATGCCGCTCGGTAGAATGTAATGGTACCATAGGACTTGACAAATCTCGTTTCAGACTTCCTAGGTTTGTTTAGAAGTTGGGAATGGCAGAATCCGATATACATAACTTAGATAAACCTTTAATTCGTTTAAGGGTTTGTCGCCACAGTCGCAAGGCTTGAGCGTATGCGTTTTAACATTACTGCATAAATGTTCGTATCCATAAAGCATTATTTTCTACAAAACATAACATTTGATTTAAACTTAGGTTATTCAAAAACCTTGTTTAGTACATTTTCCTATGGGGTTGAGTAATTACTAGTTATTCACCATACATGACATTTGTTTTCACATAGACATTATCACATAGTTTGAGTAGATACTTTCTACTTGCTATGCATTACATTTGGTTATACATGATACATTTCACACATGACATTGAACGTGGTTTACGCATAAACATTCTGACATTGAACAAGACATTTTGGTTGATTATTGATAAGTGACTTATGTAACAGGGCTATGTGTTATATGATAAAAGCATGGTGGATACGCCGCTGGTACTTCCTATATATAAGTGCTTTTATTATATTACACATTGTTGCGTTATCTAAACCACTTTGACAAAGACATGAAACATTTTATACTAGAACATGACATTTTTTTACAAATTACATATTTTATACAAATTCACTTTTACTTGGTTATTCATTTAACCATGTATTATCCTTTTATTATCATTTGATTTTCACATTGATTTTCATATGATTTTATAAAGGAAAACATTTTACAAGGTTCATGACTACATTTTTGTAAAACACTTCTTTTAACTACAAGTCATGAATCCTGCATAAACAAAACCTATGTATCTCACAGGTATTTTTATGCTGGCGTACCTATTTTTACATGTGTTGCAGGTGCTAATGCATGATGATGTTTGTGCTACACTTAGGCGGACTTGGGCCTTAGTGACTTAAAAGACAGTTAATTATGTTACGTTTTCTTTAATTCATATAACAATGTAAACTCGTTAATCAATAATACAAAACTTTAATTACCATGGTTGTTGAAACAATAATTTTGTCGCTCTACTCCCCGACCTTTCCGCCGCGGTTTGTTGTTTTTACGCGGTCGGGGTGTGACAGAAGAGTTGGTATTAGAGCCAACGTTATAGGGAATTAGGTTATTAGTAATGCTTTGACCTAGACTATAACTTTCTGGGACCCTAACACAAGTTTAGTTGTGTTTAGATTTTAAAACAATACCCGTCACCTATCCTTAGGTGATTACCAAAAATATGAACACAAATTTCCAAAATGATTTTGAAATCAATCATCTATCCTTAGATGATTTCTTTTGGCCATGTGCCTTCCAAATTTTCAAAAATCTCGTCAAACTTTGGGTCTAAATAATGTGAACACGTGCAAACTTGAAAGGTGGATGCCTGTACCCTGAGTTTTCTGTCTAAGGCTAGAGTGTTCGTATAAATCCGCAGTATTGGACCAGTCACTCTTACCTGAGAAATCTTGGGGTGAGTATCCACTTATAGGCGAGCATGTCTTCGGTGATACATTATTATGACCTATTTACTTTGATTTGTCACTGTGTGTCGACTATTTGTTACGAGGTAACGAACAAATGACCACCATCCTTTCATTTTGTTGATATTTATGATATCTCATTTCTTTCATCACATAATCTCACTCATTTTCTCTCATGTTCCCCTTTTAGAATGCCTCCTCGACGTAACGTTCAACAGCCTAATGCTGAACTGGCAGCTATTATAGCACAGCAGATGGCTGCTATGCTACCTAAGAGTATTGAGAGCACTTTTCGCCATGTTCAGTGTCCTGACAATCGTAAGGTCGAGTTTGCTTTGAGTGTATTCCAAAAGAAGGCTCTCATCTGGTGGAATGGGGTAATGAGAGACTGAGAAAAAGTGATAAGAAGCAGAAACAGTCTGATAGCACCAATGAGAATAAAGGGCAAGAAGGCTGCTGAGTTTTCAAAGAAATCAAGGAAGCATAAGGCTTCCAAGAATTTCGCTTTGGTGGCACAACAGGATGCTCCTAATCAACCTGCACAACCTGCCGCCAAGAGGCAGTATGCTGGCAACGCACCCCTGTGCAACAGATGTAGTAGCCACCATCAACCACAAGTGTAATGCTGCATCTGCACGAACTATGGCAAGTCTGGTCATCTCGTTAACACCTGCCGCTTTGCTCCGAACCAAAATCAGGCAGCTCAAAACTTTGCACAAAACCCTGCCCAGAATCCTGCACGACCTCACTATCCGCCTGGTTCATGTTTCAACTGTGGGGATCTAACCCACTACAGGAACAACTGCCAGAGGTTGGAAAATGCGAATCAAGCACAGGCTCGTGGTAGAGCTTACAATCTGAATGCAAACGAGGCACGCGCAGATAACGAAGTGGTGAACGGTACGTTCCTCGTTAACCACCAACCAGCTTCTATTCTGTTTGATTCGGGTGCCGATAAGAGTTTTGTGTCTTTAGCTTTTGAGCCTTTGCTTTCGATGACTAGAACAAAACTAGGAAAGCCCTTGACAGTAGAAGTAGCTAGTGGTGAACCCGTTGTACTCTATTCTGTTCTTCGAAATTGCCAGTTGAACCTTAATAACCATCTTTTTCCTATTGACCTCACACTGATGCAACTCGAGAGCTTCGATGTAATCATAGGAATGGATTGGTTAGCCAAATACCATGCTGAGGTGGTTTGTTTTGAGAAGATTATCCGTATACCGCTTTCGACTGGTGAAATCTTAGAAGTTCGCGAGGAGAAACCCGTTAAACTCATGTCTTGTATCCAAGCCCAAAAATACTTATGAAAGAAATATGTCGCTTTCTTAGCACATGTCGTAGAGGAGAAAGGCAAGGGTAAGACTATCCAAGATAACCCTGTTGTTCGGGATTATCCTGAAGTATTTCCTGAAGAATTACCTGGTTTACCCCCTGTACGCCAAGTTGAGTTTCGCATTGATCTTGTGCCTGGCTCAAATCCTATTGCTAAATCACCTTATCGCCTTGCACCGTCTGAGATGCAAGAGTTGTCTAAGCAGCGTCAGGAGCTTTCTGACAAAGGATTCATTCGTCTGAGCTTTTCACCTTTGGGCGCTCCTATCCTATTCGTAAGAAAGAAAGATGGATCTTTCAGGATGTGTATCGAATATCGTGAGCTTAACAAGCTTACCATCAAGAATCGATATCCCCTACCTCACACTGATGATCTCTTTGATCAGCTACAGGGCGCTACTTGTTTTTCAAAGATTGATCTGCGTTCTGGGTATCATCAACTTCGAGTACTTGAAGAAGATATTCCCAAGACAGCTTTTCGTACAAGATATGGGCATTATGAGTTTACTGTTATGCCCTTCGGTTTAACAAATGCTCCTGCCGTTTTCATGGACTTGATGAATAGGGTTTGTAAGCCTTATTTGGACAAGTTCATCATTGTTTTTATTGATTACATTTTGATCTATTCTAAGACTCAAGCTGATCATGAGCAGCATCTCCATCTTACAATGGAGCTCCTAAAGAAAGAACAGCTTTTCGCCAAATTCTCCAAGTGCGAATTCTGGCTTAAGGAAGTTCAATTTTTGGGGCACATCGTTAACGAACAAGGTATTCATGTAGATCCCGCCAAAATCAGTTCGATTAAGGAATGGGATACACCTACTATTCCTACCGAGGTTCATTCATTTCTTGGTATAACGGGTTATTACCATCGTTTCATTGAAAACTTCTCCAAGATTGCGGTTCCTCTCACTGCTTTAACTCAGAGGAACAAACCTTTTGAGTGGGGACCCAAACAGGAGGAAGCTTTTCAGACCTTGAAACAGAAGCTCTGCAATGCACATATTCTATCTTTACCTGAGGGCAACGACGACTTTCTCGGGTACTGTGATGCATCCAACTTAGGCCTTGGCTGTGTTCTTATGCAAAGAAACAAAGTTATAGCTAATGCATCAAGACAGCTAAAGGTACATGAGAAAAACTACACGACTCATGATCTTGAGTTTGGCGATGTAGTTTTTGCTCTCAAAATCTGGAGACACTACCTTTACGGTACAAAGTGTGTAGTGTTTACTGACCACAAGAGTCACCAGCATATTTTAACATTACTGCATAAATGTTCGTATCCATAAAGCATTGTTTTCTACAAAACATAACATTTGATTTAAACTTAGGTTATTCAAAAACCTTGTTTTGTACATTTTCCTATGGGGTTGAGTAATTACTAGTTATTCACCATACATGACATTTGTTTTCACATAGACATTATCACATAGTTTGAGTAGATACTTTCTACATGTTATGCATTACATTTGGTTATACATGATACATTTCACACATGACATTGAACATGGTTTACACATAAACATTCTGACATTGAACAAGACATTTTGGTTGATTATTGATAAGTGACTTATGTAACGGGGCTATGTGTTATATGATAAAAGCATGGTGGATACGCCGCTGGTACTTCCTATATATAAGTGCTTTTATTATATTACACATTTTTGCGTTATCTAAACCACTTTGACAAAGACATGAAACATTTTTATAAAAGAACATGACATTGTTTTACAAATTACATATTTTATACAAATTCACTTTTACTTGGTTATTCATTTAACCATGCATTATCCTTTTATTATCATTTGATTTTCATATGATTTTATAAAGGAAAACATTTTACAGGGTTCATGACTACATTTTTGTAAAACACTTCTTTTAACTACAAGTCATGAATCCAGCATAAACAAAACCTATGTATCTCACAGGCTTTTTTATGCTGACGTACCTATTTTTACATTTGTTTCAGGTGCTAATGCATGATGATGTTTGTGCTACACTTAGGCAGACTTGGGCCTTAGTGACTTAAAAGACAGTTAATTATGTTACGTTTTCATTAATTCATAAGACAATGTAAACTCGTTAATCAATAATACAAAACTTTAATTACCATGGTTGTTGAAACAATAATTCTGTCGCTCCACTCCCCCGACGTTTCCGCCACGGTTTGTTGTTTTACGCGGTCGGGGTATGACACAGTCTCAGGATAGATGATCCTTAATGTAAAATTCATGCCCTAACAATTGCCCCCAAAATATGAGGAATTAGATGAAACTAAATGAGTTATATTTTCTTCTTGATTCCGAACAATTTGTTGGCGAGAAACTAGCCGTTACATCAGGACTAGCCGTTACGAGGGTGACATCAGCGATAAGACTTCTTGCAACAATCTTCATTATAAATAGGATCAGAGATAAGAATGAAAATTACATTTAAATTCGATATCCTTCCCCTTTAAATCCTCATTCGAAGATTTCAATAGGGATCTTCTTTCTCCTTCTTTCTAAATTTCTTTCCTCTGATTCTCTGTTTCTTCAAGATCCCATGGCTAAGATGAACACTCGATCCTCTCCTGCTAAGAATCCTGAGCACAACAGCCCTCTGAAGAGTCAGGGCCTCACTAAGAATCCTTCCATGTAGCTTTGTCGCTTCACTGATCCTGAAGTTGATCAGTTGCGTCATTGGTTCCCGGATGGAACTATCTTCCGGCCATTTGACTCTTCGATGGAGAGTGATTGCTTATCAGAAGTCTGGATCACCTTTCCTGCTACTCCATTCCAGATAGGTTTCACATATCCTTTCCCGGCGTTCACACAGAGCATATTCACACTAACTGGTCTGTGCTATATCCAGGCTATGCCAATGGTGTGGATAGTTCTGTACACACTTGAGCACATCATAGAAAATAAGGGAATAGACATAGGTCTATTTGAGCTAAGCCATTTGTATAACTTGGTCAGCCACGGGTCTCACCATTTCCTCTTCAAGCACAAGCCACAAAAACCCCATCCATTGCTAAAAGTCACCAAGAATGATAGCAACTGGAGAAACCAATTTTTCTTTGTGAGGAGAGATTCCATACCAAATGGGAATCATCTTCCTAAGAAATAGAACGCCCAGGGTAGGATATAGGATCCTTAGGCCAGGATCATGGTAAGATCTTCCTATTTTTGTAGAGGATAACTGATCCTATTTCTTTTGTCTGTGCAGCTATTTCCCTATCACACATACAAGATTCACCTGTTACTGAGGAAAGAGTGACTGTTTTCTGGAAGCTTGATCCTGCTGTCAGAACTTATCCACTAAGAACAAAGGATTCTCAAGAAATCTCTTCCACTTCCTACCATGTCAAGTAAGTATCCATTTTTATAAATATGTAATTGAAAAGTTAAATGATGAATACTTATCTGTTTGTTTTTTATGTGTGTAGGCACTGCTAAGTCATCAAAGTCTGCCTCCAAGTTCAACCTCAGTGATATCCAGGATATAGTATCTCTAAGGTCCATCAAGAAGGAGCTGGTTGCAAGCCAAAGCATCCCGGAGGTCAAGGGCATGAGCACCAGGGGCAAAAGAAGCAAAAGGAAGAAGCCCGCTGAACCCTCTGAAGGTCTTCCTCTGATGGAACGGCAACTCCACGAATCAGTCTCTAAGGTACGGATCACTTATCCTGAAATTTGTGTCTTCTCCAAGGATAAATTATCCTTAATGTTGATTCTCCTTTTGTAGAAATTTGCTGAAGTTCAGATCCTCCTAGACCAGCACCTGGCCGAAGCTGAAGAGCGTATCCTCGATCTCCAAACTATTGCTGCTTCCAAAGACAAGAGGATTGCTCATCTTGAGCAGGAAAGCAGGACACTGCAGAAACAAATCCTTCTTGCTGAGATCACTGCTAACAAGGAGAGGTTGGAGATCATTGACGGAGCCAAACACTCTGCTGCCATTGTGATGCTGAACATCAGGCTTCAAATGGCTAAGGAAACTGCTGATCCTTCCTTTGACAGATCAGAGTGGGAGGTGGAGGCTTGGAAGAAGAGGCTGCAAGTGCTTAGGGATGACGAGGAGCCTGAGAATATACTGATATCGAAGCTGGTCGAAGTGGAAGCAAGGATCCTGAGGATACGGCAGCAGCTGGTGGCAGCGGTGAAGGTGGAGAAGCAAAGGTGGATGAAGCGAAGGTGGATGAAGCGGCCAAGGTGTAGGCTGCACAAATGGGCGATGATGGAAATTTCTAGACGTGGCTGGAGCCCATTTTTTATGGTTTAGTGTTTTTTGGTTATGATGTTTTGGTTTCGAACAATTATGGTTTGTAATAACTTTGAACAATAGCTTTAGGGTTAAGGATCACTGATCCTTTGAACAATAGGGGTAACAAAGGTCGATGGGTCCTTCTGTTTCTGGAGGATGAAGCCTTTGATGCCCCTCACCTTTTATTTCCTACACTACTTAGAAATCGTTAATATGGACACCCTTTGCCAACCCAAGTGGATGGGCCTGTTGTCAAAGGATAAGGGTATTAATAAATCAAAAAATAAAGTAAAGGCAAATAAGGATCATACCAGAGAATCCAAGTTTGGATTCTATATCCTTAACACTTACAACTATGCTAATTAGAGACAAGAACCAATATGAAGTTAGGATCCTGGATCCTTAACCGTTTGACTTTGGAAACATGTAACAACACATAGCTTGGAACTAAGCCAATTTTCATAAAAAAAGAATCGTTAGTAACTGGGGACAAGCCCAACTAGTTAGGGACAAGCCCAATAAACAGGGGACAAGCCCAAAAGCTGGGGACAAGCCCAAAAACTAGGGACAAGCCCAAATATTCTTGTGTAAACTAGAGTATGGCCCAAACTGGTGACTATCCCAGCGTAAGTGACATGAAAATGGCAAAACCTTAGCTAATGTGCAAATGTTAGAAACCTTAGGAACGGATGCATGGTACGTCTACCATTATACTTAGGATCCTAAATATAGCCAACAACAATGAAATTTTCAGCCCCTAAAGCGGGTACTGGTCCCATTGCCTTGAACTATATATGGATAATTATGCGTAACTAGCGAAGGTGTTGAAACCTGATTCGTAGAAGGTAATAGATACCTTAGACTGGGGACAAGCCCATAAACTAGGGATAAACCCAAAAACCTTGGAGAGTTGACCAATCACTTTATCCTTTGTCAAAGATGCATCTAATTCTGCAAAAACTTAAAACTTGATGAAAAAGGATAAAGGATTCTAGTATCCTCTCCACATTATCAAATGAATTAATGAACTTGTGAAATAAGTTAATCATTAGCAGAATGAGGATCATATATCCTCTGAGAATCCTTACCATGAACTAAGTTTCAGGATATCTAAGGATCCTGGATCCTTCATACATGAAGTACTTCTTTAAATGAACAGCATTCCAAGCCCTTGGTTAAGAGATCACCATCCATTGTTAATAAACGATATGCCCCCTTTCTTGCCTTAGCTTCAATTAGATAAGGGCCTTCCCACTTTGGTGCTAGCTTACCATCAGCAGGATTTGTGGTATTTTGGAATGCCTTCCTCAACACCATGTCACCAACTTGAAATTTCCTGATCCTAACATTCTTGTTGTAGGCTCCAACCATTCTTTGTTGATAGCTAGCCAACCTTATCCTTACTAAATCCCTGAGTTCTTCATTGGTATCCATATCTTGAGTCAAGTTTTCAACATTTCCTTCAGGATCACGGATGCTTGTTCTTGCATTAGGGACTACCATCTCTGTAGGGATCACAGATTCAGCTCCAAAGACCAAAGAGAATGGAGTTTGACTGGTAGCATTCTTAGGAGTTATTCTATCAGCCCATAATACATATGGTAGCTCTTCTGCCCATTTTCCTTTCTTGGATCCAAGCTTCTTCTTCAAGTTGTTGATGATGATCTTGTTGGATGATTCTGCTTGACCATTAGCTTGTGGGTGGACTGGCGTTGATGTTATCATCCTAATCCCCCGGCTTTCACAAAGGTTAGTAGTTTGAGTCCCAATGAATTAGGATTCATTGTCACAAACAATTTTAGAAGGTATGCCGAATCTAGTAATGATGTTTCTTTTGATAAAGGATATAACTTCTTTCTCTCTAACTTGTGCAAAGGCGTCAGCTTCTGTCCACTTGGAGAAGTAATCAGTCATGGCTAACATAAATACTTTTCCTCCTGGTGCCTTAGGAAGTTTGCCAACTATGTCCATTCCCCATCTCATGAATGGCCAAGAAGAGGATATAGGATGCAGAAGCTCCGCTGGTTGATGAAGGATATTACTATGTCTCTGACAAGCATCACACTTCTTTGCATATTCCACATCATCCTTCTTCATTGCGGGCCAATAATATCCTATTCTAAGGATCCTTGAGAATAGTGCTCTGCCCCCAGTGTGGTTCCCACAATCTCCTTCATGAAAATCCTTTAAAACTTCTTGAATTTCTGGGTCCTCAATGCATCTTAAATAAGGACCTGCAAGAGACCGTTTATATAAGATGTTATTTAATAATGTAAATTGAGGTACCTTAATTTTGAAAGCTCTAGGATTTCTCCAGCAGGAATCTCTCCATGTTGCATATATCTCAAGATTGGAAGGATCCAGGATCCTGAATTCGATTGTGCACCATCACTAGGTACAATTGTAGAATCCTCCATTATCTCCATGGCTATGTTATCCTCAATAGCAGGAGTTAAGATGTGGACGATGTGTATCTTAACATCCTCTGGAATCTTCAATGATGATCCAAGGTTAGCTAAGGCATCAGCTTCTGCATTTTCTTCCCTGGGTACCTGTGTTAAACTAAAAGAAGCAAAAGAGTCTGCCAATTTCTTGACTATCTCTGGATACTTGATTAGCCTTTCACCTTTGACAGCATAAGAACCATTATAGTGGTTAGTAATTAACAAAGAATCTACATGTACCTCAAGATACCTGATCCTCATATGCATGGCTAATTGCAAACCTGCTATCAAGGCCTCATACTCAGCCTCATTATTAGTGGTTTGAAACTCACAAGCAATTGATTGGGGAACAATGTCCCCCTGTGGCGATTTTAGTAGTATGCGTAGTCCGGTTCCCTTGACATTTGAATCCCCATCTGTGAAGAGTGTCCAAGGATCCTTAGTCTCTTCAAGTTATTGAACTTCCAACTCAGCATCCCTTTGTTGATCACTACTGAAATCAGCCACAAAGTCAGCTAAGGCTTGGGATTTGATGGCAGTCCTAGGTTCATATTTAATATCATATGCACTAAGCTTGACTGCCCATTTTGCCATCCTTCCTGACATTTCAGGTTTCCTGAGAACATTCTTGATAGGAAAGTTAGTTTTCACAATAATGGGATGAGTTTCAAAATAATGACGTAATTTAGTAGATGCCATGATTAAAGCAAGAATAAGTTTCTCTAAATGAGAATACCTAGACTCAGCATCAAATAGACTTTTACTTACATAGTATACTAGATGTTGAGCACCTTCATGATCCTTAACAAGGACCGCACTTACTGCCTTAGTGGAAACAACTAGATATAAGGATAATGTTTCCCCATTTTCTGGTTTCATTAGAGCTGGAGTTGAGGATAAGTAATCCTCGAGGGCTTTGAGGGCATTCTCATGCTTTCAGTCCATTCAAACTTCTTATTCTTTCTCAGGATGTCATAGAACTCTTTACATTTCTCTGACGACTTTGAGATGAATCTGTTCAAGGCTGCGATTCTTCCTGTCAACCTTTGCACATCCTTAGCATTGGCAGGAGATTTGATATTCACAATGGCCTTGATTTATTCTGGACTTTCCTCTATTCCTTTCTTTGTCGCCATGTAACCTAAGAATTTTCCATCCTTGACTCCAAAATGGCATTTGGAAGGATTCAATTTCATGTTGTATCTATCAAGGATATCAAATGCTTCTTCTAAATCCTTAAGGTGATCCTCAGCTCTTTTGGACTTAACCACCATGTCATCTATGCAGACTTCCATTTTGTGTCCAATTTGTTCTTTAAACATCATATTCACTAGCCTTTGGTATGTAGCACCTGCATTTCTTAGTCCAAAAGGCATAACAATATAACAATAGATACTAGTGGGAGTCATAAAAGTTGTGTCCTCTTGGTCAGATGGTTCCATCTGAATTTGTTGGAATCTAGACGAAGCATCCATAAAAGTTAACAACTCATGACCCGCTGTAGCATCCACCATGGAGTCAATGTGGGGTAAAGGGAAAGGATCCTTGGGACATGCTTTGTTTAAATCAGTAAAGTCAACGCATACCCTCCACTTTCCGTTCTTCTTTTGAACAACAAGCACATTGGCTAACCATCTTGGATACTTTACCTCTCTGATCATACCTGCCTTGAGTAGGTTGTCTACCTCTTCTTGGATAATGACATTTCTTTCAGGTGCAAACTTCCTCCTTTTCTGATGTGTTGGCTTGAAGGACATGTCAATACCAAGTTTGTGAGTGATAACATCCTTAGAAATACCTGTCATGTCTTCAAGTTTCCAAATAAAGGTAGTTTTTCTTCTTTTTAAGAAGGATATTAAATCCTGTTCAATACTGTCAAGGATCCCGGATCCTATATAAATCTTGGATTCAGGATCCTCTGGATTCAGAAGTATATCCTTGACATCTTGTTCTCTTGCCTCCAGGACATCTCTTGGAGGGTACTTTAATTGCTAGGCTTTAAGGTTGGTTTCATTGATGATGTGTAGCAATTCTTGGCATATTGCTGATCACTCTCGATCTTCACCACACCCCATGGAGTAGGGAGCTTCACACACTGATGATAGGTTGAGGGGACTGCCTTGATATCACGTATCCATGGCCTGCCAAGGATAACATTACAGCAAGATAATCAATCAATGACACAAAAATTTTTAATAGAATTTACTCCCTCTATATAAACAGGAAGTTTGATGTCCACCAATGTATTTTTTGTTTCTCCACTGAATCCCACGAGGACAGATGATCTTGGAACAATATCGGATTCAGGAAAGTTCATTCTTTTGAGGACAACTAACTGGATGATGTTCACTAAGCTTCCCCCGTCAATGAGAACCCTGCGAACAAAATGGTTAGAGATAAATAATGTAATAACTAAACCGTCATGATGAGGATCCTGTATATCCACACGGTCATCCTCATCAAAGGATATGAAATGGAAATTCTCCATCAAGGTGAGGATCTCACTCCTATCTTTAAGATCATAAATCGGTTCTTAAATTGAGTTATGACATTCGTAATGGGCCGCAATTTCTGCCAGTAAACGCCACCTGAACCTTCGATACCGAAAAATTCATAAAACATTCAATTTTCGTCGAAAAAATGCAATTCCAGTGGGGTTTTAAAGATATTTCCTGGAATTACACTTTAGACTCTAGAAACACATGTTTTTGTCACGTTTTGTCCACTTTACAGCCAATATAAGTCGGCTATAAATTCTGATCAGAATCTGTTTGAATTCAGCTGTCAATTAAAACATGTTTATGACATTATAACACTATTTTTAGCAATCAAAAACCCTAAAAACATCGTATACACGAATTTAGTCAATACCCACTTATCACCTTCAATGGTGATCATGAATTCACAAGAATTAGACCTAATTTCATCATATGCTTGTCTAGGGTTTACTCCAAGACAATACAATGTTCCTATTTCATCATATAATGAACATGCAACCATCTAATTCGAATTCTCTAAGTTTGCTCAGAAATTTAACTAGAGATTTCTCATGAAATTTACATACCTCGTGACTCCTTTCTCGGTGGAGATCACTAATTCGTACTTGGATTTCGATTTAGACTTGATTTGGACCTTCAATTTGAGAGATTTAGCATGAACTAGGGTTGGGGGTTTCCCTTTCGTCGCCCTCTGCTTAAATCAACCAGACACACACACTCTTGTGTGTGTTTGGTGGGTTTTTATTTGTTTTAATTAAATCAAGTTTCAAGTTTAACAAGTTTGGCCCCTCCTTTTTCCTTAGTTCATAATTTAAGTGTTTTAACCCACTCATAAGTCACTATCTAACTAGGTTAGAATTATTCCTAGTCAACTTAGTAGGTTCGGTAAGTTAAAAACCCGTTTTATTTTAAATCCTGTTAACTCGGGCTGCTTATGAACTTTTGTCTTATCAAGTCGTTTGCTCTCTTTTTATTTATTATAGGCTTATTTATTTGAATCCTAATAATTTCCGGGTTAATCTTTTCTGCTAACGGTATTCTACCCGCTCTTTAGTATTAACGGGGTTTAATTACCAAACCCGTTTTCGGGGTGTTACAAGTCTACCCCCTTAAAGAGGTTTTGTCCCCGAAACCTTTCTCACGTACTTTATTGGTTCAGGTTATCTAAACCTTAGTTTCGGTGATCTCTTGAGCATTGCTCGCCTATAATAATCTTACCAAAAAGTGTGGTAATGTGTTTTTGGCCTTTAAGCGTATGCGCATTTCGGGTATAAGGCCTCGTGGGCCGTTACCTTCAACTGGTATCTTTTTATCTTTATCAATTGTTTATTTTGGCGGTTAGACTTGTTAGTCACCGATTACCTTATACCCCATCGCTCGTGTATATTCACCTTGCCTTCCCGAGGCTTATCTAAGTTTATGATCTCTTATCCTGTGACTCACGTTACAACGTGGTCACATTCTATATTACTTTTTCTTGAGTGTGAACGTGTCATGACACGTTTAAGTATTTCTCGACTTTCCATTACCGTAAATCTTTCTCTCGAATGTATCGCCTTGCACCTGTCAGTGTCAAGATCTTTATTCTTTGATACTAATCACTTTCCGAATTCATCTCATAATATTCATATTTGTTAAAGCGTTGTTTCTTACAAATACTAAATTTTAGTTTAACACTTTTCTCTTTGACTATGTCAATTACTCATGTCAAGGAAATTGACAACCCACAATTTATTCTTTTTCCGTTCTCGTTTTAGACAGGGAATCATAATCAGATCCCTCGTTTTACGCTATTAACCCGTAGGTTCTTTCACTTAGTCTCATAGGCTAATTCTTTAGGTTTTTCCCCTTTTTAAGGTGAGACCCAACAGTTCGTTTCCTTCTATTTATGACTCGTGAGTCATTTTGGTCCGTAGACTTTAACACTACTTATAATCCCGTAGTTTATGACGATCTCGTAGATTATCTTTTATTTGTGTCTTTATGCAAATGTACCTAAGACATCCCTTGTTTGTTTGGAATCATTTGTTTTCACTTTTGAAATTTAGTTGACCTTGACCGTAGTCTAAGGCTTCATTTATAACCCATTTCGGACTAATCTTCTGACTTTATGACTCCTTACGTCATATACACGTCGGTTTATTCTACGTTTACCATTTCCCAGTTCATACTTATACTTCTTTACAGCCCATTACTTGGGTTCTTTTATCTTAATGTTTTCAACGCCATTGACCCTTTACATAGGTTTATTAATATTACGCGCTCTTATTTATTCAGTTCGCGCTTACTTGCATTAGCAAGCGTCATCCTTTGTTTAATTCGTTTGACTTATTCGTGTGAACTTCGTCACTTATAAGTGTCAAGCCTCATTCTTCGTTCGACCAGTTCAACTTTAAAATAGTTGAACGTAATTTTTCAGATTTTCTATCTACAGCATCTTATCATCTTTTAGTCATGACTCGAAACCCGAGTCTTTTGACTTTCCTTCCGAGTTCCCGCTTCTCGGTCTACGCATGTGTTTAAATCCTTACCCATCAACCGGGTGTTTTACTGAAGTCGTTATTATTGCAACCGTTCCGGTATGCATTAAGCCTTCGCTTTGATTTATTTGGTCGTCTTAGCGAAATCCATCGCTTTCAATCGACCATGTCTTTTATTCTTTATGTGACCATCCTTGACGGCCTTATAGATTATGAATGACGATTTTCATCGTCATCCTTTCTTTACTACGACCAAAGTTAACAAATTTGATTATCTTTTTCGTGTGGGCAATACCTTTGCTTTTATGATCCGGCGGATCATCTATACTTTGGTTTTACTTGCCCATTTTATCAACCATGGCTCTTTCGTCCCTTCTCTAGAGCTCATTATTCTAATGTAATATGCTTCCGTCACCCAGCTTGCGTTTACATTATTCTCAAGTATTTTGCTTATTTGATTCATTTGGGTACTTTTAATTTATCCCATTTACCCTGTCCTTACTACATCGGATGTAAGTATGTCCATCATAAAAAGTTCATGGTACCACGTGCTCACCACTTACTTGGCCAGAGTAAGCGATCAATACCTGGTATACATGACCTTTTTATAATTTTCACATTACACCCCATGTAAGTAATGCCTCTATTTGTTTCTCTTGGAAACAATATCCCAGATAGGTTTTCTATTCGGGTTTTTCCAAGTTTTAAATCTATGTATGCAACTTTCAATTTCTACGTATTTGTTGCATATTACTATTCACAATTTAAAATGCGCACCTGTAAATGCTTGCCCTAACGGGCTTTCTATGTCGCTAACCTTGTTCGCAATCGTCATGCGATTTAGGTCCTTGATGAGTATGCTCTGCTTGTCATACCTCGGACTGTTCCATCGTCATATCGGCAATTTGTTAAACTCTCGCTATCTTCAGATGCGAGTGTCATTCAATTAAAACATTTACAAGAATTAGTAACATCAACTTCAATAATCGCCCATATTATAATACAAGGCTTTTCTACTATACGCGTCAACGCGCGCAATTTTGTCAACTATATTTATCATTTAATTGAGGTAACGTGTATCACACGATAGCCCTATGTGTTGTTTACAACACTTTAGCATGCTAAACTATTAATATACATGTACTTACCGGATTTGCGATCAAGCCTCGAACCGAACACTTTATTCTTTTAACCTTAAGCTCTGATTACCAACTTGTAAGACCCTTATCATTATTTAATGATTTTCTCACAACAATCAACAATTAAATGTATATTTATATTTACACATTCATATAAAAATACGGGTTTATTAAAAATTTTACAAAGGTTTTCTGTACATTGTAATAGAAATAAGTTCGTCAACAAAAAGCGACGAAGTAACAACATGCGGAAGCTTGTATATTGAAAGTGTTCGGTTCCTCTTCGAGCTTGATCTTCATCCGGGCACTCTTGGAAATCACCTATGGTAAAAAACCACATTAAAGTTAGTCTTGACCTCTTTAAAACACAATTATACAATTCCACTGTTTAAATATTAAAAATAACAAACAAAATCCAGCAACTGAGGTTGTCGCGCCCTGCGATGGAGGTTGGCTTAGCCTTCGCGGCCCGCCACCGCCGTCGCGTCGCGCGACGATGACGATGTTATGCCGTGGCGTGGCCCGACCCCACCTTTTTGACAGAAGGATTGTTGCTGGGTGCTGCATATTTGCCCAGCACTTATAATTCCTTTTTGACAACTTCGAACTTGCATATCTTGCAATTTATACATCCGTTTTAACTGATTCTTTTTCCTACGCCTTAGAAATTTTATTCTCCATCTCATGGAGTAATAATCCGACATTTAAGGGCACAAGATCCTGGATTTCAAGCCCTCGACTTGAAACTCAAATATAACATTTTTGACCCGTTTGAGAGAATTTTAAACAATTAAGCTTAGATCAAGCCCTCTCCTTTCACACGTCATTTTACTGTATTAAGGTATTTGCATAACTTCCACCGCAACTATCTTTGTGGTGGATTAAAAGATGTAAGTTGTCTATTCTGAATTTACCCCTTTCGGCTTATCAATTTACGACGAATACCATTTTGAGGTATTTTGCCCAAAAAGGAATTCATACCTACTCTTTTGCACATAAGAAAGCTAAACTTTAATATAACACTAATTTTCTAATGATTCAAAAGGGCCGTTTGCCCGATTTAACGTTCATGGGAATTTTGATAATTTTCAGCCCCTTCTTTTATGATGAAGGGCTTTTGTCAACCTGTTTGGCCAAGATTTCACTTTTGCCATAATCATACTTATACATACCTGGAATCGGGTCATAGCATTGACTTGTTTAAGTACCATTTTGCTTTTAAATCTTCTAGTTAAAAGCATTACAACCATATGATATTTCCTGCGATCACAGACTTACAAACTGTCATCAGTTATTATTGCCAAATGGTATTAACACACCATTTGACCCATTTAGTCGAAATGACCTTTTATCTATGTATGATGGTATTTTAATACCATCTCGCCCCTTAAACCTATTCCGGTTTACACCGTGTGTTAGGATCGGAGGCTCTCATGAGAGTGTTTGTTTGTGTAAATTGAACAATCAATGAATATGAAAACATGTAAAGTGCAGCGGAAATGAACACAAACTTTGTAAACACAATCAAAGAGAAAGATAGTTTTGATAAACATTTGTTTTTCATTAAGTCAAAATATTACAAATCAAAGCAAAAGATTACAATGCAAGCTTACAAACTAAACTCCCCCTTAGCCTGATACTCCATGGTTGATTGCACAAGATGAAAGGATTGGATTGAGGAGAAGAACTCACTCAAAACGATCAAATGTAACAATACAGAGTACTGCTCCATTTATAGGCAAACCAAAACCACTGAGGCATCTCAGCTGACGTCACCATGAAAGTGACGTCTAACAGCCTAACAAACTGTAACAACTATTCCTATACAAACACTGCTAATCTTAACCACTAATTCTACATAAGACAAGTAATACACTAAACTACTGCTATCTTCTTCTATCAGTGCTTTCCTCAAAGTTGATCAGTCCTAGAATGGGCAGTGCTTTGTCATCAGTAGATTGAACCAGCACTGTTTACTTCGTCAGGACTATATCAGCAGTTTAAAGGGTAGCAGCAGTTGTATACGGACAGTGAATAGAGAACCATTAGTTGTTATAATCACTTTCAAGGGGAAAGCGTAATGTAAACAGCTGCTTATTGTGAATCCACTGTTGTGATCCGGTTTTGGCTTTAATTATTTGTTCCTCTGGTAGGGTTCAATCCCAATAATCTCCCTCTAGAATAGATAATGCCAAAACCCTTCATTATTCTGGATCTTTATTTTCTCATCAGAAGTTCCTTAGCTTGTTTTTTAAATTCGGCTTCAAAGTCCTTGGAACTTGAGTCCTCCTCATCCCTGCACAATGTAAGTTCAAGGAGATCTTGTAGATCTTCAGCACCAAGTCTTAGTGCTTGTTTCCTTGATATGTACTTCACTTCTCCGTTGGATCTAAACAGGGTCAATACATGGGTCTTTTGATCAGACATCCACTTTAGTATTTTTGAACCCAATGGGTTTCTTGGGAGAGGTTTATTTACTGATGAGTTGGGAGATTTTGGCCTTGTAAATATTTGTGAAGCAGTATCCTGAGCTTTTGTTAGCTCAGAATTTTCAGACATTTGTTGAAAAGCCATTTTTCTGACATCATTTGCTGCAGCTATATCTTCTGCAACTTCTTTGTCAATCTGCTCTTGTCTCTTTTGTTGATCTAGCTCAATGTCTGATAATTCTGCTGATGTGTTTGGTGATGATGGTTTGTTTAACACCTTTTTGGCAAGGTCTTGAAGCTTTGCTGATCTGTCTTTATCTAAAGCCATTTTCTTGATGGCTTCTTCAAAGTATTCAGCTTCCTTTTCCTTTTCTTCTGCAACAGTCAGATGTTTTCTCTTTTCTTGGTTTATCACAAAGATAGAGGTATATGCTGATGTGAATAGTGGTTTAGGATCAATGATCTGCTTTGCCTCTTTGTGTTCAGGCTTCTTTGGTGAATTAAGATCTGTCATTTTTCTTCTTTTCAGCCTTTCATAGGCCTCATCTGTATACTGTTTTGTCCATTTTGCTATGGCTTTAGCAGTATCCACCTTTGCATCCACTAGCTCCTGCTTCTTTCTTTTGTACTCAGATGTAAGGTCAGCAATGAGCTTTTTGTATTTGCTCCAGTTTGGAGCTTTCTTCTTCTTGCTTGGATCATTTTTTATTCTTTCTATTCTGTTTGCCTCATGCTTTAATGCAACTATTGGCCATTCTTCGAATTGTTTTTCTTCAGCTGGATAGAATTTTTCTTTCATAATGTATGCAAGATATTCTTTTCTCAATTCTTTTTGTAGATCTGCTTTAGGTGTTAAGTTTGACATTTCTTTGCTCAGATCTCTTGCATATTCTTCCATCTGTTTGACTTTAGTGAGCAAAAATTCCATTTTTTTCTGAAATGGCTTCGTCACCTTTGTCTTTGCATTCAAGTTTAGCTCTTATCTTAGCTTGCCTTTCTTTGAGCTCGAGATATTCATCCATATTTTCTAGGATTATGAAGCCTATGAGAGAAGGAAATCTTCTTTTTGAAGGATCATCCTCAGTGTAGAATTGTCTCATCTCATTTTTTACAACTTCAGGTTCCAGTGGATATTTTGCAGCCATAGGATCATATTTGTCATCACCTGCCTGAGTTGTTTTTCTTTTTCTGGTGTAAATTTTTGGACAGACAGGTGTTGACACAACCGGTGTTTGAATCACTGTTGTCATTACAACAGATGTTGTAACATCTGATGTCTTCTGCTTTTTAGCAGGAGGTGATAGTGGTGATGTGATATTGATGAGAGCAGTGGTGGATGGCTGGCAAACAGAGGTTGAAACAACTGGTGTTTCAACCTCTATTTTCATTACAACTACTGATGTGTCAGTAGATGTCTTCTGCTTTTGAGCAGGTGGTAGGGCAGTGGTTGTGGTGGTGTGTGGTGAAGTAGTATGTGTTGTTATGGCAGTTTTAGTCTGGCTATCTTTATCCGGTTCAATATAAACACCATCCTCGATTCCCTTCTTCTCCCACTTGATTTTCTCCCCCTTTTTGGCATTATCTGGAAGGGGTTATCCATAAAGAGGATAGTGGGAGGAACTTTTCCAGTGGTGCTTTGTATATGAGCCTTGATAGCTTTGATGTCTGCTTGAGTATCTTTAAATCTTGACTCCATCATGTTTGTCAGCATTTGTACATGTATTGCATGCTGCTGATCAGCCATTTGTTTTTGTTTTTCAAGCAGAGGTTGAAATACATTCCATAGCTCATTTGCAGCAGGCGCAGGTTGTGCAGGTGCTTGAGCAGGAACAGCAGTGGATTATGCTTTTTGAGCTTTTAACAACTGTTGCACTATATCTTTTATTTCAGCAACTGATGTTTCAAGATTTTCAACTCTGTTCATCAATTCCTGATATTTTAAATCATCACCCAAGTTAATGGGATCATCTGACTCCCTACCAGCAGTGGTTGTACCAATGTGTGACTTAGGAACTGAGTCCCAAAAATCACCCATTGATGCCCCTTGTTCTTGGTTCTGGGGTCTTCTCTCTTCAACACTTGATAACCTTTTGAGGGTACAAGTGGTTAAAACAAACGCACTGGTGGTTACCAGAGGTGCTATAGATGAAATTTCCTTCAAGGGAGTCTTACTAATGAAACAACTGTCCAAATGTAGATCTGTTGATCCATCACTTGTAGTTGCTGCTCCACTTGAACTACCACCAAGAGTTACCTGTAACTCAAGGGGTGTAACCTCCTCAATTGTTGCTGGGATAGCAGGGGTAGTAACATCAGACCCAGTCACTTGTGGGAGTGTACTCTCAGTGATAGGTGATAGAGAGGAACTGGTTTGTGTCTGAGCTATAGCAACTGCATGCAACAAGGGTATTATGGATTGTGGTAATGTGATTGGTGAGGGTATGGTGTTGAAAGAGACATGTCCTTGGGATCAGGACTGAGGAATATGGATCCAGTTGAATCCAGAGCTTCATAATGTGGGGTCCCTGTCTTACAACCTGATCCTTTTGTGAGGATGCAGGAGGAGTTTGAGGCAATGGTGGAGATCTTTCTTCCATCTGCTGTGAGGAAGTAGCAGCAGTGGTTGTATGTGACATTTGTGTTGTCACTGGTAGTGGCTCTGAGATCTCATCTTCCAGAGTTGCCTTTGTTTTGGGATTGGAGGGCTTTCTGGATGTTTTCTTTTTGGTCTTTTTGGTAATGGCAGGTGTGGGTTTCAAAGCAGTGGTTGTGCTGCTATGATCACCTGGAGCAGTGGGCTCAGCAGCAGATGCCTGAGGAGCAGTGGTGGCTGCTAAAATCTGCTCAGGCACCTCTGCTTTTGTTTTTTGCAAGGTGTTGACATTCTTGTAAAAGTTTCAGCAGTTAAGCTGTTTATTTGAAAAGATTCACCTTGTTTTATTGCTGCAGCATCATTCTTACCAAGTTTCTGGTCAAAATAGTAACTTAAAAATCTTGGAAAAAGTAAGAATTACTTTTTATCAACATTTTTCACCAAATCATCAAAGATCTCCTAGGAATAGTTATAATTTTCATTATGTAAAATGTCATAACCCAGACATTGGATCTTTAATGGTATTTCGTTAAAAGCAGTTGTTTTATTTGAAACACACATTAAGAGAGTGTGAAATAAAAACCTAGGTGCAGAAGGGAAGAAACCTTTTTGTAAGGTATCCCTTTTTGTTTGTTCTACATACCCCATTTCCAGAAAATCAGTTTTCAACTCGTTTTTAAGAAAAGAAGTTTTACCTTGCTCATCATCGAGTTTAAAGACTTCTGAAATGGATTGTGGAGTAATTTGAGTCGTTTTACCCTGTATGGAAGAGTTGATGGCAATGACTTTATCGTCTTGTTTTTCTAGAGTAGCATTTTTCCAAAACTCTCTCTGGGTTTGTTGGTAGATTGAAGCATCAGCAATTAACAAAGTTTTGTACTTTGATGCTGAAAGAATATCAATGATTGAATCGAAGGTGTTGGTGGTAGTGGGTTTTGTGAGTAAACCCAAATAATTGTGAGGGGATTTGTAAGGGATTTCAATGGGTTCAGCGGCTGTTTGAGCGACCTCTTTGGAAGATGATGATGATTTTGACTTTGATTTTGATTTGGATTTCGTCATTTTGATGAAGAAAGACGAAGAATGATTTGAAATGAAAGTTGGAAACTACTTTGAGAAGAGAATTTTGGAATTCAATTCGACAGTGTAAAACCCTGTTTGGGGGTTTTGATCAGGGTTTTATTTAAGGAAAAGTGAATGCTGATGTGGCAGCAGTTATAATGATCTGATGGCTAAAAACTGACCACGTGCCAACCTCTGATGAAAAGATGAATAATGAAGAACAGTTGTTTTGGAGAACCACTGATGAAACAAATATCAGTGGTTACAGCGGTAATAATATGAGAGCAGTGGATATTTTTACTATCAGTGGATAGCATATCAGTGGATAAGACACTGATTTTGAGCATCAGTGTTTGCCAAGAAAATGAAGGATCAGAGGCTGACTTTCAGCAGTGAACAGTATTTTAGGAAAAAGATGTTTGAACAAAACAGTGGTTAGGGGTAATGTAATGGTAAGGATTTGAAATGCTAGTATATCAGCAACTGTTAGTGCATCAGTGGATAAGCTTTTGACAAATATGTTGAGCCTCTGTTGTACTGATGAAAGGAATGATTTTATCTTGTGAAATCACAACATCATCTCTTACATCTGTTGATGTTGGTTCTGAAATGCCTACAAGAATGCTATCCTCAACAAAATACATTTTAGATGCAAATCGTCAAGTTCAACATGTCAGTAGCTTTTATGAAAATTTCATTCAAGGTTTTGCCACATGTCAATTACACAATTTGAGGTAGTGTTTGGTACGAAGGAATGGGAGGTGAAATGGAATGGATGATTACGAGGGAATGAAGAAAAGTGTGTTTGGTTGGCCAATGGAATTGAATCACCCATTCCAAAAGGCATTCCATTCCCTCAAAATCATTCCTTCCACCCCCCATGTTTTTTTTTCATTCCATCCCCTCTTGCATCATTCATCAACAACACCAAAACCCACCACCCTCGCCACAACCCACCACCACCACCACCCACCACCCGACTCCATCGCTGCCACCCGCCACCACCTCACCCCGACAGCCACCGTCGCCGCCACCACCCACTCGCCACTGTTATCAGCACAGCCACGACAAACCGCCAACGCCACTCGCTGTCGCCGCCCACCACCATCGTTGACGCCACCACCACCGCCACCACTAGCCGCTGCCGCCGCCGCCCACTGCCACCTCTGCTGCCACCCACCACCAACGGCCACCTTGCCGCCACCACCACTCGTCGTCACCGCCGCACCGCCACTCGTCGCCGCCACCACCACCCATCGCCGTCACCGACACCCACCGCTACCACCTATAACCACCCATAATCACTACCACCGACCACCACCACCACACACCGTTGATTTATTACTCCGTTTTTCTTGCCTACCGAACAATATACAATAATAATTCATTCCATTCACACATGGTAACCAAACAAGACATGGAATGGTAATGATCCATTGCATTCCCTCATCCATTCCATTACCTCGTTCATTCCATTCCTTCGTCCATTCCATTACCCCATACCAAACAGACCCTGAAGCTTTTATAGATTTCTGACAGTGGTTTAGTACCCCAGATGATTTAAAATTTTTACTATGGCACTCATTTTCGTTATAATATTTGAATTAAAACATGAGTACCCAAGTATTTTTAAGATCTGTTTGACAATCGATCTTTGATCAGTGTTCAAAGCAAACCTGAGATAGACATGACCTTGACATTTGTACCATTTCATTTTAATCCATTTATAATGATAATTTCACCAAATAAAATGATGGCTCAACATCCTGACTAGAGTGTGAAACTTTTGCCAACAAAAACAAGCAAAAGTACAAAATGTATCATTCTTAAAAAAATAAGGAATGATATACCCTGTTTATTTGAGAAAACCCTTTTAAAAAATGATTAAGGGTTTTCCTAAAAAAACAGCATCTAAAGGATCTGGTAGATTTCCCAATAAAACACGCAATCACATCATTCTCAAGTTTTTATGAAAAATGGTCAGTGGTTTTGAAATACATTGTAATAACCACTGTTTGAGACCTTTTTCTTGTTGATTGATTGACAACAAAAATGAGGACACATGTTCAAATTTGGTTTGAAAATTTGTCTAGTCCTCTTGTAAGTTTATTCACTGGAACTACTATTGTTACCTGAACCTTTTCCTGAACCAATGAATGCACACAGTTGCTTAATGACCATTGTTACCCCAATTTTTGACTCTTAAGTGTTTTATATTTATACTCTTTTCTTTTGACTTTAAAAGTTTTGAGATAAACACACTTTTGAGTTTTTGTGATTTTCCTTCTTCCCTTTTTACCCTTCCATTTATAAGTAATGAAATACTTACTGGGAGGTCTTTATTGAGGGAATACTTAATCCAGAATCATTTTGCAGCAATGTTTTGAGAGATTTGGTCATTTCTGCATACGCTTATGCCAAATTTCACATTACCCATGATCTGGTAATTTTTGACATCTGATTTTCTTAATGTATTCTTAACACAATTGATTTTGGTCCTTTTGAAGGAATCTCAATCTATCTTTCAATACATAAGATCTAAATGACTAAAGTTTTAATTTCCCTCTTTTTATGTGAGCAAAAACACTAATGTTTTTAGGAATATAGGTTTTTGATAATCTGAGGTTCATACTTTAGCATCAAACATGATGAAACCATCACAAATTTCATAACAACAATTGAAATCAATTTTGAAAAGAAATGAACATACCATAGTTACCAGATATGTTTTCAGATCTGAAAACTATGGGTGACTTGTGCATGACATCACTTGTTGTGTGAAATTTGTGTATCTTATGACATCTTGGTTGTATTACAAAGTTTTTGAATAGCAATGTTGAACGTAATTACTCGTTACTCTGTTGTTCAACTGAATACAATCAACCTTAGTATCAATGAATTTTGAGCTGAACTGTTATGTCCAATTGATTGTTAGATCAAATTTTACTGTCCAAGCTCTTATACCAATTGTTAGGATCGGAGGCTCTCATGAGAGTGTTTGTTTGTGTAAATTGAACAATCAATGAATATGAAAACCTGTAAAGTGCAGCAGAAATGAACACAAACTTTGTAAACACAATCAAAGAGAAAGATAGTTTGGATAAACATTTGTTTTTCATTAAGTTGAAAGATTACAAATCAAAGCAAAAGATTACAATGCAAGCTTACAAACTAAACTCCCCCTCAGCCTGATACTCCATGGTTGATTGCACAAGATGAAAGGATTGGATTGAGGAGAAGAACTCACTCAAAACGATCAAATGTAACAGTACAGAGTACTGCTCCATTTATAGGCAAACCAAAACCACTGAGGCATCTCAGCTGACGTCACCATGAAAGCGACGTCTAACAGCCTAACAAACTGTAACAACTTTTCCTATACAAACACTGCTAATCTTAACCACTGATTCTACATAAGACAGGTAATACACTAAATTACTGCTATCTTCTTCTATCAGTGCTTTCCTCAAAGTTGATCAGTCTTTGAGTGGGCAGTGCTTTGTCATCAGTAGATTGAACCAGCAGTGTTTACTTCTTCAGGACTATATCAGCAGTTTAAAGGGTAGCAGCAGTTGTATACGGACAGTGGGTAGAGAACCATCAGTTGTTATAATCACTTTCAAGGGGAAAGCCTAATGTAAACAGCTGCTTATTGTGAATCCACTGTTGTGATCCGGTTTTGGCTTTAATTATCTGTTCCTCTGGTAGGGTTCAATCCCAACACCATGACTTCCAATTACTTAAAGGACGTTCCTTTAATTATTAGACCCGTTAAGACTTACACCAAAAGATTACCTTTTTAAATCTTTATATATCCGCTAACTCATTTACGGATTGTCAATTAACCATTTTTACCCATCACGGTTCACCCCAAAGCGCGATGTTCAAAATTCCTTATTGATTAGTCTTCACTCGACTAGTCCACCGTTTTACCCTTATTACCCTAATTAATGGTTTCTTATCATTTTCATTTATTCCAACTTGCGTTCCATCATGCCAGAACGTCATAATTCCAATACCTAACATGTTTCATGACTAATACATACAAATAAATGCATTGTAATTGTTGGTGCACTACATCTGTCGACTTCGTCTTGTATCGAGTCTTAGACTAGATAGAATAGATCAGGGCTCTTAGAATGAGATTTTGTGAAATGGTTAGAAGATTTCGCTTGAAGTTGTGTTTTGTGTTTGAGATTTCGCTTGAAGCCTCAAGCGAAATCATCATATCAGATTTCGCTTCAGGATATTCCAAGCGAAATCTCCAAGTCTATATATAGGGATGTTAGGTCAAGCGAAATTAGAGTTTTATGGAGTATGATTTGTATGATTCCATACCGAAGTGCTGCCGGTGTGAGAACTGATTGTATTTGTGTTCAGATATCAATATAATCAGTGTTAAAGTGAAGATTCAGCTGTATTATAGTCAAATACTTGTTTTCCGCACCTGTATTTGATAGAACTTCTCTGAACCGACTCATTCGGATTGCAAACACGATCCTACAATTGGTATCAGAGCCAGTTGAGGAGTTCTGCAAGATTTCAACTGAAATTAACATCATTCTTTTACTTCTACACCTTCTTTTCTCAGTTCAGAAAGATTTTACTGTCAAAACCTATCCAATTTTTCACAGATTGTATAAAAGTACAAGATAACAAACCCTTGAAAGTTTCATTGCAAAATTCGACGTAAAACTACCAGAAACAAACATCCGAATGGATTTCGCTTGAACATATCAGTTTTTCTTTAGAAGATTTCGCTTGAAATTCCAAGCGACACCTTGATTTCGCTTCAAGTAGATTTCTATTTCGCTTCAAGAGTTATCGCTTCAACGATTCCGCTTCAGATTTTATTACTTGACAATTTCGCTTGATATAGATTCGCTTCAAAGGTTTTCGATTCAAAGGTTGTTGATTTCGCTTGAAAGTTAAACTGATTTGGTGTTTTCACTTAAACTCACTGTTGTGTGAAATTTTTGAATTCCAAAAAATGGACGAAGATTTTTACAACGCATTTGCTACTCCGGTTACCCCAATCAGTCTTGCACAAAACACGATGTTGGAAAATGAAACGGGCACGATGCAAAAGCCGCCTAAACTAATGAACATTGAGGAATACAAGGGTTGGGAAGGTCGTTTTGAGAATTGGGTGCAAGCAAACTATCTTGATGCATGGGAATGTGTTGAGACAAAGTATATTCGACCGACAAATGATGATGAAGAAGTGGTTCCGATTAAAGATCTAACTGCCGATGCTAGAAAGAAATACAAAGATGAGAAAATGATGCTGAGTCTTCTACAACAAGCTGTGAAAGAAGACATCTTGGTGTTATTACAACATAACGGAACTTCCTACTCGATTTGGAAAGCTTTAAGATCAAAATTTGTTGGTAGTCAAGAAATGATAAAGAACAAGAAATCACTTCTGAAGAAAGAGTTCGATTTGTTTCGCGGGTTGAAGAATGAAAATACAAGACAAATCATTGAAAGATACTGCAATCTGCTAGCAAACATGAAGAGATTGAGTATTGAGAAAGACAACGAAGAGTTGATAGAAAAACTTGCTGATGCATTACCACATGAGACTTGGGGCACATATCTCATGATGCTTAGAAACAAGAAAGGCTTTAGCAGTTTGACACTCAGCAAATTCATTGAGAAGCTGGAAGCTCAAGAGATGGAGCAACGAAAGATTATTCGAATGAAAGATTTCGATGGTGAACAGGATATTGGGTTGTATTACAAAGCAGGGGTGAATGAGAAGTCTACAAATTTATCTCCAAAAATAGAAACTGCTTACAATGCCAAGAATTCTTCTGGAAGTTCATCATCAGGATCAAACAACAAAACAAGTTTCACATCATTTACGTCTTTCGATCCAAACATTTCAGCAACAACGAATGGCAAAAAGATTCAGTGCAACATTGTACTGAATTTGGAGAATGATGAAGACTATTCAGTAGAAATTGCTAAAAGCCATATGTCTTTATTGGGAACTGTTCTTGAATCTTATGGTAGTTTTGTTGCAGGTCGTATCGGGAATCCAATGCTAACAAAGGAAGATTACGACCAGATAGATGCTGAAGAAATGGAGTTGATGGACATAAAATGGTGCTTAGCCAGTGTATTGAGGAGAGCTGAGAAATTCAAGCAAATCACTGGAAGAGATGATCTTCGTGAGGCTGGTAATTCTACTTTAGGTTTTGACAAATCTAAAGTCACTTGTTTTCGTTGTAGGGAGAAAGGACATTTCAAGAGGGAGTGCAAAAACCGCGAAGCAAGTGGAGCTCAAAATCCGTTCAACAACAACAATGATTACTATCGAAAGGCCATTTACCATCAAGTTGCTCAACAACCACCTCAACAACAACAACAACATCAGGCACAAACTGCGCATGGAAGATATGTGATTGAAGATTCTGGAAAGAGAGCTTGTGCGGTCAATCAAGATTCTTTTAAGAGAGTTAATGGTAGTGCTTTGATAATAGATCAAGATGACGAAAAGTTACCTGAAGGGTTTAGCTGGGAAAATTTCACATGGGATGATCATGTTCCTGATCAAGCTAAAGCTTATACAGCTTTTGTAGCTCGAGTTGAAGAGGACAGTGATGATGATACTGAATATTGGAAGAGAAAATTCGAAGCTGATATGAAACTGATTGCTGAAAGTGACAGTGAAGATGAAAAGGTTAAAAAGAAGAAGAAAAAGGTCAAGACTCCAGTGAGTAGTGATGACGAAGAAATTCCAGTGACCAAAAGGAAAGTAAAGGTTGAAGTTGCAAAGTTCAAAGTTGAAGATGAAGTTGATGCAAAGAAGATTCCAGTGAAGTGTGAAAACTGTGAAGCTGTGAAGAAGCAGAACAGTACACTGATCTATAACTTGAATAGTTTGAAGGAATCTTATGATGTACTGAACAAAGCAATGAACCAATACAATTTAACTAGTGAAGAACAAGCAACAGCGATGAAAACACTTCAAGGAGCTTTTATGACGAAGCAAAAAGTGGTGAACAACTACATTGAGAAGTGTGCTGTGCTAGAACAAAAGTTGGAATTGCAAAGAATTGAGACTGAAAGAGTAAATCGTTTGTTGAAAAGTTACTCATGTACTTCTTATGTCATTGACAGGATTTATCCAACTGTTGAAGGCATGAAGGCATTTGAAGAAGATAAAGTAACTGAAGAAAAGAAGGATGATGGAAAAGAGACTGAAGAAAAGACTTCAGAAAAGAAGAACAAGAAGAAGAATGATACAAAGAAAAAGACTGACAAGAAGGATTATGGTAAGAAACAAGAAGTCAGTTATAACAAATGTCCACCCCCGCTAGAAAATGGATATTTGTCCAGGAATCCAAATCAGGAAAGAGTCGAAAAAGCAACAAATTTACAGTGGGAGTCGGAGTCGTCAGTCAATTTGCCAGAAAATATTGATGTCGTGTTTACATCATCTGACACTGATCATGAGTCCGAGTTAATTAAGAAAGTCGTCGATTAGGTGTTGGATAAAGACGAAACTGAGGAGTCAAAGTTGGAGTCCAACTCAGAGTCAAAGTCAGAGTCAGAGTCAAAGTCTGGTTCTGAAAGTTCGAGTTTGACGGTCAACAGTCAAAATTCTTCAGTTAAAAGGGTTTACAACAAAGAATTCATGTTATCAAAATCTAATTTGAGTGACGAAACATTCAAAGTTGCTTATACATTGAATGATTCCGACAAATTATATTCTGATGAGGAATTTCCACTAAGAGGTGTAAAAACTGAGATGATCAAAAAGATTTTCAAACTAACAGAAATCAATATTTCTGAATTAAAAGATGTAAACCTTATTGATAAACCTAAAAAATACACCTCAAGAGTACAACAAAGACTAAACAAGAAAAAAGGTTACAGTTCTGGTTCTGGATTTCATAAGAAACCAAACCCTAACTGTAATTTCAAAAAGAAAGGTCTTGGTTTTACTCCAACAGAAAAACAGAAAAATGAAACATATGTTCGTGATTTTAAAGCAAAGATGACATTTGTTTCAGGTACATCAAGAGATGAGGAAGAAAAGAAAAAGTTTTGGAGGCAGTCAAATAGTGAGTTTATTGCAACTAAGCAAGAAGAGATGAAGTTTGCTGGACAAAGGAAAGATACGAGAACTTGTTTTCAATGCAACACTATTGGACATATTGCCAGAGATTGTTTTAAGGCAATACCATTAAAACAGGGAGTTTCTCGTAAACAGAAAGAAAAAGAAGTTGTGTTTGAACCACCAATTGACAGAACTAAATTGTTCAAAAATTCGACTTTTGAAATTGGTGAAAGTTCAAATAGGTTTTACAAGAAAAGAGGAAATCTTGACAACCAGAAATGGGTTGTTAAGAAGTCTGTTGATAGTTCTAGCGATGATTCTGATGGGTCAAAATCAGAGGAGCTATCTTCTGGCGATGAATCTGATTCCATAAAATCAGAGGAGCCACAGGTTGAGTTAAAATTGAAAACTTCAGTCCCTCAAATGGATGATGTTAATTTTCCACCTTTGAAGGATGAAAATTTTAAGAAGAAAATTGGTAAAGTTGAGATTTCAAACCAATTTTATGATGATAACAAGGTTTTTGATGTTGATAAGGCCTTTAACCCTGCGGTGAAACACATTTTTGGTAAAATGATTGATCGAAAAGTTAAAGGGGTTAAAGAATTTTACGAGAAGAAAATGCAGAAAGATAAAGTTGAACCATCCCTAGTTCGTGACTGGGATGGCTCATACTATGAACAGTAAGACTGTGGACTTGCCGGAGATCCCAAGTTTGTAATAGCGGATCAGGAATCGGCATCTTTCTTGAAAATTGTTTTAGTGAATGAATCTTGTAATAGTTAAATTTTGGCAAGTCATACTGCAGGAATTGCCGGAACTCCCAGGTATGTAAGCGAGGAGTAGGAATCGGCACCTTGAGAATTCAACCAAAAGATGGTAAATTGGTTGAAAAACAGGTTTGAGTTGTATGGTTGTGATGGTTACAAGTGGTAAATCAGGGACATTAAGTTGTATCTGGTTTACTACATATGATTGGTAAAACAATGTGATGATTTAATCCCCAATTTTACAAGTGATAAAATCAACAAAACTTATTTTCCGGAAAAACCATTTGATTAAAACAAACTTAAGTGTTTTGAAATCGATAGGAAAATAGTTTGTTGTGAGGGGGAGTTCTGAGTGTTTATGCCAAGTGGATGGCGAATTGAAGCAATTCGATATCAGTTGTCATGTTGTTGTACAGTTTGTTTTCAAATTTCCTAAAATGTTGTTGCATTTTAGGGGGAGTAAGAATTTTAGAAAATCCAAAAACATTTGAAAATTTGAAAAATGCAAAAATATGATAAAATTCAAAAAATGAGTTTCGTTGTGAATAGAGGAAATGATAGTACATCAGTGGACGATCACAACATGCTAAAGAATTGGAAAGATAAAAAAGTGATAAACGGTCTCACTGATGATGTGCCAGTAGGTTTTTGCACATTTAGTAGATTGTGACGAGATATAAACCTAAATTTCAAACTTGCTTATTCTGTGGGTTAACAACTTCTTGGATATATAGGTAACCCCTGAAATCTTGTTTGAAAGGTCCCTTATTCTGAGATACTAGGTCTTTATGCTCAGTGATATCTGGGGTATTATCCCGGGACTTCTGATTTTGCGGAAGCAATGGCCTAGTCCCTGGAGAATACTTTCTGCTTGCTTGAAATATAGCACCACCCTCAGCTAAAAAATGATGAAACATTGAAAAATGCTAATCATGGCTGTTGTAATTCAAAAGATCCTCTAAAGGGGACACACCTAAAAGTCAACTAGGCTCTCTGCTGAACGGAAGTTCTGACCTGAGCTATCACGGTTGCATAATTTATTCCCCTTACAGATATCATTTGTGGTATACTCACCTGTAAGACTGAATATTGGGATCTGGATACGGGAGTATATTCAAGTAGTGGGACACACGGATAAGTTTAAGTCTCTTAAAACATTAACAACGTATCTCGGATCAGTTGAACTTTGTGTGAAAATTTAAGTGGACAAACATACTGACAATCTAGGTGAATTGTTTAGAACTGAAAATGAAATAAAGCTTAACGGTGTTGATGATTTGTCTCAGAAACTGATATGATCCTCTTGCACAAACTCACAAAAATTATTGTTTGTAAATAGTTCTTTACTGCATTTTATTTCTGTTATTTCAAAATTTCAAAAAGATTTTTAGTGTGTTTTAGCATAAAATTTTGAAAAATACAAAAAGATTTTCGACAACTGGTATTGAAAAGCTGATTTTCAAAATTCTGAGTGCTAAACATGATGAGTATTATTTGAGGGGGAGTTTGTGTTTAAAACTGATTATTTTTGTCAAAACTTCAATTGATTCATCAGATTGAAAGATTATTTTGATTAGTTTTTTAGAGAAGAGTTTGAATTAGTGAAAGTTTATATGTTTAAAATGTGTAAATTGTAAAATTTATTGTGAGGTAGAGTTTATGCACTACATCTGAAAAGCAGACAATGATCCTGAAGCAGATGACGCTGAAGAACTAAAGGAATACCAGTACATTGCAAAGGGAAGTCTGTTGATGCTGATTGAAAAAGTAAAGCCCGGAGGCTGATCAAGAATGAAGATGTGAAGACACAGTATTGGTGTGACTCGATAGTCGACTCGTCAACATCTGAGGGGGAGTCTGTTGGTGCACTACATCTGTCGACTTCGTCTTGTATCGAGTCTTAGACTAGATAGAATAGATCAGGGCTCTTAGAATGAGATTTTGTGAAATGGTTAGAAGATTTCGCTTGAAGTTGTGTTTTGTGTTTGAGATTTCGCTTGAAGCCTCAAGCGAAATCATCATATCAGATTTCGCTTCAGGATATTCCAAGCGAAATCTCCAAGTCTATATATAGGGATGTTAGGTCAAGCGAAATTAGAGTTTTATGGAGTATGATTTGTATGATTCCATACCGAAGTGCTGCCGGTGTGAGAACTGATTGTATTTGTGTTCAGATATCAATATAATCAGTGTTAAAGTGAAGATTCAGCTGTATTATAGTCAAATACTTGTTTTCCGCACCTGTATTTGATAGAACTTCTCTGAACCGACTCATTCGGATTGCAAACACGATCCTACAGTAATTACGAAGGGGGTGTAAGCTTCACTTACCTCTCATCCGGTTTACGCTTCTCTTCTCGTACTTGATTCATTTGACCGCTTTTTTCCCAAGTCTCCACCTAGCTCGTTAAGCGTCAAACTATTGTCAATCATTTACAAGGCGGTTAAATTAGTCATTAACAATCACGACTATTCCACCTCACTTATTTTCTATGTCGAAACTACTATTCGACTTCATGATTAGTTAACTTAGCTTATCAAAGTTAACTACTTTCAATCATATGGTTTACAACCTTAAGTCTAAATCGACTTGATATTTAAAACTCTTATCAATCAAAGCATGCCATATATTCAGCAACTAGCTTATAACTTGTCATTTAGCCAAGATTAACATCAATTAGGCAAGTTCATATCATCGAAAAATAGGTTGTTTTTGGTGACCTGTTTAACCTGTTTACAAGTCTTCAAAAATTATATTTTTTTATGTGACGTACCTCTCGGAGGGTTAGGCCTTGTGTTAAAATTTCAAGATCTAACTCTTAACCAAAAATTCGTAAAAATTCATTTACTAAGCTGCAATCAGATTCGTAACTTCTGATTGCAGCTTACAAAAAAATTCATTTAAAATTCCTCGTTTATCCGATTCACGAAATTCCAATTGGAGCTTTTTGGAACTACCTACAGTAAAAAATTGAGATCATAAATCAGTTCTTAAATTGAGTTATGACATTCGTAATGGGCTGCAATTTCTGCCAGAAAACGCAGCCTGAGCCTTTGATACCGAAAAATTCATAAAACGTTCAATTTTCGTCGAAAAAAATGAAATTCCAGTGGGGTTTTAAAGATATTTCCTAGAATTACATTTTAGACTCTAGAAACACATGTTTTTGTCACGTTTTGTCCATGTAACAACCAATATAAATCGGCTATAAATTCTGATCAGAAGCTGTTTGAATTCAGCTTTCAATTAAAACATGTTTATGACATTATAACACTATTTTTAGCAATAAAAAACCCTAAAAACATCACATACACGAATTTAGTCAAAATCCACTTATCACCTTCAATGGTGATCATGAATTCACAAGAATTAGACCTAATTTCATCATATGCTTGTCTAGGGTTTACTCCTAGACACTACAATGTTCCTATTTCATCATATAACGGACATGCAACCATCTAATTCAAATTCTCTAAGTTTGCTCAGAAATTTAACTAGAGATTTCTCATGAAATTTACATACCTCGTGACTCCTTTCTCAGTGGAGATCACTAATTCGTACTTGGATTTCGATTTAGACTTGATTTGGACCTTCAATTTGAGAGATTTAGCATGAACTAGGGTTGGGGGTTTCCCTTTGGTCGCCCTCTGCTTAAATCGACCAGACACACACACTCTTGTGTGTGTTTGGTGGGTTTTTATTTGTTTTAATTAAATCAAGTTTAAAGTTTAACAAGTTTGGTCCCTCCTTTTTCCTTAGTTCATAATTTAAGTGTTTTAACCCACTCATAAGTCACTATCTAACTAGGTTCGAATTATTCCTAGTCAACTTAGTAGGTTCGGTAAGTTAAAAACCTGTTTTATTTTAAATCCCGTTAACTCGGGCTCCTTATGAACTTTTGTCTTCTCAAATCGTTTGCTCTCTTTTTAATTATTATTAGGCTTATCTATTTGAATCCTAATAATTTCCGGGTTAATCTTTTCTGCTAACGGTATTCTACCCGCTCTTTAGTATTAACGGGGTTTAATTACCAAACCCGTTTTCGGGGTGTTACACAACAGCCCTTGGCCGTGCAGTTTGTTTGTTTTTTTGACGATTCTAGCCCCTAATGTTTCATATATGTTACGTTTTAAGATACAAGGTATATTATAAGATGATTCCAAGTAATCTAAGCATATAAACAAGCATATTAATCGTGGTTAAGTAATGTATGATAAGTGATCAAGTATTTTATGTATGAAGGACGACTGAGTCACGTATGTACGTTGTTTGTTTGCAAGTTTAAACATGTTTACAAGAATCACGAATAAGACATCAAATGTATAACAAATCAAAACGTATAAGTATAAAAGAATAAGTAAGGTATAATTTGTAGAAAATAGGAATTTTATTACGATCAAAGTCTCAGATTTTACAATGGTACAACGAAAGACGATTACAAGGGATACAAGTTTCCAAAAATAGAACTACAAGACAAGCATTAAGATTAAGGAAAGTTACGAAAGAGCGGAGCGTTACATCCACCCTCCCTGTAGCACACACAAGCCACTCCACTACTGCTGATTATTGTTCTAAACCTATCGTTTAATTGTATTAAGGTATCGCTTTATTCAAACCCAATTCCAAGTTGCCGCCCAAATTGTTACTGCGTACAACTGCCATTTCATCCTTTTTGTTGATTGAGCCTGACTTATCGGGATTAAAATCTCATTCCACCTTTCCGTTTATATGCCAATCATGTACATAGATATGAACTCGTCTCATACATTCACATTCAAAACCTTTCCGTAAAATCCCCACATCAACCTCAACGACTGTTTTTCTTCCATTACTATATAATCAGACAAACGTACGGACCCTCGTTTCGGTATATCGTTCTGCATCCTTTGCCTATCTAGATTAAACTATGTATAAACGATATCAATTCTTTGTTAATTATAAACTGTATGTGTTATTTTTTGGATGTACATATTGGTTTCTGTGGGTTGTTATTGGAGTGAAGAAAATGATACAGAACTAGTGTTTAAAAGAAATAAAAATCTAATTATTACAGATCTGGTAACATGGTCCAGTGGGTTAGGATGTTTGTAAGTGACCAGAAGACGCGGGTTTGAACCCGGGCTCTTGTTTAATGTCGTTGTATTTCTTTTCTTTTTAAATGAAACAGTACATAGGAGTCACCCAGTTTCACTATAAGTTAATTAAAGAACGAATGATTTTTGTGTTAGACACATAGCCTAGCGGTAGGTCTATGTGCAAACAACACCGAGGTCACCGGTTCGACTCCCCACAGACCCGGTTTTTGGGGTATTAATTTTAAATTCATTTTTTCTTTTTATGAAACCTTTTAAACCAATAATAAATTCAATAATCAACAGTTTTTATTTTTTTAAATTTTTTCTTTTATAATAAAACCCTTTAATTCCATAATAACTTAAATAATTAATAATTTATTATAATCCTTTTTATAACATTAGAGGTTAATAATAAGATAAATTATAATAACTAAATAATTAAATTGTAAACCATAAATATTAGGAAATTTATTTAACTTATAATAATTAAATAGTCTCTCGTAAGGTATTTTCTATCTAGGATAATCGCTCCCATTCGTTCGGTTTTCCCAACTTTTTTCCTCGTGCGTTATCTTCAATGAATCCTTATACGCAACCACTGTGAGTGAATCTTACAGCTCCCCTTTTTATATTATTTAATCGTTTTTGGGGTGTATCATGTGTCGCTTATATTGTTACTTTTTTTAATTACGTGCAATTACCATCATGTGCAGTATATGTGTTATTGGTTGATGTTTACTTGGTGCATTACATTCATTTCAGACATTACATCATCATAGGCTCGTCGGTTCCCCATTACCTACGAGCAGAACTTGACGTTGCCAACCATACGAGGTCAGCTCCATTTGATTGAGCTTAGATATTGCAGCACACCATAATACCTTGCAACATGCATACATTCATTAGCACACCATAATACCGTGCAACATGCATACATTCATTTGAATCATTTCAATTGGTTTGTATTTTGTTTGAGGTTTGACATATGACATACAACATATTTACTTATATTGGTTAACGCACGTTTTCTCAATACACAAACTAGATATATTATTTTTCTAATAACAATAAGACTCACCAACCTTTGTTGACTCAAAAACTATATTTACACATGATACAGGTGAACAGTCTTGAAGAGAAGATTGGACATAGCATGAGCGTTAGTTAACAAGAAACGGATTAATGTAGTTTATTTGTTATGAACAATGTCGTATATATGTAATTATTTATTTGGATTATTTTGTTGTGTGAAAGATTCAACATTAATTAATGATTATTTAAGACATGTAATAGCAAGTCATAAGCTTTGGATTAACCAAATCATGCCCCGATCACCTATTTCGCAGCGCGTCGAGGTGTGACAGGCGGTGAGCATGGAATGCATACCCTCGTCGGGAATGGATGCGGAAGTGTCGTTATGGAAAACCATGGGTGAGTTCAAGAATGAAAGCACCATTGATAAGAATCCGTTGAGTGGATCAAACTCTAAAAATAGATAATTACTGTTTTATGACACACAATGTGCGTCAAAAAATGTGTATTTTCTAATAGTGAGGGCCAATTAGAGATCACAAATCTCTCAAGAAATAAGATAAAAGAACAAAATAGCTTTTACAACAACTTTCTTCTTAATTTCCATTCATCTAAACGAAACTTAAATAACAGAGCATGGAAGTAATACTACTACGTGGGAAGAACATGGAGTATTTGATAAAACTACTTATTGTTCTAAATGAATGCATGGGAAAATTGAAAAACAACGTGCAACGTGGAACGGTTCATCCGGATTTATCAGCATCAAGCGGGATAATCTCACTGTAAAATATTATTGAATTCTAGTGTTGTATTAAAAATCAATTGTATCAGCATCAAGCGACTTTTATATATATTAAAAATCAATTAGAACGTAAAATATTCAATTAAAAAGTTGTTTTTTTTTTGTTTCTAAATAAAACTCGTATCGAAACTTTTTTTTTTTTTAACGTCCAACATAAGAATCGCCGGATACTCCGTACGCGGCACCCATTGGCCGAAAGGTAGCCCGCGGCAGCCCAACCTGCACGCACGGAGCCCCTAGCCCACCATGCCACCAGTTCCGGGGAAAACCCGACCCTACACCCGCCCGAGGGCACGACAATGCAGAGCCGGTAAAACCCGGGTGGATCAGGAATCAAACTCGAGACCATTCGGCCAGGAGTCTTTCCCTCATTTCCTCATAACCGCTTAGCTATAATATAAGCCCAGGGTTAGTTTTGAAGAGACCTACAACACATCATTCTGCCGTATATGAAATTAAATTTAGTATTAAAAGGGTAAGTAATAAATTCAGTTAGTTTTGAAGAGGCACTGGGTTACATATTAAGAATTTGTTTCTTTTTCTTTTTAATTTACATACCCTGGAATCATAATCTATTTTTGTTGCTGTTAAACCTTGTGCTTCAATTAAAGTTGTTCCGATAATGCTACATCTTAGACTGTTTTTGTTGTTATAAACCTTGAGCTTCATATAAAGTCATTTCGATAAGGTTACATCTTAGACTCCTCTCTTCAACCTGTCTTGCACAAAGAACAACATATTCGTGTTACATGTATCTTAAGAAACTAATTAAACATTTACATTTTTGGAATATTTAAATACTATAAAAGTTGCAAATATGTAAACATGAAATAATACGTGAGTATCTTTTCATATTAATGTTACATGTAGCTCCTAATAAATTAGGATGGTTGTGAATTCCATCAAATTTATTTATACTTAGTAATGTGTAGTGGTAGAGTTCTATAGTGAGGGTTATGTGACAAGTGGTAATTGTGTAAGAAATGGGGTTATAGAAACTTGAGTGTCTAGTGGGGGTATATATGTATTAGGTTTTATATATATGTATGTATATGTGTGTGAGTGGGGAATGAAGGGTCACACCTTTATATACATCGCGGGGAGGCAAAAAAGTTACCATATAGCGCCGGCCGTAACGGTGTAGCCGAGCGCTATGGGGCGCCATAGCGGGTTCCGGGGGTATATACCGCCCCACTACTGTGAATTGAACATTTATTTTGGTAACTCCAAACTTCAAAACTTAACTCAAACTTACTTGTGAATTGAACATTTATTTTGGTAATCAACTTTAAAAAAACCGAGAATCATAAGTTTGGATATAATGAAGACCTCTAGTGTCGAAATGACTCTAATATGTTCAAAGCACTCTTCAAGCAACAATCTCTCTTCAATGGCAACCTTTGCGAGCTCCGAAAATGTTGATGCTGTCTCATCACTCTGTTGAAATGAGATTATAAGTTATTAACAGTAACTTAAAAGTTCAATATATATTATTCTTAATTATATACAGAATGATACCGTGGGCATGAAAGACGAAGCCATAAGCATGGCAGATTCCACCAGATCTACTCCATGTCTAAGTGAAATCGTAGTTGCTTGAGGATCCATCTACACAAAGAAACAATTAGTAAAGATGTAAACTGAGTAAATAGCATAAATCATCCTTGTACTTTATATGCAATTTACTTTTTTATTATAAACTTCTTGAAATTACTCGAATCGAGTTTGAAAATGAATTGATTTTTTTTCTTTTTTTCTTTTCAAACATGATAATGAGTAAATTTATATAAACATAGTTTAACTTTCTTATTTTATTTATGTACTAAGATTTTAATTATTTTCATTTTATAAGTATACCAGTGTAATCACTCTGTTTAAATTTTCTTTTTCGTATTCTTCTTTATTAATTAAATTTTTTTGTCATATAAAATTTTTATGAGGCTATGTTACATACTTTAGGATAAACATATGTTATAAGTAAATAAATTTGAGAAAAGAGAAAAGAGTTGATATAGTAGTACTAGTAAAACACTAAATATTTTATAACTACCTTATTAATTATTTCTTCTCTAATTAGTTAGGCCGGAGGATGTGGGGGGCGCCACCCTCGCCACGTCAGAGGCTATAGCGCCCCAGGCGCTATACACCCACACCCAGCCAATTAACATGGGGCGCTATACATCACTCGCGAACATGCTAACGAGGGAGGAGGGGGTTATCAGGTGGGGCCCACTTGTTTGCACCAATCAAATTTTTTTTTTTTTTTTTTTTTGCTCTATAGCGCCCCTAGGGGTTATCACCACACCCTCCATGTTAAAGGGGGGGTTATAAAGCTCCCTTGGCTGACGTGGCGCCTACGTGACGCTGAGGTGTCCTTATAAAGCCCCAAGGGGGTTATCCCACACCCTCTAGCCTTAGTCAAAAACATTTTATCTTACACATGTCAATAGGGCTGTAAACGAACCGAACGTTCAACGAACAGTTCGTGAACCGTTCGGCGGGAAGTTCGTTTATGTTCGTTCGTTTAATAAACGAACGAACATGAACAAGAAATTTCGTTCGATTTGTTAAATGAACGAACATGAACAGAGGTCTCGTTCGTTCGATTGTGTTCGTGAACGTTCGGTAAGGTGTTCGTGAACGTGTTCGTGAACATTCGTTGATTTGCGTTTGTTTATGTTCATATGTTTGTGCTTTAGTTGAAGATATTTGTACTTTCTTATATTTTATTTGTACTTTTTATATTATTAAACTTTTATTTCCGTAACAATTAAACTATGAAACCCACTTTCACCTTGTTTATGCATCATTTCTCATTATTTAAATCCACGAATACGATCGACCTCCGTTACACAATAAGGGATTCAAGTTCGAGTGCTACTCTTTGGGCCATCTATCTTTATCCTTCATCGCGTTCACCAAATTTATTTGTGTTCGTTTTTGTTCGTGAACCGTTCGCGAACACGCTCATTTCCTTAATGAACGAACACGAACATAAAATCTCGTTCGGTAAGTGTTCATGAACCGTTCGTGAACACATTTATTTCCTTAACGAACGAACACGAACAAGGCCTTGTTCGTGTTCGTTCGGTTCGTTTACAGCCCTACATGTCAATGTTGAAAAGTTTTAAATGTTGATATGTTAATTTAAACGGCGACACCTACTATAAATTTTGTGGCACCTTTTATAAATTTTGATTTTATATTAGTAATTTAAAAGAAGAAATAAGTAATATAATATTTTAATGTTTTTAGTATATTTACATTTCTTTTAAAACAATTTAAGGGCAATACCTTAGCTCCTTCAATAAGGGGGACCCTGCAAGCAATGGCTTCTAAACAATCTTTGGTCGTGGAAACATCCGATGTATGTGTTCTTTCCATGTCTCTCCAAGCTTTCAACATTTTCATCTACATAATATTCACATAATTACATGAATAATGATACCTACATGCTCTAATAATGGACTGACTGCTCGTTAGTTAATGAAAATCAGATTGCTAAATTTAATAAAAAAAATAAGAAAAATTACAAGTTTTGTCCTTTATCTATATATCACTTTTTAGGGGTGTTCTTTTCAATGAATTTTGATAGGTTTTGCCCTTTATATGGAATTTTTTTGCAAATTAGGTCCTTTAAGCCTAACCCAGTTAAATTTTTCAGGAAAATCTTATTACACATGGATAATTTAGTCTTTTTACTTATTTAAAGGACAAAACTTGTATCTTATTCTTTAAAAAATATTTCTAAAAACTCATTGACGCTGCATCCGGGTTTTCAATCTCGTATCCGGAGCTCCAACGGTTGGTGAAATCAATGGCCAGTGGACTTCATCAAATGGGTGTTTCAAAAGGTGATGTTGTGTTGATTCTTTTGCCGAATTCTGTTTATTACCTTGTGATTCTTTGGAGAACATTTATTTAGCAGTTATACCGATGTTTATTACCTTGTGATTCTTTGGAGAACGTTTATAGTGATTCTTTGAATATATTTTTTAAAGAATAAATTACAAGTTTTGTCCTTTAAATAAGTAAAAAGACTAAATTACCCATGTGTAATAAAATTTAACTGAAAAATTTAACTGGGTTAGGCTTAAAAGATGTAACTTGCAACAAAATTCCCTATAAAGGGCAAAACCTGTCAAATTCATTGAAAGGACACCGCCTGAAAAGTAGTATATAGATAAAGGACAAACCTTGTAATTTTTCCAAAAAAAAAAAATAAGTTTCATGCCAGTCATAGTTATAAAATATAAACAGGTATAATATGTATATTAAATATACTATATATTATTTATACAACATTATCTATAAGTATATAAATACATAACCAATATTGTTATATACACATTACTATTATTATAATATATTATGTTATTTATATAATTATAGACGTATATAAAAATATTGTTTAGAAATACACAAAAAATAATTGAATAATTAATAAATTATAAACGAGCTGAGCTTGAACCAAGCTTGAGTTATACAGTCATTCACGAGCCAGGCTTTATCGAGCTTTCTAAATAGAACTCGAAATGGGCTATGATCCAATCCCCTTGAGTTTATGAGCAGAGCTTAAGTTTCATCGAAGTTAATACCATACAAACAGAATCGTTAAGCCATATTATATTTAGTTTTTTAAATTTGACGAGCTGAGCTCATATATATATATATATATATGATATATCAGGCTTAATACCACACAAACTGAATCGTTAAAGGCGATAGTGTTAGTTTAGAATTGGATTTACTCACTTGAGAATGAAATATCGAGTTGAGCTTAATTTCCATCTTCTCTTTCTCCATTTGTAATCTCTTTTGTAACACAGATTGTTGCAACTTCGCGACACTTTTCCATGCATGAAATGAATCATTCTGTAGTCGTTATATCATAAATCACGTGATTCTGAACTATGATAATGTGCTTATACAAATTTATTGGGTTTGACCCTTTGAAGTCAACTTAAATGGAATTATCATAAATTTAAGGTAGGTTTAATAGAAAGTACTTCATATCTTTCTTAATATGAGTATATAATATTATTAGACGTCCACCAAATGAAATACCCGTAATTGGTCTTATTAATATGTATATGAAAAATTTAATGATAGTACTACTAATGTTTTTCGTTTGATTATTTGAATGTTTCATTTTTATAGGAAGTGGGCCCTACAAGTATAATATATATAATATTTAATTAATTTATTTTGTTTTACATTAAGGGCATTTTAGTCATTTTACACCCACTTAACAATAAAAACTAACATCCATTTGTTTCAGGGACTATCCGATAACGAATGTGCAAAAGTTCTGTACTATAACTGTAATTTAAAAAACGTATGGACTATAAATGAAAAAAGAAGCAAACGAAAAGAACTATCCGGGTATTTTTCTCTAACAAAAATCATAAACTTTTAAAAACATTCAATTATCGATTTTTAAAAGTGAAACAAAATGAAAATGGTTAAGTTTTAGCTAAGGGTGTTTGTAAACTGATGAAAGTAAGGCCATTCGGTGTGAGGCTCGGCTTGGCCCGTCCTTGCCCGTTGTCGCGCCTCAACACCATTTCCCCTTAGCGTCGTCGTCGTAATCGTCCCACCCCAGACAATGAGGACGGGCACTAAATGACAAAAAATTTGACCGATTGATTCCTAGCCGTTATAAAAAAAATTATTTTTCAGTCACACTTTATAAATATACAACCTTTATTCTCCCATTTTTACCCCAAATCTTTCCAATATCACTTATTTTGTATACACCATCGTACTTTTATAGGAATATAGGCATGTCTTCTTATTTTTTAAGATTAATTTTAGTGTGAGAACGTCTCAAAGTATGAGAACGGTAAGAACGATTCTGAGCCACAAGATCTTAGTGGTTTGTGGTTGAGATTGATGTGATAACATTTTTGTAAATAATAGTGTCCTTGGAACTACCAAGAGGGGTAAAATAAGAAGATACAAACAAATGTGCACATGCTAACCATATGTCATTTTCCCCATCATATTTATACGACAATAATTTTTTTATACGTGATTATTTTTCGAGAAAAATTACACCATAAAACTCAGCGTTTTTTTATCTCTCCAACAAGTATATTATTGATATACTTTTCAAAAAAAAAAATAACTGGATTTTATGGAGTTTTTCTGAACTGTGTGTTTTATGGCTTTTTAGACTATGTATTTTAATGACGTTTTTCTGAACTAAGTGTTTTTATGGCGTTTTAACTAAGTATTTTCATAGCGTTTTTCTGAACTGTGTGTTTTATGGCGTTTTCAACTGAGATTTTTAATGACGTTTTTTTTCTGAAATAGGTGTTTTATGGCGTTTTTAACTGGTATTTTCATGACATTTTTCTGAATTAGGTTTTTTTGGCGTTTTATTTGAACACCCAGTTCATGTGAGTGAGTTTTTTTGACAATATTACCCCTTAATGTAATTAAGTATCAATGCCACATGTCACCACCAAAATCGTTCTCACACTTTTCATTGTTCTCTCTAAATCCTGACCCTATATATATATATATATATATAGGGTTGAGTTCATTTCAGAACTCTAAATAACTACAGAACTTTCAGAACTCCTAATAAACAATCATTTTATATATAAGTTTTTGTATTTAGGATCTTTTTATCATCTATTATATGTATTTCTTTGATTACATACATGTTAAAAGTAATTTACATATGTTTAATTGCCAAAATTATATAAATGTGTCATAACTAATTACATATATGTAAAAAAACTAGTTTACATATGTGTAATTATAAAATTACATATAAAAAATGATAAAATTACTCTTAACATGTATGTAATCGTAAAAATACACATAATAAATGATAAAATTATCCTAAACATAAAAATATATAAATAAAAAGATTGTTTATTAGGAGTTCTGCGAGTTCTGAAAATATTTATGGTTCTGAAATGATCCTGACCCTATATATATATATATATATATATATATATATATATATAGTGGAGGGTTCAAATGAGAAGAATTTTTTTGTAAGAAAAAAAAAAAGAAGTTTCAACCAATAAGAATGCTTCATTATACTTCATTTAATATTTTGTATTTACTTTTAAGAGTTAAATGCCATTTTAGTCCCTGTGGTTTGGGTCATTTGGCAGTTTAGTCCAAAGGTTTCATTTTTAACTTGTGGGTCCAAAAAGGTTTCACAGTTGTCATTTTAGTCCACTTGGTTAACTTCATCCATTTTTTATGTTAACGAGAAGACCAATTTGGTCATTTTGTATGTAATTTTGTTAACTAAAAGGGCAATTCAGCCATATAAAATGACCGAATTGGCCTTCTCGTTACCAGAAAAAATGGATGAAGTTAACCCAGTGGACTAAAATGGCAACTGTGAAACCTTTTTGGACCCACAGGTTAAAAATGAAACCTTTGGACTAAACTGGCAAATTGGCTCAAACCACAGGGACTAAAATGGCATTTAACTCTACTTTTAATGTAAGGGTATATTGGTAAACTTACATAAATCATTAATTTGTATTCTTCCCCTTTAATAACTAGCTAAATTAAATTTGTAACTCTTTTTCAAAATATATACATTTTCCGAATTAAAAAAAAAACAACTTAATTTAAAGTGTAGAATAAATTACTAGTTGTGTAGGATAAATTACGAGTTGTGTAGGATATATTTCGATGTGTGTGGGATAAAATTCTATAATGTGTAGGGTATATGTAGGAAAATTTTGATATGTGTAGGTTTTGTAGATTATATGTAAGATAATTAATTATTAGTTGACTAATTAATTAAAGAGAGAAAAATTAATGATATAAGTTATAAATGAAATAACATTTTACTAATATGCCATTTCTTCTTTTTCTTCTCACATTAAATTTCTTCTCAAATGAACCTTCCCCTATATATATATATATATATATATATATATATATATATATATATATAGGGGAAGGTTAAAATGAGAACCACCACGAGTTGTAAGAACCACGAGAACCGCGACCCGCCGCGTGCCGTCGGCGACGAAATTTTTTTTACACCTAGATCCGTATATTTTAACACCGGGGGTAAATTTTGGGTTCAAACGGCGCGCCCGAGGGGCTAGTTTTTTACGCCCAAAGTTTGGTAAAAAAAAAAAGAAAAATTAAAAAAACCCAAACTTTGGGCGTAAAAACTACCCCCTCGGGCGCGCCGTTTGAACCCAACTTTTACCCCCGGTGTTAAAATATACGGATCTAGGTGTAAAAAAAATTTCGTCGCCGACGGCACGCGGCGGGTCGCGGTTCTCGTGGTTCTTACAACTCGTGGTGGTTCTCATTTTAACCTTCCCCTATATATATATATATATATATATATATATATATATATAGGGGAAGGTTCATTTGAGAAGAAATTTAATGTGAGAAGAAAAAGAAGAAATGGCATATTAGTAAAATGTTATTTCATTTATAACTTATATCATTAATTTTTCTCTCTTTAATTAATTAGTCAACTAATAATTAATTATCTTACATATAATCTACAAAACCTACACATATATATATATATATGGGACCGCTAAAATGAAAACCACCTCCAGTTATGAGAACCATAAGAACCACTTTCTAGCCCTTTGATCAACTAGATGGATGGATGAGATTTAAAGTTGTTAATATTAATATTAAAAGTTTTTTGTCTTATTATGTTTTTATTATTTTATTGATAAAGGGTATTTAGGTAAAATTGTTTTTTTTGTCTTTTTATAAATATTATTTTTAAATGTCTTTTTTGTTCTATTCATTTATTACTTTTTATTAAAAAAACTGATTTTTATATTAAAACAATATTTAAAATTCAGATTTTAATGATAATTTTTTTAATGACTAAAAAACAGATTTTTATATTACGTTTTTTACGCCCCGTTTTTTACGAGCGTTTTTTTACAGAACGTTTTACGCCCTGTTTTTTTACGAGCGTTTTTTTTATAAGCGTTTTTTTTACGAGCGTTTTTTTACGTTTAACGTTTTACGTAGAACGTTTTACTTTTTACGTTTTACGTAAACACTTTTTACGATTTACGTTTTACAAAAACTTTTTACTTTTTACGTTTTACGTTAACACTTTTTACGATTTACGTTTAACGCGCCGTTTTTTTCACGTAACACTTTTTACGTTTTACACGCCGATTTTTTCACGTAACACTTTTTACTTTTTACGTAACACTTTTTACGTTTTACGCGCCGATTTTTTCACGTTTTACGTAACACTTTTTACGTTTTACGTTTTAGGTAAAACTTTTTACGGTTTACGTAAAACTTTTTACGTTTTACGTAAAACTTTTTACGTTTTACGACTAACGTAAAACTTTTTACGTGTTGCGTAAACCTTTTAACGTTATACGAAAAACCTTTTACGTTTTACGTAAAACCGTTTACGTTTTACGCGCCGGTTTTTTACGTTAACGGTTTTTTCGTTTTAGTAAAAAAAAATTTACGTTTTTACATTTACCTAAAACTTTTTACGTTTTACGTTAAAAAAGTTTACGGTTGACGTAAAAAAGTTTACGGTTTAATTTTTTTTTACAAAAACTTTTTTACGCAAAAACGAACGCACCCAGAAGTCGCAAACTCGGTGAAGCGTCTCAGATATATTGTTATCATCATCGACGCCTAGAATTAAAAAAAAAACAAAGGGTATCTCGAAAAAAACGGGGTTTGGCTCAGATTATCCGATAATCAAGAGGCTGCAAAAGTGGGGTTGCAGAATCAAAAACCCTACCCTCCGCCGTCCCTGCCGCGCCATCGTCATCAAAATCTACGTTTTTTTTTTTGCATCATCGCCACCCCATCGATCGTATCAAAACCCACATATTTAAATATCACAAATCAAAACCCACAGATCAAAATCCCCAGCATACTAAATTCAGAATCAAAACAAATATCCAGATTAAAACCCACACATAGTTCACTGTTTCAAAAACATTCAAAATCATCAGCACCCCCCGCCACCGCTACCACCGCCAACAACCATCGCACACCTTCATCACAAAAAAGCAACAGCAAAAACCCACCAACATTCAAAAGCATCAGCAAAAAGCACCAGTAAAACCAACCAAATCCAAACAATAACAAACATCAGTAAATCAAACACCGGAGAAACATCCCCAAAACTGATTTTGCTTGAAAAACAAAACTGATTTTGCTTGAAAAACATCCCCAAACTGACCCGGAACATAACCTCCACCGCCACTGCCGTAGACGGTGTGGCTCCGGCGGCCGCGCCGCCGTCTGACCACCACCGTCATCAATATCACCATCATTATCTATCATCTTTAAACATCATCATGCCGGTTATCATCATCCTCATCGAGTATTACCGGAAGCGAAAAGAAAGAAACAAGAATTAAAAAAAAAGGTAGAAGTAACAGATCTACCGGTTATCATCAACCTCATCGAGACCAAGACCTCCGCCGCTCACGGCGGCGCTGCCGTCGGCCCACCTCCGTCCTCTTTCTCTCTCCCCAATCTCTCTCCGTCCTCTCCATCCCCAATCTTTCTCCGTCCACGGCGGCGTCAGGGTGGTCAGCCTCCGCCGGCGGCTGTGTACTGACCCACATGTGATACTGAGAGGTTTGGTGTTGAACGATTTTAGAGAGAGAGAGATTAAGAGTTGAAGGTTTTTTAAGAGAAAGAGATTTGCTTCATCAGGGATAAGTTTCAAATGGGAATGAGGAGAGAGAGACTAAAGATAGGTTTTAAGGGGTCTGATACTTTAAAACTTAAAAAAGCTGGTGGAATTAATGTGGAGAGAGAGGAATGAAATGACAATTGGGGTAAATGTCCAAATTACCCTTTATGTTGGCATAATATGATTGGTGGAGATTGGTTCTCATGGTTCTCATAACTGGGGGTGGTTCTTATTCTAGCAGCTCCCTATATATATATATATAGGGGACCGCTAGAATGAGAACCACCACGAGTTATGAGAACTGCGAGAACCACGTGCCACGGAGGGGCGTTGACCACGATTTTTTTTACAACTAGATCCGTATATTTTAACAACATTCGTAAAAAAAAAATTTCAAACGGCGCGCCCGAGGGGGTAGTTTTTTACACCCAAAGTTTGTAAAAAAAAAGAAAAAACAAAAAAATAATAAAAACACCAAACTTTGGGTGTAAAAAACTACCCCCTCTGGCGCGCCGTTTGAATTTTTTTTTTACGAATGTTGTTAAAATATACGGATCTAGTTGTAAAAAAAATCGTGGTCAACGCCCCTCCGTGGCACGTGGTTCTCGCGGTTCTCATAACTCGTGGTGGTTCTCATTCTAGCAGCTTATATATATATATATATATATATATATATATATATATATATATATATAGGGGATGGTTCAATTGAAAACCACTTTTATTGTGAAAACTCAAAAACTAACTAAAAAAAGCCTAAAAAACACACAATTTTTTTTTTCAAATTTTTTTTATAATAATCGCTGCTTTTTATGTATAAAAATTATTTTTTTCAAAAAAAAAAAAAAAATTTGTGTAGTGCACATGTGTAATACTACACATGTGTAGTACACATACACTGTAGTACACATACACATGTGTAGTATTACACATGTGCACTACACAAAAAAAAAAAAATTTTTGAAATTTTTTTTATATAATAAAACCTGGGAAAATTGGTTTGCAAAAAAAAAAAAATTTGTATGTTTTTTTGGCTTTTTTTAATTAGTTTTCGAGTTTTCACAATAACTAGTGGTTTTCATTTGAACCTTCCCCTATATATATATATATATATATATATATATAGGGGGCCGTTAGAATGAGAACCACCACGAGTTGTAAGAACCACGAGAACCGCGCCCCGCGGGTGGCCGTTGACCACGAAATTTTTTTTACACCTAGATCCGTATATTTTAAGACCGGGTGTAAATTTTGGGTTCAAACGGCGCGCCCGAGGGGGTAGTTTTTTACGCCCAAAGTTTGAGTTTTTTTAATTTTTCTTTTTTTTAACCAAACTTTGGGCGTAAAAAACTAACCCCTCGGGCGCGCCGTTTGAACCCAAAATTTACACCCGGTCTTAAAATATACGGATCTAGGTGTAAAAAAAATTTCGTGGTCAACGGCCACCCGCGGGGCGCGGTTCTCGTGGTTCTTACAACTCGTGGTGGTTCTCATTCTAGCGGCTCCCTATATATATATATATATATACGTATATATATATACGTATATATATATATATATAGGACAAAGATCCGTTAGGAACCACCCCTTATTGCGAGAACCGCGAGAAAAAATGTGAACACAACCAAAAATGCCTAAAAATAGCTAAAAAACACACAAATTTTTTTTTAATATTTTTATGTTAAAATCGCTACTTTTAGTAGCAAAAAATAATTTTATTTTTTTTCCTACTAAAAGTAGCGATTTTAACATAAAAAAAATAAAAAAAAAATTTTAGATTTTTTTAGATTTTTTAGGTTTTTTGGAGGTTTAGTTTTTAGCATTTTAGCTTGGGGTGGGGGGTTAGGTTTTTTTTTTTTTTTTGGTGGGGGGGGGGGCGGGGCTGGAGGTTAGGTTTTTTTAGGTTTTTTAGCTATTTTAGGTTGTGTTCACATCGGTTCTCGCAATAAAGGTGGTTCTCGCATGAACGTTACCCTATATATATATATATATATATTTATATATATATATATATATAGGGGTAGGTTAACATACATTAAGTGTTATCGTACATCACGTACGCGAAGCTGGGAACCGTCGGATCCGGCCCTAATCACGCATGGGACATAAAATAACGCATGGGATCAGTTTTTGTAAGATAATCACGCATTAGAACATTATTACGCACGTTCATTTGCTGAAAACTTGGAGATAATCACGCATGGACCCTAATTACGCAAGTTCTATTTTGGTGTCGTACGTTAATGTAGGTTAAGGCTTTTTGTACATTATACTTTCTCTATATATATATTGCATATTTAATTTGCCAAAATTAAAAAAATAAATAAATTACTAGGTGGGGTAGGCTAATCCTACATTTCCTTGGTTCCATCAGTAGAGGGACATCCTTTAAGAACTATTCTGTGACGTTGAGGTGGAGGGTCATCTTACAAGAACTACCATCTCTCATACCGAGTACCCTAATCGATACGTTCAAGTAAAGTAAATTGATCGGTTAAACATGATTGGGATTTATGGCAATGTCCATAGGTTGAAACAATGGATTTAACGGTGGGTCTTACTTTACGTTTTAAAATCGGTTGTGTAAAACGAGCATGCCGAATTTAACTTTTTTATATATCACTTTAGAAATATGCACTTACCTATGTGTGTAATATTAATAAACCATCTTTATTATTTAGAAAATACTAATAAAACTAAAAATTTGGAAATAAAATATACAAAAATTCCAAAACTGTATTAACGTTTTGACCCAGTTTTACCTATCAAACGGATGGTGAATAACCCTAGTTTTACCAATTCACCCCTCAAGAAGCAAAAGTTTTAGCATACCTTAGCTTTGTTATCTAATGTTTCATTAATAACATTTGCGCATACCTTAGCTTTGTTATCTAATGTTTCATTAATAACATTTGCTCTAGCATTGGCATATCTCCACTGCATCCAAGTTCCATGCATCATTCTTAACTGATGAACATTCTCCACCATAGTCACACCCGCCCCAAGAGGTGACAAACAACCCGACCCGTTTTTCTTCATCTTGATCAAATCAAGACCCATATGCAGAATATTCCGTTTCGCCGTTCTAGATGGACTTGTTGGTGGCTTAAAGCTCGAAAGTGGCGAGTTGGGCGATTCAGGTCGGCCCGGTGATGAACCCCATTTCGATGACAATGATAAGGCATTCGCTTTCTTCATCGCGTTCTTGATGATGGTGGATTTTGTTGGTGAATTGGATATAGATTTTCTTGAGCTTATTGTTGATGCCATGTATGATGCCAGAGAGTTTCTGTCTGTGATGAACGGAGAGCCCATATCACTGCACTCAGATTCGTCAGAGAAGGAACCGGATTTCATTCGGGAGTATGTTCTCCGGCGAAGTTCCTTTTCGTCCACGGACAATCTTCCAGGCATTATAGCTGCGCGTAAACACACATTTTATACTAGGGTATGAATTTCTAACATAACACGACATGAATCTAAAACGAGTTTCAAAGGTTAGGGTCAGTTTCACGTTAAACTAACGACAAACGTTTAACTATACATGTCATGTTTGTCTCAACCCGGCGGCAAGTTCCCATGCTGACTTCAAGATACTTGTTTTTTTAACTACAGAGAGTAAATTTCAAAGTTCGTCCTTTATGTATGTCTAATATATCAAAGTATGTCCTTTGTCTTTAATAACCTCCGAAAACATCCTTAATGTTTGAAAAAACCAATCAACTTATGTCCTTTACCCTAAACCTTGTTTGTTTTCCCAGTTAAGTTAGGTCATGTGAGAAGCACATGAGGGTATATTGGTCATTTTACCCTAAATACTAAAAAAATTATAAAAAATTCAGATCTTCCTCTCTCTCTCTCTCTTTGAACGCAGAATCAAAACCACACACAAAATCAAAAACCCAAATCAAAAACCCAAATCAAAAGCCAATTCATATCTAAACAAAACCACACACAAAATCAAAAACCCAAATCAAGATAAGTCTTTCTCATACACTCCATTAAATTCAAGACCCACCTCCATCTCCCCCATTTCTGTAAATACAAAACAACTTTACTCCAACAAAACCCAACTACACACATGAACCAAAAACCCAACAATAAAGAGTATAAAAGAGGCTCAGATCTGTAAAGAATCAGAACAAAGAGGATAAATCCGTTGTATATACACACACACAGAGAAAAGGGTTGTCGATTTGGGGGCAAATCGAAAGTCATCGACGGCGTAGGGCGGCGACCACCCTTCAGAAACCTTCCCTCCGTTGCCTCATTTCTTGGTTGTATTGTTTGCCCCAAACCCTCGTTCTTAGACGAAAGACGTGTTTTGCCCCAAACTTCGAGTAACCGCCGTAACCGACTCACCGGATCTCGTGTTTTCCGCTTTCGATTCGCACCAGGTGACGTCAGAAATCGTTAGACAGTCCGGAAATTCATCGATAGACAGCGTGTGTGGTTTGGGAGACGAACGAGCCAGGTTCGGGACGGAGTAGTAGGAAGTTGGGGGATGGTGAGGTGTATGGCGGTGGTTGTCGGTCCGGCGGTGGTGGTCTGGCGATTAGAGAGAGAGAGCTGGTGTGTGTTGAGAGAGAGGTGTTTATGTGAGAGAGAGAGAGAGCTGATGTGTGTTGTGAGAGAGAGAGAGAGTTGTATGTATATATATATATATATATAATTTTTTAATATTTCTTTTAATATTTGTGATAAAATGACCAAAATACCCTTATGTGGGGCTGACTTAGTCAAATTTGACCATGAAAAGTAACTGGATTAGGACTAAAGGACGTAACATGTAAGGATTTGCAAACATTAAGGATGTTTTCTGAGGTTATTAAAGACAAAGGACATACTTTGATATATTAGACATACATAAAGGACGAACTTTGAAATTTACTCAACTATAGATTAACTTACTCTTAAATACTCATATGCGCGTACCTTATAAGATTTTTACCATTCACCTCCTGATAGATATTAACCCAAATACTTATGTTTTAAATGTGCGTTGTGAAACAACTTAAACTATTCTTGTATTTTTTTTCATGTTTGTGTTGTGTAAAATGTATAAGCTGGTGTCGGGTTCAACCCGTGCATACAACACGACCCAATTCATGTAAAAGTAGAATAGTTTGTTTTCGTTTTTAGTTGATGATTACCTAACTCCTACATCACCGGAGTGCATACCCCACTTGATGCATTCATATAAAAGTAAAAATATATTTCTTTTAATTTTATTCGAATTGATTTGATGATTACCTAACTCCTCCATGGTTCCATCACCGGACGAGGAAAAGGAAGTTGATGATTTTCCGGTGTACCTCATCGACCCACCTCCAGTAACCGGCTTCCGATTCTCCTTCAACTTGTTTTCCTTACGCTCAAACCGATCAAATTCTGAACAACTGGTTTGCTTCCTAAGAAACGATGAACCCACACTATACTTTCTACGATCGCTTCCAAGGTAATCCGCTAGCGTAGGTTGATTGTCTGGTTTCGATAAGTTAGGAGAGGAAGAAGGCCAAACTCCACGAAGCAACCTTGTGTTTCTAAAAGATGATCTTGGTTTAAGGTCATCGGAGACATTGTGGTTGGGGGACGCTGGTGATTCCGCGACGGAGGTCGACTTGAACGTATGTTTAACGGATATCATAATGTAGAGAGAGAGAGAGAGAGAGAGAGAGAGATGAAAAACAAACATTCCGTTGGAAACTGTTGGCTAAATAAGATATATGGTGCCGGCGGCCTGCACAGGAAGTTAATTACTTTTAAAGATTTCCTTTTCTTGTTTTATAAAAAAACTATAGAAGCTTATTTCTGAAAAAAAATATAACTTTGAATTTAAAAAACTTCTTAAAGATATTGGCGGACCCATAATTTTTTGTTGGGGATACGGATGAGATGTTTAACCATATTTTTAAGGGGTTCGGTCAGATTTTTTTCCTAAAATATACACTAATTTTTTTTAAGGGGTGCAGCCGCCCACCCTGACCAAAGGCAAGTTCCGCCCATAAAGATATGAAAAGTTTGTTAGGGGTTATATCATAATTTAAAGGTAGAAGAGATGAAGTCAAAGAAAATGAAAGTTGAGTTTTCAAGTGCCACATTATGGTTTTTAAATATACCAAGTGCTTCCATTTGGACATTGATTTTGATGCCTAGATTAGTGATTGAAGATACATAGCTGAGACTGGGCCTTCTTCAAGAGGGTCGGACCGAAACATAAGGGACGCGTATCACAAAAAGCTTCGTCCCTCAGCCACAAACGGACGCAACATCAAAAGGTGCGTCCTACCGAATGACGTCATCAAGTTGACTAATATAAATACCCCCACCAAGTACACCACAAGTATGATTTTCCGAACATTCATCCTTACTTTCCTTCTCTACTTTCTCTCTCTAGCAAATACTTATTCCCACGTCGGAGAGTGGTCGCAGAGTGGCCCTCCCACCTCTGCGACGAGCCTAACGGTTTGCTCATTGTGCAGGTTCGGATCCTCGTGTTCTTAACAAGGTCTAAACGTGGTTTAAAGTGTCCGACCACTTTTTGGATCTTCAATTGGCACCATCCGATTAAACGCTCATAGTTTTTCACTAGTTGAACTTCTTGAGCAAAAAATCATCTGATCTATGGCTGCCCCAGGTTCTGTGAATCTGGGATCTACTATAAGCTCACAAGCTACAGCTCCTACGAATACTATGATCATGGTTTCAGCTCCTCTGAGCTCGGGACCAGGAACATCATTGCCATTTATAATGATGCCAACTCCACCTGGGTTGGAATTTAATGCAGAGTTCCTTACCAAAAATGCTAGTCTCTTGAGGCGTTTGAAAGCTTAGCAAGCTCGCGACGAGCAGATCCTCAGTTTACGAACCAGGCTTTTCAAGGAAGAATCACCAGTAAGGACTATGGGTCCTATGGCTTTCTCCGCTCCTACTTTCTCCACAATTGTTACTCCGACAGAAGGAATTTATAACAATTATTTTGTGTATGGATCCATGGGACCATCTCCGGCAGTCATGATACATTCGGACCCTAAACTGGCCATTGCCAGTGACTCAGAGCTCACAAAGCCTTATCATCCGGTGTCGATGACGGAAAAGTCAAAGTTCAGTGCACGAATAGTTCATGCCAAGCTTCCACCAAAGTTAAAAATACCATCTACGGTTAAAAAATATGATGGCACTAGAGATCCAGATGACCATATGTTCGATTTTGATGGGGCTACACGAGTCAAACAGTGGTCAATACCAGCTTGGTGTTTTATGTTCGCTCAGACTTTAACCGGGGCAGCTCGGGTACGGTTTGACGCACTCAACGAGGAAGAAATCAACGATTTCAAGGAACTCCGGAGGTGTCACACCCCGACCGCGTAAAACAACAAATCGCGGCGGAAACATCGGGGAGTGTTGTAACAGAATTAATTGTTTCAAACCCATGGCAATTGAAGTTTCGTTTTTATTGATTAAAAGTGTTACCATGTCTAAACAAACAAAGAAATACAACATAATTAACTAGTCTTGCATCTTTTATTGTCACTAAAGCCCAAGTCTGTCTATGTGTATCTTGATCATCTTATGCAATAGTTCCTGAAAAACACATGTGAAAATAGGTACGTCAGCATAAAAATGCCTGTGAGATACATAGGTTTTGTGAAAATAAGATTCATGACTTATGTTTGAGAAAATGTTTAGTCATGAACCTTGTTATTTGCTTTGTCTTTTAAATCATTTGAAAAATGATAAGATCAGATGATAAGTATAAATAAATGTAAGGTTAAATGAATAACCAAGTAAAATATGTTTGCATAAGATAAGTTGTTTATGAATCAATGTCTTGTGAAAAGTATGTTATTCGTATGAAATGTTCTATGTCTCAAACTGAAATGATTCAAATAACGTTACGACATGTAATACCATACAAACACTTATATATAGGAAGTACCAGCGGCGTATCCACCATGCTTGTATCATATTACACACGCATCGTTACTTAATCACTTAATCAAACCAAACCAAACAATGTAAAATGTTCATGTCAAGATGTAAATCATGTCAAAATGTCTATGTCAAATATCCATGTCAAATGTCTATGTCAAATATCAATGTCAAATGTCTATGTCAAATATCCATGTCAAATGTCTATGTCAAATATCCATGTCAAATGTCTATGTCAAAATGTTATGTATGGCAAGTGAAATGTCTCAACTAAACCATATGCACAAAAACAAAGTATTGAAGTAAAACTTGGTTTAAATCAAAGTTATGTTTTGTGGGAAATGCATGATCAAATGTCAATCATGTTAAAATGTCTATGCCGAAATGTCTATGTCAAATATCCATGTCAAATATCATGTATGGCAAGTGAAAGGTCTCAACTAAACCATATGCACAAAAACAAAGTATTGAAGTAAAACTTGGTTTAAATCAAAGCTATGTTTTGTGTAAATGCATGCAAATATTTAATATGAACATTTATGCGGTATTGTGAATATGCATACATCCAAGCCTGGCGACTGTGGTGATAAACCCTTTAAACAAATTAAAGGTCTATCTGTTTTATATCAACGAATTCGGTCATTCCTTTCTGTCCCCTTTCCCTGGGATGTCCGGAACGGGAGTTGTCAATTCCTATGGTACCACTACCTACTAACGAACGGCATGATCGGTGTTAATGAATGTATTGTCCCATGTAAACAAACCAAATGTCATACCAAAATGTAAGCATGTGAAAATAATGCACTAAGTATGTAATCAAATGAACATACATAGCGTGAAATGTCATGTAAAACGATGTACTAAGTAATGCACACAATGGGCACACCTAGCATGAAATGTAATGTAAAACAATGTACTAAGTAATGCACACAATGGGCACACCTAGCATAAAATGTAATGTAAAACAATGTACTAAGTAATGCACACAATGGGCACACCTAGCATAAAATGTAATGTAAAACAATGTACTAAGTAATGCACACAATGGGCACACCTAGCATAAAATGTAATGTAAAACAATGTACCAAGTAATGCACACAATGGGCACACCTAGCATAAGATGTAATGAAATCATGTACTATAATGTACTAACGAACATAGCATGTATATGATGTGAAAACAGGAAAGCATGAAAGTAACAAGTAGGCACATGTGTTCCACCCCAAAACAGTTTGGAAAACAGTAAAAGAGGGGTCTATGTACTCACTTGAGATTGCTCAGAAGTCCTAGGATAACCACCAAGCAAAGCTAGAGATCACGGAATCGAACGGCACCTACTATAGGTAACTACATTAATAAACCGGACCTAAATCGGAAGATCGGGTAGCATTAGGGTTTGTAAACCAAACGAGTGTAGAGACTCGTGTCATTTGGTTTAACAAAGCCTACATACTAAATGAAACTTAACCTTAGTGTTTACGACCCATTACGACCCGTTTAGGTAGCTTATGCTACTTTAACGCGTCGTTCGCGTGAAACGCGTTCGGACCGCCTAACTAGTCCTATGACAAGTATTATATGCCTAAACATGTTTAATAATCAGTTATATGACAAAGGTTTAGGTTACATATGCTTAATTACCAATTATACATGAAAAGGGTATTCTGGTAATTTACCTAAGGCATATAAACTACTTATCATGCAACTACTTAAACGATGTGACCATAGGGTATAACCTCGGAAGGTTATTCCATACCTACTATGGTCACCTAATGTATTTGGTCGGATTCTAATGATCGACCAAACTGGGTCGGGTTCGAAGGTATAGGCGATTTATTAGATCGCCTACCCTACGACCCTAGACAACGTGGTAATCAGTGGGCATAGTCCCAAGGGACTATAACCAACGTGATTACACTCACGTTGCGAAGTTCCTACGAACTTCGCATTGACCATTACTGGTCAACGCTGAAAGTCAAACAAAGTTTGACTTTCTGACTCGAAAAGCAGTAAAATAAGGAAAAGAACGAAAGAATACTTACCCAGGGTCCCCGAATGCTAATCCCGATCCGAGAACTCAGGTATGAAACAATGGTTTCAACTTAGAGCTCTCAAAATCAGAATTCTTGTAAGAAATGAGGTTGGGGTGATGGGGTATATATAGTTTTTGGGTAACCGTTAGGATCGTTTCATGGAAAACGTGCCATGATCCCATCCGTACATGTGTCGGGAAGTTGTGGTGACTAAGAATGATCCTTATCTTCATGACTAGACAATTGGGAACATGTGGAGGAGGATTAAACAGCTACAAACAGCTGATTAAAACATTGAATCTGGTCTGCAGACTGCTTTACGGACCTCAAAGCTGCCAATGTTGAGGTCCGTAAGGTAACAACTTTGGCAGATTTACAGTTTTGGTCCCTGCAGCCCCTAAACTTGGTTTTCGATGCATTTTTGACACGTTTAAGCCCCGTTAACCCCATTTCAAAGCTCTAAAATGAAGTTAAAGTATAGGGAACTTAAATTGTGCTCAAGAATATGCCGGATGATGGTTCGTTTGGTCGTACGAACGCGATGTTCGCTTAATTACGACGGAATGCGCATAAGTGCGAAAAACGATCCAAATGACGCGACGAATGGATTTTTCTTATGCCGAACACTAAAATAAAATATTTTAGTGCTTACATAAATTTTTGGATGTCCGGATGTATTCAGAACGTAAGTTATGCGCGAAAATGCAAACTTGTGCACTTTTTGACACTTTTAGTCCCTGAATGACACAAAAGTTTATTTTAGCATACCGAACACCTCAAAGCCTATTTCTAAGCTATGTAAAGGATATTTATGGTATGTTTAACTTATGGTCATGTTCCGGAATATCTGTTACAGTTCAAATTGGCATACTTTCGCAGTTTGTCATCTTTAGTCCCTGTAAGCGATTTAACTTTGATTTCACCACACCAAACCTTCCAAAACTTATATCTAAGTTATGTAAAGGTTATTTAAGGTATGTTAAGCCTATTTCACTATTCCGGAGTGTTCGTTGCATTAAACTGGTTATATTTATGCATCGGTGCGCATATAACCTTCCAGAAAGCGATTTAGAGTTTGAATTCGAACAAAATATGATATGTGCAAATGATACACATATTTTTACAAATCCCAAGTATGAAATACAATATTTCATTGGTTTGGTATTTTTTTGATGGCCGTGGAGGCACAGGTATTACAGTCTCCCCTACTTTAGGAAATTTCGTCCCGAAATTTATTTAGAGGAAACTTGTGAGAGCTTGAAAACATGTTGTTGAAAAGATCGAACAACATTGGTTAGGGTTCTGAACTTCTAGTAACCTTAATAACATTATGCTTGCAATGTAAGAGGGACACTTATATACAAGTATATGAAGCGTCATTGGTGCGTCCACCGTACCTCCATTACATCGTTCTCATTTTGTTATTGTTGTCACTATCGGTTCTTACACATAATAAACCTTACTGGGTTTCTGTGCACTAAATTTCATAATTATGTACGCGTCCATAATTAGACAATTCCTTGCATAGTTCACACAGTCTATTTTATAATGTGTAGAGTAAAACCAACTGAACAATCCTGTGATGAGTGTGACTAGACTGCCATAGAGTCCTTTTTAATTAAATCAATAAATGATCTAAATAGACTATAAATGAGTCTGTCCAGCTACATCACTAGATGTCATTCTTTAACCAAATTGTGAATCAATCTTTTTGATTAGACCACTAAAGGGTTTCTTATGAATCATGGAGCAGTACTATATAATCCAAGGGTCTTAACTATTACATAGAAGCCCATTTAAGGATTAAAGGTAGTACCTTTTGAATATCCTGCTACGAATCCCTCATATGAAGATATGAATGATCCTGCAAGGATTTGGATAAAGAATATCCAGAGTAGTAAAAACACCAAAAATGCATAAAAGAAAACATAAGATGAGTAAACACATAGTCACATAACCACAAAATTGTTTGTTAATTTGTCTTGTAAACTGCGTACATGCATTTAAAGCACACTAGGAATCCATTCCGTGGATTTCATTTGGTACTTTAAACGTTTATCAAGAATCCAACTATAAAGATAGAAAGATTCAAAAAGAAAATTCGATTTCGATTATTAGGAACCGAAGTGTTCGAATTAAGGTACATAAGGAATCCAATTAAGGACTCTGATTTGAATGATGATCATCCACAAGGGTCTAAATATGAAGATAAAAAGATCCCATATGGATTTTAGAAGTTGAAGATGTTTTGATACCTTGCACTGGACGTGCTTATGTCAAAACATGAAGTTGAAATGCTTTACGAAATTGAGATGCTAGATATGTCAAGGCGACATATGAAGCAGAATTTGTAGGTTAAGTCAATGTACGAGGAAAATATGTTTGAAAACTGTGCATGGGGTTCTTTTAAGAGAAATGTGTTTAACGTTTTTGAAACCTTATATATATAATACTTTTGAAATCATAAAGTAGGTGTATTAGATAGATATATTTAAAAATGTTTTAGAATCATGCGAGATGAATTTTTGAACTTATGTATAAGGTTTTTAAAAGACATGAATGATGCTTTTCGAAATCATGCACTTGATAAGAAAATGTATGGTGTTAATATTGTCTTAAGACTATATGAAATATTTTGAAATTAAGAAGGTTGGTTTTGATAACATGGACAATGTTTTTGAAATAACATAGACAATGTATCTAGAAAAATTGTTTTCAAACTATATGGAATGTTTTGAGATCATGAAGATTGTGTTGAAATACTGGTACCGTGTATGTTGAAAAATCAAAACGTAATGGGTATGAGATTTGAAAATATCCTTAGTTATCCAACCAAGGATTCAAAAGTACAGATGTGCAAAAAAACACGATTACTCATAATTTCACTTTATTTCCTGTACTTCGTTTCTTAGAATGAAACGAGTACTTAGAACTTTTGAGGAAATTATGAGCGATCACTTGGAAGTGAGAATCACAAGAGTAGTTTGTAAGGAACATAGTTCCTTAATGCAGGTATCATAGGAAAATCATACACACATGTAACTATACTTGTATATCAGAATTTGTGAACAATGATTTTTATTTATGAACAAGACATATTGTTTCACAATACACGAAAACAAAAGAAACAAAGGCATAAGACAGCAACATCCTTTGTTCAGCCGAATGCTCATCCAAAAGTTGGATTTGCATTAGCATTTGCATTCACCAATCTCGGACAGTTGTGGCGGAAGTGACCAATCTCTCCGCAGTTGAAACAGGAACCCAGTGGGAATCTTGCAGCATTCCCTTGAACCGGAGCTTGGACCTGAGAAGCCTGATTTTGTCCCAAACGACAAACATTGGCCAAATGCCCAAGTTTACCACACGTCGTGCATTGCCAGCAAGCTTGTTGTACCGCGTGATGACCGTTGCAGCGTGCACAATGAGGTGCGGTACCGGCATATGCTCTCTTTGCAGGTGGTGTTGCCACCCGGATGGGTCCTGCTTGATTTGCTACTGCTGCAGTTGGACAAACCCTTGCCGTATGACCTATAAGTCCACAAGTTTGGCATTTGCGGCACTTCACACTAGCCTGATGATGAAGGCTACATTGGTTGCACAAGGGTGCAGTTCCGTTGTATGGCTTCCTAGCTGGTGGCCTTGCCACGTGGCTAGGTCCCGCTTGATTAGGTGTAACCGCTGCGGGTTTCCTTGAAGCCTTACGTTTCCTTGATTTTGGTGCTGGCTTGACTTCTGTTTCCTTTGGTGGCTCTTGAGTGGCTTCATTGTCGAGACGAGAGGCTTCATTGTTAAGACGAGCCATGGCAATACCTAAATCCACAGTCCTCTGAATCACTTCGCCAATTTGCTGGACAAATTTGGCTGTTCGCTCGGGCATTTGACTAGTGCCAAGAGGAATAGACATTCTAGAAGAAAATGAAAGACAGAGGAAGAAACGAGTGAAAGGTTATTGGATAATCAATACAGAATGGTAACGAATGAAAATTGTGATCATTTGTTTGTTACCTAAGGCAAACAATTGAGATGGTGACAAATCAAAGTAAATAGATCAAAAATAATGTATCGCGAAGACATGCTCGCCTATAAGTGAACACTCATCCCAAGAATTCCCAGGTAAGCACAACTGGTCTCGCGTCTGATGAGATGTATACGAAGTGCTTGCCTAGACAGAAAACCCAGAATACAGGCATTCACCCTTCCAGTTTGCACATGTTCACATTATTTAAAACCCAAAACCTTGACGAAGTTTTGAAAACTCAAAGGGGTTCGAAACCATATAATAGAGAGTTCAAAACTTTACAATAGAGGGTTCAAAACCTAGTAATCAATCATCCTAGAACAGATGATTAGTTTTCAAAGCGGTTTTGAAATTTATGTTTTTGTTGTGGTCGTCGCCTAAGGATAGGTGACGGTATTGTTTTATGACTAAACGCAAGTAAACTCGCGTTAGGTTCCTAAGAAGGTTATAGACTAGGTCAAAGCATTACTAATAACCTAATTCCCTATAACCATTGGCTCTGATACCATCTTTTCTGTCACACCCCGACCGCGTAAAACAACAAATCGCGGCGGAAACATCGGGGAGTGTTGTAACAGAATTAATTGTTTCAAACCCATGGCAATTGAAGTTTCATTTTTATTGATTAAAAGTGTTACCATGTCTAAACAAACAAAGAAATACAACATAATTAACTAGTCTTGCATCTTTTATTGTCACTAAAGCCCAAGTCTGTCTATGTGTATCTTGATCATCTTATGCAATAGTTCCTGAAAAACACATGTGAAAATAGGTACGTCAGCATAAAAATGCCTGTGAGATACATAGGTTTTGTGAAAATAAGATTCATGACTTATGTTTGAGAAAATGTTTAGTCATGAACCTTGTTATTTGCTTTGTCTTTTAAATCATTTGAAAAATGATAAGATCAGATGATAAGTATAAATAAATGTAAGGTTAAACGAATAACCAAGTAAAATATGTTTGCATAAGATAAGTTGTTTATGAATCAATGTCTTGTGAAAAGTATGTTATTCGTATGAAATGTTCTATGTCTCAAACTGAAATGATTCAAATAACGTTACGACATGTAATACCATACAAACACTTATATATAGGAAGTACCAGCGGCGTATCCACCATGCTTGTATCATATTACACACGCATCGTTACTTAATCACTTAATCAAACCAAACCAAACAATGTAAAATGTTCATGTCAAGATGTAAATCATGTCAAAATGTCTATGTCAAATATCCATGTCAAATGTCTATGTCAAATATCAATGTCAAATGTCTATGTCAAATATCCATGTCAAATGTCTATGTCAAATATCCATGTCAAATGTCTATGTCAAAATGTTATGTATGGCAAGTGAAATGTCTCAACTAAACCATATGCACAAAAACAAAGTATTGAAGTAAAACTTGGTTTAAATCAAAGTTATGTTTTGTGGGAAATGCATGATCAAATGTTAATCATGTTAAAATGTCTATGCCGAAATGTCTATGTCAAATATCCATGTCAAATATCATGTATGGCAAGTGAAAGGTCTCAACTAAACCATATGCACAAAAACAAAGTATTGAAGTAAAACTTGGTTTAAATCAAAGCTATGTTTTGTGTAAATGCATGCAAATATTTAATATGAACATTTATGCGGTATTGTGAATATGCATACATCCAAGCCTGGCGACTGTGGTGATAAACCCTTTAAACAAATTAAAGGTCTATCTGTTTTATATCAACGAATTCGGTCATTCCTTTCTGTCCCCTTTCCCTGGGATGTCCGGAACGGGAGTTGTCAATTCCTATGGTACCACTACCTACTAACGAACGGCATGATCGGTGTTAATGAATGTATTGTCCCATGTAAACAAACCAAATGTCATACCAAAATGTAAGCATGTGAAAATAATGCACTAAGTATGTAATCAAATGAACATACATAGCGTGAAATGTCATGTAAAATGATGTACTAAGTAATGCACACAATGGGCACACCTAGCATGAAATGTAATGTAAAACAATGTACTAAGTAATGCACACAATGGGCACACCTAGCATAAAATGTAATGTAAAACAATGTACTAAGTAATGCACACAATGGGCACACCTAGCATAAAATGTAATGTAAAACAATGTACTAAGTAATGCACACAATGGGCACACCTAGCATAAAATGTAATGTAAAACAATGTACCAAGTAATGCACACAATGGGCACACCTAGCATAAGATGTAATGAAATCATGTACTATAATGTACTAACGAACATAGCATGTATATGATGTGAAAACAGGAAAGCATGAAAGTAACAAGTAGGCACATGTGTTCCACCCCAAAACAGTTTGGAAAACAGTAAAAGAGGGGTCTATGTACTCACTTGAGATTGCTCAGAAGTCCTAGGATAACCACCAAGCAAAGCTAGAGATCACGGAATCGAACGGCACCTACTATAGGTAACTACATTAATAAACCGGACCTAAATCGGAAGATCGGGTAGCATTAGGGTTTGTAAACCAAACGAGTGTAGAGACTCGTGTCATTTGGTTTAACAAAGCCTACATACTAAATGAAACTTAACCTTAGTGTTTACGACCCATTACGACCCGTTTAGGTAGCTTATGCTACTTTAACGCGTCGTTCGCGTGAAACGCGTTCGGACCGCCTAACTAGTCCTATGACAAGTATTATATGCCTAAACATGTTTAATAATCAGTTATATGACAAAGGTTTAGGTTACATATGCTTAATTACCAATTATACATGAAAAGGGTAGTCTGGTAATTTACCTAAGGCATATAAACTACCTATCATGCAACTACTTAAACGATGTGACCATAGGGTATAACCTCGGAAGGTTATTCCCTACCTACTATGGTCACCTAATGTATTTGGTCGGATTCTAATGATCGACCAAACTGGGCCGGGTTCGAAGGTATAGGCGATTTATTAGATCGCCTACCCTACGACCCTAGACAACGTGGTAATCAGTGGGCATAGTCCCAAGGGACTATAACCAACGTGATTACACTCACGTTGCGAAGTTCCTACGAACTTCGCATTGACCATTACTGGTCAACGCTGAAAGTCAAACAAAGTTTGACTTTCTGACTCGAAAAGCAGTAAAATAAGGAAAAGAACGAAAGAATACTTACCCAGGGTCCCCGAATGCTAATCCCGATCCGAGAACTCAGGTATGAAACAATGGTTTCAACTTAGAGCTCTCAAAATCAGAATTCTTGTAAGAAATGAGGTTGGGGTGATGGGGTATATATAGTTTTCGGGTAACCGTTAGGATCGTTTCATGGAAAACGTGCCATGATCCCATCCGTACATGTGTCGGGAAGTTGTGGTGACTAAGAATGATCCTTATCTTCATGACTAGACAATTGGGAACATGTGGAGGAGGATTAAACAGCTACAAACAGCTGATTAAAACATTGAATCTGGTCTGCAGACTGCTTTACGGACCTCAAAGCTGCCAATGTTGAGGTCCGTAAGGTAACAACTTTGGCAGATTTACAGTTTTGGTCCCTGCAGCCCCTAAACTTGGTTTTCGATGCATTTTTGACACGTTTAAGCCCCGTTAACCCCATTTCAAAGCTCTAAAATGAAGTTAAAGTATAGGGAACTTAAATTGTGCTCAAGAATATGCCGGATGATGGTTCGTTTGGTCGTACGAACGCGATGTTCGCTTAATTACGACGGAATGCGCATAAGTGCGAAAAACGATCCAAATGACGCGACGAATGGATTTTTCTTATGCCGAACACTAAAATAAAATAAAATATTTTAGTGCTTACATAAATTTTTGGATGTCCGGATGTATTCAGAACGTAAGTTATGCGCGAAAATGCAAACTTGTGCACTTTTTGACACTTTTAGTCCCTGAATGACACAAAAGTTTATTTTAGCATACCGAACACCTCAAAGCCTATTTCTAAGCTATGTAAAGGATATTTATGGTATGTTTAACTTATGGTCATGTTCCGGAATATCTGTTACAGTTCAAATTGGCATACTTTCACAGTTTGTCATCTTTAGTCCCTGTAAGCGATTTAACTTTGATTTCACCACACCAAACCTTCCAAAACTTATATCTAAGTTATGTAAAGGTTATTTAAGGTATGTTAAGCCTATTTCACTATTCCGGAGTGTTCGTTGCATTAAACTGGTTATATTTATGCATCGGTGCGCATATAACCTTCCAGAAAGCGATTTAGAGTTTGAATTCGAACAAAATATGATATGTGCAAATGATACACATATTTTTACAAATCCCAAGTATGAAATACAATATTTCATTGGTTTGGTATTTGTTTGATGGCCGTGGAGGCACAGGTGTTACAGGAGGTTGTTCCTCCAAAATTTTAGCCGGCAAAGAGATTACTCAAAAGAGCTCACTGAAGTGCATAACATCAGGAGACGAGACGGAGAGTCCCTTGACAACTTTATTGACAGATTTAATTGAGAAAGTATGCAAACGAGTGGAATGGTGGACCAACTGCGGGTCTCCGGCTTTTTCCACGGAGTCCGAAACAACCACCTTGTAGAAAAATTACATGAGAATCTCCCCAAGATGATGGAAGTATTGATGGAGCATGCCCGAGCATTCGCTAGGGGAAAGAACGCTTGTAGCTCAATGACTGAGCCAGAACAAAGAATGTCTTCCTGGAAGAAGAATGGAGGTTCTGTCTTTGATAAACCTCCGGTTGGAAACAGGGGACGAACGTACCCTTATAATAGGAATGATCGAGCCCCACGGGGAAGAGGTAATCCACAATTCTATAACCTGTCAGATCTTTTGAAAACTCCTAGCGAGATCCTCGTCACCGATGGAGCAGGCTTCCCCACACCACCCAAGCTCCGGAACACAGGCGACAAGAACTCCAAAAAGTACTGTGATGACAATCGGGCAAAAGTCCACAATATAGATGACTGTTGGTCTCTAAAACAAGAAATTGAAAAGGCTGTCCGGTCTGGTAAGTTGTCACACCTAGTAAAAGAATTCAAAGAAGGCAAGTCCGCTACGACACCGATTGATAATCCCAACAACCAGTCCGGAATTTGCATGATCCAAAAAGCAAACAGTTAGGGTATAAAACGGTCCAACCAACATTTGGCCTCATGGATGCAACAAACATTTGCTTTTCCACCCATTTCCTCCAGAGACATCAAGGACGGACCGATCATTGTGTCCGCAGTAATTGAAGGTCATAAGGTCCGGCGGATTTGTGTAGACAGTGGTAGTGCCTCAGAGATCATGTACCTGCAGTGTTTCCAACAGATGGCACTGCAAACTAAGGCAAAGCTAATTCAAGTGTCCATGCCGTTGGTAAGTTTCTCCAGAGAGGTCGTTCAGCCCATTGGATAAATCACCTTGCACACAACTTTGGGTACTGGAAACTTAATGCGTGTAATGCCCTGCGTCCCTGAACTTTTACCTTTAGTCAATTTTAGTCCTTATACTATGTGAAACTTGACTCTTTAATACTTGAATCTTGATACTTGATTCTTGATACTTGGTACTTAATACTAGATACTTGATTGTTAAAGCTAGATTCTTGATACTTGATTCTTGATACTAGATGCTTGATTCTTAAAACTAGAGACTTGATGCTTGGCTCTTAACACTTGGTTCTTGACTCTTGAGACTCGTGAAACTTTGATACTTGGTTAAACGAGAAACTAGAGACTTGACACTTATGTAAACTTGGAAACTTAGAAACTTTTGTGTTAATTAAATAACTTGTCATGTAATGATATTACCCAATAATACGCAAAGCAACGATTAACCTAACTCGCAAAACGAAGCCAAGACGGAAAAGTAGCTGAAAGGATTGGGCTGTCCGAATGGATGACCATCCGATCGGATGACCATTCGATCGGAGGGCCATTTAACCGAACGCCCATCCGATCCAACCTACTTGTACCTCCTTTCTCTCTTCTTGCACTATAAATAGGAGCTGTCACATCATTCTTCACTGATGTGCCAGACCCCTCCGATCCAGACGCACGCACTCCCATTCTAAGGCACTTTTCTTCCATTTTTGGGCAATTCTCGTAAGTTTCCCACTTGATTCTTGTACAACTTTCATCTGTCACACCCCGACCACGTAGAACATACAAAACGTGGCGGAAACGTCGGGGAGTGTTGTAACAGAATTATTGTTTCATAACCATGGCATAAATAAATTCTGTTTTATTGAATAAGTGAACTCATTGTTTTAATACAATCAAATAAGTACAACTATGATCTTCCAAGTTTTAAAGTTGCTAAGGCACGAGTCCGTCCTATATGTAGCATGAATCAACAATCATTGCAAAGCAGTACCTGAAACATGTGTAAAAATAGGTACGTCAGCATAAAAATGCCTGTGAGATACATAGGTTTTGTGAAAATAAGATTCATGACTTATGTTTAAGAAAATGTTTAGTCATGAACCTTGTAGTTTGCTTTGTTTTGTAAATCATTTGAAAAGCAATAAGATCAGATGATACGTATAAGTAAAATAATAGTGTATGGTTAAGTGAATAACCAAATAGAATGAGTTTGTATAAGAGAAGTTGTTTTGTAAAACAATGTCTTGTGAAAAGTATGTTATTTGTATAAAATGTTATATGTCTCAAATTGAAATGATTCAAATAACGCTACAATATGTAATACCATACAAACACTTATATATAGGAAGTACCAGCGGCGTATCCACCATGCTTGTATCATATTACACACGCCTCGTTACTTAATCACTTACTCAAACCAAACCAACAATGTAAGATGTCTATGTTTAAACCAATTGCCAAATGTATTGAATAATACGTCAAAATGTTTATGTGTCCAATGTAAATCATGTAATGTGTAACCAATGTGATTTGTATACATAAATGTAAGATTAAACAAATAACCTTATAGTAGCATATTAAAAGTATACTTTGGATTTGTAAGTAACATATTAAACTATGTTTTGGTTCCATAAATAACATATCAAAATATGCTTTAGATGTGATAAATAACATATATGTTGGTTTTGTACAATATCACACGTGGGAGTATATCAAACTATACTTTAATAGTGTGATTTGAGAATTCATTCAGACCTGGTGCATCAAAATACACCTTTGAGACTATAGAAATACCACAAAGGCAATCCCTATTTGGATGGAGCAACAAATTGGTTTCAGACATTCCATGACAACAGGAATGGGGTGTCAAATCCTATAGCGCTATATCATACTAACAATCGGTCTGGTGAACATAAAATAAGTACAATTCAACATTTTATTTTATGTTCTTTGAGAAATCAATGCTTAAATCATAGATAGTCTTTCAATTTGTCAATAGATAAGTAATAACATGTATAATCAATTATACTTTTGGAAAACATGAAAGTAACAGATAGGTACACATGCTTCACCCCAAAACAGTTTGGAAAACAGTAAAATAGGGGAACTATGTACTCACATGAGATTGCTCAGAAGTCCTAAGATAGCCACCAAGCAATGCTAGAGATCACGGAATATCAAACGGCCCCTAATATAGGTAACTACATTAATAAACCGGACCTAAATCGGAGGATTGGATAGAATGAGGGTTTGTAAACCAAATGAGTTTGGGAACTCATGTGGTATGGTTTAACAAAACCTACATACTAAATGAAACCTAACCTAAGTGCTTGTGACCCATTACGACCCGTTTAGGTAGCTTATGCTACTTTAACGCGTCGTTCACGTGAAACGCGTTCAGACCGCCTAACTAGTCCTATGACAAGTAATATATGCCTTAACATGTCTAATATGGTTGTCAAATCAGTTTAGATGTCAAAAGTTATGTTACATATGTTTAAAATGAATTTTGGCATCATAGGGGTATTTTGGTAATTTACCTAAGGCATATAAACTACCTATCATACAACTACTTAAACGAAGCGACCATAAGGTATAACCTCATAAGGTTATTCCCTATATACTATGGTCACCTAATGTGCTTGGTCGGATCCTAATGATCGACCAAACGGGTCGGGTTCGAAAGTATAAGCGATTGCTTAGATCGCTTACCTTACGACCCTATATAAGCACTAAACTAAAAGTGATGAGCTAAGCATGTTAAAACATGCTTAACTAAGTTTAGAAAACAGGTTTGGTATCACAACAAACGGTTGTGATACCTAAGAGTAGTTTGGTTACAAAATACGCAAGAATACGTATTCTGACCGAAACTACGGCTCGTCACTGAGCCTAGATAACGTGGTAATCAGTAGGTATAGTCACTAGGGACTATAACCATCGTGATCACGCTCATGTTATGAAGTTCAAACGAACTTCGCATCGACCATAAACTGGTCAATGCAGAAAGTCAAACAAAGTTTGACTTTCGGACTCGAAAAGCAATAAAAGAACGAAGGAACACTTACGAAGGGTCCCCGAATGCTAATCTAGATCAAAATAGCTCAGGTATGAAACAAAGGTTTCAACTTAGAGCACAAATGATCAGATTCTTGTGAGGAATGAAGTGAAATGGGTTGGGTATTTATAGTTTTCGGTCCACCGTTAGGATCGTTTCTTGGAAAAGAGGGAATGATCTAGCCCGTACACTTGTCAAGATGTCATGGTAACTGAAAATGGCCACCATAGGAGTTTAACAAGTGACACTTGACCTTTGGGAGGGGTTAAAGGCTGTTAACTGCTGTTTAAAAATGATTTGCTGCATCTGACCCAGGCTAGCGCACCGTTACATTAAAGGTGTAGAGGTGCGCTAGGCCTTAGTTTGGCAGATTTACAATTTTGGTCCCTGTCATGAATTCTGCCCATTTTCGACACGTTTAAGGCCCGTTAACCCCATTTCAAAGCTCTAAAATGAAGTTAAAGTATTGGGAACTTAAAACATGCTCAAAAATATCTCGGATGTCGGTTCGTTTAGCCGTACGGTTGCGATGTTCGGTTAATTACGACGGAATGCGCATAAGCGCGAAAAACGATCCAAATGACGCGACGAATGGATTTTTCTCATTCCAAACACTAAAATAAAATATTATAGTGCTTACATAAAGTTTTGGATGTCCGGATGTATTCAGAACGTAAGTTATGCGCGAAAGTGCAAACTTGTGCACTTTTTGACACTTTTAGTCCCTGAATGACCCAAAAGTTTATTTTAGCACACCGAACCCCTTAAAGCCTATTTCTAAGCTATATAAAGGATATATAAGGTGTGTTTAACTTATGGTCATGTTCCAAAATGTTCGTTACAGTTCAAATTGGCATACTTTCACAGTTTGTCAAGTTTAGTCCCTGTAAGCGAATTAACTTGTTTTCACCACACCAAACCTTCCAAAACTTATATCTAAGTTATGTAAAGGTTATTTAAGGTATGTTAAGCCTATTTCACTATTCCAGAGTGTTCGTTGGGTTAAACTGGTTATATTTACGCATCAGAGCGCGTATAACCCTCCAGAAAGCGATGCAAAGCTTAAAATCGAACAAGAGTTGATATGTGCGAACGATACACATATTTTTACAAATCCCAAGTATGAAATACAATATTTCATTGGTTTGGAATTTTTTTGATGGTTGAAGTGACACAGGTGTCACAGTCTCCCCTACTTTAGGAAATTTCGTCCCGAAATTTAATTCTAGAGGAAACTTGTGAAGACAACTGTGACGGTTTCGCCTTCTAATAGATCCATTGAACCCTTAAGTAAAAATCTGGGCCATGTTAGGATTCTTAGTGAATTTGTTAACCCTCAAAGTGAATTCCTTGTAGCAGTAAAACATGGAATTTTTGAACTACGGACAGAAGAACGTTTGTTATGAAGACTTATCATAGGAAACTTGGTGTGTGATTGAGATCAGAATTGGGAAGTGTAAGATAAAATGACATCGGTCAAGGTCCAAGACTTCCCCCGTATCATTATTCTTGTCACTATAGGTCTTAACACATGACAAAACTTCCTGTGGTTTCTGTGCACTGAATTCCATAATTATGTAGGCCTCCATAATTACGTAATTCCTTGCACAATCCGCACAGTTCATTTCATAATGCGTAGAGGAAAAATCAATTGAATAAACATGAAGCGACATGACTAGACCACCAAAGGATCTGTTCAACTAGATCAACGAACGATCTTTTTAACTAGAACAACACATGATCTTCTTAACTAGGCCGTCGTACGATCTCCTTGAATAGACCACTTAAGGGATCCTTTCAATTATATCATCACATGATATTTCTAACCAGATTTTCAAATCAATATGTTTAACTAGACCACCCAAGGGGTCCAATTATAGAATAATACTTTATAACCCAAGGGACTTAGCTACAACGTAGAAGTCCATTAAGGATTTAAGATAGTAACTTTGGATATCCTATTATGAATCTCTCGTATGAGATATGAAAGATTCGATGAGGATTTGGATAGATCACAAAACATACATGAAAACATATAAGCACATAAACACATAATTAGTTAGCTTGATTCTTTAATTTGTTGTCTTTGAGCATGGATAATTAAAGCACATCAGGAATCCAATCCATGGATTTCATTTGGCACTTTAAGTATTTTCAAGGATCCATTTATAAAGATAGAAGGATTTTCAATAAGAGTTTGGCTTTGTTTCTTAAAAGAAACGAGTGTTTAAGGTTCTTGGGGAGATTACAAATATTCATAAAATGACAGAACCATACGAGTAGTTTGTCTTTGGGTTGACATCATAAGATTGTATCCAACGTTCACACAATCGTATCAGTTTTGCAGAAATAAAAACAACGAATTTTTATTTATATTACAACTGACTTGTCTTTAAACATCATAAGATAACAACCAAGGAAATAACAAAACACTAGTTGTTCACTGCCGCATCATTGTTCATGTTTGCCTCATTGATGTTAAACACTCGTCCACGTGCTGGAGGTATGTTAACAAGTCTTTGGCAATTGTTCCTGTAGTGGGTAAGGTCACCACAGTTATAACATGACCCTGGAGGGAACCGTGCTTGAACAGCAGCAGGGTTTGCAGCAGCTTGATTTGCATAACGACAAACATTGATCAAATGTCCCAACCGCCCACAGTGGGTACATTTGTGACACTGCTCTTGCTCTAGATGATGACGGTTGCACTTGTTGCACAAAGGTGCAGTACCAACATAGTTTTGCCTTTTGCGAGGTTGTGCTGGTTGGTTTGGTGCAACCTGTTTGTCTTGAGCAGTTACAGCGCAGTTCTGAGAGGCTTTGCGCTTCTTCTTCTTGGATACCTCAGCATGTTCTTCCTTTGGTTCCACTTGAGCAGTCTTGTCAGATGGTCTTGGGTCGCCTTTTCGAAAAAGCTTTTTCTTTCTGATGTGGGATTCAGTTAGAGTAGCAGACAATTCAATGGCTTGTCTGACAGTAGTAGGGTTGCTGCCAGTAACAATATCCTGAACTAGGCCAGGAAGACCATCAGTATATTTCTCGATCGCCTTATCCACAGGAGTAACCATAGCAGGACACAACAGGCTCAATTCTTCAAAACGGTTAGTATAGGCTCGATGTTCACCACTGTCTTGCTTCAAATCATCAAACTCCCTCTCCAAAGCTCGCAGTTCATGACGAGGGCAAAACTCCTTCATCATAAGAGCCCTAAGCTCAGCCCAAGTCTGTGCTAATGCAACCTCAGCACCGCGGTCTCTCATCACCCCGTTCCACCATGTGAGAGCCCTCTTCTGAAACACACTTGAAGAAAACTCGACCTTGCGATTTTCAGGACACTGAACGTGACGGAAGGTATTCTCAATGCTCTCGAACCACTGAAGGAGCCCAGTTGCTCCCTCAGAACCACTAAACTTGAGTGGTTTAGCCGAGTTGAAACTCTTGAAATTGCATGGAGCATTGTTGTTGTTGATGGCTTGCATCATTTGAGCATAAAGATTTGGGAAGGCAGCAGCCATTTGCTGTGCGATGATTTCCGCCAGTTCAGCATTCGCCATCTGATTGTCACGTCGAGGAGGCATTCTAAAAGAGGAAACATGAAAGGAAACGAGTGAGAGAATTAGGCGAAAAGAATGAGATGAAACAAATCCGATGAAAGCAAGGATAGTGGTCATTTGTTTGTTACTACAAAGCAACAAACTACACACAATGACTAATCAAAGTAAATGGGTCAAAAATAATGTATCACGAAGACATGCTCGCCTATAAGTGAACACTCATCCCAAGAATTCCCAGGTAAGCACAACTGGTCTCGCGTCTGATGAGATGTATACGAAGTGCTTGCCTAGACAGAAAACCCAGAATACAGGCATTCACCCTTCCAGTTTGCACGTGTTCACATTATTTAAAACCCAAAACCTTGACGAGAATTTGAAAACTCAAAGGGGTTCAAAACCATATAACAGAGGGTTCAAAACCTAGTAATCAATCATCCTAGAACAGATGATTAGTTTTCAAACCGGTTTTGAAATTTATGTTCTTGTTGTGGTCGTCGCCTAAGGATAGGTAAGGGTATTGTTTTATGACTAAACGCAAGTAAACTCGCGTTAGGGTCCTAGAAAGGTTATAGACTAGGTCAAAGCATTACTAATAACCTAATTCCCTATAACCATTGGCTCTGATACCAACTTTTCTGTCACACCCCGACCACGTAGAACATACAAAACGTGTCGGAAACGTCGGGGAGTGTTGTAACAGAATTATTGTTTCATAACCATGGCATAAATAAATTTTGTTTTATTGAATAAGTGAACTCATTGTTTTAATACAATCAAATAAGTACAACTATGATCTTCCAAGTTTTAAAGTTGCTAAGGCACGAGTCCGTCCTATATGTAGCATGAATCAACAATCATTGCAAAGCAGTACCTGAAACATGTGTAAAAATTGGTACGTCAGCATAAAAATGCCTGTGAGATACATAGGTTTTGTGAAAATAAGATTCATGACTTATGTTTAAGAAAATGTTTAGTCATGAACCTTGTAGTTTGCTTTGTTTTGTAAATCATTTGAAAAGCAATAAGATCAGATGATACGTATAAGTAAAATAATAGTGTATGGTTAAGTGAATAACCAAATAGAATGAGTTTGTATAAGAGAAGTTGTTTTGTAAAACAATGTCTTGTGAAAAGTATGTTATTTGTATAAAATGTTATATGTCTCAAATTGAAATGATTCAAATAACGCTACAATATGTAATACCATACAAACACTTATATATAGGAAGTACCAGCGGCGTATCCACAATGCTTGTATCATATTACACACGCCTCGTTACTTAATCACTTACTCAAACCAAACCAACAATGTAAGATGTCTATGTTTAAACCAATTGCCAAATGTATTGAATAATACGTCAAAATGTTTATGTGTCCAATGTAAATCATGTAATGTGTAACCAATGTGATTTGTATACATAAATGTAAGATTAAACAAATAACCTTATAGTAGCATATTAAAAGTATACTTTGGATTTGTAAGTAACATATTAAACTATGTTTTGGTTCCATAAATAACATATCAAAATATGCTTTAGATGTGATAAATAACATATATGTTGGTTTTGTACAATATCACACGTGGGAGTATATCAAACTATACTTTAATAGTGTGATTTGAGAATTCATTCAGACCTGGTGCATCAAAATACACCTTTGAGACTACAGAAATACCACAAAGGCAATCCCTATTTGGATGGAGCAACAAATTGGTTTAAGACATTCCATGACAACAGGAATGGGGTGTCAAATCCTATAGCGCTATATCATACTAACAATCGGTCTGGTGAACATAAAATAAGTACAATTCAACATTTTATTTTATGTTCTTTGAGAAATCAATGCTTAAATCATAGATAGTCATTCAATTTGTCAATAGATAAGTAATAACATGTATAATCAATTATACTTTTGGAAAACATGAAAGTAACAGATAGGTACACATGCTTCACCCCAAAACAGTTTGGAAAACAGTAAAATAGGGGAACTATGTACTCACATGAGATTGCTCAGAAGTCCTAAGATAGCCACCAAGCAATGCTAGAGATCACGGAATATCAAACGACCCCTAATATAGGTAACTACATTAATAAACCGGACCTAAGTCGGAGGATTGGATAGAATGAGGGTTTGTAAACCAAATGAGTATGGGAACTCATGTGGTATGGTTTAACAAAACCTACATACTAAATGAAACCTAACCTAAGTGCTTGTGACCCATTACGACCCGTTTAGGTAGCTTATGCTACTTTAACGCGTCGTTCGCGTGAAACGCGTTCAGACCGCCTAACTAGTCCTATGACAAGTAATATATGCCTTAACATGTCTAATATGGTTGTCAAATCAGTTTAGATGTCAAAAGTTATGTTACATATGTTTAAAATGAATTTTGGCATCATAGGGGTATTTTGGTAATTTACCTAAGGCATATAAACTACCTATCATACAACTACTTAAACGAAGCGACCATAAGGTATAACCTCGTAAGGTTATTCCCTATATACTATGGTCACCTAATGTGCTTGGTCGGATCCTAATGATCGACTAAACGGGTCGGGTTCGAAAGTATAAGCGATTGTTTAGATCGCTTACCTTACGACCCTATATAAGCACTAAACTAAAAGTGACGAGCTAAGCATGTTAAAACATGCTTAACTAAGTTTAGAAAACAGGTTTGGTATCACGACAAACGGTTGTGATACCTAAGAGTAGTTTGGTTACAAAATACGCAAGAATACGTATTCTGACCGAAACTACGGCTCGTCACTGAGCCTAGATAACGTGGTAATCAGTAGGTATAGTCACTAGGGACTATAACCATCGTGATCACGCTCACGTTATGAAGTTCAAACGAACTTTGCATCGACCATAAACTGGTCAATGCAGAAAGTCAAACAAAGTTTGACTTTCGGACTCAAAAAGCAATAAAAGAACGAAGGAACACTTACGAAGGGTCCCCGAATGCTAATCTAGATCAAAATAGCTCAGGTATGAAACAAAGGTTTCAACTTAGAGCACAAATGATCAGATTCTTGTGAGGAATGAAGTGAAATGGGTTGGGTATTTATAGTTTTCGGTCCACCGTTAGGATCGTTTCTTGGAAAAGAGGGAATGATCTAGCCCGTACACTTGTCAAGATGTCATGGTAACTGAAAATGGCCACCATAGGAGTTTAACAAGTGGCACTTGACCTTTGGGAGGGGTTAAAGGCTGTTAACTGCTGTTTAAAAACGATTTGCTGCATCTGACCCTGGCTAGCGCACCGTTACATTAAAGGTGTAGAGGTGCGCTAGGCCTTAGTTTGGCAGATTTACAATTTTGGTCCCTGTCATGAATTCTGCCCATTTTCGACACGTTTAAGGCCCGTTAACCCCATTTCAAAGCTCTAAAATGAAGTTAAAGTATTGGGAACTTAAAACATGCTCAAAAATATCTCGGATGTCGGTTCGTTTAGCCGTACGGTTGCGATGTTCGGTTAATTACGACGGAATGCGCATAAGCGCGAAAAACGATCCAAATGACGCGACGAATGGATTTTTCTCATTCCAAACATTAAAATAAAATATTATAGTGCTTACATAAATTTTTGGATGTCCGGATGTATTCAGAACGTAAGTTATGCGCGAAAGTGCAAACTTGTGCACTTTTTGACACTTTTAGTCCCTGAATGACCCAAAAGTTTATTTTAGCACACCGAACCCCTTAAAGCCTACTTCTAAGCTATATAAAGGATATATAAGGTGTGTTTAACTTATGGTCATGTTCCAAAATGTTCGTTACAGTTCAAATTGGCATACTTTCGCAGTTTGTCAAGTTTAGTCCCTGTAAGCGAATTAACTTGTTTTCACCACACCAAACCTTCCAAAACTTATATCTAAGTTATGTAAAGGTTATTTAAGGTATGTTAAGCCTATTTCACTATTCCGGAGTGTTCGTTGGGTTAAACTGGTTATATTTACGCATCAGAGCACGTATAACCCTCCAGAAAGCGATGTAAAGCTTAAAATCGAACAAGAGTTGATATGTGCAAACGATACACATATTTTTACAAATCCCAAGTATGAAATACAATATTTCATTGGTTTGGCATTTGTTTGATGGTTGAAGTGACACAGGTGTCACATCATCTATACACATTTCCTCACATGATTCTTCATTAAAATCACACTTTTCACCATGAAATCACTAAGATTCGGGCTCTCGAGGATGACATCATCATGGAGATTTGTACAAACGGCTGTGTGATGTCATTTCCATCAAGCTTTAGCTCAAATCTAAGAGATTTCTACGTATTTTACCATGAAACTTTACAAATTTAAATGTTTTCGGTTGATTTCATACTATCTTCAAACTTTCTTAAAACCTTTACTCAAATCGGTGGTGTCTGGATCCAAAACAGGTTTAGGACTTGTTCCTTAGTCTGGAGTCGGCTCGATAACAGATTCCCACCGGAGAAGATGACAAGATTACGGATCAGACATGAAACCCAACCAAGAACAGCCGTCCGATCGAACGGGGTGATTTCCATCCGATCAGACGAGCTGAACCTTAGTGAGTTTTCCGTTGTCTTGGTACGTTACCATGTTATTGCCGTTAAAATCAAACTTGGAAACTTTACGAAGGTTGCAAAAAGGAATAGATCACACCAGTCGAATGACCATCCGATCGGACGACCAACCCATCGAACGGTCATCCGACTGAACGACATGCTCCTCACAACCTTCAACACTTAAACTATTTTTCAGAACTTTAAACTTTGAAACATACACTTGAACAGTCATTCGACCGAACGGTCATCCGATCGGATGACCATCCGATCGAACGACTTGGATTTACACTACAATGAAAACTTCAAAAGGTTGAATATTTTGGAAACTCACCCTCTGATTGAATGACGGATGGTGATCCGTTTAAATCTAACAGGTCATCCGACCGGATGACCATCTGTCCGGATGGCCATCCGATCACGAGCCTGGTTCGACACTTTGCACGATTCTTCTATTCTGTCCGACGCTTATCTGTTAAACTATAATCAGGTTAATCTTAGCGCTCCCTTCGATCCAATCAGTACGTGTCGATACTTAGCACCCACTGTGAGTATACTTGATCCCTTTTTGTTTTAAACTTTTGGGATTCAACATGTATTCTATGAAACTTAACACTTGAAGCTATTTGAAACATACTCTATCCTCAGGGAACGTGAAACTTGATACTTTTTGGATTCTTGATTCTTTATGCTATGTGAACGTTTAATCCTTGTGTGTAGTTCTGCCTTAACAATAGTAGCGCTATAGGAGTAATGCACCTCCCCATTATTCTCGGGGGTATTGTTAGGAGGAGTCTATTTTGCTTTCCTTGAGACTTGGGAAAGTGGTAAACACATTGGGATACTTGGGCTATCACTCGGACTGCGTGAACTAGCATGGATGAAACTAATATATGTTTACATGACGGATATGAGTCTTTTAAACTATTATACTATATACTCAAACATGTATACTCGCCAGTACATTATTGTATTGACATTATTTTAATACATGTTGTAGGTTGATAGGATGTTGGATCCAAGAAACAAGTTAGGATGGTACTTAGAAACACACCTAGTTAATTATCTGTTTTGAACAATATTTGGATGTTTTGTAATCGTTACTTGTTGTTGTGAAACCTGTCTAGAAAATGTTATGAATTCGGTTAATCTCTATATTGAAACCGTTAGTGTTATTGAAACTTTTGAGCAATCTGAACGCTTAGTGCCACACCCCGATGTTTCCACCATCGGTTAGGGTGTGACAGATTGGTATCAGAGCCATAACTATAGGGAATTAGGAAAAGTAGGAATGCTTTGCCTAGTCTATAGTTCTAGGACTCTTGACTTTTATTTGTTATTTAAGACTTATGCATTCTACCGTAATTGCTTCCTTGCAACACATCTTCCTGTTAAAACTTACATGCCTTTCCTAAGGCTGACACAATATACACTTGGATACTTTGAAAACGCTGTTATGCAGTGTTTGTATTTTTGCACGAGATTTGCCCTCAAGTCAGGAGTGACATCCGAACCTTGATGGGAAATTTCCATACTATATTCTAGTAGGTCTTATCTTTTGATAAGTACCAACACAACAATTAGGGTACGAAGTTGTTAAGTTAGAGGTGAAACTCATACGTTGATAACTAGTCCCACTCTTTGATTTTTTTCTGTCTCGCCAAGGTCTCGAAATTCCCAATCAATTAGGAATGTGTAATGATCGAAAGGATAGATATCGTATGCCTAACATCGATGATGTATTTGTCTAAATAAGTCAAGACACGTTGCCTCAATTCGAAAGGGGTTCGATTCACTTTGTTTAGTCAACGTTCCTCTACCCGGAACAATCCTATGTTATATGAGTCTATCTTTTATGTTATCTCGAATTTTTAGATATGGTTTTAAACTTGATTCTTTGTTCATTTCGATACTTTTACACAAATCGCATGTGTCCGCAATCTAAAGCGATAATCATAATCTCTCAGGATCGAACTAAATTTATGATGCCTTGTTCATAATGGTAAACTACGTGGAATCTTGATTAAACTATCTGAAGCATGATTGTACGAGATACTATGTGAAACTATTTGGTTAATCTATGTACTATTACGAGTAGTAAAACACTATATGTAACATGGCACCGAAAGACGAGACAGAAGTAACACGGATGAAACATGGTGGATACGTCGCTGGTACTTCCTATATATAAGTGTTTCCGGCATGTTACCAACTTTCGTAACACGTTCCATGCGAAATCTAGTGTTTTGAAGGTCGGTGATGAAAATGTTGAACACTAAGCTACGTGAAACTACTTGTTTAAATCTATGTGTACTCTAATGCGTATGTGTTGTTGTGAGTGGCAAAATACGATACATAGCCTAGCACTGACGACGAGACGGACGTAGCGTGATCAAAACATGGTGGATACGCCGCTCGTACTTCCTATATATAAGTGTTTCTATCATGTTGCCGAACTTTCGTAACACGTGCCATGTGGAATTCGTGGTTTGTGGACTGTGGTGAGGATGTTGAACGATAAGCTACGTGAAACAATTTGATTGATCTACGTGTATGTGATCGTGGTGGAGTGTATTGTTATGGTTGGCAAAATGCGACACTTAACATGACACCGAATATGAGGCGGACGTGATATGCCCGAAACATGGTGGATACGCCGCTAGTACTTCCTATATATAAGTGTTTCTGACATGTTGCCGAACTTTCGTACAACATGCCATGCGAAAGTCGTGGGATTGCGGCAGTTGAATCTTTTGAATTATGAGAAAATTGTTGAACGTTTGAAACTATGTGAAACTTGAGTTTTTATGCAACCGTGTGTGAATCTATATATACTGTGTGACTTTAAGATCTAGACATATACGATCCTTTTCTTGGATCTTTAGATGTCTTCCCGCAAACTATCCGACTCTCTCAAGAGATCCAGGGAAAACTCTCAGAAAAAGATGATGTCATTCATGGCCGATCAGATCGCTCGCATCATGCCAAAGATCGTCTCTGAGATCTAAGGATCAAACACTCCTCCTTCCTCTGTGGAATCTAAAGGTGAGAAGCTAAAACCTACAAAGTTCAGTTACAAACACTTCGTCTATTGCAACCCTAAGCCTTTCACGAGCAGTGATGGGGTGACCACAATGCTAGAATGGTTTGACAGCATAGAGGTTACCTTCATTAACAGCGAGTGCCCAAAACATTTGAAGACTAGGAGTGCAACGGGCATGTTTCAAGGCCGAGCTCTGGAGTGGTGGTCAAATGAGAGAAACATCCACTTGAATGAAGAAGCTTAAGCTCTTCCATGGTCTGAGGTGCGAAAGTTAATGATGCTCGAATTCTGCCCACCCCATGAACAGCTAAAGCTTGAAGAAGAGTTCTGACATCTAAAGCAGATTGGTGATGACAATCTGGCTTATACTACCCGTTTCAAGCAACTCAGCATAATCGTTCCTCACTTGGTTTCTACTCCTAAGCGCATGATAACCAAGTACATTAATGGGTTACCTCCTGCAATGCGTGATTCGACCAAAGCAGCTCAGCTAGAGACTATTGAAGAAGTTTACCGTCTTGCCGCAAGTTTAAACAACAACCGTGTCTGTGACAAACAGTTAGCTACTCATGTTCCCTCAAAGTCAGCGAACCAGGTTACTCAGCAGTCAAGTAGCAGCAGGAACAAGAAGAGAAAGTCTCAGGGTTCAAGCTGTAATGCGATTGTCCCTGCTGCAAACCCTACTGTTAAGACTGCTCCTGGTGCTGCTGTTCCAAACCCTCCTTGTAACAACTGTGCCTCCACGGCCATCAAAAAAATTCCAAACCAATGAAATATTATATTTCATACTTGGGATTGGTAAAAATATGTGTATCATTTGCACATATCAATTCTCGTTCAATTTCAAACTCTAAATCGCTTTCTGGAAGGTTATACGCGCACCGATGCGTAAATATAACCAGTTTAATGCAACAAACACTCCGGAATAGTGACACATACTCATCATACCTTAAATAACCTTTACATAACTTAGAAATAAGTTTTGAAGGATTTGGTATGGCAAAAACAAGTTAATTCGACTACAGGGACTAAATATGACAAACTGCGAAAGTATGTCAATTTGAACTGTAACGAACATTCCGGAACATAACCATAAGTTAAACACACCTTAAATATCCTTTACATAGCTTAGAAATAGGCTTTGAGGGGTTTGTTGTGCTAAAATAAACTTTTGGATCATTCAGGGACTAAAAGTGTCAAAAAGTGCACAAGTTTGCATTTTCGCGCATAACTTACGTTCTGAATACATCCGGACATCCAAAAATTTATGTAAGCATGACTATATTATATTTTAGTGTTCGCCATAAGAAAAACCCATTCGTTTCGTCATTTGGATCGTTTTTCGCGCTTGTGCGCATTCCGTCGTAATTAAGCGAACATCGCGTTCGTACGACCAAACGAACCATTATCCGGCATATTTTTGAGCATGTTTTGAGTTCCCTATACTTTAACACAATACATTTTCTTATCAAGTGCATGATTTCGAAAATCATCATTTAATTTTTTCAAAAACCTTATACATAATTTCAAAATTCATCTCGCATGATTTTAAAACATTTTTAATTTAACATACTTACCTAGTACACCTACTTTATGATTTCAAAATATTATATATAAGGTTTCAAAAACACTAAACATATTTTTCTTAAAAGAACCCCATGCACAGTTTTCAAAAATATCTTTCTCGTACATTTACTTAACCTTCAAATTCTGCTTCATATGTCGCCTTGACATATCTAGCATCTCAACCTCATAAGCATTTTACTTCATGTTTGGACTTAAGCACATCCCGTGCAAGAATTCAAAGCATCTTCAACTTCTACAATCCATATGGGATCTTTTTATCTCCATAATTAGACCCTTGTGGATGATCATGATTCAAATCAGAGTCCTTAATTGGATTCTTTATGTACCTTAATTCGAACATTTCGAGTTCTAGTAATCGAAATCGAATTTTCTTTTTGAATCTTTCTATCTTTATAGTTGGATTCTCGAAAATGTTTAAAGTACCAAATGAAATCCACAAGATGGATTCCTAGTGTGCTTTAAATACATGTACTCTGTTAGCAGAACAAACTTCTAGTTAACAATCTTTGTGGTTATATGATTATGTGTTTATGCATCTTGAGTTTTCATTTAAGGTTTTTTTGTGTTTTTAATACTCTGGATATTCGTTATCCAAATCCTCGCAGGATCTTTCATATCTTCATATGAGAGATTCGTAACAGGATATTCAAAAGGTACTACCTTAAATCCTTAATGGGCTTCTATGTAATAGTTAAGACCCTTGGATTATATAGTACCACTCCAGACCCTTTTTAGTGGTCTAGTCTAAAGGATTGATTCACAATTTGGTTAAAGAATGACATCTAGTGATGTAGCTGGACAGACTCCTTGATAGTCTATTTAGATCATTTATTGATCTAGTCTACGGGACTCTATGGCGGTCTAGTCACACTCATCACAGGATTGTTCATTTGGTTTTACCCTACGCATTATAAAATAGACTGTGTGAACTGTGCAAGGAATTGTCTAATTATGGAGGCCTACATAATTATGAAATTTAGTGCATAGAAACCCAGTAAGGTTTATTATGTGTAAGAACCGATAGTGACAACAATAACAAAATGAGAACGATGTAATGGAGGTACGGTGGACGCACCAATGACGCTTCATATACTTGTATATAAGTATCCCTCTTACATTGCAACCATGATGTTATTAAAGTTACTAGAATTTCAGAACCCAAACCAATGTTGTTCGATCTTTTCAACTTCATGTTTTCAAGCTCTCACAAGTTTCCTCTAAATAAATTTCGGGACGAAATTTCCTAAAGTAGGGGAGACTGTAACACCTGTGCCTCCACGGCCATCACACAAATACTGTAGCAATGAAATATTGTATTTCATACTTGGTATTTGTAAAAATATGTGCATCATTTGCACATATCAATTTTTGTTCAATTTCAAACTCTAAATCACTTTCTGGAAGGTTATACGCGCACCGATGCGTAAACATAACCAGTTTAATGCAACAAACACTCCGGAATAGTGACATTGGCTTAACATACCTTAAATAACCTTTACATAACTTAGAAATAAGTTTTGAAGGCTTTGGTATGGCAAAATCAAGTTAAATCGCTTACAGGGACTAAAGTTGACAAACTGCGAAAGTATGCCAATTTGAACTGTAACAGACATTCCGGAACATGACCATAAGTTAAACACACCTTAAATATCCTTTATATAGCTTAGAAATAGGCTTTGAGGGGTTCGGTGTGCTAAAATAAACTTTTGGGTCATTCAGGGACTAAAAGTGTCAAAAAGTGCACAAGTTTGCATTTTCGCGCATAACTTACGTTCTGAATACATCCGGACACCCAAAAATTTATGTAAGCATGACTACATTATATTTTAGTGTTCGCCATAAGAAAAATCCATTCGTCACGTCATTTGGATCGTTTTTCGAGCTTATGCGCATTCCGTCGTAATTAAGCGAACATCGCGTTCGTACGACCAAACGAACCATCATCCGACATATTTTTGAACATGTTTCAAGTCCACAATGTTTAGGCATCATTTTAGGGCCTTAAAGTTGGCTTTACGGGCCTTAGAAGTGTCGGAAATGGCCTTAAACACGTGCAGGGACCTAAACTGTCATTTTTGAAACATATGTGCAGATCAGAGGGCCCAAGCGGCCCGCATTGTGTTTGCATGAATCTAAAGCGGGCCGCATGGCACCTTCAGACCAGATTCAATGTTTGTTTTTGCAACTTGCAGCTGATTAAACCCCATCCACATGTTTTAAACTTGCCTAATCAGCAAGATAAGATCAAGATTTAGCCACCATAACATTTGGACAAGTGTACGGCCTTGATCGTCTCCCCTTTTCCAAGAAACGATCCTAACGGTTACCCAAAAACTATATATACCCATCCACCCCCATTGCATTTCTCACTAGAATTCTGATTTTGAGAGCTCTAAGTTGAAACCATTGTTTCATACCTGAGTTCTTGAGTCGGGATTAGCATTCGGGGACCCTGGGTTAGTATTCTTTCGTTCTTTTCCTTATTTTTACTGCTTTTCGAGTCAGAAAGTCAAACTTTGTTTGACTTTCAGCGTTGACCAGTAATGGTCAATGCGAAGTTCGTTTGAACTTCGCAACGTGAGTGTAATCACGTTGGTCGTAGTCCCTTGGGACTATGCCCACTGATTACCACGTTGTCTAGGGTCGTAGGGTAGGCGAACTAATAAATCGCCTATACCTTCGAACTCGACCCATTTGGTCAATCATTAGGATCCGACCAAATACATTAGGTGACCCTAGTATAGGGCATAACCTTCCGAGGTTATACCCTATGGTCACATCGTTTAAGTAGTTGTATGATAGGTAGTTTATATGCCTTAGGTAAATTACTAGAATACCCTTTTCATGTATAATTGGTAATTAAGCATATGTAACCTAAACTTTTGTCACATAACTAATTATGTAACATGTTTAGGCATATAACACTTGTCATAGGACTAGTTAGGCGTTCCGAACGCGTTTTACGCGAACGACGCGTTAAAGTAGCATAAGCTTCCTAAACGGGTCGTAATGGGTCGATAAGACTTAGGTTAAGTTTCATTTAGCATGTAGGCTTTGTTAAACCATATCATATGAGTTCCTACACTCATTTGGTTTACAAACCCTAATGCTACCCAGTCTTCCGATATAGGTCCGGTTTATTAACATAGTTACCTATATTAGGTGCCGTTTGATTCCGTGATCTCTAGCATTGTTTGGTTGTCACTCAAGGACTACTGAGCATTCTCAAGTGAGTACATAGACCCCTCTTTTACTGTTTTCCAAACTGTTTTGGGGTGGAACACATGTGCCTACTTGTTACTTTCATGCTTTCCTGTTTTCACATCATATACATGCTATGTTCGTTAGTACATTATAGTACATGATTTCATTTCATCTTATGCTAGGTGTGCCCATTGTGTGCATTACTTAGTACATTGTTTTACATGACATTTCCTGCTGGGTGTGCCCATTGTGTGCATTACTTAGTACATTGTTTTACATGACATTTCCTGCTAGGTGTGCCCATTGTGTGCATTACTTAGTACATCGTTTTACATGACATTTCACGCTATGTATGTTCATTTGATTACATACTTAGTGCATTGTTTTCACATGTTTACATTTTGGTATGACATTTGGTTTGTTTACATGGGACAATACATTCATTAACACTAGCTACGCCGTTCGTTAGTAGGTAGTGGTACCATAGGAATTGACAACTCCCGTTCCGGACGTCCCAGGGAAAGGGGATGAAAGGAATGACCGAATTCGATGATATTTAAGACAGATAAACCTTTAATTTGTTTAAAGGGTTTATCACCACAGTCGCAAGGCTTGGATGTATGCATTGGAACAACACCACATAAATGTACATATTCAGTATAGCATGCACATAGACATTTTAACATGATTGACCTTGATCATGCATTTTCACAAGACATAATGTTGATTTAAACTACGTTTTACTTCAATACTATGTTCTTGTGCATATGGTTTAGTTGACACATTTCGCTAGCCATACAGGACATTTTGACATAGACATTAGACATAGACATTTTAACATGATTGACCTTGATCATGCATTTTCACAAGACATAATGTTGATTTAAACTATGTTTTACTTCAATACTATGTTCTTGTGCATATGGTTTAGTTGACACATTTCGCTAGCCATACAGGACATTTTGACATAGACATTAGACATAGACATTTTAACATGATTGACATTGATCATGCATTTACACAAAACATAACGTTGATTTAAACACAGTTTTACTTCAATACTTTGTTTTTGTGCATTTCACCTATGGTTTAGTTGATGCGTTTTCACTAGCCATACATATCATTTAGGTTACACATTACATGATTTACATTGATCATGCATTTTGACATATTATTCAATACATTTGACAAATTCATTTATACATGGACAATTTACATTGTTGGTTTGGTTTGATTAAGTGATTAAGTAACGATGCGGGTGTAATATGATACAAGCATGGTGGATACGCCGCTGGTACTTCCTATATATAAGTGTTTGTATGGTATTACATGTCGTAGCGTTATTTGAATCATTTCAGTTTGAGACATAGAACATTTTATGCAAATAACATATTTTTCACAAGACATTGATTTACAAACAACTTAACTTATACAAACTCATTTTTACATGGCTATTCATTTAACCATGCATTATTCACTTATTTATATGTATCATCTGAACTTATTGTTTTTTTTCAAATGATTTACAAAGACAAAGCAAATTACAAGGTTCATGACTAAACATTTTCTTAAACAGAAGTCATGAATCTTATTTTCACAAAACCTATGTACTCGCCGGCATTTTTATGCTGATGTACCTATTTTCACATGTGTTTCAGGAAATGAAGCATAGGATTGATCAAGATACACTTAGGCGGACATGGGCCTTAGTGACAATAAAAGATGCAGACTAGTTAATTATGTTGTATTTTCATGTTTGTTTAGACATTGTAATACTTATATTGAATAAAACGAAACTTTAATTTCCATGGTTGTGAAGCATTAATTCTGTTACAACACTCCCCGATGTTTCCGCCACGTTTTGTATGTTCCACGTGGTCGGGGTGTGACAGAAAAGATGGTATCAGAGCCAATGGTTATAGGGAATTAGGTTATTAGTAATGCTTTGACCTAGTCTATAACCTTCTTAGGACCCTAACGCGAGTTTACTTGCGTTTAGTCATAAAACAATACCGTCACCTATCCTTAGGCGACGATCACAACAAGAACATAAAATTCAAAACCGCTTTGAAAACTAATCATCTGTTCTAGGATGATTGATTACTAGGTTTTGAACCCTCAGTTATAAGGTTTTGAACTCTCTGTTATATGGTTTTGAACCCTTTTGGGTTTTCAAAAACATCGTCAAGGTTTTGGGTTTTAAGTAATGTGAACACGTGCAAACTGGAAGGGTGAATGCCTGTATTCTGGGTTTTCTGTCTAGGCAAGCACTTCGTATACATCTCATCAGACGCGAGACCAGTTGTGCTTACCTGGGAATTCTTGGGATGAGTGTTCACTTATAGGCGAGCATGTCTTCGCGATACATTATTTTTGACCCATTTACTTTGATTTGTCATCATCTCAATGTACCCATTTACTTTGTTTTGTCGCCATCTCATTTGTTTGCCTTAGGTAACAAACAAATGATCACAATTTTCATTCGTTGCCGTCCTGTATTGATTATCCAATAACCTTTCACTCGTTTCTTTCTCTGTTTTTCATTTTCTTCTAGAATGTCTATTCCTCTCAGCACTGGTCAAATGTCCGAGCAAACAGCCAAATTTGCCCAGCAAATAGGCGAGGTGATACTGAAGTCTGTGGATCTAGGCATTGCCATGGCTCGTCTCAAAAATGAAACCTCTCGTCTCGACAATGAAGCCACTCAAGAGCTACCAATGGAAGCAGAAATCAAGCCTGCACCAACATCAAGGAAGCGTAAGGCTTCAAGGAAACTCGCAGCGGTTACATCTAATCAAGCGGGACCTAGCCAGGTAGCGATGCCACCAGCTAGGAAGCCGTACTTGGGAACTGCCCCATGGTGCATGCGATGCAACCGTCATCATTTAAACCTCATACCCTGCTCCCAATGTACCTACTGTGGACGGTGGGGACATTTGATTAACACATGCCGCTTTGTTGCCCAACACAAAGCTGCTACAAACCTTGCTGCTACCCAACCCCAAGTCAACCCTACTCAAGCTCGTTTCCCGCGTGGTACTTGCTACAACTGTGGCAATACGAGCCATTTCAGGAACAACTGCCCGAAGATTTCTAATGCAAATCCAACTCTTGGATGAGCATTCGGCTGAACAAAGGATGTTGCCTTTGTTTTCTTTTGTTTTCATGTATTGTGAAACAATCTGTTTTGTTCATAAATAAATTATTGTTCACAAATTCTGATATACAAGTATAGTTACATGTGTGTATGATTTTCCTATGATACCTACATCAAGGAACTATGTTCCTTACAAACTACTCTTGTGATTCTCACTTTCAAATGATCGCTCATGATTCCTTCGAAAACTTTAAGTACTCGTTTCATTCTAAGATACGAAGTACAGAAAATAAAGTGACATTATGAGTAATCATGCTTCTGCACATCTGTGCTTTTAAATCCTTGGTTAGATAACTAAGGATATTTTCAAATCTCATACCCATTACGTTTTGATTTTTCAACATACACAGTACAGGTATTTCAAAAACAATCTTCATGATCTCAAAACATTTCATATAGTTTGAAAACAATTTTTCTAGATACATTGTCTATGTTATTTCAAAAACATTGGCCATGTTATCAAAACCAACCTTTCAAATTTCAAAATATTTCATATAGTCTGAAGACAATATTAACACAATACATTTTCTTATCAAGTGCATGATTTCGAAAATCATCATTTAATTTTTTCAAAAACCTTATACATAATTTCAAAATTCATCTCGCATGATTTTAAAACATTTTTAATTTAACATACTTACCTAGTACACCTACTTTATGATTTCAAAATATTATATATAAGGTTTCAAAAACACTAAACATATTTTTCTTAAAAGAACCCCATGCACAGTTTTCAAAAATATCTTTCTCGTACATTTACTTAACCTTCAAATTCTGCTTCATATGTCGCCTTGACATATCTAGCATCTCAACCTCATAAGCATTTTACTTCATGTTTGGACTTAAGCACATCCCGTGCAAGAATTCAAAGCATCTTCAACTTCTACAATCCATATGGGATCTTTTTATCTCCATAATTAGACCCTTGTGGATGATCATGATTCAAATCAGAGTCCTTAATTGGATTCTTTATGTACCTTAATTCGAACATTTCGAGTTCTAGTAATCGAAATCGAATTTTCTTTTTGAATCTTTCTATCTTTATAGTTGGATTCTCGAAAATGTTTAAAGTACCAAATGAAATCCACAAGATGGATTCCTAGTGTGCTTTAAATACATGTACTCTGTTAGCAGAACAAACTTCTAGTTAACAATCTTTGTGGTTATATGATTATGTGTTTATGCATCTTGAGTTTTCATTTAAGGTTTTTTTGTGTTTTTAATACTCTGGATATTCGTTATCCAAATCCTCGCAGGATCTTTCATATCTTCATATGAGAGATTCGTAACAGGATATTCAAAAGGTACTACCTTAAATCCTTAATGGGCTTCTATGTAATAGTTAAGACCCTTGGATTATATAGTACCACTCCAGACCCTTTTTAGTGGTCTAGTCTAAAGGATTGATTCACAATTTGGTTAAAGAATGACATCTAGTGATGTAGCTGGACAGACTCCTTGATAGTCTATTTAGATCATTTATTGATCTAGTCTACGGGACTCTATGGCGGTCTAGTCACACTCATCACAGGATTGTTCATTTGGTTTTACCCTACGCATTATAAAATAGACTGTGTGAACTGTGCAAGGAATTGTCTAATTATGGAGGCCTACATAATTATGAAATTTAGTGCATAGAAACCCAGTAAGGTTTATTATGTGTAAGAACCGATAGTGACAACAATAACAAAATGAGAACGATGTAATGGAGGTACGGTGGACGCACCAATGACGCTTCATATACTTGTATATAAGTATCCCTCTTACATTGCAACCATGATGTTATTAAAGTTACTAGAATTTCAGAACCCAAACCAATGTTGTTCGATCTTTTCAACTTCATGTTTTCAAGCTCTCACAAGTTTCCTCTAAATAAATTTCGGGACGAAATTTCCTAAAGTAGGGGAGACTGTAACACCTGTGCCTCCACGGCCATCACACAAATACTGTAGCAATGAAATATTGTATTTCATACTTGGTATTTGTAAAAATATGTGCATCATTTGCACATATCAATTTTTGTTCAATTTCAAACTCTAAATCACTTTCTGGAAGGTTATACGCGCACCGATGCGTAAACATAACCAGTTTAATGCAACAAACACTCCGGAATAGTGACATTGGCTTAACATACCTTAAATAACCTTTACATAACTTAGAAATAAGTTTTGAAGGCTTTGGTATGGCAAAATCAAGTTAAATCGCTTACAGGGACTAAAGTTGACAAACTGCGAAAGTATGCCAATTTGAACTGTAACAGACATTCCGGAACATGACCATAAGTTAAACACACCTTAAATATCCTTTATATAGCTTAGAAATAGGCTTTGAGGGGTTCGGTGTGCTAAAATAAACTTTTGGGTCATTCAGGGACTAAAAGTGTCAAAAAGTGCACAAGTTTGCATTTTCGCGCATAACTTACGTTCTGAATACATCCGGACACCCAAAAATTTATGTAAGCATGACTACATTATATTTTAGTGTTCGCCATAAGAAAAATCCATTCGTCACGTCATTTGGATCGTTTTTCGAGCTTATGCGCATTCCGTCGTAATTAAGCGAACATCGCGTTCGTACGACCAAACGAACCATCATCCGACATATTTTTGAACATGTTTCAAGTCCACAATGTTTAGGCATCATTTTAGGGCCTTAAAGTTGGCTTTACGGGCCTTAGAAGTGTCGGAAATGGCCTTAAACACGTGCAGGGACCTAAACTGTCATTTTTGAAACATATGTGCAGATCAGAGGGCCCAAGCGGCCCGCATTGTGTTTGCATGAATCTAAAGCGGGCCGCATGGCACCTTCAGACCAGATTCAATGTTTGTTTTTGCAACTTGCAGCTGATTAAACCCCATCCACATGTTTTAAACTTGCCTAATCAGCAAGATAAGATCAAGATTTAGCCACCATAACATTTGGACAAGTGTACGGCCTTGATCGTCTCCCCTTTTCCAAGAAACGATCCTAACGGTTACCCAAAAACTATATATACCCATCCACCCCCATTGCATTTCTCACTAGAATTCTGATTTTGAGAGCTCTAAGTTGAAACCATTGTTTCATACCTGAGTTCTTGAGTCGGGATTAGCATTCGGGGACCCTGGGTTAGTATTCTTTCGTTCTTTTCCTTATTTTTACTGCTTTTCGAGTCAGAAAGTCAAACTTTGTTTGACTTTCAGCGTTGACCAGTAATGGTCAATGCGAAGTTCGTTTGAACTTCGCAACGTGAGTGTAATCACGTTGGTCGTAGTCCCTTGGGACTATGCCCACTGATTACCACGTTGTCTAGGGTCGTAGGGTAGGCGATCTAATAAATCGCCTATACCTTCGAACTCGACCCATTTGGTCGATCATTAGGATCCGACCAAATACATTAGGTGACCCTAGTATAGGGCATAACCTTCCGAGGTTATACCCTATGGTCACATCGTTTAAGTAGTTGTATGATAGGTAGTTTATATGCCTTAGGTAAATTACCAGAATACCCTTTTCATGTATAATTGGTAATTAAGCATATGTAACCTAAACTTTTGTCACATAACTAATTATGTAACATGTTTAGGCATATAACACTTGTCATAGGACTAGTTAGGCGTTCCGAACGCGTTTTACGCGAACGACGCGTTAAAGTAGCATAAGCTTCCTAAACGGGTCGTAATGGGTCGATAAGACTTAGGTTAAGTTTCATTTAGCATGTAGGCTTTGTTAAACCATATCATATGAGTTCCTACACTCATTTGGTTTACAAACCCTAATGCTACCCAGTCTTCCGATATAGGTCCGGTTTATTAACATAGTTACCTATATTAGGTGCCGTTTGATTCCGTGATCTCTAGCATTGTTTGGTTGTCACTCAAGGACTACTGAGCATTCTCAAGTGAGTACATAGACCCCTCTTTTACTGTTTTCCAAACTGTTTTGGGGTGGAACACATGTGCCTACTTGTTACTTTCATGCTTTCCTGTTTTCACATCATATACATGCTATGTTCGTTAGTACATTATAGTACATGATTTCATTTCATCTTATGCTAGGTGTGCCCATTGTGTGCATTACTTAGTACATTGTTTTACATGACATTTCCTGCTGGGTGTGCCCATTGTGTGCATTACTTAGTACATTGTTTTACATGACATTTCCTGCTAGGTGTGCCCATTGTGTGCATTACTTAGTACATCGTTTTACATGACATTTCACGCTATGTATGTTCATTTGATTACATACTTAGTGCATTGTTTTCACATGTTTACATTTTGGTATGACATTTGGTTTGTTTACATGGGACAATACATTCATTAACACTAGCTACGCCGTTCGTTAGTAGGTAGTGGTACCATAGGAATTGACAACTCCCGTTCCGGACATCCCAGGGTAAGGGGACAGAAAGGAATGACCGAATTCGTTGACATTAAGACAGATAGACCTTTAATTTGTTTAAAGGGTTTATCACCACAGTCGCCAGGCTTGGATGTATGCATTTTCACAATACCACATAAATGTACATATTCAGTATAGCATGCATATAGACATTTTAACATGATTGACCTTGATCATGCATTTTCACAAGACATAATGTTGATTTAAACTACGTTTTACTTCAATACTATGTTCTTGTGCATATGGTTTAGTTGACACATTTCGCTAGCCATACAGGACATTTTGACATAGACATTAGACATAGACATTTTAACATGATTGACCTTGATCATGCATTTTCACAAGACATAATGTTGATTTAAACTATGTTTTACTTCAATACTATGTTCTTGTGCATATGGTTTAGTTGACACATTTCGCTAGCCATACAGGACATTTTGACATAGACATTAGACATAGACATTTTAACATGATTGACATTGATCATGCATTTACACAAAACATAACGTTGATTTAAACACAGTTTTACTTCAATACTTTGTTTTTGTGCATTTCACCTATGGTTTAGTTGATGCGTTTTCACTAGCCATACATATCATTTAGGTTACACATTACATGATTTACATTGATCATGCATTTTGACATATTATTCAATACATTTGACAAATTCATTTATACATGGACAATTTACATTGTTGGTTTGGTTTGATTAAGTGATTAAGTAACGATGCGGGTGTAATATGATACAAGCATGGTGGATACGCCGCTGGTACTTCCTATATATAAGTGTTTGTATGGTATTACATGTCGTAGCGTTATTTGAATCATTTCAGTTTGAGACATAGAACATTTTATGCAAATAACATATTTTTCACAAGACATTGATTTACAAACAACTTAACTTATACAAACTCATTTTTACATGGCTATTCATTTAACCATGCATTATTCACTTATTTATATGTATCATCTGAACTTATTGTTTTTTTTCAAATGATTTACAAAGACAAAGCAAATTACAAGGTTCATGACTAAACATTTTCTTAAACAGAAGTCATGAATCTTATTTTCACAAAACCTATGTACTCGCCGGCATTTTTATGCTGATGTACCTATTTTCACATGTGTTTCAGGAAATGAAGCATAGGATTGATCAAGATACACTTAGGCGGACATGGGCATTAGTGACAATAAAAGATGCAGACTAGTTAATTATGTTGTATTTTCATGTTTGTTTAGACATTGTAATACTTATATTGAATAAAACGAAACTTTAATTTCCATGGTTGTGAAGCATTAATTCTGTTACAACACTCCCTGATGTTTCCGCCACGTTTTGTATGTTCCACGTGGTCGGGGTGTGACATAAACAATTTCTTAAACAGAAGTCATGAATCTTATTTTCACAAAACCTATGTACTCGCCAGCATTTCTTTGCTGACCTCGTTTTCACATATGTTTCAGGTATTGTTGGATGATATCGATTGATAAGATGCATGCTCACATAGGACTGGACAAGGCCTTAGTGACTCAATAATAATGATAGACTATGTCTAATTTGTGTATTTGGATTTCCAGACGATGTAATTATTCAATGTTTAATAAAACAAAACACTTTTGGTATCCATGGTTATGAAACATTAATTCTGTTGCAACACGCCCCGATGTTTCCGCCGCGATTTGTTGTTTTACGCGGTCGGGGTGTGACAGAAAAGATGGTATCAGAGCCAATGGTTATAGGGAATTAGGTTATTAGTAATGCTTTGACCTAGTCTATAACCTTCTTAGGACCCTAACGCGAGTTTACTTGCGTTTAGTCATAAAACAAATACCGTCACCTATCCTTAGGTGACGACCACAATAAAAACAAAAATTTCAAGACCGCTTTGAAAGCTAATCATCTGTTCTAGGATGATTGATTACAAGGTTTTGAACCCTCTGTTATATGGTTTTGAACCCCTTTTAAATTTTCAAAATCTCGACAAGGTTTTGGGTTTTAAATAATGTGAACACGTGCAAACTGGAAGGGTGAATGCCTGTATTCTGGGTTTTCTGTCTAGGCAAGCACTTCGTATACATCTCATCAGACGCGAGACCAGTTGTGCTTACCTGGGAATTCTTGGGATGAGTGTTCACTTATAGGCGAGCATGTCTTCGCGATACATTATTTTCGACCCATTTACTTTGATCAGTCACTGTGTGTCGTTTGTTGCTTTGTAGTAACAAACAAATGACCACTATCCTTGCTTTCATCAGATTTGTTCCATCTCATTCTTTTCGTTTAATTCTCTCTCTCGTTTCTTTTCATGTTTCCTCTTTCAGAATGCCTCCTCGACGCGAAAGCCAGATAGAGACTGCCGAATTGGCAGAAATCATTGCGCAGCAAATGGCTGCTCAATTCCCAAACCTCTTTGCTCAATGGAACCAAGCCAACAACAACAACAATGTTCTATGCAAATACAAGGATTTTAACCAGGCTAAACCACTCAAGTTTAGTGGTTCTGAAGGAGCGACTGGGCTTCTTCAATGGTTCGAGAGCATTGAGAATACTTTCCGCCACGTGCAGTGTCCTGATAATCGCAAGGTCGAGTTCTCCTCGAGCGTGTTTCAGAAGAGGGCTCTTACATGGTGGAATGGGGTAATGAGAGACCGAGGTGCGGAAGTTGCTCTCGCACAGACATGGGCTGAACTTAGGGCCCTGATGATGAGAGAATTCTGTCCTCGTCATGAGCAGCGAGCTTTGGAGAAGGAATTTGATGAATTGAAGCAAGATAGTGGTGAGCACAGGGCGTATACTGATAGGTTTGAGGAGTTGAGTCTGCTTTACCCGACAATGGTTACCCCACTTGACATAGCTATCGAAAGGTACATCGATGGCCTACCTGACTCGGTACAAGACATCCTTACTGGTAGTAACCCTGCCACACTCCGTCAGGCGATCGAGTTATCTGCGACATTGACTGAGTCGCAGATTCGGAAGAATAAGTTACACAGAAAGGGCGACAAGGGTAAGAAGCAGGAGTCTGACAAGGATGATAGCAAGAAAGGTCAAAACAAGAAGGGTAAGGAAGGTGAGACGTCAAAGAAATCAAGGAAGCGAAAGGGTGGTCAAAACTTTGCTGTTACAGCACAGACTGCTCAGAACCCGCGAAACTTACCAGCTCAGCCACCTGCAAAGAAAGCATATGCCGGTACCGCACCTTATTGTGCACGCTGCAACGGTCATCACGCAGTACAACAAGCTTGCTGGCAATGCACGACGTGTGGTAAACTTGGGCATTTGGCCAAGGTTTGTCGTTTGGGACAAAATCAGGCTGCTCAGGTTCAAGCTCCGGTTCAAGGGAATGCTGTGAGATTTCCACTGGGTTCATGTTTCAACTGCGGAGAGATTGGTCATTTCCGTCACAACTGCCCGAGACTGATGAATGCAAATGCTAACGCAAACCCGAATGCGAACGTCAACGTCAATGTAAATCCAGCACGCGGTCGAGTGTTTAACATCAATGAGGCACTCAATGATGAAGGAGTGAACAATTAGTATTTTGTTTTTCCTCTGGTTGGTATCTTGTAACATTTAAAGACAATGCGGTTGTTATATAAATAAAATTTGTGGTTTTATTTTTAACTAATGCAATTGTATGAATGTTTGATTCAACCTTATGATGTCAACACAAAGACAAAACTACTTGTGTGGTTCTGTCATTTTTATGATCACTTGTGATCTCCCTAAGAACCTCAAACACTTGTTTCTTTTAAATCTAAAGTATCTTATCGTCTTGCACCGTTCGAGATGCAAGAATTATCAAAACAGCTTCAAGAGTTGTCTGATAAAGGATTCATCCGTCCGAACTTTTCACCTTGGAGAAGCTTCTGTTCTCCTTGTGAAAAGAAGAATGGATCTTTTCGAATGTACATCGATTAACGTAAGCCTAGTAAGCTTACCATCAAGAATCGATATCCCCCTACCTTGAATCAACGAATTCTCCGATCAACTGCATAGCGTTTCATGCTTTTTCCAAGATCGATTTGCGTTTTGGGTATCATCAACTTTGTATTCTCGAAGAAGATATTCCCAAAACGGTTCTCTGCATGAAGTATGGCCATTACGAGTTTACAGTCATGCCTTTTAGGTTGACAAATACTCCAGCCATCTTCAAGGACTTAATAAATAAAGTCTACAAGCCTTATTTGGATCAGTTCGTCATTGTTATTAATGACATCTTGATCTATTCATATCCCGAGCTGATAACGATCAACACTTTCATTGACACTGGAACCCTTAAAGAAAGAACAAACTTTTCGCTAAATCCTCCAAGAGGAAATTTTGGCTTAAAGAAGTTCAGTTTTTTTTTGGTCATGTAGTCAACAAGCAGGGTATTCATATGGATCAATCCAAATTACTGCAATTAAGGATTTGATTCCTTGTATGCTTTAAATACCCGTGTCCAAAGATAACAAATTTAAAGGTCAAATTAAACAATTATGCGATTATGTGATATGTGTTTATGTGTTCTCCTCTATGTTTTTGTGTGATCCGATTTTCAAATCCTCATAGAATCTTTTATATCTTCATATGAGGGATTCGTAGTAGGATATTCAAAAGGTACTACCTTAAATCCTTATGGGCTTCTACGTAGTAGTTAAGACCCTTGGATTATATAGTACCACTCCATGATTCTTAAGAGACCTTAAGTGGTCTAGTCAAAAAAAAAAAAAGAGATTGATTCACAATCTGGTTAAAGAATGACATCTAGTGATGTAGCTGAACAGACTCCTTGATAGTCACTTTAGATCAATTATTGATTTAACTAAAAGGACTCTATGGCGGTCTAGTCACACTCATCACAGGAATGTTCATTTGGTTTTACCCTACACGTTATAAAATAGACTGTGTGAACTGTGCAAGGAATTGTCTAATTATGGACGCGTACATAATTAAGAAATTTAGTGCACAGACACCCAGTAAGATTTGTTATGTGTAAGAACCGATAGTGACAACAATAACGAAATGACAACGATGTAATGGAGGTACGGTGGACGCACCAATGACGCTTCATATACTAGTATATAAGTATCCCTCTTACATTGCAATCATGATGTTATTAAGGTTACTAGAAGTTCAAGAACCCTAACTAATATTGTTCGATCTTTTCAATTTTATGTTTCAAGCTCTCACAAGTTTCCTCTAAATAAATTTCGGGACGAAATTTCCTAAAGTAGGGGAGACTGTAACAACTGTGCCTCCACGGCCATCAAAAAAATTCCAAACCAATGAAATATTATATTTCATACTTGGGATTGGTAAAAATATGTGTATCATTTGCACATATCAATTCTCGTTCAATTTCAAACTCTAAATCGCTTTCTGGAAGGTTATACGCGCACCGATGCGTAAATATAACCAGTTTAATGCAACAAACACTCCGGAATAGTGACACATACTCATCATACCTTAAATAACCTTTACATAACTTAGAAATAAGTTTTGAAGGCTTTGGTATGGCAAAAACAAGTTAATTCGACTACAGGGACTAAATATGACAAACTGCGAAAGTATGTCAATTTGAACTGTAACGAACATTCCGGAACATAACCATAAGTTAAACACACCTTAAATATCCTTTACATAGCTTAGAAATAGGCTTTGAGGGGTTTGTTGTGCTAAAATAAACTTTTGGATCATTCAGGGACTAAAAGTGTCAAAAAGTGCACAAGTTTATTTTCGCGCATAACTTACGTTCTGAATACATCCGGACATCCAAAAATTTATGTAAGCATGACTATATTATATTTTAGTGTTCGCCATAAGAAAAACCCATTCGTTTCGTCATTTGGATCGTTTTTCGCGCTTGTGCGCATTCCGTCGTAATTAAGCGAACATCGCGTTCGTACGACCAAACGAACCATTATCCGGCATATTTTTGAGCATGTTTTGAGTTCCCTTTACTTTAACTTCATTTTAGAGCCTTGAAATGAGGTTAACGGGGTTCAAACGCATCGAAAAAGGCCTTAAAACACAACAGGGACCATTTCTGCCAACTTTGAAACATTTCTGAATCAGAGGAGGGCTAGCGTAGCGCGAGCCCTATAGGCTTTACCAGTCGCGCTACGCGACTGCCTATGCTGGACAGAAAACATGCAGAAAACTCAGTTTTGCATTTTCGGGACCAGATTCGATGTATTAGCCGCTGTTTAATTCACAACCACACATTCTAACATGCTTAGTCAGCGGATAAGGATGGAATTTAGGCACCATGACTTTGCAACACATGTATGGATGGAATTTAAGCACCTAAACACCATAACTTTGCAACACATGTATGGATGGAATTTAAGCACCATAACTTTGCAACACATGTACGGATGGGATTAAGGCACGTTTTCCATGAAACGATCTTAACGGTTCGGGTATTCCTATAAATACCCATTCACCCCCATTGCTAAAATCACTAGAATTCTGAATTGAGAACCTCTAAGTTGAAACCATTGTTTCATACCTGAGATTCTTGACTCGGGATTAGCATTCGGGGACCCTTCGTAAGTATTCTTTCGTTCTTTTCCTTATTTTATTGCTTTTCGAGTCAGAAAGTCAAACTTTGTTTGACTTTCAGCGTTGACCAGTAATGGTCAATGCGAAGTTCGTTTGAACTTCGCAACGTGAGTGTAATCACGTTGGTCATAGTCCCTTGGGACTATGCCCACTGATTACCACGTTGTCTAGGGTCGTAGGGTAGGCGATCTAATAAATCGCCTATACCTTCGAACTCGACCCATTTGGTCGATCATTAGGATCCGACCAAATATATTAGGTGACCATAGTAGGTAGGGAATAACCTTCCGAGGTTATACCCTATGGTCGCTTCGTTTAAGTAGTTGTATGATAGGTAGTTTATATGCCTTAGGTAAATTACCAGAATACCCTTTTCATGTATAATTGGTAATTAAGCATATGTAACCTAAACTTTTGTCACATAACTGATTATGTAACATGTTTAGGCATATAACACTTGTCATAGGACTAGTTAGACGGTCCGAACACGTTTCACGCACACGACGCGTTAAAGTAGCATAAGCTACCTTAATGGGTCGCGATGGGTCGAAAGCACTTAGGTTTGGTTTCATTGTAGTATGTAGGCCTTGTTAAACCATATCATATGAGTTCCAATACTCATTTGGTTTACCAAGCCTCATCCTATCCAATCTCTCGATTTAAGTCCGGTTTATTTATATAGTATTGGATTTGCCGACTGATTCCGTGCTCCCTCTAGCTTTGTTTGGTTGTTGTTCAAGACCTCCAAGCATTCTCAGGCGAGTACATTATTCCCCTCTTTTACTGTTTTCAACTGTTTTGGGGTGACTCATATGTGCTAAATGTTTTATCAATGGTTTCAAGAACAATTACAATGGTTTCAAGAACAATTACAATGTGGTTTCAAGGACAATAACAATTATTTCAAGAACGCTAACAATGATTTCAAGAACGAATACAATGATTTCAAAAACTAATAACAATTTCAAAAAAAAAGTGAACAAACTTGTTGGTTGTAGTTTACATGACCGATGACATTCATTAGCAATGATCAAGCCGACCAGTATTAGGTTATGGTACCATAGGATCTGACAAATCCCGTTATTTACTGCACCCATTGTTATGTGTGGGGGTTGTGGGTAGCGACTGAATCTGTAATTATTAACTTATCCTTTGGTAAGGGTTTGTTAAGAACGAGAACGAGAGCGAGATGGAGCGAGGAACGCGTCAAGAAGGTTTGAATGTTATTAGAGAATCGACCATAAAGTAGTTTCACAATTAAAATATTAACTTACCCTTTGGTAAGGGTTTGTTAAGAACAAGAACAAGTTTTAACATTTGGGTAAACATTTGTACATGATTGACATTTGATCATGTATTTTCCACAAAACATAACTTTGATTTAAACCAAGTTTTACTTCAATACTTTGTTTTTGTGCATATGGTTTAGTTGAGACATTTCACTTGCCATACATGGATAATTGACATAGACATTTGACATGGATATTTGACATAGACATTTGACATGGATATTTGACATAGACATTTTGACATGATTTACATCTTGACATGAATACTTTGACATATTACCCAATACATTTGACAATTGATTTAAACATAGACTTCTTACATTGGTTGGTTTGGATTGATTAAGTGATTATGTAACGATGCGTGTGTGATATGATACAAACATGGTGGATACGCCGCTAGTACTTCCTATATATAAGTGTTTGTATGGTATTACATATTGTAGCGTTATTTGAATCATTTCAGTTTGAGACATAGAACATTTTATACAAGTAACATACTTTTCACAAGACATTTATTTACAAACAACTTATCTTATACAAACTCATTTTACATGGTTATTCATTTAATCATGCATTATTCTCTTATTTATACATATCATCTAAACTTATTATTTTTCAAATGATTTACAAAGACAAAGCAAATTACTAGGTTCATGACTAAACAATTTCTTAAACAGAAGTCATGAATCTTATTTTCACAAAACCTATGTACTCGCCAGCATTTCTTTGCTGACCTCGTTTTCACATATGTTTCAGGTATTGTTGGATGATATCGATTGATAAGATGCATGCTCACATAAGACTGGACAAGGCCTTAGTGACTCAATAATAATGATAGACTATGTCTAATTTGTGTATTTGGATTTCCAGACGATGTAATTATTCAATGTTTAATAAAACAAAACACTTTTGGTATCCATGGTTATGAAACATTAATTCTGTTGCAACACGCCCCGATGTTTCCGCCGCGATTTGTTGTTTTACGCGGTCGGGGTGTGACAAAAAAGATGGTATCAGAGCCAATGGTTATAGGGAATTAGGTTATTAGTAATGCTTTGACCTAGTCTATAACCTTCTTAGGACCCTAACGCGAGTTTACTTGCGTTTAGTCATAAAACAAATACCGTCACCTATCCTTAGGTGACGACCACAACAAAAACATAAATTTCAAGACCGCTTTGAAAGCTAATCATCTGTTCTAGGATGATTGATTACAAGGTTTTGAACCCTCTGTTATATGGTTTTGAACCCCTTTTAAATTTTCAAAATCTCGACAAGGTTTTGGGTTTTAAATAATGTGAACACGTGCAAACTGGAAGGGTGAATGCCTGTATTCTGGGTTTTCTGTCTAGGCAAGCACTTCGTATACATCTCATCAGACGCGAGACCAGTTGTGCTTACCTGGGAATTCTTGGGATGAGTGTTCACTTATAGGCGAGCATGTCTTCGCGATACATTATTTTCGACCCATTTACTTTGATCAGTCACTGTGTGTCGTTTGTTGCTTTGTAGTAACAAACAAATGACCACTATCCTTGCTTTCATCAGATTTGTTCCATCTCATTCTTTTCGTCTAATTCTCTCTCTCGTTTCTTTTCATGTTTCCTCTTTCAGAATGCCTCCTCGACGCGAAAGCCAGATAGAGACTGCCGAATTGGCAGAAATCATTGCGCAGCAAATGGCTGCTCAATTCCCAAACCTCTTTGCTCAATGGAACCAAGCCAACAACAACAACAATGTTCTATGCAAATACAAGGATTTTAACCAGGCTAAACCACTCAAGTTTAGTGGTTCTGAAGGAGCGACTGGGCTTCTTCAATGGTTCGAGAGCATTGAGAATACTTTCCGCCACGTGCAGTGTCCTGATAATCGCAAGGTCGAGTTCTCCTCGAGCGTGTTTCAGAAGAGGGCTCTTACATGGTGGAATGGGGTAATGAGAGACCGAGGTGCGGAAGTTGCTCTCGCACAGACATGGGCTGAACTTAGGGCCCTGATGATGAGAGAATTCTGTCCTCGTCATGAGCAGCGAGCTTTGGAGAAGGAATTTGATGAATTGAAGCAAGATAGTGGTGAGCACAGGGCGTATACTGATAGGTTTGAGGAGTTGAGTCTGCTTTGCCCGACAATGGTTACCCCACTTGACATAGCTATCGAAAGGTACATCGATGGCCTACCTGACTCGGTACAAGACATCCTTACTGGTAGTAACCCTGCCACACTCCGTCAGGCGATCGAGTTATCTGCGACATTGACTGAGTCGCAGATTCGGAAGAATAAGTTACACAGAAAGGGCGACAAGGGTAAGAAGCAGGAGTCTGACAAGGATGATAGCAAGAAAGGTCAAAACAAGAAGGGTAAGGAAGGTGAGACGTCAAAGAAATCAAGGAAGCGAAAGGGTGGTCAAAACTTTGCTGTTACAGCACAGACTGCTCAGAACCCGCGAAACTTACCAGCTCAGCCACCTGCAAAGAAAGCATATGCCGGTACCGCACCTTATTGTGCACGCTGCAACGGTCATCACGCAGTACAACAAGCTTGCTGGCAATGCACGACGTGTGGTAAACTTGGGCATTTGGCCAAGGTTTGTCGTTTGGGACAAAATCAGGCTGCTCAGGTTCAAGCTCCGGTTCAAGGGAATGCTGTGAGATTTCCACTGGGTTCATGTTTCAACTGCGGAGAGATTGGTCATTTCCGTCACAACTGCCCGAGACTGATGAATGCAAATGCTAACGCAAACCCGAATGCGAACGTCAACGTCAATGTAAATCCAGCACGCGGTCGAGTGTTTAACATCAATGAGGCACTCAATGATGAAGGAGTGAACAATTAGTATTTTGTTTTTCCTCTGGTTGGTATCTTGTAACATTTAAAGACAATGCGGTTGTTATATAAATAAAATTTGTGGTTTTATTTTTAACTAATGCAATTGTATGAATGTTTGATTCAACCTTATGATGTCAACACAAAGACAAAACTACTTGTGTGGTTCTGTCATTTTTATGATCACTTGTGATCTCCCTAAGAACCTCAATAACTTGTTTCTTTTAAATCTAAAGTATCTTATCGTCTTGCACCGTTCGAGATGCAAGAATTATCAAAACAGCTTCAAGAGTTGTCTGATAAAGGATTCATCCGTCCGAACTTTTCACCTTGGAGAAGCTTCTGTTCTCCTTGTGAAAAGAAGAATGGATCTTTTCGAATGTACATCGATTAACGTAAGCCTAGTAAGCTTACCATCAAGAATCGATATCCCCCTACCTTGAATCAACGAATTCTCCGATCAACTGCATAGCGTTTCATGCTTTTTCCAAGATCGATTTGCGTTTTGGGTATCATCAACTTTGTATTCTCGAAGAAGATATTCCCAAAACGGTTCTCTGCATGAAGTATGGCCATTACGAGTTTACAGTCATGCCTTTTAGGTTGACAAATACTCCAGCCATCTTCAAGGACTTAATAAATAAAGTCTACAAGCCTTATTTGGATCAGTTCGTCATTGTTATTAATGACATCTTGATCTATTCATATCCTGAGCTGATAACGATCAACACTTTCATTGACACTGGAACCCTTAAAGAAAGAACAAACTTTTCGCTAAATCCTCCAAGAGGAAATTTTGGCTTAAAGAAGTTCAGTTTTTTTTTTTGGTCATGTAGTCAACAAGCAGGGTATTCATATGGATCAATCCAAATTACTACAATTAAGGATTTGATTCCTTGTATGCTTTAAATACCCGTGTCCAAAGATAACAAATTTAAAGGTCAAATTAAACAATTATGCGATTATGTGATATGTGTTTATGTGTTCTCCTCTATGTTTTTGTGTGATCCGATTTTCAAATCCTCATAGAATCTTTTATATCTTCATATGAGGGATTCGTAGTAGGATATTCAAAAGGTACTACCTTAAATCCTTATGGGCTTCTACGTAGTAGTTAAGACCCTTGGATTATATAGTACCACTCCATGATTCTTAAGAGACCTTAAGTGGTCTAGTCAAAAAAAAAAAAAAAGAGATTGATTCACAATCTGGTTAAAGAATGACATCTAGTGATGTAGCTGAACAGACTCCTTGATAGTCACTTTAGATCAATTATTGATTTAACTAAAAGGACTCTATGGCGGTCTAGTCACACTCATCACAGGAATGTTCATTTGGTTTTACCCTACACGTTATAAAATAGACTGTGTGAACTGTGCAAGGAATTGTCTAATTATGGACGCGTACATAATTAAGAAATTTAGTGCACAGACACCCAGTAAGATTTGTTATGTGTAAGAACCGATAGTGACAACAATAACGAAATGACAACGATGTAATGGAGGTACGGTGGACGCACCAATGACGCTTCATATACTACTATATAAGTATCCCTCTTACATTGCAATCATGATGTTATTAAGGTTACTAGAAGTTCAAGAACCCTAACTAATATTGTTCGATCTTTTCAATTTTATGTTTCAAGCTCTCACAAGTTTCCTCTAAATAAATTTCGGGACGAAATTTCCTAAAGTAGGGGAGACTGTAACAACTGTGCCTCCACGGCCATCAAAAAAATTCCAAACCAATGAAATATTATATTTCATACTTGGGATTGGTAAAAATATGTGTATCATTTGCACATATCAATTCTCGTTCAATTTCAAACTCTAAATCGCTTTCTGGAAGGTTATACGCGCACCGATGCGTAAATATAACCAGTTTAATGCAACAAACACTCCGGAATAGTGACACATACTCATCATACCTTAAATAACCTTTACATAACTTAGAAATAAGTTTTGAAGGCTTTGGTAAGGCAAAAACAAGTTAATTCGACTACAGGGACTAAATATGACAAACTGCGAAAGTATGTCAATTTGAACTGTAACGAACATTCCGGAACATAACCATAAGTTAAACACACCTTAAATATCCTTTACATAGCTTAGAAATAGGCTTTGAGGGGTTTGTTGTGCTAAAATAAACTTTTGGATCATTCAGGGACTAAAAGTGTCAAAAAGTGCACAAGTTTGCATTTTCGCGCATAACTTACGTTCTGAATACATCCGGACATCCAAAAATTTATGTAAGCATGACTATATTATATTTTAGTGTTCGCCATAAGAAAAACCCATTCGTTTCGTTATTTGGATCGTTTTTCGCGCTTGTGCGCATTCCGTCGTAATTAAGCGAACATCGCGTTCGTACGACCAAACGAACCATTATCCGGCATATTTTTGAGCATGTTTTGAGTTCCCTATACTTTAACTTCATTTTAGAGCCTTGAAATGAGGTTAACGGGGTTCAAACATGTGACAACTCGAGTTTCCGACATTCTTTATTCGCATTTATTGCACGTTGACTTTGACGGTCTAGTTGTTTGACTCGTCTGATTTGTAACGATACACTTTGTGTGATAATAAAAGTATTATGTTTGCTTGGTTATGTGTTGATATTATAGCATGAGACTTAGTGTATTTGAAATAACATAAACTACTGAACATATGAAACAACTCGACGAAACAGAGTTGTGATTCGCCATGAACACACTCGACGAAACAAGGCTGTTTCGCCAAACTCATCTCGACGAAACAGACTGTTTCGCCGGCCCAGTATTACGCCGAAGCCCAGTTCGGGCCCAGTACTATTAGACTTGTTATATTGCGTAGAATGATCCCATTTGACACATTTTAGCAAACCAGAAACCCTAGAGAACTCTCTGCTGTGTGACGGCGAACTAGAACCCACCGGAAACCTTGGTGCGATCAAACTTTCATCTCGGTTAGTACGGGTTCGTTAACTCGGTTCCGTTAATGTTTCTGATTTCTTGTTATGTGTATATGTACCTGCTGATTTACGAAACGGATTATGAATATATGTGCACGATGATATAGATGTCGATATACATGGTTAATCGGATGTGTAATTATAAGCGAAACTTAATACGATCAGATACTCGGTTCTGTATGTTGTTAATATGATGATTTTGGGTGCACATTGATCTCCATACGATTTCTGATATTTGTGATGGCTGTTAGGTTGATTAGGGTTTCTGTATGTGACGTAACTGACTTGTGACGAATCAGATCGCTATCGACGAAACGCAGGTAACGACGAAACAGGAATCTGTTTCGTCGAGACCTCTGCGACGAATCTGAGCAATGACGAAACTGGTGTTTCGTCGAAGGGTAAGAACGACGAAAAAGGGGTGTTTCGTCGTATACACAATCTGCACAGTAACATGTTTATATTCTGTTAAGTGTTAACTGGGTTAGTTAACTGCTGTTAAGTGTAACCATATTGTACATGACAGTGATTACGTGTTGCATGCTTATATGTGAACGACTTGAACTCAAACTGATTTCACATACGTGCCTACTTTAGGACGCGATTGATTACTTGTGAGCATACACTTAGCATACCGAGCAAAACAAGGTGAGTTCACACCCTTACTAAGGCATGGGATTCCCAGGGTTTGGGGAATGGGATGGAAGGAATAAGGTTGAATAGATTCGTACATACACTGATACTAGACTACCATACCATTGTCCTCGGTTGTGAAGGACACATACGTAAAACCTACGTGAACTTATACTCAATACTATCCTCGGTTGTGAAGGATACTCACGTAAAACCTACGTGAACTTATACTCAATACTATCCTCGGTTGTGAAGGATACTCACGTAAAACCTACGTGAACTTATACTCAATACTATCCTCGGTTGTGAAGGATACTCACGTAAAACCTACGTGAACTTATACTCAATACTGTCCTCGGTTGTGAAGGACACTTACGTAAAGCCTACGTAAACTATGTACGTACTACTGTTCTCGGTTGTGAAGAACACTTATGGTTACAAATAGTCTAGTGTATATGCAACATGGGAAGCCCCCACTAATAGAACATACGATCGGCCTAGTAGCGCCACATGTTACGAAACAAACTTACAATTACGAACTTATTTACTGTGAACTCGCTCAACTAGTTGTTGATTCTCTGTTACATGCCTTGCAGGACCTTAGGTACATATGGAGCTTGCACAGGAAGGAGCAGGTCGTTGTGGGATACGGATCGTAGACGATATTTGAACTTATAACTTATGTTGGGTTTACATTAAATGCTTCCGCTGCACACTTGTTTATATTTGGTTATGGAAACACCTATCGTATTGTTGTATGACTTTTACTATTTTACTTATGTTCAATATGATTGGTGGCTTGATCCTGGTCATGTCACGCCTCCAAGCGGTGGTACTCCGCGGGTGGATTTTGGGGGTGTGACAGATTGGTATCAGAGCCATTGGTTATAGAGAACTCGGTTTTCATAAGGGGAAAACATTTTTATTAAAACCAGACTATAACCAGAACAGTGCTCTCAACGATCCACAACGACGCTTCGCTCCACGTGCAAGACTCAACATCATAGGTACTACTATTCATGTTACCTTACTACTTGCTAGAACTACATAGAACTTTGCTCGTGGTATGCTTAGATTACATTGCTCACTATTTGTTATTGCATGAGGATACTTGTGTGCTCACTCTCTTCGCACTATTCGCGAACCTCTCACCCACATGTTCTCCTTGATGTCAAGATCATGTGTGGACGCGTTAACCTAACTCAAGCCCAGTTGGCGGCTTCGATCACTGAACAAGTTACTGCAGCACTCGCAGCTGCCCAGGCAGGAGGTGTAACCTGCCATCACCACTTACTCTAGGATCCTTAGATCCTACTCTCGTAACTCAACACTTGTGCTTAATTTTGATTACTCTTACGCACACGACAAGTCAACACGCTCAGCCACCTGTGTGCACATACACGATTTTTATGGACTGTCGTCCTACTACTTTCAGCGACACTCGAATCGGCCTTCAAATGTGCGAATGACCTGAGGCTCGTAAGGTGAAATATGCCACTGATATTCTCGAAGGTACTGCGCAAACTTGGTGGAGCGCGCAAGTTACGATACTGGGGCTGGCGGCTGCTAATGCCACCCCATGGAATGATTTTAAGGAACTGATCAAACGTGAATACAGTAGTTATGATGCCATCCACAAGTTGGAAGTGGAGTTCTTTAACATGAAGATGACGGGATCAGAGATAGAAGCATTGAAACCAGACAACGTCAGGGCTGAAGCCCTATGCGGCTCAAGGCAACGCTTAGAACAGAAGGAAGATGGTGCTTACTACGTCACAGGACGCATTTGGGTCCCACTGTACGGCAACCTACGCGAGCTAGTAATGGATGAAGCTCATAAGTCTCGCTACTCAGTACATCCTGGTTCGGATAAGATGTACCACGACCTCAGAACTACATATTGGTGGCCTAGCATGAAGGCCCACATAGCCACATACGTTAGCAAATGCTTGACTTGTGCGAGAGTCAAGGCAGAATATCAGAAACCGTCAGGACCACTCCAACAACCTGAAATACCACAATGGAAATGGGAGCAAATTTCCATGGATTTTGTTACTGGCCTACCTAGATCTCAGCGCGGAAATGATACTATTTGGGTGATCGTAGATCGACTCACAAAGTCTGCTCACTTCTTAGCAATCAAAGAAACAGACAAGTTCTCTACCTTGGCAGACATTTACTTAAAAGAAGTGGTCTCGAGGCACGGAGTGCCCACCTCCATCATCTCTGATCGTGACGCACGTTTTACTTCAGAACTGTGGCAAGCAATGCACAAACCTTTTGGCTCTCGTTTAGACATGAGCACAGCTTATCACCCTCAGACAGATGGGCAGTCTGAGCGCACTATTCAAACTCTAGAAGACATGCTTCGGGCGTGCGTAATTGACTTTGGCAATGGTTGGGAGAAACATCTGCCACTCGTGGAATTTTCATACAACAACAGTTACCACACCAGCATTAGAGCTGCTCCATTTGAGGCATTGTACGGGCGTAAATGCCGATCACCTCTTTGTTGGGCAGAGGTGGGTGACAGTCAAATCACAGGTCCAGAAATGGTAGTTGATACTACTGAAAAGATTGCTCAAATACGACAACGCATGGCGGCAGCTCGTGACCGTCAGAAAGTATACGCTGATAAAGACAGGAAACTACTCGAATTCCAGGTTGGGGATCGAGCGCTACTTAAAGTTTCACCCTGGAAGGGTGTGGTTCGTTTTGGCAAACGCGGCAAACTCAATCCACGATATGTCGGACCTTTTGAAGTTATAGAGAAAATAGGCAAAGTGGCCTACAGACTGAACTTACCAGCTGAACTCAGTGCAGTTCACAACGTCTTTCACGTGTCGAATCTGAAGAAGTTTCTGTCAGATGAGACCCACGTAGTTCCTTTGAAGGAGCTCACTATCGACGAACGGTTGCATTTCGTCGAAGAACCAGTTGAAATCATGGACCGGGATGTTAAGGTCCTCAAGAACACCAGAATACCACTTGTTCGAGTTCGTTGGAACTCCCGTCGCGGCCCAGAGTTCACCTGGGAGCGCGAAGACCAAATGGAACTCAACTATCCCCAGTTGTTCGAAAACAATGCAACTACTACTGAGGCTGAAGCTACTACAGAAGTTCGGGATGAAATCCCAACTCAACGGGGGGATGATGTGACGCCCCAGGAAAACCAGTAAACGATAACTTACCTAGCTTCCTCAGTAACCGCATGCTAAATTTCGGGACGAAATTTCTTTCAAGTTGGGGATAATGTGACAACTCGAGTTTCCGACATTCTTTATTCGCATTTATTGCACGTTGACTTTGACGGTCTAGTTGTTTGACTCGTCTGATTTGTAACGATACACTTTGTGTGATAATAAAAGTATTATGTTTGCTTGGTTATGTGTTGATATTATAGCATGAGACTTAGTGTATTTGAAATAACATAAACTACTGAACATATGAAACAACTCGACGAAACAGAGTTGTGATTCGCCATGAATACACTCGACGAAACAAGGCTGTTTCGCCAAACTCATCTCGACGAAACAGACTGTTTCGCCGGCCCAGTATTACGCCGAAGCCCAGTTCGGGCCCAGTACTGTTAGACTTGTTATATTGCGTAGAATGATCCCATTTGACACATTTTAGCAAACCAGAAACCCTAGAGAACTCTCTGCTGTGTGACGGCGAACTAGAACCCACCGGAAACCTTGGTGCGATCAAACTTTCATCTCGGTTAGTACGGGTTCGTTAACTCGGTTCCGTTAATGTTTCTGATTTCTTGTTATGTGTATATGTACCTGCTGATTTACGAAACGGATTATGAATATATGTGCACGATGATATAGATGTCGATATACATGGTTAATCGGATGTGTAATTATAAGCGAAACTTAATACGATCAGATACTCGGTTCTGTATGTTGTTAATATGATGATTTTGGGTGCACATTGATCTCCATACGATTTCTGATATTTGTGATGGCTGTTAGGTTGATTAGGGTTTCTGTATGTGACGTAACTGACTTGTGACGAATCAGATCGCTATCGACGAAACGCAGGTAACGACGAAACAGGAATCTGTTTCGTCGAGACCTCTGCGACGAATCTGAGCAATGACGAAACTGGTGTTTCGTCGAAGGGTAAGAACGACGAAACAGGGGTGTTTCGTCGTATACACAATCTGCACAGTAACATGTTTATATTCTGTTAAGTGTTAACTGGGTTAGTTAACTGCTGTTAAGTGTAACCATATTGTACATGACTGTGATTACGTGTTGCATGCTTATATGTGAACGACTTGAACTCAAACTGATTTCACATACGTGCCTACTTTAGGACGCGATTGATTACTTGTGAGCATACACTTAGCATACCGAGCAAAACAAGGTGAGTTCACACCCTTACTAAGGCATGGGATTCCCAGGGTTTGGGGAATGGGATGGAAGGAATAAGGTTGAATAGATTCGTACATACACTGATACTAGACTACCATACCATTGTCCTCGGTTGTGAAGGACACATACGTAAAACCTACGTGAACTTATACTCAATACTATCCTCGGTTGTGAAGGATACTCACGTAAAACCTACGTGAACTTATACTCAATACTATCCTCGGTTGTGAAGGATACTCACGTAAAACCTACGTGAACTTATACTCAATACTATCCTCGGTTGTGAAGGATACTCACGTAAAACCTACGTGAACTTATACTCAATACTATCCTCGGTTGTGAAGGATACTCACGTAAAACCTACGTGAACTTATACTCAATACTGTCCTCGGTTGTGAAGGACACTTACGTAAAGCCTACGTAAACTATGTACGTACTACTGTTCTCGGTTGTGAAGAACACTTATGGTTACAAATAGTCTAGTGTATATGCAACATGGGAAGCCCCCACTAATAGAACATACGATCGGCCTAGTAGCGCCACATGTTACGAAACAAACTTACAATTACGAACTTATTTACTGTGAACTCGCTCAACTAGTTGTTGATTCTCTGTTACATGCCTTGCAGGACCTTAGGTACATATGGAGCTTGCACAGGAAGGAGCAGGTCGTTGTGGGATACGGATCGTAGACGATATTTGAACTTATAACTTATGTTGGGTTTACATTAAATGCTTCCGCTGCACACTTGTTTATATTTGGTTATGGAAACACCTATCGTATTGTTGTATGACTTTTACTATTTTACTTATGTTCAATATGATTGGTGGCTTGATCCTGGTCATGTCACGCCTCCAAGCGGTGGTACTCCGCGGGTGGATTTTGGGGGTGTGACAAAACGCATCGAAAAAGGCCTTAAAACACAACAGGGACCATTTCTGCCAACTTTGAAACATTTCTGAATCAGAGGAGGGCTAGCGTAGCGCGAGCCCTATAGGCTTTACCAGTCGCGCTACGCGACTGCCTATGCTGGACAAAAAACATGCAGAAAACTCAGTTTTGCATTTTCGGGACCAGATTCGATGTATTAGCCGCTGTTTAATTCACAACCACACATTCTAACATGCTTAGTCAGCGGATAAGGATGGAATTTAGGCACCATGACTTTGCAACACATGTATGGATGGAATTTAAGCACCTAAACACCATAACTTTGCAACACATGTATGGATGGAATTTAAGCACCATAACTTTGCAACACATGTACGGATGGGATTAAGGCACGTTTTCCATGAAACGATCTTAACGGTTCGGGTATTCCTATAAATACCCATTCACCCCCATTGCTAAAATCACTAGAATTCTGAATTGAGAACCTCTAAGTTGAAACCATTGTTTCATACCTGAGATTCTTGACTCGGGATTAGCATTCGGGGACCCTTCGTAAGTATTCTTTCGTTCTTTTCCTTATTTTATTGCTTTTCGAGTCAGAAAGTCAAACTTTGTTTGACTTTCAGCGTTGACCAGTAATGGTCAATGCGAAGTTCGTTTGAACTTCGCAACGTGAGTGTAATCACGTTGGTCATAGTCCCTTGGGACTATGCCCACTGATTACCACGTTGTCTAGGGTCGTAGGGTAGGCGATCTAATAAATCGCCTATACCTTCGAACTCGACCCATTTGGTCGATCATTAGGATCCGACCAAATATATTAGGTGACCATAGTAGGTAGGGAATAACCTTCCGAGGTTATACCCTATGGTCGCTTCGTTTAAGTAGTTGTATGATAGGTAGTTTATATGCCTTAGGTAAATTACCAGAATACCCTTTTCATGTATAATTGGTAATTAAGCATATGTAACCTAAACTTTTGTCACATAACTGATTATGTAACATGTTTAGGCATATAACACTTGTCATAGGACTAGTTAGACGGTCCGAACACGTTTCACGCACACGACGCGTTAAAGTAGCATAAGCTACCTTAATGGGTCGCGATGGGTCGAAAGCACTTAGGTTTGGTTTCATTGTAGTATGTAGGCCTTGTTAAACCATATCATATGAGTTCCAATACTCATTTGGTTTACCAAGCCTCATCCTATCCAATCTCTCGATTTAAGTCCGGTTTATTTATATAGTATTGGATTTGCCGACTGATTCCGTGCTCCCTCTAGCTTTGTTTGGTTGTTGTTCAAGACCTCCAAGCATTCTCAGGCGAGTACATTATTCCCCTCTTTTACTGTTTTCAACTGTTTTGGGGTGACTCATATGTGCTAAATGTTTTATCAATGGTTTCAAGAACAATTACAATGGTTTCAAGAACAATTACAATGTGGTTTCAAGGACAATAACAATTATTTCAAGAACGCTAACAATGATTTCAAGAACGAATACAATGATTTCAAAAACTAATAACAATTTCAAAAAAAAAGTGAACAAACTTGTTGGTTGTAGTTTACATGACCGATGACATTCATTAGCAATGATCAAGCCGACCAGTATTAGGTTATGGTACCATAGGATCTGACAAATCCCGTTATTTACTGCACCCATTGTTATGTGTGGGGGTTGTGGGTAGCGACTGAATCTGTAATTATTAACTTATCCTTTGGTAAGGGTTTGTTAAGAACGAGAACGAGAGCGAGATGGAGCGAGGAACGCGTCAAGAATGTTTGAATGTTATTAGAGAATCGACCATAAAGTAGTTTCACAATTAAAATATTAACTTACCCTTTGGTAAGGGTTTGTTAAGAACAAGAACAAGTTTTAACATTTGGGTAAACATTTGTACATGATTGACATTTGATCATGTATTTTCCACAAAACATAACTTTGATTTAAACCAAGTTTTACTTCAATACTTTGTTTTTGTGCATATGGTTTAGTTGAGACATTTCACTTGCCATACATGGATAATTGACATAGACATTTGACATGGATATTTGACATAGACATTTGACATGGATATTTGACATAGACATTTTGACATGATTTACATCTTGACATGAATACTTTGACATATTACCCAATACATTTGACAATTGATTTAAACATAGACTTCTTACATTGGTTGGTTTAGATTGATTAAGTGATTATGTAACGATGCGTGTGTGATATGATACAAACATGGTGGATACGCCGCTGGTACTTCCTATATATAAGTGTTTGTATGGTATTACATATTGTAGCGTTATTTGAATCATTTCAGTTTGAGACATAGAACATTTTATACAAGTAACATACTTTTCACAAGACATTTATTTACAAACAACTTATCTTATACAAACTCATTTTACATGGTTATTCATTTAATCATGCATTATTCTCTTATTTATACATATCATCTAAACTTATTATTTTTCAAATGATTTACAAAGACAAAGCAAATTACAAGGTTCATGACTAAACAATTTCTTAAACAGAAGTCATGAATCTTATTTTCACAAAACCTATGTACTCGCCAGCATTTCTTTGCTGACCTCGTTTTCACATATGTTTCAGGTATTGTTGGATGATATCGATTGATAAGATGCATGCTCACATAGGACTGGACAAGGCCTTAGTGACTCAATAATAATGATAGACTATGTCTAATTTGTGTATTTGGATTTCCAGACGATGTAATTATTCAATGTTTAATAAAACAAAACACTTTTGGTATCCATGGTTATGAAACATTAATTCTGTTGCAACACGCCCCGATGTTTCCGCCGCGATTTGTTGTTTTACGCGGTCGGGGTGTGACACTCCTGTTCTTGAGAACAAAAAGCAGTACACTGGGCCTCACCCCAAGTGTACCACTTGCAACTTTCATCATCCAGCTACTACTGCTTGTCGTTATGTACCAACTGTAATCGCTATGGTCACACGACTCCCTAGTGCCGTCAAGCCAACCAAGCTCAGCAAGCCCCAGTTCAGGCAGCTCTACCAGCTTTCCCAGCTCCTCAGCAGAATCCTAGGCCAGTCAACGTTGTTCGTGCATGCTACAAGTGTGGAGATACTACTCACCTTCGTAATTAGTGTCCCCAGCTAAACCAATAGCAACAGCCAGCCGCTCATGGACGAGCGTTCAACATTAATGCTAATCAGGCTCGTAATGACAACGACATCGTGAATGGTACGTTTCTCGTCAATAATCTTTATGCTTCAATACTCTTTGATACTGGTGCCGATAGAAGCTTCGTGTCCGTAGAATTTGAATCTTTGTTAAACTGTGCACGCTCTAAGCTACCTAAGTTGTTTTTGGTTGAGATTGCCGATGGTAAATCGATTATAGTTGATTCTATTCTCAGTGGTTGTTCCTTGACTCTTGACGACCACATGTTTACTATTGATCTAATACCCATGCAATTGGGTAGCTTTGATATCATTATCGGCATGGATTGGTTGTGTAAGAATCATGCCGAGATTGCTTGTCATGAGAAGTTCGTTCGTTTACCTCTTCCTTCCGGTGATATTTTACCCGTTTACGGAGACCGACCTTTGAAAGGACTGAAGTGGATGTCATGCACTCAAGGGAACAGGTGCTTACGTAATCAGAACCTTGCCTTCTTGGCCCACGTGGTGGAACAAAAGGGCAAGGGGAAGAACATAAGCAACGTTCCAGTAGTGTGTGACTTCCCTGACGGCTTTCCTGAAGATCTTCCTGGTCTTCCTCCTCCTCGATCTGTTGACTTTCGTATTGATCTCATACCTGGTGCGACTCTTGTCCCCAAGGCTCCCTACCAACTTGCACCTTTCAAGATGCAAGAACTATCTAGTCAACTACAAGAACTGCTCGACAAGGGATTCATTCGTCCAAGTACCTCTCCGTGGGTTGCTCCCATACTATTCGTCAAGAAGAAAGATGGTTCGTTTGGTATGTGTATCGACTACCGTGAACTTAATAAACTTACCATTAAGAATCATTATCCTCTTCCTCGTATCGATGACCTATTCGACCAACTACAAGGCGCGTCCTGTTTCTCGAAAATCGACCTTCGATCTGGTTATCATCAGCTCCGTGTTCTCGAAGTTATCCCCAAAACTGCGTTTCGCACTCGTTATGGACTCTACGAGTTCGTGGTTATGCCTTTTGGCTTGACCAATGCACCCGTTGTGTTCATGGATCTTATGAACCGTGTTTGTAAACCCTATTTGGATCGTTTTGTGATAGTCTTTATTGATGATATTCTTATTTATTCGAAAACTAGAGCTGATCATGAACGTCATTTACGCTTGATGCTTGAACTATTGCGGGGTGAACGCTTATACGCTAAATTCTCTAAGTGTGAGTTTTGGATTGCCGAAGTATAATTTCTAGGGCACGTTGTTAGTAAGCAAGGTATTCATGTTGACCCTTCTAAATTCGAAGTTGTCAAGAATTGGAGTACGCCTAAATCGGCATCCGAAATCCGTTCCTTCCTAAGATTGGCAGGTTATTACTGTCGATTCATTTCAGATTTTTCTAGGATCGTCTTCCCTCTTACTTCCTTGACTCAGAAAGAGAAATGTTTTGCTTGGGGTCCTGAGCAAGAGGAATCTTTTCTGACTCTTAAGACTCTTCTTTGTAATGCTCATGTTCTTACTCTTCCCGATGGGAATGACGACTTCGTGGTATATTGTGATGCCTCGAACCGTGGCTTGGGCTGTGTGCTCATGCAACGGGACAAGGTTATTGCTTATGCCTCCTGTTAACTCAAAATACATGAGAAAACTATACTACTCACAATCTGGAGCTTCGTGCAGTTGTATTTGCGTTAAAGATCTGGCAACACTACCTATATGGAACTAAGTATGTGGTTTTCACTGACCATAAGAGCCTACAACACATCTTTAACCAAAAGGAGCTGAACATGCGACAAAGACGCTGGCTAGAGTTACTTAACGACTACGACTGCGAGATTCGCTATCATCTTGGCAAGGCGAATGTCGTGGCCGATGCTCTTAGTCGTAAGGCTCATGTTAGTACTGGTGTGTGTAAGGTGTGTTATGTTTTTATTTATAATTTAAGCCCATTTTACACATTAGTCTAGTTTTAAATTTATTAAACACGATATTCTACTAACACTAAACACACACATGGGCAAGTGCACCCATCGTGAGCGTAGTATAGCGTTGGTAAGATACCGAGGTTGTCCAAGGATACAAGAGCTTTTAGTACCGGTTTATCCTCAACGTCTAATCAAATCAAAATTTTTAGAAAAGGTTTTAAACATGAAAAATAAAAACTAAAATGCTGAAAATAAAAATAAAAATAAAAACAGATAGATGATGTGTGTAAAATGCAACATATAAATTACATCAAATGAGGCATAAAACTAACCCTTTTTTAGTACTAATGTTGGAAAAAGTGTGCTTTTGTCTTCCTTTTGTATTTTCAGGACTAAATGAACGTAATTGAACAAAAGGAACAAATATGCAGCCAAATCTAACATAAATACAAAGAAAAGGAACAAACGTCACATGCCTGACCCCTCGACAGCATCTTCCCAAGCAAAAACAGGATATCGGACGGCTGACCACGGCCCCGTGCCCAGCGGACATGGGGGCGTGGCCAGTTACCTGCAGAAAAGATAAAGCCATAGAAGTTTCTATTCCCAACACGGGGGCGTGCCCAGCTGAACACGGGCCATGGTCAACGCTAAGATTCGCATAATCCAGCAAATCTTGATAGTACAGATACGCTTCTGCACACGGGGTCGTGCCCATCGAATACGGGGGTGTGTGGAGCTAATGCAGACAAATTGTAATTAATGAAGAAAGAGAAAGATGATGGACATGGGGCCGTGCCCAATGGACATGGGGCCCTGTCCGAGCTTTTGTGCAGGCTATAAATAGGGGTGCTTGGTTCACTTCAAAGACATCCCTTGGCAAACCACCTCTCTCCCACTTCACCCACACTCCACCACCATCACAGCACCCACATCCACCACCATCATCCATCATCCATCTTAGAGTGTGTGTAGTAGTCTCGGGATCTAAGATTGATAGTAAGAGTTCTTGACAATCAAATTCCATGTTTGTCTAAGTCTCTTACATCACTTGGTGAAGACAAGCATTTAGTGTAATACTTTTAATTTTTAATCTTTTCGCACTTTTTATTTGAGTTTGTATTAATGATTTTAATAACTAGTTTCTTATGTTGAAGATGAAACTTCCATATCATTTATCCGTGTTGTCTTGGCGTTATTTTACTGTCTATATAAAAAAAGATTAACACCATTCATATCTCTACGGTCTATATAGAGATATGTTGGCTACCTGGTCGGGGGTTAAGGGAATGGTTTGGTAAGGTTCTTGCCTTGTTCAGTGTATAGATCCTGCAAGGATCTGAGTCAAGCTTACTAGGACATCCTTCAATACCTACTGGTATTGGATGGCGGGTGTGCAAATGGCTTGATCCCCTCATATGTAAACTACTATTAATACATTAACCCGGCTACTTGGGATTGTATCCCTGCTGACTCAAACCACTTAGCCGAGGGTAACGTCACCTTCAAAAGAAGGGCCTACCACATTACGCATTAATAACTTAATTAATTATCTTTCAATATTCCGACCCTTTGGATTGTATCCTTGCTGACTCAAACTACTGGGTTGAGGGTAACGTCACCTTCAAAAGAGGGGCCTACTACTATAACTAAGATAATCTCTTAAAAAGTGCAAAAGTGCGGAAATCATCAAAGGTTGCATTAAAGGCGAGGCGAATCCAAGTGATTCATCTTGTCTATCTGTTTTATTTTTATTTATCAGCATTTTAGTTCTTATTTTTCATGTTTAAAATGTCACACCCCCAAAATCCACACGCGGAGTATCACCGCTTGGAGGCGTGACTGACCAGGATCAAGCCACCAATCATATTGAACATAACAAGAAATACATAAAATTCAACCACACAATATGAAAGGTGTTTCAAACCAAAACGTAGTTAATTTTTTAGCGGAAGCATAATTGTAAAACCCAATGTAAGTATTAAGTACGAAATAAAGTAATGTTTTTAGCATGGCACACACTGCCATGTCCCACAACGACCGCGCCTCCTTGTGCAAGCTCCATGAGTACCTAACGACCTGCAAGGCATGTAACAACGAGTCAACAACAAAGTTGAGCGAGTTCACAGTTGGTTGTTTAGTTATTGCGTTCGTTTCGGAAATCATACGTTCGTTTTGTAAACCATGTATGGTATTAATTCATATCGCGGTCTCCCAGACATGTTTGCGAAGATTGGTGGGGGCTTCCCATGTGTTACTAGACCACGCGTATCGACTGCTACGAAAATGTAAGAGGTGCCCTAAGTCAATGTCTATCAGCATTGACGCTTTGCCCATAGTCCATTAGTACACGCCCGTTCGGACGACACGGTGTGAGGTTTGTTAAACCTAATAGCGCTATCTACTAATGACCCGCTCGCCATAGGCCTCGGCGATTAAGTCGATAAATGAGACACTTCAAATGATAGAGTGATGGTCTTATGGTCGTACGTATCCTGTTCAATGGGGAATACGCAAGTTTGTAGTTACCGTTCAGTTCTTTAACCCATTCCCAACCCTTGGGAATCCCATGCCTTGGATAGAGTGTGAACTCACCTTGGTTTGCTCGGTATGCTAATTATGTGCTCACAAGAAATCAGTCAAGTCCTATAGTATGCACGTATATTCAATCAGTACATGTTTGTAAAGTTCCACATACACTCTATGTCACAACGTGTGTTTGACAGTTTACGTCATGTAACACATAAGCAGTTAAATCTAGTTCATGCAATTCAGCTTTACATTAAAGGCTTCCTCAGTTTATCTTAACTTAGTTATTCATCAACAGTCTTGGTATACTTAACCTTGTTACATCGTTAAACAGTTAAGCAAGATTAATAGAACGAACATGCATGGTAGAGTTAACACCCTTAGCATAGTCATTGTGTCATAACAGAGCTAGATCAAAACTAACAGAATTATCGCATACATTGAGCTTAACATACATAACCTAGTTAACATAACCCAGTTAATATATTAACATACTTGACATGTTCAACAGCTTTAATAAACTTAACAGACTTACTAAACTAACAGTGTTACATGTCTAACAGAACTAAGGTGCCAGGCATAACAGGTGACGAAAATAAAAGCTTGGCGAATATCCTGTCTGGCGAAATCCCTTGGGCGACGAAATCCCTTGGGATTTCGTCGAGATGTATTCAAGTGGGGTGGGGGTTTTCGTCGGCTTGGGTCATGGCAAAAACACCAAGTGTTTTCGTCTGAATGGTGTCTTCATCACCAACAGTTACGTATCACAACCCTAGAATCTATCTAACAATAACAACGCCTTCAACATACAATCACCCAATCATAACAATTCATGAAATCAACAATACTATTAATCATCACAACAACCGTATCACCACACTTAACATTTATCAGGAACCATGGTTTATGCATTCAGCAATAGATTAACATATCTCCTAATCAAACACTGTTAGCATGTTAACATGTTTTTGGATCATGATGGCTTCACATCTTTCCAGATTAATCATTCAATCATAAATTCAATCATAACAACCCTAGGCCTCTAGATCACAACAGGTTTCGCATAGAGTTATATAACAAATTGATCATATGTAGTTCTTTCAAGAATACAACCAACAACATAACCATATATATATATTCATATATGAAAACAACTAAACGTGAGAGTCACTAACCAAACTCAGAATAATCAACAAGAGATCTAGCTTCGAATGAAGGGAGGGTTGCCGTCGACTTGAGGGTGAGAGTTAGGGTTTGACGATTAAAATGTTTACGTAAAGGTTGGGAATAATATAACTGATCCACAACTGGGCCTAAAGCCCATTTCATTTCGTCGAGGAAGTAGTGGACGAAAACACAAAGGTGTTTTCGCCACAGGGGTGTTTTCGAGTGGGAATGATTTCGTGGGTGGGGTTTTCGGCTAGAGGGTGTTTGGTCAATGTTCCCCTTTTCAATTACACATAACACAATACTAACATGAACATATTAATAACATACACTCAAATGTAATGCACACCATATATAACATATCAGTCACAATAAGATTTAACAGATTACAAACGTGTACAGTTGTGAAACAAACAAGTCGTGTAAATAAACAACTTAAACAATTAACGCTCAATTAATGTGAAGGTGGAAATCTTGGAAACTCGCGTTGTCACATTATCCCCAACTTGAAAGAAATTTCGTCCCGAAATTTTGCACGTGGTTACTAAGGAAGCTAGTTGTGTTGTGTTGTTTCCTGGTTTTCCTGGGGTGTCACCTAATCCCCCCGTTGGTTTGGAATTTCGTCCCGAAATTCTGTAGTAGCTTCAGTCTCAGTAGTGTTTGCACTGTTTCCGAATAACTGGGGATATTTGAGTTTCATTTGATCTTCTCGTTCCCAGGTGAACTCTGGGCCACGACGGGAGTTCCAACGAACTCGAACAAGAGGTATTCTGGTGTGCTTGAGGACCTTAACGTCCCGGTCCGTGATTTCAACTGGTTCCTCGACGAATCGCAACTGATCGTCGATAGTGAGTTCCTTCAAAGGAACTATGAGGGTCTCATCTGACAGACACTTCTTCAGATTCGACACGTGAAAAACGTTATGAACTGCACTGAGTTCTGTTGGTAGGTTTAGTTTGTAGGCCACCTTGCCTATTTTCTCAATGATTTCGAACGGTCCGACATATCACGGATTGAGCTTGCCCCGTTTGCCAAAATGAACCACAGCCTTCCAGGATGAAACTTTGAGTAGCATTCGATCCCCAACTTGGAACTCGAGTGGTTTCCAGCGCTTGTTTGCGTAGGCTTTCTGATGGTCGCGAGCTACCGCCATGCGTTGTCGTATCTGAGCAATTCTTTCCGTTGCGTCTACCACCAGTTCTGGACCCGTGATCTAACTGTCACCCACCTCTGCCCAACAAAGAGGTGATCGACATTTACTCCCGTACAATGCCTCGAATGGAGCGGCTTGAATGCTGGTGTGGTAACTATTGTTATATGAAAACTCCACTAACGGGAGGTGTTTTTCCCAGCCGTTGCCAAAATCGATTACACATGCACAAAGCATGTCTTCTAGAGTTTGGATGGTGCGTTCAGACTGCCCATCCGTTTGCGGGTGGTAAGCTGTGCTCATGTCTAATCATGAGCCAAAGGACTTGTGCATTGCTTGCCATAGTTCAGAAGTAAAACGTGCATCACGATCGGAAATAATAGAGGTTGGCACCCCGTGCCTCGAAACAACTTCCTTAAGGTAGCGTCTGCTAGAGTAGAGAACTTGTCTGTTTCTTTGATAGCCAAGAAGTGTGCAGACTTAGTGAGTCGATCCACGATCACTCAAATAGTATCATTTCCACGTTGAGATCTAGGCAGGCCAGTAACGAAATCCATGGAAATCTGCTCCCACTTCCATTGTGGTATTTCTGGCTGTTAGAGTAGGCCCGATGGTTTCTGGTATTCGGTCTTGACTCTCGCACAAGTCAAACATTTGCTAACGTACGTTGCTATGTGAGCTTTCATATTAGGCCACCAATACGTAGTTCTGAGATCGTGGTACATCTTATCTGAACCAGGATGTACCGAGTAACGAGACTTATGTGCTTCATCCATTACAAGCTCGCGTAAGTTGCCATAGAGTGGGACCCAGATGCGTCCTGTTACGTAATAGGCGCCGTCTTCCTTTTGTTCTAATCGTTGCCTTGAGCCGTATAGGGCATCAGCCTGGATGTTTTCAGGTTTCAATGCTTCTATCTGAGCATCTCGTATCTGTGAAGGAAGACTAGATTGGATGGTGAGTTGTAGTGCTCGCACACGCCTAGGTGTGGTATCTTTTCGACTGAGGGCGTCGGCCACCACATTGGCTTTGCCCGGATGGTACCTGATGGCACATTCGTAATCATTCAATAGTTCGACCCAACGACGTTGTCGCATGTTCAACTCCTTCTGTTTGAAGATATGCTCGAGACTCCTGTGATCGGTGTAGATAGTGCACTTGGTACCGTACAAGTAATGTATCCATATCTTGAGTGCGAAGCAGCTCCAGATCGTGTGTAGTGTAGTTCCTTTAATGAACTTTAAGTTGGCATGAGGCATAGGCTATGACCTTGTCACGTTGCATCAACACACATCCAAGACCCTGAATGGATGCGTCGCAATAGACCACAAAATCGTCTGTGCCCTCTGGCAATGAGAGAATAGGTGCGCTACAAAGTCTATCCTTTAAGTGCTGGAATGCTGATTCATGTGTATTACCCCAATGGCAGATAACGCCTTTCTGAGTTAGTGAGGTGAGGGGTTGTGCAATCTTGGAGAAGTCTTTGATAAACCTTCTATAATAGCCCGCCAAACCCAAAAATTGGCGGATTTCTGTTGGTGTACGAGGTGCAGGCCAGTTCTTAATCGAGTCTATCTTAGATGGATCAACATGAATCCCATCCTTGTTCTCCACGTGGCCTAGAAAGTGGACTTCACGAAGCCAGAAGTCGCATTTTGAAAACTTGGCGTACAGCTGTTCTGCTCGATGTAGTTCCAAAATGAGTCGTAAATGCTGCTCGTGTTCCTCCTGACTCTTGGAGTAGATCAAAATGTCATCGATGAATACAATCACAAACTTATCCAAGTAAGGCTTGCACACTCTGTTCATAAGATCCATGAAGACTGCAGGCGCGTTTGTTAGCCCGAATGGCATGACCAGAAACTCGTAATGGTCGTAGCGCGTTCTGAATGCTGTTTTGGAGACGTCCTCGTCCCGGACTCTCAGTTGATGGTAGCCTGACCTCAGATTAATCTTTGAATAGTAGCTCGACCCTTGCAGCTGGTCGAACAAGTCGTCAATGCGTGGAAGAGGATAGCGATTCTTCACGGTCACCTTGTTTAGTTCGCAGTAATCTATGCACATACGGAAGGTGCCGTCTTTCTTTTTCAAAAACAATACGGGAGCTCCCCAGGGCGAAGAGCTAGGACGAATGAAACCCTTTTCCAAGAGTTCTTGCAATTGCTTAGACAATTCTTCCAGTTCGATTGGAGCTATGCGATAAGGTGCTCGAGCTATGGGTGCTGCTCTAGGAGCTAGCTCGATCTGGAATTCGACCTGGCGATGAGGCGGTAGCCCAGGTAAATCTTCAGGAAACACTTGAGGAAATTCGCGTACTATTGGAATATCCTCAATCGTCTTCTCTCTCGCTGATGCGTCAGCAACAAGTGCTAAGATAGTGGTGTGGCCCTTTCTCAAACACTTCTGGTCCTTAAGAAAAGAGATGATGCCCACCACAGCACCACTCTTGTCACCTTGAATTTCGAGAGGTTCTCTACCAGAACGGGGAATACGAAAAATCTTCTCTTTGCATAGGATCTCTGCTTGCTGTTGTGATAACCAATCCAACCCAATGACGATGTCGAAACTACCCAAAACTATAGGAATGAGATCGATAGAGAAAGTCTGACCAGCGAGGATAAGATTACAACCCTTAACTATTTGTGTGGCATCTAGACTTTTACCATTTGCTAATTCTACGACATGCTTGGTGTTTATGGGAGTTGGAGTGCGCTTGAGCATTTGACTAACTTTTAGAGACACATAACTGGTATCGGCACCCGAATCAAATAAAACAGTAACATAAAAGTCATCCAGTAAAAACTTACCCATCACGACGTTGGGGTCATTCCTAGCCTCACCCTGACCAAGCACGAACACGCGGCCCCGGGCACCATTGTTTCCATTGTTTCCCCCGTTGTTATCCCCATTGTTGTTCCCATTGCCCTGATTATTGTTGTTGTTGTTCGGATTTTGATTTAACTGTGGGCAGTCTCGCTTGAAGTGGCCTTCAGCACCACACTGAAAGCATCCCCTGTTACCTCGTTGTCGCTGCTGGTTCTGTGGAGCTGGTGGTTGTTGTTGTTGGTTCTGATTCGCAAGTCGTGAGCTCCTGCAATCCTTGGCTTCATGCCCCATCTTGAGACACCTCTGGCAACGACCCCTGTTGCACTGACCACTGTGGTGCCTGTTGCATCTGTTGCACTTTGGGTGGTTTCCTCGATATCCACCCTGCCGTTCACTACCAGAAGATTGCTGACCAGGACTCTAGTAGTCATCGATCTTTCGCTGCTGTGCCTGGGACTGGACTGAACCGAAGTCGAACCCTTGCTGGAGGTTCCATCCCATTTTCGCTTGTTATCACTGGGAGTAGCAGAAGTAGTAGTAGCAGTAGCACCAATACGCTTAGGCAGCCTGTTCTGTTCCATTGCCTGGTCTGTGAGACGATGAGCAAGACGAGTAACATCCTCGATAGTAGCAAGGTTGGCAGAAGTCACATGACTTTGAATCTCCGGTACTAAGCCTTTGAGGTACAACTCAATGCGCTTGATGGGAGGATCCACCATAGTTGGACACAACACTGCCAGTTCATTGGATCGCTTCGTATACGCCTCTATCTCCGACCCGTCATCTTCAGGTTAAAGAACTCCACTTCCAGCTTGTGGATGTCATCACGACTACAGTATTCACGTTTGATCAGTTCCTTAAAGTCATTCCATGGGGTGGCATTAGCAGCCGCCAGCCCCAGCATCTGAACTTGCGCGTTCCACCAAGTTAGCGCAGTGCCTTCGAGAGTACCAGTGGCGTACTTCACCCTACGAGCCTCAGGGCATTCACACATCTCGAAGACTGATTCGAGCTTCTCGAACCAGTGAAGGAGTCCAACGGCCCCTTCAGTGCCACTGAAAGTACTAGGACGACAGTCCATAAACGTCTTGAATGTGCATACAGGCGGCTGCAGGGTATACCTCCCGCTTGGGCAGCTGCGAGTGCTGCAGTAACTTGTTCAGTGATCAAAGCCGCCAACTGGGCTTGAGTTAGGTTAACGTGTCCACTCATGATCTTCATACCAGAGGAAACATGAGTGAGAAAGGTTCGCGAAAGTGAGATGACAGAAGAGAGTAAGCACATAAGTGTTTTCAAATAATAGTTATTACGTTTATCTAAGCATACCATGAGCAAAGTTCTATGTGTGACAACCGTCACTTTTCCGTGCATTCCGTACACGAAATGAACAGTAATTTGTGCTTAAATGACTGTGCATGATCTAGTTTACCAGAAAAATAAATTTCTGAATTCCATACAAGTGAATTCATGCATGATATATGTTGCAAGAATTATGTTATGATAGCGTTGCGTCAAAAATATTAGTAAACTCACCGGTAAGACACATCGTGTCAACAGAACTGCAGAAAGCAGTCAGACATTAGAATTGAGGCCTAGGTGTAGGTCCGACGACAAAAGTACACTAAAACCCAAGAGTACATGTAAGGGTTTAATTTATAGACATTGCGAAAGCAAGAATAAGCACTAAAAAGCACCCGAAACGCACTTTAAGTGCAGAATTTGGTATAATTCAGCAATAATTCAGCATTTAAACATATGAATATTTCGCAGAAATGTCGTTTTATTATCCAGAATATTTCCCTAAGTGTTGGGAATTGAAAGGATACAAAAAGGTGCCTAAAAGACACTAAAAAGTGTAATTTAGCACTTTAACGAATCGGTATCTAACCGAACAACCGGACAATACCCGGAACAGCAAAATAATGCTAGAAGCATTGTTTCTATTTTTCTAAGTCAGTTAGGGTCCCCGAACACCCTAACACACTATATATTTAATAACACACATAACACCCTAACTAGATACTTGGATTCGAACCATGTGCTAACTAATTGAGTAAAACTTGCAATTAGATCCCTCCCCCTAGCTAAAGGAATCGGCCTCATGGCCTATTTAATGGATTTTGTTGATTTAATTATGTGATATTGTTATGTACTATGGAGACACTAAATCCATAGGATAAACATATGTTGGAGGTTTTCTTATAAATCCCCTAGATAACCATCCTTAACACTTCCATCTTCTCAACACAACATACCCTCCTTCTTCTTCTCCAAAGGCTACGGCCCAAACACCCTCCACCCACATCTTCATTTTAAGCTTCATTCCATCCATTCTCTTGGTATACAAAGGTGTAAGAAGCAAAATTAGGAAGTGTGGAAGCAACGGAACTTGAAGGACCTTCACCATCTTCTTTTATCCACCACATTTGTCCTCTTGAACTTCCCTAGCCTTGTGCTAGTAGTAAGTGTTCTAAAACACCTTCTTGATCTTGTCTAGAGTGGTTAATAAGAGATTTGTCGGTCGAAAATCATGAACATACTAAATCACCAACTAAAAGTCTATTAAAGTGATGAATATGATGGTTAATAGATGGATAATTGTGTAAAACTTGTAAGACTTGTTTTGTGGTGATTATTTAGTGCCGATCTATGTTGTGGTAGCTCGGATCATCATCTAACCCGGATTAGTCATGTTCATGAAACATGACATAGAATATGTTAAGAATGAAAAGGGTTGAATGATGAAACTCTACTACACACTAAACATGAACTTGAGTAAAAGTAATTTTTCTTGTAAAATAAGACTCTAAACATGTAGATCTAAAGATCTACAAGTGGTTTTTCGGAAGAACCAAGCAAAAATATTAGTCTTGTTTAAAACCCGGATCTTACATGAACTAAATATATTTTTAGTAAATAAACAAGTGTGTAAACACTTGTGTAACAAGGAAGTTCAACAAAGAAATATATTTGTGAATCTTGACTAGAAGTTGTGAAACTTCAAATTCTTTTAAAAATAAAGCTTTTAAGAAATTAAACTTATTTTTAAAGATAACAAGGCTTACTAAATGTGCTAGTAAATTACTACACATTTTTGTAAATACTCAAGTTCATGAAATGGAGAAATTAGTGATTGTTGTTGATGATTATTGTTGATAATTGTTGTTGATGATTGTTGACGATTTAAAAGAAAATAAACACATGTTTTGAAAACATGGGAAACCTCCATTTTTAGGGGAAACTCTGTCCAAATTTTTATAAATTTTGACACTTAGAAAAATATAAGTTTTTGGGAAACTTATTCCCTAAAAATGTATTTAAAGTATTACCAAGGTTTCCCTAATTTTTGGTGATAAGAAATGAGGATTTCTTCAAGAATAAAAAAGGATATAAATATGTATATTTTTGAGAGAAAAATATATATTATTTATTATTTTATCACCAACTTTTGTGCTAAGTGTATATAGTATGTGTTATACGTGCTAGTGTATTAAGACTTAAAAATACACTAAACACTCATGAGGAGTATAAACATAAAAATACACATACAACATACAAGATACATAATTCGGGTGCAAGGTGCAAAACACGAGATACTTATATTAATTTTAGAGAAAATAATATAAGTAAGATACGTAGTTAAAAATATAGAATATTTTTAACACAAGAATATATACAAAAGAGAGTGACTGTACTTGTGCGACGCAAGTCTAGTGACTAACGTTAAGAAAACGCGTATAGGTTACGACGTTAATTAAGCAAATCCGGTGAAGTTTACGACGCAAGGAACGCAAAGTTGTGAGTTCATGCTCCCCCTTTTCTTTAACTGTTTTCAGTTTTTATAACTCTCGGGGGTGAAATACATGTTACAAATATTATAATTTTTACAAAGGGTAAAAATACAAGAAGCACTCTTGGTGAGAACGAGAACCGAGTGCAATATGATTTGAGAATACGAGAAGCACTCGTGGTGAGTGCAATATGATGAGCATTAATAAATGCCTAGAAAATACTAGATCGTGTGAGCATAGACTAATACAAAAGATGCCATAAAGTCTTGGTGAATACTAGACCAGCCATTAAAAACATTCATTAAATAGGGACGAGGGTTAGATCTAACGGGTACGGCCGAGCCCCACTCATGGTCCTTATGTGACCACTTGAGTGCTTCGGTGTCCCAGTCGAGGGAAATCGACACAGTCGAGGCTAATCAACACAGTCGAGGGAAATCGACACAGTCAAGGGAAATTGACGCAGTCGAGGTTAATCGACACAGTCGAGGGAAAATCGACACAGTGAAGGGAGAAAATACTAAAGCTCCCTATGTCCTCACATGCCTTAATGTCCTTGCTCATACACTCATTTAGTACGTGGTGTACACAAGAAAACGTGATGTATACAATAAATACTTGATTTGTAAAGGTTACAAACTATGTTTTCATACAAGATATACAAGACGCATGAACTCGCTCAACTTTATGTTGATGTTTTCCAAAATTACATGTATTTCAGGTGACAGGATGGATCTTGGGCGCAAGTGTCATAACTAGAAGTAGACTACAAGTCTAGATGTCATCCACTTTTGTTAAATCGAAACCTTGTCAAAGGTCGTGTTTTGAAAACTTAAATAACAAGTGTTGTAGTACTCAAATTTTCATGAATGGATGAACATCGTTTGATCATGTAGTTGTTTATTACGATTGAATGCAATGATAACAAGCTAGTCACACATCATACGCTTCCGCAAAAGACAGGGTGTGACAGTTTGGTATCAGAGCTTCGATTGTAGTGAACTAGGATTCTTTCTCGAGTCTAGACTACAATCACTAGAGTTCTCTCACGAAAACATTTTTCAAAAAGGTTTTCATTGCATTCACAAAAGCGCCAAGATCCACGAGTCAGACACCTTACAAAGAAAATACAAGGCAAGGACATTAGTGAGGAATACCTTTAGAATAAGGTGCCAACCAAAGCATAGTCTACACGAGTTAGACTAGCCAAAAACAAAATGACCCCCAAAAACGAGAGTTATACGTGATATAACGCATTAAATTGCTTGATTATGCTAAGTAGCATATATGTTATTGATATACATACATACAAATAAGTGTACGGAATGATTATTGACGTGAATGAGATACTTTCGACTCCGACTCCTATTACTATACGTAACTCGCACGATGAAGCTACCGACCTCGCGTCCTTTGCAAAGCTCATGGCTGGGAGTGAATACCAAACAAGATGCTGAGCTTGCTTCCGTAGGAGATGGCTGTTCTTCCCTCTCGATCGTAAAGATGCCTAACTACGGTGAAGATGACGAGGCAGAGGCGACAACCTTGAACAAATTCTCAATCAACGGGACGAGATCCCTGTGGCTTATGTGAAGCAAGATTGACGATATGCTTAACCAGAAAAGGGAGATGAAGTATTCATCTCGAAGGTGCCCCTCCAACTACTAGGAATTCTTTCTATTCCTATTCCATCTAATCATCGTGCCTATACGCGCGTAACGATAACGAGTGTTAGCGCGTGGACCACTGCAATGGTCCTTTCCATGACAAGAGGTATAAGGACAACAGTGTCCCCTCCTTGACTGATTATCTGCTTGGACGAGAGAAAATTTGGGGTAACTGTGCAAGACAATTTATTATTACGGGGGCCCACGTAATAACGACTTGTAGTGCACAGCAATCCTGGTGGACTCTGCGGGTCGAGCTAATGAAAACCATACAAAATTAATCTATAGGTGTCCTCACCTTCATCTGGTAGAACAACACATAGATCAGTGCTTTAGCACGTTAGAAAGTAGGAAGCCTGTCTTAGCCTACTTCGTGACTGACACCTCTACTTGCATACGAGACGTTTGTGAAGACGATGTTTAAGCAAGAGAGGTGGAATGACATTCAGAAAGGGTCAGCGACGATACCCTCCCTATCACCTCTACACAAACAATCCCATCAAAGGGGAAATATACGCACCAGTAAAGCTAAAGACCTAAGAAAATCAATGTAGCGGGAAATAACTAAAACTTGAATGACCAAGGCGATGTAGCCTCGAGTTCATTTCAAACAATAAGCCAAGTTGGCAAGCCTATGTGAAGGCTCAATAAATGTTTCCTCGCTTATACACTGATTATATATACGTGTGAAATTGGGTAATTACATAATGGCTTATGGTGCTATGTATCTCATAGACAATTGGAATGTTGTCTAACCTACTCCATACCATTTTGGCAGAAGAAAATGCCGCCCAGGCGAGACACAAACACCAGTACGTTGCCAAGGACAGAAGCCGAGCTGCAAGAACGCATCTCGCAGGCAATTGCACGACATGAAGCCCTCCGCTCTGAGCACAGCAATGGCACTACTGGAAATAACCCTCCAACTGGCTGCACCTATAAACAGTTCCTGGACTGGAAGCCATTAAATTTTGATGGCACAGGAGGTGCCGTTGCATTTGTTCGTTGGGCAGAAAAGACTGACTCCATTCTAAGAATGAGTAACTGTTCGCCCCGACAGAGTGTTACTTATATCTCAGGGTTATTCGTAGATGGCGCACTCTCCTGGTGGAACCTTCAGGTTCAAACCCTTGGTGCAGATGCTGCTTATGCACTAAGCTGGGACGAGCTCAAGGAAATGATGGAAAAGAAATACTGTTCTAGAGCCGAAATCCAGAAGATTGAGGTGGAGTTCTGGAACTTGAAAATGGACGGACCAAAGATTTCCGAATACGTCCAGCGATTTCACGACTTGTCTAGGGTCGTCCCCTACTTAGTCAAACCGGAATTCAAAAGGGTTGAACGATTCATTTGGGGACTTGCACCTCAGATCAGGAGCATGGTTACTACCTCAAAGCCCTCAACCATTGCAGAGGCTATCAATATGAGTGTCACCCTTACTGAAGAAGCTCTACGTGCGGGAAAATTTTCAGAATCTGAGGATAACAAGAAAGAGACTCATGTGGAGTCGTCAAGCAACAAGAAGAGGAAGTCCTCAAACCTAAAGATGAGCACCCAAGTCAACTATGGAAGCTCTAGAACAGGCAAAAGAAAGAAGGTAAAACCGCCGCATGACAGGAAAACTGATGGAGCCACTTATAAGGCCGGTGGTAAGATCTACTCGGGAAGTAAGCCGAAGTGCGGAGAATGCAATTTTCACCATGAAGGTCGATGTATGAAGCCTAAGTGCGGAAAGTGTGGAAAAGAAGGGCACAACAAGGATGCCTGTTGGGCGAAGGACCCAGATGGAAGAAATAAGAGAATACCAGGTTGCTACAAATGTGGTGAAGCAGGGCACTTTAGGAAAGATTGCCCTAGGAAGAAACAAGCAAGGAAGGGTTTTCACGATTGAAACTCGTGAAGCACGCCAGGATCCAGATGCGGTTACGGGTACGATCCCTATTAACCAACCTAATGCATCTACTATTAATTAATACTGGCATCAACTTTAACCTTACATGCTTAGAACTTAAGAAACTGCCGGGCCTAGTTTCAAATAAAATAGACGCCCCGTATTCTTTAGAAATGGGCATATAGGAGGCTAGTTTAAACAGTCGAAGCAATTAAGGATTGCATTTAGGGACTCAGAAGGCCGGAACCTTCTGTTACCATTGACTTGCGAAGTCATGAGATGACAGTCAGCATGGATCAGAAATCCAAGTATAGAGCTGGAGTCGTTCAATATGAGAAAATCAGACGCATCCCTCTTGCGGATGGTGAAACCTAACTTTCCTGCAATAGGTGCAAGGATGCTAGACCCCATAAGGCGGCAGATCTACGACATCCCTCATTGGTCGAAGAAGCATGGAAACGCCTCCGAGTAGACTGCAGAGCCTGAGAATATCCCCGTGATGGAAGAAGTCCCAGTAGCCTTTTCAGAAGACTGCCAGGAACGCCTCTCTGTAGCGACGAGAGGAGTTTGGGATAAATCGTGTGCCAGGAGCGGCACCAGTGACGAATGACGCCATACCGACTAGCTTCACCAGCGAAGCATGAACTTCTGATATAACTGCAAGAGCTGCTAGACAGAGGAAATTAAGGACGTAGCATCCTTAGTTAAGGAGACAAAGAGAAAGTTGGTAGTCTCCACTTTACATAAACTTCAGAAAATTGAGAATCAGAATCCGTTGCCAGGGGCTGGTGACACAAATGAGCCAATCGTAAGGTTCCAGTTACCACTCAAAGATCACCTTGTGGACAAGAGGTCCTCCACTGTGAATACAAGAGGATATATACCTAAAACGACCTTTAGGACTTGCTTCGAGCATTACGAGATCCTTGTCGTACCATCTGGCTTAACACATGCATCGACAGTATTCATGGACCTCATGAAACAAACGTGTAAGCCACACCTGAATAGCTCATGAATGTATTTATTGACTACATTCTTATTTGGCCAACGACCAAGGAAGGTCGTGAGCAACAGCTGCAATTTACCTTGCAACTCTTAGAGAAAGCACAGTTATGTGCGATGATGACGAAAAGCGGATTTCGAATTCGCGATGTGAGAACTTTAAGATGCATGGTGCATAAGAACGACATTCATGCCAACCCTGAGACCAAGAGCTAATGAGCTAGAGTTGCAATTATGTGACGTCTCTCGAGAAAGTCTCGATTGTACGTCGATGCAACGAGACCACAACATTGCGTACGCGGCATATTGATTAAGGAATCATGAGAAAAGACCTTGAGATAGATACAGTAATTGCGCGTCGCAAACTGGACGTCATTACCTAAAAGAAAACGCTACACGATCTTTACTGATCACAAGGGTTGCCGCACACCGATGATCGTAAGAACTCGTATTTGAACGGAGCTGTTTGACGATGCAGACTGTATGAACACAATATGTTCTTGTGTGATAAACTTTGATGAAAAGTCGGAACACTCACTTGCCCTTAGTGGATTTTTCCTACAACGGTATCTATCACACCGTCGTCTAAACCGCTTCGTGTAAAGCTTTAGACGGAACATAATGAGTAAATTCCCGTCATGTTGAACGGAGACGAGAAATAACAATCAACTGGCCCGAGATGGCCCAGGAAAACTATAGGCCAGATCGTTCAGATATGCGATCATATCGAGACAGCCTACAGAACACAGAAAGATTACGCCGATGAGCGGCAGAGATCGTAAGAATTTGAGACAAGAAGTATGACTAAAATGAGAGCTTCGCCTAGAGAAGGCGTAGTGTGTTTTGGAAAACGAAAAGGTTGAATCCCCGGTGTAGGGATCAGAACCATTGCTCACAAAATGAAGCTCCCAGAAAAAGATCAGTAGTAATCGCGACACAATCATGTGACTAGTCTGTAGAGGAGTCTGACTTAAGGAACAGTCGTTGTTCCCACAAATAAGATTCACGTCAATGACAAACGACAAGAATTACTATAGAAACCTGTTAAAGTTTTAGACCAAGGGTCCGTGATACTATAGAAACCTGTTGAGGTTTTGGACCAAGAATCCGTGATACTATAGAAACCTGTTGAGGTTTTGGACCAAGGGTCCGTGATACTATAGAAACCTGTTGAGGTTTTGGACCAAGAGTCCGTGATACTATAGAAACCTGTTGAGGTTTTGGACCAAGGGTCCGTGATACTATAGAAACCTGCTGAGGTTTTGGACCAAGAGTCCGTGATACTATAGAAACCTGTTGAGGTTTTGGACCAAGAGTCCGTGATACTATAGAAACCTGTTGAGGTTATGGACCAAGAGTCCACAAGATACAGAAAAGTCATGATCGACTTACTTGAGTATGAAAGAATTCATGACATGACCCAGAGATTTCATGGGAACATGAAGACAAAGCATGAATCTAAGTGACCATATTGGTTTCACAACTCCCCTGCGACCGATGGCATCGCTTGAATTTCGGGACGAAATTCTTTTAACGGGGGGATACTGTGACAACCGTCACTTTTCCGTGCATTCCGTACACGAAATGAACAGTAATTTGTGCTTAAATGACTGTGCATGATCTAGTTTACCAGAAAAATAAATTTCTGAATTCCATACAAGTGAATTCATGCATGATATATGTTGCAAGAATTATGTTATGATAGCGTTGCATCAAAAATATTAGTAAACTCACCGGTAAGACACATCGTGTCAACAGAACTGCAGAAAGCAGTCAGACATTAGAATTGAGGCCTAGGTGTAGGTCCGACGACAAAAGTACACTAAAACCCAAGAGTACATGTAAGGGTTTAATTTATAGACATTGCGAAAGCAAGAATAAGCACGAAAAAGCACCCGAAACGCACTTTAAGTGCAGAATTTGGTATAATTCAGCAATAATTCAGCATTTAAACATATGAATATTTCGCAGAAATGTCGTTTTATTATCCAGAATATTTCCCTAAGTGTTGGGAATTGAAAGGATACAAAAAGGTGCCTAAAAGACACTAAAAAGTGTAATTTAGCACTTTAACGAATCGGTATCTAACCGAACAACCGGACAATACCCGGAACACCAAAATAATGCTAGAAGCATTGTTTCTATTTTTCTAAGTCAGTTAGGGTCCCCGAACACCCTAACACACTATATATTTAATAACACACATAACACCCTAACTAGATACTTGGATTCGAACCATGTGCTAACTAATTGAGTAAAACTTGCAATTAGATCCCTCCCCCTAGCTAAAGGAATCGGCCTCATGGCCTATTTAATGGATTTTGTTGATTTAATTATGTGATATTGTTATGTACTATGGAGACACTAAATCCATAGGATAAACATATGTTGGAGGTTTTCTTATAAATCCCCTAGATAACCATCCTTAACACTTCCATCTTCTCAACACAACATACCCTCCTTCTTCTTCTCCAAAGGCTACGGCCCAAACACCCTCCACCCACATCTTCATTTCAAGCTTCATTCCATCCATTCTCTTGGTATACAAAGGTGTAAGAAGCAAAATTAGGAAGTGTGGAAGCAACGGAACTTGAAGGACCTTCACCATCTTCTTTTATCCACCACATTTGTCCTCTTGAACTTCCCTAGCCTTGTGCTAGTAGTAAGTGTTCTAAAACACCTTCTTGATCTTGTCTAGAGTGGTTAATAAGAGATTTGTCGGTCGAAAATCATGAACATACTAAATCACCAACTAAAAGTCTATTAAAGTGATGAATATGATGGTTAATAGATGGATAATTGTGTAAAACTTGTAAGACTTGTTTTGTGGTGATTATTTAGTGCCGATCTATGTTGTGGTAGCTCGGATCATCATCTAACCCGGATTAGTCATGTTCATGAAACATGACATAGAATATGTTAAGAATGAAAAGGGTTGAATGATGAAACTCTACTACACACTAAACATGAACTTGAGTAAAAGTAATTTTTCTTGTAAAATAAGACTCTAAACATGTAGATCTAAAGATCTACAAGTGGTTTTTCGGAAGAACCAAGCAAAAATATTAGTCTTGTTTAAAACCCGGATCTTACATGAACTAAATATATTTTTAGTAAATAAACAAGTGTGTAAACACTTGTGTAACAAGGAAGTTCAACAAAGAAATATATTTGTGAATCTTGACTAGAAGTTGTGAAACTTCAAATTCTTTTAAAAATAAAGCTTTTAAGAAATTAAACTTATTTTTAAAGATAACAAGGCTTACTAAATGTGCTAGTAAATTACTACACATTTTTGTAAATACTCAAGTTCATGAAATGGAGAAATTAGTGATTGTTGTTGATGATTATTGTTGATAATTGTTGTTGATGATTGTTGACGATTTAAAAGAAAATAAACACATGTTTTGAAAACATGGGAAACCTCCATTTTTAGGGGAAACTCTGTCCAAATTTTTATAAATTTTGACACTTAGAAAAATATAAGTTTTTGGGAAACTTATTCCCTAAAAATGTATTTAAAGTATTACCAAGGTTTCCCTAATTTTTGGTGATAAGAAATGAGGATTTCTTCAAGAATAAAAAAGGATATAAATATGTATATTTTTGAGAGAAAAATATATATTATTTATTATTTTATCACCAACTTTTGTGCTAAGTGTATATAGTATGTGTTATACGTGCTAGTGTATTAAGACTTAAAAATACACTAAACACTCATGAGGAGTATAAACATAAAAATACACATACAACATACAAGATACATAATTCGGGTGCAAGGTGCAAAACACGAGATACTTATATTAATTTTAGAGAAAATAATATAAGTAAGATACGTAGTTAAAAATATAGAATATTTTTAACACAAGAATATATACAAAAGAGAGTGACTGTACTTGTGCGACGCAAGTCTAGTGACTAACGTTAAGAAAACGCGTATAGGTTACGACGTTAATTAAGCAAATCCGGTGAAGTTTACGACGCAAGGAACGCAAAGTTGTGAGTTCATGCTCCCCCTTTTCTTTAACTGTTTTCAGTTTTTATAACTCTCGGGGGTGAAATACATGTTACAAATATTATAATTTTTACAAAGGGTAAAAATACAAGAAGCACTCTTGGTGAGAACGAGAACCGAGTGCAATATGATTTGAGAATACGAGAAGCACTCGTGGTGAGTGCAATATGATGAGCATTAATAAATGCCTAGAAAATACTAGATCGTGTGAGCATAGACTAATACAAAAGATGCCATAAAGTCTTGGTGAATACTAGACCAGCCATTAAAAACATTCATTAAATAGGGACGAGGGTTAGATCTAACGGGTACGGCCGAGCCCCACTCATGGTCCTTATGTGACCACTTGAGTGCTTCGGTGTCCCAGTCGAGGGAAATCGACACAGTCGAGGCTAATCAACACAGTCGAGGGAAATCGACACAGTCAAGGGAAATTGACGCAGTCGAGGTTAATCGACACAGTCGAGGGAAAATCGACACAGTGAAGGGAGAAAATACTAAAGCTCCCTATGTCCTCACATGCCTTAATGTCCTTGCTCATACACTCATTTAGTACGTGGTGTACACAAGAAAACGTGATGTATACAATAAATACTTGATTTGTAAAGGTTACAAACTATGTTTTCATACAAGATATACAAGACGCATGAACTCGCTCAACTTTATGTTGATGTTTTCCAAAATTACATGTATTTCAGGTGACAGGATGGATCTTGGGCGCAAGTGTCATAACTAGAAGTAGACTACAAGTCTAGATGTCATCCACTTTTGTTAAATCGAAACCTTGTCAAAGGTCGTGTTTTGAAAACTTAAATAACAAGTGTTGTAGTACTCAAATTTTCATGAATGGATGAACATCGTTTGATCATGTAGTTGTTTATTACGATTGAATGCAATGATAACAAGCTAGTCACACATCATACGCTTCCGCAAAAGACAGGGTGTGACACTATGTAATCTAGAAAGTAGGCAATGTAAACATAAATCGTATCACCTAGAATGTCGAGTCTTGCACGTGGAGCGAAGCGTCGTTGTGGATCATTGAGCACTGTTCAGGTTATAGTCTGGTTTTAACAAAAACTTTTTCCCCTTATTAAAACCAAGTTCACTATAACCAATGGCTCTGATACCAATCTGTCACACCCCCAAAATCCACACGCGGAGTATCACCGCTTGGAGGCGTGACTAACCAGGATCAAGCCACCAATCATATTGAACATAACAAGAAATACATAAAATTCAACCACACAATATGAAAGGTGTTTCAAACCAAAACGTAGTTAAGTGTTTAGCGGAAGCATAATTGTAAAACCCAATGTAAGTATTAAGTATGAAATAAAGTAATGTTTTTAGCATGGCACACACTGCCATGTCCCACAACGACCGCGCCTCCTTGTGCAAGCTCCATGAGTACCTAACGACCTGCAAGGCATGTAACAATGATTCAACAACAAAGTTGAGCGAGTTCACAGTTGGTTGTTTAGTTATTGCGTTCGTTTCGGAAATCATACGTTCGTTTTGTAAACCATGTATCGTATTAATTCGTATCGCGGTCTCCCAGACATGTTTGCGAAGATTAGTGGGGGCTTCCCAAGTGTTACTAGACCACGCATATCGACTGCTACGAAAATGTAAGAGGTACCCTAAGTCAATGTCTATCAGCATTGACCCTTTGCCCAGAGTCCATTAGTACACGCCCATTCGGACGACACGGTGTGAGGTTTGTTAAACCTAATAGCGCTATCTACTAATGACCCGCTCGCCATAGGCCTCAGCGATTAAGTCGATAAATGAGGGACTTCAAATAATAGAGTGATGGTCTTATGGTCGTACGTATCCTGTTGTATGGGGAATACGCAAGTTTGTAGTTACCGTTCAGTTCTTTAATCCATTCCCAACCCTTGGGAATCCCATGCCTTGGATAGAGTGTGAACTCACCTTGGTTTGCTTGGTATGCTAATTATGTGCTCACAAGAAATCAGTCAAGTCCTATAGTATGCACATATATTCAATCAGTACATGTTTGTAAAGTTCCACATACACTCTATGTCACAACGTGTGTTTGACAGTTTACGTCTTGTAACACATAAGCAGTTAAATCTAGTTCATGCAATTCAGCTTTACATTAAAGGCTTCCTCAGTTTATCTTAACTTAGTTATTCATCAACAGTCTTGGTAGACTTAACCTTGTTACATCGTTAAACAGTTAAGCAGGATTAATAGAACTAACATGCGTGGTAGAGTTAACACCCTTAGCATAGTCCATGTGTCATAACAGAGCTAGGTCAAAACTAACAGAATTATCGCATACATTGAGCTTAACATACATAACCTAGTTAACATAACCCAGTTAATATATTAACATACTTGACATGTTCAACAGCTTTAATAAACTTAACAGACTTACTAAACTAACAGTGTTACATGTCTAACAGAACTAAGGTGCCAGGCATCACAGGTGACGAAAACAAAAGCTTGGCGAAAATCCTGTCTGGCGAAATCCCTTGGGAGACGAAATCCCTTGGGATTTCGTCGAGATGTATTCAAGTGGGGTGGGGGTTTTCGTTGGCTTGGGTCATGGCAAAAACACCAAGTGTTTTCGTCTGAATGGTGTCTTCATCACCAACAGTTACGTTTCACAATCCTAGAATCTATCTAACAATAACAATGCCTTCAACATACAATCACCCAATCATAACAATTCATGAAATCAACAATACTATTAATCATCACAACAACCGTATCACAACACTTAACATCTCTCAGGAACCATGGTTTATGCATTCAGCAATAGATTAACGTATCTCCTAATCAAACACTGTTAGCAAGTTAACATGTTTTCGGATCATGATCGCCTTCACATCTTTCCAGATTAATCATTCAATCATAAATTCAATCATAACAACCCTAGGCCTCTAGATCACAACAGGTTTCGCATAGAGTTATATAACAGATTGATCATATGTAGTTCTTTCAAGAATACAACCAACAACATAACCATATATATATATATTCATATCTGAAAACAACTAAACGTGAGAGTCACTAATCGAACTCAGAATAATCAACAAGAGATCTAGCTTCGAATGAAGGGAGGGTTGCCGTCGACTTGAGGGTGAGAGTTAGGGTTTGACGACTAAAACATTTACGTAAAGGTTGGGAATAATATAACTGATCCACAACTGGGCCTAAAGCCCATTTCATTTCGTCGAGGAAGCAGTCGATGAAAACACAAAGGTGTTTTCACCACAGGGGTGTTTTCGAGTGGGAATGATTTCGTGGGTGGGGTTTTCGGCTAGAGGGTGTTCGGTCAATGTTCCCCTTTTCAATTACACATAACACAATACTAACATGAACATATTAATAACATACACTCAAATGTAATGCACACCATATATAACGTATCAGTCACAGTACGATTTAACAGATTACAAACGTGTACATTTGTGAAGCAAACAAGTCGTGTAAACAAACAACTTAAACAATTAACGCGCAATTAATGCGAAGGTGGAAATCTTGGAAACTCGCGTTGTCACATAAAACTTTTTCTAAAACTTTTGATTTGATTAGACGTTGAGGATAAAACGGTACTAAAAGCTTTTGTGTCCTTGGATGACCTCGGTATCTTACCAACGCTATACTACGCTCACAATGGGTACACTTGCCCATGTGTCTGTTTAGTGTTAGTAGAACATCGTGTTTTATAAATTTAAAACTTAACTCACGTGTTAAAAAGGGCTTAGAATATAAAGAAAAACATAATACACCCGACACACACCAATAGACAAGATGAATCACTTGGATCCGACTCGCCTTTAATGTAACATTTGATGATTTCCGCACTTTTGCACTTTTTAAGAGATTATCTTAGTTATAGTAGTAGGCCCTCTTTTGAAGTTGACGTTACACTCAACCCAATGATTTGAGTCAGCAAGGATACAATCCCAAAGGGTCAGAATATTGGAAGATAATTAACTAAGTTATTAATGCGTAAAGTGGTAGGCCCCTCTTTTGAAGGCAACGTTACACTCGGCTAAGTGGTTTGAGTCGGCAGGGATACAATCCCAAGTAGCCGGTTTAATGTATTAATAGTAGTTTACATATGAGGGGATCAAACCATTCGCACCCCCGCCATCCAATACCAGTGGGTAGTGAAGGAGGTCCTAGTAAGCTTGACCCAGGTCCTTGCAGGATCTATACACTGAACAAGGCAACAACCTTACCAAGCCATTCCCTTAACCCCCGACCAGGTAGCCAACATATCTCTATATAATGCCAAGACACCACGAACAAATGATAAAGAAGTTTCACCTTCAACATAAGAAACTAGTTATTAAAGTCATTAATACAAAACCAAATAAAAAGTGCGAAAAGATTAAAAATCAAAAGTATTACATTAAATGCTTGTCTTCACCAAGTGATGTAAGAGACTTAGCCAAACATGGCCTTTGATTGACAAGAACTCTTAGTATTAATCTTAGATCCCGAGACTACTACACACACTCTAAGGTGGATGTTGGATGATGGTGGTGGATGTGGGTGTTGTAATGGTGATGGAGTGGTGGCAAAGTGGGAGAGAGGTGGTTTGCCAAGGGATGTCTTTGAAGTGAATCAAGCACCCCTATTTATTGCCTGAACAGTAGCCCGGCTACGGCCCCATGTCCATTAGACACGCCCCCGTGGCCATCCTCTTTCTCTTCGTTCATTAATTGCAATTGTCTACATTAGACTCCACACGGCCCCGTGTTCGCTGGGCACGGCCCCGTGTGGAGAAGCGTATCTGTACTATCAAGATTTGCAAGATTCTGCGAATCTTAGCGTTGACCACGCCCCGTGCTGAGCTGGGCATGCCCCCGTTGTGGGAATAGAAGCTTCCATAACTTTGTCCATTTCTGCAGACACCTGACCACGCCCCCGTTTCCGCTGGGCACGGGCCGTGGTCATCCTTCTGTTTCTTGTTTTTGCTTGGGGAGATGCTGTCGAGGGGTCGGGCATGCGACGTTCATTCCTTTTCTTTGTATTTATGTTTGTTTTTGTTGCATATTTGTTACTCTTGTTCATTTAAGCTCGTGTGGTCCTGAAAATACAAAAGGAAGACAAAAGCACACTTTTTCCAACATTAGTACTAAAAAAGGGTTAGTTTTATGTCACATTTGAGGTAATTTATATGTTGCATTTTACACACATCAAATACCCCCACACTTGAATCTTTGTTTGTCCTAAAGCAAAACTCTTTATTATATGGCTTACACACCCAAATGGAATGGGTAGAAGAGAAGTTTTTGGGCTTGTCTTGAGTGTTGGGAATCGAAGATCTTTAGTGGGTTTTATTATTATACTATTTACAATCCTATTCGTTATGATTTATTTAGAACTTTTCATAAGAGAAATTACTTATTTGGGCATAAGATGCCTCTTTAAAATTCTATTTATATACAAGTTCACATACCTCACGGGAGATCACTCAACATTCGTTCGAAAATGTATTTTTTTTGTGAAGCACTCGAGACCGGCATGGAACTTACTTCTACCATATGCTTGCCAAGCAATCAATCCTCTTCCTTTTTAACTATAAACCTTTGTAAATATCAATAGGAATTGGAGAAGGGTTAGCCTTGGGTTAAACGTAGGTGGTTTTGGGTTAATGGTTAGTAAAAAGGTCTAAAAGCGTAAAAAGCGTCGGTTGTCGTAAAACTTTTTGTTTTTGTGACTTTTATTCAAACTAAGCATTTTCAAACAAAGTTTCTTTGAGGAATATGTTTGTTTATTGCTAGACTTCATTTTTTTAGAGTAAAATGCACGGATAGTCCCTGTGGTTTTGCAAAGTTTCACCTATAGTCCCCAGATTTTGGAAATTACACTCCTAGTCCCTGTGGTTTGACAGTTTGTTACGCTGATAGTCCCTGGAGTGGATGTGGGTTAGTTTTCTCAGTTAAGTTGGTGTGAAATGACTATAATACCCCTTACTTTTATTATAATATAAGAAAAAACTAATTAATCATTTAAAATATCAATTGGGCCCCACAATTAATTATTAATTATTAAATACAAGAACATGAACATCTTCAAGATCTGGGCCTAATTTCATCATCCTAAAATGAACAAAAACATTCATTATCAACTTCATCTTCAAAAAATTCATTATCATCATCAACTTCAAAAAAATCATCATCTTCTTCAAGAACAAACAACATAAAATCTGGACACATCTTTAATCACCCATTTTCATCTTCCGAGGTTCATACAAAGTGAAACCTAAACCCACAAATTCAAGAACACCCAAAACACTTTACCTCCGATCAATTTAAAACCCAAAACCTAAACCCACATATTCAAGAACAAGAACAAGATCCAACCATAGGAACCATACCCGACTCAAAAACCCGAACCGAACCACCACCATCGAAGAACCTCCACCACCACCGTCTGCCTAAACTCGAACTACCCCTTTTTCTTTGGAGCTAGCCCGTGATGGAATCGCCGTAGCTCCGGTGGCTGTTGTGGCCGCCGATATCATCATCGTCCACGTCATCTCGTCATCATCATCACCTTCGACATCTTCGGTTGGAGACGTAGCTCCGGTCGCCGCAGCTCGGTAGAGGGGCGGGGGCGTCGGCTGTGTTGAGGGAGATGGTTATGATTCTGATTTCTTCTGTGTGTGTTTACAGTATAGAACGAGAGGGAAGAGAGGTCAAATAGTGGTATGCGTTTGTTGGATTCTTTGTTTGTGTGTGTAGATGAGATTGCAGAGAAGTTGAAAGAGGGTTTTAAGTGTTTGTTTTGAATAAAGTTAGAGGATAAGAGAATGTGAGGAAAAGCTTTGAGAATCGGCTGATAAAAAATGAGTGATTAAAGATGTGTCCAGATTTTATATTGTTTGTTCTTGAAGAAGATGATGATTTTTTTGAAGTTGATGATGATAATGAATTTTTTGAAGATGAAGTTGATAATGAATGTTTTTGTTCATTTTAGGATGATGAAATTAGGCCCAGATCTTGAAGATGTTCATGTTCTTGTATTTAATAATTAATAATTAATTGTGGGGCCCAATTGATATTTTAAATGATTAATTAGTTTTTTCTTATATTATAATAAAAGTAAGGGGTATTATAGTCATTTCACACCAACTAACTGAGAAAACTAACCCACATCCACTCCAGGGACTATCAGCGTAACAAACTGTCAAACCACAGGGACTAGGAGTGTAATTTCCAAAATCTGGGGACTATAGGTGAAACTTTGCAAAACCACAGGGACTATCCGTGCATTTTACTCTTTTTTTTTTATAAAGGAATGTCACAAGAAAACCACGCTTTTTACTAAAATAAAGGGTTGAAAAGAAAAAGGTTTTGGTGGGTAAAGGGTGTTTGTTTTGTGGGTTTAGAAATGAGAATGTTTAGGCTCAAAGGGGTTAACTAGGGTGATTTTGGGTAGGTGATAAAGAAAATAAAAAATAATGGTGTTGAAAGGAAAATGGGTTAGTCCTAATGCCTCCATCATTTACTTACTTGGGTTTAAGTTGATAAGGACCGGGAATGTATTGTCGTGGCAAGTTCTAGAGTCATAAGAACCAAGCGGCTATTTGTGACACTCGGCTTTTCAGGCCGTACCGTATAATTGTAACACATGTTGTGAATAGATAAAAGGACATATTTGACTAATTATGATGTTTATATGTGAAATTTAATGAGTTGGTAAATTTAAACCCCGTTAAGAATTATGTTGGCAACGGTAAAATAAACGCTTATCGCGTAATGATTAAAATGCAAAACGAACGTCGGTGACTACCCGATCAGTGTTAAAATCCTAAAAATAGTCTGTTATGATTAGAATAATTATTTTAATCATATTCGTATGGAAAAATAATTTAAAACGATAGGAAACTCTATTTTTCGAGTTTAAGCGCGTACCGCGCGATGCAACGCGTGCAACGACAAAATACTGTCAACACAGCTTGTCAAGGCAACTGATAATTATTTTAGCAAAAATTCTATGATTTTATTACTTTAGAATGATAAAAATAAACAAAAACGCATAAATCCCTATTTTTGCGATTTTAAGCGCGTACCTCGCAACACAGCGCGCATACTACCAAATATAGGCAACGTCGCCAGTCCCGGCAAACAAAATATTGTTCAATAATATTTTGGTGAGTTTATTTTTATAGAGTGTTAAAAATAATTTAAAACACACTAAAACGGGATTAAAACGTAAGATAAAATACCCGGTATCCAGTAAAATACCAATTTATGATCTATATACATATACTATATATATATATATATATATATGAGTGTATGCATGCGTGTATTGTTGTGTGAGAGTTGCAAGATGGCAGCCAAAGAGAGTCCTCTCTCTCCTCTTGCATGCATCTATTGGCAAATTTGTGAGGTGGAGTGATGATTATGTTGGGTGTAATCTCCTATGTATTACAAAACCAAGAAAACTCATTTTCAAAATCAAACACTCTTCCTCTCTCTACAATTCAGCCGAGAACCATTTCCACACCCCCATAATTTCGAGATTTGATGATCTTGTAAGAAATCAACTTAAATCCAAGGTGCTTCCAAAGTTATTTTGATGATCCGAAGGTGTTTTCTTAGTGAAACAAGCTTTCAAACATCAAAAATAATGTCAAAACTCACTTGAATTTTGAGGGTATAAAACTATTCTTTTCAAAAGTGTTCTTGATTCTTAATGTTGAAAATAATAGTGAAAGGTTTCTCTTGAATCTTAGAATGATTCACAAACTTGAATTCTTAAACAAATGGGTTTTTGTACAAAATGGAAATGGGTGTGTATGTGTATGTATGTGAGGTCGTGAGTGTGGGTGTGTGTGTAGGTGATTATGTTTTGATTTTTGATTGAGTGATTCTTGATTAACATGTTACTTGAATGTTCGATTACATGCATGTTTTAAAGGTTGTTATATGGAAGCTTTTTGGTTTGAAATGAGTTTAAGTGAAACGTGATTTTTTTAGAATTATATGTATATGTATATGGTCGTGTAAGTATGTGTAGGTATGCATGCATATGAATTTTTGATGTTAAAAGTCTTAGATGTGTAAGAATGTGCATGTCTTGTACTTATGATAAATGATTTGAATGATAATCTTGTGTAGAATATGATTGTTCTTGAATACTTGAACATGATTTAAACATATGTTGGATATATATTTTAGTGCATATAAAATGATGTTAATGTTGTATGAGTGCATTAGATGCTTGTACTTAAGCATGCATGTGAATGAATGATCATGAAATGATGATTTAGATATGAGTTGATAAAAATGATTTTGATCAGATTATAAACACTAAAATATGAATATTAGAAGTGTAAAAATGATATAAAACTTTGTCATAAAGTTTGCTAGCTTTGCATGCTGTACCTGCTGCTTTATGTGTTGTAAAATACGTGAAATCGCATGATTTATGTGACTTACACAAAAAGTGCACTAATCTGATTATAACCACAATTTTAATCAGTAAATAACTTGTATTGTGTTAAAATATCAAGTCATTTCGAGTTGGGATGATTATAGTAACGTTTAACGCAAAACTATGCGTTAAAACGGTCAAAAATCGGCTTTTCGGGTGATTTTTGTAAAACTGATTTAGATCAGTAAATAAACTGATGTTTTTAGTTTACAAATAAGTATTTTAACTAATTTTAAGTTTACTTGGTGTTTGGTTAGTCATACGTGACTTCCGACGCCCGAAAACGTTACCGAATCGTTAAAATACGCATTTTTCTAAGTACACTAGTATGGGTAAAATTTTGGGTAAACCTTATGTGTTATGTGAATTAAATATGAGAATATGTAAATATGTTAAGTTTTAACATAATTTTAAATATTTGGATTATGCATGTATATTCGTGCGGTAGAAACGGTAAAAATTGCGTTAAGTGTGTAACTTGTTTGTCGAGCATGAAATTTGATACATATGAGATATTTTATGAATATTTGCTATAAAAATGACAAAATAGATAAGTTAACAATATTTCACGTGTCTCGGTGTTAAATTATATGAACATTTATGTATATATGTTTCGATGCGTAAATCGTAGATATATTGCGTATAAACGGGAGAGTTAACGGATTTACACAATAATGGCCACCAATAAAATCGTTCAAGTCGCAAAATCATAAATATATATATATATATATATATTGACTCATATATTAACGTACCAACATAATAAAAAATGACAACTTTTCGAGAAAATCTCAAAGTTATGTGATAATTCTAAGAAACGGAGAAACTTAGAATTTTTATGTTATATGTACTGATTTAAAATCGTTCCTATATATATATATATATATAGATATATATATATATAATAGGACGTGTAGAAATCAATCTCTGAGATTGCGCTATTTAAAATACGCACCCAAAGGTGAGTGTCACTAAACCCCTCTTTTTACTGTTTTGTATATGTTTTGGGGGTAGAACACGTCATTAAAAGGGTTTAATAATGTTTTCGAAATAAAACATACCTTTTAATATAAAATTTATATTTTCGCTGAAAATATATGAAATTTGATAAGTTATACGTTTCGAAGTAAAACGTTTTTGATGAATGGATATTGTATGTACGGTATTTCTTAAGTGAAACAAGACCGTACAGTTGGGGACGAATTCTTGACTAGGTCTCATATGATGGAGAGTAAGGGGAATTCGTACAACGTCGTGTATTAAATTGTCATATTAGTAGGATATATATTGTACGTGAGGCAGACATCATATTGTTCTCAAAGAGAGAACCCTGCGCCCATGATGTCGTTTAATCAGTTAAGTATTGCAAGCGATGAATTGTTGGTAGATCTATCGGGTTGACAACCCCATCATGACCGGTCACCCCGTGTCAATGTCAAACGAAGAATTAATATTGTGTTTATTGTCTAGCTTTGATTATCCCTGCATGGTTAATATATAGTTCGTATCGTCTAGCTAACATACGAGTCTGAAAATTGACGCAATAATTTAGTATACAAAACTTGGGCAGTAACAATATTGTCGGGTTCGAGAAACTGCGAAGGAAGGCCCATGAATTTTATTAAGAAAGTAATTTGGACTTTTTAAGAATTAAATGGATGTTTTAAATAAACACCTAAACAGAAAGTTTTCTTTGGAATAAAATCTGTTAGTAAACAAATAAGTGAACTCACCTTCCTTTGTGTTGACACTTGATTTTAACGTGTTCTACAGGTACCTGAGTTCAGCTTCGGGAATTATGGCGTATCTTGTGGTTGTTGATGCATGTTTTGTTACGTAATAATGTTGGACTAACTTTTAAAACTTCTTGGAAGAATGTAATAAGATCCATGAGGATCATAAACAACTTAACTATGTCAAGGTTGTGTCATGTCTTAAAACGTAATGTTTAAATAACTTACATTTAAAACACACTAAACTGTCCAACAATTAAATGCATCGATCGACAAGATATAAATAGCCACCAACTTCCGTCTCCACTACGTTATATATTTCGCTGTGACATTTTTGGGGTGTGACAGAAGTTGGTATCAGAGCCATTGGTTGTTAGCGAACTAGATGTTTTCGGAGGAAAACACTAGACTTCAACCGGAGAATTTTGAAGTATAAAATCCAAAATTCTCGAAGCCAAGAATTTTAAATAAACATAGAAAAATTTTATCATATATGAAAACCCTTATATGTTTATGTGCATACGTGATTTTATGTTTATTTGGGCCTTATGAGTTACTATTCATAGTGATCACCCACTCACATTGTACGGTAACGATATGTCACATCTCGGCCTATAGAACCATTAGTAGTGCTGCTAACTGATACTGTCGAGCCTACAGTTGAGATTCCTTCGCCCGTCGTTATAGAATCGTTTGATCCGATATTCGAGTCGCGTGTTTTGCTACACCTCTTTTAGTCTACACTCGCCGTAGGAAGAGGACTCGACCCGTTGGAGAGATCGCATTCGACTTCGAGAGCTGAGACAACGTCCGTTTTGAAGAAGTAAAAGGAGATTTGGGTCAATCGCTCTCATTGCGATCGTCAGTTCGCTACGTCACGCGGAAACTTGGAGACGACGAAGGGCAAGATGAGAGACTTAGAGGGACAGATGGACTAGTATGATGAGCTAGAATAGTTTGTTAGGAAGATGTTGGACTTCCAAGGATTTAGGCGTTAGTTGTTGGTTGTTTCTGTTGTTTGTTTTGTATGTCTCATTTGATGAATCCTATTTATGGCTTGCATGCCAAAATTTCGGATGTTTAGGAGGAAATTTAACATGGACTTGTTGCCGGTGTTGATATAGACACACCGAATTTTGATTAGTCTTCGTACTAAAAACAAGCTTTGTAATTTCTGGTATGAATATCGAAGGGGTTTCTTTTGGTTTAAATTTTTTTCTCATTATTATGTGGATATAATACATGCGCAATGTTTGGTCCACTAACATATAATGATTGAATTATTTTTGGTTATCGTCTTATGTGATTATTATTGTTGTAAATAATAGAAACGACGAAATGCCACCAAAAGAGAGACAAGGTCCTGGACTACCTATTACTCCAGAGGAGTTGGCACAACTCATAGCCCAACACGTTAATACTGCCATGGAACAGTGTGATGCTAACCAAAATAATGGCCAGGAGCGTGGATGTGATACCCATGGGCATGGTTTTGGTGGGACACAGATCGGAGACCCTTCAGGTGATATAATGATCGGAAAGTTTTATTAGTTCCTGTGTTATGATATAATCAGAGCGTAATTCTGATTTTTCATCAACTTTGTGAACAGTACATAGATGTACACATAAAACAATCCAGGGTTGTAACCGAAGATCATTTACTGGTACCCTATGCAATGACGTGGCAACGGTATGCGTGATGTCGGGCTGTCTCAGCGGACCGACCATTCAAATAATTTCGCATTCCGAGCTTAGATCTGGGGATTCGTGAAAGCGAAAGTCTGAGAGTTTTGAGAAGAAGACTCACGAGGATGAGCGGAGAAAGTGCGCCAGATGTGGTCGGACTAGACATATGACTCGCGAGTGCTATGCCAAGAGTACATTGGATGGGGTTACGCTCAAGGGATGCTACGAGTGTGATGAGCAAGGGCATTTCGAGAGAGATTGTTTGCAAATGAAGGGTCAGGATGCCAGGGTAGAGCATTCGAGCTAAACGTTGGGAAGGCACGAGACGATCTTGCCGTTGTTATCGGTATGATTCGAATAAAAAAACCAATTTATGTTCCTACTTTCAATACCAAAGCTGACTAGAGTTTTGTTCGAGAAACTTTGAACCAGTTTTGTGTTCACTAACAAGTAAGCTGGGTATAAAGTGCCCGACAGAACTAGCAATTGGTAATTTGATAGAAACTAGTAAGGTCGTTCGCGATTGTAGTATTTAGTTAGGTGATCGTAGTTCTAGTGTTGATTTATTATTAGTGGAGCTGAGAAGCTCTGACGAAGATGCAAGAATGAATTCACTTTCTGAGGATGAAGTGGGAACTATCGCTCGAAGAGGCTAGTTGGAATATCTCATCCTGATGACTGTAGGAAGGCGGAAGCTGTTCGCGGGAATCAATTGAGTCGAGTGTTGAGTGTTAATAGTCGAGAGTGGTCAGTGTTGTGAGGATGCTGAGTTGTTGCGAAAGGACTATCCTGCGTTTGCAGTAATTGTGATGGATGCGGAAACCTAATGTAGGAACGTCGGAGAGATTTTTATCAAGCGCAACTATCCGGAAGTCTTCCTAAAAAGACTTACCTGGATCTCCCCTGCGAGATGGATCGAATTTCGAATCGATCTGGGCCACGGTGCTGCACCCAACTGCACAATCTTCTTATAGACTAAGCACCGCTTGAAATGATAGAAATGTCTAGTTAGTTTTAAGAGCTTTTGGACAAGGGTTTCAATTGATCAAGCTTTTCGCTTTAAGGCGCATCTGTTTTGTTGAGAGGAAGAAGGATGGATCCTTGAGGATATGTGAGAGGATTTCAGAGAGCTGAACAAGTTGACTATCAAGAATCGGTACCCTTTACCGAGGATTGACGATTTGTTTGATCAAGCTACAGGGATCCAGCTACTACACGAAGATCGATCTACAATCAGGATATTATCAGTTGAAGGTTGCTGACGAAGATATGCTGAGGACTGCTTTTCGAACACGATATGGCCATTACGAGTTTTTAGTCATGCCTTTTGACTGAATTAATGCGCCATTTATATTCATGGATCTCATGAACAGGGTATGGAAACCCTAATCGGAGGAATTCGTGATAATATTTGTCGACGACATACTTGCCTATGTGCGAACCAAGGAGAATCATGAGTAACGTTTGAAGTTAACTATAGAGATGGTGAATGACGAGGAGCGTTATAAACCCCGTCGGGAGTATGATGATCCATATAACTAGCTAGGTGCTACCGGTGATTTATTGAGAATTTCCCTAAATTAGTGCAGCCTTCGACACTAATAACCCCAAAAGGAAAAGGGAAATTGATTGGACAGCAAGACAGTAGGAAACTTTTCGAACCTTTGAAAGAAAAGTTTGGAGCGTGTATGATGGACTCCAAAGAAAGTTAAGGTACTCACATGTCCTTGGCAGAGTTATCTTACAAATAATAATTAACACGCTAGAATTTAAGTTGCTCCGTCTGAAGCCTTGCATGGATAGAAGTGTTGATCACCATTTTGTTAAACTAACATGACAAAGGACAATTAACCAGACCTTAGTTTATCTAGGAAACCAGCGACATGATTTGCCTGGATCGAGGGAAGGTTAAAAGTCGCCAATTGATCAACAGAAGGATTACATGGACAATTGAAGGAAACTATTGCGATTTCAGATTGAAGATTTGGTTCTGTTAAAGGAGTTATCTTGCAGAGATGCTATTAGATTTAGTAGAGGAAAGAAGAGCTGAGCCGCAATGATTAGGTCCTTTCAAGATCCCACCTTGAGTTGGATGAGTCGCTTATAGGCTCAAGCAACCATAAGGATGGAGTAGTGTGCATGATGTATTGTTTGGGTTCAGTTGAGAAAGTGTATAATGGATAATACACTGATTTTGTTCTTATTAGAAATTTGTTTGGAAGATAAACGGGAGTTTATCGAAGCACCGTAGAAGCAGTACATATAGCTAGAAGAGTTATACTAATAACCGGACATGCGATTACATCATTCTAATCGTGTATGCGATTTATTGATTTGGCGATTTGTGGACATCTGAAATGAATGCAAGAAAGAGGGAAGACGAGTTTATGAGATTAGATTCTTTCAAGAGCCCATCTCGAGTTGGATCAATCAGGTGTAAACACAGACTATCTTAGTTACGGGGTAATGTATATGTAAATATACGTATGTAGAACCTGAATTAGTGCGAAAACAAACCTGTAGAGAAAACTTTCGGGGATGAAATTTCCTAAACATGGGGAGACTGTGACACCCGGAATTTCAGGTCGTACCGTACAATTGTAACACGTGTTGTGAATAGATAAAAGGCCATATTTGACTAATTATGATGTTTATATGTGAAATTTAATGAGTTGGTAAATTTAAACCTCGGTAAAAATTATGTTGGCAACGGTAAAATAAACGCTTATCGCGTAACGATTAAAATGCGAAACGAACGTCGGGGACTACCCGATCAGTGTTAAAATCCTAAAAATAGTTTGTTATGATTAGAATAATTATTTTAATCATATCCGTATGGAAAAATAATTTAAAACGCTAGGAAACTCAATTTTTTGAGTTTAAGCGCGTACCGCGCGATGCAACGCGTGTACCGACAAAAGACTGTCAACACAGCCTGTCAAGGAAACTGATAATCATTTTAGTAATAATTTTATGAGTTTATTACTTTAGAATGATAAAAATAAACAAAAACGCATAAATCCCTATTTTTGCGATTTTAGGCGCGTACCGCGCAACACAGCGCGCATACTACCAAATACCGGCAACATCGCCAGTCCCGGCAAACAAAATATTTTTCAATAAGATTTTGGTGAGTTTATTTTTATAGAGTGTTAAAAATAATTTAAAATGCACTAAAATGGGATTTAAAAAACTAGACAAAATACCCGGTATCCAGTAAAATACCAATTTATGATCTATATACATATATTAAATATATATGAGTGTATGTATGCATGTATTGTTGTGTGAGAGTTGCAAGATGGCAGCCAAATAGAGTCCTCTCTTTCCTCTTGCATGCATCTATTGGCCAATTTGTGAGGTGGAGTGATGATTATGTTGGGTGTAATCTCCTATGTATTACAAAACCAAGAAAACTCATTTTAAAAATCAAACACTCTTCTTCTCTCTACAATTCAGCCGAGAACCACTTCCACAACTCCATAATTTCGAGATTTGATGATCTTGTAAGAAATCAACTTAAATCCAAGGTGCTTCCAAAGTTATTTTGATGATCCGAAAGTGTTTTCTTGGTGAAACAAGCTTTCAAACATAAAAAATCATGTCAAAACCCACTTGAATTTTGAGGGTATAAAACTATTCTTTTCAAAAATGTTCTTGATTCTTAGTGTTGAAAATAATAGTGAAAGGTTTCTCTTGAATCTTAGAATGATTCACAAACTTGAATTCTTAAACAAATGGGTTTTTTTACAAAATGGAAATGGGTGTGTATGTGTATGTATGTGAAGCCGTGAGTGTGGGTGTGTGTGTAGGTGATTATGTTTTGATTTTTGATTGAGTGATTCTTTATTAACATGTTACTTGAATGTTAGATTACATGCATGTTTTAAAGGTTGTGATATGGATGCTTTTTCGTTTGAAATGAGTTTAAGTGAAAAGTGATTTTTTTAGAATCATATGTATATGTATATGGTCGTGTAAGTATGTGTAGGTATGCATGCATATGAATTTTTGATGTTAAAAGTCTTAGATGTGTAAGAATGTGCATGTCTTATACTTATGATAAATGATTTGAATGATAATCTTGTGTAGAATATGATTGTTCTTGAATACTTGAACATGATTTAAACATATGTTGGATATATATTTTAGTGCATATAAAATGATGTTGTATGAGTGCATTAGATGCTTGTACTTAAGCATGCATGTGAATGAATGATCATGAAATGATGATTTAGATATGAGTTGACAAAAATGATTTTGATCAGATTCTAAACACTAAAATATGAATATTAGAAGTGTAAAAATGATATAAAACTTTGTCATAAAGTTTGCTAGCTTTGCATGTTGTACTTGGTGCTTTATGTGTTGTAAAATACGTGAAATCGCATGATTTATGTGACTTACATAAAAACTGCACTAATTTGATTATAACCACAATTTTAATCAGTAAATAACATGTATTGTGTTAAAATATCAAGTCCTTTCGAGTTGGGATGATTATTGTAACGTTTAACACAAAACTATGCGTTTAAACGGTAAAAAATCGGCTTTTTGGGTGATTTTTGTAAAACTGATTTAGATCAGTAAATAACTGATATTTTTAATTTAAAAATAAGTATTTTAACTAATTTTAAGTTTACTTGGTGTTTGGTGTTTGTCTAGCTTTGATTATCCCTGCATGGTTAATATATAGTTCGTATCGTCTAGCTAACATACGAGTCTGAAAATTGACGCAATAATTTAATATACAAAACTTGGGCAGTAACAATATTGTCGGGTTCGAGAAACTATGACAGAAGGCCCATGAATTTTATTAAGAAAGTAAATTGGACTTTCTAAGAATTAAATGGATGTTTTAAATAAACACCTAAATAGAAAGTTTTCCTTGGAATAAAATCTTTTAGTAAAGAAATAAGTGAACTCACCTTCCTTTGTGTTGACACTTGATTTTAACGTGTTCTACAGGTACCTGAGTTCGGCTTCGGGAATTATGGCGTATCTTGTGGTTGTTGATGCATGTTTTGTTACGTAATAATGTTGGACTAACTTTTAAAACTTCTGGGACAAATGTAATAAGATCCATGAGGATCATAAACAACTTAAGTATGTCATGGTTGTGTCGTGTCTTAAAACGTAATGTTTGTATAACTTACATTTAAAACACACTAAACTGTCCAACAATTAAATGCATCGATCGACAAGATATAAATGGGCACCAACTTCCGTCTCCACTACATTATATATTCCGTCGCGACGTTTTTGGGGTGTGACACTATTCACACAAGAAATGAAAAAAATGAGCATTTAATTTAAAGATGTATGCTTGTATGCTCAATAAAGGCTCAAAAGTCACTTATTGTGGGAATGGGTTTATAATGTGATCAAGTATATATAATCAAATTTTAACTAGATTTGTCATGTCGTTTCATAATTTTCTTATGTTGGTTCTTTTTATCACGACGCTATCGGTTGTAAATTTGTAAAAATATAACCTTTTAGAACTTGTTCAGTGGCCACGGCCCCGTGCTGAGCTCTGCAGAAGCTGAAAAATCTAGAAAAATCCTAAAAAAAATAGAAAAACAGGAAAAACGATTAGGCCGTTGATTCCTAACTTTCTTAAAATCCTTGTGTCCCCGGCAACGGCGCTAAAAATTTGGTGTGTGTAAGGTGTGTTATATTTTTATTGATAATTTAAGCCCATTTTACACCTTAGTCAAGTTTTAAATTTATAAAACATGATATTCTACTAACACTAAACACACACATGGGCAAGTGCACCCATTGTGAGAGTAGTATAGCGTTGGTAAGATATCGAGGTCATCCAAGGACACAAGAGCTTTTAGTACCGGTTTATCCTCAACGTCTAATCAAATAAAAATTTTTAGAAAAGGTTTTAAACATGAAAAATAAAAACTAAATTGCTGAAAATAAAAATAAAAACAGATAGACAAGATGAATCACTTGGATCCGACTCGCCTTTAATGTAACCTTTGATGATTTCCGCACTTTTTAAAAGATTATCTTAGTTATAGTAGTAGGCCCCTCTTTTGAAGTTGACGTTACCATCAACCCAGTGGTTTGAGTCAGCAAGGATACAATCCCAAAGGGTCGGATTATTGGAACATAATTAATTAAGTTATTAATGCGTAAAATGGTAGGCCCCTCTTTTGAAGGCGACGTTACCCTCGGCTAAGTGGTTTGAGTCAGCAGGGATACAATCCAAAGTAGCCGGTTTAATGTATTAATAATAGTTTACATATGAGGGGATCAAGACATTCGCACCCCCGCTATCCAATACCAGTGGGTATTGAAGGAGGTCCTAGTAAGCTTAACCCAGGTCCTTGAAGGATCTATACACTAAACAAGGCAACAACCTTTCCAAACCATTCCCTTAACCCCCGACCAGGTAGCCAACATATCTCTATATAGACCGTAGAGATATGAATGGTGAAAATCTTTTACTTTATATAGACAGTAAAGTAATAATGCCAAGACACCACAGACAAATGATAAAGAAGTTTCACCTTCAACATAAGAAACTAGTTATTAAAGTGATTAATACCAAACCAAATAAAAAGTGCGAAAAGATTAAAAATCAAAAGTATTACATTAAATGCTTGTCTTCACCAAGTGATGTAAGAAACTTAGCCAAACATGGCCTTTGATTGACAAGAACTCTTACTATCAATCTTGGATCCCGAGACTACTACACACACTCTAAGGTGGATGATGGATGATGGTGGTGGATGTGGGTGTTGTAGTGGCGGTGGAGTGGTGGCAAAGTGGGAGAGAGGTGGTTTGCCAAGGGATACCTTTGAAGTGAATCAAGCACCCCTATTTATAGCCTGAACAGTAGCCCGGGCACGGCCCCGTGTCCACTGGACAGGCCCCCATGGCTATCCTCTTTCTCTTCCTTCATTAATTGCAATTGGCTGCATTAGGCTCCACACGGCCCCGTGTTCATTGGGAACGGCCCCGTGTGCCGAAGCATATCTGTACTATCAAGATTCTGCGAATCTTAGCGTTGACCATGCCCCGTGCTGAGCTAAGCACGCCCCCGTGGTGGGAATAGAAGCTTCCATAGCTTTGTACATTTCTGCAGACACCTGACCACACCCCCGTGTCCGCTGGGCATGGGCCGTGGTCAGCCTTTTGTTTCTTGTTTTTTCTTGGGAAGATGCTGTCGAGGGGTCGGGCATGCCACGTTTATTCCTTTTCTTTGTATTTATGTTAGTTTTTGCTGCATATTTGTTCCTTTTGTTCATTTAAGCTCGTTTGGTCCTGAAAATACAAAAGGAAGACAAAAGCATACTTTTTCCAACATTAGTACTAAAAAGGGTTAGTTTTATGCCACATTTGATGTAATTTATATGTTGCATTTTACACACATCAGTACCATCTGTTGTTTTCATATTTCTAGTGATCTTCATACTTGTATTCGTGAAGCTCAGTATTCGTCAGCTAATGAAGGTAGTCTATTTATTGAAGTACGAGGTGCTACTGTGGATCAACTCGAAACTAAGTCTGATGGACTTCAATACTATCTAAATTGCATCAGGGTGCCAGATCGCGATAATCTTCGTGAGCTCATTATGAACGAGGTCCACAAATCCCGATACTCTATTCATCCAGGTGCTGATAAGATGTACCATGACTTGCGTATGACTTATTGGTGGCCTGGTATGAAAATGGACATTGCTTCTTACGTCTCCAAGTGCCTTACTTGCATAAAGGTAAAGGCTGATCACCAACGTCCTTCAGGTCTTTTAGAACAACCTGAAATCCCTGTTTGGAAATGGGATAGCATCGCTATGGACTTTATAACTAAACTACCCCGTACACCTACTGGTCATGATAGTATTTAGGTGATCATTAACCGGTTGACTAAGTCAGCCCACTTTCTTCCTATTCGCGAAGATTACAAAGTGGGGAAACTTGCTAGAATCTATACCAATGAGATCATATGCCGTCATGGCATACCTCTTGACATAATCTCTGATCGTGATGGTCGTTTTAATTCACGACTTTGGCAAACTTTCCAGTCCGCTATGGGTTCTCACTTGAATCTTAGTACGACCTTTCATCCTCAGACGGATGGACAAACCGAACGTACTATCCAGACCCTAGAGGATATGCTCCGTTCCTGTGTCATCGACTTTGGTGGTAACAGGGATGTACATTTACCATTGATTGATTTCTCATACGGCAACAACTATCATTCCAGTATTCAGATGGCTTATTTCGAAGCTTTGTATGGTCGCAAATGCCGATCTCCTCTCAGCTGGCATGAGGTTGGTGACAAATAACTTACTGGCCTTGAAATTATTCAAGAGACCACGTATAAGATTCTTCAGATCCGTGACAACTTGATCAAGGCTAGAAGTAGATTAGAGACTTGATGCTTGACTCTTGACACTTGATTCTTGACTCTTAAGACTCGTGAAACTTTGATACTTGGTTAAACGAGAAACTAGAGACTTGACACTTATGTAAACTTGGAAACTTTTGTGTTAATTAAATAACTTGTCATGTAATGATATTACCCAATAATACGCAACGCAACGCTTAACCTAACTCACAAAACGAACCCAAGACGGAAAAGTAGCTGAAAGGATTGGGCTGTCCGAATGGATGACCATCCGATCGGAGGGCCATTCGACCGAACAACCATCCGATCCAACCTACTTGCACCGCCTTTCTCTCCTCTTGCACTGTAAATAGGAGTTGTCACATCATTCTTCACTGATGTGACAGACCCCTCCGATCCAGACGCACGCACTCCCATTCTAAGGCACTTTTCTTCCATTTTTGGGCGATTCTCGTAAGTTTCTCACTTGATTCTTGTACAACTTTCATCTATACACATTTCGTCACATGATTCTTCATCAAAATCGCACTTTTCACCATGAAATCACTAAGATTCGAGCTCTCGAGGATGACTTCATCATGGCGGTTTGTACAAACGGCTGTGTGATGTCATTTTCGTCAAGTTTTAGCTCAAATCTAAGAGATTTCTACGTATTTTACCATGAATGTTTACAAATTTAAATGTTTTCGGTTGATTTCATACTTTCTTCAAACTTTCTTAAAACCTTTACTCAAATCAGTGGTGTCTGGATCCAAAATAGGCTTAGGACTTGTTCCTTAGTCGGGAGTCGGCTCGATAACAGATTCCTACCGGAGAAGATGACCGGATTACGGATCAGACATGAAACCCAGAAAAGAACAGCCGTCCGATCGAACGGGGTGATTGCCATCCGATCAGACGAGCTGAACCTTAGTGAGTTTTCCGTTGTCTGGATACGTTACCATGTCATTACCGTTAAACTCAAACTTAGAAACTTTACAAAGGTTGCAAAAAGGAATAGATCACACCAGTCGAATGACCATCCGATTGGACGACCATCCGATCGAACGGTCATCCGACCGAACAACATGCTCCTCACAACCTTCAACACTTAAACTATTTTTCAGAACTTTAAACTTTGAAACTTACACTCGAACAGTCATTCGACCGAACGGTCATCCGATCGGATGAGCATCTGAACGAACAACTTGGATTTACACTACAATGAAAACTTCAAAAGGTTGAATATTTTGGAAACTCACTCTCTGATCGAATGACCATTCGATCGAATGGTGATCCATCCGGATGACTATCCGATCGGATGGTGATCCGTTTAAATCTAACAGGTCATCCGACCGGATGACCATCCGTCCGGATGGTCATCCGATCGGGAGCCTGGTTCGACAGTTTGCACGATTCTTCTATTCTGTCCGACACTTATCTGTTAAACTATAATCAGGTTAATCTCAGCACTCCCTTCGATCCAATCAGTAGGTGTCGATACTTAGTACCCACTGTGAGTATACTTGATCCCTTTTTGTTTTAAACTTTTGGGATGCAACATGTATTCTATGAAACTTGACACTTGAAACTATTTGAAACATACTCTATCCTCAGGGAACGTGAAACTTGATACTTTTTGGATTCTTGATTCTTTATGCTATGTGAACGTTTAATCCTTGTGTGTAGTTCTGCCTTAACAATAGTAACGATATAGAAGTAATGCACCTCCCCATTATTCTCGGGGGTATTGTTAGGAGGAGTCTATTTTGCTTTCCTTGAGACATGGGAAAGTGGTAAACGCATTGGGATACTTGGGCTATCACTCGGACTGCGTGAACTAGCATGGCTGAAACTAATATATGTTTACATGACGGATATGAGTCTTTTAAACTATTATACTATATACTCAAACTTGTATACTCGCCAGTACATTATTGTATTGACATTATTTTAATACATGTTGCAGGCTGATAGGATGCTGGATCCAAGAAGCAAGTTAGGATGATGCTTAGAAACTCACCTAGTTAATTATCTATTTTGAACAATATTTGGATGTTTTGTAATCGTTACTTGTGGTTGTGAAACCTGTCTAGACAATGTTATGAATTCGGTTAATCTCTATATTGAAACCACTAGTGTTATGGAAACTTTTGAGCAATCTGAACGCTTAGTGCCGCACCCCGATGTTTCCGCCGTCGGTTGGGGTGTGACAGATTAGTATCAGAGCCATACCTATAGGGAATTAGGAAAAGTATGAATGTTTTGCCTAGTCTATAGTTCTAGGAATCTTGACTCTTATTTGTTGTTTAAGACTTATGAAATCTACCGTAATTGCTTCCTAGCAACATATCTTCCTGTTAAAACTTACATTCCTTTCCTAAGGCTGACACAATTTATACTTGGATACTTTGAAAACGCTGTTATGCAGTGTTTGTATTTTCGCACGAGATTTGCCCTCAAGTTAGGAGTGACATCCGAACCTTGATGGGAAATTTCCATACTATATTCTAGTAGGTCTTATCTTTTGATAAGTACCAACACAACAATTAGGGTACGAAGTTGTCAAGTTAGAGGTGAAACTCATACCTTGATAACTAGTCCCACTCTTTGATTTTTTTTCTGTCTCGCCAAGGTCTCGAAATTCCCAATCAATTACGAATGTGTAATGATCGAAAGGACATATATCGTAGGCCTAACATCGATGACGTATTTGTCTAAATAAGTCAAGACACGTTGCCTCAATTCGAAAGGGGTTCGATTCACTTTGGTTAGTTAACGGAGTTTGATTATGCGCTAGATTCGGAAATTGATAATATAACAAGATGGTATGATATTATATGAAAATACACCTTGTCTAGACACTCGTTTGGACACTAGGTTTTAGTGTGTTATCGTGGGTACCAAATCACCCATTAGAATACAAAGTGAGGAATCAAGAACTAGGATAATGAATACCATAACTAATAATCTTCAACCATGAATTGCTTGAACTTAGGGTTCGGTTTTGCAAGTATATTACATATATACATTGGTATAATTAGTCATGTATGAAGGTAAGATGAATTCATCCATTTAACCTCATTATATTGATCACCAAAGCACAAAATCATCAATTTAATTGATGATTTCGGTTAGTCATGAATATAAATAAAATAAAATCTCCTATTTCACCAAGACAACCAAGTGACTTGACTAGACGAGTGCATTCCAAGCATGGATAATGTTTGGAGACTTGATGTAGTCTTGTTCACTTTGTTACTTAGAAGTTGTTTTGGTGACTTAGAAATGAGTTAAAATTCCTATCATTTCTAAAAAAAAAACCTTCAATCCAACTTATCCAACCAATGGGATATGTGGCAACTTGAAGATGTTCAAGAAATGAGGAAGGATGAACAACGTTTGAAAGAATTTGTTAAAAACAGAAAATAAACCAAATTTGGACATAAAAAATGGTGAAGTACCAACTTAGTTTACCATGGTAAACTTGTGGTAACATTCCTAGAGGTGTTCCAAAGAAAGAGGAGAAGAAAAACATGAAGAAAAGTGAAGAAACAAGCTCAAAACTCACTGTTCTGCTCAAAGTTGAGAAATGTAGATATTTGAGAGTGTTAGAGAGAATGTTTGGAGTGTGGAAAGTGTTTAGGAGGTGTTAAGGGGTTGTGCGCTTCAGGTGCACGGTCACGCGGGTCGCAGTATGGATGGTCATTTGCACCAGTTGCATGGTCGTGCGCCACCTGTAGAATTCACCAAACTTTCCAGAATTTGCAGTTTGACCACTAGAGTTTGATAATTCCATTATTTTAAGGGGTATGCAAGTATGTGTAATCTGTAAACACATGTGAATAATATTCTGAAGATAAAGTAGACTCGGTGTATGTCTAGGTTTTGTATAAAACACGTATTTTGTAATTGATTACTTATCATGCAACTATGATTTAAAGAAGGTTAGTATAAAATACGATTTCTATTATGATTAAATCCTGAATTACAAAATATTGAAAATAGAATACAAATTAAAATATAATTGAAAAAGGAAGAAAAATAGGGTTATACGACCCGTATGAAATCAGATGACATGACAAAATTTGTGCATACGGGTCATATAACCTTATACGGCAGGCTGCGCATACGGGTCGTGTAACCTTATACGGCCATATATAGAGTGTTAAAACAAGATTATATGGTGTATCTTTATTATCCCCAATAATTATGGTAAAATTAAGGATAATATATGACATATGGTTAAATAAGGACGATCACTGTATTAGAGATGTTCGTATTTCAATATAACTTGTTGAAATGTTAACTTCTAGTGAAAATTTTAATAAAATACTACTAATAAATTTGAATGCTGGAAATTGATATTGAAAGTATTAAATGCATAATATCAAATTAATAAAATTGCTTACATACAACAATACGTGTTTCTTAAGAGAAAATAACTATATTTAGTTGTGATCTTTCGCTTTGCAACATTCATTAGAAGTAATACAAAAGAGTTACGCATGTAAGTGTAACTTTATGGATAGATAAGGCTTCACATTAAACTTTAAGCATCAATTTGTTATATACTCCCTTTGTTTAAAAGAGACAACTTTTGATTTAATTATTTTTTAGTTAATAATAAGAGGTATGTCAATAAAAAGTAAAATATATATAGCATCAAAGTAAACTAAACATCCACAAGAAATAATTTCTTGTTTTCTTTATTGTAAGGATTTAAACTCACACCACTTTCATAGAAAACAAATATCATATGATACCATACCATACCATACCACTAAGCCATATTAATTCGTAGATGTACAACTTCTCTTTTGAATTCGGTTTCGTAATGATTTTAATCAGCTACACAACTATATAACCTGAATTACTTATATGGTTTTGTTCCCACAATGTGTCAAAACTGAAGCCCCAACAACTAATTCGTACTTTGCTTCGGATACATCGATATTTGATTCATATGAATTCACTTTGTTGTAATTACTCAAAATTAGGGGGCAATCTTGACCCAAATTATATGAAATGGGTCAATATCGGCATTTTATAAATGTAGAATGGGTGGATTTTGTGAACAACTTAACTAACGGGGGTCAAACTAGGTTAGTTTACAAAAAATAACCCTCATCCACGGGTCAAACGGGTTGACAAAATTCAAGCGGGTCATTTAGGGTTTAAACAAACAAAACCACTAGTTCAGCCAACACTTCCCAAAACTAGTTAGTCTAACTAGTGACAGTTCAACCCATACGAAACAAATCGACAAAGTTCTGGTTTCTGGTCTGACTAGACAATTCATTGTCAATAACACTATTTTAACATATAACTTCACATTTAGACTAAACTTCCTAGTAGGGGTGCAAACGAGCCGAGTCGAGCCCGAGCTCGAGCTCGTTTAACATATGAAAGCTCGAGGTCGAGCCCGGCTCGATTCGAGCTTTATTTCTAAAGCTCAAGTTCGGCTCCAAAGTAATTTTTCAAGCTCGAGCTCAGCTCGGACTCGACTCGTTTATTATTTTTTAATTAATTTCTATTAATTATAATTATTATTATACATATTGTTTAGTTATTTTTTTATATTTATATAAATGGCAATTATTGTATAAATATATGTTTAATATATTAATAAAAAATATATAAACAGAAAGCTCGTTTAGTCTCGCGAGCCAGCTCGAGCTCGATAAGCGAAGCTCGGGCTCAGGCTCGTTTACTAAATGAGCTTGTTTTTAGGCTCGCTCGAACTCTAGCTCGTTTAAGCTCGGCTCGTTTGAACTTTTTTTCAAGCCGAACTCGAGTAGCTTGCGAGTAGCTCGGCTTGTTTGCACCCCTGCTTGCTAGCTTGAACCTTATAAGATGCAAGGTACGGGTGAACGGGTTGGGTGCGGCAAACTATGGGGTAAACTAGTTTACCTCGTGGGGTGTGACAACCGGTGATTTACGGCACCTAATTACGTGATTAACATATGATTAAAGCGATAATAAATAGTGTTTACTCCGCAAATTAACTTAATTAGGCCTTTGGAGTGCCTAGGAACGTTTATTTGACTTCACAGTATGCGTATGAAGATTCGCGTGGAATCTGCGGAACATCAAACGACAACGAACTGACACCGTACAAAATACTGACAACGCCACTATTATACGCCTCTTAATTTTAAAAATTTTATTCTTTCGACACTTTTGGAGTTTGGGTTGCAATAGCGGGTCTCGTAGGAATTACGGGCCGCTTAAACACGGGGATTGAGCTTGTGGGCCCTGGGCCCAAGCCCAAAACCCACAAGCCTAAAGCTGCACACAATATATTAGATCTTATAAGATCTCTACAAAATCTTATCAATTCTCCACAAAATCTTATCAAGATTCACAAGATCTCTTTAAGATATCAACCACATCTCTATAAAAGGGTCCATACCCTAACCTATTCCTCACAAACCACACACAAACTCACAGAGAGGATCCATCTTCTCTAAACCCATATGATCTTTCCCTCTCTCTCGGTTATAATATACATACACAGAGAAGTATTTTTTTTTCCATAAAGCTCACTTGAAGAACTACAAACACTCATCATCTTCTCTAACATACCATCCCCTGTTTATCTTCATCAAGAACTTTCAAATACCCACACAAAATCAATCACAGACAAGATACATAGGGGTTATTCCTTGAAAACCTTATTGAAACCTGAAGGCTTATCACTCAAAAACACTGCTCTCCTCCTTTCCCTCATCTCGATGGCTAACCGCAGTCACATCTGGAACCGGCTGCGATGCCGGTGGTATTCTCCGACGAACAACCACCCGACACCCCCCTTTTTTCTTGGTTAAACAGTCGGCCACCACCATTTGGTGGTGGCGTACGGCGGCATGACAGCGAAAGAGAAAAAGAAGGGAGGAACAGAGAGATAGAAAGGGGCGACGAGACGGAGAAAGGGAGTGCGACGGAGGTGGTAGTGCAGCAGGTTGCTGGCGGCGGTGGGGTACTATGGTGGTAGTAAGGCAGCGGTTCGCCGGTGACGATGTTGCAGCATGGCTCCGGTGAGCGTTTCTTGTTCTGTTTTGGGTAAACATATCGATGTATGCAGTACTAATGTTCTTTCATTTAATTTTATTCTCATTTTGGTGTGGGTTATGTGCCTCGAGTGGGTTCCGTGGATGGTCGGAGAGGAACAAGACCACCGCTCGGCGGCTGCCAGCAGTGGTGGTACATGTGACAGTGGTGTGCTCAACGTGGAGGGTCACGGTTCACGGCAGTGACATATTCAGTTACGGGTGATTCGAGTCTTGTTACGTTGCGGGTTTTATCTTGGTTCGGTCAATGGAAGTCAAGACTAGTCAACAGGATATGTTTCGGGTTCGAATCAAGGTGGTTTACGGGTCAAATCAGCTTCTGCTCGGGTCAAATCGGTCAAACCGAGTCAACTCGGTCAACACCCGAGCCAACTCAACTGAACGAGTCAGTCAACTCAGTCAAATTAGCGGGTCGAATCGGTCAACAAAAGTCAACGGTCAACTTGATAGGATCTGAGTTTGGTTTTGATTGTGTTTTACGTTTGAATTAAAATGAACAATGAATGAGTAGTGCAGCGGAATATAATGGAAGCAAACTTTTCTCAATCAAACGAGAGAATTGCTTTTAACATACAAGTTTAACATTGAACCGAATGCTTGAATTTATTACAAGATTCAATTAAAATTGCAAGTATGTAACAAACTCCCCCTAAGCCTGAGCTCATTGTGATTTGTTCGTGCAGGAAGAAGATTGTGAAGAGCTAATAGAACAGTATAGGGTACTGTTCTATTTATAGGCACAGACAAACCACTGAGCATCTTTGCCGACGTCACCATGAAAGTGATATCTAACCTCCTAACAAACTCTAACCTCTGATCTATACAAGCACTGCTATTGTAGGATCGTTGTACGACCTGAATGAGTCGATCAGAAGAGTTGTTTATCCGAATCAAAGGCGGAATTAGTGAAACGGATGCTCGATTCAATTTAAATGTCTCTTGTATTGATTATGAGAGAATTACAGCACCTGGAGACAATCCGGCAGCACTTCGTTACCATATCACACACACTAATTTCGTTACAAATGACACAAGTGCTCACCTATTTATAGACTAGGTGATTTCGTTTGAAATGAACAAGACATGTTCAAAAGAAATTAAGAATGTTAATTTCGTTTGAACTGGCCCATGTCAGTTTCAAGCGAAAATTCCTTAAAACTCCATAAAATCAGTTTCTAGCAACTTGAGCACTGTTCATTCTATCCTATTACATGACTCGATACAAGACGAAGTCAATAGACATAGTGCACTAACAGACTCCCCCTTGGATGTTGACGAAGTCTTCAGTGTCGACTCTCTATCATGACACATCTTCAGTCTTGATCAGTCTTCATGCTCTGTCTCTGGCTCTAACACTGTAAGCATCCTATCAATCTTTCTTCAAGTCTTCAGGCTCCCCCTTTCGTTAAGCTTCTGTGCTTTAGGGATCGACACCTTGCTTTTCGGTTTACAAGCTCCCCCTTGCTTTGAGCTCGTCTTCAGACTCCCCCTTAGACTCTGCTTCTAGGATCGTAGTCTGGTACAATATCTGCACTCACTCATACATTTATAAGTAACAGCATTTCAAATTTCAGTTATCCAGGAATTGTGACCTGGCTCACTCAATGTTTCTAAACTAACACATCTTATAAAGATTGGCAGTTTTAGGATTAAAAACCTGGCCTTCTTAACAATTAAAGACTCCAAATCCCTCACAGTTCATCTTCCAAGTTCAAACTAATGACCTTGGAGATATCACAAACTGTTTTTGATCTTTGTTAAAAATTCAAGTTTCAAATTAATAAACTTGTTTTATTTTCAGAAACACAATCAACTTACTTAGATTTTGACACTCAGCATCTCAGACATCGGTTGTCGAAAATAAAGCAGAATCAAAAATCTTTTTGTATTTTCTCAAATATAAAGCAGTAAAGAAATATTTACAAACATATTTACAGTCAATATTTTTGTTTGAGTTTGCGTTAGAGGATCATATCAGTTTTTGACAAGTCACTAGTACCGTTGAGCTTAATTACACATTAAGAATTAAACAATTCACTTAGATTGTCGATATACTGATCCACTTAAAATTTCACACAAACTTCAACTGATTCAGGATACGAATTAGGTGTATTAGAAACTTAAACTTATTCATGTGACCCACCTCTTGAATATACTCCCGTATCCAGATCCCAATATTCAGTCTTACAGGTGAGTATACCTAGATGATATCTGTAAGGGGTTAAATTGCGAAGAACCGTGAGAGCTCAGGTCAGAACTTCCGTTCAGTAGAGAGATGCCGGCTTTGACTTTTGGTGTGTCCCCTTTAGAGGATCTTTTCTTCAACAGCACATGATTAGCATTTTTCAATGTTTCATCATTTTTTGTACTGAGGGTGAGCTATATTTCAAGCAAGCAGAAAGTATTATACGGGGACTAGGCCATTGCTTCCGCACAATCAGAAGTCCCGGGATAATACCCCAGATATCACTAAGCATAAAGACCTAGTAACTCAGAAAGAGGGGTCCTTCAAATTAGATTTCAGGGGTTACCTATATATCCAAGTAGTGTTCCCCACGAAACAAGCAAGTTTGAATTTAAGTTTATATCCCGAAAAAGTTTACTAAATGTATAAAAATCTACCGACACATCCACAGTGAGATCGATTAACACATTTTGACTTTCCAATTCTTTAGCGTACTGTAACTGTCTACTGATGTACTATCATTTCCTCTTTTTACACAAAAACTCATTTTCAATTTTTAATGTTTTTTTCTTTTTGCCAATAGGTTTTTATCATGTTTTTGTCATTTTCAAATGTTTTTGGATTTTCTAACAATAATACTCCCCCTAAAATGCAAAATCATTTAAAGAAAATTTGACAACCAATACTGATAGCTTTGTCTCGCCATCCATTTTCTGCTTCAAGTGTACTGATTTGCAGAAAATCTAACATACCCCCATGATTTACAACACATTGATATTTACAGTTTGAAAACCGTTTTTCAATCTTGTGAAATTAATCATGCTTGTTCAGCCGTGAGGGTTTCGGCGTATTCAATCAGAACTCCCCCTTACAACAAACTATTTTCCCATAATGATTTCAAAACACTTAAGTTTGTTTTAATCAGAATGGATTTTCTGGAAAAATTAGTTTGTTTACCCATCACTTGTAGGTTCGGGGTCATTACATCACCTTGTTCTCTTTTAATCATTTTGAAAAATTTAACATTATTAGATCAAATACCACTATCACTTGTAGAAAATCAAGTACAACTTAATGTCCTTGATTAACCACTTGTAAGACAAAATATCACAGTTACCATCCTGTGAATTTCTCAAAAATGATGCCGATACCTGCTTCACACTTACCAACCTGGAAGCTCCGGCAAGTCAGGAATTCAACCAACAGATTTATGCACCCAAGCCTGACCAGTCTTGGGTGTGACTTTTTCAAATTTACTCGGGGTTTGATCATTCCTTTTTGCTTCATAAAATTCTTTTACCCCTTTTACCTTTCCATCAGCCATCTTACTAAAAATATGTTTAACATTGCTATTAAACATTTTTCCAGCATCAACACCTTTTGATTTTAGGTTTGCAGCCTGTAATGGTGGAAAGTTCTCATCATTCATTAAAGGAACTGTCTCTACTTTTTTTTATCTCAACTTGTGGCTTCTCTGATTTTGTGGAATCAGATTCATCGCCAACACGTGGCTCCTTTGTTTCCAAAGAAACAAATTCATTGCCAATTTTTATCTTCTCTTTTTCTTTCCCTTTTGTCCTCAGATTTGTATCTGAAGAATTCGTTTTACTTGACTCCGTTGTCGAGTGAAGCGATTCATCAGAAGTTTTATTTGAACCAACAGGTTTACCCGAAGACAAAATCCTTTCCAAATACTCCCTCGCTTTCTTCCTCTTTTTCCTCAGTCTGTCTTTCTGCCCCTGTGAAAGCTTTACTTTCTTTTCTTCCACTTTCTATTCTTTGGGCTTGACATTGACTGGTTTCTTTACCATTCTCTGAGATTCAACCCTCGATCTTCCCATTGATCTCCTTGGGCAATTTCTGGCAATGTGACCTTTGATTTCACAATTATAGCATCTTCTCATATCATAACTCCAATTCTGGCAGTTAACAGCAATGTGTCCTCTAACACCACAAGTGTAGCACACTCTGTTATCGTACCATCTACCATCTTCAAACCACAAAAAATTAAAATTGAAAACTCACAAAATGTTGGTAATAAGTGGTGCAGGTTTGACAATGAGTCGATCAGAAGAGTTGTTTATCCGAATCAGAGGCGGAATCAATGAAACGGACGCTTGATGTAATTATAAATGTCTCTTGTATTAATCTGATAGAATTACAACACCTGGAGACAATCCGGCAGCACTTCGTTACCAGATCACACACACTAATTTCATTACAAATGACACAGGTGCTCACCTATTTATAGACTAGGTGATTTCGTTTGAAATGAACAAGACATGTTCAAATGAAATTAAGAATGTTAATTTCGTTTGAACTGGCCCATGTCAGTTTCAAGCGAAATTACCTTAAAACTCCATAAAATCAGTTTCTAGCAACTTGAGCATTGTTCATTCTATCCTATTACATGACTCGATACAAGACGAAGTCAATAGACATAGTGCACTAACAGCTATGCTAACAACTGTTATTACAATACCTTACATAAAGACAACTAAACTACTGCTGAATCCTTCCACTGATGTGAACCCAGCAGCACTTGATATAAACCAGCAGTGCTTGACTCAAGGTAGTAGATTGAACAGCAGGGCTTTAGTCTTCATCAGCCTTTGGCTTGATCAGCAGTTGTAGGTCAGCAGTTGTGCAGATCAGTAGATAGGAGGTCAGCAGATGTTGAAACCACTTTCAAGGGGAGAGACTTGTTAACATAACATCTTTTTATTTTGGATCCACTGCTCTGATCCAGTTTTGGCTTTAATTATTTGTTCCTCTGATAGGGTTCAATCCCAACAATCTCCCCCTGGAACAGATAATGCCAAAACTCTTCATTATTGGTAGATCTTTATTTCCTCATCAGCAGTTCCCTTATTTGCCCTTTGAGTTGTAACTCAAAGGCTAAGGCATCTGTGTCATCATCATCCCTGCACAGTGGAAGATCAAGGAGATCCTGCAAATCTTTAAGACTTAGGCCAAGTGCTTGTTCCCTTGTTATTTTCTTCACTTCTCCACTAGACTTGAACACTGTCAGTACATGGGTCTGTTTGTCAGTTTTCCACTTTAGTACTTTTGAGTCTGGTGGGTTTCTTGGGAGATTTTTATTAGAAGAGGAGTTTGGTGAAGCAAGCCTTGTGATGACTGTTTGAGCAATGCTTGCAGGTTGGTTTAATCCAAGAGTTTCTTCAATCATTTTCTTAATGCCCTCTTTTACAAGGTCATCACCTGCCATTAACTCTTGTATTGTTTCAGCATCCAACTGATTTTGATCCCTTCTTTTATAGATGGCAGCACCAGCTGGAGCAGTGGCTCTCCTGATTTGCAGCTTGGGTGGTCTTGTTGAAACCTCTGCCTCAGGGTAGTCAGGTTTTTGTGGAACTGTAGGATCTTTCTTCCTTAATTCCTCCAACCTTTTGTAGGTGGACCTGACTTTCTCTTCTTTCCATCTCAACACTTGATTCAAGGACCCATAATCAGCAGCAGCTAATTCCCCTTTCATTCTCCTCAGCTTTACCTTTTTATCAGGTACATTCTTTTTGTATTTTGCCCAATCTGGAGGAGTATGTTTCACTTTGTTCTTGATCATGTCTTGAATCCTGGCTGCTTCACTTTCCAGCTCAGGAATGGTCCAGTCTTTATACACGTATCTTTCTCCTTTGTATTTCTTGTGGGCCATAATGTTTTCAACGTAATCTTTTCTCAGGGATTCATCTGCTTTTTCTGATATTTGCTGACACACATTTTTTGCAAATTGTTCCAAAGATCTGACTTGTGTGAGCAAGTATTGGTAGTTCTACTGAATTTCTCTATCAGATTTCCCTTGTGTATTTCTTTTTGAGATATCCTTTGCTTGCTGAGCCTTGATTTTCAAATATTCTTCAATATTGTTAGGCCTGGGATATCCTCCAACTGATGGCAAACTCCTTTTAGCAGGGACATCCTCATAATAAAAGGACTTGATTTCTTCTCTGACTGCTATAAGTTCAAGAGGAAATTGAACACCTGCAGGAGCTAATGGTTTTTGAATTTGAGCTGATGAGAGAGGAACAGGGTTTGGTATAGTAGCAAGTGTTAGAGATTTTGAAGATGTTGGTGGTGATGAAATGTCATCATCTTTCAGGATTAGCCTTCTCCTTTTTGGTTGAGGAGAGACTGATGATGTTTTGGGTGGATCAGTGGTGGTGATTTTAGTGGCATTGGTTTGTGATTGACTAAAAGTTGTTGAAACAATTGGTGTTTCACCCACTGTTGTCATTACAACAGATGTTGTAACATCTGATGTCTTCTGCTTTTTGGCAGGAGGTGATGATGGAGTGGCTGTTTTTTGAGGTGAAGTGATTTTTGGTGGTGATGGTGGTAAGGCAGTGGTAGTGGTGTGTGTTGAAGTGGTGTGTGTTGAAGTGATGGCAAGTGTTACAACAACTGTTTGGGTGGAAGTTTGATGTTGGGGGCTTTTGGACAGTGGTTTTGGAGTATGCTTTGTGAGTCTGGATGGTATGGATTTGGGTTCCCTCACTTTTCTAGTGAGATTTCTTTTTGGCACAGGATTTTGAACATCCTCTGGCTCAGAACAACCCTGCACATTCAGCTCCATGTAAGCTCTTTTCTCCTCATTCCACCTTGACATATCCTTTGCCGCTCTGTCCCTTTTTACACTTTCTACAGCTTCATCAAGTGCATTTTGGGTAACATCAACCTTTTTGCTGCCATCTGGTAAGGGAATCATTCTAGTCATGGCATCCTTTTCTGGTTCAATGTAGAGACCATCATCTAATCCCTTCTTCTTCCACTCCTGAATTTTCTCCCCCTTTTTGGCATTATCTGGGGGTAATTGATCAATGAAGAGAACAGTTGGAAGAGCAGTGCCAGTGGTGTTCAATATGTGGGCCTTGATAGCCTTAATGTCTCCTTGTGTGTTCTTGAACCTAGACTCCATTGTGTTTCTCAGCTCTTGTACATGTATTGCATGTTGCTGATCAGCCATTTGTTTTTGTTGTTGGAGAAAAGGTTGAAATACGTTCCATATCTCATCTGCAGCAGGTGCTTGTGGTGGAGCAGGTGCTTGAGGTGGAACAACAGTGGATTGCATCTTTTGTACTGTCAACAACTGTTGTAGCATTTCTTTGATTTCCGCAACAGAGGTATCCAGTTTTTCAACTCGTTCCGTCAATTCCAGGTACTTTAAACCATCACCCAACTTAATGGGATCATCTGATTTCCCACTAGCAGTGGTTGTAACAGTGGTTGATGCAGGGAGTGTACTCCAGACATTAACCACTGATGCCCCTTTTCCTTGGTACTGGGGTTTTCTTCCTTCAACACTTGATAGCCTTTTGATTGTACCAGAGGGTAAAGCAAACTCACTGGTGGATATCAGAGGTGCTATGGAAGGAATTGCCTCCAAGGAAGTCTTATTGATGTAACCACTGTCCAAATGTAAACCATTGGGTTCAACACTTGTAGTGGCTGCTTCACTTGGACTACCACCAAGAGTTACTTGTAACTCAAAGGGTGTAACCTCCTCAGGTCTTGTTGGTGGGTTAGCTATGATTGATACATCAGACCCAGTCATTTGTTGAAGTATATTCTCATTGATAGGTGATTGAGAAGGACTGGTTTGTGCCTGGTTCAGATCAATAACATCCAACAATAATTTAGTTGGTGGGGGAATTATGGATGTGAGGTTGGGTGTGGAAAGAGAATTGGCCCCGGGCATTGGTTTGTGGATGATGGAAGCAAGTGATTCCAGAGCATCAAATTGTGGTGTCCCTATTTGTACAACCTGTTCTTTTTGAGAAAAAACAGGAGGAGTTTCAGCCATGGGTTGAGATATTTGTACAAACTGCTGTGAGGAAGTAGCAGCAGTGGTTTCTTGTGACTTTTGTGCTGTCACTGGCAGTTGCTCTGGTATCTCATCCTCTAGAGTTGCCTTTTTGATAGGTTTTGGGGGTTTTTGAGTTTTCTTTTGTTTTGGCTTTATGTGGATTGTAGGTGTGAGTTTCAAAACAGTTGTTTTGCTGCTTTGATCACCTTGAGCAGTGGGCTCAGCAGCAGATACCTGAGGAGTAGTGGTAGCAGCTAAATTCTGCTCAGGCACCACTGCTTGTGTTTTGCAAGGTGTTGACATTCTTGTGAAAGTTTCAGCAGTTAAGCTGTTTATTTGAAAAGATTAACCTTATTTTATTGTAGAAGCATCATCCTTACCAAGTTTCTTTTCAAAATAATAACTTAGAAATCTTGGAAACAGTAAGAATGCCTTTGTTTCAACATTTTTAACCAGATCATTAAAGATTTCCTGAGAATAATTAAAATTTTCTTCTTGAAGAATAGCATATCCCAGATTTTGAATATTTAATAGTATTTCATTAAAATCAGTGGTTTTGTTTGAAACACACATTAGGAGGGTATGAAATAAAAACCTTGTTGCAGGAGGGAAGAAACTTTTTTGTAAGGTATCCCTCTTCATCATTGTATCTGCATACCCTCTTTCAAGAAAGTCAATTTTTAACTCATTTTTAGGAAAGAAAGTTTTACCTTGCTGATCATCGAGTTGAAAGACTTCCGAGATGGATTGTAGTGTAATTTTCACAGCTTTACCCTTTAGAGAAGAGTTAATGGCTATGACAGTCTCACCTTGTTTGTCAAGGGTTACATTTTTTCAGAACACTCTTTGGGTCGCCAAGTAAATTGGTGCATCTGCTATTAACAAAGTTTTATACTTTGATGCAGACATAATATCAATGATGGAGTCGAAATCATCGGTGGTGCCGGGTTTTGTGAGAAGACCCAGAAGGTTGTGAGAAGTTTTGTGTGGGATTTCGATGGGTTTAGCCTTTTGAGAGGCCTCTTTGGAAGTTGATTTTGAAGTGGATTTTGCGGAGGACTTCGATTTAGTCATTTTGGAGAAGACGATCGAAGAAAGTTGTGAAGGAATTTGTGGAAATGAGATGAAAAATGCTTTGAGAAAGGAATTTTTATGAATTCAATTCGACAGTAACACCCTGCTTGGGTTTTGAAAGGGGTTTTATGGAGAAAAAGTGAATGCTGACGTGGCAGCGGTTACAAAAGGTCTGACCACTATGTACTGTCCACGTGCCAACCCCTGATAAAATGAAGGACAGTACTTTTATGAAAACTACTGATGAAAGGCAGTGGTTACAACGGTAACAAATGGAAGCAGTGGATGATTTTTACTATCAGCAGATAGCACATCAGTGGATAAAATACTGATTTTGAGCATCAGTGCTTATCAGGAGAATGAGAGAACAGGGGTTGACTTTCAGCAGTGGACAGACTTTAAAGGAGAGCAGACTTTTGAACAAGCAGTGGTTATGGCAGACTTTTAAGGATTTTAATGAAAATTTCATTTTTAGCTATTTTTAAGGATGGATTTTTGATTTTCTGAAAACATTTTAATGCTTTTATTCATAGAAAAACATGATTTTGCCTGTTATTCCATGTTCAGCATTCCAATCCTAGAGATCAAGCTTTCAAAGGTGGATGTGTCTAATGCTTTGGTTAGCACATCTGCCAGCTGATCCTTAGTTGGAACATGATGCAGAGAAATCAAACCTTTTTCATAGCAATCCCTCACAAATGATGTCTGATATCAATGTGTTTGGTGGTTGAGTGGGAAACTGGATTTTTGATGATATTTTATGCTGCCTGGCTATCCAACATGAGTGGTGTCTTTAAGGCAGTGATACCAAAATCCAGCAACTGATTTTGAAGCCAAAGCAGTTGGGCTGTACAGCTTGCAGCAGCTATATATTCTGCCTCAGCAGTGGATGTGGAAACAACTGCTTGCTTTTTTGCTTTGCCAAGACACTAAGCAATTGCCTAGGAATTGGCACCCTCCTGAAGTGGACTTCCTTGTCTTGTCACATCCAGCAAAATCACTATCTGAGAAACCTGAAAGCTCAATTTTACCATCAGCTGGATACAAGATACCAAGTGTGGGAGCACCTTTTAGGTATCTGAATATCCTTTTTACAACAATAAGGTTTGAGTTTCTAGGGGCTGATTGGGATCTAGCACAAACACATGTTGCAAACATGATATCTGGCCTAGATGCAGTTAGGTACAATAAAGACCCAATCATGCTTCTATATAAGGTCTGATCAACCAAATCATCCTTCTCATCAGACATGACTAATTTATTGGTTGCAATGGGTGTACTACATGGCTTACAGTCATCCATATCAAATTTCTTTAAAAGTTCTTTGGCATATTTGCCTTGATGGATAAAAGTGCCATTTTGCAGTTGCCTTACTTAGAGACCAAGAAAGCATTGGTGATCACCCATTGCACTCATTTCAAACTCAGCTGTCATGAGTTTTCTGAACTCTTCACACATTTTATTGCATGTGCTTCCAAAAATGATGTCATCCACATAAATTTGGACAATCATCAAATCCTTTCCTTTCCATTTTAAAAACAGTGTTTTATCAATTCTTCCTCTTGTGAACCCAATGGAAAGTAAAAAGGTGGAAAGAGTTTCATACCAGGCCCTTGGTGCTTGTTTCAAGCCATACAAGGCTTTATTTAGCTTGTAGACATGATTTGGATTAAATGGATTCTCAAAACCTGGAGGTTGACAAACATAAACCTCTTCTTGAATCTTACCATAGAGGAATGCACATTTAATGTTCATTTGATACACCTTGATGTTGTGGTTGACAGCAAAGGCTAGAAATAATCTAATAGCTTCAAGTCTTGCTACAGGGGCAAATGTTTCATCATAGTCAATGCCTTCTTCTTGTCTGAAACCTTGAACCACAAGCCTGGCTTTATTCTTGACAACAATGCCCCTTTCATCAGTTTTGTTTTTGAAGACCCACTTTGTGCCAATAGGACTTACACCCTCTAGCAGTGGTACAAGCTCCCATACTTGTTGTCTTTTGAACTGTTGGAGCTCCTCTTGCATGGCTTCTACCCAGCTATTGTCTTTCAGTGCCTCTTGGTACTTGACTGGCTAATGGAGAGATAGAAAACCAGCAAAAAGACAAATGTTTTGGGATTGACTTCTTGTGAGCACCCCTTCATTGATGTTGCCAATAATTTGATCGGGTGGATGAGATTTCAAGAAGATGAGCTCTCCTTGGTATGGAACAATGGCATTAAGTGGTGAGGGCTGCAGATGTGAATCATCTGAGCTAGCCACTGCTGGTGACTTTGATGATCCAGCAGTGGCTTCAAAAGGTGGTGGAATAGGTGGTAAAGGAGTGGACACATGCTGACTTTTATCCACTGTTTGAGGATTTTTATCAACAGTGTTTGATGATGTGGAAGCAGGGGTTAAAGGGCTACTTTGGTCAACAACTGTTGAGGTAGCAGTGGTTGAGCTTTGACAGCTATTTTGAACATCTGCTGCTCTCCCCATTTTGACAGACTTTTGTTGAGGAATGATGATTTCATACCCATAGTCTGGAGATGAATCCTCTGATGGACCTGCATTGTTAGTCTTGACAGAAGTATTTTCAAAAGTGAATTTATCAAGATCAAACAATTCAGCAGGGTTTGCTGGGATTTTCATTGAGGAAAGTTCATTAAACTTTACATTCAAAGTCTCTTGCACTGTTTTGGTCCTTGTGTTAAACACTTTGTAGGCCTTAGCAGTGGTAGAGTATCCCAGATGATAACCACAATCAATTTTGGCTGCAAACTTAGAAATGGAATCTTTTAAGTTTAAAATGAAGCTTGGGCAACCAAAAACTTTGAAATATGAAATCAATGGCTTTATTTTATACAGCAGTTCATAGGCAGTCTTTTGATGCCTGGGGTTGATTAAGACTCTATTTTGGACATAGCAAGCAGTGTTTACTGCCTCTGCCCAAAAAGTTAATAGCAAACCTGAATCAGCAAGCATGGTTCTGGCAGCCTCAATCAAAGTCCTGTTCTTTCTTTCAACAACCCCATTTTGTTCTGGTGTTCTTGGAATGCTGTATTGCCTCACAATTCCTTTTGACACACAGAAATCATCCAACTCCTTGTTCCTGAACTCTGTGCCATTGTCACTTCTGAAGATTTTCACTGGAAGGTCAAACTGCTTTTCAACCTGTTTCACAAAGTCTTGCAGAATGCCTGCAGTCTCATCTTTTGAGTGTAAAAAGTAAGTCCATGTAAACCTAGAAAAGTCATCAACAATAACCAAACAATATCTCTTTTTCTTAAGAGTCATGACTTTAACTGGGCCTAACAAGTCCATATGAAGCATTTGCAAACATTTGGTTGTTTTGGACTAATCAATGGATTTGTAGGAGCTTTTATGTTGTTTTCCTTTTAGGTAGGAAACACAATGCTCAGGACAGATGAACAATTTTTGAGGTAAACCTCTTACTAGACCCTGTTTTGAAATGGCAGTGATTGTCTTGAGATTTGTGTGCCCCAATCTTCTGTGCCATAATTCCGTCTCTTTATTTGATGCAGCTGAGAAATGACAGGCATCAGTTCTGGGGCTCTCTTTTGACATATCCACCACATAAAACATTGCCACTTCTTTGAGCAACAAGTTTGGTTTTTCCAGTTTTTATTATTGCTTCAATCTTTTTAACCATTTCTGGTCCAACAATCCTACAACACTCCTTTGTGAAGAATGATCCATACCCCTTATCACTCATTTGTGAAACACTCAGGAGGTTGAATTTCAGATTGTCAATCAGATTGACATTTTCAAATTTTACATTACCAGACTGTACTGTACCAGACCCCAAAACTTTCCCTTTACTATTATTACCAAAGGATATGTCACCCCCTCCATGGATTTTGAAATCTTTGAGAAGGGCTTTACATCCTCTCATGTGCCTGGAGCCTCCACTATCTACATACCAAAGACTATCTAAGCATGCAGAAGCTCCCTGCACATGAAGTAAAATGATTAGTTCATTAGGGTTTCCAAAGCCAATAAGGCTTTGGATGGGGTCTCAACAGTGTCTGGGATGAGTTCAGATGCATGGGTAGTGGTTAGGTCAGGGGTTTGGACAGTTTTAGGACTGTTTCTCTCTAACCACTATTGTGGGTTTTGACCAATCACCTGTTGATACCCAAAAGGATGCCTGTTCACTCTTGGTTTAGAGGGCCTTTTGTAGGTCTCATAAACATGTGGAATCCTTTGGTAAGATGATTATCCCTTGCCCCTTCTGTATTGGTTGGCAGGGAGTGCATCAGTCACTTGAACATCTCTTTGGACAGATGTTTGATTCAGCTGTTTTGTAACAGCTGTTTGGACTGGCATAAACAGTGGTTGGTTTTTGGTGAATTTGACAGATGATATTGATGGACTCAAGGATGTTTTAGCAGTGTACTCATTCTTTTTTACATCAAAGTTTTTGAGATACACACATGCTTGAGTTTTGTGGTTTGATTTACCACAGATGGTGCAGCTTTCAGCAGGTACAATAACACTTGTTTTGTTTAGATCATATGCTTTTAGATGAAAACAGTCTTTTGTTAGATGGTTTCTCTTTTCACAAAAATCACAAAACAGGTTTTTGATCTTTTCTCTTTTCTTCCTTTTGTCAGACTCCTTAGCAATAGAGTTTTGAACCACTGTTGGGATGTCTTTGATAGGAATGACCTTTGCTTTTGGAGCCTTGACACCATCAGTGGTTGTAAAGTCCATAGGCGTGAAATTTTCAAGAATGTCACACTCATCAGACCATGTGGGTTTAAATTGGTATTTCTCAATTTCCTCAAAAGTTGATGACCCCACAGATCTTTCCAAAGTGATTTTGTTACCAAGTTTGTCGGTTATTTTAACCTCTTGGCCATTCTTGTTGGTTGGTTTAATTTCAGATGAACCATCTTGTTTTGCAGCAGTGTTTACAAGATCATCATATTTTCTATATCCTACACCAAACTTGACATTGCTTTCAAGCTGTTTCTCAAGCATAACCTCATACCCTTTACAAGATTCCACCCATCTTTCACAAGTAATCTGGGTGGACTCCAACTCCTTTTTACAAACTTGGTATTTTTCTACCATAGTTTGGAGTTGAGTCTTGGTTATGCTCTGCTCTTCTTTGAGATTGCTGATTTCTTTGTCTTTTTCAGCCAATTTGTTTCTAAGTTCTTTTAAGGGTTATTGGATTTTATCACCCCCAACTATTGGCTATTGGCCGCTGCCACCCACAACTATCACTTTGACGACCGTCACCCCCAACTTAACAATTATTGTGTTCTGTCACCCCGTTGTTAACTGATCACTAACTTTTGATCCTGTTACTATACTTTTCGGGGTGTCATAGGGATCTTAGGAAGGTTCTAGGGATCTTAGGACACCCCCAAAAGTATAATAACAAGATCAAAAGTTAGTGCTCTGGTGACAGAACATACTAAATGTTAAGTTGAGGGTGGCGGGCATCAAAGTAATAGTTGAGGGTGGCAGCGGCCAATGGCTAATAGTTAAGGGTGATAAAATCCAATAACCCTTCTTTTAATAACTTTTCAAATTTGACTTCATCAGTTAAAACTTTATCCCTAAGGTTTCATTTACCTCTTTGATGTTAGCAAATGCAATAATGCATTTGTCTGAACACAGTTTTTCAAGAACTTGAGGTGATACCTTAGCAGCAGCCATCATGGCACAATCACATTGATGATCACCTTCTTCATCAGCTCTATCTTCTTTCTCACCTGCTTTCATCTCTTCCTTTTCTTCTTTGTCTTCTTCGGACCAAGGGTCAGACAGTGGTTCAATCAGGGTTTCTGAATTTCTCCCAGCAGTAGTTCACCAGCAACTGCAGTTACCACTGCTTCAGTCACTTCATCCATTGTTTCAGCACTTAGCTGTTCACCTTCAGTTTCTACCCCTTCTGGTATTGACTCTAATTCCATCAAACAAAATTCATCATTAGAAGGATCATTAAAATCATTGAGTGAAAAATTTTCATCACCAAGCTCATCAGGCATGCTGCTCCAGTCAACAAAGCCTTGAGTGAAAAATCTTTGCTGATCTGGTTGTGTTACTGTTGGAGCAACTTGTTGAGGTGCAACAGGTTGCACTTGTGGCTGAGGGACAGGGGTTTGAACATTCTGAATTTGTGGAACAGTGGTTTGAACATAATGCACAGCCACAGGGGTTGTAGCATAGTGAGCAGTGTTAACATGGGCAGCAGGGTTATATTGGGTATAGTGCACAGTGCTTTGATGCTGTGGTCTAGGGTTTAAGCTGGGATGGGTGACTATTGGACCAGTGGTTTGACTCCTGCATTCCCTAGCAAAATGACCTAGCCTATTGCACTTATAGCACTTGATTTTTGATTTATCCAACCCCACTTTTAAGTTCCAATGTAAACCTGGGAATTTTCTCCCTGTTCTTTTGTAGAATTTGCTTGTTCTTACACTAAGCAAAGCCAACTGATGCAAAATGTCCATCTCTTCTAAGTCAGTGGGATCAAAGTGTTGCAAATCATTGAGCTCAAAACACAAGTTAACTGACATCTGGTTTTCACAATTTGCAATGAAAGCATAATTTGCAGAGTAAGAATCAGAGTTGTTGAAATTTCCAGCAGCAGTTATATCAATAAAATGATCATAACTCTAATCCTTACTGCTGCTACCAGATTCTTCCTGACCAAAAAGAGATGGGCTGCCAAATGAATAATCATCAGCAACTTTGCCAGACTCTTGCAACTTCTTTTTCTGGTTTAACTCCCTTTCATAGGTCAGGAGTCTACCATGAAGTTGGGTCAGGGTCAGATCTTTGAACTCAACAGAATTTCTAGTAACAAATGCAATGGTATCCCATTTTTCTGGTGGTGATCTTAGAAACCTGCTATTTCGTGTAGAATTTGGAAATGTAACTTTAACAAGTCTTAGCTCACTAATGAGACAACTGAATCGCTCAAACTGCTGAGTCAATGATTCATCCTTGATGTGACAAAATGTTTCATACTGCTGATTCAGAATTTCCCTATTGTTTTCAATAACTTCTTCTGTTCCCCCAAATTGTTCCTTCAGTGCATCCCATAGCTCTATGGCACTGTTACAATGTAACAGTCCAGCATAGATCTCATTGGGTAATGCAGATGCTATGATGCTAAATGCTTTGGCATCGAGTTCGAACTTTTGAAAATCAGTTTCAGTATAATTTTTAGATGGTTTAGGTACGAACTTCTTTGCATCCTCAGCACTTGGCACCATAGGAACATGGGGACCAAAAACAACAGACCTCCAACATCCAGTGTTCTGTTGAGCAAGGATGTGACCCATCCTTCTCTGCCAGATGTTGTATTCATTACATTTAAGCATGGGTGGTTTGAAAAGAGAGCCAATGTTATTCTTATCATCTTGTGATTGTGACGTCATCCTGGTTGTTTTACAGGCGCTGATTAATCAACTTTTGATGGTGATTAAACCTTGCTATGTTTTTCAACAAAACGAACAAACTACCGATATCAACGATTATGAGCTGAACTATTTATGTCAAAATTATTGTTAAATGAAATTTGACTGTCCAAGCTCTGATACCAATTGATAGGATCTGAGTTTGGTTTTGATTGTGTTTTACGTTTGAATTAAAATGAACAATGAATGAGTAGTGCAGCAGAATATAATGGAAGCAAACTTTTCACAATCAAACGAGAGAATTGCTTTTAACATACAAGTTTAACATTGAAACGAATGTTTGAATTTATTACAAGATTCAATTACAATTGCAAGTATGTAACAAACTCCCCCTGAGCCTGAGCTCACTGTGATTTGTTCGTGCAGGTAGAAGATGGTGAAGAGCTAATAGAACAGTACAGGGTACTGTTCTATTTATAGGCACAGACAAACCACTAAGCATCTTTGCTGATGTCACCATGAAAGTGACATCTAACCTCCTAACAAACTCTAACCTCTGATCTATACAAGCACTGCTATGCTAACAACTGTTATTACAATACATCACATAAAGACAACTAAACTACTACTGAATCCTTCCACTGATGTGAACCCAGTAGCACTTGATATAAACCAGCAGTGCTTGACTCAAGGCAGTAAATTGAACAGCAGGGCTTTAGTCTTCATCAGCCTTTGGCTTGATCAGCAGTTGTAGGTCAGCAGTTGTGCATATCAGTAGATAGGAGGTCAGCAGATGTTGAAACCACTTTCAAGGGGAGAGACTTGTTAACATAACATCTGCTTATTTTGGATCCACTGCTCTGATCCAGTTTTTGCTTTAATTATCTGTTCCTCTGATAGGGTTCAATCCCAACACAACTACCGGTCAACAGCAGTCAACGTCGCTCAAAGCCCGACCCGGTAACAAGATTTAAAATACGCGAATTTTTGTTATCTCGTTATATTTTGTTATAGTATCGCGAACCGAGCTTGACCCGAATAACTAACACTTATACGTTAGTGATTTTATTTTATCTTTGACGTTTGAATACCTTTAACATGAAGGTTATATATAATGTTTGTTGAATTATTGAATTTTGACCAAAATAACGACAACTTGAGTTGTCGGGGCGTCCTAAAAACAGATGAAACTCTGCCCGATTATCGTTAAAAACCCGAATTATAAAACACGTTTAATTCTTAACGACGACACTTATCGAAGTCTAAGCTTCTTAAAAAATAAATATAAAAATACATTTATTTTAGTGACGTTTTTCAACTTAATGAAACTCGACATTTTTTAGATAAACATAATTATCTACAGTTATTTGGACATTGGTACATCGGAGTACTTTCATAAAATAAATATAATGATTTATATTTATTTCAAACGTTGTTACGTCGTGTATTTTATAAGATACATATATTGATATATTTATTTCAAACGTTGGGAATTCGGAATTCATATTTCAAATGTTTCATATTCGGAAATCATATAATATAAAAATAATTATCTTTGCTTCTTTCAAACGTCTAGAATCCGAATTCTTCTAAAATGAATATAATTGTTATATACATTTCAAACGTGAAGTTTTAGAATATATATATATATATATATATATATGTATATGTATATGTATATGTATATATACTTATTGATTTCCATCCTACTAAAACTACAACTGTATATTACCGTATCATCTACGATGTTTCGACTACATACCATTTCATCTACGCCTTCTTTTCATGAAAACTAACACGGCTATGTAAACATATTTTATATTTATAGATACAAATACATATGTCCAAAATCACTCGAAAACTATGCCGATTTCGTGACTTAGTTTTATCCCGATTATAAACGGGACCAGATAACCAAGATTTTGGTTATTCTAAACCAAAATAATAACACCTTAGAATCGTTTAGTTAATGATTCGGTAGAGCTCGGACACGTAGTGTAGCTACGTTTATTTAGAAACTTATAAGATATTCCGTTTTAGGAATATTGTAGAATGCACGCTAGCGAGTCAACTCTTGGAAACGACATCACGAAGTCGTAATTAGCTAGCTTCGCACAAGGCAATTCAGGTGAGTTCATAACCCCACCTTTTTATGGTTTTACATTTTTATAAATGTTTTCGGGGTGGAAAGACATGCACGTTTTACAGAAAACACACAAAGTTTTCGATGAACAAAGACTCCATATTTTAGACAAAGCGCGTTTTGCAAGAACATACAAAGTTTTTGAACGAACGAAAACTCATATTTCTAAATCATGTTACGAATGGATTTCGAGGAACTCAAATGGTTTACGAATGGATCATACTTAATATACTAGTTTTTACAAAACAAATGCGTATTATCGAAATGTGAATGATTTTTCATGACTAGGGATGAGATCGTCTAGTGATAATATTGGGACTGGGTTGGTCTGCGTTTGAGAAACGGGACACCCAGTGAGTTCATGTCCACCTTTTCTTTAAACTGTTTTGTTTATTTACTTCGGGGGTGAAATACATGTTACAAAAGGATTACATACAAATACAATTAGTATGGTTAGCCTAGGAAAGAACCATAGATCATGTGAATAGTAGGCGGATACTTGGGACCATTAATCCTCGTATAAGGACCGAGGGGCATGAATGATAGATCTATTTGGGTGTAGCGAGCCCACACCCATGAGGACCAGGGTGGCCCATAGGGTGACTATGTCTTCCAGCCGGAAGCCCGGTCCAACTTTGCTAGGTTTGAGTCTTCCTACACCGTCACACATATTAGTGGCCTTGCAAACCATTGGTGATCTTTTCCTTGTTTGCTTTCATACCGGGATTTACATACATACATACTTACACTGATTACAAAGGTTTTATACAAATTCAAAGCATAGGATTATGCGGGCATGAAGTCAAAGTCAGGGTGGGCATTGACGGTTATACAAACATTACAAATACAAGAGTTTACAAATACATGGTTTTACGAACATAATGCGTTACAAATACAAAGTTTCCATATAACTTGACAAGAAAATGATTTCTAAATTCGTTTTCTCAATAATATTTCACAAACCGGTTATTCAAAAGATTTATTTCAAATCTTTTACAAACAAACTATGAACTTGCTCAACTTTATGTTGATTTTTCGCATGTTTCTTTCTCAGGTTACGTTTGCAAATTATGGCACGGTTAGAATAGGAGAACCATTGGAGATTCGAGTACTTAGTGGGTGTTTGTTTTCTAGAAGTCTTGGCTTATTTTGCTTCCGCTGTGCAATGAAGATACCAGTCCAGTCACGCCAGCTCTGATAATTTCGGAGTGTGACAGATTGGTATCAGAGCTATTGGTTACAGCGAATTAGGTTTCTGTTGTGATACCTAGGCTCTAACCCCACTTTTCTCTGGGACTTAGACAATTAAGACCTTGAATACATACAAAATGCCTAAGACTCGAATATGGTCTCCAACCGTTGCCGAAAAAAAAACAGTTAAAATTTTGTTTTCAAACATACGCTAAAGTGGTGTTTTATAGACGGTGCATAAAACAATTACATACAGTACACAACACTTTGAGAGTTTAGGAAGCATGCATTTAAGACCTTCGGAAACTTATCTTGAAGTTCATTAAAGGTCATCACGTTGGAACCGCGAATATTAACTCATGCACACACTATTATCCATATTTTCTATGATATTTTAACTTCCCGAGTAGGCAGCCTACGCATAACAAAACGCTAGTGCACGGGAATACATGAAACTCAAATTTTAGGTCAACAGATGTCAGAGTACATCACATTCTTCGGAAAATGAAGCACGGGCGTGCAAGAGTACACGAAACACAATCTATACATCAACAGAGGTTGAAGTATGTCACATACGACTATTGCGACGAGGTCTTTGAGAAGACACAAAGAAACATTTCAGCGACAATGCTAATGCTGCCAGCAGGAGGGCTATCGATCAAGAAGCGGCGGTTTGGCACGCGATCCTACAAATGACATGAATCATGCCAAGGAGAAGATGTGTGTCTCCGCATCCCCCTATTTCAGTTAACGACGAATACACTATGTTCGACATTCCATGGTAATGTCAACTAACAACCGATCATCACATGAAACCCCAGGTAAAGTCCTTAAATTTCTTTTATTGACATATCGACTTTTGCATCCAAGTGAGTAGATTTTCACATCTCTACTCCTCTTAATGGTCATTGTGTCACGATCATTTCTTTCATTATAGCGAATACTCATTTGCTTCATTTGTTGAAAATTCATATGTTACTCATGCATCGTTTTTTATGCATGTGGTTTCATTTTGAATAAGCGTTTCATCAAAGTTCAAATATTATTTCGCTAAATCTAATTACCAATGTGTGATTCAAATGACCCGCATTATTGTAATTGTTGGCTCCCTTGTTATCGAGTCAACACATTTTCTTGAAATTTCTTTTCTTTTCAAGTTACATACATGGTTTTTCGTTGTGACCATGCCGAAAGTTTTCTTTTCGATACATGTATTTATTGTCGGCTTGCGTCGAAACCCAGTTCAATTGTTTGAACTTGTCCATTACACATATTCAATTCAAGACACCATATGATGTATTGAAAACATCATATTCAAATTCCTTTTAAAAAGCGTCTCATTTGCTCCGAGTCATAGTAGACTTGTTTGGTCTACGATTCCATTAAGTCGTTGTTGATTTCGACACCTTGTGGTGGCATTTTTCATTGATTTGAAGCTTGCGCTAATCTCATTTACACATATCATGCACGGATTTAAATTATTTATTTATTGATTGTTTTAAATCCGCATCGAATTATCATATTAAAGCAGTCTTAACACAATCGTGTGATGAGACAATGGTACACCAATTCATTTTAAATTCCGGTGTACCTACTAACGGTTCTTTCAAGCATCGATCGAATGTTTTGCGATATTCATTGCTTCTTCGTTTTCGATCGCAAACATTATCTCTTTGATGTTCCATTTTCAATTGAAAATCCTATGATGTCATTTGAAACAAACTTTTAGATTCACTTTATTGCGCTTTCATTTGATTCCAAACACGGTGAGATTGCTTAATCACCGCTATTATTGAATTATTTCAGTCACTACGACACCTTGTGGTGTCGGTATAAACTTGTAGCTTGGGCTAATCATGATTGAGCGTTTCATGCAAAACACAGGTGATACTTGTTCATTCACCCCTATTATTGAATTGTTTCATTCATTGCGACACCTTGTGGCGTCGGTATAACTTGCAGCTTGTGCTGATCAAGATCGAGCGTTTCATGCAAACTATTACATTTGAGATTGTTGATTCGAAGTTCATCTAGTGAATGTTATTGCTTCTAGAACCCATTGGAACATTGTAAACGTTCATACAGAATTCGATTGCTCGAAGTTCCTGTTCATTTTTGGACCCCTGTTAACTTAGTCACACTAGTGACTGTATCTATACGTCTTGTTTCCTTTGACATCAACTTTTGAAACACATTTCTTTTAAACTGTTGGGTTCCTATTGTGGAGGAATGTCCTTGAATTCACATGATTTGAATAAGTCTTGATCCGATTTCGTCGTCATCCACTTTCATGCTATTCGTATTTACCTACACACAACGTAACAACCGGTGAGAATGTGACAACCGGTGATTTACGGCACCTAATTACGTGATTAACAGATGAGTAACATGATAATAAATAGTGTTTACAACGCAAATTAAATTAATTAGGCCTTTGGAGTGCCTAGGAACGTTTATTTGACTTCACAGTATGCGTATGAAGATTCGCGTGGAATCTGCAGAACATCAAACGACAACGAACTGACACCGTACAAAATACTGACAACGCCACTATTATACGCCTCTTAATTTTAAAATTTTTATTCTTTCGACACTTATGGAGTTTGGGTTGCGATAGCGGGTCTCGTAGGAATTACGGGCCGCTTAAACACGGGGATTGAGCTTGTGGGCCCTGGGCCCAAGCCCAAAACCCACAAGCCTAAACCTGCACATAATATATTAGATCTTATAAGATCTCTACAAAATCTTATCAAGATTCACAAGATCTTACAAGATCTCTTTAAGATATCAACCACATCTCTTTAAAAGGGTCCATACCCTAACCTATTCCTCACAAACCACACACAAACTCACAGAGAGGATCCATCTTCTCTAAACCCATATGATCTTTCCCTCTCTCTCGGTTATAATATACATACACAGAGAAGTATTTTTTTTTTCACAAAGCTCACTTGAAGAACTACAAACACTCATCATCTTCTCTAACATACCATCCCTTGTTTATCTTCATCAAGAACTTTCAAATACCCACACAAAATCAATCACAGATAAGATATATAGGGGTTATTCCTTGAAAACCTTGTTGAAACCTGAAGCCTTATCACTCAAAAACACTGCTCTCCTCCATTCCCTCATCTCGATGGCTAACCGCAGTCACATCTGGAACAGGCTGCGATGCCGGTGGTCTTCTCCGACGAACAAACACCCGACACCCCCCTTTTTTCTTGGTTAAACAGTCGGCCACCACCATTTGGTGGTGGCGTACGGTGGCACGACAGCGAGAGAGAAAGAGGAGGGAGGAACAGAGAGATAGAAAGGGGTGACGAGACGGAGAAAGGGAGTGCGACTGAGGTGGTAGTGCAGCAGGTTGCTGGCGGCGGTGGTGTGTTGTGGCGGTAGTAAGGCGATGGTTCGTCGGTGACGATGTTGCAACAGGGCTCCGATGAGCGTTTCTTGTTCTGTTTTGGATAAACATATCGATGTATGCAGTACTAATGTTTTTCATTTAATTTTATTCTCATTTTGGTGTGGATTATGTGCCTCGAGTGGGTTCCGTGGATGGTCGGAGAGGAACAAGACCACCGCGCGGCGGCTGCCAGCGGTGGTGGTACATGTGACAGTGGTGGTGCTCGACGTGGAGGGTCACGGGTCACGGCAGTGACAGATTCAGTTACGGGTGATCCGAGTCTTGTTACGTTGCGGGTTTTATCTTGGTTCGGTCAACGGAAGTCAAGACTAGTCAACAGGATATGTTTCGGGTTCGAATCAAGGTGGTCGACGGGCCAACTCAGCTTCTGCTCGGGTCAACCTGGCCAAACCGAGTCAACTCGGTCAACACCCGAGCCAACTCAACTGAACGAGTCAGTCAACTCAGTCAAATTAGCAGGTCGACTCGTCAACAAAAGTCAATGGTCAACTGCCGGTCAACAGCAGTCAACGTCGGTCAAAGCCCGACCCGGTAACAAGATTTAAAATACGCGAATTTTTGTTATCTCGATATATTTTGTTATAGTATCGCGAACCGAGCTCGATCCGAATAACTAACACTTATACGTTAGTGATTTTGTTTTATCTTTGACGTTTGAATACCTTTAACATGAAGGTTATATATAATGTTTTTGAATTATTGAATTTTGACCAAAATAACGACAACTTAAGTTGTCGGGGCGTCCTAAAAACAGAGGAAACTCTGCCCGATTTTCGTTAAAAACCCGAATTATAAAACGCGTTTAATTCTTAACGACGACACTTATCGAAGTCTAAGCTTCTTATAAAATAAATATAAAAATATATTTATTTTAGTGACGTTTTTCAACTTAACGAAACTCGACATTTTTTTTAGATAAACATAATTATCTACAGTTATTTGGACATTGGTACATCGGAGTACTTTCATAAAATAAATATAATGATTTATATTTATTTCAAACGTTGTTACGTCGTGTATTTTATAAGATACATATAATAATATATTCATTTCAAACGTTGGGAATTCGAAATTCATATTTCAAATGTTTCATATTCGGAAATCATATAATATAAAAATAATTATCTATGATTCTTTCAAACGTCTAGAATCCGAATTCTTCTAAAATGAATATAATTGTTATATACATTTCAAACGTCAAGTTTTCGAATATATATATATGTATATATATATATATTTACTGATTTCCATCCTACTAAAACTACAACGATATATTACCGTATCATATACGATGTTTCGACTACATACCATTTCATCTACGCCTTCTTTTCTCGACAACAAACACGGCTAGGTAAACATATTTTATATTTATAGATACAAATACATATGTCCAAAATCACTCGAAAACTATGCCGATTCCGTGACATAGTTTTATCCCGATTATAAACGGGACCAGATAACAAAGATTTTGGTTATTATAAACCAAAATAATAACTCCTTAGAATCATTTAGTTAACGATTCGGTAGAGCTCGGACACGTAGTGTAGCTACGTTTATTTAGAAACTTATAAGATATTCCGTATTTGGAATATTGTAGAATGCACGCTAGCGAGTCAACTCTTGGAAACGACATCACGAAGTCGTAATTAGCTAGCTTCACATGAGGCAATTCAGGTGAGTTCATAACCCCACCTTTTTATGGTTTACATTTTTATAAATGTTTTCGGGGTGGAAAGACATGCACGTTTTACAGAAAACACACAAAGTTTTCGATGAACAAAGACTGCATATTTTAGACAAAGCACGTTTTGCAAGAACATACAAAGTTTTTGAACGAACGAAAACTCATATTTCTAAATCATGTTACGAATGGATTTCGACGAACTCAAATGGTTTACGAATGGATCATACTAAATATACCGGTTTTTACAAAAAAAAATGTGTATTATCGAAATGTGAATGATTTTTCATGACTAGGGATGGGATCTTCTAGTGATAATATTGGGACTGGGTTGGTCTGCGTTTGAGAAACGGGAGACCCAGTGAGTTCATGTCCCCCTTTTATTTTAACTATTTTATTTATATACTTCAGGGGTGAAATACATGTTACAAAAGGATTACATACAAATACAATTGGTATGGTTAGCCTAGGAAAGAACCATAGATCATGTGAATGGGTAGGCGGATACTTGGCACCATTAATCCTCGTATAAGGACCGAGGGGCATGAGTGATAGATCTATTTGGGTGTAGCGAGCCCACACCCATGAGGACCAGGGTGTCCCATAGGGTGACTATGTCTTCCAGCCGGAAGCCCAGTGCAACTTTGCTAGGTTTGAGTCTTCCTACACCGTCACACATATCAGTGGCCTTGCAAACCATTGGTGATCTTTTCCTTGTTTGCTTTCATACCTGGATTTACATACATATATACTTATACTGATTACAAAGGTTTTATACAAATTCAAAGCATAGGATTATGCGGGCATGAAGTCAAAATCAGGGTGGACATTGACGGTTATACAAACATTACAAATACAAGAGTTTACAAATACATGGTTTTACGAACATAATGCGTTACAAATACAAAGTTTCCATATAACTTGACAAGAAAATGATTTCTAAATTCGTTTTCTCAATAGTATTTCACAAACCGATTATTCAAAAGATTTATTTCAAATCTTTTACAAACAAACTATGAACTCGCTCAACTTTATGTTGATTTTTCGCATGTTTCTTTCTCAGGTTACGTTTGCAAATTATGGCACGGTTGGAATAGGAGAACCATTGGAGATTCGAGTACTTTGTGGGCATTCGTTTTCTAGAAGTCTTAGCTTATTTTGCTTCCGTTGTGCAATGAAGATACCAGTCCAGTCACGCCAGCTCTGATAATTTCAGGGTGTGACATGGGGAACACCGCCACTATCAAAGTTTACCTCGCGAGGGGACTTAATTTCGGTGCATAATCACCGCATAGGGGAAGAAGAGAGAGAGGGAGAGTTGGATAATGTTGGGGCTTACTCTTTTCAACCAATCACAATTTTTTTTGTTTTTTTATATTAAAAAAAATAGTTTACCTCTACCAAGAGAGGTCACCACCACGTATGTTTTTAGGCAAAAGGGGAGTTGACATGGTAATAGATTATTGGGTGGGTGGAGAGTTTACCTCTTCCCATGAGTTGACCACCCCTTTCACTGTGAGTAGAAAATTTCCAATAGCTAATTTGAATTATGGTTGGCAAAAACCTGAACGCGACATGTACACTCGAATCTCAAATCATCGAGGATAGGTATACCTGGTACCTGACGAGTATGAGATAGAATAAAAAGATCGAGGATAAGTATACCTGCTACCTGACATGTATGGGATTGGGTGATACCAATCCGATTACCCGGAACCATATACTCGTTTACCCAAAATCCCAATATTGTCCTTTGGCCAACACTTACAATAAAGACGCAATCACCAATTAAGGAACCCATTTTTACCCGTCGTGCATGGCATTCGAAATATCAGAGACGGATCTAAATTACACAACATCTGCGGGTGTGCCCGATACTGGATGATTTTTGAACCACATGTGAGACTAGGAAAAGGATTAAACCATATTTGGGCCATTGTTGTGATTAGTCATATTTGGCCCATTGTTGTTTCTAATTTGAAGGAAAAGTTTTCCACCGTTTGATTAATGTCAATGGTTTTCAGCAAAACTTTATAAGTGACATGTAAGTTAAAAAAATTATTTGGTATGTACTTGCTATATAACTAATTAATGATGACCTCATACTTCATACGAGTGGTGTTGGGTCCAACGACATAGGTCGAGTAATATATGGCTGAATGGTGCGGTACACGTGTAATACTTACTGCTTACAGTTATTAACATTTATTGTGAATAAAGAATAATCAGAGTGAAGTAGTCTTAATGTCACGAGGTTAGTTTTCGACCCTGTGTGGCGTCTCAAAATCCCTGGGGACAAGCCAATCCATCCCGCTTTTTTGTGTGGGTCACTAGGTTCATCCTGTCTTGGACTCATCATAAGAGTGATGCTAGCTCTCGACCAGTGGGGCGTTCGTCATAGATATGACTAGGCACGTGCACATCTTCATTGACACTGACTCCGTCCCCTGATAAAGTATAGGACTGGCCAGTAACCCAAGCGTTCAAGCACAGCCCATAGCATTGCGACCTTCAAATATTTGGCACGTGACACTATTCCACCACCATTTCATGCACGTCTTCATGCATGCTCGCGGTCTCATACCAGCTCGCATACTTGACTATGCATGGTCCCCTTATGTTGAGCATGATTCATATTGGGAGGGTAGGACACCCGAAAGCACAACAAAAATCAATGACGGAACTAGAACCTTTTAACTGAGGGTCGCATTAAAAATATGAGTAAACTTCCGTTTTGCTCCCTGTGGTTTGGTCATTTTAACTGTTTTGCTCCAATAGTTTAAAAATAGCCATTTTCCTCCCTGATCTTTCGAGTTTGTCACCAGTTTGCTCCCTAATCTTTTGAGTTTGTCACCAGTTTCCTCCATGAAGGAGTTAGAGGCTGGGAGCAAAATGAAGATAAGTTAGAAAAATCAGGGAGGATAATGGCTATTTTTAAACTATTGGAGCAAAACCGTTAAAATGACCAAATCACAGGGAGCAAAACGGAAGTTTACTCTAAAAATATTTTGCATTTGTAATTTTTTAATGGGGTTATTGAATTTTATCACCCGCAACTATCAGCATTTGGTCGTTGCCACCCGCAACGAACACTTTGACACCCGACACCCCCAACTTGACTTTTTGTTTGCACTGGCACCACTCAGTTAAATATTCTCTAACTTGGTTAGTCATTTGTCCGATGTGGCACCATTTTGCTGATTGTACATGCTGATGTGGATGATGAGGTGTTATGTCTCATTTATATACCCTACCTTACATCATAATCACAGTCATCACCTTCACTCATCATCGCAATCATCACATCAAGACAATGGAGCCCTAATCAGCCGATTGTAAGGTAACAGTTCTTGAAATTAGTCATTTTTTTAGATGTCGTCAACAATAGATGTTATGCTATGGATTGGTGGTCACATTGAGGTAGGATTTGGTCAAGCACAGTATGTAGGAAGTGATTCAAAGCTTGTTAGAGTAGATGTAGACCACATTTCTTACTTTGAACTTGTAGATTATGCAATGGAATCCGGTTTTTACAGTTCTAAAAAATTTCATATGTATGGGTCGGATGCTGATGATGGGGGACTTCATCACTTTGAGAGTGATAAAGATGTGTTGCACTTGGCCGGTAAGGTTATGACATGGAATGAACCATTTATGGAAGTCCTGATCCAACCAGGTCCAATACTGGCAGATGAAGCCCACTCAGGTTCCAGGCCCACTAAACCATATCCCCGGCCCAATGAGCAAAAAACCCAATCCACAAAGCCTCCTAGGTCAACTGATAGGGTTTCAGTGGATATAGACAATGAATATGGAAGTGATAGTGATGACAGTGAATATAAACAATCAGCTGGATCAGGAGAGTCGGATGATTATACTGATATTGATGACCTAGTTCCAAGCAGTGATCATGATGAGGAGGAGGTTCTAGAAGAGGTAAATGGTTCTGAGTCTGATAGAGAGGACTTGGAATGGAGACAGCCACAAGATGCAGTTAGAAAGGCTACTCATGTTGATTGTGAAGCCAAAAAAAAGTTGTTTGACGAATGCTTAAAGGAGAAAGAAATAGAGGGAGAGTTGCATGAAACTAATGATGCAGTGGGTGCATATATAGAGGGGTACAGTAGCTACGAGGAATCAGATGGTGACATTCTTACACCCGGTGAAAGTGAGGACGATGATATCAGGGGTAAGAAGTATAAGGAAGCTGCTCCATCTGTAACTGAACAAACTAACTGGAAGAAATTCATTTGGAAGGTAGGAACAAGGTTTGCATCAAGGGATGCCTTCAAAGAGGCAGTGAGAAGGTATTGGTGAATGTTTGACTTATGTTTGGACAATTTAGTGTTTTGTAATGCCTCTTTTGGACAAGAATCATGTAGGTTAATGTTAAGTAATGGATCTATGTAATGTAATGACTTAATGATGTATGTAATGTTTTGGTTAGTTAATATAATGATGCAGGGGTAATTTGGTTATTTTACAGGTGTGGTATATATATGCAGTGGGTTATAAGAGCTTTAAAGCTTGCAGGGGTAATTTGGTCATTTGACAGGTGTGGTATATATAAGCAGTGGGTTATAAGAGCTTTAAAGCTTGCTGGGGTAATTTGGTCATTTGACAGGTGTGGTATATATAACCAGTGGGTTATGTGAGCTTTAAAGCTTGCAGGGGTAATTTGGTCATTTGACAGTTGTTAAATCAATATGTCAGGTCTGTGTATATGACAGGTGTTTAAGAAATGGATCAAAACAGATATTGGTCATTCACATATTGTTGTTCATGTATGTTTGGTCAAAACAAACAACTGTGTTTAAGAAATGGGTCAAAACAGATATTGTTGGTCATTCACTTATGTTTGGCTGCACTTTTGTTTGGTTATCACAAAAACATGACAAATGGGTCAAAAGTGAAAACTGTTTGTTGCCCTTATGTTTGGCTGCACTTTTGTTTGCTGGTTACCTAATCACTAAGATGATTGGTCACTTATGTTTGGCTGCCAAATGGGTCAAAAAAGACTAAACAACTGTCATTAATAACTTCAATATTGTACAACCTAATTAAATCACTTGTTCAAAATGTACATCCATAATGCAACGACAAAACACATAGTAAACAGAAATGGTTGCTTCCACATGGACTTTTTGCCAAGAATTTGACTTTTCAGCAACCTGTTCTCTTCGAGTAGTAACTTCTTCTGCAATTCCAAGTTCTCATTTTTCAATTCTTGATAACTGACTTGACTTGAACTACAGGTTGAATGTGCTTCAAAAAATTTGTCGAAATCTTGTTTCCACATAAAGAACTTGCAATCGGATAACTACAAAACAATATACCAACCTCAGTTTCAACAAGAATTTAAGTTCAATCCATAAGTAAACAACTTACAGGCCATTGAGGGCAACCATAAAATTGATCACCATGTCGAACACTTTTCGGACCAGCGATGCGAAGAACAACAACAACTTCATGGTGACAATACAAGTTTCCATCCAAATCAACCTTGAACAATTTAGGGGTTCGGTTCACAGTCCACGATGAATTAGAAGATGAACTCATCTCGATTAGGGTTTCTGTGGGATGAATCGATGAAATTGTGGGATGCATCGATGACTTGTGGGATGAATCAGAGCTTTTGCAGTGAAATTGTGGGATGAATGGAAATTAGGGTTCACTTTGGGATGTCTGTTATAAACAAGAAGGAGACATAACACCTCATCATCCACATCAGCATGTACAATCAGCAAAATGGTGCCACGTCAGACAAATGACTAACCAAGTTAGAGAATATTTAACTGAGTGGTGCCAGTGCAAACAAAAAGTCAAGTTGGGGGTGTCGGGTGTCAAAGTGTTAGTTGCGGGTGGCAACGGCCGATAGTTGCGGGTGATAAAATCGAATAACCCCTTTTTAATGTACATGGATTACGTTTTTTACCAACAGTTGTTAATTGTAAACTTCGAGGACACGTTACTTGAAATCGATGTAAAAGTGCTTCATTTTGAACACTTGTAGAAACACATCCACGAATACTACCAAGAAAATCGTCATTGGGTTTATGTGTGGGTCACCAACAATTTCCTCTTTGGATAAATTAACTTCTTTTTATTATGAGTTAAATGCTCGGATAGTCCCTGTGGTTTGCTCTTTTTTCACCTTTAGTCCCTAGCTTTCTAAATTTACAGTTATAGTCCCCAACTTTTACAACTTCGTTCCCGGATAGTCCCTGAAGCGGATGGAGGTTAGTTTTTTTGTGTGTTAAGTGGGTGTGAAATGACAAGATTGCCTTTACTAATAAATATTAATAAATACAATATTAATTATCTAATAATAATGGGACCCACTTATACCCACCCCCACTCCACCCTTTTTCTCTCTTTCCTTTTTGTGTCTGCACCCATATTCAGATCAAAGCAACACCACCACACCTAAATCTCAACCACCACCTCACCCCATCATCAGAACGCAGTCACCACCTCACTCTGTCATATCCGGCAGACCACCACTTCCAGACAAACCCACCCCAACCCACCCATACCATCGCTAGAAAAAAGTCTAAAACAATTGTCTAATCTCTTTATTATCAGCAATTTCACACAAAACTCAGTATCTTAGACAGTGACCGCAATTAAAATCCCATTTGACAACTAGATTTATTTGAGCATATACTAACCACCCATTCTCTATGGCCTTGAAGACCATCATGCTTTAAACTCTTGACTGCAACCGTGATACCGGATCCAGGCTTAGTATCAAAACACCCGTTAAACATGAACCCGAATCCTCCTTCACCCAATATGCTATCCGGTATGGAGTTTCCTGTAGCCGATTTCAGCTCATGAAAGCTGAACTGAAGAAGATGATTTGGGTTCAGATCAGAAGAGTTTTATGGTTCGTTAGGATCACACATCAGTTGATATTCTATCCGTTCGGAAGTTTCCTATAGCTGATTTCAGCTCATGAAAACTGAACTTACTCCTCAGTCTATGCAGCTTTTCGAGATTCTTCCGTATGCAATTCAAGATCAGTTAATGCTTGAAAGGGACCCACATGGCAATGTCTAGGTATTAGTGGTCTTTTCTGGCGATGGTGTGGGTGGGTTGGGGTGGGTTTGTCTGGAAGTGGTGGCCTGCCGGTTATGATGGGGTGAGGTGGTGGTTGAGATTTAGGTTTGGTGGTGGTGCTTTAGTCTGAATATGGGTGCATGCACAAACAAAGAAAAAAGAGAGAAAAACAACCACCAATACCTGGACATTGCCATGTGGGTCCCGTTCAAGCATCAACTGATCTTGAATTGCATATGGAAGAATCTCGAAAAGCTGCAGAGACTGAGGAGTAAGTTCAGTTTTCATGAGCTGAAATCGGCTACAGGAAACTTCAGACCGGATAGCATATCAACTGATGTGTGCTCCTAACGAACCACAAAACTCTTCTGATCTGAACCCAAATCATCTTCTTCAGTTCAATTTTCATGTGCTGAAATCGGCTACATGAAACTTCAGATCGGATAGCATATTGGGTGAAGGAGGATTCGGGTTCGTGTTTAATGGGTGGATTGATGCTAAGCCTGGGTTTAGTATCACGGTTGCAGTCAAGAGTTTAAAGCCCGATGGTCTTCAAGGCCATAGAGAATGGGTGGTTAGTATATGCTGAAATAAATCCAGTTTTCAAATGGGATTTTAATTGCGGTCACTGTCTAAGATAGTGACTTTTGTGTCAAGAGATAATTGTTTTATACTTTTTTCTGGCGGTGGTGTGGGTGGGTTAGGGTGGGTTGGTCTGGAAGTGGTGGTCTGCCGGTTATGACGGGGTGAGGTGGTGGCGGCAGTACGATGACGGGGTGAGGTGGTGGTTGAGATTTAGGTGTGGTGGTGGTGCTTTGGTCTGAATATTGGTGCAGAGTGCAGACACAAACAAGAAAGAGAGAAAAGGGTAGAGTGGGGGTGGGTAAAAGTGGGTCCCATTATTATTAGATAATTAATATTATTTTTATTAATATTTTATTAGTAAGGGCAATCTTATCATTTCACACCCACTTAACATAAAAAACTAACCTCCATCCGCTTCAGGGACTATCCAGGAACGAAATTGCAAAAGTTGAGGACTATAGCTGTAATTTTAGAAAGTTGCAAAACAACCTCCATCCGCTTCACACGTACTTAACACAAAAAACTAACCTCCATCCGCTTCAGGGACAATCCGGGAACGAAATTGCAAAAGTTCGGGACTATAGGTGTAATTTTAGAAAGTTAGGGACTAATGGTGAAAAAGGGCAAACCACAGGGATTATCCGGGCATTTAACTCTTTTTATTAATATTTTATTAGTAAGGACAATCTTGGCATTTCACACCCACTTAACACAAAAAAACTAACCTCCATCCGCTTCAGGGACTATTCGAAAATGAAATTGCAAAAGTTGAGAACTATAGCTGTAATTTTAGAAAGTTGTGGACTAAAAGTGAAAAAAGGGCAAACCACAAGGACTATCCGGGCATTTAACTCTTGTTGGATCGTTGTGCGACCTGTATGAGTCGATCAGAAGAGTTTTAATCCATATCAAAGGCGGAATCATTGATACGAACTTGATTACAGCTTGATTCTTCCTAATTATCTTCTTTTTATTGATTTCAAAGCTTTACAGATCAGTTGACAAATTGGCAGCACCTCGGCTCTGAAATCCGGATCGTTACAAATGACAAACCATGCTCCCCTATATATAGATATCCCATTTCGTATGAAATGGATATAGCTCATTTCGTGCAAAATGAACACTTGTTCATTTCGTACGAAATGGCTTGTTCATTTCGTGCGAAATGATCAATCAACATACAAAACCTATTTTTTGACATTTGAGCACTGGTTTATCCTATCTAGGTACAAGACTCGATAAAGACGAAGTTAACAGACATTTATGCACCAACAGACACCCCCTTGGATGTTGATGAAGTCTTTGGCATCGAGTCTTCATTCTTGATCAGTCTTTTCTTTCTTTCCAAATTGTTTGACACAGTAAGCATCCTTCAATCTCTATTAGCATCAGCAGCTAGCATTTGAACTTGTCTTTAACAATCTTCAAACTCCCCCTTGAATGTTAATCCAATATCTGCTTCTGACTTTTACATCTTTTAGACTCCCCCTTTCAATAAGCTGGGATAGAATTCTGGTTCCAGCTTTGTTCAAACTTAGCCATGGGGATCTCGCTTTGCTGCTTTCACAGGTTCAAACCTGTTTCCTGCTTCTCAGAAATTTGACATTATAATCTATTCTCCTTTTTTACTTCATTTGTTGTTTTTATCAGATTTTTAATAATCCACTTAAGTATCTAGGTCCAAGTTAATGACCCTAGGCACTTAATTTGTCTACCTAGTCCAACTTAATGACATTGGTTGACTTGAGACAAAACAAAACTGACTTGTGTTCAACATTTTCAAAACATTTTGAAAATGACAAGTTTCAACTTAATGAACTCGTTTTGACTTTTCATTTTTCACAAGTTTAACATAATAAGTTCCAAACTTTTATGTCCAGCTCAGAAATTTCCTGCATCTTCTTCAAACTGCGAGTCTGAAGATCATCTTTCCACTTTGGTTTGTCAAAAAATAAAGCAGAAATGTAAATTTTTTTTTTAAATTTATGAATAAAGTTTCTATACTAGAATGCTAAACAGAAATGAAATGCAGTAAATGTAAACTATTTACAAACATATTTTTGGTGAGCGTGTTAGGAAATCATATCAGCTGTCGACAAGTCACAAGTACCATTAAGCTTTGATTTCATATTCATAATTAAACAATTCGCTTAGATTGTCGATATACTGATCCTCTTAAGTTCTTACACAAATTTCAATCTGTCCAGGATACGAATTAGGTGTATTAAGAACTTAAACTCATTCATGTGTCCCACCTCTTGAATATACTCCCGTATCCAGATCCCAATATTCAGTCTTATAGGTGAGTATACCACAGATGATATCTGTAAGGGGTTTATTGCGAAACCTTGAGAGCTCATTTTTTTTTGCTGAGTTGAAGGCTCGAGTTTTGGTGGGTCCCCTTTAGAGGATGTTTTTTACAACAGTACATGATTTGCATTTTTTCAATGATTCATCATTTTTTATGCTGAGGGCGGGATTTTATTTCAAGCAGCAGTAAAGTATTATACGGGGACTAGGCCATTGCTTCCGCATTATCAGAAGTCCCGGGATAATACCCCAGATATCACTGAGCATAAAGACCTAGTATTTCAGAAAGAGGGGTCCTTCAAATGAGATTTCAGGGGTTACCTATATATCCAAGTAGTGTTCCCCACGAAATAAGCAAGTAATGATTTAGGTTTATATCCCGAACAAACCTACTAAATGTATAAAAACCTACCGGCATATCATCAGCGAGACTGTTTAACACTTTTAAACTTTCCATATCTTTAGCATACCGCAACTGTCAAGCTGATGTACTATCATTTTCCCTTTTTACACAATCTCTTTTCCGGTTTTCTATTGTTTTTGGAGTTTGAAATATCTCATGTTTTTTTTGGATTTTTGAAATTTTTTTATTTTTTATTGTTTTTGTATTTTCTGAAAATATAACCTACCTCCCCCTAAATACCAAAACAAGTAAAAAATCGACAAACCATTGTAGATTGCTTTTCAACATCATCTACAGTGGTACCTTCATCGACGCCAAGAATCTCCTCCAACACCGATAAAAGCATCATACCGTTCAGTTTTAAAAGATATTGAAACCGAGTTTTATCAAACGCTTTGGTATGTAAATCAGCTTTTTGTTCGTCAGTGTGGATTTTCTCAATTCCTATCAACTTCTTCTCGAAACAATCTCGTATGAAGTGATGACGAATTTCAATGTGTTTCGTTTTAGCGTGATGAACAAGATTTTTTTGTAATGTTTATAGCTGCCTCATTATCAACAAAGATAGGGGTGTTAAGAAATTGCAAACCGTAGTCTCGCATCTGTTGCTAGATCCACAAGATCTAAGAGCAGCAGCTGCTAGCAGATACATACTCGGCTTCACATGTGGATAAAGCGACAGAGGTCTGCTTCTTGCATTTCTAGGTGACCAATCGTGGTCTGAAAAACTGGCACCCCGCTGTTGTTGACTTAGCGTTAACTTTGCAGCATCCAAAATTATAATCAGAATACCCTTTGAGCGTGAAATCGCCTTCTCTTGGATACCACAACCCGAGTGATGGAGTTCCTTTCAGGTAGCGTAATATCCGTTTCACAATCACCGTATGAGAAACTCTAGGGCTTGACTGAAACCGCGCTGTGAGGCAGGTTGGATACATGATATCAGGTCTTGAAGCTGTCAAGTACATCAGCGATCCGATCATGGAACGATATAACGTTTCATCCACCTTCTCTCTGGTGAGATCAGGATTTATCCCATGGTTCGTCGCTAACGGGGTGGAAGCTGGAGTAGTCCCGGACATCCCAAATTTCTCTAAGATATCATGAACATACTTCGTCTGATGTATGAAAATTCCCTCGGGTAGTTGATCAACTTGAAGCCCCAAGAAGAATTTCATCTCACCCATCGATGACATTTCAATTTTTTGCTTCATAACTCTTTCAAAATCTTTGCACAGATTTTCATTTGTTGACCCAAATATGATATCATCAACATATATTTGAACTATCAGAAGATGTCCGTCGACTTCTTTGGTGAAGAGAGTGGCATCCACTTTTCCACGGATGAAACTGTTGGCAAGAAAATGTTGAGACAATGTCTCGTACCAAGCTCTCGGGGCCTGGTGTAAACCATACAATGCTTTATCTAGTAAATAGACCTTGTCTTTGTGGATTGGGTCGGTGAAGCCCGGTGGCTGTCCGACATATACCTCCTCTTTTACCTTCCCGTAGAGAAAAGCCGATTTAACATCTAGCTGATAAACTTTAAAACCTTTCCAAGATGCAAATGCTAGGAAGATTCTGATTGCTTCAATTCTAGCAACCGGAGCATACACTTCAGTGAAATCTATACCCTCCTGCTGACTAAAGCCCTGGTCTACGAGTCGAGCTTTGTTGCGAATAATAACCCATCGATCATCCCTCTTACATTTGAACACCCACTTGGTGTTTATCTTCCTATGACCATCAGGCAAGTCTACCAATTTCCACACTCCTAACTTCTCAAACTGACTCAGCTCCTCTTGCATCGCGTTAACCCAAGAATCTTCAGTTAGTGCTTCCTTATAAGTTCACGGCTCAATCTGCGAAATAAAACAACTAAGTGAAAACTCTGTTTGTAAAGGAGCAACTGTAGAATAAAAACAAGTAAGGCGTTGGTCAATTTGTTGTCTTGTGCGGACGCCTGATTGTAATTCTCCAATAATCAGCTCTTCTGGATGGTACGAAAGAGTTCTCGGCATCACCTCGACTGGAACATCTACCACGCCTTCCAAATTTGTGACATTCTAATTTGCACCTTGTTCACTGACTGGAATGATTTGACTTGAAATCTGGATCTGCTCCCCCTCAGAATCTGAATCACCACGATCGAATATAGGTCTATCATTAGATTCTAGATTATCGTTGACTGTCGTCTGATTGTCAAGAGATTGCTGAATATCATCATGTTCTCCAGCATTACTAGGACCGGCTTCATCGATATTGCAAGCTCGATATTGACGTCTAGATGACTCAGCTGGGAATCTTTCTTGTGATGCTTCATATTCCCTCAGAATATCTAACTCGTCAAAGAAATCTGGTTCTTCTTCTGTGTCAAACGAATCCCACAGAGTATCGTAATTAAAACGCCAAGAGTCACCAGGATTCTTAGGTGGCATGGTATAACTTTGACACTCAACATTATGTGCTTCGATGATCTGCTTCAAGCTTGGAACAAAGACTCTTTTCAATGGACTTGCATAACCCATGAAAATTCCTTCAATGCTCTTTGCACCAAATTTGCCATAAGGTTCTAGAACTGTACAGGGAGACCCAAATGGTTCCAGATACTTCAGGTTAGGTTTGCGGTTGTTGATCAACTCGAAACATGTCTTGTTGAATTTCTTCACTGTAAGAACCCGGTTGAGTGTATAGCAAGCGGCTGACACTGCTTCTGCCCAAAAGTTGACTGGTAACTTCGAATCAGTAAGCATCGTCCTGGCCGTTTCAATTAGCGTCCTGTTCTTTCTTTCTGCTACTCCATTTTGTTGCGAAGTGTAAGGAGCACTAAATTCTTGCAATATACCTCTCTCATCACAATATTCTTCCATTTTGTTGTTCTTAAACTCAGTACCGTTGTCACTTCTGATTCTTCTGATTCGAGTTTGGTACAAGTTTTCAACTTTTCTGAACAACGTCATCAAACTTTCAAATGTCTCATCCCTTGTCTTCAGAAATGATACCCCCGAAAATCTCGAGTAGTAATCTGTTACTACTAGACAGTAGAGATCACCAGTTATGCTTTTCACATTTACCGGACCAAAAGGATCCATATGAAGTCTCTCTAACGGTGTCGAGATCAAGTTTTCCTTCTTCCCAGGGTGAGATTTCTTTCTCTGTTTTCCTTTGACACAACTAATGCACTCCCCCTCAAGATGAAAACCTTTCACATGAACACCAGTTACTAAGTCGTTATGCACCAGGTGATTCATTTTTCGTAGGTGAATGTGGCCCATCTTTCGATGCCACGATTGCGATTCTTTTTCCGTTGCTCTTGACATAAAACAATGAGCCTGACCCGTGGTAGTAGTTGCTACACTCATGTCCAACACGTACATATCATTGACTCTAGGTGCTCTCATGATAACCCACTCTTCGGGAACAACAAACCCTGGTTTCAAAATCAAACATTCCTTATCCGTAAAGTGCATTGTATACATACGATCACAGATCTGAGAAATGCTCAGAAGATTGTTTTCAAGCTCGGCGATGTAGTTTACTCTCTCAAACATGACAATACCATTTAATAAAGTTCCTTCACCAACTATTCGACCACCTTGATTACCTGCAAATCCCACATATCCTCCATTAAACCCTCGAACATCGTGCAGTAGGGTCTTCTTCCCCGTCATGTGCCGATAAGCTCCACTATCCATAATCCAACGTGAAACGGATCTTGGAAGCTCCTGCACATATCACAAACACTTATATAGATTTTGATACCACCCAAGCCTCTTTTGACTCAGGTAGCTTGACTTTGAGGTGAGTTTTTGCAGTGTATAGTGGCGGAAAATTCTTGTCATTCATCTTTAAGCTCTCCTCAGACCCAATCTCAACCTCTTTGTATAAAAAGAAATCATTTTTAGGAGGTTGACCAGATGATTGGTCTTTCTTTGGTATATACTTCTTCTCAGAAGCAGTAGACTTTTGTTTCTCAAGTTTCTCAAAGTAATCCAAAGGAACATTCATCTTTACCAGAATGGTAGAGGATGATTGTTTTTCCGTCTCAGAAACCTTTGGTTTTGGAGAACTTGATTTCTTTTCAACTGATTTTGGCTTCCATGCTTGTTGAGGCGAAGCAACCCGTTTGTAAAATTTGTCATTTTTAGTTACCACATTCTTTACGGGTTCAGTTTTGATTTTGATGTTATCATTTTTCAAAACTTTCTTCTCAACAATCATTGGAGCTTTGCCTTTTGCATCAACTTTCCTTTTCTGACTCTCAACAACTTCAAACTTAGGCTTTAAGTTGGTGCACTTTCGTGAAATGTGTCCAACTTGATTGCATTTAAAGCATGTTCGGGTGTCAGCTACCCGACTTGTGCCTTCAGTCTGAGGCTGTGAGGCCTTTTCTTCAAAAAATTCTTCATTTGATTTTCAAAAAAATCTTAGATTCTTGCTCGGAATGAGAACTCGAGCTTTTCACAAACACCTTTTTCTCAACAACTTCTTGTTTTGAAAGTTCCTTCTTTGATAATTCTTACCACCCTTATAACCACCCGACCATTTGTTTTGATTGTTGTTAGAAAAACGCGGCGGTAGAACAGGTTTTTTGTAGTAAGCTTTATCTTTTTCAAAGTTTAATTTGCCTTTTGGAACGTTTCAAACCTTCGATCTCAGACATATCAATTTCAACCAGTTTAAAAACATTTTTCAATTTTTCGACATTTACATTTTCCAATGGAAATTCAAGATCCGAATACAACTTATCCGATCCCGACATCTTATACATCACAAGATTAGATTCTTCACTTAAGTTGTTTTTGGATGTTGATTTCGGAATATATTTGTCCAAGAAACATTCTTCATCCTTAGTTGAGTCACTTTCAGATTTGAAAACACTTTCAATCATGCTTTTAACAACTTCAGACTGAACACTGTTTTCATCAGATGATGAAGTGAATGTTATCTCAATTGATTCTGGAAGTTTAACCTCATTTGTTTCATTATCGTTAACCAACCCAGACTTTTTCTTAGAGAAATTATTTAACACTGGCAGTGGAACCTGATGATACCCAACCCCAGTTTCGTCCGAATAAACATCTTCGCCAGCTTATTTCTTCCCGATTGGTTTAGGAACGATATATTGAAGAACAAAACTTGAGGAGTTGTAACTTTTGAGTTTTAGATTGATGCGTTCATTTGCAATCTTAGATTCCTGAACCTGAAGCTTCAAATTAGCAATCTCATCCAATTGTTGGTTGATTTGCCTCTCTTTCGACTGAAGTACTCCTGTCAGTTGGAGATTTTCTTTGATTGTTTTATCATTTCTTTCATCAGAATCTTTTGTCGTTCTTTTTAGCTTCTCATAATTTTCCAAAAGTTGACGGTTTTCAAGAACTAGTTTTTCATTTTCTTTCCTGATTCATTCTACGTCAATTTTATCATTTTCAAGTTTATCAGTTAATTCTTTTATTCGATCATTTGAAGCTTTTACCAATTTGTCACGACTTAAGATATGATTTTCAACTTCTCTGACTCTTTCTGTCAGTTCTTCAGTCTTTTTACCACTGAGGTAAGCATGTGTACAACAAACCTTGCAGTCTTTCATGCAATTTTTGCAGTCGCTTTCACTTTTAGCTTTATCAGTCTTACCTGACTCATGTGTTGAATCATTATAACTGACCTTGCTCTTTAACTCAGTTCTGGACTTAGTATCTACCTCTAACTCTTTCGCTGCAAGAACTTTGTCAGCCATTTTCTTCAGATTTTCTGCTGCGAATTCTTTCGTCGTGTCTATTATCCCATCATCGACTTTTTTCGACTGTAGCTCCTTTTCTTTCTCTTCTTCTTTACTTCCCCACCACAGTTTTTGATTTGCTTCTTCTTCTTCTTCTGCTATTTGCTCGATCAGAGTCTCGACTAGAAGTGTTGATGGTTCCATAAGTATATTTCCCTTCGGATCCAAATAGCATTCTCTGTCTGCGTCCCATCTCTTCGCGTTTTTTGCTTCTTTCCATGCACAAAAATGTCTATCTTTCATTGTTAGGGTTAACATTTTTCTGTTGACATATTTTACTTCCTCCGATCAGGTATCTTTCCAAGGAACAATTTTTGTCGTGAAGGCGTATCCCACTGCATCTTCTTCTGGTAACACATCACTCCAATCATAGCCTTCATCATCATGGATCACAGCTAATGCTCTCAACTTTTCTTTGGGAGCATCTTCTATCAGCTTCATTCTGGGAGATTCTGCTTTGTTTTGATGATAGATGGCCCTTTTGTAATAATCTTCACGAAAAGGGTTGGTTGTTTCATCAGCGGCTGCATTTCGACATTCTCGTTTAAAGTGCCCTTTTTGCTTGCACTTGAAACATGTAACCTTTGATTTATCAAAACCAAGCTTCGTTGAAGGTTCACCAATGGAATGTCTGCCTGTTATCTCCATAAATCTCTGAGCCCTTCTGACCACACTTGCCATACACCATCTGATATCAATCAACTCCATCTCCTCAGGGTCTATTTGATCATAATCTTCCTTGGTGAGATTGGTGTTTCCGATCTTTCCAGCAACAAGGCTTTCATATGATTCCAAGACAGATGCTAAAAACACCATTTGCTGCTTGGCGGATTCTTCACTAAAGTTTTGTGCATTTTTCAGATCAACAACAATATTGCACTGAAACAAATTTTTCGGAACTGATTGACTTGGAGAAGTTGAAGATGATCCTCCATGATAACCACTGCTTGGACTTTCTTGATTTGACGTGTTTGAATTTTCTGCTGAGAAAGCAGTCTTCGGGGACACAGTTTTAGGAATCATACTTCCTCGATAATGTAAGTCAACATTTTGCTGATACGAGGAATTGTTGACTTTGTTCGTTTTCCTTATCTTCAATTCATGACTCTCCAACCTTTCAATTAGTAAATCAACTGTCAGATCAGCTGACTTCACTGTGTTCTTCAACATTAAAGCAAAGTACTGTCAGTCTTTCTCATCAGGCAATGAGTCAAACAGCTTATCAACCAATTCTTCCTGAGAATACACAATTTCATATCTTGCAAGTTCAAGCTTTAAGTGACCAAATATTTCTATCATCTTTGACACAAATTCATTTTTCAAACACCCAAACAGATCGAATTCTTTTCTTAACAGTTTTTTCTTGTTTTTAACAATTTCAGCACCACCCACATATTTCATCTTTAATTTCTCCCAAAGATCTCTGGAGTCTTTGTATTCAGTCAATGATATAATATCATCTCTCACTAATTGATGAAGTAAAGCGATGCATTTCTGTTCCGCAATGAAATTCTCTTGTGGAGTATCCGTTAAGTTTTCGTAGTCAGTTCTTCCGATGTCAAAACCAGTTTTCAAACTTTTCCAACTTAGATATGCAAATGCCTATAGCCATTCCTCAAATCTACTTGCCCATCTATTGTAATCCTCTATGGCCATTAGCTTGGGCGGTTTGTTGTAGGTGCCATAGGCATTATCAACACTCAAAGAATCAGCAATGGTTTTCTTCGAAATCGGGTCTGGTGCATTTTTCATTTGTGTTGTTGGTTGTGCCATCTCCTGAACTGCTAGTGTAAGCAAACACGTTACTGAAAGGATTAAGAAAATCGTCCTTCATCTTGATGTACCTGAAACAATCAACAAACACTTAGAATTTTTTTTTGTGATTTTGAGAAACAATTTCAAACGAAATGGATCCAAACGAAATGGATCAATCTTCAAGCGGAATGGGTTTCACGCGAAATGAACTTCAAGCGAGATGAACTTTCAAACGGAATGGAGCTTTCACACGAAATGGTTTCTTTTCACGCGAAATGGTCTTCAAACGAAATGCACTTTGGTACGAAATGGATGACTATTTCGTATGAAATGAAGTCTTCAAGATCAATTCCGTGCAAAATGAATTTTTCAAGGTCGATTCCGTGCGAAATGAGATGTTCAAGGTCGATTCCGTGCGAATTTTTCTTCACCAGGTTGAATTCGTGCGAAATGAAGTTCCAGGTGTTGATTTCGTGTGAAATCAAATGTTGATTTCTTGCGGAATGATGATGACGTCACACTGTCGGCCAAGATTTAGTCAAATTGATCCTGTTTTACATCGATTTTAGGTCCAAATTTTTTCAAGGATTCGTTAAAACTGTGTTTTACGTGATATATGTGAAATTCAAGCCATTTAACCGTTAACTTTTGAAAAATGTGAAGAAGAATGAGTAGAAGTGAGAAAATTTGGTGAAAACAAGCTGAATCGGTATGAACTCTTCCTCCTGAGCTCTGATACCACTTGTTGGATCGTTGTGCGACCTGAACGAGTCGATCAGAAGAGTTTTAATCCATATCAAAGGCGGAATCTATGATACGAACTTGATTACAACTTGATTCTTCCTAATTATCTTCTTTTTATTGATTTCAAAGCTTTACAGATCAGTTGACAAATTAGCAGCACCTCGGCTCTGAAATCCGGATCGTTACAAATGACAAACCATGCTCCATTATATATAGATATCCCATTTTGTATGAAATGGATATAGCTCATTTTGTGCGTAATGAACACTTGTTCATTTCGTACGAAATGGCTTGTTCATTTCGTGCGAAATGATCCATCAACATACAAAACCTAATTTTTTGACATCTGAGCACTGGTTTATCCTATCTAGGTACAAGACTCGATAAAGACGAAGTTAACAGACATTTATGCACCAACAACTCTAAAAGTAAAAGACTCTCTAGGTAAACAAGCAAACATACACACAATTTCCAGATGGACCACCTTAACTTTACACTTCAATTTACAATACAAGTAATCATTACAAGTGAAATAGTGAACCAAAGCTGCAATCAACAAACACAACATACTTCTACCTCAACCAAAAAACCACAGAATCAAAAATTCTAAAAGAGTTGTAAGAAACACAAAAAAACGGTCCCAAAGGAACGTTTAGACTTCTTATGTAAACATTTGAAATATGTTTCGGATCGAACTTATTATTGAATTTATAATACTATGATTTCTACATTTACAATTTTATCGAACCTTTATTTTATATTTTATACTAGGCTATCACCCAGGATTGCTTCCCGGGCTGGAGAAAGTTTTTAATATATCATTATTTATTGCTTATGATTCATTTGTATTAAAAGAAATATTTTTTTTGCGTATTACATACAAAACGCCTCTTAAAAGAGTTGAAATAATTACAAATCAATAGAAAAAATGATGTATTTTTATTATAAATCAATAGAAAAAAGATTAAAATAATTACAAACCAAAATCAAAAACTTGCCTTCCTTTCCCATTTCACTAAAAGCTCAATCTAGCTACTCCACTAGTTTCATTCCTAACATAATTTAAAAGAAATAGTTGATATAATACTTGTATAAAAACTTTCAAACTTCCTAGATGGATTTATCCAATCGAATTACATACTATTCTAATTATACAGTTTTGTAATGGAGCTGAAAACACTACAGGTAAAAATATTATCAACAAAAAAAGTAGTGGGATGTTAACCCAGCATGGCCTGCTTTCAGCCTATTAAGAAATCTACTTTTTCCCGACCAGTTACCCTTTAGACCTTTTTTGAAAAAAACTTAACCATTTCACACAACCCATTATCACCCTTGCGACCAAAAAAACCCATACCTGAATCGAGACAACATTTTTTTCAACAGAAGCCTTCCCTTTGCTAGAGCCAATCAACTTTTCAGCATTAGCTTTTTTAGTGTCCTTCTTGGTAGCTCCAACCTTGGCTCTTGCGGATGTAGACAGTTGTCGGGAGTTTCACAACTGATGCAGTGGTGGTCAGGGTTGTTGGTCAAAGGTATATAATGTCACACCCCGACCACGTAAAACATCAAATCGTGGCGGAAACGTCGGGGAGTTTTGTAACAGAATTATTGTTCCACAACCATGGTAATTAAAATTTCATTTTATTCAACAACCAAAGGTGGAATACATTGTTTCAAAACAAGAACCAAAGAGTACACAACATAATTAAACTAAGTCTATCTTTATTTTAAGTTTCTAAGGCACAGGTCCGCCCTAGTGTCACAATCATCATCCTAAGCAACAGCTCCTGAAACATATATGAAAATAGGTACGTCAGCATAAAAATGCCTGTGAGATACATAGATTTTGTAAAAATAGGATTCATGACTTAAGTTTAAGAAAAAATTGTTTATCAAAAGTCAGTCATGAACCTTGTTAATTGTTTTGTTTTATAAATCTTTTGAAAAGCGATGATAAAGTAGATGATATGTAAAAGAGTAATGTGAGGTTAAATGAATAACCGAGTAAAATGAGTTTTATAAAATAAGTTGTTTGTAGGACGATGTCTTAAAAAATATGTTATTTGTATAAAATGTTATATGTCTAATTTGAAATGATTCAAATAACACTACGATATGTAATTACCATACAAGCACTTATATATAGGAAGTACCAGCGGCGTATCCACCATGCTTGTATCATATTACACACGCCTCGTTACTCAAATCATTTTACCCAAACGAACCACCAATGTAAATTGCCCATGTCTAAACCATTTGTCAAATGTCTTTGTGTAAATCATGTCAAAATGTAGTCCATAATATATGTATATCAATATCAAAATGTCTATGTCAAATGTCAAATATGTAATGTGTAAACAAAATGTCATGTATGGCAAGTGAAACATATATATATATATATATATATATATCTACTGAGCCACAGATAAAAAATGCACAAAATAATGTATTGAAGTAAAACGTGGTTTAAATCAACGTTATGTCTTGTGGAAATGCATGCTATACTGAATACAAACATTTATGCGGTATTGTAAAAATGCATACATCCAAGCCTTGTGACTGTGGTGATAAGCCCTTAAACAAATTAAAGGTCTATCTATAATATGTTTTATCGGATCTGGTCATTCCTTTCATCCAAACATACATAGGATGTCAGGAACGGGAGTTGTCAATTCCTATGGTACCATTACCTACTAACGAGCGGCGTGATCAAAGTTAATGAATGTATATGGTCCCACTTAACAAACCAAATGTCATATCCCAAAATGTAAGCATGTGATGAAAATGTACTAAGTATGCGGCAAAACGGACATACATAGCATGTGATGAAAAACAAATGTGTTGGGATTGAACCCTACCAGAGGAACAGATAATAAAAGCGAAAACCGAATCACGACAGTGGATTCACAATAAGCAACTGTTTACACTAGACTTTCTCCTTGAAAGTGATTTGAAACATCAAATGTCCTCTATCCACTGTCCGTATACAACAGCTACTGCCCTTAACAACTGATAAAGACCTTAAAGACTGTTGAAGTTTAAACATTGTTGCCCTATCAACTGTTGTTCTCTAAGCGCTGTTGAAGACTCAAGCACTGCCCACCCAAGGACTGATCAACTTGAGGAAAGCACTGATGAAAGGAGAAAGCAGTAGTTTAGTGTGTCATCTGTTTTATATATAGTCAGTGGTTAAGATTAGCAGTGTCTGTATAGGAACAGTGGTTATAGGTTGTTAGGCTGTTAGACGTCGCTTTCATGGTGACGTCAGCTGAGATGCCTCAGAGGTTTGGATTGTCTATAAATGGAACAGTACCCTGTACTGTTACATTTGATCGTTTTGAGTGAGTTCTTCTCCTCAATTCAATCCTTTCTTCTTGTGCAACCAACCTTGGAGCATCAGGCTGAGGGGGAGTTTAGTTTGTAAGGTTGCATGATAATCTTTTGCTTTGATTTGTAATCTTTCAAGTTAATGAGAAGCAAATGTTTAACAAAACTATTTTCCTCTTGATTGTGTTTACAAAGTTTGTACTCATTTTCCGCTGCACTTTACATCAATTTGTATTTATTTATTGTTCATTTATTACAAACAAACACAATCATGAGAGCCTCCGATCTTAACAATTGGTATCACAGCCTGGACAGTCAAATTCGATCTAACAATCAATTTGACATAAAAGTTCAGCTCAAAATTCATTGATACTAAGGTTGATTGTATTCAGTTGAAAAACAGAGTAACGAGTAATCACGTTCATAGTGGCTATTCAAAAACTCTGTAAAACAACCAAGATGTCATAGGATACACAAATTTCATACAACAAGTGACGTCATGCATAAATCACCTACAATTTTCAGATCTGAAAATATATCTGATAACTATGGTATAATTATCTTCTATACAAAATTGATTTCAATTGTTGTTATGAACTTTTGTGCTGTATTCATCATGTTTGCTGCTAAAGTATGAACCTCGGATTAACAAAAACCTATTTTCATAAAAACATTGGTGTTTTTGCTAACGAAAAAGAGAGAAATTAAAACTTTAGTCACTTGATCTTATGTGTTGAAAAATAGGTTGAGATCCTCAAAAGGAACAAACCAACAGAGTTAAAATTACATTAAGAAAATCAGGGGTCAAAAATGTCCAGATCATAGGTGATGTGAAATTTGGCATGAGCATGTGTATAAATGACCAAATCTCTCAAAACATTACTGCAAAATGATTTTGGAATGAGTATTCCTTCAATAATGCCTCCCAGTGAGTATTTCAGTACTTATGAAGGGGAAGGGTAAAAAGGGAAGAAGATAATCATAAAAAATCAAAAAGTGTGTTTATCTCAAAACTTTTGAAGTCAAAAGAAAAGAGTATAAATATAAAACGCTTAAGAGTCAAAAATTGGGGTAACAATGGTCATTAAGCAACTGTGTGCATTAATTGGTTCAGGTAACAATAGTATTCGCAGAGAATAAACTTTCAAAAGGACTAGACAAATTTTCAGAATCATCACATGGTAACAAAATCTACACCAGGATTTTCGAAAACTTATGTGATCTTGTGTCTTCATTTTTCTGGTGTCAATCAATCAACAAGAGAATGGTAACAAAACAGTGGTCAAAAGGTATTTAAAATTTCATACCACTGTTGTCAAACCACTGACCATTTTCATAAGCTTGAGATTGATATGATTAGGAGTTTCAGTGGAAAATTATACCAGATTCTTTTTGATGTTATTTTTAGAAAATCCTTTATTTATTTTTCTGAAAAAGGATTCTCTCGAATAAGGCAGGATATATGATTCTTCATTTTTTTTAAAAAGAATAATATATTCTGAACTTTCACTGGTTTTTGATAGTAAAGGTTTCAATCTCCTGTCAGGATGTATAACATTTATTTTTTGTTGGCTATATTATCCTCAAAACAGATCAAAAGGAAGTTAGTACAAGTGTCAAGGTCATATCTAACTCAAGTTTGTACTAAACCACTGTCAGGGAGTTGTAAAAGCTTCAAAATATGCAAATGACATGTGGCAAAACCTTGAATGAAAATTCTCAAAACAGTTGCTTACATACTAGTCTTTCAAATCATTACCATTACCTTACCTCTAACCACTGTTTTGCTCAAACATCTGTTTCCTAAATACTGTCCACTGCTGAAAGTCAGCCACTGGTCCTTCATTTTTTTTGGCAAGCACTGATGTTCAAAATCAGTGTCTTATCCACTGATATGCCATCCACTGTTATCACATTATTACCGTTGTAACTACTGATGCTTGTTACATCAGTGGCTCTCAAAACAACTGTCCTCCACTCTTCATCCACTTCATCAGAGGTTGGCACGTGGTCAGTTTTTAGTCCTCAGATCTTTGTAACCGCTGCTACATCAGCACTCATTTTTCCCCTTAATAAAACCCTGATCAAAACCCCCAAACAGGGTTTTACACTGTCGAATTGAATTCTAAAATTCTCTTCTCAAAGCAGTTTTCAACCCTCCATCCCAAATCATTCTCTGTTCTTCTTCATCAAAATGATGAAATCAAAATCAAAGTCAAAATCATCATCATCATCATCATCTTCCAAGGAGGTCGCTCAATCGGCCGCTGAATCCATTGAAATACCATACAATTCCCCTCACAATTATGTGGGTCTACTCACAAAACCCACAAACAACCACACCTTTGATTCCATCATCGACACATTATCTTAATCAAAGTACAAAACTTTGTTGATAGCAGATGCTCCCATTTACCAACAAACCCAGAGAGAGTTCTGGAAAAATGCTACTCTTGAAAAACAAGAAGACATTGTCATAGCCATTAACTCCTCGATACAGGGTAAAACGATTCAAATTACTCCGCAATCAATCTCAGAAGTCTTTAAACTCGATGATCAGAAAGGTAAAACTTCCTTTGATAAAACCGAGTTGAAAATTGATTTCTTAAAAAGGGGGTACGCAGAACAACCAAAAAGGGATACCTTACAAAAAGGTTTCTTTCCTTCTGCACCTAGGTTTTTATTTCACACTCTCTTGATGTGTGTCTCAAATAAAACAACTGCTTTTAATGAAATACCTTCAAAGATTCAGTGCCTGGGTTATGCTATTTTAAACAATAAAATTTTTAACTATTCTCAGGAAATCTTTGATGATTTGGTGAAAAACGTTGATAGCAAAGCATTTTTACTTTTTCCAAGATTCTTAAGCTACTATTTTAAACAAAAATTTGGAAAAGAAAATGAAAATTTGCTAAAACAGGGTGTCTATTTTCAAATAAAAGGGTTAACAACTAAAACATTTTCTAGAATGATGGCACCAATAAAAACAAAAGCAGAGGTGCCTGAGCAGAATTTAGCAGTTACCACTACTCCTCAGACATCTGCTGCTGAGCCCACTGCTCCAGGTGATCATAGCAGCACAACCACTCCTTTGAAACCCACACCTGCCATTACCAAAAAGACCAAAAAGAAAACATCCAGAAAACCCACCAAAACCAAAACAAAGGCAACTCTGGAAGATGAGATCCCAGAGCAACTGCCATTGACAAAACAAATGTCACCACAAACCACTGCTGCTACTTCCTCACAGCAGTTGGTAGAAAGATCTCCACCATTACCTCAAACTCCTCCTGCATCCTCACAAAAGGATCAGGTTGTAAGCACAGGGACCCCACAATATGAAGCTCTGGATCCAATCTTATCCATCTTCCTCAGTCTTGATCCCAAGGACATGTCTCTTTCAACACCCATACCCTCACCAATCATATTACCACAATCCATAATACTCTTGTTGCATGCAGTTGCTATAGCTCAGACACAAACCGGTTCCTCTCTATCACCTATCACTGAGAGATACTCCCACAAGTGACTGGGTCTGATGCTACTACTCCTGCTATCCCAGCAACAACTGAGGAGGTTACACCCCTTGAGTTACAAGTAAGTCTTGGTGGTAGTTCAAGTGGAGCAGCAACTACAAGTGATGGATCAACAGATCTTCAGTTGGATAGTTGTTTCATTAGTAAGACTCCCTTGAAGGCAACTTCTTCCATAGCACCTCTGGTAACCACTAGTGAGTTAGTTTTGACCACTGGTAAAATAACAAGGTTATCAAGTGCTGAAGAAAGAAGTCCCCAGTACCAAGAACAAGGGGCATCAATGGATGATTTATGGGCTTCAGTTCCTAAGTCACACATTGGTACAACCACTGCTAGTGGGGAATCAGATGATCCCATTAAAGTGGGTGATGATTTAAAATATTAGGAATTGACGGGCATAGTTGAAAAACTTGAAACATCAGTTGCTGAAATAAAGGTTATGGTGCAACAGCTGTTAAAAGCTCAAAAAGCACAATCCACTGTTGTTCCAGCTCAAGCACCTGCACAACCTGCACCTGCTGCAAATGAGCTATGGAATGTATTCCAACCCTTGCTTGAAAAACAAAAACAGATGGCTGATCAGCAGCATGAAATACATGTAAAAATGCTGACAAACATGGTTGAGTCAAGATTTAAAGATACTTAAGCAAACATCAAAGCTATCAAGGCTCATATCCAAAGCAACACTGGAAAAGTTCCTTCCACTATACTCTTCATGGATAACCCCCTTCCAGATAATGCCAAAAAGGGGGAGAAAATCAAGTTGAAAAAGAAGGGAATAGAAGATGGCCTGTATATTGAACCAGAACAAGAAAAACAGACATCTAAACTACTTCCAAAAGGTTCTAAACCTCAAACCACAAAATCTCATACTTCCATCCAAACAGCTGATACAACAGTGGTTTCAAAACCTGCTAGCCAAACAGCTGCCATCTCATCAACACACACCACTACAACACACACCAAAACCACTACCTTACCACCACCAACATCACCACCATCTCCTCCTGCCAAAAAGCAGAAGACAATAGATGTTACAACATCTGTTGTAATGACAACAGTGGTTGAAACACTAGTTGTTTCAACACCTGTTAGTCAGACACTTTCCATCACTCAAATCACTACCACTTCAACACCTGCTCAAAAGCAGAAGACATCTACTGACACATTAGTAGTTGTAATGACAACATTGGTTGAAACACCAGTTGTTTCAACAGCTGTTAGTCAACTATCTACCACTGCTCTCACCATTCCTACATCACAACCAACAAAGCTTTACACCAGAAAAAGAAAAATTACTCAAGCAAATGAGGACAAATATGATCCTATTGCTGCAAAATATCCACTGGAACTAGAAGCTATAAAAAATGAGATGAGACAGTTCTATACTGAAGATGATCCTTCAAACAGAAGATTCCCTTCACTCATAGGCTTCATAGTCCCAGAAGATGTGGATGAATATCTTGAGCTCAAAGCAAGGCAGGCTAAGATAAGAGCCAAGATTGAATGTGAAGGTCAAAGTGACGAAGCCATCTCTGAAAAATTGGAATTCTTGCTCACAAAAGTTAAGCAGATGGAAGATTATGCACAAGATCTAAGCAAAGAAAAGGCAGATCAACAAAATAAAATGCGAAAAGAATATCTTGCTTATATCATAAAAGAAAAATTATATCCTGCTGGAGAAAAACAATTTGAAGAATGGCCAATAGTTTCTTTAAAGCATGAGGCAAACAGGATTGAAAGAATTAAAAATGATCTAAGAAAGAAGAAGACTGCTCCAAATTGGAACAAATACAAAAAGCTCATTGCTGATCTCACATATGAGTATAAAAGAAAGAAGCAAGAACTGGTGGATGCTAAAGTGGATACTACTGAAGCCATAGCAAAATGGACAAAACAGTATACCGACGAAGCTTATGAAAGGCTTAAGAAAAGAAGGATAACTGTCTCAGACACTTCTAAGAAGCCTGACTACAAAAAGCTAGAACAGCAGATTGATGCTCTTAAAACACTGATCACATCAGCAGATAACCCTATCCTTGTGGAAAACCAAGAAAAAGGAAAACTGCTGACCAGTGAAGAAGAAAAAGAAAAGGAATCTGAATACTTCACAGAAGCCATCAAGAAAATGGATCTAAAAGAAGACAAAACAGCAAAGCTTCAAGACCTTGACAAAAAGGTATTAACCAAACCTGCATCACCAAACACTTCAGCAGATATCTCAGACATTGAGCAAGATCAACAAAAGAGACAAGAACAGATTGACAAAGAAGTTGCAGAAGACATAGCTGCAGCAAATGAAGTCATAGAAAAGGCTTTCAAACAAATGTCTGAAGTTCAGGATACTGCTCTACAATTCTTTACAAGGCCAAAATCTCCAAGCTCATCAGTAAATAAATCTCTCCCAAGAAACCCATAGGGTTCAAAAGTACTAAAGTGGATGTCTGATCAAAAGACCCATGTATTGACCCTGGTCAGATCCAATGGTGAAGTGAAGTATATATCAAGGAAAGAAGCACTAGGTCTTGGTGTTGAAGATTTGCAGGATCTTCTTGAACTTTCACTATGCAGGGATGAGGATGACTCAAGTTCCAAGGACTTTGAAGTAGAATTTAAAAGGAAAGTTAAGGAGCTTCTGATGAGAAATAAAAATCCAGAATAATGAAGGGTTTTGGCATTATCTGTTCCAGGGGGAGATTGTTGGGATTGAACACTACCAGAGGAACAGATAATAAAATCCAAAACCGGATCACGACAGTGGATTCACAGTAAGCAGCTGTTTACACTAGACTTTCCCCTTGGAAGTGATTTGAAACATCAAATGTCCTCTATCCACTGTCCGTATACAACAGCTACTGCCCTTAACAACTGTTGAAGACCTTAAAGACTGTTGAAGTTTAAACACTGTTGCCCTATCAACTGTTCTTGTCTAAGCGCTGTTGAAGACTCAAGCACTGCCCACCCAAGGACTGATCAACCTTGAGGAAAGCACTGATGAAAGGAGAAAGCAGTAGTTTAGTGTGTCATCTATTTTATATATAGTCAGTGGTTAAGATTAGCAGTGTCTATATAGGAACAGTGGTTATAGGTTGTTAGGCTGTTAGACGTCGCTTTCATGGTGACGTCAGCTGAGATGCCTCAGAGGTTTGGATTGCCTATAAATGGAACAGTACCCTGTACTGTTACATTTGATCGTCTTGAGTGAGTTCTTCTCCTCAATTCAATCATTTCATCTTGTGCAACCAACCTTGGAGCATCAGGCTGAGGGAGAGTTTAGTTTGTAAGCTTGCATGATAATCTTTTGCTTTGATTTGTAATCTTTCAACTTAATGAGAAACAAATGTTTAACAAAACTATTTTCCTCTTGATTGTGTTTACAAAGTTTGTACTCATTTTCCGCTACACATTACATCAATTCGTATTTATTGATTGTTCATTTATTACAAACAAACACAATCATGAGAGCCTCCGATCTTAACAAAATGCACTAAGTATGGTGAACATACATAGCATGAAAAGGTAATGTAAAACAATGTACTAAGTATGTGCTAACTGAACATACATAGCATACACTACAAGAAAACTGGGTTTTTAGTACACGCAAAAGCGTCCTAAAATGCTATTTTATAGGACCTTTCATTTAATAGGATCAACGGTAAATGCGTTTCATGTAAAGGGGTCGTAATAAGTCCCGTAACTGAAAAAGCGTCCTAACATCTCAAATAAGATTATGAAACCAATTTTATGGTCACGTAATATGTCTTTGAACAACCAAAATAGTGTCCTAATAAAAACATATTAGGATACTTTTACGATGTTCTAACATGTGCTTACATACTTTTAATCTTTTGATACATTTACAAGTGTCCTTAGAAATTAATTGATAGGACCCTTATGATGTAACATTATAGCTAATTTAGTACAAGAAAAAGGTCCTAATATACCAAATAAGATTATGAAACAAATTTTATGGTCGCATAATATGTCTATAGACAACTTAAATAGCGTCCTAAAAAGAACGTATTCACTACAAAAAAAATGTCATTTCGTGGCATACAATAAGTGCCATAAAAAACCAAAAAAGTGCCACTAAATAACCCTATAGAATTGAGTGGCACACAAAAAGAGTCAGTAGAAGTCACTAAAGCCTTTTAGTGGCACTTTTTGGTCTGCCACTACAGATGTTAAGCTTTTTAGTGGCATTTTTTATATGCCACTACAAACGGCTTTTAGCGGCATTTATTGTATTAATACAAACTAATTAAAATTAGTATTTATTTACAATATAAAATAAAAAAAAAAACTAAAAAATATTGAAATCATAAAATCATTACTTCAATTAAAAGTTACTTCGACTTCTAAACATTAAAATGTTTGCAAACAAATATCTAATAAGTGTCAAACTAACTCTAATTATTAAACATGTGAAACATAAAGCTAAAAGACATTTGAATAAAAACTTAAAACTTTATTGCGTTCTTGAACCTCTTTCACAATCTTCATATGGTTATAATAATTCTCATGCAATCATGTTCCCACATCATAATTGTTCCTTGCGCTTACTATTGGCACATCAACTAATTTGCTGTATATTCAACCTGAAATTTCACAATTTATGTTAAATCAATTAAGCTCTGTTAGTGGTAACTATAGTTATCAAAGATGTTTGAGCAATTAATAAAAGACAACCTTACGTCTTTTGATGTTAGTTTATGCTTTTCAACCAAAGATTAGGTGCTTTTTCAGTACCTTTGATCAATGGAATTGAGTTAGCATAGAGAGATTTCTCAAATTGTAGCCTTTCCAAAAGGAAATATTGATAAGGAATTGTTTGTTTGCTGAAAATAAACCTGAAAGCAAATCGGCTTGTTGGGACGCCCTTAAACACATTTGCGATAGTCATACTAAAAACACTTTTGAATTACCCAGGACCTTTATTGATTTTGCAACCCCTACATAATAATCATTTGAGCACTTTACTCAACTTTAAGTACAATACCATATGCAATAAAAATAATTTTCTTTGCAGTTCAATTTTAAGTACATTCCTTTCCAATTATAAGAGACAGACCTTTATACCCGATGATCTTAGTTTATAAATCCCGGTCCTTTTAATCTTTTTTCTAGAAAGGTAGTAATAATTTTTCAATTCAAATGGGTTACATTATAATAAAAAATACAATCTTCTTTTAACTTGTTTTGTGAACTAGACTGATACAGCAAGGTCATATAAAGTTTGACAAACTGAAGATTTTTGGTAATGGACAAGAAACAAAACCCGTATAATTTGTGTTCAAGAAGTACTAGGTATGGAATCAACAGGTTCAGCTGTTTCAATTGAGTTATTTCATATCTTAATGATGATTCAAAGTCAGTTAACAATAAAGAATGAACGCGTACCTGTAATTCAAAGATTCGCCAAGCCTGCAATATATGAAAAGAAACACGAATTAATACATGGATCCAATTTTATAGATTTTCAGACACTATATACTAATAGTACAATCATCCGAATCAACCTTTTTAATGTTTTACAGATTCTAGCTTTCTACCATGGACAGAGGAGATCAATCATATTATTTACAATATAACCAACTCATGTTGAAGATAATGCTTAAATAGACAACCTTAATGTGAAGAACTCCATCAAACTGAAAGCATTTCACCTTAATATCTTGTCAGACCTTTAGAAAGTGTGGAATCGCCGTTCTTCTAATGTGCTTTACCAATGCATCTTTGCCCCCTAAGACAAAGCAGGAACAAGTTTCATAACCTAGCAATGAGAAGAATACATGGGGTGATTATTGGCTTGTATAACTACCAATTGACCATAATAGACATTTAGATCTCAAAGCAAGCAAAGCTACCTCCAATCGATCGGAACCAGTTTAATTAACTTCACATGTAGATGAATTAAGAATGGAATTAGGATATTCACAACCAACTTATATGCCTGATATCGATTAGCAGAAGTATGAGATGTATATAGTATTTATAAAAAGGTGCAAATAATTCCTTCAACAATGTTGCTTCAACACACCTCAAATGTTTGATCTTTCTTTTATTCATAAGTAATAAATGATAATTAACTAACTATGTAGGTATTGCAGTTAAAAAGAGAACATCCGTAAACATACTCGTTTAACGAGATACCATCATACCATGATAAATAAATGGAATGAAATAAATAGCCTTTTCTGACTTGCACATGCTACAATTGTCTATGACTGATTTGTGTGAATCCCAGTTTTCTCCAGCCAGTTTGCTTCATAAAACAAAATGTGAGTGTTGCATTTGCCTCAAACTACTTGTTCCATGTCACCTTTGACTTCCCTAGGTCAATATTATCTATTTCTTGACAGCACCAGCCATTAATGGTGTGGATGATCCACCATTTATTGTTTCTTCAAAGATCTGTAGAAAACTAACACAACCACTAATCAAAATTCAACTGATAAATGCAAGCTAGTATGTTGTACGAACAAGATAAACAAATAGAAAGTGGTATCAATGAACAACGAACAGTGGCGGAGCTAGCCCATTAATTCAGGGGTATCCCTAATTTTTTTTACCATGCAATCATACAATAATAAAAAAAAAAGATAATAAATTTTAGTAAAACAAATACCTAATAGATTTGCCCTCTTCTTAATTTCATTGAAATCGTTTCATCACATCGCCGTCTTTTACTTTATCAAAAAAAAATTTTTTACCGCACAACCCATTGCATATTTGGGCTTAATTATTAAACAAGTTTCATATTTTTCTCTCCTATGTATAAAACCAAAAAATAATACACTACGAATACGGCTACGGCTACTTACTCATTAGTTCCGCCCTTGACAGCCAACACGACAATCAAATTCCCTTTGTTCAGCGACAATCAATATCAAATCAACTGCTCCTCCATCACCGCCGCTATCAGCGTTGACCTCTTCAATTACAATTCAGTAATTAGTAACAAAAAAGTTAGAGGGCAATACTGCAAAATAAATAAAACAAGTAAGGATAGTTTAGCTCACAATTGATAATGAGTTGAAGCATGATCCGATCAGATTAAGTGGCGATTTTGTGAACAACCAACTTCCATACAAAACCCTTGGGTTCAGATTATACAAAAAGGTGCCAACCTTTTTGCGCAACTAATCTCTAAAATGTACTAAGGTGCTTACAAGTCTGCAATGTCATATTTTCAGTGGGAAGTTAATAGTATTAAAGATCATGTTTGCCATCTAAAACATATCAAGATGCTATTTTATTAACATAAAATATATTAAAAGATAATTGAAAATAAAGGCAATCTAAAAGACTAATGAAAAAAAGTCTTTTAGCATTGTTTAGTGACAAACAAGACCCTCTTTTCTTTTTAACAAAGTGGTGTCAAATATGCTCTTTTACTATATTTTAGTGAGCAATTTTGTTCTTTCAATTAGTGATCAAATGGATGTTAAACTAATATGATCAGTACTCTACACTAACAACATTCTTCATAATCATCACCAAACTCCACATAATTCAAACCACAAAATAAGATCAATTTCCGTTCCAATTTCCCACTATAAAAAGTCATGTTAACAAACACCTGGCGTGCATGCATCTTTCAACAAAAAAAAAAAAAAACCAAATGTGATCAGTACATTATACTAACAACATTCTTTATAATCAAGACCAAACACCACCAAATCCAGACCACAAAATAAAACCATATTCCATTACAATTTCCCACCCAAAAAACAAAGAAAGACATTTTAACAACACACCTGGAGTGCATTAAAAAAGCATGCTTAAACGGTGGATAACATTATGATTACCTCCAGCAATACGGTAAAGAAGCATCTAACCCCTATAAAAACCTTATGAACGTTGATACCAGACCTCGATTTCTGAACCCTCGTACATATATAAGAGAACTTTTTTCCATACAGAGTAGCCGATGAAACTGCCACTAGAGAGAAGATGTTGAATGGTAGGGAGGGGCACGGTTAGGGTTATTTTAGATAAGGGTTGGAAAATAAGTTTTGGGGTGTAAAATTTTGAAGATGAGTTGAGGAAAAGGTTAGCGGGAATTGGAGGAAAGCTAAAAATTTTGAGAGGGAAGTCAAAATTTTAATTAAGTTTACCTTTAAGTTAAAAAAATGTATTTATAAAGTAATAATCATTTAAAATTAAATATAATATCAAAAAACTAAAATAGCATTGTATAAAGTAATAAGCATTAAGTTCCATGATATTAAAATTATTTGTATCACAAGTTTAACAAATACATACCGAGATGAATGGATTGGATCATGCGATGGATGCACCAATACAATCTTGAATTGTAGAAAATAAACCATATGGTCTTACCAATTTTTCGTCTTTTTTATTGGTACCGGAACGTTTACCTCACACCATTCTAGTCCAATCTCTATACCAATAACTAGATCATTTGGGTCCAAGCTTTGGATCCTTCCTCTTTCTACAGTCTCATAGTATCATACACGAATACAAATCCCCAACAATTTGGATCAAATTCAGTTACATAGTATCATACACGAATACAAATTAATCAAAACAGAATGAATAACTAACTAACTAACCCTTCTTTAATGATTTTGGAATATGGTGAATCAGTGGTGTGCATGAGTTTGGAGATAAAGTAACGGAGGTTTTTGATGAGAATCATGACGATTGATACGGGGATTAGCACCCAGTTTCTTTTATCATATGTATAGATACTAGTAGTAAGATCTGTGTGCAAACACGAGTGGTTTTTAGAAAACCATTCATACCACATTTTAATAGAAAGTATAAATAGGTGTATAGAAATTGTAACATATATCAGTTACATACGACTATTTCCATTCTTCCATCCAAAACGAAAGTTCATCACCAAAAACAATATTTTGGATCTTCCGATAACAAGCTTTGACATTTTCGTAAGTATTCATTGAAGTACAAATTCAAAGCGATCCTGGAACAGCTTTTGTACAAACCACAATCCTAATCACCTTGGTGTAAAAAAAGCTATCTTGCCATGGATAAAAAAATCGAAACCGGCCATCACCACCACTCACCGGCCACCACCACAGCCGGCCAACACCACCACCACATCTCACCAACACCTCTCACCTCCACCACCACCACCGCCTGCCACCACCACCGGCGACCACCGCTGCCGGCCACCAACACCGGCCACCACCACCACTCACCACCACCTCTAACCACCACCACCACCACCGTCGACCACCACCAATACTCACCACCACCGGCCACCACTCACCGGCCACCACCATTCACCATCACCACTCACCGACCACCACCACTGGCCACCACCACCACCTCTCACCACTACCTCTCACCACCACTCACCGACCATGATGAAGCGGGTCAAGAACCTAGTGTTATTATAAAACTCTAGCGAATAAACGTTCTATAAAACTTATGTTTTACGACTCAAATATCAAGTGTCCTATTACGGTGTATTATAATAACACTATAATGATTAAGCATCCTATAAAGGTTAAAGTTATAAGACCCTAGTGTCAAGTTTCCTATTAAGTTATGTTATAATAGAACTCTAGCGAATAAGCATCTTATAAAACTGATGTTTTATGACTCAAATATCAGGTGGCCTATTACAGTGTACTATAATAACACCACAATGATTAAGCGTCCTATAAATGTTAAATTTATAAGGCCCAAGTGTCTTTTTAAGTTATATTATAATAAAACTCTAGCGAATAAGCGTCCTATAAAACTAATGTTTTATGCCTCAAATATCAAGTGTCGGTGTCTTATAATAACACCACAATGATTAAGCGTCCTATAAAGTTTAAAGTTATAAGACCCAAGTGTCAAGTGTCCTATTAAGTTAAGTTCTAATATGACTTCGACTACAAAGAGTCCTATAACATTGAACATTTATGACTTAACTACAACGTGTCCTATTAAGTTATGCTATAATAGGACCCAGATGATCAAGTGTCCTAATACAGTACCACATAATGGGACACTAACAATCAAATGCCTTATAAAGTACTTTATTAGAATCTACGTTTTAAGTCTCCTATTAAATTATATGATAATAGGACCCCAAAAAATCATCCATCCTATTAAATAGTTATTTTAGGACACCGGTTTAGTAGAGTATATTATAAAAGGACCCCAAAATGTAACATCCGTGCTTGTAATCATGGTGAACAGTTATGTTTATCAATAAAACAATGTTATTTGATCCCAATGTTTGTTTGGTTATGTTTTACATTTTTCATGTTTTGACTTTTGTGCAATTTCAAACTCTATATCACTTTCTGGAGAGTTATACGCAAACTGGTGCGTAAACGTACTTAGTTTAACGCAACAAATATTCCAGAACATCAACATATACTCAACATACCTTAAATAACCTTTACATAACTTAGAAATAAGTTTTGAAGGCTTTGGTATGGCAAAAACAAGTTAATTCACTTACAGGGACTAAACTTGACAAACTGCGAAAGTATGCCAATTTGAACTGTAACAGACATTCTGAAACATGACCATAAGTTAAACATACCACAAATATCCTTTACATAGCTTAGAAATAGGCTTTAAGGGGTTCGGTATGCTAAAATAAACTTTTGGGTCATTCAGGGACTAAAAGTGTCAAAAAGTGCACAAGTTTGCATTTTCGCGCATAACTTACGTTCTGAATACATCTGGACATCCAAAAATTTATGTACGCACTAAAATATTTTATTTTAGTGTTTGGCATAAGGAAAATCCATTTGTCGCGTCATTTGGATCGTTTTTCACGCTTATGCGCATTCCGTCGTAATTAAGCGAACATCGCGATCGTACGACCAAACGAACCATCATCCGGCATATTTTTGAGCATGTATCATGTCCACAATGTTTAGGCATCATTTTAGGGCCTTAAAGTTGGCTTTACGGGCCTTAGAAGTGTCGGGAATGGCCTTAAACACGTGCAGGGACCAAAACTGTCATTTCTGAAACTTAAGTCTGATCTGACAAGTCCAGGCGGCCCGCCTGAGTTTATGTTCATCCTGAAGCGGGCCGCGTCAGCCTTCCTGACCAGATTAACTGCATTTAACAGCAGATTCCAGCTGTTTAATCCACAACCACACACTCACACATGCTTAGTCAGCAGATAAGAACTCATTTTTAGTCACCATAACATTCCAACACATGTACGGGTGGGATTCGAGCACGTTTTCCATGAAACGATCTTAACGGTTACCCGAAAACTATAAATACCCCACCCCACAACTTCAAAACCCACTAGAATTTTGATCTTAGAAACTCTAAGTTGAAACCATTGTTTCATACCTGAGATTCTTGGATCGAGATTAGCATTCGGGGACCCTTCGTAAGTATTCTTTCGTTTTTTTATTGCTTTTCGAGTCTGAAAGTCAAACTTTGTTTGACTTTCTGCGTTGACCAGTTTATGGTCAATGCGAAGTTCGTATGAACTTCGCAACGTGATTGTAATCACGATGGTCATAGTCCCTTGGGACTATGCCTACTGATTACCACGTTGTCTAGGGTCGTAGGGTAAGCGATCTAATAAATCGCTTATACCTTCGAACCCCACCCATTTGGTCGATCATTAAGATCCGACCAAATACATTAGGTGACCATCATAGGTAGGGAATAACCTTCCGAGGTTATACCCTATGGTCACATCGTTTGAGTAGTTGTATGATAGGTAGTTTATATGCCTTAGGTAAATTACCAGAATACCCTTTTCATGTATAATTGGTAATTAAGCATATGTAACCTAAATTTTTGTCACATAACTGATTATGTAACATGTTTAGGCATATTTTACTTATCATAGGGCTAGTTAGGCGGTTCGAACGCGTTTTACGCGAACGACGCGTTAAAGTAGCATAAGCTACCTAAACGGGTCGTAATGGGTCACAAGCACTTATGTTAGGTTTCATTTAGTATGTAGGCTTTGTTAAAACCATATTACACGAGTCTCCATACTCGTTTGGTTTACGAACCCTCATTCTATCCGATCCTCCGATTTAGGTCCGGTTTATTAACATAGTTACCTATATTAGGTGCCGTTTGATTCCGAGATCTCTATCATTATTTGATTGTCACTCCAGGACTACTGAGTAATCTCAAGTGAGTACATAGACCCCTCTTTTACTGTTTTCCAAACTGTTTTGGGGTGAAACACATGTGCCTACTTGTTACTTTCATGCTTTCCATGTTTTCACATCATATACCGGCTATGTTTGTTAGTACATGATTTCATTACATTTCATGCTATGTATGTCCATTGTGTGCATACTTAGTACATTGTTTTACATTACATTTCTGCTATGTATGTTGACTGATAGCATGCTAGCACATTGATTTACAAGACTTTTCTGCTTTGTATGTTAACTTAGCATACTTAGTACACTGTTTTCATATGACATGTCTACAACTGCTATAACATTTGGTTTGCACAAACGGGTCTTAATTACGTTCATTAACATTTGCTACGCCGCTCGGGAGTAAGTAGTGGTACCATAGGACTTGACAAATCCCATTCCTGACATCCTGGGTTTGTTTGGATGTAAGGAATGACTGAATCCGAAAACATTTCTTTTGATAACCTTGACTGAAAGGGTTATCCGACTGTCTCAAGGCTTGAATGTATGCGTTAAGTTACCACATAAATGTTTGTATCAATGTAACATGCATTACTTTGCAAAACATAACTTTTTGATATATTCAAAATACTTTGTTTTGTACATTTCTACATTTGGATTATGTGACAATACTTTATACACAATACATAACATTTGTTACACATTACTTGACTACTTTTGGACTTCTTAACATTTGACATGGTTTATACAAGGACTTTTGACTATTGGTTTAAACATAGACTTTATACATTGGTGGTTTGTTTAAGTGATTTAAGTAACGAGGCATGTGTAATATGATACAAGCATGGTGGATACGCCACTAGTACTTCCTATATATAAGTGCTTGTATGGTATTACATATCGTAGCGTTATTTGAATCATTTCAATTTAAGACATATAACATTTCATATAAATAACATATCTTTCACAAGACATTACTTTACAAACAACTTATCTTATACAAATTCATTTTACAGGGTTATTCATTTAACCATACATTATTCTTTTGTTTATACATATCATCTGATCTTATCGCTTTTTAAATGATTTACAAAACAAAACAACTTACAAGGTTCATGACTAAACATTTTCTCAAACATAAGTCATGAATCCTATTTTCTCAAAACCTATGTATCTCACAGGCATTTTTATGCTGACGTACCTACTTTCACATGTGTTTTCAGGTGCTTTTGCGTAGGATGACGATCATGACACTAGGGCGGACCTGTGCCTTAGAAACATAAAACGAAGATAGACTTAGTTTAATTATGTTCCGAACTCTTTATTTACTGTTTAAGATAATGAAAATTCTATGTTAATAAATAAAATACATCGTTGTATGCCATGGTTATGAAACAATTAATTCTGTTACAACACTCCCCGACGTTTCCGCCACGTTTTGTATGTTATACGTGGTCGGGGTGTGACAGAAAAGTTCATTAGTCCTGTTAAATAGTTTTTTAGGACCCACTTTTACAAGCGTCCCACAGAAAAGGTCCTAAAAAGTCATTTTTGTTGTAGTGATAAAATGTCATGTAAAACGATGTACTAAGTATGCTACAAAGGATATACATAGAAAAAACACGATGAAATTCTGTACTATAAGTGTACTAATGAACATAGCAAGTATATGATATGAAAGCATGGAAAGCATGAAAATAACAAGTAGGCACACGTGTTTCACCCCAAAATTTTTGAAAAACAGTAAAAGAGGGTCTATGTACTCACTTGAGATTGCTCAATAGACTTTAGATATCCACCAAGCAAAGCTAGAAGGTTACAGAATCAAACGACACCTAATATAGGCAACTACATTAATAAACGGACCTAATCGGAGGATCGGGTAGCATGAGGGTTTGTAAACCAAATGAGTGTAGGAACTCATGTAATATGGTTTAACAAAGCCTACATACTAAAACGAAACTTATCCTAAGTGCTTTTGACCCGTTACGACCCGTTTAGGTAGCTTATGCTACTTTAACGCGTCGTTCGCGTAAAACGCGTTCGGATCGCCTAACTAGCCCTATGACAAGTGAGATATGCCTTAACATGTTTAATATTGTTGCTAAACCAGTTTAGATGTCAAAAGTTATGTTACATAGGCTTAAAATGAATTTTGGTGTGAAAAGGGTATTTTGGTAATTTACCTAAGGCATAAGAACTACTTATCATACAACTACTTAAACGATGTGACCATAAGGTATAACCTCAGAAGGTTATTCCCTATAAAACTATGGTCACCTAAAGTGTTTGGTCGGATCCTGATGATCGACCAAATGGGTCGGGTTCGAAAGCATAAGCGATTGATTAGATCGCTTACCCTTACGACCCTAGACAAGCACAAATCTAAAAGTGACGAGCTAAACATGCTACAACATGTTTAGTTAAGTTAATAAACAGGTTTGGTATCAAAACAAACGGTTTTGATACCCTAGAGTAGTTTGGTTACAAAATACGCAAGAATACGCATTTTGGCCGAAACTATGACTCGTCACTGAGCCTAGATAACGTGGTAATCAGTAGGTATAGTCACTAGGGACTATGACCATCATGATTACACTCACGTTATGAAGTTCAAATGAACTTCGCATTGACCTTAAACTGGTCAATGCAGAAAGTCAAACACGGTTTGACTTTCGAGCTAAAAACGCATAAAAGAACGAAGGAACACTTACAAAGGGTCCCCGCAAGTATTTGATCCAATTCTCTCTCAGGTAGGAGGGATATACTTCTACTTAGAGAGCAAGAATCAGATTCAAATTGTTAGTTGCAACAAATGGGGTGGGGTTTATATAGGAAAGCTAGAACCGTTAGGATCGTTTATCGGGAAACGAGCTTCGATCTAGGCCGTCCAAGTGTGCCCCTTGTTTTCTAATACCATTAGAGCCCATAGAAATGGCCCATGGTGTTGTAAAAACCGTTTGCAAGTGGAAAATGATTGTATAACAGCTGCAAACAGCTGTTAAAATAGTTTCTTCATATCTGGGAGGGCCTCGCTGCCCGCGTAAGGGGACCAGGACAGTCTACGCGGCCCATCTGGGGGTCTCAGATCAGCAACAACTTTGAAAAAGACAGTTTCAGTCCCTGTTGGTGTTTAAAGCTATTTCCGACATGTTTAAGGCCCGTTAAGCAAACTTTATGGCCCTAAAATGATGCTTAAACATTGTGGACGTGAAACACGCTCAAAAATATGCCGGATGTTGGTTCGTTTGGTCGTACGATCGCGATGTTTGCTTAATTACGACGGAATGCGCATAAGCGCGAAAAACGATCCAAATTGCGCAACGAATGGATTTTTCTTTTGCCAAACACTAAAATAAAATATTTTAATGCTTACATAAATTTTTGGATGTCCGGATGTATTCAGAGCGTAAGTTATGCGCGAAAATGCAAACTTATGCACTTTTTGACGCTTTTAGTCCCTGAATGAGCATAAAGTTTATTTTAGCACACCGAACGCCTTAAAGCCTATTTCTAAGCTATGTAAAGGATATTTAGGCTGTGTTTAACTTATGATCAAGTTTCGGAATGTCCGTTACAGTTCAAATCGACATACTTTCGCAGTTTGTCGAGTTTAGTCCCTGTAAGCGAATAGACTAGATTTTGCCATACCAAAGCCTTCAAAACTTATTTCTAAGTTATTTAAGGTATGTTAAGCATATGTTGATGTTCCGGAGTGTTTGTCACATTAAACTGATTACGTTTACGTACCAGTTTGCGTAAAACTCTCTAGAAAGCGATATAGAGTTTGAAATTGAATAAAAACCAAAACATGAAAAATGTAAAACATAAACAAACAAACATTGGGATCAAATAACTTTATTTCATTGATAACTGAATTGTTTACAATGATTACAAGCACAGATGTCACAGTCTCCCCTACTTGTGGAAATTTCATCCAGAATTTTGTTTAGAGGAAACTCGTGAGAAAAGATGCGGATACTTCGCCTTCATTTGATCTTCACGTTCCCAAGTAAACTCAAGTCCACGCTGTAACACCTGTGCCTCCACGACCATCAAACAAATACCAAACCAATGAAATGTTGTATTTCATACTTGGGATTTGTAAAAATATGTGTATCATTTACACATATCATATTTTGTTCGAATTCAGACTCTAAATCGCTTTCTGGAAGGTTATATGCGCACCGATGCGTAAATATAACCAGTTTAATGCAACGAACACTCCGGAATAGTGAAATAGGCTTAACATACTTTAAATAACTTTTACATAACTTAGATATAAGTTTTGGAAGGTTTGGTGTGGTGAAATCAAAGTTAAATCGCTTACAGGGACTAAAGTTGACAAACTGCGAAAGTATGCCAATTTGAACTGTAACAGATATTCCGGAACATGATCGTAAGTTAAACATACCATAAATATCCTTTACATAGCTTAGAAATAGGCTTTGAGGTGTTCGGTATGCTAAAATAAACTTTTGTGTCATTCAGGGACTAAAAGTGTCAAAAAGTGCACAAGTTTGCATTTTCGCGCATAACTTACGTTCTGAATACATCCGGACATCCACAAATTTATGTAAGCACTAAAATATTTTATTTTAGTGTTTGGCTTGCCAAAAATCCATTCGTCGCGTCATTTGGATTGTTTTACGCGCTTATGCGCATTCCGTCGTAATTAACCGAACATCGCGACCGTACGGTTAAACGAACCGACATCCAAGATATTTTTGAGCACATTTTAAGTTCCCTATACTTTAACTTCATTCTAGAGCTTTGAAATGGGGTTAACGGGCCTTAAACGTGTCGAAAATGGGCTGATTGCAATGCAGGGACCAAAAGTGTAAATCTGCCAAACTAAAGCCTAGCGGTGCGCTACACTTTTAACGTAGCGGTGCGCTAGGGGTCTCCAGATCAGATAATAACAAACAGTCAGCAGATTATCAGCTGATTAAACCACAACCACAAGTTCTAAACTTGCCCTTTCAGCTCTTAATAGGCCATTTTCAGTAACCATAACATTTTGACAAATGTACGCATGAGATTCGAGCACGGTTTTCATGAAACGATCTTAACGGTTACCCGAAATCTATAAATACCCATCACATTTCACTTCATTTCTCACAAGAATCTGATCATTTGTGCTCTAAGTTGAAACCTTTGTTTCATACCTGAGCTATTTTGATCTAGATTAGCATTCGGGGACCCTTCGTAAGTATTCTTTCGTTCTTTTATTGCTTTTCGAGTCCGAAAGTCAAACTTTGTTTGACTTTCTGCATTGACCAATTTATGGTCGATGCGAAGTTTGTTTGAACTTCATAACGTGAGTGTGATCACGATGGTTATAGTCCCTAGCGACTATACCTACTGATTACCACGTTATCTAGGCTCAGTGACGAGCCGTAGTTTCGGGCAGGATACGTATTCTTACGTATTTTGTAACCAAACTACTCTTAGGTATCACAACCATTTGTTGTGATACCAAACCTGTTTTCTAAACTTAGTTAAGCATGTTTTAACATGCTTAGCTCGTCACTTTTAGTTTAGTGCTTATATAGGGTCGTAAGATAAGCGATCTAAACAATCGCTTATACTTTCGAACCCGACCCGTTTGGTCGATCATTAGGATCAGACCAAGCACATTAGGTGACCATAGTATATAGGGGATAACCTTACGAGGTTATACCTTATGGTCGCTTCGTTTAAGTAGTTGTATGATAGGTAGTTTATATGCCTTAGGTAAATTACCAAAATGCCAAAATTCATTTTTAACATATGTAACATAACCTTTGACATCTAAACTGATTTGACAACCATATTAGACATGTTAAGGCATATATTACTTGTCATAGGACTAGTTAGGCGGTCCAAACGCGTTTTACGCGAAGGACGCGTTAAAGTAGCATAAGCTACCTAAACCGGTCGTAATGGGTCGTAAGCACTTAGGTTAGGTTTCATTTAGTATGTAGACTTTGTTAAACCATACTACATGAGTTTCAATACTCATTTGGTTTACCGAGCCTCATCCTATCCGATCTCCCGATTTAAGTCCGGTTTATTTATATAGTTTTAGATTTGCCGACTGATTCCGTGCTCCCTCTAGCTTTGTTTGGTTGTTGTTCCAGACCTCTAAGCATTCTCAGGCGAGTACATTATTCCCCTCTTTTACTGTTTTCAACTGTTTTGGGGTGACTCATATGTGCTAAATGTTTTAACAATGATTTCAAGAACGATTACAATAGCAATTACAATGTGATTTCAAGAACGATTACAATAACAATTACAATGTGATTTCAAGAACGATTACAATAACAATTACAATGTGGTTTCAAGAACGATAACAATGGTTTCAAAAACAATTACAATAGTTTCAAGAACGATTTCAATAAAGTGAACAAACTTTTTGGTAGTAGTTACATAACCGATGACATTCATTAGCAATGATCAAGCCGACCAGTATTAGGTTATGGTACCATAGGATCTGACAAATCCCGTTGTTCTCTATACCCATGGTTATGTGTGGGTATTTTGGGTAACGACTGAATCTGTAATTATTAACTTACCCTTTAGTAAGGGTTTGTTAAGAATGAGAACGAGAGCGAGTTGGAACGAGGAACGAGTCAAGAAGGTTTGAATGTTATTAGAGAATCGACCATAAAGTAGTTTCACAATTAAAACAAGAACGACTAGAATGATTTTACAAAATGGGTTAACGATTGGGTAAACATCGGAACATGATTGACATTTGATCATGCATTTCCACGAAACATAGTATTGATTTAAACCAAGTTTTACTTCAATACTTTGTTTTGTGCATATGGTTTAGTTGAGACATTTCACTTGCCATACATGGATATTTGACATAGACATTTGACATGGATATTTGACATAGACATTTGACATGGATATTTGACATAGACATTTTGACATGATTTACATCTTGACATGAATACTTTGACATATTATTCAATACATTTGACAATTGATTTAAACATAGACATTTTACATTGTTTGGTTTGGTTTGAGTAAATGATTAAGTAACGATGCGGGTGTAATATGATACAAGCATGGTGGATACGCCGCTGGTACTTCCTATATATAAGTGGTTGTATGGTATTACATGTCGTAACGTTATTTGAATCATTTCAGTTTGAGACATAGAACATTTCATACAAATAACATACTTTTCACAAGACATTGATTTATAAACAACTTATCTTATGCAAACATATTTTACATGGTTACTCATTTAACCATGCATTATTTGCTTATTTATACATATCATCTGAACTTATTGTTTTTCAAATGATTTACAAAGACAAAGCAAATTACAAGGTTCATGACTAAACATTTTCTTAAAACAGAAGTCATGAATCTTATTTTCATAAAACCTATGTATCTCGCCAACATTTCTTTGCTGACCTCGTTTTCACATATGTTTCAGGTATTGTTGGATGATATCGATTGATAAGATGCATGCTCACATAGGACTGGACAAGGCCTTAGTGACTCAATAACAATGATAGACTATGTTTAAATAGTGTATTTAGATTTCCAGACGATGTAATTACTCAATGTTTAATAAAACGAAATACTTTTGATATCCATGGTTATGAAACATTAATTCTGTTGCAACACGCCCCGATGTTTCCGCCGCGATTTGTTGTTTTACGCGGTCGGGGTGTGACAGAAAAGATGGTATCAGAGCCAATGGTTATAGGGAATTAGGTTATTAGTAATACTTTGACCTAGTCTATAACCTTCTTAGGACCCTAACGCAAGTTTACTTGCGTTTAGTCATAAAACAATACCGTCACCTATCCTTAGGCGACGACCACAACAAGAACATAAATTTCAAAACCGCTTTGAAAACTAATCATCTGTTCTAGGATGATTGATTACAAGGTTTTGAACCCTCTATTGTAAGGTTTTGAACCCTCTGTTATATGGTTTTGAACCCCTTTGAATTTTCAAAATCTCGACAAGGTTTTGGGTTTTAAATAATGTGAACCCGTGCAAACTGGAAGGGTGAATGCCTGTATTCTGGGTTTTCTGTCTAGGCAAGCACTTCGTATACATCTCATCAGACGCGAGACCAGTTGTGCTTACCTGGGAATTCTTGGGATGAGTGTTCACTTATAGGCGAGCATGTCTTCGCGATACATTATTTTTGACCCATTTACTTTGATCAGTCACTGTGTGTCGTTTGTTGCTTTGTAGTAACAAACAAATGACCACTATCCTTGCTTTCATCAGATTTGTTTCATCTCATTCTTTTCGTCTATTTCTCTCACTCGTTTCCTTTCATGTTTCCTCTTTTAGACAATGCCTCCTCGACGCGAAAGCCAGATAGAGACTGCCGAATTGGCAGAAATAATTGCACAGCAGATGGCTGCTCAGTTTCCAAACCTCTTTGCTCAATGGATCCAAGCCAACAACAACAACAATGTTACATGCAAATACAAGGATTTTAACCAGGCTAAACCATTCAAGTTTAGTGGTTCTGAAGGGGCGACTGGGCTTCTTCAATGGTTCGAGAGCATTGAGAATACTTTCCGCCACGTGCAGTGTCCTGACAATCGCAAGGTCGAGTTTTCTTCGAGTGTGTTTCAGAAGAGGGCTCTCACATGGTGGAACGGGGTTATGAGGGATCGTGGTGCAGAAGTTGCTCTAGCACAGATATGGGCTGAACTTAGGGCCCTTATGATGAGGGAATTCTGTCCTCGTCATGAGCAGCGAGCTTTGGAGAAGGAATTTGATGAGTTGAAGCAAGATAGTGGTGAGCACAGGGCGTATACTGATAGGTTTGAGGAGTTGAGTCTGCTTTGCCCGACAATGGTTACCCCACTTGACATAGCTATCGAAAGGTACATCGACGGCCTACCTGACTCGGTACAAGACATCCTTACTGGTAGTAACCCTGCCACACTCCGTCAGGCGATCGAGTTATCAGCAACATTGACTGAGTCGCAGATTCGGAAGAACAAGTTACACAGAAAGGGGGACAAGGGTAAGAAGCAGGGGTCTGACAAGGAGGATAGCAAGAAAGGTCAAAACGAGAAGGGTAAGGAAGGTGAGACGTCAAAGAAATCAAAGAAGCGAAAGGGGGGTCAGAACTTTGCTGTTACAGCACAGACTGCTCAGAATCCGCGGAACCCACCAGCTCAGCCACCTGCAAAGAAAGCATATGCCGGTACCGCTCCTTATTGTGCACGCTGCAACGGTCATCACGCAGTACAACAAGCTTGCTGGCAATGCACGACGTGTGGTAAACTTGGGCATTTGGCCAAGGTTTGTCGTTTGGGACAAAATCAGGCTGCTCAGGTTCAAGCTCCGGTTTAAGGGAATGCTGCGAGATTCCCACTGGGTTCATGTTTCAACTGCGGAGAGATTGGTCACTTCCGCCACAACTGCCCAAGACTGGTGAATGCAAATGCTGGCGCAAACCCGAATGCGAACGTCAACGTCAATGTGAATCCAGCACGTGGACGAGTGTACAACATCAATGAGGCACTCAATGATGAAGGAGTGAACAATTAGCATTTTGTATTTCCTAGGGTTGTTATCTTGTAACATTAAAGACAATGCGGTTGTTATATAAATAAAATTTGTGGTTTTATTTTTAACTAATGCAATTGTATGAATGTTTGATTCAACCTTAAGATATCAACACAAAGACAAAACTACTCGTGTGGTTCTGTCATTTTTATGATCACTTGTAATCTCCCTAAGAACCTCAAACGCTTGTTTCTTTTAAATCTAAAGTATCTTATCGTCTTGCACCGTTCGAGATGCAAGAATTATCAAAACAGCTTCAAGAGTTGTCTGATAAAGGATTCACCCGTTCGAACTTTTCACCTTGGAGAAACTTTGTTCTCCTTGTGAAAAGAAAAATGGATCTTTTAGAATGTATATCGATTAACGTAAGCCTGGTAAGCTTACCATCAAGAATCGATATCCCCTACCTTAAATCAACGATTTCTCCGATCAACTACATAGTGTTTCATGTTTTTCCAAGATCGATTTGCGTTTTGGGTATCATCAACTTTGTATTCTCGAAGAAGATATTCCCAAAACGGTTTTCTGCACGAAGTATGGCCATTACGAGTTTACAGTCATGCCTTTTGGGTTGACAATTGCTCCAGCCAGCTTCAAGGACTTAATAAATAGAGTCTGCAAGTCTTATTTGGATCAGTTCGTCATTGTTGTTATTGATGACATCTTGATCTATTCATGTCTCGAGCCGATCACGATCAACACCGTCGTTGACATCGGAGCCCTGATTGAATTCCTTGTACACTTTAAAATGTACAATACAACTCAATTAGGACAAACCGAATTCCTTTTAAGATCTTCCTATCTTCATAGTTAGATTCTTGAAAATATTTAAAGTGCCAAAGGAAATCCACGGATTGGGTTCCTGGTATGCTTTAAATACCCGTGTCCAAAGATAACAAATTAAAGGTCAAATTGAACGATTATGCGATTGAACGAGTATGCAATTATGTGATTATGTGTTTATGTGTTATGTGTTCTCCTCTATGTTTTTGTGTTTTTATACTCTGGATAATTCGTTATCCAAATCCTCGCAGGATCTTTCATATCTTCATATGAGGGATTCGTAGCAGGATAGTCAAAAGGTACTACCTTAAATCCTTAATGGGCTTCTATGTAATAGATAAGACCCTTGGATTTTATAGTATCACTCCATGATTCATAAGAGACCCTTTTGGTGGTCTAGTCAAATAGATTGATTTACAATTTGGTTAAGAATGACATCTAGTGATGTAGTTGGATAGACTCATTTATAGTCTATTTAGATCATTTATTGATTTAATTAAAAAGGACTCTATGGCAGTCTAGTCACACTCATCACAGGATTGTTTAGTTGGTTTTACTCTACACATTATAAAATAGACTGTGTGAACTATGCAAGGAATTGTCTAATTATGGACGCGTACATAATTATGAAATTTAGTGCACAGAAACCCAGTAAGGTTTATTATGTGTAAGAACCGATAGTGACAACAATAACAAAATGAGAACGATGTAATGGAGGTACGGTGGACGCACCAATGACGCTTCATATACTTGTATATAAGTGTCCCTCTTACATTGCAAGCATAATGTTATTAAGGTTACTAGAAGTTCAGAACCCTAACCAATGTTGTTCGATCTTTTCAACAACATGTTTTCAAGCTCTCACAAGTTTCCTCTAAATAAATTTCGGGACGAAATTTCCTAAAGTAGGGGAGACTGTAACACCTGTGCCTCCACGACCATCAAACAAATACCAAACCAATGAAATTTTGTATTTCATACTTGGGATTTGTAAAAATATGTGTATCATTTACACATATCATATTTTGTTCGAATTCAGACTCTAAATCGCTTTCTGGAAGGTTATATGCGCACCGATGCGTAAATATAACCAGTTTAATGCAACGAACACTCCGGAATAGTGAAATAGGCTTAACATACTTTAAATAACCTTTACATAACTTAGATATAAGTTTTGGAAGGTTTGGTGTGGTGAAATCAAAGTTAAATCGCTTACAGGGACTAAAGTTGACAAACTGCGAAAGTATGCCAATTTGAACTGTAACAGATATTCCGGAACATGACCGTAAGTTAAACATACCATAAATATCCTTTACATAGCTTAGAAATAGGCTTTGAGGTGTTCGGTATGCTAAAATAAACTTTTGTGTCATTCAGGGACTAAAAGTGTCAAAAAGTGCACAAGTTTGCATTTTCGCGCATAACTTACGTTCTGAATACATCCGGACATCCAAAAATTTATGTAAGCACTAAAATATTTTATTTTAGTGTTTGGCTTGCCAAAAATCCATTCGTCGCGTCATTTGGATTGTTTTACGCGCTTATGCGCATTCCGTCGTAATTAACCGAACATCGCGACTGTACGGTTAAACGAACCGACATCCAAGATATTTTTGAGCACATTTTAACTTCCCTATACTTTAACTTCATTCTAGAGCTTTGAAATGGTGTTAACGGGCCTTAAACGTGTCGAAAATGGGCTGATTGCAATGCAGGGACCAAAAGTGTAAATCTGCCAAACTAAAGCCTAGCGGTGCGCTACACTTTTAACGTAGCGGTGCGCTAGGGGTCTCCAGATCAGATAATAACAAACAGTCAGCAGATTATCAGCTGATTAAACCACAACCACAAGTTCTAAACTTGCCCTTTCAGCTCTTAATAGGCCATTTTCAGTAACCATAACATTTTGACAAATGTACGCATGAGATTCGAGCACGGTTTTCATGAAACGATCTTAACGGTTACCCGAAATCTATAAATACCCATCACATTTCACTTCATTTCTCACAAGAATCTGATCATTTGTGCTCTAAGTTGAAACCTTTGTTTCATACCTGAGCTATTTTGATCTAGATTAGCATTCGGGGACCCTTCGTAAGTATTCTTTCGTTCTTTTATTGCTTTTCGAGTCCGAAAGTCAAACTTTGTTTGACTTTCTGCATTGACCAATTTATGGTCGATGCGAAGTTCGTTTGAACTTCATAACGTGAGTGTGATCACGATGGTTATAGTCCCTAGCGACTATACCTACTGATTACCACGTTATCTAGGCTCAGTGACGAGCCGTAGTTTCGGGCAGGATACGTATTCTTACGTATTTTGTAACCAAACTACTCTTAGGTATCACAACCGTTTGTTGTGATACCAAACCTGTTTTCTAAACTTAGTTAAGCATGTTTTAACATGCTTAGCTCGTCACTTTTAGTTTAGTGCTTATATAGGGTCGTAAGATAAGCGATCTAAACAATTGCTTATACTTTCGAACCCGACCCGTTTGGTCGATCATTAGGATCAGACCAAGCACATTAGGTGACCATAGTATATAGGGGATAACCTTACGAGGTTATACCTTATGGTCGCTTCGTTTAAGTAGTTGTATGATAGGTAGTTTATATGCCTTAGGTAAATTACCAAAATTCATTTTTAACATATGTAACATAACCTTTGACATCTAAACTGATTTGACAACCATATTAGACATGTTAAGGCATATATTACTTGTCATAGGACTAGTTAGGCGGTCCAAACGCGTTTTACGCGAAGGACGCGTTAAAGTAGCATAAGCTACCTAAACCGGTCGTAATGGGTCGTAAGCACTTAGGTTAGGTTTCATTTAGTATGTAGACTTTGTTAAACCATACTACATGAGTTTCAATACTCATTTGGTTTACCGAGCCTCATCCTATCCGATCTCCCGATTTAAGTCCGGTTTATTTATATAGTTTTAGATTTGCCGACTGATTCCGTGCTCCCTCTAGCTTTGTTTGGTTGTTGTTCCAGACCTCTAAGCATTCTCAGGCGAGTACATTATTCCCCTCTTTTACTGTTTTCAACTGTTTTGGGGTGACTCATATGTGCTAAATGTTTTAACAATGATTTCAAGAACGATTACAATAGCAATTACAATGTGATTTCAAGAACGATTACAATAGCAATTACAATGTGATTTCAAGAACGATTACAATAACAATTACAATGTGATTTCAAGAACGATTACAATAACAATTACAATGTGGTTTCAAGAACGATAACAATGGTTTCAAAAACAATTACAATAGTTTCAAGAACGATTTCAATAAAGTGAACAAACTTTTTGGTAGTAGTTACATAACCGATGACATTCATTAGCAATGATCAAGCCGACCAGTATTAGGTTATGGTACCATAGGATCTGACAAATCCCGTTGTTCTCTATACCCATGGTTATGTGTGGGTATTTTGGGTAACGACTGAATCTGTAATTATTAACTTACCCTTTGGTAAGGGTTTGTTAAGAACGAAAACGAGAGCGAGTTGGAACGAGGAACGAGTCAAGAAGGTTTGAATGTTATTAGAGAATCGACCATAAAGTAGTTTCACAATTAAAACAAGAACGACTAGAACGATTTTACAAAATGGGTTAACGATTGGGTAAACATCGGAACATGATTGACATTTGATCATGCATTTCCACGAAACATAGTATTGATTTAAACCAAGTTTTACTTCAATACTTTGTTTTGTGCATATGGTTTAGTTGAGACATTTCACTTGCCATACATGGATATTTGACATAGACATTTGACATGGATATTTGACATAGACATTTGACATGGATATTTGACATAGACATTTTGACATGATTTACATCTTGACATGAATACTTTGACATATTATTCAATACATTTGACAATTGATTTAAACATAGACATTTTACATTGTTTGGTTTGGTTTGAGTAAATGATTAAGTAACGATGCGGGTGTAATATGATACAAGCATGGTGGATACGCCGCTGGTACTTCCTATATATAAGTGGTTGTATGGTATTACATGTCGTAACGTTATTTGAATCATTTCAGTTTGAGACATAGAACATTTCATACAAATAACATACTTTTCACAAGACATTGATTTATAAACAACTTATCTTATGCAAACATATTTTACATGGTTACTCATTTAACCATGCATTATTTGCTTATTTATACATATCATCTGAACTTATTGTTTTTCAAATGATTTACAAAGACAAAGCAAATTACAAGGTTCATGACTAAACATTTTCTTAAAACAGAAGTCATGAATCTTATTTTCATAAAACCTATGTATCTCGCCAGCATTTCTTTGCTGACCTCGTTTTCACATATGTTTCAGGTATTGTTGGATGATATCGATTGATAAGATGCATGCTCACATAGGACTGGACAAGGCCTTAGTGACTCAATAACAATGATAGACTATGTTTAAATAGTGTATTTAGATTTCCAGACGATGTAATTACTCAATGTTTAATAAAACGAAATACTTTTGATATCCATGGTTATGAAACATTAATTCTGTTGCAACACGCCCCGATGTTTCCGCCGCGATTTGTTGTTTTACGCGGTTGGGGTGTGACACACGCTTAGATTCCCAGCAAACTTTAACCAAAGGAATGCGCTTGCGTTTAAGCCATTTGACTATTCGGTCCATGATTTCCACAAGTTTCTCAACAAAATGTAGTGTTTTATCAACACGAATCTCGTCAAGTGGTATGTGGAAGTTCTCATCAGCTAGACACTTTTTGAGATTGGACACGTGGAAGGTTGGATGAACATTTCCAAGTTCAGGAGGTAACTGAAGTCTGTAGGCTACCTTACCGATTCTTTCGACGATCTTGAATGGTCCAACATATCTAGGTGCAAGTTTTCCTTTCTTTCCAAATCTGATCACACCTTTCCAAGGTGAGACCTTAAGTAATACACGATCACCGATTTGAAATTCTAAGGGCTTGCGTCGTTGGTCGGCGTAACTCTTTTGACGGCTTCGAGCTGCCTGTAGGTTATCACGAACTTTCTTAACCTTATCAGTTGTCTCTAGAATGAGGTCAGGTCCAGTAAGCTGAGCCTCACCTATTTCATTCCAGCAAACTGGTGAACGATATTTTCGACCATAGAGAGCCTCGAAAGGATCCATGTTGATGCTGGAGTGATAACTGTTGTTGTAGGAGAATTCAATCAATGGAAGATGTGAATCCCAACAACCACTAAAATCGATCACACAAGCTCTAAGCATATCCTCCAAAGTCTGGATTGTTCTTTCAGATTGACCATCAGATTGTGGATGATAAGCAGTGCTCAGATTAAGCTGGGTCCCCATAGCAGATTGCATGGTTCTCCAAAAACGAGAAGAGAAGCGAGCATCTCTGTCAGAAATAATGTTCAAAGGAACACCATGTCGAGATACGATTTCATCCACATAGATTTTAGCCAGTTTGTCAGCAGATAGAGCCTCACGGATCGGCAAGAAATGCGCTGACTTAGTAAGACGATCAACAACTACCCAAATGGCATCATGACCTTTCTTTGTGCGCGGAAGTTTAGTAATGAGATCCATAGCGATGTTTTCCCATTTCCAAACTGGGATCTCTGGTTGTTCCAAAAGACCAGAAGGATGTTGGTGTTCAACCTTAACCTTAAGACAAGTAAGGCATTTTGAAACGTATAAGGCAATGTCTTTCTTCATACCAGGCCACCAATACTGAGTACGAAGATCCTTATACATCTTATCTGAGCCAGGATGAATAGAATAACGAGACTTATGAGCTTCATCCATAAGCAAGGTGCGGAGATCATCTAGTCTTGGGACCCACAAACGGTCCATGAAATAATACGATCCATCGTCCTTCAGTTCAAGATCAGGCTTAATGTGATAGGGTAATTCCTTACCCATCAAGTCTTGTGAAACACAAGCATGTTGAGCCTGAGAAATGCGTGCCTTGATATTGGATCGAGCTTGAATATCAGATTGAACATGAACACAATGAAGCTTGACACGTTCTTTACGACTCAAAGCGTCCACGACATTCACCTTATAAGGATGGTAGCGAATTTCACAGTCATAGTCGATTAGAAGCTCAACCCAACGTCTTTGCCTCATGTTGAGTTCTTTCTAATTGAAGATATGCTGAAGACTTTTGTGGTCAGTGAAAACCACACATTTTGTGCCATACAAATAGTGTCTCCAGATCTTAAGAGCGAACACAACTCCACCCAACTCAAGATCAAGAGTGGTGTAGTTTTTCTCATGCACCTTCAACTGCCTCGATGCATATGCTATGACTTTGTTCCTTTGCATCAGAACACAACCAAGTCCCAGATTGGATGCATCGCAGTACACGACAAAATCATCATTGCCTTCGGGCAAAGATAGGATAGGTGCATCACAAAGCTTCTGTTTCAAGGTCTGAAATCCTTAAGGGAATTGCAATCTTTGAGAAATTTTCGATGAAGTGGCGGTAATAAACCGCGAGACCAAGAAATGAATGAACTTCAGTAGGAATAGTAGGCGTGTCCCAATCCTTAATCGCACTGATCTTGGAGGGATCTACATGAATACCTTGTTCGTTGACGATATGTCCTAAAAATTAAATGTGACACCTTTGCCTCCACGGCCATAAAACAAATATTGTATCAATGAAATATTGTATATCATACTTGGGATTTGTATAAATATGAGTATCCTTTGCACATATCAATTCTTGTTCGATTTCGGGCTCTAAATCGCTTTCTGGAAGGTGATACGCGCACCGATGCGTAAATATAACCAGTTTAATGCAAAAAATACTCCGGAACAGTGACATAGGCTTAACATACCTTAAATAACCTTTACATAACTTAGAAATAAGTTTTGGATGGTTTGGTATGCCGAAATCAAGTTAATTCGCTTACAGGGAGTAAATTTGACAAACTGCGAAAGTATGCCAATTTGAACTGTAACAGACATTCCGGAACATGACCATAAGTTAAACATACCCTAAATATCCTTTACATAGCTTAGAAATAGGCTTTGAGGGGTTCGGTGTGCTAAAATAAACTCTTGGGTCATTCAGGGACTAAAAGCGTCAAAAAGTGCATAAGTTTGCATTTTCGCGCATAACTCACGTTCTGAATACATCCGGACATCCAAAAATTTATGTTAGTATTACAATATTATGCTTTAGTGTTTGGCTTGTCAAAATTCCATTCGTCGCGCATTTTGGACCGTTTTTGCGTCCGTTACGACTTCCGTCGTAATTAACCGAACATCGTAACCGTACGGCCAAACGAACCGACATCCGAGATGTTTTCAAGCATATTTCATGTTCCCTATGTCTTAACATCATTGTGGGGCTTGAAATTGGGTTTTACGGGTGTTAGAAGTGCCGTTACGCAACGAAACAAAGTGCAGGGACCAAAAGTGTAATTCTGGCAAAGTTGATGGCTTACGGACCGTAAGCCATCACCCTTACGGTCCGTAAGCAGGGGCCAGATGCAGAAACTCGTTTTTGACTGCTGTTATCAGCTTTTCAACACTCCAAAGGCCAATGCCACATGTCAATCTCTGGTGGTGGGGGCAAATTAAGTTACAATAACATTCCAACACATGTACGGATGAAATTCGAGCACGGTATTCGATAAACGATCTTAATGGTTCGAAGAATCCTATAAATACCCATCCATCCCAACCCCAAAAACCCACAAATCTGATCTAAATTCTCTAAGTTGAAGCCATTGCTTCATACCTGAGCTATTTGATCAATATTTACTAGCGGGGACCCTTTGTAAGTGTTCCTTCGTTCTTTTATCGTTTTTCGAGTCCGAAAGTCAAACTATGTTTGACTTTCTGCGTTGGCCAGTTTATGGTCAACACGAAGTTCGTTTGAACTTCATAACGTGAGTGTAATCACGATGGTCATACTCCCTAGTGACTATACCTACTGATTACCACGTTATCTAGGCTCAGTGACGAGTCGTAGTTTCGGCCAAAATGCGCATTCGTGCGTATTTTGTAACCAAACTACTCTTAGGTATCAAAACCGTTTGTTTTGATACCAAACCTGTTTTCTAAACTTAGTTAAGCATGTTTTAACATGCTTAGCTCGTCACTTTTAGTTTAGTGCTTATATAGGGTCGTAAGGTAAGCGATCTAAACAATCGCGTATACTTTCGAACCCGACCCGCTTGGTCGATCATTAGGATCCAACCAAACACATTAGGTGACCATTGTATGTAGGGAATAACCTTCCGAGGTTATACCTTATGGTCACATCGTTTAAGTAGTTGTATGATAGGTAGTATATATGCCTTAGGTAAATTACCAAAATGCCCTCTGAACGCCAAAATTCATTTTAAGCATATGTAACATAACTTTTGGTATCTAAACGGATTTGGTAACAATATTAGACATGTTAAGGCATATTTTACTTATCATAGGACTAGTTAGGCATTCCGAACGCGTTTTACGCGAACGACGCGTTAACGTAGCATAAGCTACCTAAACGGGTCGTAATGGGTCGTAAGCACTTAGGTTAGGTTTCATTTAGTATGTAGGCTTTGTTAAACCATATTACATGAGTTCCCATACTCATTTGGTTTACGAGCCCTCATTCTATCCTCCGGTTTAGGTCTGTTTATTAATATAGATACCTATATTAGGTACCGTTTGATATTCGTGACCTTCTAGCGTTGCTTGGTGGATATCTGAAGTCTATTGAGCAATCTCAAGTGAGTACATAGACCCCTCTTTTATTGTTTTCCAAACATTTTGGGGTGAAACACATGTGCCTGCTTGTTACTTTCATGCTTTCCTGCTTTCACATCATATACTTGCTATGTTCATTAGTACATTAATAGTACATGTTTTCATTGTGTTTTGCTATGTATGCCCATTGTGTGCATACTTAGTACATCATTTTACATTACATTTCATGCTATGTATGCCCATTGTGTGCATACTTAGTACATCGTTTTACATTACATTCCATGCTTTGTATGCCCATTGTGTGCATACTTAGTACATTGTTTTACATTACATTTCACGCTATGTATGCCCATTGTGTGCATACTTAGTACATCGTTTTACATTACATTTCATGCAATGTATGCCCATTGGGTGCATACTTAGTACATTGTTTTACATTACATTTCATGCTATGTATGCCCATTGTGTGCATACTTAGTACATCGTTTTACATTACATTTCATGCTATGTATGCCCATTGTGTGCATACTTAGTACATTGTTTTACATTACATTTCATGCTATGTATGCCCATTGTGTGCATACTTAGTACATCGTTTTACATTACATTTCATGCTATGTATACCCATTGTGCGCATACTTAGTACATTGTTTTACATTACATTCTATGATATGTATGTTCATTGTGTACATACTTAGTACATTTATTATTCATCACATGCTTACATTTTGGTATGACATTTGGTTTGTTTAAATGGGACAATGTACATTCATTAACACCGATCATGCCGCTCGGTAGTAGGTAGTGGTACCATAGGACTTGACAACTCCTATTCTTGAAATCCCGGGTTTGTTTGGATTGGAAGGAATGACCGAATCCGAATACATTTCTTTTGATAACTTTGACTTAGGGTTATCCGTCTGTCGCAAGGCTTGGATGTATGAATTTTTACAATACCGCATAGATGTTTATATCAGTATAGCATGCATTTGTTACACAAAACATAACTTTGATTTAAACCATGTTTTACTTCAATACCTTGTTTTTGTGCATTTTACATATGGTTTAGTTGATATATTTCACTTACCATACATGATATTTTGACATTGATATACAAAATTCATGATTTACATTAGACATAAACATTTTGACATTGATATACACAATTCATGATTTACATTAGACATAAACATTTTGACATTGATATACACAATTCATGATTTACAATAGACATAAACAGTTTGACATTGATATACACAAAACATTTTGACATTTGATTTTACATAAACATTTTTACTTTGGTGGTTTGGTTTGAGTAAGTGATTTAAGTAACAAGGCGTGTGTAATATGATATAAGCATGGTGGATACGCCGCTGGTACTTCCTATATATAAGTGCTTGTATGGTATTACATATCGTAGCGTTATTTGAATCATTTCAATTTAAGACATATAACATTTTATACAAATAACATACTTTTCACAAGACATTCTTTTACAAAACAACTTATCTTATACAAACTCACTTTACTTGGTTATTCATTTAACCATACATTATTCTCTTATTTATACATATCATCTGATCTTATTGCTTTTCAAATGATTTACAAGACAAAGCAAATTACAAGGTTCAAGACTAAACATTTTCTTAAGCATAATTCATGAATTCTATTTTCACAAAACCTATGTATCTCACAGGCATTTTTATGCTGACGTACCTATTTTCACATGTGTTTCAGGATATGATGCATAGGATTTATCAAGATACACTTAGGCGGACTTGGGCCTTAGTGACAATAAAAGATGCAAGACTAGTTATTTATGTTATATTTCTTTGATTGTTAAGACATTTTAACTCTTTTATTCAATAAAACAATATTTCAATTTCCATGTGTTATGAAACAATGATTCTGTTACAACACTCCCCGACGTTTCCGCCACGTTTTTTTGTTTTACGTGGTCGGGGTGTGACAAAAAAGTTGGTATCAGAGCTCATGGTTATAGGGAATTAGGTTATTAGTAATACTTTGACCTATTCTATAACCTTCCTAGGACCCTAACGCGAGTTTACTTGCGTTTAGTCATAAAACAATACCGTCGCCTATCCTTAGGCGACAACCACAACAAGAACACAAATTTCAAAACCGCTTTGAAAACTAATCATCTGTTCTAGGATGATTGATTACTAGGTTTTGAATCCTCTGTTGTAAGGTTTTGAACCCCTTTGAATTCAAAATCTCATCAAAGTTTGGGTCTTATAATGTGAACACGTGCAAACTGGAAGAGTGAATGCCTGTACCCTGAGTTTTCTGTCGAAGGCTAGAGTGTTCGTACAAATCCGCAGTATCGGACCAGTCACTCTTACCTGGGAACTCTTGGGGTGAGTGTTCACTTATAGGCGAGCATGTCTTCAGTGATACATTAATATGATCCGTTTACTTTGATTTGTCACCGTCTCATTTGTTTGCCTTAGGTAACAAACAAATGATATCAATTCTTATGCATTGCCATTCTGTATTATTTATCCGATGATGTTTCACTTGTTTCTTCCTATGTCTTTCATTTTCTTCTAGAATGTCTCTTCCTCCCAGCAACGGTCAAATGTCCGAGCGAACAACCAAATTTGCCCAGCGAATAGGCGAAGTGATTCTGAAGACTGTGGATTTAGGCATTGCCATGTATCGTCTCCAGAATGAAGCCACTCAAGAGTCACCAAAGGAGGCAGAGGCCAAACCTTCACCTAAACCAAAGAAACGTAAAGCTCCAAAGAATCCCTCAGCGGTTGCACCAAAACAGGCAAGACCTAGCCAAGTGACAGCACTACCAGCCAAGAAACCAATCAAGGAATCAAAGACCATGGATGAACAGACTGGATCCCCTAAGAAGTCAAAGAAGCGAAAGGCTTCTCAGAACTTCGTCGTGGTCACTCACAATGGTCAAGACATCCCTAACCAACCATCTCAACCCCTTGCTAGGAAGCCATACAACAGAACTGCACCCTTGTGCAACCAATGTAGCCTTCATCATCACGCTAGTGTGAAGTGCCGCAAATGCGAAATTTGTGGACTTAAAGGTCATACAACAAGAGTTTGCCGAGCTGCAGTTGCTCCAAAGCAAGCTGACGACAATCCTACTCAAGCTCGTTTCTCACCAGGGTCCTGCTACAACTGTGGCGAGATGGGCCATTTCCTAAGGGATTGCCCAAAGCTTGCTAATGCAAATCCAACCCACGGATGAGCAGTTGGCTGACTAGAAGATGTTGCTGTCTTATGCTTTTATTCTTCTGTTTTCTTGTAATGTGAAACAATCTGTTTTGTTTATAAATAAATTATTGTTCACAATTCTGATATACGAGTGTAGTTACATGTGTGTATGACTTTTCCTATGATACCTACATCAAGGAACTATATTCCTTACAAACTACTCTTGCGAATTTTCCCATTCTTGCGTTTGCTCATGATTCCCTTGGAAAAATTCTAAGTACTCGTTTCATTCTAAGATACGAAGTACGAAAATAAAGTGACATTATGAGTAATCATGATTCTACACATCTGTGCCTTTGAATCCTTGTTTAGATAACTAAGGGTATTTTCAAATCTCATACCCATTACGTTTTGATTTTTCAACATACATAGTAAGAGTATTTCAAAAACAACCTTCATGATCTCAAAACATTTCATATAGTTTGAAAACAATTTTTTTTCAAATGCATTGTCTATGTTATTTCAAAAACATTGGCTATGTTTCAAAAACAACCTTCATGATTTCAAAATGTCTCATAAAGCCTGAAAACATTATTAATACAATATATTTTCTTATCAAGTGCATGATTTCAAAAGCATCATTCATGTTTTCCAAAAACCTTATACATAATTTCAAAATTCATCTCGCATGATTTTAAAACATTTTTATAAATATACTTACCTAGTACACCTACTTTACGATTTCAAAAGTATTATATATAAGGTTTCAAAAACATTGAACACATTTTTTTTAAAAAGAAACCCCATACATAGTTTTCAAAATATTTTCCTCATACATTGACTTAACTTTCAAATTCTGCTTCATATGTCACCTTGGCATATCTAGCATCTCAACTTCATAAGCATTTTTGCTTCATGTTTTGACTTAAGCACATCCAGTGCAAGGTTTCAAAACATCTTCAACTTCTAAAATCCATATGGGATCTTTTTATCTTCACATTTAGACCCTTGTGGAGGATTATCATTCAAATCAGAGTCCTTAATTGGATTCCTTATGTACCTAAATTCGAACATTTCGGTTCCTTATAATCGAAATCGAATTTTTCTTTTAAAAATCTTTCTATCTTTATAGTTAGATTCTTGATAATGTTTAAAGTACCAAATGAAATCCACGAGATGGATTCCTAGTGTGCTTTAAATACATATGCTCTGTTAGCAAAACAAATTAACAAATTAAAGATCTAGATAAACAATCTTTGTGGTTATATGACTATGTGTTTATGCATTTTGTGTTTTTGTATACTCTGGATATTCATTATCCAAATCCTCGAAGAATCTTTCATATCTTCATATGAGGGATTCGTAGTAGGATGTTCAAAAAGGTACTACCTTAAATCCTTAATGGGCTTCTATGTAATAGTTAATACCCTTGGATTATATAGTACCACTCCATGATTCATAAGAGACCCTTTTAGGGGTCTAGTAAAGAAGATTGATTCAAAAATCTGGTTAAGAATGACATGTGATGATATAAGCTGAAAAGACTCCTTGGTTGTCTATTAAAATCATTTATTGATTTAATAAAAGGGACCCTATGGTGGTCTAGTCACACTCATCACAGGTTTGTTCATTTGGTTTTCTCCTACACATTATAAAATAGACTGTGTGAACTATGCAAGGAATTTCCTAATTATGGACGCGTACATAATTATGAAATTTAGTGCACAGAAACCCAGTAAGATTTATTATGTGTAAGAACCGATAGTGACAACAATAACAAAATGAGAACGATGTAATGGAGGTACTGTGGAAGCACCAATGACGCTTCATATACTTGTATATAAGTATCCCTCTTACATTGCAAGCATGATGTTATTAAAGTTACTAGAAGTTCAGAACCCTAACCAATGTTGTTCGATCTTTTCAACTTCATGTTTTAAACTCTCACAAGTTTCCTCTAAATAAAATTTCAGGATGAAATTTCCTAAAGTAGGGGAGACTGCGACACCTGTGCCTCCACGGCCATCAAAAAAATACTGTATCAATTATATATTATATTTCATACTTGTGATTTGTATAAATATGTGTATCCTTTGCACATATCAATTCTTGTTCGATTTCGGGCTCTAAATCGCTTTCTGGAAGGTTATACGCGCACCGATGCATAAATATAACCAGTTTAATGTAACAAATACTCCGGAACAGTGAAATAGGCATAACATACCTTAAATAACCTTTACATAACTTAGAAATAAGTTTTGGATGGTTTGGTATGCCGAAATCAAGTTAATTCGCTTACAGGGAGTAAATATGACAAACTGCGAAAGTATGCCAATTTGAACTGTAACAGACATTCCGGAACATCACCATAAGTTAAACATACCCTAAATATCCTTTACATTGCTTAGAAATAGGCTTTGAGGGGTTCGGTGTGCTAAAATAAACTCTTGGGTCATTCTGGGACTAAAAGCGTAAAAAAGTGCATAAGTTTGCATTTTCGCGCATAACTCACGTTCTGAATACATCCGGACATCCAAAAATTTATGTAAGCATTATAATATTATGCTTTAGTGTTTGGCTTGTCAAAATTCCATTCGTCGCGCATTTTGTACCGTTTTTGCGTCCGTTACGACTTCCGTCGTAATTAACCGAACATCGTAACTGTATGGCCAAACAAACCGACATCCGAGATGTTTTCAAGAATATTTCATGTTCCCTATGTCTTAACATCATTTTGGGGCTTGAAATTGGGTTTTACGGGTGTTAGAAGTGCCGTTACGCAACGAAACAAGGTGCAGGGACCAAAAGTGTAATTCTGCCAAAGTTGATGGCTTACGGACCGTAAGCCATCACCCTTACGGTCTGTAAGCAGGGGCCAGATGCAGAATCTCATTTTTGACTGCTGTTATCAGCTTTTCAACACTCCAAAGGCCAATGCCACATGTCAATCTCTGGTGGTGGGGGCAAATTAAGTTACCATAACATTCCAACACATGTACGGATGAGATTCGAGCACGGTATTCGATAAACGATCTTAAGGGTTCAAAGAATCCTATAAATACCCATCCATCCCAATCCCAAAAACCCACAAATCTGATCTAAATTCTCTAAGTTGAAGCCATTGCTTCATACCTGAGCTATTTGATCAATATTTACTAGCGGGGACCCTTTGTAAGTGTTCCTTCGTTCTTTTATCGCTTTTCGAGTCCGAAAGTCAAACTATGTTTGACTTTCTGCGTTCACCAGTTTATGGTCAACACGAAGTTCGTTTGAACTTCATAACGTGAGCTTAATCACGATGGTTATAGTCCCTAGTGACTATACCTAATGATTACCGCGTTATCTAGGCTTAGTGACGAGTCGTAGTTTCGGCCAAAATGCGCATTCGTGCGTATTTTGTAACCAAACTACTCTTAGGTATCAAAACCGTTTGTTTTGATACCAAACCTGTTTTCTAAACTTAGTTAAGCATGTTTTAACATGCTTAGCTCGTCACTTTTAGTTTAGTGCTTATATAAGGTCGTAAGGTAAGCGATCTAAACAATCGCTTATACTTTCGAACCCGACCCGTTTGGTCGATCATTAGGATCCGAACGAACACATTAGGTGACCATTGTATGTAGGGAATAACCTTCCGAGGTTATACCTTATGGTCACATCGTTTGAGTAGTTGTATGATAGGTAGTATATTTTCCTTAGGTAAATTACCAAAATGCCCTTTGAACGCCAAAATTCATTTTAAGCATATGTAACATAACTTTTGGTATCTAAACTGATTTGGTAACAATATTAGACATGTTAAGGCATATTTTACTTATCATAGGACTAGTTAGGCATTCCGAACGCGTTTTACGCGAACGACGCGTTAAAGTAGCATAAGCTACCTAAACGGGTCGTAATGGGTCGTAAGCACTTAGGTTAGGTTTCATTTAGTATGTAGGTTTTGTTAAACCATATTACATGAGTTCCCATACTCATTTGGTTTACGAGCCCTCATTCTATCCGATCCTCCGATTTAGGTCCGTTTCTTAATATAGATACCTATATTAGGTACCGTTTGATATTCGTGACCTTCTAGCGTTGCTTGGTGGGTATCTGAAGTCTATTGAGCAATCTCAAGTGAGTACATAGACCCCCTTTTACTGTTTTCCAAACAATTTGGGGTGAAACACGTGTGCCTACTTGTTACTTTCATTCTTTCCTGCTTTCACATCATATACTTGCTATGTTCATTAGTACATTTATAGTACATGATTTCATTGTGTTTTGCTATGTATGCCCATTGTGTGCATACTTAGTACATCGTTTTACATTACATTTCATGCTATATATGCCCATTGTGTGCATACTTAGTACATCATTTTACATTACATTCCATGCTATGTATGCCCATTGTGTGCATACTTAGTACATTGTTTTACATTACATTTCATGCTATGTATGCCCATTGTGTGCATACTTAGTACATCCTTTTACATTACATTTCATACTATGTATGCGCATTGTGTGCATACTTAGTACATTGTTTTACATTACATTTCATGCTATGTATGCCCATTGTGTGCATACTTAGTACATCGTTTTACATTACATTTCATGCTATGTATGCCCATTGTGTGCATACTTAGTACATAGTTTTACATTACATTTCATGCTATGTATGCCCATTGTGTGCATACTTAGTACATCGTTTTACATTACATTTCATGCTATGTATGCCCATTGTGCGCATACTTAGTACATTGTTTTACATTACATTCTGTGCTATGTATGTCCATTGTGTGCATACTTAGTACATTTATTATTCATCACATGCATACATTTTGGTATGACATTTGGTTTGTTTAAATGGGACAATGTACATTCATTAACACCGATCATACCGCTCTGTAGTAGGCAGTGGTACCATAGGACTTGACAACTCCCATTCCTGAAATCCCGGGTTTGTTTGGATTGGAAGGAATGACCGAATCCGAATACATTTCTTTTGATAACTTTGACTTAGGGTTATCCGTCTGTCGCAAGGCTTGGATGTATGAATTTTTACAATACCGCATAGATGTTTATATCAGTATAGCATGCATTTGTTACACAAAAATAACTTTGATTTAAACCATGTTTTACTTCAATACCTTGTTTTTGTGCATTTTACATATGGTTTAGTTGATATATTTCACTTACCATACATGATATTTTGACATTGATATACAAAATTCATGATTTACATTAGACATAAACATTTTGACATTGATATACACAATTCATGATTTACATTAGACATAAACATTTTGACATTGATATACACAATTCATGATTTACATTAGACATAAACAGTTTGACATTGATATACACAAAATATTTTGACATTTGATTTTACATAAACATTTTTACTTTGGTGGTTTGGTTTGAGTAAGTGATTTAAGTAACGAGGCGTGTGTAATATGATATAAGCATGGTGGATACGCCGCTGGTACTTCCTATATGTAAGTGCTTGTATGCTATTACATATCGTAGCGTTATTTGAATCATTTCAATTTAAGACATATAACATTTTATACAAATAACATACTTTTCACAAGACATTGTTTTACAAAACAACTTATCTTATACAAACTCACTTTACTTGGTTATTTATCTAACCATACATTATTCTCTTATTTATACATATCATATGATCTTATTGCTTTTCAAATGATTTACAAGACAAAGCAAATTACAAGGTTCATGACTAAACATTTTCTTAAACATAAGTCATGAATTCTATTTTCACAAAACCTTTGTATCTCACATGCATTTTTATGCTGACGTACCTATTTTCACATGTGTTTCAGGATATGATGCATATGATTTATCAAGATACACTTAGGCGGACTTGGGCCTTAGTGACAATAAAAGATGCAAGACTAGTTATTTATGTTATATTTCTTTGATTGTCAAGACATTTTAACTCTTTTATTCAATAAAACAATATTTCAATTTCCATGTGTTATGAAACAATGATTCTGTTACAACACTCCCCGACGTTTCCGCCACGTTTTGTTGTTTTACGTGGTCGGGGTGTGACATTGAACTTCTTTAAGCCAAAATTCGCATTTAGAGAATTTGGCAAAAAGTTGCTCTTTCTTTAGGAGTTCCAGAGTAAGACGAAGATGTTGCTCATGATCAGCTTGCGTCTTAGATTATATCAAAATGTCATCAATAAAGACGATGATGAACTTATCCAAATAAGGCTTGCAAACCCTATTCATCAAGTCCATAAAAACAGCAGGAGCATTAGTCAAACCGAATGCCATAACTGTGAACTCATAATGCCCATAACGAGTGCGGAACGCTGTCTTGGGAATATCTTCTTCATGCATGCGAAGTTGATGATACCCAGAACGTAGATCGATCTTTGAAAAGGTTGAAGCACCCTGTAACCGATAAAAGAGATCATCAATGCGAGGTAGGGGATATCGATTCTTGATGGTAAGCTTGTTCAGCTCACGATAATCGATGCACATTCTGAAGGATCCATCATTCTTCTTGACAAAAAGAACGAGAGCACCCCAAGGTGAAAAGCTAGGACAAATAAATCCTTTGTCAGAAAGCCCCTGAAGCTGCTTAGACAGCTCTTGCATCTCCGACGGTGCAAGACGATAAGGAGATCTGGCAATGGGATTTGCACCAGGTACAAGATCAATACGGAACTCGACATGGCGCGTTGGGGGCAATCCAGGTAACTCCTCAGGAAATAGCTCCAGATAATCCCGAACGACAGGGATATCTTGAATAGACTTACCTTTGCCTTTATCTGCCACAACATGTGCCAAGAAGGCCACGTAGTTATTTCGCAGATATTTCCGAGCTTGAAAACAAGACATAATCTTGAGGCTACTAGCAGGTTTCTCACCACGAACGTGTAGGATCTCACCTGACGAAAGCGGTACACGAACGATCTTCTCAAAACAAACTACCTCTGCGCGATGCTTGGCTAACCAATCCATACCCACTATAATGTCGAAGCTTCCCAGTTGCATTGGCGTGAGGTCAATGGGAAAAAGATGGTGGTTAAGGTTCAACTAGCAGTTGCGAAGAACAAAATCAAGAACAATGGGTTCACCACTAGCAACTTCTTCTGTCAAAGGCTTACCTAGTTTCGTTCTAGACACACGAAGCAACGGTTCGAAAGATAAAGACACAAAACTCTTATCGGCCCCTGAATAAAAAAGAACAGATGCAGGTTGGTTATTAACAAAGAAAGTACCGTTCACCACTTCATTGTCTGCTTGCGCTTCTTGTGCATTCATGTTAAAAACTCGACCTCGAGCTAGAGCCTGATTGTCAGGTCTCCACAATTATAGCACGAGCCAGGAGGATAGTGAGGTCGTGCAGCTTGCTGTTGAACAGGTTGTTGAGCTGGATTTCGAGCGACCTGAGCAGAACGACAAACTTCTGCAAGGTGTCTAGACTTCCCACAGTTGGTACAGAAACGGCACGGAAGTTGCTGTTGATGGTGACTATTGCACCTATTTCACAAAGGTGCATTCCCTTCATACCGCTTCTTTGCTGGAGGCTGGGCTGGCTGATTTGGTGCAGATTGTGCAGTAACTGCGAAATTTTGGGAAGCCTTACGCTTCCTAGAACCCTTCGAGGAACCAGAATCCTTACCCTTCTTGTTTTTACTTTTCTTGCTCTCACTCTGATCAGATGCCTGCTTCTTGCCCTTGTCACCTTTTCTATGCAGCTTACCCCTACGAACCTGAGACTCGGTCAATGTCGCAGATAGCTCGATTGCCTGACGGACTATGGTAGGGTTACTACCAGTAACGGTGTCTTGTATGGAGTCAGGTAGGCCATCGGTATACCTCTCGATAGCCTTCTCGAGTGGGGTAACCATTGTTGGGCATAACAAACTCAGCTCCTCATACCTATCCGTATACGCCTGGTGCTCGCCACTATCCTGTTTCAAATCATCAAACTCCCTTTCCAAAGCTCGCAGTTCATGATGAGGACAAAACTCCCTCATCATAAGAGTCCTCAGTTCAGCCCATGTTTGTGCTAAAGCAACCTCAGCACCACGGTCTCTCATAACCCCGTTCCACCATGTAAGCGCCCTCTTCTGAAACACACTGGAAGCAAACTCGACTTCGCGATTATCAGGACACTGAACGTGACGGAAAGTATTCTCAATGCTCTCGAACCATTGAAGAAGCCCAGTTGCTCCTTCAGAACCACTAAACTTGAGTGGTTTAGCCGAGTTAAAACTCTTGAAATTGCATGGAGCATTGTTGTTGTTGTTGGCTTGGTTATATTGAGCAATAAGATTGGGGAACACAGCAGCCATTTGCTGTGCGATGATTTATGCCAGTTCGGCATTCGGTAGCGGATTTTCGCGTCGAGGAGACATTCTAAAAGAGGGAACATGAAAGGAAACGAGTGAGATGATTAGATGAAAAGAACGAGATGAGACAAAATCAACAAAGGCAAAGATGGTGGTCATTCGTCCGTATCACAAAGCAAACAAACGACACATAGTGACTAATCAAAGTAAATGGGTCCAAAATAATGCTTAGCGAAGACATGCTCGCCTATAAGTGAACACTCACCCCAAGAGTTCCCAGGTAAGAGTGACTGGTCCGATTATGTGGATTTGTACGAACACTCTAGCCTTAGACAGAAAACCCAGGGTACAAGCATTCACTCTTCCAGTTTGCTAGTGTTCACACTATTTAGAACCCAAAACTTTGACGAGATTTTGAAAACTTGGAAGGCACAAGGCCAAAAAGGATCAAACTGGAAGGGTTCAAAATCATTTAAAAACAGATGATAAATTTTCAAAATCATTTTGAAAAATTAAAGAGTGCAAAACCATTTAATAAATCATTTAAAAACAGATGTTTGATTTTCAAAAATCATTTCGAAAAATTGGGTTCTTGTTTTGGTGATCACCTAAGGATAGGTGAAGTGCATGATTTAATATCTAAACACAAGACAACTTGTGTTGGGGTCCTAGAATGGTTATAGTCTAGGTCAAAGCGTTACTAATAACCTAATTCCCTATAACCATTGGCTCTGATACCAACTCTTCTGTCACACCCCGACCACGTAAAACATCAAATCGTGGCGGAAACGTCGGGGAGTGTTGTAACAGAATTATTGTTCCACAACCATGGTAATTAAAATTTCATTTTATTCAACAACCAAAGGTGGAATACATTGTTTCAAAACCAGAACCAAAGAGTACCCAACATAATTAAACTAAGTCTATTTTTATTTTAAGTCTCTAAGGCACATGTCCGCCCTAGTGTCACGATCATCATCCTAAGCAACAACTCCTGAAACACATATGAAAATAGGTACGTCAGCATAAAAATGCCTGTGAGATACATAGATTTTGTAAAAATAGGATTCATGACTTAAGTTTAAGAAAAAATCGTTTATCAAAAGTCAGTCATGAACCTTGTTAATTGTTTTGTTTTATAAATCTTTTGAAAAGCGATGATAAAGTAGATGATATGTAAAAGAGTAATGTGAGGTTAAATGAATAACCGAGTAAAATGAGTTTTATAAAATAAGTTGTTTGTAAGACGATGTCTTAAAAAATATGTTATTTGTATAAAATGTTATATGTCTAATTTGAAATGATTCAAATAACGCTACGATATGTAATTACCATAGAAGCACTTATATATAGGAAGTACCGGCAGCGTATCCACCATGCTTGTATCATATTACACACGCCTCATTACTCAAATCATTTTACCCAAACAAACCACCAATGTAAATTGCCCATGTCTAAACCATTTGTCAAATGTCTTTGTGTAAATCATGTCAAAATGTTTATGTCAAAATGTAGTCCATGAAATATGTATATCAATATCAAAATGTCTATGTCAAATGTTAAATATGTAATGTGTAAACAAAATGTCATGTATGGCAAGTGAAACATATATATATATATATATATATATATATATAGGGTAAGGTTCATGCGAGAACCACCCTTATTGCGAGAACCGCGAGAACCAATGTGAACACAAAATAAAATCTAAAAAAAATCAAAAAGCACTCAAAATTTTTTTTTATTTTTTTTAATAGTTTTTTAATAAAAATCGCTATATTTCGTTACCATAAAAAAAAAAACTTTTTTTTTTCGAGTAACAGTTATCCATGCACATGTGCATATGTATCATTACTTCAACAAATTCAGTAATACGTTATCAGGAATAGACAATTGCACTTTAATTTACAATACCATTAGTAATACACTACTTTTTACATTACCAATATTCAAAATGCACATGTGCATCATTAGGTATAACCATGATATAACGTGTTTTGTTACAAAAAGTTTGTGATTTTGAATGGAGAAGTAGGCTCATATACATGTTTTTTGGTTAGTTATATCTAGTGGTTGATGGTTTGGTTATAGTTGTCAATTTTTTATGTAATATGTTGATTGGATGGTATAAATGGTGTTTACATACATGTATTAAAGTGAAAATATTGTTAATGGTATTGTATTATGGATGGTAGGAGGTAATGGTATTGTATTATGGATGGTAGAAGGTAATGGTAGTGTATTATGGATGGTATGATAGATGAAAAAGGAAAGTGTATTCAAAGTGGTGTACCAAAACAGCTTATTTAATGTTGATACATATAAATGCACATGTGCATTTCTAATATTGGTAATGTAAAAAGTAGTGTATTACATATGGTAGTGTAAATAAAGTGCAATTGTCTAATATGTGTAATGAATTACGGAATTTGTCAAAGAAATGACAAAAATGCACATGTGCATGCTTGTGTATTATGGATGGAATGATAGATGAAAGAGAAAGTAGTGTACCAAAACACCTTATTTCCTGTTAATACATATAAATGCACATGTGCATTTCTAACATTGTTAACGTAAAAAGTAGTGTATTACACGTGGTAGTGTAAATGAAAGTGCAATTGACTATTATTTGTAATGAATTACGGAATTTGACAAAGAAACGATACATATGCACATGTGCATGGATAACTGTTACTCGAATTTTTTTTTTTGAATTTTTTTTTATTAACAAAATATTGCGATTTTTTCAAAAAAAATAGTAAAAAAATAAAAATAAAAATTTTGGGTGTTTTTTAGATTTTTTTAGGAATTACTGTTTGTGTTCACAGCGGTTCTCGCAATAAGGGGTGGTTCCTAACGGATCTTTGTCCTATATATAGGGTAAGGTTCATGCGAGAACCACCCTTATTGCGAGAACCGCGAGAACCAATGTGAACACAAAATAAAATCTAAAAAAAATCAAAAAAGCACTCAAAATTTTTTTTTATTTTTTTTTAATATTTTTTTTAATAAAAATCGCTATATTTCGTTACCATAAAAAAAATTTTTTTTTTTTTCGAGTAACAGTTATCCATGCACATGTGCATATGTATCATTACTTCAACAAATTCAGTAATACGTTATCAGGAATAGACAATTGCACTTTAATTTACAATACCATTAGTAATACACTACTTTTTACATTACCAATATTCAAAATGCACATGTGCATAATTAGGTATAACCATGATATAACGTGTTTTGTTACAAAAAGTTTGTGATTTTGAATGGAGAAGTAGGCTCATATACATGTTTTTTGGTTAGTTATATCTAGTGGTTGATGGTTTGGTTATAGTTGTCAATTTTTTATGTAATATGTTGATTGGATGGTATAAATGGTGTTTACATACATGTATTAAAGTGAAAATATTGTTAATGGTATTGTATTATGGATGGTAGGAGGTAATGGTATTGTATTATGGATGGTAGAAGGTAATGGTAGTGTATTATGGATGGTATGATAGATGAAAAAGGAAAGTGTATTCAAAGTGGTGTACCAAAACACCTTATTTAATGTTGATACATATAAAATGCACATGTGCATTTCTAATATTGGTAATGTAAAAAGTAGTGTATTACATATGGTAGTGTAAATAAAGTGCAATTGTCTAATATGTGTAATGAATTACGGAATTTGTCAAAGAAATGACAAAAATGCACATGTGCATGCTTGTGTATTATGGATAGAATGTTAGATGAAAGAGAAAGTAGTGTACCAAAACACCTTATTTCCTGTTAATACATATAAATGCACATGTGCATTTCTAACATTGTTAACGTAAAAAGTAGTGTATTACACGTGGTAGTGTAAATGAAAGTGCAATTGACTATTATTTGTAATGAATTACGGAATTTGACAAAGAAACGATACATATGCACATGTGCATGGATAACTGTTACTCGAAATTTTTTTTTTTTTTTTTTGAAATTTTTTTTTATTTTTTTTATTAACAAAATATTGCGATTTTTTTCAAAAAAAAATAGTAAAAAAATAAAAAAAAAAATTTTGGGGTGTTTTTTAGATTTTTTTAGGAATTACTGTTTGTGTTCACACTGGTTCTCGCGGTTCTCGCGGTTCTCGCAATAAGGGGTGGTTCCTAACTGATCTTAGGGAGCCGCTAGAATGAGAACCACCACGAGTTAGAAGAAACGCGAGAACCAAGTGCCACGGAGGGGCGTTGACCACGATTTTTTTTACAACTAGATCCGTATATTTTAACAACATTCGTAAAAAAAAATTTCAAACGGCGCGCCCGAGGGGGTAGTTTTTTACACCCAAAGTTTAAAAAAAAAAAGAAAAAACAAAAAAATAATAAAAACACCAAACTTTGGGTGTAAAAAACTACCCCCTCGGGCGCGCCGTTTGAATTTTTTTTTTACGAATGTTGTTAAAATATACGGATCTAGTTGTAAAAAAAAATCGTGGTCAACGCCCCTCCGTGGCACTTGGTTCTCGCGGTTCTCATAACTCGTGGTGGTTCTCATTCTAGCGGCCCCCTATATATATATATATATATATATATATATATATATATATATATATCTACTGAGCCACAGATAAAAAATGCACAAAACAATGTATTGAAGTAAAATGTGGTTTAAATCAACGTTATGTCTTGTGGAAATGCATGCTATACTGAATCCAAACATTTATGCGGTATTGTAAAAATGCATACATCCAAGCCATGTGACTGTGGTGATAAGCCCTTAAACAAATTAAAGGTCTATCTGTATTATGTTTTATCGGATTCGGTCATTCCTTTCATCCAAACATACCTAGGATGTCAGGAATGGGAGTTGTCAACTCCTATGGTACGATTACCTACTAACGAGCGGAGTGATCAAAGTTAATGAATGTATATGGTCCCACTTAACAAACCAAATGTCATATCCCAAAATGTAAGCATGTGATGAAAATGTACTAAGTATGCGGCAAAACGGACATACATTGCATGTGATGAAACACAAATGCACTAAGTATGGTGAACATACATAGCATGAAAAGGTAATGTAAAACAATGTACTAAGTATGTGCTAACTGAACTTACATAGCATAAAATGTCATGTAAAACGATGTACTAAGTATGCTACAAAGGACATACATAGCAAAAACACGATGAAATTATGTACTATAAGTGTACTAATGAACATAGCAAGTATATGATATGAAAGCATGCAAAGCATGAAAATAACAAGTAGGCACATGTGTTTCACCCCAAAATGTTTGAAAAACAGTAAAAGAGGGGTCTATGTACTCACTTGAGATTGCTCAATAGAATTTAGATATCCACCAAGCAAAGCTAGAAGGTTACGGAATCAAACGGCACCTAATATAGGCAACTACATTAATAAACGGACCTAATCGGAGGATCGGGTAGCATGAGAGTTCGTAAACCAAATGAGTGTAGGAACTCATGTAATATGGTTTAACAAAGCCTACATACTAAAACGAAACTTATCCTAAGTGCTTTTGACCCGTTACGACCCGTTTAGGTAGCTTATGCTACTTTAACGCGTCGTTCGCGTAAATCGCGTTCGGATCGCCTAACTACCCCTATGACAAGTGAGATATGCCTTAACATGTTTAATATTGTTGCTAAACCAGTTTAGATGTCAAAAGTTATGTTACATAGGCTTAAAATGAATTTTGGTGCGATAAGGTTATTTTGGTAATTTACCTAAGGCATAAGAACTACTTATCATACAACTACTTAAACGATGTGACCATAAGGTATAACCTCGGAAGGTTATTCCCTATACAACTATGGTCACCTAAAGTGTTTGGTCGGATCCTAATGATCGACCAAATGGGTCGGGTTCGAAAGCATAAGCGATTGATTAGATCGCTTACCCTTACGACCCTAGACAAACACAAATCTAAAAGTGACGAGCTAAACATGCTAGAACATGTTTAGTTAAGTTAGAAAACATGTTTGGTATCAAAACAAACGGTTTTTATACCCTAGAGTAGTTTGGTTACAAAATACGCAAGAATACGCATTTTGGCCGAAACTACGACTCGTCACTAAGCCTAGATAACGTGGTAATCAGTAGGTATAGTCACTAGGGACTATGACCATCGTGATTACACTCACATTATGAAGTTCAAACGAGCTTCGCATTGACCATAAACTGGTCAATGCAGAAAGTCAAACGCAGTTTGACTTTCGAGCTAAAAACGCGTAAAAGAACGAAGGAACACTTACAAAGGGTCCCCGCAAGTATTTGATCCGATTCTCTCTCAGGTAGGAAGCATATACTTCCACTTACAGAGCATGAATCAGATTCAAATTGTGAGTTGCAACAAATAGGGTGGGGTTTATATAGGAAAGCTAGAACCATTAGGATTGTTTATCGGGTAACGAGATTCGATCTAGGCTGTCCAAGTGTGCCCCTTGTTTTCTAATACCATTAGAGCCCATAGAAATGGCCCATGGTGTTGTAAAAACCGTTTGCAAGTGGAAAATGAGTGTATAACAGCTGCAAACAGCTGTTAAAATAGTTTCTGCATATCTGGGAGGGCCTCGCGGCCTACGTAAGGGGACCAGGACAGTCTACGCGGCCCGCCTGGGGGGTCTCAGATCAGCAACAACTTTGAAAAAAGACAGTTTCAGTCCCTGTTGGTGTTTAAAGCTATGTCCGACATGTTTAAGGCCCGTTAAGCAAACTTTAAGGCCCTAAAATGATGCTTAAACATTGTGGACGTGAAACACACTCAAAAATATGTTGGATGTTGGTTCGTTTGGTCGTACGATCGCGATGTTTGCTTAATTACGACGGAATGCGCGTAAGCGCGAAAAACGATCCAAATTGCTCGACGAATAGATTTTTCTTATGCCAAACACTAAAATAAAATATTTTAATGCTTACATAAATTTGTGGATGTCCGGATGTATTCAGAACGTAAGTTATGCGCGAAAATGCAAACTTATGCATTTTTTGACGCTTTTAGTCCCTGAATGAGCATAAAGTTTATTTTAGCACACCGAACTCCTCAAAGCCTATTTCTAAGCTATGTAAAGGATATTTAGGGTGTGTTTAACTTCTGATCAACTACCAGAATGTCCGTTACAGTTCAAATCAGCATACTTTCGCGGTTTTTCGAGTTTAGTCCCTGTAAGCGAATAGACTAGATTTTGTCATACCAAAGCCTTCAAAACTTATTTTTAAGTTATGTAAAGGTTATTTAAGGTATGTTAAGCATATGTTGATGTTCCGGAGTGTTTGTCGCATTAAACTAATTACGTTTACGCACCAGTTTGCGTATAACTCTCTAGAAAGCGATATAGAGTTTGAAATTGAATAAAAACCAAAACATGAAAAATGTAAAACATAAACAAACAAACATTGGGATCAAATAACTTTATTTCATTGATAACTGAATTGTTTACAATGATTACAAGCACAGATGTCACATATAATAATCCTATTGCAAAACAAAATTATAATATAAAGTTAATTCATATTATCTAAGAATCACTAACCTGGTGAAATCATGCTTTGCATCAAAATCAACAATAATGGCATCAAAACCATTGAAACTCCCTTTGTAACTTATCACAAGTTGTCCTTCTATGAGAGATCACAAGTTTTAATCCTATTTTTTAAAGCAGACTTTGATTTGCTATAACAACCCTAAAGAAAACCGACACCCTCATAAATTTTCTGACACCCTAATATATTTTAAAATATCCCAATATGTCCAAAAATACACCCCATACACGAAAAAGGACCCCGAATACCCTAAATATTATTAAAAATAATTAAAATTAATATTTTGGGTTTGTCGCTGGCCGCGTAAACCTTTTAAGGGTCTTACGCGGGCCGCTAGAGATCAAGAATGTGGCGCAGCCCGGTGATAACACGTGTCATCATCGTGGCAGGTCTATTCGATGACCAGGATCAGCTACAGCGTTGACCATAGTTGACGCGCGCCGCGTAGCCCTTGTCTAAATTTTACGCGGGCCGTGTAATAGTCAAAGTGAAGCACTATATAAGCAGGCATCGGGTCTTCAGTCGAAATCGTTCAAAATTGTCTTTCTTTCTCTCAATATTACGTAGTGTACACTATACTCGGGTATTATACCCCCTAAATAGCGAAGTTCTGCTCCGTTGTAAGTATAATAACCCCTGGATACGTATTAGATACTCTGCCCGATTGATCTAGGGTTCTGTAACGGCTATCGTGGTTCTGCCCGACGTAGTCGTTGGAATGCCGTCTCAGGGACGGTATTACTAATGTTAAAATGGTTTATTATACTAACACGTGTGCTTTTGTGTAAATTATAGATAATTCTCAGAAATCCTAAAGGAAAATCTAAGACAGCAATGTGAGTTGATCCACTTTTTGTAAACCTTTTGTTAACTGTTTTTACAAAACCTCATACAATTAAATGCATATTAAACAGTTATTGAGTATTTGTAAGAATACAATTATCATGAGTATGTTGGGGTTTTGTATACAAAATTTGTTACCACCTGGTCAAGGAGTAACATTTCTACAAGTCGGGTCTGACAGTACCATGGATGTTAATTGATATAACTTGGAAACAAATATAATTGCGAGATCTTCCTCAATACTTTACAATGGATTTTACTTAAACTTGATTAAACTGGGATTCACTCACCAGTATTTCCCACTGACAAATGTTTTTAAAACGCGTTTCAGGTAACAAAATGTGAAAGCCAAATAGAAGCCAGCTGGACAGCACTGAAGGCTTGAAAAAGTGGCAAGAAAGTTACCTAAAATAAAATAGATGTTTTTATTAAAATAAGTATTTATTCCGATGAAAATGTGTGTACTGCAAACTTGGGTTTTATCCCATGTGTTTAATATTATGAAAATCCGGTATTTTACTATGATAAAATATTTCCTAACTACGTTCCTGATGAAAATTCCGCTGCCAAATTAGACAATACGCGATACCACCGAAACAGGCTCGCGGCCGCCCGTTCCCAGGGATTAGGGATCGAGGGTTGCGACAGAAGGTGGTATCAGAGCTAAGCCACTGATTCACCACAGAAGTGTTCTGTTGACATCAAAATTCGATCTGTTAGGAAATAAATTACGGGAATACGTGCATAATTGTATTTCTTGTTATGTGTTATTTGACTATTTGTTAGTTTACAGTATGAGCGACCAAGGACCATCTGACGCGTATCGTCAATTATCTGGTTCGCCTAGAAGCGAAGGCACCTCCTCTTCTCAGCCTGCCCTCTCAGGGTACTCTGCTGATACGGAAGAAGGAATATTCATGTTTAAGGCTCAGTCTGAAGAGCCATTCCCTCAGAAAAAGAGAGGATGGTTCAGTCGAGGGGCACATGAGCGTAGAAAGCGTATGAAAAAGTTACAAGACCAGAGAGCACTAGCAGCAGCCAAAAGAGAAACCGATGCCTATGCCAAGGATATGATTAATAGGGGTATAGCCAACATCCACATCCTAGCAACCACTGCAGCTGACCCTAACCTGGAACAAATGATAGCACCCCAACCACAACTACCAATTCCTGACCAACCAATGGAAATAGAAAACCCTGAAAATCAAGTAGAAATGCATGACTTCAATCCGAAGGAAATACCTAGGGTACCTGCACCAAACCCCCTAGACCCAAATTACGACCCCTGGTGGGACGACAATAGGGACTATGTGCAACATTACCTGATACATGAAGACATGCCCATGCCAAACATAGGAGCCTACCCAGGTTTGGATCCTTTAGATCCCTATTACCACGATGTATTCATTAGGGAGATTTTAGATAATCCTTACCAATTCCAGGCACCTACACCCCCATATCAAGAACCCGCACCCCAGATTCCGAACCTAGTCCTAGAACTTACACCCCCAATGAGTGCAAATAATGTACAAGAACTTAGGACATTTGGTGAGGAAATTTTAGAAAGTAGTGAACGAATGAGACATGTGGGAGAGCGACTCGTCTGGAAGTATGACGAGCGCAATATGGATTTCTGGATGAATCCATATCCATGAGTATGATGGTAAAGACACGGTAGTAGTAATAATAATAAAATAATATAATATGTATGTATGTGTATGAAAAAAAATGTGTGTACGGATGCCTACTATTATTAGTGTAATTTTATTTCAGTCGGTATTGTAATTTTAATTTCAGTACTGGTGTGTAATAAATGCATAGTATATGAATAGAGTAAAGTCGCAATGATCGACGCTTTTGACCAAAATGCGTGTCATGAGATTTGCTATATTAAATATTATTTTGTGATATTAATATGTGGTAACTGTTTAAAATTCAGATGGCCGACGAAGGAAATCAAGGAAATCTGAATAACGATAACCAGAGTAACATTAACTTGGTTAATGAGAATCCAAGCATCAATAACAATGGAAACCAAGTGGATAATAGTGCTATCCAACACATAGTGGCACAAGGAATTATAGATGCAATGCCATTTATTCTTCAAACGGTTCAGGAAGCGAATAATAAAAGTAAGCATAGCAGTAAGCGACCAATTGAACCAGAACACAGCGTGAACAATGGACCCGTACTTCAAGCGCCCATTACTAAAAGAAGAAGAACCGTGCCTTATGGTTGTTCTTACAAAGAATTCTGGTCCTGCAAACCAATAGAATTCTCGGGCAATGAAGGACCCATTGTAGCTCTACGCTGGATAGAAAAGACTGAGGCAGTTTTAAAAATAAGCAAGTGTGCTAAAGAAGACAAAATAATGTTTGCTTCTAATTTGTTTAAGAACTCAGCCTTAGAATGGTGGAACACTATCCTCCAATCAAGAGGAAGTGATAAGTTATACAACATGGAATGGGAGGAATTTAAAAATATGGTAGAAAGGAAATTCTGCCCTCCCAATGAAAAGGAACAGATAGCAAATAAGTTTCTAAACATAAGAATGATTGGGGTAGATAGTAAGGGTTATACTACTACATTCTTTGAATATGCTAGAATAGTACCAACCCTTGCATCACCTGAACCAGTATTAATCTCCCGTTACATCTGGGGATTAATTGGGGAGATTAGACATATAGTCAAGGCAGCTAGACATCAAACTATAGAAGAAGCTGTAGAACTAGCAAACACCTTGACAGATGAATTAATCCATACTAGATAAGAAGACCAGAGGAGAAACCTAACCCAAAGGCTTACCCAAGAATTCCGTTCTGGGAATTACAACCGTAGGAATATGGGTTCTACCTCTGCACCATTCTGCAAGATCTGCAAGAAAAAGCATTCGGGAAAATGCTCCACTCTTTGCAATTTCTGCAAAGCACCCAGACACAAGGAAGAAGATAGCAGAAGAAAATCCAGTAATGGACTGTCCTTCAACTGTGGAGAAAAAGGTCACATCAAGCCGAACTGTCCGAAATTGGCTCCAGCTGCGAACAACAAGAACACTAAAAATGCTAGAGCATTCGTTCTGACTGCATATGAAGCCAAGATGATTCCAGACGTGATAGCTGGTACGTTTTTAGTTAATGATGTTTTTGCTAAAGTATTATTTGACTTTGGTGCCAACCAAAGTTTTATTAATACTTTGTTTTGCAAACTTCTAAATCAATCATTAACTAAGCTTCCACAAGAATGTCTAATAGAGACCGCAAATGGAGAAACGATTAGGATTTCTGAAATCTTGTAGGGAGCAAGAGTAGAAATTTTAAATCAAAAGTATGTTGCAAACCTTTATCCCGTGAATCTGGCAGGATTTGATGTCATTTTAGGAATGGATTGGTTAATAGCCAATAAAACTAATATTTTATGTGATCAAAAGTCAATTTAAGTAAATTCACCAAGGGGTGAAAAGATCACAATTAAAGGTGATAAACCATCTAGATCCACTAGATTCATCTCTGTGATAAAAACTGCAAGCTATATAAGAAAAGGGTCTATAGTGTATTTGATTTCTATAATCACTAACACTAAAGGAAAAGAACTAAAAGAAATTCCAGTAGTGTCTCAGTTTTCAGATGTATTCCCAGAAGAATTACCAGGACTACCGCCGGACAGAGAAGTTGAATTCCGAATCCATATACTGCCAGGAACAGCACCAATTGCCAAAGCTCCCTACCGTTTGGCACCCGCTGAAATGCAGGAACTAAAGAAACAGTTAGATGAATTATTAGAGATGGGATTCATACAGCCGAACTCATCGCCATGGGGAGCGCCAATTTTATTCGTTAAGAAGAAGGACGGATCAATGCGTATGTGCATTGACTACCGTGAATTGAACAAGGTCACGATTAAGAATCGGTAGCCATTACCAAGAATCGATGATCTGTTCGACCAATTGCAAGGAGCTCGATTTTTCTATAAAATCGATTTAAGGTCAGGATATCATCAATTAAAGGTATAGGAAGAGGATATTCCTAAGACCGCCTTTAGAACCAGGTATGGCCATTATGAATTTACTGTCATGCCATTTGGTCTAACCAATGCCCCAGCCGCATTTATGGACATGATGAACCGAATATGTAAGCCATATTTGGATAAATTCATAATTGTTTTTATTGATGATATTCTCATTTATTCTAAAAATAGGGAAGATCATGCAAAGCATTTGCACGCACTTTTAAGTCTATTAAGAAAGGAAAAGCTTTACGCTAAATTTTCAAAGTGCGAATTTTGGTTAGAGCAGGTACAGTTTCTTGGACACTTAGTTAATCATGAAGGAATTCATGTAGATCCATCTAAGATCGAAGCGTTTACCAAATGGAAGACCCCTGAATCCCCAACCGGGAGAAGTTTCTTATGATCGGCCGGTTATTATAGAAGATTTATTCGAGATTTTTCAAGAATAGCCATTCCTTTAACTAAGTTAACTTGTAAATCTATTAAGTTTGAATGGGGACCAAAGCAAGAAGAAGGATTTAGAATTCTTAAGCAAAGATTAACCCATGCACCTATACTAGCATTACTAGAAGGAACTGAAGACTTTGTAGTCTATTGTGAGGCTTCCAAACTAGGTTATGGATGTGTATTAATACAACGCCAAAAGGTTATAGCCTATGCGTCTAGACAACTTAAGAATCATGAAGAGAATTATTCAACCCATTACTTGGAATTAGGAGCTATAATTTTTGCCCTTAAGATTTGGAGACATTATCTTTATGGTAGTTAGTAAGTTTACCATATTTACCGATCATAAAAGTTTAAGATATGTTTTCGGGTAAAAGGAATTGAATATGAGATAAAGACGTTGGATGGAGATGCTTAGTGATTATGATTGTGATATCCAGTATCATGAAGGAAAAGCAAATGTAGTTGCCGATGCTTTAAGCCGAAAGTATCATGAAAAGCCAAAAAGAGTACGTTCTCTTAAATTAAATCTACAAGTAGATTTAAATGATCAAATTAGAAAAGCACAAGAATCAGTAATCAAGGATGATACTGAAAAATTAAAAGGAATGATTAAGGAATTAGAACAAGGAACAGATGGAATTTGGAGATTCCATGAAAAGAGAATGTGGATACCTAAATTAGGAAACCTGCTTCATCGTATATTAGAAGAAGCCCATAAGTCTAAATATACAATGCATCCAGGATGTAATAAAATGTACCAGGATTTAAGAAAGAATTTCTGGTGGATAGGAATGAAAAAGGACATAGCAACCTATGTTTCTAAATGTTTAACCTGTTCACAAGTTAAAGCTGAACACCAGAAGCCCTCAGGTTTATTGCAACAGTTAGAAATACCAGTATGGAAATGGGAATTGATAACAATGGATTTTGTTACCAAATTACCCAAAACAAGGAAAGGTAATGATACAATCTGGGTGATTGTAGATAGGCTAACCAAGTTAGCTCATTTCCTACCAATGAAGGAAACTTTCAGTATGGAACAGTTAGCTAAATTATATGTAAATAAAATAGTTTCATTACATGGAATTCCTTTATCAATTGTTTCTGATAGGGATAGCCGTTTACCTCTCATTGATGGGCAAGTTTCCAAAAAGCAATGGAAACCAAGTTAAATCTAAGCACAACTTATCATACTCAAACGGACGGACAAAGCGAAAGGACGATTCAAACGATGGAAGACATGCTTAGAGCTTGTGTAATTAAATTTGGAGGTAATTGGGACGATCACTTACCTTTAATAGAATTTTCTTATAATAATAGTTATCACACAAGTATCAATGCTGCACCCTTCGAAGCACTTTATGGACGAAAGTGCCGAACCCGAGTCTGTTGGGCAGAAATTAGGGAAAAGCAACTATATGGACCTGAGATAGTGCAAGAAACAACTGACAAGATCATTCAAGTCAAGGAACGACTAAAAGGAGCACGTGATCGACAGAAGAGCTATGCTGATAACCGACGCAAACCATTGGAATTTCAAATAGGAGATAAAGTATTATTAAAAGTCTCTCCTTGGAAAGGAGTAGTAAGATTCATCAAAAGAGGAAAGCTAAGTCCCAGGTATATTGGACCTTTTGAGATTATAGAAAAATAGGACCTGTAACCTATCAGCTACAACTGCCAGAGGAAATGGTAGGAATACATGATGTATTTCATATATCTAATCTCAAGAAATGCCTAGCTGATGAATCACTGGTAGTACCTCTTAAGGATATAGAGGTAAATGAACAACTCAAGTTTGTAGAAAAATCTCTGCAGATTGAAGACATGAAAGTCAAGAATCTCAAGCACAAGAGATTAGTTCTGGTCAAAGTGAAGTGGGACTCAAAAAGCGGACCTGAGTACACATGGGAGCTGGAATTGGAAATGCAAAGGAAATATCCACACTTGTTCCAGTAGATCTCGAGGATGAGCTCTAAAACAAGGTGGGGAGGATATAACAACCATAAAGAAAACTGACACCCTCATAAATTTTCTGACACCCTAATATATTTTAAAATGTCCCAATATGTCCAAAAATACACCCCATACACGAAAACGGACCCCGAATACCCTAAATATTATTAAAAATAATTAAAATTAATATTTTGGGTTTGTCGCGGGCCGCGTAAACCTCTTAAGGGTCTTACGCGGGCCGCTAGAGATCAAGAATGTGGCGCAGCCCGGTGATGACATGTGACATCATCGTGGCAGGTCTAGTCGATAACCCGGATCAGCTACAGCGTTGACCATAGTTGACGCGGGCCGCGTAGCTCTTGTCTAAACTTTACGCGGGCCGTGTAAAAGTCAAAGTGAAGCACTATATAAGCAGGCATCGGGTCTTCAGTCGAAATCGTTCAAAATTGTCTTTCTTTCTCTCAATATTACGTAGTGTACACTATACTCGGGTATTATACCCCCTAAATAGCGAAGTTCTGCTTCGTTGTAAGTATCATAACCCCTGGATACATATTAGATACTCTGCCCGATTGATCTAGGGTTCTGTAACGGCTGTCGTGGTTCTGCCCGACGTAGTCGTTGGAATGCCGTCTCGGGGAGGGTATTACTAATGTTAAAATGGGTTATTATACTAACACGTGTGCTTTTGTGTAAATTATAAATAATTCTCAGGAAATCCTAAAGGATAATCTAAGACAACAATGTGAGTTGATCCGCTTTTTGTAAACCTTTTGTTAACTGTTTTTACAAAACCTCATACAATTAAATGCATATTAAACAGTTATTGAGTATTTGTAAGAATACAATTATCATGAGTATGTTGGGGTTTTGTATACAAAATTTGTTACCACCTGGTCAAGGAGTAACATTTCCACAAGTCGGGTCTGACAGTACCATGGATGTTAATTGATATAACCTGGAAACAAATATAATTGCGAGATCGCCCTCAATACTGTATAATGGATTTTACTTTAACTTGATTAAACTGGGATTCACTCACCAGTATTTCCCACTGACAAATGTTTTTAAAACGCTTTTCAGGTAACAAAATGTGAAAGCCAAATAGAAGCCAGCTGGACAGCACTGAAGGCTTGGAAAAGTCGCAATAAAGTTACCTAAAATAAAATAGATGTTTTTATTAAAATAAGGATTTATTCCTATGAAAATGTGTGTACTGCAAACTTGGGTTTTATCCCATGTGTTTAATATTATGAAAATGTGGTATTTTACTCTGATAAAATATTTCCTAACTACGGTCCTGATGAAAATTCCGCTGCCAAATTAGACAATACGCGATACCACCGAAACTGGGTCGCGGCCGCCCGTTCCCAGTGATTAGGGATCGGGGGTTGCGACATTTGTCTTTTGGTTTTTGCCTAAGATTTGAAAGCCATTATTTCACCATCCCATATCTTCCTGTACTCATCATACTTGCATTGAAGTTGGCCTATACTATGAAAAAAACCAACCCCCGTTATTATAATAATATATCAAAAATTTAATCACATTAGATCTAACTTAACAATATGCAATCAAACCTACCTTAATATCTTCCAGAATTATTTTTCTGAACTCCATTTTATCTTGGATCTTAAGTGTAGTGAAAAACAAAGCTTTTGCGGTTTTTGATGATAATATGAAAGATTAAAAAAAAGTAACTTCCAACATTGAAAGCTAAAGGCGTGAGACGTTTAATTCATAAATCAAACATGAATCAAGTACATTGATCATTATAATTCAGTTTTAAGATGCTTAAAAAAATTTCCATGGAATTCCTCTACTATGCAACTAACTAAAGTTCCTTTGGTTCTAGCAGCACATTCGTTTTGAAAGTTTCGGATCCGGTGGGTTTAGACGGAAGTTTGGATACGATAACGCTAATTCGGTAAAAATCTTGTAAGAATAGTTAAAAGTAGAAAGCTTCCATTAATACCGAAAGAGCATACATCGTTGACAGGCTGAGGTCTCTCCAGCCGTTCCTCAAAACTTAACAAATTCTAACACATGACACTATATATGAGGATTTGATGAGGATGGACTCATTCGTGCAGATGAGTTGTCATCCATGTGGATCAGTGCTCGTCCTCACCAAAATGTCAAGTGTTTTAATCTCACTATTAACTATACAATATTTAACACACACTTTATCTTGCCTATTCGCATAGTGGCAGACATACATAATATGCACTAACAAATTCCCCCTTAGATGTCACTGTGATGATTTAGGTTTGCATTATCTACAATATGAAAGCCATGTTTGAATATTCTGCAACTTCAATCAAACATTTTAATGTCTTCCATTAATTCCCCTTTTAGTGATGATTTAGGTTTGCATTATCTCCAATAAGTCCCCCCTGAAATGAATCTTCAGTTCTTTGTTTACACGGTTCCTGACATCCTCTGATTTTCTTAACTAAAATCTTCACGAATAATCACAAATTTGAAATTAATCAATGTAATTTTTCCGTTTCGACTTTAACCACATGTGTGTTTGGTTTTTTATTTCTCCCATCTTGCTCAAATCCTTTAATCTTCAAAAACCCAATCGATAATTGATAGAAACTTAGAACATCACACTAGTAACCTTCAAGTCTGTGAACACCCATGAAAATCTGAAATCTCGTCTTCCGTAATCATCTTTATGCCGAACTTGAATGACTGATCAATGTAAACGGTAATCTCTACAATCAGCAAAACTTCATCGGGTAATAAATCATCTATTAACAAATTTTGATCTAAGAAACATTCTTCCACGATCAAATTCACATTTTTGGATCTAAAATCTTTATTTTTTCGAATTTTATGATAATTCTTCCACAGACATGGTTGAAATTCATTACTAATCAATCCTATGGTTTCAATTTTACTTTTCATCCATGGATTGACCTATAATTTGATGTTTTGGTCTAAAACCCCATAAAAACTCATAAATCATGAGCGTTTGTGATTCAATCAACTGTTAGATCGATTGAATCAGTATCGTAGCGCTGATACCAATTGAAAGTTCCGGATCCGGTGGGTTTAGATGGAAGTTTGACAGTCTGGAGAGAAATCTAAGGTCTCTCTTGTCGTTTCCCAAAACTTAACAAATTCTAAAACATGACACTATATATAGACATGAGGATTTGGTGAGGATGAACTCATTCGTGTGGACCAGTGCTCGTCATCACCAAAATGTCTAGTGTTCTAATCTCACTATCAACTATACAATATACAACACACGCTTTATCTAGCCTATTCGCACAGTGGTGAACATACATAATATGCACTAACAAGTTAGTACCAAAGTACATTAGACATTAGTAATATTTAAACAAACAATCTTGTATGCAACTTTATGTTCACATTCCTTTATGTTCAATACACATATTGATGAAACAGGAAAACCAAATCGAGCAACCTTGGATGGATTCCACATATCATTGGGATTATTCATAAGGTCTAATAGAAGATCTTATGAAATAAGTTGGATCTGAATATCTTTTAAGCAAGATCACAGGGCTCTAATATCAAATCTGAAAGTCAAGCATGAAGGTCAAATATCTACCACTATTATAGAACTACAACCAAATACCAAACTGCATTTTCATACATGTTAAAGTTGAACAAACGCGAGGGATCATGGAAATCTTCATACGTCTCCATAACACAATGTTGCAACTCACCATAAATGATATGATTTTTTTCGGTTCTGAGTCGAGTATGCATGTGAGAACCTGCAATATATGATAAGACAACACACATTCATGTTCATGTTCATGTTAGTATTCAAATTCTTATGAGGGTTTTGAATTCTTAAACTTGATTGGTGTTACCGTTAACAGCTGTGTAGCGAAATGTAAGTGACTCCTCTGTGTCAAAATAGCCTTCTCTAATGGAGGAAGTTTAGTTTCAACATTGTGTACTCGTTCTACCGATTTACATAAATTTAACCAAATGGATTATCTCATAATTGAATATAAACAAAACTAGTACTGATGAAGCTTCATGAATATTTATTGAGTTTGTGAAAATGAAGCATCAAACTAAAGCCCTAGAAACATAAAAATGAATGAATAGAAACAAAAATCGGCCTTAATAAAGATTTAAACAAAAAAAATAAAAAAATGCACTTGATGAAAAATAACCACTTTAATCAAACATTTATACAATCAATTCCAATCAAATAAATGAATAACCTTTTAAGTGTGAACCCTAACCTGTTGCAGTGGAATAAGATAGTTTACAGAATTTGTAGTTGACATACCATATTATTGAAGTCGATTTCTAATAAGATTGGTAAACAACAACTATTGCGAACTATTTGACGCAAATAGAAGTTAAATACTTTAGCATGTTTAAATATTCATACAAATCCATAAGAAAAACATAGTACGCATGTATACTTTATAACCAAAACGATACGTAGTTATGTTGGACCTACAAAAGAACAGATGATACCCAAAAGCTAGGACATGATTCAAAGATCATGAAATATACAATTGATGAAGCAATTCTCTCCCCAAAGATAGTGAATCTTGAAGACCTTATCAAAACATCTGTTCAAGAACAAAGCAAACATATGTTCAAGCCTTGGAACCGATGTTCAAGAAGAAACATATGTTGAAGGCTAAATGAAGTCAAAGGTCTGATCAAGAAGACCAAACATCTGTATAGCCAAACAGATGTTTGGATAACTACAACAGCGTTTTCCCAGTGTAACAGTACTTATCATGTAACAATGTTTAAACTAGTTCGAACAAATAATAAGATTTACACAGATGTTTGTAACATCTGTGGAATCTTTTCTGTTAGGGTGACAGCCTATCACGAACAGAGCTTCAGTACTTAGTATAAATAGATCTTACCTGTTAGACATCTATTTTATCATTCACACATTCTCTTTTGTACGAATAGTTCCAGTGAGTGATTGGCTGAGGGGGGTATTGTTGAATCATTTCTGTAAAACTTTTGAATCATTTGAATCAATTGAAAAATAGTTTATGATAATATCTCTCTATTTGTGAATTGTATTGGGATAATCAATATTTGTTTACAAATATCAAACTCAGTTCTAACAATTGGTATCAGAGCTTTGCCACGTTAAATTCGATTTTGACAATCAATTTAACATACAAAGATCAATTCAACAGAGATCCAATACTATTCGTAGCTCAAAGTAGAAAAGTATAAAATCAAAAAGGGTATCTTATACATACTATGGTCTTTTTCTAAAAGATCAAAAAAGAATGTCACTTAATAACTCTGATTCCCTTATCTTCAGTTGTGATAGAAAACCACCGATGCTTGATAGATTAAATTAAAATATTTGGCAATGTTTGATGGTACACTATCTAGCTCAACAAGACTCAGGATGTTGGAGGTCTGTTTTGTACGGACCACACATTCCAATGTCACCTTGTGTCGAAAATCCTGATGTCTATGAGCCAAAGAAACCGGAAGATTACTCTATGTTTGATTTCAAAAAGTTTGAAATAGATGCTAAATCACTCATTATAATTGCAAAGGCTCTATCAAACGAGATTTATGCAGAGCTATTACACTATAATAGTGCAAAAGAGATATGGGATGAGTTAAAAGAAAAATTCAGTAAATCTGAGGAAACTGTTAAAGACAACCAGGAAATTCTTAACACACAAAGTGTTGAGACTATATCTAACCTAGTACAAACAACATTTTGTGAAAAAGGTGATGATAGTGTTGTAAAAAACATCTACCTCGGCCTCTCAGACCAAGCCTCGGCCTCCTAGACCGAGCCTCAGCCTCCCAGACTGAGCCTATAAATAATAAATAAAATGTGCTCAACATTTGTTTATAAAGAGTTTTGGATCTGGACTTAAGTGGTATGCAGTAAAAATGTTTTCGTGAGAGCCCTAGTGATCATAGTCTAGACTCGAGAAAGAATCCTAGTTCGCTATGATCAGAGCTCTGATACCAAGCTGTCACACCCTGGCTTTGCGGAAGCGTGGTTAATTTGGTGTGACTTCTCAATACCATAGCTTAACCATAACAAAGCTATATGAAATAAAACCATGCAAGATCATCCATTTAGTTAAGTTTTAAAAACCAAATACAATAACATTGTCTTAACGGAAACACATCCTAACAACATTGTTCAACAAACACAAACATCAACATGACATAAACACAGTTTAAGGACTGTGACTTGTCCAGGAAAGAGTCACATTCCCCAAACCCGGATGACCTCGTAACTAGTGCAGCGGGAAAACGTGTCATACCGCGCCAGATCCTTTAATTCCCTGAAATACATGTAAGTTGAAAAATCAACAATAATGTTGAGCGAGTTCACGTGTAAGTGAGTAAATAAACCTTTGTAAGTATAAAAATAGTCTTGGTATGTAGCAAATAAGGTAATTGAGATCACCAATGGTTTGCAAGGCCACTGATATATGTGAAGTGCAAGTAGGGAGACTCAAACCTAGCATATTTATAAGTTGGGCACAAAGTCACCCCAAGGTCCGTTTCTAGTTTGGCATGGGGCTGGGCTCGCTACACCCAGATAGATCTACCGCTCCTGTACCTCGGTCCTACCATGAGGACTAATGGCCTCATATTGCTCCTACCCACTCACATGATCTAAGTAGTAAACCTCCTTACGCTAACCATACCATGTATAAAGTACTTGTAATCAAAGTAACATGTATTTCACCCCCGTAGTTTAGAAAACTGAAAACAGTTAAGAGAAAAGGGGGAGATGAACTCACAGTGGTGCGTCTCTACCAAGTATACCTCCAAATCAAGCAGCTGTGTGACGACCTACATGTACTAACTCTATTAGACGGACGGCCGTGCCTTAGCTTTAAGGTTTAAGTTTTTGGGAAATAGTTAGACAACTATTTCGTGTTTACATTCTGTATACTTGGTAATCATTTTCCTTCCCAAGGATGGGGGATTTAATACATGTGTGTTCGTAAATCTTTGAAATATATTATTAAGTCTCACTTAAAATTTATTTTATTTCTAACTCCAAAAATATAAATATTCTTCTCAAAAATATTATATTTTCTATTACATAAATTTTCCCAAAATAATACCTTGACAAAAATACGCGTTAAGTCATATTTTCTTAAAATGCGTAAGTTACGTTTTAATGATCGAGTGGTAATAATAATTACCGGTGTAAATTATATATTTATCGTAGAGACGTTCGTATTATTTTGGATTCGTTAACATTCGATAATATTATTTTCACCCTAAAAATAATATTAGTATTTTCACAAAATAATCATAAACACATATCAAGTGACTTTATGAAAAATATATACTAAATATATATTTACCAAGTTTTATTTTGTGAAATCCCTCCTCCGATGTTTTGTAAATAAAGTCGTGGCGAAATCTATAATTTGAAAACAAGTCGAAAAGTATTTCTAGCACTTATAGTGAAAATATTTCTAAGTGTTAGGTTTTTGGAAAAAAATCGCCAGAGTTTCCCCTGTAACTGGAGGTGGCCACGCTTTTAAGCGTATCATTTTCTTTTATAAATCAAACCAACATTCCTTTCATTCAAACAAAACAATGTCCAAAACGACAAACTAGTAAATAAATATGTATATCGCATAAATTACATGAACTTGCGTTTTATCCATGAATATAAAGTAAATTCCATTACTTTTAGTGGATCTTTATATAAATCAATCCGGTTTTGTAAAAACCCCGTTTTTAAAGAAAATAAATTTCCACAACTTCTTTTCACATTTACAAAAATAGTTCTTTCGTCAAAACTTTGTGTTACACGAGTGTCTACACACTTGTGTGTTTACAAAGGCACTTTTGGTTATGTAAGATCCGTCTTTAAAAGTATGTTTTCTCTTAACACGTGGTCCTTTGAAAATACCGCTTGTAGATCCGTAGATCTACTAGTTTTAAACACTATTTCGTAAGTAAAATCATTTTTACACAAGTTCAAGTTTGATGTGTGGTAGAGTTTCATCACTTAACCCTTGTTACACTTAAACAAGCTTTATGTCATAATCCATGGTCATGACCAATCCGGGTTAAACGATGATCCGAGCTACCACAACATAGATCGGGCCTAAATAACCACACAAATCAAATACTACAAGTTTTACACAACAAACAAGCTTTTAACCACCATTACTAGCATTTTTAGTAGACTTCTATGTATCAACTTGTATGTTTACGAGTTTTAGCCGTTACATAACATTTTAACCACTTCAAAATAGTTCGAGAGTGTGATTCAAGCAACTTACCACTAGCTCGAGGCTAGGGAAGAATCTAGACGCAAAATGAGAGGATAAAAGCAATTGAGTGAGGTCCTTTGAGCTCCGAATGCACCAAGCCTCCTTGTAGGTGATCCTTAACACTTGTGTGATCTTGGAATGAGAAGATCAAAATCGAAAGATCGATGGATAGTAGAGGGGTGTTCGGCCTAGAGCTCTTAGAGAGAGAGAGAGAGAGAGAGAGAGAGTTGTGAAGTTGAGTTGTGTGATGGAAATGTTATGGTGGGTTAATGGGTTTACTTATAGACAATTAGTATGTGCATTAACCATTGGATTAAGTGTCTACTAGATATTAGACATAGAAGATTAAGTAAATCAAAAAAGTACAAGGGGTGTCCCCCTTGGGGACCGAATTCGTAAAGGGGGGGGGGGGGGGGTAATCCGGTTAGATTCCAACTAAACATTAGGTAATTAGTTAAGTTAAGTTTAGTTAGTTTAGGGATTAACCCGGTTACTAGTGTGTCATGCGTTACAGCGGGTGTTAGGGTATTCAAGGACCCTAACTGGCTCAGAAAAAGAAAAACAATGTTATTAACAATATTTTCATGTTCCGGGTATAGTCCGGTTGTTCGGTTGGATAGTAATCCGTTAAAGCGTTAAACAAGCTTTAAAGTGTCGTTAATACCATTTTTAGTGACACAACTTATTCCTCCAAAGTGTCGGGAATATTTTCCTCATGTCTTGGCACTTTATTAGTTAGCCAAATGCTGAATTTTTATGTTAAAGTGCTGAATTTGTACTTAGAGTACGTTTTAGGCACATCCAGTCATTGTAACTTATTCCTAGAGACGCAGTTCTACAACCCTTGTATCCCTACACTCACCACTAGTGTAGTAAAATATTTCTGGCTCATACAGGCCTTAGAGGCAGTGTCTGCCTGATGCTGGCTTTATCAGCATGTTCAATAGGTTATCCGTTCATTGTGCTACTGTGCTTTTGGTGCATCATGTTTGTCACTAAGGTTCAGCATGTAAATAATGTAGTGACGGTAAGTAAAGTATGATGCAGGTATATGCATGTATCAGAAATCAAGTAGCAGTTCATTAGTAATTTCAAACAAGCACAGTAATTAAGTAGTAATTAATTATTAATTAAGTTGTACGGATACCTGGTTTAGTGAGGGTTGTCACATTCTCCCCCCGTTAGAAAAATTTCGTCCCGAAATTTTAAGTTCTGCTTGTAGATGCAGGGTTCTTAGGAAATAGGTGGGGGTATTTCTCTTTCATCCGGTCCTCACGCTCCCAGGTGTATTCAGGACCATGTCTGGCATTCCAACGAACCTTGACGAGCTTGACACTGCTCCGGCGGGTCTTGTTTACTTTCCAATCCGTAACCTCAACCGGTTCTTCAACGAAATGGAGCGTGTCGTCAACATGAATCTCGTCGATGGGAATGGCAATGGTATCTTGAGTTAGACTTTTCTTCAGGTTGGATACATGAAATGTATCGTGAACTGAATGGAGTTCGGCAGGCAAGTCCAGCTTGTATGCTACTAGTCCTATTCTTTCCAAAATTCTGAAAGGACCAATGTAGCGCGGATTTAACTTTCCACGCTTTCCGAAGCGTGCCACACCCTTCCAGGGTGAAACTTTCAGTAAAACCATATCTCCAACTTGGAATTCCAAGTGTTTCCAGTTTGGATCTGCATAGGCTTTCTGTCTGTGGCGAGCTGCTTCGATGCGTTTTCGGATCTGCGCAATCTTGTCTGTCGTCTCTTGGACGATTTTGGGACCAACAAGTCGTCTATCACTTGCGTCAGCCCAACATAGGGGTGATCGATACTTGCGTCCGTAAAGAGCTTCGAATGGCGCGGCACCAATACTGGTGTGGTAGCTGTTGTTGTATGAAAATTCGACCAGTGGCAAATGCTTATCCCAGCTACCGCCCAAATCCATAACGCATGCTCTCAGCATATCTTCCAAGGTCTGAATAGTCCGTTCGCTTTGACCGTCGGTCTGAGGGTGAAATGCCGTGCTCAGATTTAATTGTGAGCCAAAAGCTTCTTGGAAGGATTGCCATATCCTTGACACAAACCTCCCGTCTCTATCAGAGATGATCGAGAGAGGCACTCCATGACGTGCGACGATCTCTCTCATGTATATTTCGGCCAACTTGCTCGTATTATCCTTCTCTCTGATAGGTAAGAAGTGTGTTGACTTCGTTAATCGATCCACTATTACCCAAATAGTGTCATGGCCTCTTGGCGTTCTTGGCAACTTTGTAATAAAATCCATGGAGATTTGTTCCCATTTCCACTTGGGAATCTCGGGTTGTTGCAGAAGTCCTGAAGGCTTCTGATATTCGGCTTTAACCTTAGCGCATGTTAAACATTTCCTCACATAAACAGCAACATTGCCTTTCATCCTAGGCCACCAATAATAATCTTTGAGATCCTGGTACATCTTATCCGCTCCAGGGTGGATAGAGTACCGCGACTTGTGAGCTTCATCGAAAATAACCTTCCTTAAACCTCCAAACAAAGGAACCCAAATCCTTTTCTCAAAACATAACGTTCCTTCCTCGTTTGGTACCAGTAGCTTCTCCATCCCACGGAGATATTCTTCTTCAAGGTTTCCTTCCTTGAGAGCTTCTTTCTGCGAGGAACGAATGCGGAAGGAAAGATTTGTTCGGATAATCATTTCTAAAGCCCTAACCCTTATGGGCTTGATCCTCTCCTTTCGACTTAAGGCATCGGCGACCACATTCGCCTTCCCTGGATGATACTTTATCTCGCAGTCGTAATCGTTCAGCAACTCAACCCAACGTCTTTGCCTCATATTCAGCTCCTTCTGGTTGAATATGTGTTGTAGGCTCTTGTGATCTGTAAAAATTGTACACTTTGTACCATAAAGGTAGTGTCTCCAGATCTTTAATGCAAATACCACTGCGCCAAGTTCCAAATCATGTGTGGTATAGTTCTTTTCGTGCACTTTCAATTGACGCGATGCGTACGCAATAACCTTTTGGCGTTGCATCAACACGCAACCCAATCCTTGACGCGAAGCGTCGCAGTATACCACAAAATCATCTGTACCTTCCGGTAGTGCTAAGATTGGCGCATTGCAGAGCTTATCCTTCAATATCTGGAACGCTTCTTCCTGTTTGATTCCCCAACCAAACTTCTTATCTTTCTGCGTGAGGAGCGTCAACGGTTGAGCGATTTTTGAAAAATCCTCAATGAATCTTCGATAGTAGCTAGCCAAACCCAAGAATTGTCGAATCTCGGTTGGCGTCTTTGGCGTTTCCCAATTCTTAATCGCTTCGATCTTCGTGGGATCCACGTGGATTCCATCTCCATTTACCACGTGCCCAAGGAATTGTACTTCTCGTAGCCAAAACTCGCACTTAGAGAACTTGGCATACAACTGTTCTTTCTTCAACAGCTCCAAAATAGCTCTTAGGTGTTGCTCATGCTCAGCCTTCATCTTTGAATAAATCAAGATATCATCGATGAACACTATCACGAACTTATCCAAGTACGGCTTGCAAACTCTATTCATCAAATCCATGAACACTGCAGGTGCGTTTGTTAACCCAAACGGCATAACTAGGAACTCGTAGTGCCCATAACGAGTTCTGAAGGCTGTCTTTGGGATACTCTCCTCTTGTATCCTTAACTGATGGTATCCAGATCGAAGATCGATCTTTGAATAAAAGCTTGAACCTTGCAGTTGGTCAAACAGATCATCAATTCTTGGCAGAGGGTATCTATTCTTGATCGTCAGCTTGTTCAACTCCCGGTAGTCAATACACATGCGAAAACTACCGTCCTTCTTCTTGACAAACAAAACTGGAGCTCCCCAAGGCGAGAAGCTTGGTCCGATAAATCCCTTGTCTAACAACTCTTGAAGTTGTGTCGACAGTTCCTGCATCTCAGACGGAGCAAGTCTATAAGGTGCCTTAGCCACAGGTGCGGCGCCTGGAACTAAGTCAATGCGGAACTCTACTTGTCTCTGAGGTGGCAGTCCAGGTAAGTCCTCTGGGAAGACTTCTGGATACTCCCTCACGACAGGGATGTCTTCTATTCTCGGCTCAGCAGCCTTCTTATCCACAATGTGTGCCAGGAAGGCAACACATCCCTTCTTCAAACACTTTCGTGCTTTCAGGCAGCTGATAATTCTTAACGGCGTATCACGCTTCTCCCCGTGAACCACAATTGTTTCGCCATCTTCGGTTGGGATACGAACGACCTTTTCGTGACAAACTATTTCAGCCTTGTTGCCTGATAACCAATCCATTCCTACCACCACGTCGAAGCTCCCCAGCTGGACTGGTAGTAGATCCAAAGTAAACTCACGCTCTCCCAATTCGATCACACAACCTCTGATAACTTCATTGGCTTCTACTAACTTTCCATTAGCCAATTCGATTGAGTACGGAATATCTAACTTATTAGCGGCTAAACCAAGCATATTCTTAAATTCTAACGATACGAAGCTATAGTCGGCACTAGTATCAAATAAAACGGGTGTGTAGCGTTGGTTTACAGGGAACGTACCAGTAACGACATTGGGATCCCGGCGCGCTTCCCTCGCTTCGATATTGAACACTCTTCCACGGGCGTGGTTCAACTCTGGGCAGTTCCTCTTAAAGTGCCCGATATCACCACAGTTAAAGTATCCAGGTCTTTGCCCGTTTCCACCTCCATTTCCAGCTTGGTTATTCCTTTGGTTATGATTCACAGCGCCCGCTTGATTCACATTGTTGCCTCGATTCCCATTACCTCCATTGTTTCCTTGTGGGCGATTTCCATTTCCACCCCGGTTATTGTTTCTGTTTCCAAATCCTCCTTGGCCTCCCTGGCCAACAGTGGCCCAACAAGAATCCTTCAAGTGGCCAGGTTTCCCACACGCTTCACACACCTTCACACTACAATGGCCAGAATGGTGACGTTGGCAGGTATTACACTTTGGCTGGGTGCCCATATATCCTTTGCCTTTCTTTCCACTACCAGCTGTAACCTGAGCTGGCATGCCTGATCCTCCTTTCTTAACCACCACACTGGCGCCCTGCTTGAAGTTCGAGAACTTCCGTTTGTTACCTCCTGATGACTCGACGTGAGTCTCTTTCTTCTTAGGCTCAACATTCGAAAACTTGTTCAACCTAACAGCCTCCTCTGTAAGCGCCCCACTTAAGTCGATGGCTTCTGTGATCGTTGCAGGCTTGGATGAGGTAACCATACTCATGATTTGTGGAGCTAAACCCCAAATAAAGCGTTCGATTCTCTTGAATTCTGGTGTAACCATATAAGGTACCACATGAGATAGGTCGTGGAATCTCTGAACGTATTCTGCGATTTTAGGACCATTCATTTTCAAATGCCAGAACTCGGTCTCCAACCTTTGTATCTCAGCACAAGAACAAGTTCTCCTTGATGCTTGAGCTTTTCTTTTTGATGTGACTGCCATTTGCTCCAAGAATTCCCAATCATCATGCTCGTAATTTGTGCCAAAAGTGCAATTTGTGATAGACATTAAGTCACGCGCATCTTCGGAACACAACCCCTCATGAAATGCATTCATCAATTCCCATAGCTCTATCCCATGATGAGGGCAATTCTTTATCATCATGTTAAACCTCTCAAATGCTTCATGAAACATTTCACCCGTTCGTTGTTGAAAACTTCTCAAAATTTTTCTAGCATCATTTGTCTTTTGAGCTGTGAAGAATTCATCCAAGAAGATTTGTTGCATTTCTGCCCATGTATAGATAGATGCCGAAGGTAATGTATAGAACCACTTTTTTCGCCTTGTCTTATAAGGAAAATTGGAATAGCACCAATTTGACATCATCGACTGAAAATCCTTGACCCCCAATAGTGTTGCAAATCGAATCATAAGCCTCCAAATGAAAATAAGGCTCCTCCGTTGCTAGACCCTTATACTTTGGCAAACTTTGTAACGAACTGGTTTGAACTTCAAAAGTCCTTCCTTGATCATTTTGAGGGATAACTACTGGTGAAGGATTATGAGTGATCACCGGTCTAAAATGTGCTTCTATGCTTCTCGCGTGTTCTCGAAGATGTCTTCTTGGTACACCCAACCGGACCCTTGGACGTAAAGGACCCATTGGTCTTTGCATAGGCCCTTGAGGTGCAATTGGTGGCTGAAATTGGTATTGTTGCATTGGTGGTTGTTGAATTGGCCATTGGAATTGAGGTTGTGTATTTTGTGGACGAACTTGTTGTAAAGGCGTAGGACGTTGCAATTGTGACCCTTGTGGCCGAATATGTTGTACCCTAACCGGTAGCCTACCCATGTCTTGAATTTGTTGCAATGGTTGACTTTGTTGACCCGCTCCTCCTTGAGGTCCCAAACTACCTCCATCACCCCCATAGTAAAATCCATCTTCTTCGTATCCCCTATAATCTTCTTCATAACCCTCATCGTATCCATCTCCTCCTATACCCGAAGATTACACGAATGGAAGAGTTGAATAATGGAAACCCGATTGGTTCAGTTGTGGTCGGTATGTGGATGTAGTATGAATAACGGTTGAATTTGGTGGTATTGAATAGTTGAGGATGATTGACTCGAAGCTGGAAAAAAATGTGAAAGTGGTGGAATTGTTGAAGCAGGGCTAAATGTAAGGGTAGAGTCGACTTGGGTAGTAATAGGTGGTGTAGTGTTGGTTGGTGTAACATCATGTGGTGGAGTAAGATCTGTAGTGGAATTAGGCATGGTGGTATTTGGTGAAGGTTGTGTTGATGTAGGAATGAAGGTTGATGATGTTTGACTAGTAGTGGGTGGTATTTGTGAGTCAGCCATAATGTTTCTAGGTGTAATGGGTGAAGTGGGTGAACCAATGATCTTGTTTTCTCGTAACAAAACTCTATTTTGACGCAAAGTTCTTTCAATTTCCGGATCAAACGATAGCGATGATGACTTTTGAGAGCTCCTAGTAGGCATACACCTATAGTACCTGCACACTAAACACAACCAGCGTAAACCCGAAAATAACAAACAAAACTATTAAATTAACACACGTTGTACACTACTACCCGGCAATGACGCCAAAATTTGACGTGATGTCGTGGTCACAATCAAATTTAATCCAAATACTACTAATAGCTAGTGGTAAGTGGGTATCGAACACAGGAAGTTTGTGGAATATGTGCTATTTAAAAGTTTCTCTAAGTTAACTAAAATTAAACTAATTGCAATGAAAGTAAATTCAAAGAGTTGGTTTGATTGGTTGATTTTTAAAACTAAGATTACTAATCTACTTGCAAAATGAGAAATTGGGTTGTAAACAATTTAGAGACAAATGACCATCCTTAGTTTCTGGTTTGCTTTGACATTTATGCTATCATTCACTAGAAAGAACTACATAGACATAGTTCATGTGTGATTACTTGTTGTGATAAAAGACAACTAAGTACTCAGATTCCTAGAATGTGAGGTTGTTACCCGTTGACCAATTAACCCTTACCCAATCCTAATTCTACCCATGATATCTCGATTTCCAACGACACCAAGAATGTATGGTTTCAAACTAGATTAACATAAGAATCAACACTTTACAAACCATCAATCACACACCATAACAAACATATCATAAAAACAAGTATGTTAATCTAGAAATATGAAATTCAAACATAAAGTCTTGCAAACCTTCAACCAAAGATAGTTACCAAGAGTTTAGCCACTCATGGCCCGAACAAACATGATCAACAAAGTCTTAATCTTCAAGCAAGTTAAAAACATAAAAACAATATTCACTAATGTCTTCAAGCACCAAGAACACTCCAAACTCATCTCTAGATGTTGGATAACCGAAATAGCATGATTGGAACCATAAAAACCCCCATCAAAGTCTCAACAAATGCATGAGTTACACAAGTGGTTCAATCGGCGCCGTAAGCTACACCGGTGGCCGTAGCTTACCGCGGTCAACGTCAACGGGCCCATATGGTGTCGTAGCCTAAGGCTGGCGCCGTAGGTTACGGTGCCTATTATTTTCTTACGACATCAAGAGACTGGGCTACGGCAGTGACATTTTGGATCTTTGAAGGCTGTAACGTATGGCCTAAGCCGTAGGCTACGGTGGTGACTGGAGAATTTTTATTTATTTTCTTTTAACATTCTTCATAGCCCAATATTTTTTCATCCTTTCCAATCTCCCATCCAAATGCCAAAAAAACCACTCCAACAATTAACAGTAATAAGCATGGAATGTGCATGTTATTAAACCTTTTAAGGGTTGTCCTACGGACCACCCGTCAATCGTTAGAGCGTTTGCTAAGTCTTAGTAGCCGGCGCGCGTGTAAGTGTTTCTCAACTACTACGACGCGGCTACCAGACCTGCTTCTTAATGACTATTGCCTTTGAAGGCTGGCGCGCCTGCTCATTAACTGATGATACATGCGGCACTACTCTTGGTAAATTCAACATGAAGCTTCTTCCAACTTTAGGTGGGAAACTCCTCGAAATTTGAATTCTGACAGGTTGGTGCAAACGTCATTGATAGTGACGTTTGAGTTGACCCTTTGCGTGTTGGTTATCATGCTGTCACTGGCGGTTCGTCTGCTATCAGGCGAATAAGGCCTACGCGCGTGTGGTAACTGTCACTCCGATAATCCCACCTTACGTGGCGGTCTCTGATTAGGTACGCGCGCGGTACGCTCGACATTGTTACCCATCGCATTAAATGCGATTGGTATATATATTCGAAGATAGAGAGAGAAATTCAAATCAGTTCCTTCGAATTCTCCCTTCTTCTCTCTGATCTTCTTATCTTCTTCAAATCTTTAAGGGTTTCTAAGTCGATCTTCAAATTTTTTCCAGAAACTTGTGTAGATCTTCATAATCTTATCATAATCCTTCAAGCATCTTATACGAATGGCTGAGGAAGAGGCAGTTGCAGATAAAGAGGGTGCTGGTACGGTCCCGGTTCTTAAATGGGACCAAAGATTATTTGATCAGATAGTTAGGGGATTCCGGTTCCCGGCTGAGTGGGATGCTCGATATCCCCAGCAAGGCCAGACGGCTGCCAACGTACCACCGGGCTATATTACGTTATTTGCTGATTTTTTTATCGACGGAAACTTCTGGCTGCCAGCCACCCATTTCATGGCAACGATCCTTCATTTCTATGGGTTTCATATCTCCCAGCTCAGTCCGATGGGGATGGTGAGGATCCCTCGTTTTGAGTTTGTTTGCAGATCACAGGGGCAAGAACCATCAGTTGATAAGTTAAAGGTTCTCTACCAGCTTATCTGTAATCTGGGTTTTTATTCTTTTGCTCTTCAAGAAGATTCTTATAAATCCGCCCAAGAGCTTCCATGACTGGAAGATGAAATTCTTCTTTATTAGGGAAGAGGTTATTCTGTTCGCGATGATCTTCTGAGAGTCTGATAAGATTGAGAAAGAAGAACTTCCGATTCAAAAATCAGCAGATTGGTATATGCGCTTGATGGCTACCCCCAACCGTATTTTTGGAGAGCAGGTTTTGGTTACGGCGGGTATGAGCGATAAGTGGCCAGAGCACAGTGAAGAAGTTCCTATTTTGATGTTCAACGGTGAAGGTATGTACCAACATTTTCGTTGCCTCTTTCTTTTAGGAGCACTTGCGCCTGATTGTTATTCTTTGATGTAGTTGTTCAGCTCTATCAGAGTGCATTGCCTAGCTTTGGTGGGGGCGATAGGTGTGCGACCATTGGGAGCTGGTGAAGTATATTGGTACAAGCAAATTAAAAGCAACTTCTTATATCCACCAGCTGGAATCTTTGCTAACCCTCCTACTGCAACCGAAGGTGTGCAACTTCCCAACCCCAAACCCTTGCGAGGCGTGACTTCTGCTGGAAAAGAGATTCTTTATCTTTCAATCGAGGAGTCTGTAGGCTTGTCGCATGAAGGGCAAAGTTCATGGACTAACATATTTGCAGGTGTGTTGCGTGACCTAGGGATAGATCCGGAGGAGAAACCAAAGAAGGCTCTAGCGAAGAAGAAAACAACGAAAAGGAAGAAGGTCACTGTCGATACCGGCGTGATTAGCAAAAAGGCGAGGGGTAGCCGCGTGACTGCTATGGCCCCTAAAAAAACGTAGTCTTCGCTTCCGACAGAGTAACCTTGAAGACTATGTTGTTGCCAGTGATTCACTAGAGGGTTTATCTCCTATAGGTGAGAAAAGGAAGAACAGCGCGGTTGCATCAAAGAGTTCAGGGAGCGCCGGTTCCAGGGCTCCTGAGTCCGGCGCGACTCCGTCATCCCTTCCTGAGGAAGAGGAAGAAGAAGAGGTTGGAGAAGATGGTGCCAAGCTGGTGACCAGGAAAAGGTCTCGTAAAGAGAGCACTGCTGGGGGTACTCCACCAGCGCAAAAAGTTGTTGCAACCCAGCCGATAGGGAAAAAGGGTATGCTGCGGAGCCTTTTTAAATTCTCACCAGGTTGGTATTGTATTTTTCGTGTTTTATGCTTTCTGCCTTAGTAAAATTTTTAACACGTTTCCCTTCTCTAGAGGCGCTGAAGAAGCCTGCGGTGAAGGTTAAGGAGCCAGAACCGAAAAAGACTAAGGAGCCGGAGCTCAAGAAAACCAAGTTTGTCATCATCCCTCCGAAAACCATTCCTGAGAAGGAGGTAGAGAGGAAAGCTGATGAGCCTGCGGGCAATGTGATTCCTGAAGAGGAATTGTTGAAGGAAACCAAGACCGCTGCTACCACCATCCATGATAGAGCGCAGAGTCCGGAGGTCGTGCATATTATCGGGCTTGACTAGCCCTTGAAAGGTAAAGGACCAGAGGTTTTCACTTCAAGTGTAGCCACGCAACATGACGCCCCCACCCGAACTGCAAAAGTACTATCTGTTGCTGGGGGGTCTGCTTCTAACGTATAGGCGCATGTGGCGCATCAAGATACTTTTACGACTGCTGTTGGTTCAGATGCTGGTGGCTCTGGCGCGGCTAGCCAGAAAGGTGATGGAAAGAAAATTCCAAGGCCACGATCCCCCATTGGTACGAAAGACACATTGGGGGATATCTATTATAAGACTTATACTAAGGAACGTGGCAAAGAAAAGCATGTCCCAGAATGGAGCCTGAAACAAAAGGATACTTTTGTTGAATTCGGGGCATGTAGGGATTGGTTTTTAGGGACTTTTCCTCTAGGTGAGGTGAACCGACAGCGGGCACGTACCCCTGAGGCTTTATACTGTGCTTACATTATCGGGGAGGCCAATACTTCTGCCACTGGTCATCAGAATTTGCGCAACTGGCGCCAGATGCACCAGGAGCACGCCAGCTAGGAAAAATACCAGGAGTGCTTGTCTGCTGAGGCTAGGGAGTTTGAGCAGATGAAAAACAAGTTTTTAGAAGTAAAGGCCTCTTTCAAAAAAGAGAGAAAGTCTGAGGAATGGGGGTGAGATGGTTTGAAGACTAAACTCCACGCTGAAGATCTCCTGGCGAAGGAGCGCCAAGAATGGAAGAAGATATGTGATAATGATAATAAGAGGATGTATGCTGCGCGCACAAAGATTACCAACCTTGAAGCTGAAGTTGTCACCTTAAATGGGATGGTTGAGGAGGCGCATGCTGATAGAGAGCGTGTTGAGGTCCAACAGGCTAGCTCCCTCTCATCTTATACTTCCTTAGTGTTAAAATATTTCTAGCTTTTCACTCAAAAACTTGTAGGTCGAATTGAATGCACAAATCATGAGTAAAAACAAGGAATTGGCTGGTAAAGACATTGAGATTATGGAGCTAAAGCATAGGTTGTTTGAGGCTCATGAGAAGAGTGAGTCTTTAGAGATAGACCTGGCCGCTAAAAAGGTGAAGGCTGATACTGCCGAAGAGGCACGTAAAGCGGCCAAAGAGGCGGGCGACATCAACACTTCTGCCTTGAACGTGGCGCAGAATAACTATGCTAAAGCTCAATCTATCGTGGATACGCTTGTCTCTGAATCTGAATGGATGTGCAACCATGGAGTAGCTGCTGTAAGAGTCTCTTTTTTGCCTTAGGTTATCATAGCTTGTTAACTTGTTTTCACGATTTTGTTTCTCTTGAATAGGTTACTAGCTCTATACTGAATGCGACGGAGCTGGATCAAGCAGTTGCGACGCTCACAGATGCCGCGCGTGCCATTGGGCATCGTGGTGGCTATCTCGAATGCGCCCAATATGTTGAGGAGGCGCTGCAGCAGCACTTCAGGACCTGCCATTGCACCATGACTGACCAAGCTGATGAGATGCTAGCCCGAGTTGAAGACGTTTATGATCATTTATCTCTACCAGTGATGGAATTGGTCACGGAGGTGCTAAAGCATGACATTTATATCGCGCGATTGAAGTCCATCCTTGTCGCTCCGGAGACTGTGGAGTTGTCTGATGAGGAGGAAACGGCTGGTGATGGTGGCGACGAATAGATTGTAGGATGTTTAGGCTTTTAATGCCTTGTAATTTCTTGTGGTTTCCAAATATGTAAATGGTGTGCGGTTACGCTTTTATGAATGGAAATATTTTGTCTTTTATTCTGTTAAATGTTACAATTATTACATTGTTTTTAGAAACTTTGTTTAAGTTAGCGTGAATGAATGTATGTGTGGCTCATTATGAGTGTTGTTGTCCGGCCTCGCGCTATGCTCGCGGAGAACCTTGGAGGCTTAACTTAAGAGCTCGTAATTTACTGAAGTGTTTTCGTGCTAATCAAAAGTTTAACATGCATTTGTAACTTAGTTAAAACAAAATGTAATCATAAAACGTATATAACTTTTGCATTAGATAACTGAAACAGGCGCTTGGCCAACATACATAGAAAGTTGTTACATATCGCATTTGCGCAGTTGTTGCGCGTTCCATGTGCATGGGATGATGTGACCATCTAAACTGCGCAGTTTGTACGCCCCTTTTCCTAGCACCTCATGAACTAAGTATGGGCCTTCTCATTTGGGTTCTAGTTTTCCAGGGCGCTCGGCATTAGAGGCTTCGTTGTCCCTGAACACATATTCCCCTGGAGTGTATGTACATATGCGCACCCTCACATTGTAGTATCGCTCCAACTGGGTCTTGTACTTGGCCACTTTAATGCACGCGATCTCGAGCCTTTCTTCGAGTAGGTCCAAGTCTAAGCGGCGCTCCACCTCGTTATCAATCCTGTTAACTGTTGATAAGTGCAGCGAGGGGAGGCCTATTTCTGCTGGGATAACAGCCTCTGATCCGTAAACAAGGTTGAAGGGGGTCTCGCCATTGTTTGTATTTGGCATGGTACGATGAGCCCACAGGATGCTGGGGAGCTCATCGACCCAGCCTCGCCATTTTGTGCCCAAGCGGGCCTTTATCCCTTCAACTATGCTTTTGTTGACACTCTCCACTTGACCATTGTCTTGCGGGTGCGCAACGGAAGAGAAGGTGTGCTCAATGTTTAATTCATGCATCCATTTTTGAAGGTCTTCATAGGCGAAATTTGTGTGATAACTGGCACAAAACCGGTAATCCCTGTAAAATTTAATTAATCATAAATATATGCAATTATGTGCTTAAATGTCAACATTGTCTGATTACATACTATACATGTGAATTCATGCACGTTTTATACTACAAAAATTGCCTTATGCATTAATGATAACGTTGCATCAGAAATACTAGTAAACTCACCGGTAAGACACATTGTGTCAACAATTCTATAGAAAGCAGTCAGACAATAGAATTGGAGCCTAGGTGTAGGTCCAACGTCAAAAATATATTAAAACCCAATAGTATATACAAGGGTTAACAAATAGACGTTCCGGAAACTAGAATATGCACTAAAAAGCTCCCGAAACGCACTTTAAATGCAGAATTCTGCACAAATCAGCTATAATAAGCTTTTTAACACATAAATATTATGCAAAATTCATGTTTTATTATCCAAAATACCCTCCTAAGTGTTAGGAATTAAAAGGGTCACAAAAGGGTACATAAAGGACACTAAAAGGTGCAATGTAGCACTTTAATGAACCGGTATTTAACCGAATAACCGGACATTACCCGGAACATCAAAATATTACTAGAATCATTGTTTTAATATTTCTGAGCTAGTTGTGGTCCCCGAACACCATAACACCCCTTATAACATAATAACACCTCAAGTCCCTAAACTTTATACTTGAAAACTAACTTATTTATGAAATTAGAAATTGGAACTTACACTTTACCCCCCCCCCCTTTCATATATATGGTCACATGGGGGTGACCCCACCACAATCTTAACAAGATCTTCCAAAATCCCATTTGATATTACTTGGATTCACTATGATATATTTTGATATGATTTAGATATTGTGATCTAGGAAGATCTTGTATGCACTATATATATCACCATCCTTACTCCATCTTCTTCACACAACACACCTCCTCCTCTCTCATCTCCCTCCGGTCGTGAGCCACCACCCACATCACCACCACCTTCAACCATTAATCATCCATTCCAAGGTTTACATAAGGTGCTAGAAGGTGTTTAAGAAGGTTTAGAGCTTGTGGATCTTGAAGAACATTCTTCATTTGCTTTTACCCACCATCTTTGTCATCTTTTTCTTCAAGTGTTCTTCCCTAGCCTTGTGCTAGTTGTAAGACTCTCATAACCCTTTGTTACTTCATATTTTGATGAATGAAAGATGATGAATATTGTAAATCTTGAAGAACACAAAAGAACATGATCATGATACTTTAACATAAGCTTAAAAATATAAGAATACATGTTGAATATGTTGATTTGCTTCCTGTTAATTGATTATTAGTGTTACTGATGTTAGACATCATAAGAAACCTACTAGATTGTGATTAAACACATGATCTAGTAAGTTAAAGTGGTGATCTTGTGAAAGACCAAGATCTTCTTGCTTTATGTTTTCATGAACTTGAATAATGAAAGTGATTTTCATATGTAAAAATGATATAAACAAGATACAAATCTTGTAAATAGATGATTACAAAAATGATTTTCTCAAGAAACCAAGTTTATTTACAAGACTTACAAATTCATGGTTTCTAAGTAAATTAATAATATTTTTAGTGTTTAAACAAGACTAGAAGCATGTATGTAACAAGAAAAATACAAGAGAAGTATTTTTAGAAAAGTCATCTTACAAGTTGTAAATGACTAGATCTTTTAATAAAGTTGTTTACAAACAAATAACCATGTTTTTAAGGGTAACCAAACCTATTAAATAACATGGTAAGTTACTACAAGTTTTTACAAAGCTTCAAGTTCATGATGTAGTATAATTTACTTGATTTTGACACTCGGTAAGTGTTAAATGAGTTGATGATTGTTGATGATGATTTAAAAGAAAATAAACACAAGTTTTGAAAACATGGGAAACCTCCATTTTTAGGGGAAACCATGTCAAAATTTCTATAAATTTTGACACTTAGAAAAATATAAGTTTTGGTGAAACTTATTCCCTAAAAATTCACCCAAAAATATTTACCAAGGTTTCCCTAATTTTTATGTAAACTTCAAGTTAAGAAATGATGATTTCTTCAAGATAAAAATTGATATTAAGTATGTATATATTTGAGGAAAATATATATATTTATTGATCACCAAATTTTGTACTAAGTGTATGTAGTATGTATTATGTGTAAATAGTGTATTAGGACTTGAAAATACACTAAATACTCCTAAGGAGTGAAAATACAAAAAAAACACATACACATACAACATGTTTAGACATACACAAGAGAATATATTTATGAAAACATATTAGTTGATAGATTAAATAACTTGGACAAGTTATGAACATGAAATGAAGTTTTGGACAAAATACATAATTCGGGTGAAAAATACACGATACTTATACTTATTTTTGAGAAAATAATGTAAGTAAGATACATAGTTAAAAATATAAATTATTTTTAACACAAGAACACATACATAAAAGAAGGTGACTTGTCCTTGTGCAATACAAGTCTAGTGACTAACGTTAATAAAACACGTATAGGTCACGACGCTATATAAGCAAACCCGGTGAAGTTTACCGCGCAAGAAACGCAAAGTTGTGAGTTCATGCTCCCCCTTTTCTTTTAACTGTTTTCTGTTTTATAACTTCGGGGGTGAAGTACATGTTACTAAATGTTTACAGAAAAGTGAAGTTGTGTCCCCACTTTTAATCTTTTACATACTTTTTAAACTTGGTGAAAATACATGTGTTATGGTATGATGGATACAAGAAATAAGGAATGATACTTGAAATCATGTCACGAATAGGGTACCAGAAGCACCATTAATCGTGTACATACTAAGACCACAGAACAAAAGGTTAGATCTAATGGGTTTTCGGGCAGCCACACTCTTGGTGAAAACTAGTACCAAGTAGTGCTTTTGTGTCTCAGTCGTGAATCGACAACTAGAAAAATGCCTATGGTTTGGATGCTTCCTATGTCGTGTCACATGTTAATGGCCTTGCAACCCATTAACAATCTCGATACATACAGGAATACATGATTTATATAAATTACATATCATGTTTTCATACAAAGTATACAAATGTTCAATACAAAAGTTTCATGAATTCACACCAACATTATGTTGACGATTTTCCAAAAACTCACATGTATTTCACGTAACTAAAGTGGATGTGCGCGCGGACATACTCTTGCTCTTGGATGTTGTTTATCTTTATCGTTGAATAAAGTTGTAAATGTTTCAGACAATATGCTGTCTTGTGATGTAAACACTTAAACTATGTTTTCAGTTGTGAAATGTTTGGCATTTGAAGTTATTTTTACGAGCATGTATCATGTTTACCATTCATATGCAATGAAAACCTTTCATGATCACACCTCATGCTTCCGCCTTAGAAAGGTGTGTGACAGATTGGTATCAGAGCTGCGATTGTAGTGAACCAGGATTCCTTCTCGAGTCTAGAGTACAATCTCTAGGATCCTTTCACGAAAACAATTTTTCAAAGAGTTTTCATTGCATAAAACTTTCCGCGACATCCACTACCTGAAACTGTTTACAAAGAGTCAAGAAAGAACACTATGAGACTTAGGGTGCACTGGAGTAGCACTTGTCTTTGACTAGAAATTACTTGCAACTATGTGTGATAATTGATACATACATATACTAGAAATAGAATGTATCAGGTACTCGTGACTTTACCCGAAAACAATGGCCTATCTGAAGGAAGTGATATGAGGATGAAACGAACTGTGCGGACTGTGCAAGGACTTACATAATTATGGAATCCAGTGCACAAAAACCACAGCAGGTCTTGTCACGTATCATAAAAGATTCCTTCAATACAAGAAATGGTCAAACGTGAACACCCTCACCCCTCCCCCAGCCTATTAAATACTCTGTTGGAGTAATAATTTAGGGTATAAAGACAGGAACCGCCAATGTGAAGTGAGATATTTTGCCCTTTACATAAGTTAAACTTGTACTTTGGGGAGATATAACCCTTATGTATTTTGTTTACTTCGCAAACAGTAATGTAACAAGTTGTTCTGATATGTGTAAAGACTCGGTGAATATCTTATGACACGCCCATATTTATCTATTTATACATGCTTGTTACTGTATGAATTGATTTATACATTTGGTGGATTGTTTGATGTCACTTATGTGGTATATGCCTGTGTGTATATATACTACTACTGTCTCGTATGACGATATCAAACAAATGTCTAACCCTGTTGTGTTGTGTTCTTTCAGAACATGGCACCTAGGAGAATTGTGAACAATCAAGGTTCCGACCAACCTCCTCCTCATCTTCTATCGAGGACTGTTGAAGAACCGAACACCCTACTGGAGGAAAGGATCTCCGCAGCTATCGCCCAGTATGAGGCGAACCGCACCGAACAAAGTGGAGGACCAAGCAATGCTAGACGTAATGGGAATGGAGATTCATCTGGAGGAAACGCAACTCAGGGTTGCACTTTCAAGCAGTTTCTCGACTGCAAACCGCTGAACTACGATGGCACTGGAGGTGCAGTGGCATTTGTACGCTGGACGGAGAAGACTGATGCCACTATCCGCCTGAGCAAATGTACCACGGATGAACAAGTCACTTTTGCTACTGGGTTATTTGTTGAGAAGCTTTGACTTGGTGGAATTTGCAAGTCCAGACTCTGGGTGATGATGCCGCGTACAGCATGACGTGGGATGCGCTAAAGGAACGTATGAGAGAAAGGTATTGCTCTCGTGCTGAACTCCAAAGGTTGGAGACTGAGTTCTGGCACTTGACCATGGAAAGTGCTGACGTTACTGGTTATACTCGAAGATTCCATGATCTGTCGAGAGTGATCCCCTACATGGTAACTCCCGAATTTAAGCGCATTAAATGCTACATTTGGGGATTGGCCTCAGAATTTCGCAGCATGGTAACTTCGGCCAAACCTCAAACGATCACTGAGGCTGTAACTCTGGCTATTAGCCTTATGGAAGATGTTATTCGCATGAAGAAGTTATCATTGAACCTAACAGAAAAGACCGAGACGCATGCTGAGTCGTCTGGTGACAAGAAAAAGGAAGCATGCGAACCTGAATCAAGCGACACGTAATAACAAGGGTTCCAACAACAAGAAACGAGATTCCAACCTGCCTAAGGAGGCGAAAACTCTTGCAACCATGCATGACGTTCCTGCCAAAAGATACCTAGGCACTCTGCCCACTTGCAACCAGTGCAAGCGTCATCATGAAGTAGTTTGTCGCATTCCAAAATGCAACAAGTGTGGAAAACTGGGTCACCATACTGAGGATTGTTGGGGAAGAGGAAATAGGAACTGGAACGGAAACCGCAACGGTGCTGGTAATAGAAACAATGGTGGAAATGGAAATGGCAATGGTAACCGAAATGGTAACGGAACTGGGCAGAACCAAGGATGCTTCAGTTGTGGAAGCAAGGATCATTTCAAAAAAGATTGCCCAAGAGGAAACAATGCTCAGGCTCGGGCATTTGTGATTGGAGCAAAGAACGCACGCGAGGACCCTAATGTGGTCACCGGTACGTTTCTCATTAACAATCACTTTGCATCCATATTATTTGACACTGGTGCCGATTTTAGCTTCATGTCTGTGGAATTTAAACATATGCTTGGAATAGAATCTAGTAGATTAGATATCCCATACTCCATAGAACTAGCTTATGGTAAACTCGTTGAATCGGGCGAGCAAAGATTTAGCATCGACCTCTTACCTATTCAATTGGGTAGCTTCGATGTAGTGGTCGGAATGGACTGCTTGTCCAAGAACAAAGCTGAAGTTATTTGTCACGAGAAAATCATTCGCATCCCTCTGGCGAATGATGAAACTCTCATCGTGCATGGAGAAAAATGAGACGTGCCTTTGCGAATCATCAGTTGTATGAAGGCACATAAGTGCTTGAGGAAAGGATGTGTTACCTTCCTAGCGCACGTTGTAGATAAGAAGGCTGAGGAGCAGAAACTCGAAGATATTCCTATGGTGAAGGAATTCCCTGATGTTTTTTCCCGAAGATCTAACAGGACTACCTCCGCAATGACAAGTCGAATTCCATATAGACTTGGTTCCAGGAGCCGCTCTTGTAGCCAAGGCGCCCTTTCGGCTTGCACCATCCGAAATGCAAGAATTATCTACACAACTCCAGGAGTTGTTGGATAAAGGATTCATAAGGCCAAGCTTCTCACCTTGGGGAGCTCCAGTATTGTTCGTGAAGAAGAAGGATGGGACACTGCGGATGTGTATCGATTATAGAGAATTGAACAATCTCACAATCAAGAATCGGTACCCACTACCGAGGATTGATGACTTATTCGATCAATTGCAAGGATCGAGCTACTATTCCAAGATCGACCTTCGATCTGGATACCATCAGTTAAGAATCCAAGAGGAAAGCGTACCAAAGACTTCGTTCAGAACACGCTATGGGCATAACGAGTTCCTTGTGATGCCATTCGGACTGACGAACTCGCCAGCGGTATTTATGGATCTGATGAACCGCGTATGCAAACCATACCTCGATAAATTCGTGATTGTATTTATCGATGATATCCTGATTTACTCACGAACGAGAGAAGAGCACGAGCAACACCTCAGAACCATTCTGGAACTACTGAAGAAAAAGAAACTTTATGCAAAGTTTTCAAAGTGCGAATTTTGGATTCGCGAAGTACAATTCCTTGGTCACGTTGTGAACGAGAAGGGCATTCATGTAGACCCATCCAAGATTGAAGCAATAAAGAATTGGGAAGCTCCCAAAACCCCAACGGAAGTTCGACAATTTTTGGGCTTAGCGGGCTATTACCGACGGTTTATTGAAAATTTCTCCAAGATAGCTCAACCGCTAACTACCCTTACGCAGAAAGACAAGAAGTACGATTGGGTGACAAGCAGGAAGAAGCCTTCCAACTGCTCAAAAATAAGCTATGAGATGCACCAATACTATCCTTACCCGAAGGCACAGAAGACTTCATGGTATACTGAGACGCTTCACGTCAAGGTTTGGGTTACGTGCTCATGCAACGTCAAAAAGTCATCGCTTACGCTTCAAGACTGTTGAAGGTACATGAAAGGAATTATACCACGCATGAATTGGAGCTAGGCGCGGTGGTATTCACCTTGAAGATTTGGCGGCACTATTTATATGGTACTCGATGTACAATCTTCACAGATCACAAAAGCCTGCAACACATATTTGATCAGAAGGAATTAAATATGCGTCAACAACGTTGGGTCGAACTGCTGAACGATTATGACTGTGAGATTAAGTACCATCCAGGAAAGGCAAACGTTGTAGCAGACGCGTTAAGCCGAAAAGAAAGGGTTAAGACCCTAAGGGTTCGAGCATTGGAAATGACTATTCGAACGAACCTCACTGCACACATTCGTGACGCACAACAAGAAGCGCTTAAGATGGAGAATCATAGAGCTGAATACCTTCGAGGTATGATGAAGAAATTGGTGCCAAACAAAGAGGGAACCTTATACTTTAAGGAGCGTATTTGGGTTCCGCTCTATGGCGGTATTCGAGAAGTCATCCTTAATGAAGCTCACAAGTCAAGATACTCGATCCATCTAGGATCGGACAAAATGTATCAAGACTTGAAGGACTACTATTGGTGGCTGAGACTTAAAAGCGATGTTGCTACCTATGTTGGAAAATGCCTAACCTATGCTAAGGTTAAGGCTGAATATCAGAAACCATCTGGGCTACTGCAACAACCAGAGATACCCATGTGGAAGTGGGAGCAAATCTCAATGGACTTCATAACAAAATTACCCAGGACCACTAGAGGGCACGATATGATATGGGTGATAGTCGATCGGTTAATAAATTATGCGCATTTCCTACCGATCTGAGAAAAGGATAGCACCGAAAAGCTTGCTGAGTTGTACTTGAAAGAAATCATGGCATGTCATGGAGTGCCTATCTCAATTATTTCAGACAGAGATGGACGATTTGTCTCGAGGATCTGTCAATCCTTCCAGGAGGCCTTTGAATCTCAACTAGATCTGAGCACGGCCTTCCATTCGCAAACAGACGGCCAGAGTGAACGAACCATACAAACACTAGAAGATATGCTTCACGCATGTGTTATGGATCTAGGCAGCAGCTGGGATACTCATCTACCTTTAGTTGAGTTTTCCTACAATAACAGTTATCATACAAGCATAAAAGCCGCACCGTTCGAAGCTCTGTATGGCCGCAAGTGCCGCTCGCCATTATGTTGGGCAGACGCTGGAGACAAACGTATGGTTGGTCCTGAACTTATACAAGAGACAACCGATAAGATTATGCAGATCCGAGAGCGCATTAAGGCGGCTCGAGATCGACAAAACAGCTACGCTGATCGAAGACGAAAACCATTAGAATTCGAGGTGGGAGACAAAGTGTTGTTAAAGGTCTCACCTTGGAAGGGCGTAGTAAGATTCGGAAAACGTGGAAAGCTGAATCCACGATACATCGGGCCATCCAAGGTCTTGGAAAGAATTGGTACCGTAGCCTACAAGTTGGAATTACCGGAAGAACTTAATGGAGTACATGATACGTTTCATGTGTCCAACCTCAAGAAGAGTCCAACCCAAGAAACAGTGATCATCCCTACGGATGAAGTGCATATTGATGACACCCTCCGATTTACAGAACAACCCGTTGAGGTTACAGACTGGAAAGTCAACAAGACCCGAAGGAGCAATGTCAAACTTGTCAAAGTACGTTGGAACTCTAAGCACAGACCCGAGTACACGTGGGAACGTGAAGACCAGTTTAAAGAAAAGTACCCCCACCTGTTCAAGAAAACTCCTATGAGAGATAAATCAGCCTGAATTTCGGGACGAAATTCTTTTAACAGGGGGAGACTGTGACAACTGGCACATAACCGGTAATCTCCGTACAATTTAATTAATCTTAAATATATGCAATTATGTGCTTAAATGTCAACATTGTCTGATTACATACTATACTTGTGAATTCATGCACGTTTTATACTACAAAAATTGCCTTATGCATTAATGATAGCGTTGCGTCAGAAATATAAGTAAACTCACCGGTAAAACACATTGTGTCAACAATTCTGAAGAAAGCAGTCAGACAATAGAATTGGAGCCTAGGTGTAGGTCCAATGTCAAAAATACATTAAAACCCAACAGTATATACAAGGGTTAACATATAGACGTTCCGGAAGCTAGAATATGCATTAAAAAGCACCCGAAACGCACATTAAATGCAGAATTCTGCACAAATCAGCTATAATCAGCTTTTTAACACATAAATATTATGCAAAATTCATGTTTTATTATCCAGAATACACTCCTAAGTGTTGGGAATTAAAAGGGTCACACAAGGGTACATAAAGGACACTAAACGGTGCAATTTAGCACTTTAACGAACCGGTATTTAACCGAATAACCGGACATTACCCGGAACATCAAAATATTACTAGAAGCATTGTTTTAATATTTCTGAGCTAGTTATGGTCCCCGAACACCATAACACCCCTTATAACATAATAACACATCAAGTCCCTAAACTTTATACTTGAAAACTAACTTATTTATGAAATTAGAAATTGGAACTTACACTTTACCCCCCCCCCCCTTCATATATACGGTCACATGGGGGTGACCCCACCACAATCTCGCCAAGATCTTCCAAAATCCCATTTGATATTACTTTGATTCACTATGATATATTTTGATATGATTTAGATATAGTGATCTTGGAATATCTTGTATGCACTATATATATCACCATCCTCACTCCATCTTCTTCACACAACACACCTCCTCCTCTCTCCTCTCCCTTTGGCCGTGAGCCACCACCCACATCACCACCACCTTCAACCATTAATCATCCATTCCAAGGTTTACATAAGGTGTTAGAAGGTGTTTAAGAAGGTTTAGAGCTTGTGGATCTTCAAGAACCTTCTTCATTTGCTTTTACCCACCATCTTTGTCATATTTTTCTTCAAGTGTTCTTCCTTAGCCTTGTGCTAGTTGTAAGACTCTCATAACCCTTTGTTACTTCATATTTTGATGAATGAAAGATGATGAATATTGTTAATCTTGAAGAACACAATAGAACATGATCATGATACTTTAACATAAGCTTAAAAATATAAGAATACATGTTGAATATGTTGATTTGCTTCCTGTTGATTGATTATTAGTGTTAGTGATGTTAGACATCATAAGAAACCTACTAGATTGTGATTAAACACATGATCTAGTAAGTTAAAATGGTGATCTTGTGAAAACCAAGATCATCATGCTTTATGTCTTCATGAACTTGAATAATGAAAGTGATTTTCATATGTAAAAATGATATAAACAAGATACAAATCTTGTAAATAGATGATTACAAAAATGATTTTCTCAAGAAACCAAGTTTATTTACAAGACTTACAAAGTCATGGTTTCTAAGTAAATTAATAATATTTTTAGTGTTTAAACAAGACTAGAAACATGTATGTAACAAGAAAAATATAAGAGGAGTATTTTTAGAAAAATCATCTTACAAGTTGTAAATGACTAGATCTTTTAATAAAGTGATTTAGAAACAAATAACCATGTTTTTAAGGGTAACCAAACCTACTAAATAACATGGTAAGTTACTACAAGTTTTTACAAAGCTTCAAGTTCATGATGTAGTATAATTTACTTGATTTTGACACTCGGTAAGTGTTAAATGAGTTGATGATGATTTAAAAGAAAATAAACACATGTTTTGAAAACATAGGAAACCTCAATTTTTAGGGGAAACCAAGTCAAAATTTCCATAAATTTTGACACATAGAAAAATGTAAGTTTTGGTGAAACTTATTCCCTAAAAATTCACCGAAAAATATTTACCAAGGTTTAGCTAATTTTTATGTAAACTTCAAGTTAAGAAATGATGATTTCTTCAAGATAAAACTTGATATTAAGTATGTATATTTTTGAGGAAAATATATATATATTTATTGATAACCAAATTTTGTACTAAGTGTATGTAGTATGTATTATGTGAAAATAGTGTATTAGGACTTGAAAATACACTAAATACTCCTAAGGAGTGAAAATACAAAAAAAAAACAAAAAAAACACATACAACATGTTTAGACATATACAAGAGAATATATTTATGAAAACATATTACTTGATAGATTAAATAACTTGGACAAGTTATGAACATGAATTGAAGTTTTGGACAAAATACATAATTCGGGTGAAAAATACAAGATACTTATACTTATTTTTTAGAAAATAATATAAGTAAGATTGTAGGATCGTGTCTCGACCCGAACGAGTCGTTCAGAGGTGTTCAACTTTGTTTCAGGTGCGGAATAACAAGAAACAAAGCTAGAAACAGCTGATTCTCTTCTTAATTCACTGTTTGTATTGATTTGACGTTGTTTACATTCAGTTCTCAAACCGGCAGCACTTCGGTATGAGTTACAAGATCTGTCTCTGAGATTTCGCTTATGAGGCACTATATATAGACTTCCTGATTTCGCTTATGTGTACATGTACACATAAGTAGAATCACCTATGTACACATAAGTGGAATCACCTATGTACACATAAGTGGAATCACCTATGTACACATAAGTGGAATCACCTATGTACACATGAGCGGAATCACCTATGTACACATAAGCGGAATCACCTATAAACTCTAAACATTCTCCTATTTTCTCACACAACACGCCCTAATTTATACAATACAATGTAAGACTCGATACAAGACGAAGTCGACAGATGTAGTGCACCAACAGACTCCCCCTCAGATGTTGACGAGTCGACTATCGAGTCACGACAATGCTATGTCTTCACTTCTTCAGTCTTGATCAGCCTCTGGGCTTTTCTCTCTTTCTATCTTCATCAGACTCCCCCTCACGATTTGCTGGCATTCCTTTGTTCTTCAGCAATATCTGCATCAGGATCTTTGTCTGGCTTTCTTTGTCTTCAGAATCCAAAACCTGGCACTCTATACAGTCTTCAATTTCCAGGATCGAAACTTTGGCTATTCCTGCAGATTCTTAACCCAGAAATGAATTTCAAAATTTAACAATTTGTATACACTAACACTCTGAAATAATCAGACAACTCCCTCTCATAATCATATGTACCAACAATCACTCTCCCTCAGATCATACTCATCTGATGAACCACTTGTTGATTTCCAAAAACATATTTTGACATTTTAAAACACACTCCCCCTCACAACAATGTCATCATGTTTAGCACTTGGAATTTTGACAATCAGCTTTCCAACATCAGTTGTCGAAAATCTTTTTGACTTTTTCAAAAATTTATGCTAAAACACACTAAAAATCTTTTTGGATTTTTAGACAGAGAGTAAATGCAGTAAAGAAATATTTACAGACAATATTTTTGTGAGTTTTGTGTAAGAGGATCATATCAGTTTTTGACAAGTCACAAGTACCGTTGAGCTTAGTTACACATTAAGAATTAAACAATTCACTTAGATTGCCAATATACTGATCCACTTAAATTTTTACACAAATTTCAACTGATTCAGGATATGAGTTAGGTGTGTTAAAGACTTAAACTTAATCATGTGTCACACCTCTTGAATATACTCCTGAATCCAGATCCCAATATTCAGTCTTACAGGTGAGTATACCACAGATGATATCTGTAAGGGGTTAATAAATTATGAAGAATCATGAGAGCTCAGGTCAGAACTACCGTTCAGTAGAGAGATCATGACTCGACTTTTGAGTGTGTCCCCTTTAGAGGATCTTTCGCATTACAACAGCAGCGACTATCAATTTTATTGTTTCATCAGCATGTTGATGGCGAAGCTATGTTTCAAGCTTTTGCGGAAAACATTATCCGGGGACTAGGTCAGAAATTCCTTTCAGCAGAAGTCCCGGGATAATACCCCAGATATCACTGAGCATAAAGACCTAGTATCTCAGAAAGAGGGACCTTTCAAACGAGATTTCAGGGGTTACCTATATATCCAAGTAGTGTTCCCCACGAAACAAGCAAGTTTGAATTTTAGTTTATATCCCAAAAAAGTTTACTAAATGTGTAAAAACCTATCGGCATATCATCAGTGAGACTGTTTAACGCTCTTTAAACGTTACATTTCTTTAGCATACTGTGACCGTCTACTGATGTACTATCATTTCCTCTTCTTTGACACTAAAACTCATTTTTTATTTTATCATGTTTTTGCCTTTTTCAAATTTTCTAATGTTTTTGGATTTTTTGAAAATTTTCTACTCCCCCTAAAATGCAAACACATTTTAGGAAATTTGAAAACAAACTGTACAATAAACTTGACAACCGATATCGAATCGCTTCAAATCACCATCCACTATGCATAAACAATCAGAACTCCCCCTATCACAAACCATTTTCTCATTTAGATCTCAAAACACTTAAGTTTGTTTTAATCAAAATGATTTTTTTGGAAAATGAGTTTGTTTTTACCACTTGTAAAGTTAGGGGTTTGGTTCATCATTTTGTCCATTCAATCTCTTGTATGTGGATTACATCAAGTTCAAACTAATGACCTTGAGTAATCACTTTGTCAGAATCAACCTCTCACCACTTTGTAAGAATATTCAAAACATATAATCACATGTAGGAATAAAACATCTACACAAACCATTTTACCAAACAAGATGCCGATTCCTGCTTCGCACTTACCAACCTGGAAGCTCCGGCAAGTCACACTTATCCTGTAAAATTTAACTTTTATAAGATTCAATCACACAATCAATTATCAAGAAAGATGCCGATTCCTGATCCACGATTACAAACTTGGGATCTCCGGCATAGTCCTAAGACTTCAAGGAAAACAGACTTCCATCCAAGTCTTTTCAGACTTGATGGCTTTCAATTCCTGCGCAGTAGGGTTGTAAGTTGCCTTTTTAGTTGCATAAAAATCTTTAACCCCCTTTGCTTTACCATTTAACATTTTTCCAAAAATTTTCTTAACACTCCCATTGAATGTTTTCTCGACATCAAACTTAGTATTCTTGTTGTAAAACTGATTCGAGATATCAACCTTACCAACTTTCTGTTTAACTTCCTCAAATTTCAGTGATGGAAACTCATCATCATTCACTAAAATTTTCATCTCAACCTGTGGCTCTTCTGGCTTTGTGGAACCAGATTCGTCGCCGACATTCATATCAACTTTCTTAACAACCCACACTTGGTTGTCATTCTCTTTCTTTTTATAAAAATTCTTTTTATAAAAATTCGTTTTAGAACACTCACCAACCTCATAAGTTGAGTTTTCAAAAATTTTAAATTTTTCAGTTGGTGGTTCACTATCAACAACTTTTCCTTTAAACTTGTTAGAAACTCCCTGTTTTGACTTGGCATTTTTCTGGCAGTTCCATGCAATGTGAACAGCTTCATTGCACTTGTAACAGGTACGAGTCTCTCTTTGATAAAACACTTCAGTTCCATTCTTTTTCTTTTCAGCAAAAAATTCTTGATTTGACTGTCTCCAGAATGGTTTCTTCTATTCCTCTTCTGCACTTCCACCTGACACAAATTCTGTTTTTGTTTTAGAATTTTTCAAATTTTTATGATTTTCTGGTGGAATAAATCCAAGACCTTTTTTTTTGTAGCTACGATTTTGGTTAGTTTTCTTTTGAAAACCAGAACCAGAATTGTAACCCTTTTTCTTATTTAGACGTTGTTGAACTCTTGAAGTGTACTTTTTAGGTTTTTCAGTAAGATTTAAATCTTTTATTTTAGAAATATTAATTTCTGTCATTTTGAAAACCTTTTTGATCATGTCAAAACGAACACTTCGTATTGGAAACTCTTTGTCAGAGTATAATTTGTCCGAATCATTTAAAGTGTATGCAACTTCAAATGCTTCATCATCCAAATTTGCTTTCGATAACAAAAATTCTTTACTATAAGACCGTTTAACCGACGACTTTGGACTGTTGACAGGCGAATTTGACCCTCCAGACTCAGACTTTGACTCAGACTCCTCCTCAGTATCCAACACCTGATCGACCACCTTTTTTATTAACTCAGACTCATGATCAGTATCAGACGAGGTAAACGTGACATCAATGTTATCTGGTAAAACGTCAGTTGTGTCGGTTTTTAGCTTTATATTGACTGCTTTTTCAAGTTGCTCCTCGTTTGGTTTTCTAGGAAAATACCCTTCCCAAATTGGAGGCGGACACTTGTTATAGCTAACAGTCGGTTTCTTACCACAATCTTTCTTTTTCTTCGGCTTCTCGTCTTGAAAAGCTTCCATACCTGCAACAGTTGGGTAAATACGATCAATGAGATAATCAGAACTAGAATAACTTTGTAATAAACGTCTAATTCTCTCATTCTCAATCTTCTCTGTTTCCAACTCTTGCTTCCATTTAGCACTCTCTTCGATGTAAAAGTTGATGGCTTTTTGCTTTGTCATCATCACAGCATTCATCATCGTAAGTGCTTTTTCTCATTCTGAGTTTGTCTTTTGGAGACCAGTTACTGTTTTGTTCAAGACATCATAAGATTCTTTCACATAGTTGAGATTGAACAGTAAGTGCTCCTTCTTCTTCTCATATTCATCTATTATCTTGTCTTTTGCTGCACAACCCTTGCATGCTTCCAAACACTTCTCGCAAGGCTTTACAACTTCAACAATCTTCTCAATTTCGATTGTTTTCACCACTTCAACCACCTTTTCTGCTTCAATCATCTTTTCTTTTTCTTTCACTTGCTCAGCTTCAGTAGTCTTCTCAGCAACACATTCAACATTCTCTTTCTGAACAACATCTTCAGATTTCATTTGTTGTTGTTCTTTAGCAGCTCGTTTCTCCTTCAGTTTCTCTATACGATCTGCAAAATAGAAATGCAAACTTTCAGGAGAAAGATGAGTTTTTGCTACATTTATATGTTTTTCTTCCTCATCATCACTACTGCTATCAACTTGTGATTTATCAAACTGTACAGATTTCTCAGAATCAGCATTTGATACACCAGAATCAGACGGTGTTTGATCAAATACAACTTCTTTTTCTGAGATAACATCATTTTGTTATTTGCAATCACTCCAATAGACTTCATCCATGTAACAAACATGTCTGGTTCTCTGACAATCCAGCTGAAGCCTTCAAGTAGCCTCTCATCATCTTGATCGACTATGCATGCTTTGCTATCAGGAGAGATATAATTGTTCCAGTCAAAATCCACCGCACACGCTCTTTTTGAATCCTCGATTCTTCTACCATGAGCCGTCTGTGAGTCTTGTGATTGACCAACCTGTTGATAAATGGCTTTCCGGTAATAATCATCTTTTCCAAATGGATTCTAAGCACCACTAGCTTCCCTTTTCTTGCATTCCCATTTGAAATGGCCTTTCTCCCTGCATCGAAAACAAGTAACTTTAGATTTATCAAAACCTAAAGTAGATACATGAGCATCAAGAAAGTCATTTCTCCCGGTAATTGTTTTGAACTTTTCAGCACGTCTAAGAACACTAGCAAGACACCATTTGATATCCATTAGTTCCATCTCTTCGGCGTCTATTTGATCGTAATCGTCTTTGGTGAGCATAGGATTTCCGATCCGACCAGCCACTAGACCCTCATAAGATAACAACACAGAACCAAGTATAGCAATGTGGTCTTTAGCAGTGTCTTCTGAAAAAATTTGACCTTCTGGAAGATTTAAAGCGATATTGCACTGAATCACATAACCATTTCCTGTCTTTGTGCTTTGAGACTGAAAGCTTTCTGATGAACTCTTTGGATTGACACTCGGATATAATGAGAAACCACTGCTGCTTTTATTTGAACTTTGATCAGCTTTTTCCGATGAATCTCCAGCACTAAAAGCAGTCTGGATTTTCGGACTTCTCTCAGCTTCTGGAACCGAAATACTACCTTTGTAGTACATTTTTACATCCTGTTGACCACTTGGACTGTTCATCCTCGCGATCTTCTGCTATTCCAAATCTTGACCCTCAATCTTTTCGATAAACTCACCAATTGATAACCCATCATAAACCCCTGTATTTTTCAGGATCATCAAATAAGTTCCCCACTCTTTTTGCGGTAACGCATCAGCTAATTTGTCTACCCACTCTTCAGACTCCTTTTTTATACTAAGCATTGACATAGATCGCACAAGGTGACTGTATCTTTCAATCAGCTTCTTTGTGTCTTCACCCGGTAGACTGCTGAACAGATCAAACTCTTTCTTTAACAGTGCCTTCTTGCTTTTAATCATTTTCTCGCTACCCTCAAATTTGACTTTAAGTGCATCCCAAATTGACTTTGCAGTTTTGTCATGCTGTAACAGAATGAAAATGTCTTCTTTGATAGCTTGCTGAAGTAGACTAATCATCATATTTTCAGCTCTATACATATCATGTTCTTCATTACTAAATTCAGATATCTTTTTGTCGACTTTCAAATCAGTCTATGGCAAAACATATTTCTTCAAAATACATTCCCACGACCTAAGATGGTTTGCCTGAACCCAATTCTCGAATCTGTCTTTCCACCCGTAGTATTCTTCGATACTCATCAATTTCGGGGGCTTTTGGTTGGTTCCCGTTTCGTTTTCCAAATTCATGTTATGAGCAATGGAAGCCGGAGTAGATGAAGATGTAGCGAACGCGTTGTAGAAATCGTTATCCATGTTAGCTTTTAAACGAACTGGTTCTCCTCGTAACACACCTTAATCACCTTAAAAAAACAAGCAAACGATCAGTTTAAATAAACTGAATACGTAAAAGTGTGTAACGGTTGAATCAATCTAAGACTCGTGTTGAAAATTTGCGGACTCGATTCAATGTATTCCGCAAGCTAAATGAATGGGCTTGGGCTGACAATACACAATTATGATTGAGCCGATCACTTTATAATGTCGAAACTTGGGCCTTTGAATTACTTGGCTAACAACACACTTAATAATTTCACCAATCTTGACTTTAGTGGGCCGAATGGTGGGCTGACTTCGAACACGATATATGTACACAATATATGTTGTTTTAAAACTTGGGCCAACAACTTTGCTTTATATCTCAAATGCTGATTGTGTCATTCAACATAGTGGACTGATAAACTTTATCAATATGCATGCAGACTTATCAAAAGTAGCCGACACTCTTATCACAATTTCATTTGACCTTCACACAAAACAATAATATGGCGGCACATGCAAACTTCTATTATCAATACTCTTTTCAAATGTTAAACACAAAGAATGTGCCGACAACAATTTTTGCAACAATTATCTCATTGGGCCTTCAAACTTTAAGTCACATGCAATTCTTGAACAAACCAACTGACCTTTTTTTATGCAAACTTTGAATACAACACCCATGTGATTAACTGACATTATTTAACACTTTCACATGCAAACCGACATCTTTCACAATATTCCACTAACTTTTAATTGAACGTCACATGCAACCTTTGAATAAAATACTCATGTAATCGACTGACTTTTACAATACACAATGCACTTTCAAAGAGTTCACACTTTAAAGTTTTGGAGCAGAATCGGACTATGAGCACTATGAGCGGAAACAAAATGTTCACATGAGCAGAATCAAACTTGTTCACAAGAGCGGAATGAAACTTTACAAATGAGCGAAATCTGATGTTCGTATAAGCGGAATCTTGATGTTCGAATAAGCGAAACCTTGATTGTTCGAATAAGCGGAACCCTGATGTACGAATAAGCGGAATTACAATATGTTCGAATAAGCAAAACCTTAGATGACACAAGAGCGAAATCACTTGATGTCACAATAAGCGAAATCAGAAGTCTCTGATGTCCACAAAAGCGAAATTAGATGGTCATATGAGCGAAATCAGAGAATGTCCAAATAAGCGGAATCAACTCGGAAGCAAATTTGGTCCATTTTTAGTCCGTATTTAGATCCGAAACTTTCCAGGGTTTGTTAATGTTCAATTATCTATAATCTGTGAAATTTTGAACCGATTCTGACCGTGAAATCTTTCTGAATCGAGAAAAGAAGGTGTAGAAGTAAGAATAATCAATGAAATACAACTGTAAACTGAAGAACTCCTCCAACTAAGCTCTGATACCAATTGTAGGATCGTGTCTCGACCCGAACGAGTCATTCAGAGGTGTTCAACTTCGTTTCAGGTGCGGAATAACAAGAAACAAAGCTAGAAACAGCTGATTCTCTTCTTAATTCACTGTTTGTATTGATTTGACGCTGTTTACATTCAGTTCTCAAACCGGCAGCACTTCGGTATGAGTTACAAGATCTGTCTCTGAGATTTCGCTTATGAGGCACTATATATAGACTTCCTAATTTCGCTTATGTGTACATGTACACATAAGTGGAATCACCTATGTACACATAAGTGGAATCACCTATGTACACATGAGCGGAATCACCTATAAACTCTAAACATTCTCCTATTTTCTCACAAAGAACACCCTAATTTATACAATACAATGTAAGACTCGATACAAGACGAAGTCGACAGATGTAGTGCACCAACAAAGATACATAGTTAAAAATATAAATTATTTTTAACACAAGAACACATACATAAAAGATGGTGACTTGTACTTGTGCAATACAAGTCTAGTGACTAACGTTAATAAAACACGTATAGGTCACGACGCTATATAAGCAAACCCGGTGAAGTTCACTGTCACACCCTCAAAATCCACACGCGGAGTATTACCGCGAGGCGTGTGACGACCAGGATCTTAGCCACTAATTATTTTGAACCATTTAGTTATTATTACAAATAATGGTATAATTAGCGACCAATTTTTTTTTTGTTTAAATTTTTCAAAGCATAGCTTGAGTTTGCAGCGGAAAGGAAAGAAGAACACATCGTAATTTAAAACCACAAGTTGTTCATATGAAACTTACGAACCACGCACTCCATCCGATTGCAACGTCCGTCCAGAGCTGTATCGAGCAACCTGCAAAGCATGCAGTAGAGTGTCAACATAAAGTTGGCGAGTTCACGAGTTTAGTGTTTTCCAGTTTTATTTCCAAAAACTTGTTTTAACCAGTTAATTTATCCGTTTAAACATGCGATGGGGAGCTACCCCATAAGTAAGCGACTAAACTGTTTTTACAATACCGAATACTATTCATCCGTACGTTTCCGTAGAGTGCCCCGTTTGTCAATGTTCTATCATCATTCACGGTTTCCAGAGTACATTAGTTCACGCCCGATCCCATACGCGGGCACGGTGTGAGGTTGGTGAGACCAAAATAGCGCTATCAACTAATCGGTATTAAGAAGTGAGGACTTGAGTGATAGAGTTTTGTTTAGTGTTGCTTGTTGCATCCAGTATAAACAGTAATTAACTAAAAGTTCCCAGTAACAAGGGAAGTAAGTAAGTTTGTTCCCAGTAAGAAGGGAAGAAAAGTAAGTTTGTATCCCTCACAAGGGGATAGCGTTGTTACCCGTATCCCACACAAGGAGATAGAAATACCGTATCCCGCACAAGGAGATAGTAAGCAATCCCAAACCAGGAAAAGTGTTTTGTTCTGTTTCCCAATCCACCGGGAACGCATGCTTTAAGTAAAAAGTAGTGAACTCTCCTTTGCTTTGCTCGGTAGTTAATTTACTTGTGTTACATTGGTCAACCATACCCTATTATGGTTTATAAATATTTATTAGGTTCGTGTGCAAGTAATGGCACGTACAACTACACGTATTTAGCACATAGCACGTAAGTTACACTAGCATAACAGCATATACGTTATTGGGCCTATCCTATCATAAAAACAGTTCGACAGTAACAGTTAAACATTAACAGTAGCACATAGTCCAAAACATCAGTTTGTGCGGCCCAACAACTAAGCAGAGTAGTCCAGTCGAAATCGGGTGGTCTCGACTCGAGAACAAGAGGTCTCGAGTCGCAACCATGAAGTTTCGAGTTGCAACCAGACGGTCTCGAGTTGTGCATAACTGAGTCGCAACCGTAGAGGCCTCGAGTCAGGTCTCGAGTCGAGATCAGGAGATCTCGAGTCGTAACCAAGCTGGTCTCGACTCCTGGAGTGTGTTGTCTGGTTTCGAGTCCCAACCATAAGGTTTCGAGTCGCAACCATAAGGTCTCGACTCGCAAACTGTGCAGATGCTTCTAGAACCCTTATCCAACTTGTACGAACCAATCAAAATTCATTAACATGTACTGTCCAATCAAATTTCATTATCATGTTTTATTCTACCGTACACTTTCCAATTCAGATCAAAACAACAAAATTTCAAATATTTTCAATGATCTTCAATCAGTTAATCACGTAGGATTTTAAACATCATCACTGTTTTATTAAGGCATGGCACTACATTTATCATCAAAACATAATCTTATTAGCCTATCACCACAGTTCTAACCAATGGCATACATATCATCACGTATTTATCACCATTAAACATTACATGTTTAATACATCACATTTAGACCTTACATATCTAATAGCTACAAGTGGGTCATGATCAACCAACCCCAATTCTTGTATATAGAATAGAATCAACCCATCCCATGGTCGTTTGTGATTCTCAAATATTGTGCGGCCCAACAGCATATTGCAGCCCAACTTAATTGGAGTGTGTGTGATCTGTGGAAATGTACGACATGGTGGTTCCAAATACAAAAAGGGTGTGGGTCCTCATGTCAGTTGGTGCAATTCATTCTACAACTTCTACACATATCATTCTCCTACCTAAATCAAATCATAAAAGACAAACAACTGGCATTCCCACAATTTCAAATCATTTTTAGGTAGGTTGTACTCTAAGCTTATAAACTTGTACATTTTATGAAAATCCAGATACAATTTATAAATGTCAGACACACACATTTGAATTAAAACAGATAAGACAAAAGTTCCTTTTTCATCATCCCTAAATCATTCCAAAAACCCATATCTCTAACTACGACCCATATCCATGTTTGTGAATCATCGGACTCTCTTATTTGACAACATAATTATCATCCTTAACGACTTATCAACACTCATCATCATCGCATGGAACAACGAATCATATATTATCATAACTATTTCGAACAGAAATTGACACCTTTCTTCACTTACACAGTCGTTGGATTCAAACATTAAGCAACAGGTTACCACTATCACCTAAACACGATCTTTTTGAATGAACAGAAATATCCATATGAACCAAACGAATATTATCATGAACATAGCTAGTTATCGAGTATCTGATGTTAAACGGGTTCATATAAGAAGTATCATTAATAACAGATTCAGCAGATAATTTCTCATCTTTAATCATTCACTGTTTTGTTAACAAGAATCCATTCTTTCATGTTTATCACACAAGTTCGCAAACTATCATTTATTACCATCAGTACTTCAGATCTGGGCACATGACAAGAACTGATTCACACACCTTCATACTTTTCACATATAATCATTCAACGAGCTCACTTAGTCAAGCACAATAAAGCGACTAACCTGGATTCGTAGTTTGTGACCGGTTGTAAGCTAAATAGATCGAAGCGGAGTTCCGAGTTCCGAGAACGTAAGCTGCCAAAGACTGATCGGAATGGAGTGGGATTTGCTGGAGATGACGAGGTTAAGTGTGTTAAGAAGAGGTGTCACCGTCATTGTATAATCGGAATTTGATCGGAGGCGCCGATGTTATGGTCGCAGGTTTTGTTTGGAGAAGAAGGAAGATTAGGAAGAGAGAGAGAACAGTGGGGAATTCTTTTTGGGATTGCAGCTGACCTATGTTGTCGGCTGTGAGTTGTTATACCCTCCAATTAAACGTCGATCAGGATTAGGGCACACAAATTTTGTTTTGGGTTTTCCCTGGGCCGACTAACAGGGGTTGTGTTGTGGAAGTTTGAATATTTGGTTAATGTGTCCATTAACCTTAAATTCCTTTAGAATAAATTCGCACCAATATATATTCATGAGATCGCTGATAACAAATTCATGTAGGTAATTTTGTGATTTATACCAATAGCCATATTTGTAATATAATAAACACCAATCTAACAGTTAGTTCGCATAAATTAAATAATGAGATTTTCAAGGAAGTAGGATGTGCGGGTAAAACCCGGAGTGTCACATTATCCCCAAGTTGTAGAAAATTTCGTCCCGAAATTTAAAGTGCAGCCACTGACAAGCTTGTATGAGTGTGAACGTCTCAACGGGGTGTCACATCATCCCCCCGTTAGTTTGGAATTTCATCCCGAAATTCGGTTGTAGCTTCAGTGCTGGGAGTTTCATTATGGACAACTGGGGATACTTGCGCTTCATCTGGTCTACCCGTTCCCAGGTAAACTCTGGGCCACGGCGCGAGTTCCAACGGACTCGTACGATAGGTATCTGGCTACGTTTGAGAGTTTTGATCTATTGATCCGTGATCTCAATCGGTTCCTCAATAAAATGTAGCTGATCATCAAAAGTTAGCTCCTTAAAAGGAATGATGAGTGTCTCATCTGACAGACACTTCTTCAGATTAGACACGTGGAAGACGTTGTGTACCGCACTCAGCTCTTCAGGCAGGTTTAGTTTGCAAGGCTACCTTACCGATCCTTTCGGTAATTTCGAACGGTCCAACATATCGCGGATTAAGTTCGTCCCGTTAGCCCAAACGTACCACACCCTTCAAGGGTGAATTTTAAGTAGAACCCAATCTCTGACTAGGAGTGTTAGGGGTTTCCTACGCGTATCCGCGTAGCCTTTCCGACGGTCCAGAGCTGCCGCCATGCGTTGTTTATTCAGGGCAATCCTACCTGTTATGTCAAGTGCAAGTTCTGGGCCGGTAATTTGACTTCCGCCCAACGCAGAGGTGACCGGCATCAGCGTCCACGCAATGCCTCAAATGGTGCTGCCTGAATGCTAGTGTGGTAGCAGTTGTTGGAAGAGAATTCTTCAAAAAGGGAGTGTCACTCGTATCCAAGGTCGATAACACATATTCTTACCATGCCTTTGGGTGTTTGGATGGTGCGTTTGGCCTGACCATTAGTTTGCGGTCGATAAGCAGTGCTCATGCCTAACTGTGAGCCAAAGGTCCTTGTTCACAGCTAGTAACGAATCGGATGCAAAGCGGGGGTTTCGATCAAAAGTGATAGAAGTTGGCACTCCGTGCCCAGCATCTACTTCTGTCAAGTAGAGGATTGCAAATTCAAAAACTTATCGGTTTCCTTGGTTGCGTGTCGTTACTAGCAAACATTTCGTTAATGCCTTGGATAGGAATAAATTAGATGGAAGCATCTCATAGATCATCTTCCAATTGCTGGAGTTGCGGATTTTTGAGCATCTCCCTAATGTCAGGTGATACTCTTTTGAGTTAAAATCGTGAGGGGTTGCGTATACGGTCGAGAAATGCGGGCGTTGTGACGTTAAAAGTCCTGCATTGAAAACTTAGCGCAAGGCGGTTTTGCGTCGTAGAAGTACCAGGGTAGTGTGTAGGAGTCGTCCTGATTCCTACTAGTTTTCGGGATAGGTTCGGGCGTCGTTGAAAGAAACGAGTGTCGAATTTTGACAGGATGGAATAAATTCGAGTTTCGTAACTAGGTGTTGATCGTATCAAGTTCGAAGAACAGTGCTTGCGATACCCTTTACCCCCGGGGTGTCCTTGGCTCGTTGCTCCAACGAGTAACATTCGTAGGAAGTAATTCATCCAAACGGAGATTTGTGCAGGGTAGAGTAGGATAAGGATCATGGAATCCGTGAAACATAATGCAAATAGAGAGAATTTTGCAAGAAGGATAGTCGCAATCGATACGTTCAAACTTGAGGCAAAACATGAGGGCTTTGGAATAGGCAATTAAGGATTCGTCTGATGTCGACGAGGTAGCTGGTCGTACACACGTTGTATGCAGTTAGAATTAAAGAACCTCGCTTGTCGATAAGGAGTGTTTCATCGATGTGGTTAGCACCATAAGAAGCAGCTAGAGAGGGATGGCCGTCGTGCGGGTTTGTAGGTTTTAGGATCTACTGAGACGTCTGGCAGGATGTGATTCCTCAAATCGGTAAGAAACCAAGTTCGAGTGGATTGTTCTAAGTTGGGCGAATGAGTTTGAAGTAGTGTTTGCGTCGTCGAGGGGTTTCGATGTGAAACTGCGAAAACAGGTTTTCGAGAAAGTACGGTTGAAGTAACACGTTTGTCGGCTAAAGGTCGAGTTTGTTGAATTCACCAAACTAGAGAGAGATCTGGTCGAGGTTTCTATATGAAGAAACGCGGATGTCGTGATAAAGAAACGATAGAAACAGGGATACCATCATGAGCAAGAAGCGCGAGTTCGTACAAAAGCTAGCGAAAGGAACCACGAAATTAGAAAAGTCGTCAAAGAATAACGGTTCTGGAAAATGAAGGATAAGGTAAGCATCTAGGTCACCGTACTCGTAGGTGGGTTGAATGGCTCGTAACTTCGTCTTGCCACGCTTCCAAATACGCCGGTAAGAAGGATATCACTTTGTGCTAAGGTATAAGGTTGAACTTGAATAATGATTTACCATGTAATGAGGAATTAGGGGAAATAACTTTGTGGTCGATGGAAGGGTGATTCGATTGCTAGAACTACAATGAGAAGCATATACCACGCATGATTTTCGTGTTCGAGACTTGCAAGTAAAATCCCGAAGAGTGTAGACTTACTAGAATTCTTCAAGAGTCAAGGTGATCAGTCGGGTGAGGGAACAAGTCTCACCACTAAAGTCGGGAAAGGAAATACGCAAGTAAAAAGGATGCGAATGGCGTCGTCATTCCTTCTAATATCCCATGATATAGGGGTAGCACCCCTTCGTCGATTCGTTCTCGTAACTTCTCTATATGCTTCGTAGCAGGCCTTTCCTGAGCTGGTTTATTGAGTGGACGTCCCTCACGTCGATTTGCAGTCCAGGGATGATATCAGGAAATACGTGGACGAGGGATTGGAATAACTGGTTCCTTGCCCTTAGTGTATCGTGGTTTCGAACCAGGTTTAGGAGGACTCGCTCCTGTTTAACACGTAACATGCTAGCCTAGCCTTCGTATGATCCACTGTGTGAAATACTAAATATACGCATACATACTAACACATATAAGCTAATTATACACATACACACATGCATGTTCACACACATAGGTTATGCACAAGTAAATGCCGTTAACCTACCATTACCAGGTGAGTATCTAAGGTTGACGAACCTTGCAATCCGGAGTGTGGTGTCGTTGTGGTTTTCGTTAAAGAACGGTTATAGTCTGGTTTTCATATAAAAATATTTTAAGTAAAAAACATTTTATATTTTAAACCTAGTTCACTATAACCAATGGCTCTGATACCAATCTGTCACACCCTCAAAATCCACACGCGGAGTATTACCGCGAGGTGTGTGACGACCAGGATCTTAGCCACTAAATATTTTGAACCGTTTAGTTATTATTACAAATAATGGTATAATTAGCGACCAATTTTTTTTTGTTTAAATTTTTCAAAGCATAGCTTGGGTTTGCAGCGGAAAGGAAAGAAGAACACATCGTAATTTAAAACCACAAGTTGTTCATATGAAGCTTACGAACCACGCACTCCATCTGATTGCAACGTCCGTCCAGAGCTGTATCGAGAAACCTGCAAAGCATGCAGTAGTGTGTCAACATAAAGTTGGCGAGTTCACGAGTTTAGTGTTTTCCAGTTTTATTTCCAAAAACTTGTTTTAACCAGTTAATTTATCCGTTTATACATGCGATGGGGAGCTACCCCATAAGTAAGCGACTAAACTGTTTTTACAATACCGAATACTATTCATCCGTACGTTTCCGTAGAGTGCCCCATTTGTCAATGTTTTATCATCATTGACGGTTTCCAGAGTACATTAGTTCACGGCCGATCCCATACGCGGGCACGGTGTGAGGTTGGTGAGACCTAAATAGCGCTATCAACTAATAACCCGTTCGCCTGACCCCGGCGACTAATCGGTATTAAGAAGTGAGGACTTGAGTGATAGAGTTTTGTTTAGTGTTGCTTGTTGCATCCAGTATAAACAGTAATTAACTAAAAGTTCCCAGTAACAAGGGAAGTAAGTAAGTTTGTTCCCAGTAACAAGGGAAGAAAAGTAAGTTTGTTCCCAGTAACACGGGAAGAAAAGTAAGTTTGTATCCCTCACAAGGGGATAGCGTTGTTACCCGTATCCCACACAAGGAGATAGAAATACCGTATCCCGCACAAGGAGATAGTAAGCAATCCCAAACTAGGAAAAGTGTTTTGTTCCGTTTCCCAATCCACCGGGAACGCATGCTTTAAGTAAAAAGTAGTGAACTCACCTTTGCTTTGCTCGGTAGTTAATTTACTTGTGTTACATTGGTCAACCATACCCTATTATGGTTTATAAATATTTATTAGGTTCGTGTGCAAGTAATGGCACGTACAACTACACGTATTTAGCACATAGCACGTAAGTTACACTAGCATAGCAGCATATACGTTATTGGGCCTATCCTATCATAAAAACAGTTCGACAGTAACAGTTAAACATTAACAGTAGCACATAGTCCAAAACATCAGTTTGTGCGGCCCAACAACTAAGCAGAGTAGTCCAGTAGAAACCGGGTGGTCTCGACTCGAGAACAAGAGGTCTCGAGTCGCAACCATGAAGTTTCGAGTTGCAACCAGACGGTCTCGAGTTGTGCATAACTGAGTCGCAACCGTAGAGGTCTCGAGTCAGGTCTCGAGTCGAGATCAGGAGATCTCGAGTCGTAACCAAGCTGGTCTCGACTCCTGGAGTGTATTGTCTGGTTTCGAGTCGCAACCATAAGGTTTCGAGTCGCAACCATAAGGTCTCGACTCGCAAACTGTGCAGATGCTTCTAGAACCCTTATCCAACTTGTACGAACCAATCAAAATTCATTAACATGTACTCTCCAATCAAATTTCATTATCATGTTTTATTCTACCGTACACTTTCTAATTCAGATCAAAACAACAAAATTTCAAATATTTTCAATGATCTTCAATCAGTTAATCACGTAGGATTTTTCACATCATCACTGTTTTATTAAGGCATGGCACTACATTTATCATCTAAACATAATCTTATTAGCCTATCACCACAGCTCTAACCAATGGCATACATATCATCACGTATTTATCACCTTTAAACATTACATGTTTAATACATCACATTTAGACCTTATATATCTAATAGCTACAAGTGGGTCATGATCAACCAACCCCAATTCTTGTATATAGAATAGAATCAACCCAGCCCATGGTCGTTTCTGATTCTCAAATATTGTGCGGCCCAACAGCATATTGCAGCCCAACTTAATTGGAGTGTGTGTGATCTGTGGAAATGTGCGACATGGTGGTTCCAAATACAAAAAGGGTGTGGGTCCTCATGTCAGTTTGTGCAATTCATTCTACAACTTCTACACATATCATTCTCCTACCTAAATCAAATCATAAAAGATAAACAACTGGCATTCCCACAATTTCAAATCATTTTTAGGTAGGTTGTAGTCTAAGCTTATAAACTTGTACATTTTATGAAAATCCAGATACAATTTTAAATGGCAGACACACACATTTGAATTAAAACAGATAAGACAAAAGTTCCTTCTTCATCATCCCTAAATCATTCCAAAAACCCATATCTCTAACTACGACCCATATCCATGTTTGTGAATCATCGGACTCTCTTATTTGACAACATAATTATCATCCTTAACGACTTATCAACACTCATCATCATCGCATGGAACAACGAATCATATATTATCATAACTATTTCGAACAGTAATCGACACCTTTCGTTACTTACACAGTCGTTGGATTCAAACATTAAGCAACAGGTTACCACTATCACCTAAACACGATCTTTTTGAATGAACAGAAATATCCATATGAACCAAACGAATATTATCATAAACAGAGCTAGTTATCGAGTATCTGATGTTAAACGGGTTCATATAAGAAGTATCATTAATAACAGATTCAGCAGATAATTTCTCATCTTTAATCATTCACTGTTTTGTTAACAAGAATCCATTCTTTCATGTTTATCACACAAGTTCGCAAACTATCATTTATTACCATCAGTACTTCATATCCGGGCACATGACAAGAACCGATTCACACACCTTCATACTTTTCACATATAATCATTCAACGAGCTCACTTAGTCAAGCACAATAAAGCGACTAACCTGGATTCGTAGTTTGTGACCGGTTGTAAGCTAAATAGATCGAAGCGGAGTTCCGAGTTCCGAGAACGTAAGCTGCCAAAGACTGATCGGAATGGAGTGGGATTTGCTGGAGATGACGAGGTTAAGTGTGTTAAGAAGAGGTGTCACCGTCATTGTATAATCGGAATTTGATCGGAGGCGCCGATGTTATGGTCGCAGGTTTTGTTTGGAGAAGAAGGAATATTAGGAAGAGAGAGAGAACAGTGGGGAATTTTTTGGGATTGCAGCTGACCTATGTTGTCGGTTGTGAGTTGTTATACCCTCCAATTAAACGTCGATCAGGATTAGGGCACACAAATTTTGTTTTGGGCTTTTCCCTGGGCCGACTAACAGGGGTTGTGTTGTGGAAGTTTGAATATTTGGTTAATGTGTCCGATAGCCTTAAATTCCTTTAGAATAAATTCGCACCAATATATATTCATGAGATCGCTAATAACAAATTCATGTAGGTAATTTTGTGATTTATACCAATAGCCATATTTGTAATATAATAAACACCAATCTAACAGTTAGTTCGCATAAATTAAATAATGAGATTTTCAAGAAAGTAGGATGTGCGGGTAAAACCCGGAGTGTCACATTATCCCCAAGTTGTAGAAAATTTAGTCCTGAAATTTAAAGTGCAGCCACTGACAAGCTAGTATGAGTGTGAACGTCTCAACGGGGTGTCACATTTACTGCGCAAGAAACGCAAAGTTGTGAGTTTTCTTTTAACTGTTTTTAGTTTTATAACTTCGGGGGTGAAGTACATGTTACTAAATGTTTACAGAAAAGTGAAGTTGTGTCCCCACTTTTATTCTTTTACATACTTTTTAAACTTGGGGAAAATACATGTGTTATGGTATGATGGATACAAGAAATAAGGAATGATACTTGAAATCGTGTCACGAATAAGGTGCCAGAAGCACCATTAATCGTGTACATACTAAGACCGCAGAACAAAAGGTTAGATCTTATGGGTTTTCGGGCAGCCACACTCTTGGTGAAAACTAGTACCAAGTAGTGCTTTTGTGTCTCAGTCGTGAATCGACAACTAGAAAAATGCCTATGGTTTGCATGCTCCCTATGTCGTGTCACATGTTAATGGCCGTGCAACCCATTAACAATCTCGATACATACAGGAATACTTGATTTATACAAATTACATACCATGTTTTCATACAAAGTATACAAACGTTCAATACAAAAGTTGCATGAATTCACACCAACATGATGTTGACGATTTTCCTAAAACTCACATGTATTTCAGGTAACTAAAGTGGATGTGCGCGCGGTCATACTCTTGCTCTTGGATGTTGTTTATGTTCATCGTTGAATAAAGTTGTAAACGTTTCAGACAATATGCTGTCTTGTGATGTAAACACTTAAACTATGTTTTCAGTTGTCAAATGTTTGGCATTTGAAGTTATTTTTACGAGCATGTAGTATGTTTACCATTTGTATGCAATGAAAACCTTTCATGATCACACCTCGTGCTTCCTCCTTAGAAAGGGGTGTGACAATTTATGCCATTATTAGTCACTATTTTGAGTGGGAGGCCTAATCTACAAATGATATGCTCCCAAATGAATTTTCGCACTATCATTGCTGAGGTTGAAGCGAGGGCCTTTGCCTCTACCTACTAAGTGAAGTGATCGACACACACATTTTTTGGGGCTTCAACCCACTGTTGGAAGGGCCAGGCTGTTGATACTGGAATCAGATCATTTTTTGGGTGCAGGGTCTTCGGCGCATGCCTTTGACAGGCATCACATTTGCGCAGTTCATTTAAAGCATCAACGTGCATCCCTGGCCAATAATAGCCTGCATTCATGATCTTTGCCAAACCATGCGATGGCCCGCATGTATTCCACAGATGCCTTCATGAATTTCTCTGATTGACTAGCTTGCATCTTGGGGGTCTACGCAGCGTAGTAGTGGGCCAAAGAAAGATCTCCTGTAAAGAATACCCCCATCCATTTGATAGAAAAGCGTTTTGTTTTGGATCTTCCTGGCCTCCGCCTTGTTTTCTGGAAGAATCCCTTCCTGCAGATATAGAATGAGAGGGGTCATCCACGATGGTGGTCCTATCTCGACAACGTTGACCTGGCGCAACAATACCGATGGGTTTTTCAAAACTTCAATCCTGAGATCCTTCACGAGGTGTCGAAACGCTGTCAAGGCTAGCTTACTTAGCGCGTTAGCAGGCTTGTTCTCTGAGCGGTTGATGTGAACATCCTTTTATGATTTGAATTTCTGAAGCAGCTCTTTTGCTTGTTCCAAATATAGAGCCATTATCTCGCCATTTGTGTCATATAGCCCATTGATTTGGCTCGCGATTAGCGGAGAATCAACATGCGCTTGTAAGTTTTTTGCCCCCATCTTGATGGCGAGTCGCAAGCCTGCCAGGAACTCTTCGTACTCTGCTTCATTGTTGGTATTCTTAAAATCGAACTTGATAGCATAGGTGAATTCATGTTTCTCTGGGCTGACTAGGCGCAAACCTGCTCCTGCGCCATCTTCATTTGAAGCCCCATCAGTAAATAACAACCATAGTTCATTTGATGTGTTCTGGACGGGCGTATCAACTGCTTCACATTCTTTGATCTTATCTTCTGGAACTTTAGTAAGGAAATCTGCTAACATTTGCCCTTTGATAGCTGGGCGCGACCTGTACAAGATGTTATGGCCCCAAGTTCAATTGCCCATTTTGCCAAACGACCCAATGTTTTCAGCTTTTGCAAGATAGTGCCAATGTAAAAATTGGTGAGTACAGTGATGACATGACCGGTGAAATACCTGCACAGCCCTCTAGAAGCGTGTAGAAGAGCGAGGACTAACTTCTCCAACATCGAATATCGTGTTTCCGGGTCAGTAAGCATCCTGCTGACATAATAAATTGGAGTTTGAATTTTGTCCCTTTCTACTAGTAATACGGACCCAACTGCCTAGTCTGAGGCAGACAAGTACAGTACGAGGGTTTCTTTCTCAAATGGAGCTGTTAGAGTAGGGAGTTTGATCAAACATTCCTTCATCTGCTAGAAGGTTGCCTCTGCTTCTGCTGTCCATTTAAATTCTTGCTTCTTCATGCAATTGTGTAATGTACTGATGAAAGGATAAGAATTTGCTGCGTGATTCGATAAGAAACGATTGAGTGCGGCTAGGAGACTGGCTAATCTTTGCATATCTTTGATCGTGTGCGGTGACGACATTCATTCAATCGATTGGACTTTTTCTTGGTTGACTTTAAAACCACCGTTGGTAACTATGAACCCCAGAAACTTGCCTTCCTCCATTCCAAAAGAACATTTGCTCGGGTTGAGCTTCATGTTCACGCTTCGCAGATAATTGAACGTCTTCTCTATGTCTTTCAACATTTGGCCCTCTTCAGGACACTTAATCACAAGATCGTCAATGTAAACCTCGATATGCTTCCCAATGTTATCTCCAAATGTTTTGTCCATTAACCGCGGGTAAGTTATGCCATCATTCTTGAGCCCGAAGGGCATCATTGTATAGAAAAATATACCAATGTCGGTGTGGAAAGCGGTCTTATCTTCATCTTCCACCTTCATCTGGATTTGGTGATATTCCTTGTAGCAATCTAAGAAACATTGCCACCTGAATGGCGCGAGAGAGTCTATTTTCTTGTCGATCTCAGGCAATGAGTAACAGTCTTTGGGACATGCCTTATTGAGATCTATGTAGTCGATGCACATGCGCCACCCACCTTTTGACTTCTCAACCATTACAGGATTAGCGACCCAACTTTGGTAGTGCACCTCTCGCAATATTCCTGCCTTGAGCAACTCACAAACTTATTCATTCATAGCCTTTTACTTGTCTGTCCCTAGGCTGCGCTTCCTCTGGACTTTAGGCTCAACAGATGGATAAGTGTTCAAACAATGTTCAGTGATGTCGTGCGGGATGCCCGTCATGTCAGACGGTGTCCAGGCGAATATATCTATGTTCCTGAACAACAATTGTTTTAGGTGCATCCTGATATTTGGGGAAATGACATGGCCGATCGTCACCGTTTGTTCTGGATATTTGCGTTTCTCAACCCATTTCTCTGGTTCAGATGGTGACACCTTGCTGGCTTTAATTTGGCGAGCATCCTCTGTCGCCATCACTTCTTTCGTTGAATAGATAATCGCCACCCCCGTTTCAGTTGGGAAGCCAATGGCTGAATGGGGCGTGGAGGTTACCATGTTCATCTCTCCTTGGGTTTCTCTTCCGATCAGGATGCTGTGCTTCGATTTTACTGGCATCATCATGAAGTTGACATTCGTCGTTCTTGAGTGCTTCCCGTCAGATAGCATGATGGGGAAGCTAATCTGACCTAACGAGAAGACTGTTTCATTTCAGAACCTAGATAGTGGATAGTCGACTGGCTCGAAACGCGCTTTGTCTTCAGGGTCGAACTAGTTGAAACATTGTTCATAGATTATATCGGTCATTTTTCCAGGATCGATGAAGACATAATCTGTTTCGTAATGCCCTATAATGCCAGTAATAACGACGGGGCGCGTAGACCCCCGCGCACTACTAGGAAAATGACTTGTTGCTCTTGCCATGCTGGCTCAAATGGGCGATTGCCTTTTCTTTTCGCGCTGTGTCTCGATCCATTGACCATGTGAGTTTCCAAACGTCATGTCGTAACCCCCAGCCCCTCGCCCCGAGGGGCCGGCGACCGGCAGCAGCACAGAGCTAGTGGTATCGGTGTTTATTAATTTAGCAGCGGAAAATAACATCAGGATCGTAGTTAGGAAATAGTTTACCAGAGTTAAAACACCACACTTTTATAAATACTAAATATAAAATGGAAAAACCCAAGTTTCCATTATAATATGTTTATACGGATAAGCCCTAATTTATTGAGATAAAACTTTTTTCTTATTTAGGTAACTTTTATAGCCACTTTTCCAAGCCTTCAGTGCTCTCCAGCTAGCGTCTATTAGCTTCACATTAAATTAACTGAACCGCATTTTAAAAAAGTTTTGTCAGCAAGAAATACTAGCGAGTGCATCCCAGTTTAATCAAAACAAGCTTTTATATCTTTACAGTATTGAGGGCGATTAAAATGTTTATATATACCCAACTACCACCCACAGTACTTTCAATCCTGACTTGTGGTCATGCTACTATTCACAATATAGTAACAAGTAATGTATACAAAACCCCCCCCAACATACTGACAGTAATTGTAGAATACATAGACTCAATCACTGTTATCATAATTTAAAACAACTGAGGTTTTGGTAAAACAGTTTGACTCACAAAATCGTTTACAAAAAGAGAATGTACTCACTTTGCTGACATAGATAATACTACTGCTTTCTAGTGACTTACTGGTTATAATCTATTAAAATTAAACAATGCACACGTGTTAGTAAGATAACCCGATTTACATTAGCCATACCCCCGAGACAGAACTCCAACGACTGAGTCAGGCAGATTCTTGACATGCGTTACGGAGCCCTAGATCAATCGGGTAGAGTAACTAATACGTAACATGGGGTTATAATACTTACAACGAGGCAGAGCTTCGCTTTTTAGGGGTATTATTCCCGAGAGTTTTAGCTATTATAGTTTTAGAGAGAAAGAAAATTTTGAACGATTTTTAACTGAGCTCGAACACTCCTTTTATAGGCTGGAATCATGCGGCTCGGGGCCTATGAGCTCCTGTTCTCAAACTTACGCGGCCCGCGAGGGACATAGGGTAGGTCCTAGCTTAGTTGAGTCAACGATCTAGCCTTCACACGCGTTGGGACACGTGGCGAAACCGGGTGCGGCCTGGTATCACTGAGTCGCAGCCCGTGACAGGCTTGCTTGACCTGGTCGCGCCCCGCGAGAGCCTCAGATATTTGTTTTATTTGATTTTTAATAATATAAAGGTATATTAGGGTATATTTTGAGACGTGTAGGGTATGTTTAGGATTTTTAGGAGAGTTGTTATATCCTCCCCACCTTGTTTTAAATCTAGTCCTCGAGGTCTACTAGAACAGGTGTGAATATTTCCTTTGCATCTCTGACTCAAGCTCCCAAGTGTGTTATGGTCCTCTCTTGGAATCCCATTTTACTTTGACCAGAACTAATCTCTTGTGTTTGAGATTCTTGATTTTTCTATCTTCAATCTGTAGTAGTTTCTCTACAAATTTAAGTTTCTTATTTACCTATATATCCTTAAGAGGTACTATTAATGTTTCATCTGCTAAATATTTCTTGAGATTACATACATGAAATAAATCATGTATTCCTTCCATTTCCTCTAGAAGTTGTAGCTGGTAAGCTACTGGTCCTGTTCTTCTAATAATCTCAAAAGGTACAACATACATGGGGCTTAGCTTTCCCCATTTAATGATTCTGACCAGTCCTTTCCATGGAGAAACTTTTAATAATACCTTATCTCCTACCTGAAATTCCAATGGTTTTCGTCTGTTATCAGCATAACTCTTTTGACGATTGCGTGTTGCTTTTAATCTTTCCTTGACTTGAATAATCTTGTCCATTGTTTCTTGTACTATCTCTGGTCCAGACAGTTTTTTTTCTCCAATTTCTGACCAGCAGACTGGAGTTCGGCACTTTCGTCCATAGAGTGCTTCAAATGGTGCAGCATTGATACTGGTATAATAGCTGTTATTGTAGGAAAATTCTATTAATGGTAAATGATCGTCCCAATTTCCTCCGAAATCAATTACACAAGCACTAAGCATATCCTCCATTGTCTGAATTGTCCTTTCGCTTTATCCATCCATTTGAGGATGATAAGCTGTGCTTAGTTTTAACTTGGTTCCCATTGCCTTCTGGAAACTAGTCCAAAAATGAGAAGTAAAATGGCTATCTCTATAAAAAACAATAGATAAAGGAATTCCATGTAATGAAACTATTTCATTTACATGTAACTTGGCTAATTGTTCCATACTGAAAGTTTCCTTCATAGGTAAGAAATGAGCATATTTGGCTAATCTGTCTATAATCACCAAGATTGCATCATTACCTTTTCGTGTCTTGGGTAATTTAATAACAAAGTCCATTGTTATCAATTCTCATTTCCATATTGGCATTTCTAGTTGTTGCAATAAACCTGAGGGTTTCTGATGTTCAGCTTTAACCTGTGAACACGTTAGACACTTAGCAACATAGGTTGCTATATCCTTTTTCATTCCTATCCACCAGAAATTCTTTCTTAAGTCTTGATACATTTTATCATTACCAGGATGTATCGTATACTTAGACTTATGGGCTTCTTCTAAAATTTGGTGGCGTAGGTTTCCTTGTTTGGGTATCCAGATTCTTTTCTTATGGAATCTCCAAAATCCATTTGTTCCTTGTTCTAATTCCTTAATCATTACTTTTAATTTTTCAGTATCTTCCTTGATTACTGTTTCCTGTATCTCTCTAATTTGCTCATTTAAATCTGCCTGCAGATTTAGCTTGAGAGAACGTACTCGTCTTGGCTTCTCATGATACTTTCGACTTAAAGCATCAGCTACTAGATTAGCCTTTCCTGGATGATACTGGATATCACAATCATAATCACTAAGAATCTCCATCCAGCGTCTCTGTCTCATATTTAACTCCTTTTGCCCAAAAACATATCTTAGACTCTTATGATCGGTGAAAATAGTAAACTTGCTACCATAAAGATAATGTCTCCAAATTTTAAGCGCAAAAATTATAGCTCCTAACTCTAGATCATGGGTTGTATAATTCTCTTCCTGTTTGTTAAGTTGTCTAGAGGAATAGGCTATAACCTTTTGACGCTAAATTAACACACATCCATAACCTAATTTAGAAGCGTCACAATAGACTACCAGGTCTTTAGTTCCTTCTGGTAATGCTAGTATTGGTGCATTGGTTAACTTTTGCTTTAGAATCCTAAAAGCTTCTTCCTGTTTTGGTCCCCATTCAAACTTAACTGATTTGCAGGTCAATTTGGTTAAGGAAATGGCTATTCTAGAAAAATCTTGAATAAAACGTCTGTAATAACCTGCTAGTCCAAGAAAACTTCTCACCTCCGTCGGTGATTCAGGGACTCTCCACTTAGTAATCGCCTTGATTTTTGTGGGATCTACATGAATTCCTTCATGATTAACCAGGTGTCCAAGGAATTCGACTTCCTTTAACCAAAATTCGCATTTTGAAAATTTCGCATAAAGCTTTTCTTTTCTCAGTAAATTTAAATGTATAAACAAATGCTCTGCATGATCTTCTTTACTCTTGGAGTAAATAAGAATATCATCTATAAAGACAATTATGAATTTATCCAGATATGGTTTACATATTCTGTTCGTCATGTCCAAAAATGCGGCTAGGGCATTGGTTAAACCAAATGGCATGACTGTAAATTAATAATGATCGTACCTTGTTCTGAAAGCAGTTTTAGGAATGTCCTCTTCCTGTACTTTCAATTAATGATATCCTGAGCGTTGATCGATCTTAGAAAAGAATCGAGCTCCTTGAAGTTGATCGCACAGATCATAGATTCTCGGTAATGGGTACCGATTTTTAATCGTAACCTTGTTCAATTCTAAGAAATCAATGCACATACGCATTGATCCATCCTTCTTCTTGAAAAACAAGATTGGTGCTCCCCATGGCGATGAACTAAGCAGTATGATTTTTTTCTCCAAAAGTTCGTCCAATTGTTTCTTCAGTTCTTGCATCTCTGCTGGTTAATGTGTGTAAAATACAACATATAAATTACATCAAATGAGGTATAAAACTAACCTTTTTTAGTACTAATGTTGGAAAAAGTGTGCTTCCTTTTGTATTTTCAGGACCAAATGAGCTTAAATGAACAAACAGAACAAATATGTAGCAAAAACCAACATAAATACAAAGAAAAGGAAGAAACGTGACATGCTTAACCCCTCGGCAACATCTGCCAAAGCAAAAGCAAGAAGACAGAAGTTGACCATGGGGCTGTGCCCAGCTCACCACGGGGCGTGGTCCGCCTTGGCACAAAAGACAAACATGTAGAAGCTTCTACGCCCACCACGGGGTCGTGCCCAGCTCAGCACAGGGTGTGGTCAACGCAAAGATACGCGGAATCTTGCCAAATCTGATAGTACAGTTACACTTCTGCACACGGGGCCGTGCCCAGCGAACACGGGGGCGTGTGGAGCCTAATACAGACATTTGCAATTAATGAAGAAAGAGAAAGAGGATGCACACGGGGTCGTGCCCAGCGGGAACGGGGCCGTGGCCAGAGTTCTGTTCAGTCTATAAATAGAGTTCTCTAAAAGCTTTCAGATCAATATACTAGACAATTAATGTGTATATCAAGCTAAATCAACATCAATACGTCTGTTTCCACCTTTCGTATTGATCGAGATCTCTTCTGAACGACTCGTTTAGTCATGCAAACGATCCTACATGTTCAGTGCTGACTTCGTCTTGTATCGAGTCTTGTATTAGATTAGAAAGATCAGGGCACAAAATACGAGAAATGTGTGTTTATGATCATTTCGCACGAAATGGAAAGATACCATTTCACACGAAATGGGTCTTGCCCATTTCGTATGAAATGATGGGTCTATATATAGTGGTTCTATTCAAATCATTTGTAACTTTGTGATTCCGGTGCCGAGGTGCTGTCGAAGTGTCTCCAGCCTGTAAAACGGTGTTTTATCAATAAACAAGACATTTAAAGTGAATATCAAGCTGTTATCAAGTCTGTATCATTGAATTCCGCCTTTGATATGGATTGAACTCTTCTGATAGACTTGTTTAGATCGATTCTCAATCCTACAAGTGGTATCAGAGCTCAGGAGGAAGAGTTCTTACTGAATTCAGCTTGATTTCATCATTTTTCTGACTTCTACACCTTCTTTTTCAAAATAAACAAGATTTTACGGTTAAAATGAATTGAATTTCACATATAACGTGCAAAACAGTGTTTTAACAAATCCTTGAAAGAATGAGACCTAAAATCGGATTAAAACTTGGTTAATTTGACAAAAATTAGACCGATAAGATGACGTCAGCAGCATTTCGCACGGATTGAGCCTCCATTTCGTTTGAAATTGGCATTTCGCGTGAAAAGTCTTTTCATTTCGCACGAAATCAAATTGCTTGGTTAACTTCACATGAAATCGCACCAGATTATTCCATTTCGTACGAAATCAATCCATTTCGTTTTAAGTTGTCATTTCGTTTGTTCATTTCGCACGAAATCATCATTTCGTTTGAAAAGTTGTTGTTTTCGTTTGGAAAGGTCATTTCGCACCAGAGTTATTTCGTTTGAAAGTGATCATTTCGCTTGAAGATTAATCATTTCGTTTAAAAAGACTGTTTTGTAAAATTTTGATACCGAATCATGGAAGAAGAGTTTTACAATGCGTTTGCTACTCCGATTACTATTGCACAGAACACAATGTTAGAAAATGAAACTGGCACCATGCAAAAACCGCCAAAGCTCATGAATATTGAGGAGTATACAGGATGGGAGGAGCGATTCGAAAATTGGGTTCAAGCAAATTACTTAGATGCTTGGGAATGTGTTGAGACAAAATATGTTAGACCGATGAATGATGATGAAGAGGTTATTGCTATTAAAGAAATACAAAGATGAAAAGATGATGACTAGTCTATTGCATCAAGCTGTTAAAGAAGATATTTTGGTTTTATTACAACACAACGGAACTGCATATTCAATTTGGAAAGCATTAAAATCAAAGTTTGTTGGAAGTAAAGAAATGATCAAGAACAAAAAAATCACTTTTGAAAAAAGAGTTTGATTTATATCGTGGTTTAAGAACTGAAAACACCAAGCAGATCATTGAAAGATATTGCAATTTGATAGTTAACATGAAAAGGTTGAGCATCAAAAAAGATAATGAAGAATTGATTGAAAAGTTGGTTGATGCGTTGCCACATGAGGTTTGGGGCACGTACCTTATGATGTTGAGAAATAAGAAAGATTTTGGCAGTCTAACACTGGGAAAGTTTAGTGAAAAACTTGAAACTCAAGAGATGGAACAACGGAAGATCTCAAGAATGAAATATTTTGATGGTGAACAAGATATTGGTTTATATTACAAATGAGGTATCAGTGATAAGACCAACATATCACCAAAGATAGAAATTGCATTTAATGCTAAAAGTTCTTCTGGAGGGTCATCTCAAGGATCAAACAGCAAAACGGGATTTACTTCATATCCATCATTTGATCCAAATTTTTCAGCAACAAAGAGTGGCAAAGTTCTATAATGCAACATTGCATTAAATCTTGAAAATGATCAAAATTACTCGGAAGAAGTTGCAAAAAGGCATATGTCTTTGTTGGTGACTGTGTTAGAGTGGTATGGGAGTTTGGTTGCAGGAAGGATCAGAAATCCGATGTTGACAAATGAGGATTACGATCAGATTGATGCTGAGGAGATGGAATTGATGGACATAAAGTTGTGTTTGGCTAGTGTGTTGAGAAGAGCTGAGAAATTCAAGTAGATTACAGGAAGAGATGATTTCCGTGATGCAAATATATCTACTTTAGGATTTGATAAATCTAAAGTTACTTGTTTTCGTTGCAGGGAAAAAGGGCATTTCAAGCGTGAATGCACAAACAGCGAAGCAAGTGGAGCTCAAAATCCTTTCAACAACAATGATTATTATCGAAAAGCGATTTATCATCAAGTTGCTCAACAGCCATATCAACAACAATCACAGACTGCTCATGCTAGGAAAGAAATTGAAGAATCAAAGAAAGCTTATTGTGTCAATCAAGATAATAGAGGATTCAGTTGGGACAAATACATTTCAGCTGATAGTAAAGCATGTTTGATAAATCAAGATGATGAAAGGCTACCAAAAGGTTTTAGTTGGGATGACTATGATACTAACAAAACTTCAGATCATAAAGCTTTTGTTGCTCGAGTTGCTGAAGATAGTGATAATGATGATCATTATGTAAATAGAATGAAAGAGCATTTAAGAATGCTAGAAGAGAGTGATGACAATGATTGTGGAAAAGTTCGAGTGAAAAAGAAGAAAGTTAAAAAACAGGTTAACAGTGATGATGAAGAAGTTCCTGTGATAAAGAAAAAGGTAAAAGAAATTCCATCTTTCACGATTGAAGTAGAAGCTGATGCACAAAAGATTCATGTGAAATGTGAAACCTGTGAAACAGTGAAGAAACAAAACAGTACTTTGATTCACAATATGAACAGATTGAAAGAATCTTATGATGTTCTAAACAAAGCCATGAATCAATATAATCAATCAAGCAGTGAGCAAGCAACAGCTATGAAGACACTTCAAGGAGCTTTCATGATAAAGCAGAAAATCGTCAATAATTACATTGAGAAATGTGTTGTGCTGGAACAAAAACTGGAAACCCAGAGAATAGAAACAGAAAGAGTAAATAGGTTGTTAAAAAGTTATTCATGTACTTCTTATGTTATTGACAGGATTTATCCAACCGTTGAAGGCATGAAGGTGTTTGAAGAAGAGGATACTGAAGAAAAGAATTCGGGTAAGAAATATAGTGTCAGTCATACAAAGTGTCCGCCTCCGCTTGAAAATGGATATTCTCCACGAAATCCTAATTTGGAGAGAGTCAAAAAGGCAACCAATTTACAGTGGGAATCTGAGTCTTCAGATAATTTGCCAGAAAATATTGATGTCACTTTCACTTCATCTGATACTGATCATGAGTCAGAGTTAATAAAGAAAGTGGTCAATCAGGTGTTGGATAAAGATGAAACCGAGGAATCAAAGTCGGAGTCAAATTCAGAGTCAAAGTCTGAAACGTCAAGTCCAACATTCAAAAAGGGAAAACGGGTTTACAATAAAGAGTTTCTGTTGTCAAAATCTAATTTGAATGATGAAACATTCAAAGTAGCATATACTTTGAATGATTCTGACAAATTATATTCTGATGAAGAATTTTCAATAAGAGGTGTTAAAACTGAAATGATCAAAAAGGTTTTCAAACTAACAGAAATTAATATTTCTGAAATAAAAGATGTAAATCTTACTGAAAAACCTAAAAAGTACACCTCAAGAGATAAACAAAGATTAAACAAGAAAAAGGGTTACAGTTCTGTTTCTGGTTTTCAAAAGAAACCAAACCATAACAGTAATTTTAAAAGGAAAGTTCTTAGATTTATTCCACCAAGAAATCATAAAAATGAGAAAACTTATAAACCAAAAACTGTTTTTGTCACAGGAACATCATCTGAAGAAGAAAAACAGCAATTGTTCAGAAAGCAGACAAACAAAGAGTTCCTTGCTAAGAAGCAAGAGGAAGCGAGGAAGGAAGTTGCTTAGAAGAAGGAGACTAGAATGTGTTTTCAATGCAAAACAGTTGGTCATATTGCAAGAAATTATCCTAAAGCAATACAAACAAAACAGGTAGTCTCTGAAAAATTGAAAGAAAAGATGGTTGAAAATGAACCACCAACCAAACAATTTAAAGTTTTCAAAAATTCTAAGTTTGAGGTTGGTGAGTGTTCAAAAAGTTTTTACAGAAGAAAGGTGAACTTTAACAACCAAAAATGGGTTGTTAAGAATTTAGATGCTAGTTCGGGTGATGAATCTGACTCGTCAAAGTCAGAGGAGCCACATGTTGAGAAAAAGGGTGAAAAATCAGTTTCGCCATTTGATGATGCAAATTTTCCACCATTACGGGCTGAAAATTTAAAATCAAAAATTGGAAAAGTTGAGATTTCAAATCAATTATTTTCTGAAAAGAAAGATTTTGATGTTGAAAAAGCTTTTAGCCCCAAAGTTCAAAATATTTTTGGAAAAATGGTTGACGGGAATGTCAAAGGGGTAAAGGAATTTTATAAGAAGAAAACGAAGAAACCAGGTAAAGATGGGTCATCCCAGGTTAGTACCTGGGATAGAATCTATCATGACTAAAACTCTGGACTTGCCGGAGCTCCCAAGTTGGTAATCGTGGAGCAGGAATCAGCATCTTTCTTGAGAATTTCACTTCGGTGATATTTCGAATTTCAAAAGGATTAATCAAGGACATTAAGTTGTACTTGATTTATCTACAAGTGGTGTTATTGATTGAACTGAAATATGTTAATTTTTTCATGTGATTGAGAAAACAATGTGATGAATCCCCTAACCTACAAGTGGTTTGTGAAAATCAACAAAACTTATTTTCCGGAAAAACCATTTTGATTAAAACAAACTTAAGTGTTTTGAAATCATAATAGGAAAATAGTTTCTTGTCAGGGGGAGTTCTGATTGTTTATGCAAAGTGTATGGCAATTTGACGTAATTCACAACAGTTGTCACTTTATTTGTACAGTTTGGTTTCAAATTTTCCCAGAAAATCCAAAATTGAAAAATATTTTTGATTTTAGGGGGAGTAAAAAATGTTGAAAATTTTAAAAAAGTCAAAAACATGATAAAATCTCAAAATCCAAAAACATTGTGAAAATTCAAAATGAGTTTTGTGTAAAAAGAGGAAATGATAGTACATCAGTGGACTATCAGTGCATGCTAGAGATATGTAAAGTTTTATAAAGTTTTAAACAGTCTCACTAGGGATGTGTCGATAGGCGCAGCTAAGACTAGTAGTTTTGCAAAAATGATACAAAAATAAAGGGAAAAGACTAAGTCTGGTGGAAAACACGGTCGAACGCATAGTACTTAGTTTTGTCCTTCTTGACTGTGTGCCTGCTCGGTAATTGCTGATTGTCTTAGGACATAAAACTGGTAAGTTTGTGAGCTTTCACAACTTTGCTGAAAATTCAATGTGATTTTGTGTTTTCTTTTTGAAAAAAATTGAACTTGTTTTATTTCTTTATTTTGTTTAAGCATTGGACATCCTCTGTGTATACATGAGTATCGAACTGGATGTTATTGCCTAAACGTTCTGCTTTATTTTCCTTGGTGTTTCTTTAAGCTTTGGATCACCTCTGCGTATACGGGAGTATCGACCTGGTGGTTAAAGCCTAAACAACTTCAACTTGTTTTTATTTCTTATTCTGTTTAAACATTGGACTTTCTCTGCGTATACAGAAGTATCGACCTGATTGTTAATGTTTAAACATTCTGCTTTGTTTTTACCCAAATCACAGTTGACGAAAGTTTAAAAGAGTTATTCGGGTCAGTACATTACATGATGAGGGGATATGCTAAGATCATGGGGCCCATAAGTCTTTAGTGCTATCTAAATATACCTTAATCATATCACTAAGCATTACGAACATCTTAGAGGAGTTTAAGTGGATCACAATATCGATGATCTAAGGTGAATTGTTTAAAAACTTTAAGTGGTAATATTTAGATCAACGGTGTATCTGATTTGTCTCATAAAACTGATATGATCCTCTTACACAATCCCACAAAAATATTGTTTGTAAATATTTCTTTACTGTATTTCATTAAAAGCAAAAATCCAAAAAGAGTTTAAGTGTGTTTTAGCATAAATTTTTGAAAATACAAAAAGATTTTCGACAACTAATGTTGGAGAGCTGATTTTCAAAATTCCAAGTGCTAAACATGATGAACAGGTTTGGAGAATGTGTTTGAAAAGATTTTCTTACAAGTGGTCATCATAAATTGTAAATGTTAAATCATTTTAGATGATATGTTCATGTGATGGTATGAAATTGATTCTAAATGTGGTAAGCAGAGATTAAATTTGTCAAATTTTAAAATTTGTGAAATTTATTTCTGGGTAGAGAATGTGCAGGTTAGCCAGATTCTAATCCTGAGGATTTTCCACAAACGGATATGCAAACTGCGGTCCCAGCTTATCGAAAGGGGGAGTCTGAAGACATCAAGAGGGAGTCTGAAGATGTGAAGAGCCAGTGTCTGATTCTGGAGTCAGATTGCGATTCTGAAAGTGAGAGAGGAAAAGAGTTAGAGATTGAGGATGCTTTACACTGTCAGATACTTTGGAGAGCACATGAAGACTAATAAAGACTAAAGATACTGAAGACATGTACTGAAGACATGTACTGAAGACTTGTCGACATCCAAGGGGGAGTCTGTTGGTGCATATGTCTGTCGACTACGTCTTGTATCGAGTCTTATATTAGATTAGAAAGATCAGGGCACAAAATACGAGAAATGTGTGTTTATGACCATTTCGCACGAAATGGGTCTTGCCCATTTTGTACGAAATGATGGGTCTATATATAGTGGTTCTATTCAAATCATTTGTAACTTTGTGATTCTGGTGCCGAGGTGCTGCCGAAGTGTCTCCAGCCTATAAAACGTTGTTTTATCAATAAACAAGACATTTAAAGTGAATATCAAGCTGTTAACAAGTCTGTATCATTGAATTTTGCCTTTGATATGGATTCAACTCTTCTGATAGACTCGTTTAGATCGATTCTTGATCCTACAAGGTGCTTGGCTCACTTCAAAGGCACCCCTTGGCAAACCACCTCTCTCCCACTTCACCCACACTCCACCACCATCACAACACCCATATCCACCACCATCATCCATCTTAGAGTGTGTGTAGTAGTCTCGGGATCCAAGATTGATCGTAAGAGTTCTTGACAATCAAAGGCCATGTTTGCCTAAGTCTCTTACATCACTTGGTGAAGACAAGCATTTGATGTAATACTTTTGATATTTAATCTTTTCGCACTTTTTATTTGGTTTGTATTAATGACTTTAATAACTAGTTTCTTATGTTGAAGGTGAAACTTCTTTATCATTTGTCTGTGGTTACTTGGTGTTATTTTACTGTCTATATAAAATAAAAGGTTTACACCATTCATATCTCTACGATCTATGTAGAGATATGTTGGCTACCCGGTCGGGGGTTAAGGTAATGGTTTGGTAAGGTTCTTGCTTTGTTCAGTGTATAGATCCTACAAGGACCTGGGTCAAGCTTACTAGGACCTCCTTCAATACCCAATTGTATTGGATGGCGCGGGTGCGAATGGCTTGATCCCCTCTTATGTAAACTACTATTAATACATTAACCCGGCTACTTGGGATTGTATCCCTGCTGACTCAAACCACTTAGCCGAGGTTAACATCACCTTCAAAAGAGGGCCCTACCACATTACGCATTAATAACTTAATTAATTATCTTTAAATATTCCGACCCTTTAGGATTGTATCCTTGCTGACTCAAACTACTGGGTTGAGGGTAACGTCACCTTTAAAAGAGGGGCCTACTACTATAACTAAGATAATCTTTTAAAAAGTGCAAAAGTGTGGAATTCATCAAAGGTTACATTAAAGGCGAGTCGGATCCAAGTGATTCATCTTGTCTATGTGTTTTATTTTTATTTTTATTTTTCGGCATTTTAGTTTTTATTTTTCATGTTCAAAACCTTTTCTAAAACTATTGATTTGATTAAACGTTGAGGATAAACCGGTATTAAAAGCTCTTGTGTCCTTGGACGACCTCGATATCTTACCAACACTATACTATGCTCACGATGGGTGCACTTGCCCATGTGTGTGTTTAGTATTAGTAGAATATCGTGTTTTATAAATTTAAAGGTTGACTAACATGTTAAAAAGGGCTTAAGATATAAAGAAAAAACATAATACACCCTGTGACAACTGGCCCAAACCGGTAATTTCCGTACACATTAATTATTGCTTAATGACTGCAATTATGAGTTTAATTGTCAGCAATGTCTGAACATATGATTAAACAAGTGAATTCATGCATGTTGAATACTACAAAATATTGCTTTATGCATAAACGAGAGCGTTGCGTCAGAATAATAGTAAACTCACCGGTAAGACACACTGTGTCGACTGAACTGCAGAAAGCAGTCAGACATTAGAATTGAGGCCTAGGTGTAGGTCCGACAACAAGAAAGCATTAAAACCCAAGAGTACATACAAGGGTTAATATATATGCAATACGAAAGCAAAAATAAGCACTAAAAAGCACCCGAAACGCACTTTAAGTGCATAATTTATTTAATTCAGCAATAAATCAGCATTTAAACATGTGAATATTTTGTAGAAATGTCGTTTTACCATCCAGAATATTTTCCTAAGTGTTGGGAATCGAAAGGGTACAAGAAAGGTACTTAAAAGACCCTAAAAAGTGTAATTTAGCACTTTAACGAATCGGTATCTAACCGGACAATACCCGGAACACCAGAATAATGCTAGAAGCATTGTTATTATTTTTCTGAGCTAGTATGGGCTGCTGAACACTTTAATATACTACACCATACAACCTACACATTAAACACTAGATATTATATTAACCTAACATTAGTTACCTACTTACCATTAAAAGTTACATTTAACCCCCCCCCCTCTCCTTGTTTACAGCCCAAGTAGGCCCCACCAAGATCACCATGATCTTCTATAATCTTGCTAGAACCTCCTTCTTGGATTGATCAAGATTTGTTTTGTACTTTGGGAGCATTAAACCCCTTGGACAAAACCCAAACTTGGATTATAAATTAACATGAAGGGCCATTAGTTCATCATCTTCAACCAACAAAAACTCCCCTCTCTCTCTCTAAGAAGCTACGGCCAAGCACCCCTTGAACACACAACCATTGCCAAGCTTTGATCTCGCCATTCCAAGTCCATACAAGTGTCGAGGATCGCGTATTAGGAAGCTTGGTGCAAACGGAAAGCGAAGGACCTCATCCTCTTGCTTTTATCCACCATATTTGCGTCTAGATTCTTCCCTAGCCTCGAGCTAGTGGTATGTTGCTTAAATCAGCTTCTTGAACTATTCTAATGTGGTTAAAACGTTATATGACGGTTAAAACTCGAAATCTTACAAGATGATACTTTAAAGTCTACTAAAAATGCTATAAGTGTTGTATAAAAGCTCATATGTTGTGTAAATGTTGTAGTAATTGAAATTTGTGATTATTTAGACCCGATCTATGTTGTGGTAGCTCGGATCATCATTTAACCCGGTTTGGTCATGATCATGAATCATGACATAAGGTTGTTTTGAACGAAACAAGGGTTAAAGGGTGAAGCTCTACCACACACGAATCGTGAACTTGTGTAAAAGCGTTTTACTTGTGAAATAGTGTTCAAAACTAGCCGATCTATGTATCTACAAGTGGTATTTTCAAAAGACCAAGCATCAAAAGAAATCACATGTTCTAAACCGGATCTTACACAAACAAAAGTGGTTTTTGTGAACAAACAAGTGTGTGGACACTTGTGTAACAAAAGTTTTAACAAAGAAATAATTTTCATAAAAACTGACTAGAAGTTGTGAAAATACATACTCTTTAAAAATAAAGTTTTTAAAGAACTAAACTTATTTTTAAGGATAACAAGACTTACTAAATATGCTAGTAAGTTACTACACATTTTTGTAAATATTCAAGTTCATGAAATAGAGAAATTAGTGATTGTTGACGATTTAAAAGAAAATAAACACATGTTTTAAAAACATGGGAAACCTCCATTTTTAGGGGAAACTCTGTCAAAAATTTTTCAAATTTTGACACTTAGAAAAATATAAGTTTTTGAGAAACTTATTCCCTAAAAATGTGTTTAAAAGCATTACCAAGGTTTCCCTAATTTTTGGTGATAAGAAATGAGGATTTCTTCAAAGATAAAAATGGATATAAGTATGTATATTTTTGAGAGAAAAATATATATTATTTTGTCACCAACTTTTGTGCTAAGTGTGTATAGTATGTGTTCTACGTGCTAGTGTATTAAGACTTAAAAATACACTAAATACTCATGAGGTGTATAAACATAGAAATACACATATAAAATACAAGATACATAATTCGGGTGCAAAGTGCAAAACACAAAAGACTTATATTTATTTCGGAGAAAATAATATAAGTAAGCTACTTAGTTAAAAATATAAAATATTTTTAACACAAGAAAATATACATAAAAGAGAGTGACTGTACTTGTGCGACGCAAGTCTAGTGACTAACGTTAAGAAAACGCGTATAGGTTACGACGTTAATTAAGCAAATCCGGTGAAGTTTACGACGCACAGGAACGCAAAGTTGTGAGTTCATGCTCCCCCTTTTCTTTTAACTGTTTTCAGTTTTTATAACTTCGGGGGTGAAATACATGTACAAAAAGTACAATATTTATAATTGGTATGATATAAATACAAGAAGTACACTTGGTGAGAACGAGAACCAAGTGTGACAAAATATAAGATAATAAGAAACGCACTTGGTGAGGACGAGAACCAAGTTGGATGTGTTATGAGAAATGATAAAAAGAAACGCGCTTGGTGAGGACGAGAACCTAGTTGGATGCGTTATGAGAAATGATAAAAAGAAACGCGCTTGGTGAGGACGAGAACCAAGTAGGATGCGTTATGAGAAATAGTGTCACGAATAGGGTACAGAAGCACCATTAATCGTGTACATACTTAGACCGCAGAACAAAAGGTTAGATCTAACGGGTGCCTTGCAGCCACACTCTCGGTGAGGGCGAGAATCGAGTAGTGCTTTTGTGTCTCAGAATATACCAATTAAATGCCTTAGGTTTGGTGACTTCCTATGTCGTGCCACATGTTAATGGCTTTGTAACCCATTAACAATCTGATAATTACAGAAATATTGTATTTACATAAAATTCATACCATACTAAAATTGATATATAACTTGAAGTACGTGGGGTACTCAAGAGGATTGATATATAACTTGAAGTACGTGGGGTACTCAAGAGGATTGATATATAACTTGAAGTACGTGGGGTACTCAAGAAAAGATTGAATTATACATGGGTACGTGGTGTACACATGAAACTGGATTTATATATGAAAACTTGATTTACTCACAAACTATGTTTTCATACAAAGTATACAAACATGAAATACAAAACTGCATGAATTCACACCAACTTTATGTTGACGTTTTTCCAAAACTCACATGTATTTCAGGTAACTAGGATGGATGTGCGCGTGGTCTTACTCATGCTCGTGGATGTCGCTTTGTTTATCTTTAAATAAAGTTGTGACTTTTAAGACAATATGTTATCTAGTGTTGTAAACACTTGACATATGTGTTTGGTAATGTAATATTTGAAGTTATTTTTGAGCATGTAGTATGTTTACTCTTCGTATGCAATGAGAACCTTTCATGATCACACCTCGTGCTTCCGCCGTAGAAAGGGGTGTGACAGATTGGTATCAGAGCTGCGATTGTGGTGAACCAGGATTCCTTCTCGAGTCTAGTCTACAATCTCTAGGATCCATTCACGAAAACAATTTTCAAAGAGTTTTCATTGCATAAAACGTCATGCGACATCCACTACCTGAAACTAGTTACATGAGTCTAGAAAAGACGCTACGAGACTTAGAGTGCACTTGAGTAGCACCTGTCGTTGACTAGAAATTACTTGCAATTATGTGTGATAATTAGCATGTACTAGAAGTAGAATGTCACAATATGTGACTTTACCTGAAAGCAATGGCCTACCTGAAGGAAGAAATACGAGGATGAAACAAACTGTGCGGACTGTGCAAGGAGTTACGTAATTATGGATGCATACATAATTATGGAATTCAGTGCACAAGAAATCACAGCAAGTCTTGTCACGTATAGATTCCCTCAGTGCAAGCCTACTAAGTACTCTGCTAGAGTAGTAATTGTTTGATGTCACTTATGTGGTATATATACCTGTGAATATATATGATACTACTGTCTAGTGTGACGATATCAAATAAATGCCTAACCCTGCGGTGTTATGTTCTGTCAGAACATGGCACCCAGGAAAGCTGTGAATGCTCGCAATGATGATCAACCTCCTCCTCCCCCACTGCTAAGAACTGCTGAAGAGCTGAACGCTCTACTGGAGGAAAGGATCTCCACTGCTATCGCCCAGTACGAGGCGAACCGAACTCAAGACAGTGGAGGACCAAGCAACGCTAGGCGTAATGGGAATGGAGATTCGTCTGGAGGCAATGCAGCTCAAGGTAACCTTAAGACACTGTGCTAAGCATGAGGAAATTTATGAACGGTCTTTGTTTCATTATTTATTCGATTGCTCACATGTGAATTGGTTGAATCAATTCCAGGCTGCACTTTCAAGCAGTTCCTCGACTGCAAGCCGATGAACTATGATGGCACAGGAGGTGCAGTAGCATTTGTGCGCTGGACGGAGAAGACTGAAGCTACTATCCGCATGAGCAAGTGTACCGCGGATTAGCAAGTCACTTTTGCTACTGGGTTATTCGTCGATGAAGCTCTGACCTGGTGGAACCTGCAAGCCCAAACTTTAGGTGATGACGCCGCTTATGGCCTAACTTGGGAGGAACTGAAGGAAAGAATGAGAGAGAAGTACTGCTCTCGTGCTGAACTCCAAAGGCTGGAGACGGAGTTCTGGCACCTGACCATGGAAGGTGCTGACATTAATGGTTACACTCGAAGGTTCCACGATCTGTCTAGAGTACTTCCGAATTCAAGCGTGTTGAACGCTACATTTGGGGACTGGCCTCAGAGTTTCGTGGCATGGTGACGTCGGCAAAACCACAAACAATCACCGAGGCTGTAACTCTGGCTGTCAGCCTTACTGAAGATTGTGTCCGTATGAAGAAGCTATCACTGAACCCAACAGAAAAGACCGAGACACATGCTGAGTCGTCCGGTGACAAAAAGAGAAAGCATACAAGTTTGAACCAAGCAACTCGCAACAGCAAGGGTTTCAGCAAGAAGCGCGACACTAATCCGCCTCAGGAGACGAAAACCCATGCAACCAAAGCATACCAAGGCTCCATGCCTAGATGCCAAAAATGTAAGTATCATCATGATGGAGCTTGTCGCATTCCAAGGTGCGACAAATGTGGTAAATTGGGTCATCAAACAGAAGACTGTTGGGGAAAAGGAAAGAACCGAAATGGGAACGGTGCTGGTAGCAAGAATGGTAACGGGAAAGGGCAAGGATGCTTCAAGTGTGGAAGCAATAATCATTTCATGAAGAATTGCCCAGAGAGAAACAACGCTCCGGCTCGAGCATTTGTGATTGGAGCAAGAGACGCACGCGAGGACCCTAACGTGGTCACCAGTATGTTTCTCATTAACAATCACTTTGCATCCATATTATTCGACACTGGCGCCGATTATAGTTTCATGTCTGTGGAATTTAAACGCATACTTGGAATAGAATCCAGTAGATTAGAAATTCCTTATTCCATAGAACTAGCCAATGGCAAAATTGTTGAATCGGGCGAAGTTGTTAGAGGCTGCACGCTAGAACTTGGTGAACGAAGATTTAGCATCGACCTCCTACCTATTCAATTGGGTAGTTTCGATGTAGTAGTCGGAATGGACTGGTTGTCCAAGAACAAAGCTGAAGTTATTTGTCATGAGAAAATCATTCGCATCCCTTTAGCGAATGGTGAAACTCTCATCGTGCATGGAGAAAGACGAAACGCGCCTCTACGAATCATCAGTTGTATGAAGGCACAAAAGTGCTTAAGGAAAGGATGTGTTGCTTTCCTAGCACACGTTGTAGATAAGAAGGTTGTGGAGCCAAAGCTCGAAGACATTCCTGTGGTGAAGGAATTTCCTGATGTGTTCCCTGAAGATCTGCCAGGACTACCTCCGCAACGACAAGTCGAATTCCGCAAAGACTTGGTTCCAGGAGCCGCTCCTGTAGCCAAGGCTCCATATCGACTTGCGCCATCCGAAATGCAAGAATTATCTACACAACTCCAGGAGTTGTTGGATAAAGGATTCATAAGGCCAAGCTTCTCGCCCTGGGGAGCTCTAGTATTATTCGTGAAGAAGAAGGATGGATCACTGCGGATGTGTATCGATTACAGGGAACTGAACAAGCTCACTATCAAGAATCGGTATCCACTACCGAGGATTGATGACTTATTTGATCAACTGCAAGGATCAAGCTACTATTCCAAGATCGACCTTCGATCTGGATACCATCAGCTGAGAATCCATGAAGAAAGCGTGCCAAAGACTGCATTCAGAACGCAATATGGGCACTACGAATTTCTTGTGATGCCATTTGGATTGACGAACGCGCCAGCGGTCTTTATGGACCTGATGAACCGCGTATGTAAACCATATCTCGATAAATTCGTGATTGTATTTATCGATGACATCCTGATTTACTCGCGAACGAAAGAAGAGCACGAGCAACATCTCAGAACCATCTTGGAATTACTGAAGAAAGAGAAGCTTTATGCAAAGTTCTCGAAGTGCGAATTCTGGATTCGCGAAGTACAATTTCTTGGTCACGTTGTGAATGAGAAGGGCATTCATGTAGACCCATCCAAGATTGAAGCGATAAAGAACTGGGAAGCTCCCAAAACCCCAACTGAAGTTCGACAATTTTTGGGCTTAGCGGGCTATTACCGACGATTCATCGAGAATTTCTCAAAGATAGCTCAACCGCTAACGACCCTTACACAGAAGGACAGGAAATACGACTGGGGTCACAAACAGGAAGAAGCCTTTCAGCTACTTAAGAACAAGCTCTGCGATGCACCGATACTATCATTACCCGAAGGCACTGAAGACTTCGTGGTATACTGCGACGCCTCACGACAAGGCTTGGGTTGCGTGCTCATGCAACGCCAAAAAGTCATCGCTTATGCTTCAAGACAACTGAAGGTTCACGAGAGAAATTATACCACTCACGACCTGGAGCTGGGCGCAGTGGTATTCGCTTTAAAGATTTGGCGACATTATTTATATGGTACTCGATGTACAATCTTCACAGATCATAAAAGCTTACAACACATATTTGATCAGAAGGAATTGAATATGCGCCAGCGACGTTGGGTCGAGCTGCTAAATGATTATGACTGTGAGATTAAGTACCATCCTGGAAAGGCGAACGTTGTAGCGGACGCGTTGAGCCGAAAAGAAAGGGTTAAGACCCTAAGGGTTCGAGCATTGGAAATGACTATCCGATCGAACCTCACTTCACGTATTCGTGATGCACAACAAGAAGCCCTTAAGGTGGAAAATCGCAAAGCTGAATACCTCCGGGGTGCATTGAAGTACATGGCGCCAAATGAAGAGGGAGCCTTATACTTTAAAGAGCGCATTTGGGTTCCGCTCTATGGTGGCCTACGAGAAGTCATCCTTGATGAAGCGCATAAGTCAAGATACTCGATCCACCCAGGGTCGGACAAGATGTATCAAGACTTGAAAGAATACTATTGGTGGCCGAGACTCAAGAGCGACGTTGCTGTTTATGTTGGAAAATGCCTAACCTGTTCCAAGGTTAAAGCAGAATATCAGAAACCGCCCGGCCTACTACAACAACCAGAGATTCCCGTGTGGAAGTGGGAACAAATCTCGATGGACTTCATAACGAAGTTACCCAGGACCCCGAGAGGGCACGATATGATATGGGTAATCGTTGATCGATTGACGAAGTCTGCGCATTTCCTACCAATCCGAGAAAAGGATAGCACTGGAAAGCTTGCAGAGATATACTTAAGAGAAATTGTGGCACGTCATGGAGTGCCAATCTCAATCATTTCAGACAGAGATGGACGCTTTGTCTCAAGAATCTGGCAATCATTTCAGGAAGCCTTTGGATCTCAGTTAGATCTGAGCACGGCATTCCATCCGCAAACAGACGGCCAGAGCGAACGGACTATACAAACGTTAGAAGATATGCTTCGTGCATGTGTCATGGATCTAGGCGGCAGCTGGGATACTCATCTACCTTTAGTTGAGTTTTCCTACAATAACAGTTATCATACGAGCATAAAAGCCGCGCCGTTCGAAGCTCTGTATGGCCGCAAATGCCGATCGCCCTTATGTTGGGCAGACGCTGGAGATAAGCGTATGGTCGGTCCTGAAGTTGTACAAGAGACAACCGACAAGATTGCGCAGATCCGAGAGCGCATTAAGGCGGCTCGAGAGCGACAAAAGAGCTACGCTGATCCGAATAGAAAATCGGTAGAATTCAAGGTGGGAGACAAAGTGTTGTTAAAAGTCTCACCATGGAAGGGCGTAGTCAGATTTGGAAAGCGTGGAAAGCTGAATCCACGATACATCGGACCATTCAGAATATTGAAAAGAATTGGTACCGTGGCATACAAGTTGGAGTTACCGGAAGAACTTAATGGAGTACATGATACGTTTCAGGTATCCAACCTGAAGAAGAGTCCAACACAAGAAAACGTGATCATCCCGATGGATGAAGTGCATATTGATGAAGCCCTCCGATTTACAGAGCAACCCGTTGAGGTTACTGATTGGATAGTCAACAAGACCAGGAGGAGTAGTGTGAAGCTTGTCAAAGTACGTTAGAGCTCTAAGCACGGACCCGAGTACACATGGGAACGTGAAGACCAGTTCAAGAAAAAGTATCCCCACCTATTCAAGAAGACTCCAGCGAGAGTGAGTTCAATCTGAATTTCGGGACGAAATTCTTTTAACGGGGGGAGACTGTGACAACTGGCCCAAACCGGTAATTTCCATACACATTAATTATTGCTTAATGACTGCAGTTATGAGTTTAATTGTCAGCAATGTCTGAACATATGATTAAACAAGTGAATTCATGCATGTTGAATACTACAAAATATTGCTTTATGCATAAACGAGAGCGTTGCGTCAGAATAATAGTAAACTCACCGGTAAGACACACTGTGTCGACTGAACTGCAGAAAGAAGTCAGACATTAGAATTGAGGCCTAGGTGTAGGTCCGACAACAAGAAAGCATTAAAACCCAAGAGTACATACAAGGGTTAATATATATGCAATACGAAAGCAAAAATAAGCACTAAAAAGCACCCGAAACGCACTTTAAGTGCATAATTTATTTAATTCAGCAATAAATCAGCATTTAAACATGTGAATATTTTGTAGAAATGTCGTTTTACCATCCAGAATATTTTCCTAAGTGTTGGGAATCGAAAGGGTACAAGAAAGGTACTTAAAAGACCCTAAAAAGTGTAATTTAGCACTTTAACGAATCGGTATCTAACCGGACAATACCCGGAACACCAGAATAATGCTAGAAGCATTGTTATTATTTTTCTGAGCTAGTATGGGCTGCTGAACACTTTAATATACTACACCATACAACCTACACATTAAACACTAGATATTATATTAACCTAACATTAGTTACCTACTTACCATTAAAAGTTACATTTAACCCCCCCTCTCCTTGTTTACGGCCCAAGTAGGCCCCACCAAGATCACCATGATCTTCTATAATCTTGCTAGAACCTCCTTTTTGGATTGATCAAGATTTGTTTTGTACTTTGGGAGCATTAAAACCCTTGGACAAAACCTAAACTTGGATTATAAATTAACATGAAGGGCCATTAGTTCATCATCTTCAACCAACAAAAACTCCCCTCTCTCTCTCTAAGAAGCTACGGCCAAGCACCCCTTGAACACACAACCATTGCCAAGCTTTGATCTCGCCATTCCAATTCCATACAAGTGTCGAGGATCGCGTATTAGGAAGCTTGGTGCAAACGGAAAGCGAAGGACCTCATCCTCTTGCTTTTATCCACCATATTTGCGTCTAGATTCTTCCCTAGCCTCGAGCTAGTGGTATGTTGCTTAAATGACCTTCTTGATCTATTCTAATGTGGTTAAAACGTTATATGACGGTTAAAACTCGAAATCTTACAAGATGATACTTTAAAGTCTACTAAAACGCTATAAGTGTTGGATAAAAGCTCATATGTTGTGTAAATGTTGTAGTAATTGAAATTTGTGATTATTTAGACCCGATCTATGTTGTGGTAGCTCGGATCATCATTTAACCCGGTTTGGTCATGATCATGAATCATGACATAAGGTTGTTTTGAACGAAACAAGGGTTAAAGGGTGAAGCTCTACCACACACGAATCGTGAACTTGTGTAAAAGCGTTTTACTTGTGAAATAGTGTTCAAAACTAACCGATCTATGTATCTACAAGTGGTATTTTCAAAAGACCAAGCATCAAAAGAAATCACATGTTCTAAACCGGATCTTACACAAACAAAAGTGGTTTTTGTGAACAAACAAGTGTGTGGACACTTGTGTAACAAAAGTTTTAACAAAGAAATAATTTTCATAAAAACTGACTAGAAGTTGTGAAAATACATACTCTTTAAAAATAAAGTTTTTAAAGAACTAAACTTATTTTTAAGGATAACAAGACTTACTAAATATGCTAGTAAGTTACTACACATTTTTGTAAATATTCAAGTTCATGAAATAGAGAAATTAGTGATTGTTGATGATTTAAAAGAAAATAAACACATGTTTTGAAAACATGGGAAACCTCCATTTTTAGGGGAAACTCTGTCAAAATTTTTACAAATTTTGACACTTAGAAAAATATAAGTTTTTGAGAAACTTATTCCCTAAAAATGTGTTTAAAAGCATTACCAAGGTTTCCCTAATTTTTTGTGATAAGAAATGAGGATTTCTTCAAAGATAAAAATGGATATAAGTATGTATATTTTTGAGAGAAAAATATATATTATTTTGTCACCAACTTTTGTGCTAAGTGTGTATAGTATGTGTTCTACGTGCTAGTGTATTAAGACTTAAAAATACACTAAATACTCATGAGGTGTATAAACATAGAAATACACATATAAAATACAAGATACATAATTCGGGTGCAAAGTGCAAAACACAAAAGACTTATATTTATTTCGGAGAAAATAATATAAGTAAGCTACTTAGTTAAAAATATAAAATATTTTTAACACAAGAAAATATACATAAAAGAGAGTGACTGTACTTGTGCGACGCAAGTCTAGTGACTAACGTTAAGAAAACGCGTATAGGTTACGACGTTAATTAAGCAAATCTGGTGAAGTTTACGACGCACAGGAACGCAAAGTTGTGAGTTCATGCTCCCCCTTTTCTTTTAACTGTTTTCAGTTTTTATAACTTCGGGGGTGAAATACATGTACAAAAAGTACAATATTTATAATTGGTATGATATAAATACAAGAAGTACACTTGGTGAGAATGAGAACCAAGTGTGACAAAATATAAGATAATAAGAAACGCACTTGGTGAGGACGAGAACCAAGTTGGATGCGTTATGAGAAATGATAAAAAGAAACGCGCTTGGTGAGGACGAGAACCAAGTTGGATGCGTTATGAGAAATGATAAAAAGAAACGCGCTTGGTGAGGACGAGAACCAAGTAGGATGCGTTATGAGAAATAGTGTCACGAATAGGGTACAGAAGCACCATTAATCGTGTACATACTTAGACCGCAGAACAAAAGGTTAGATCTAACGGGTGCCTGGCAGCCACACTCTCGGTGAGGGCGAGAATCGAGTAGTGCTTTTGTGTCTCAGAATATACCAATTAAATGCCTTAGGTTTGGTGACTTCCTATGTCGTGCCACATGTTAATGGCTTTGCAACCCATTAACAATCTGATAATTACAGAAATATTGTATTTACATAAAATTCATACCATACTAAAATTGATATATAACTTGAAGTACGTGGGGTACTCAAGAGGATTGATATATAACTTGAAGTACGTGGGGTACTCAAGAGGCTTGATATATAACTTGAAGTACGTGGGGTACTCAAGAAAAGATTGAATTATACATGGGTACGTGGTGTACACATGAAACTGGATTTATATATGAAAACTTGATTTACTCACAAACTATGTTTTCATACAAAGTATACAAACATGAAATACAAAACTGCATGAATTCACACCAACTTTATGTTGACGTTTTTCCAAAACTCACATGTATTTCAGGTAACTAGGATGGATGTGCGCGTGGTCTTACTCATGCTCGTGGATGTCGCTTTGTTTATCTTTAAATAAAGTCGTGACTTTTAAGACAATATGTTATCTAGTGTTGTAAACACTTGACATATGTTTTTGGTAATGTAATATTTGAAGTTATTTTTGAGCATGTAGTATGTTTACTCTTCGTATGCAATGAGAACCTTTCATGATCACACCTCGTGCTTCCGCCGTAGAAAGGGGTGTGACACACCCGACACACACCAAGTTTTTGGCGTCGTTGCCGGGGATACAAGGATTTTAAGAAAGCTTAAAATCGATGACCTAATCAGTTTTTCAAAACCTTTTTAAAATGCACGCACATTTTTTTTTCATTTTAGTTATTTTTTGCATTACAGTAGACTGAACACGGGGTTATGTTCGCTAAACACGCCCCCGTGCTGCACATTTTTTTTAAAACTCCCAGATACAGAGTCTGAACACAGGGTCGTGTTCGCTGAACACGCCCCCGTGCTGCACAAAACCAGTCACATTTATTAAAACGCCCATACACAGAACCTAAAAATGGGGCCGTGTTCACTGAACACGGGGCCGTGTCCAGCCTCTGTTTCCATTTTTATTTTTGTTTTCTGGTCCCGAGACTCTGTTGTGATCTGCTAAGTGATTCTTATGGATCAATACTCAGGAGGTCACAACTACCACTATGAGGAGGATGATAAAGGGAAGACTATTGTACTATTTGTGGTAATCCTCATTCGGTACAATATTGTGACCTCTTTGAGCCATCCCCTTCATACAACTACTATGAGGAGCCCAGGTACGAGCCATCCACTTCATACACCTACTATGAGGAGCCAAGGTATGAACCTTCTCCCTCATACTCATATTTTGATGAACCAAGGTATGAGCCTTCATACTCATACTTTGAGGAACCAAGGTATGAGCCTACACCTTCATGTGCTTATTATGAGGAACCACGGCGTGAACAACCCACCTCATAGGAGTATTATGAAGAACCAAGTTACGACCCTTATTCATCATATACTTATAATGAGGAATAATGGTGTGAACCATCTACTTCATATGAGTATTATGAGGAACCAAGGATCGAACTTCTGAATTCAAGCTTTGAGGATCCAGATCCTTATTCTATCACCCACATAGCCGATAAGATAATAGAACACATTAAAACTGTCAAGCACTGCATAAAAGAATCCCACGCCAAGGGAAGAGGAGTCCCGCGCAAGGGAAGAATTAACTTGTAATAAAGAAGAGATAGTTGAAAATGTAAAAATGGAAGAACAAGTAAGCGAAAAGCCGACACATGAGTTAAACAACGAAAAAGGTGAGTCCGATAACGTTAAAATTCAAGAAGAGTCTAATTTTCAAGAAATTAATCTCTTATCACCTTCTTTCGAAAATCATTGTTTAGTACCTACTCATGCTAAGTTTTTAAAAGAGTTAAACACTAACACTAAAATTGACGAAACGGTAAGCATTAAGTTAACAAATGATCTAACTACGCTAATAAAAGAAGACCCATTTGAAATTAACATTACACCGGTTCCATGTTTTTTTCAAAATTCCTTTATTAGTAATATCACAATTGATAAAGATCTTTGTGTTAATATAATGGCAAACTACATTTTCGAAAAATTAAGTATTGGTGATTTCTCTCCACTTCAAATACCCATTTTTCTATCTAATCGAAAAACAATAAAATCAATGGGGATAGTTGAAGATGTGTTAGTCCAAGCAAATCAAATGGTAATCCCAACCGACTTCGTCATCCTTGATGACGCTCCACTAGTGTTGGGACGACCTTTTGTAAAAACCCACGAAGCTGTGATTAATCGGAAGAAAAACAACTTACCCATTCAATTAGGGGACTTCAAAAGATGTGTCGATCTTGAACGAGCAATGAAATATCCAATCGGCAATGATGACCCCCTAATTAAAGATGAGCCAGAACCACTCGATAAGGTGGGTCTAGCCAAGGACCCTTATAAACGTGGCGCACCACGGAGGCATTCCACGGAACTATCCTTAGTTTTATATTAGTTTAACTTTTATGTTTTCAAGAATAAAGCACACTCGAAATGGTAGAGATTACTAAGGGAAACTTGAACCCACACCCCATGCACAAAAAACAAAGCCTCCCGACAATTTTTCTTCATTACAGCAAGTTCAGCACGGGGTCGTGCTCAATCCAACACGCCCCCATGCCCGAGGTTCTGCAGCAAACGCCCAGTTCATGTAACTGGACACAGGTCCGTGTTCACTGAACACGCCCCCGTGCCCAGCCTTCTGTTTAAATTTGATACTAGCAGTCTGACCATAGGGTCGTGCTCAACCCACCACACCCCGTGTTCAGCTTCCCAGTAACATAAAAACTTGTTTTTAACTCCCTTTTTCACATTCAATCAACCTAAAAACTTATTTTTGGGACACATTAAGGACAATGTGTAATTTCATTGTGGGGGAGACGCTAAAACCTTGAATCTTGCAAATCCTAATAACAAGCCTTACACAAAACTCTATTGGAACCGTTAATCACCCCAATTTTTTTTTCAAAAATTTTCATTTTTTTTTACTTGTCTTGGTTTAATTTGGGAACAACAAGTTCTAAAAAGGTTATATTTTTTACAAATTTACACCCGATAGCGTCATGATAAAAAGAACCAAATAAGAAAATTATGAAAATGCATGACAAATCTAATTAAAATTTGATTATATATACTTGATCACATTATAAACCCATTCCCACAACAAGTGAGTTTTGAGCCTTTATTGAGCATACAAGCATACATCTTTAAAGTAAATGCTCATTTTTCGTTTCTTGTGTGGATAGCCGCTTGGTTCTTACCACTCTAGAACTTGCCACGACGATACCCGGTTCTTACCAACTTAAACCCAAGTAAGTAAATGATGGAGGCATTAGGACTAACCCATTTTCCTTTCAACACCATTATTTTTCATTTTCTTTTTCACCTACCCAAAATCCCCCTAGTTAACCCCTTTGAGCCTAAACCTTTTCATTTCAAAACCCACAAAACAAACATCCTTTACCCACCAAAACCTTTTTCTTTTCAAACCCCTTTTGTTTTAGTAAAAAGCTCGGTTATCTTGTGACAAAAAAACGAGGATTTTGCAATAACCAAACAAGTTCCTCAAAAATCTTGTTTGAATATGCTTTGTTTGAGTAAATGTAAAAAAAAGGGTTCACGACAACCGACGCTTTTTACGTTTTTAGCCCTTTTTACTAACCACTAACCAAAACCACCTACCTTTAGCCCAAGCCAAACCCTTTACCAAGTCCTCTTGATATTTACAATGGTTCATAGTTAAAAAGGAGGAGGATTGATTGCTTGGCAAGCATATAGTAGAAGTAAGTTCCATGTCGGTCTCGAGTGTTTCACAAAAATACATCTTCGGCCGAGTGTTGTGTGATCTCCCGTGAGGTATGTGAACTTGTATATAAATGGAATTTTAAAAAGGCATGTTATGCCGAAATAAGTAATTTCTCTTATGAAACATTCTAAATTAATCATAATAAATAGGATTGTAAATAGCATAAAAATAAAACCCAATAAAGATCTTGGATTCCCGACACTCAAGACAAGCCCAAAACTTCTCTTCTACCCATTCCATTTGGGTGTGTAAGCCACATAATAAAGAGTTTTTCTTGAGGACAAGCAAAGATTCAAGTGTGGGGGTATTCGATGTGTGTAAAATTCAACATATAAATTACAACAAACGAGGCATAAAACTAACCCTTTTTTAGTACTAATGTTGGAAAAAGTGTGCTTTTGTCTTCCTTTTGTATTTTCAGGTCCAAATGAGCTTAAATGATCAAAAGGAACAAATATGTTGCAAAAACCTACATAAATACAAAGAAAAGAAGAAACGTTACATGTCTGACCCCTCGGCAGCATCTCCCAAAGCAAAAACAAGAAGACAGAAGCTGACCATGGGGCTATGCCCAGCTCACAACGGGGCTTGCCCAGCTCATAACAGGGCGTGCCCAGCTCACCACGGGGCGTGGTTAGCCTTGGCACAAAAGACAAACCTGTAGAAGCTTCTACGCCCACCACGGGGTCGTGCCTAGCTTAGCACGGGGCATGGTCAACGCAAAGATATGCAGAATCTTGCCAAATCTGATAGTACATATACGCTTCTGCACACGGGGATGTGCCCAGCGAACACGGGGGAGTGCGGAGCCTAATACGGACAATTGCAATTAATGAAGATATAGAAAGAGGATGCACACGGGGCTATGCCCAGCGGGGACAGGGCCGTGGCCAGAGTTCTGTTCAGGCTATAAATAGAGGTGCTTGGCTCACTTCAATGGCATCCCTTGGCAAACCACCTCTCTCCCACTTCACCCATACTCCACCACCATAACAACACCCACATCCACCACCATCATCCATCATCCATCTTAAAATGTGTGAAGTAGTCTCGGGATCCAAGGTTGATCGCAAGAGTTCTTAACAATCAATGGCCATGTTTGCCTAAGTCTCTTACGTCACTTGGTGAAGACAAGAATTTAATGTAATACTTTTGATTTTTAATCTTTTTGCACTTTTTATTTGGTTTTGTATTAATGACTTTAATAACTAGTTTCTTATGTTGAAGGTGAAACTTCCTTATCATTTGTCTGTGGTCTCTTGGCGTTATTTTACTGTCTATATAAAATAAAATATTTACACCATTCATATCTCTACGGTCTATATAGAGATATGTTGGCTACCTAGTCAGGGGTTAAAGGAATGGTTTGGTAAGATTCTTGCCTTGTTCAGTGTATAGATCCTGCAAGGACCTAGGTCAAGCTTACTAGGACCTCCTTCAATACCCACTGGTATTGGATGGCGGGGGTGCGAATGGCTTGATCCTCCTCATATGTAAACTACTATTAATACATTAACCCGACTACTTGGGATTGTATCCATGCTGACTTAAACTACTTAGCCGAGGGTAATGTCACCTTCAAAAGAGGGGCCTACCACATTACGCATTAATAACTTAATTAATTATCTTTCAATATTCCGACCCTTTAGGATTTTGTATCCTTGCTGACTCAAACTACTGGGTTGAGGGTGACGTCACCTTCAAAAGAGGGGCCTACAACTATAACTAAGATAATCTCTTAAAAAGTGTAAAAGTGCGGAAATCATCAAAGGTTACATTAAAGGAGAGTCGGATCCAAGTGATTCATCTTGTCTATCTGTGTTATTTTTATTTTTTATTTTTCAGCATTTTAGTTTTTATTTTTCATGTTCAAAACCTTTACTAAAACTTTTGATTTTATTAGAGGTTGAGGATAAACCGGTATTAAAAGCTCTTGTGTCCTTGGACGACCTCGGTATCTTACCAACGCTATACTACGCTCACGATGGGTGCACTTGCCCATGTGTGGGTATAGTGTTAGTAGAATATCGTGTTTTAAAAATTTAAAACTTGACTAACGTGTTAAAAAGGGCTTAAGATATAAAGAAAAAATATAATACACCCGACACACACCCCTGGTGCTGAATTCAACCTCTCTTTCTGGCGGTAATCCAGGTAACTCTTCTAGAATAAAATCTGAGAATTTGGATACGTTGGGAATATCTTTCAATTCTTTTCCTTTAGTGTTAATGATTATGGAAATCATATACACTAGTGATCCCTTCCTTGCATAATTTGTTGTTTTCATCACAGAGATGAATTTTGTGGACTTAGTTGGCTTATCTCGTCTAATTGTGATCTTTTCACCCTTTGGTGAATTTACTTGTACTGACTTTTGATCACATAGAATGCTGGCGTGATGGCTACCAACCAATCCATTCCTAATACGATATCAAATCCAGCCAGATTCATTGGATAAAGGTTAGCAATAAAATTATGGTTTAAAATTTCTATTCTTGCTCCCTGCAAGATTTCAGTGATCTTAATGGTTCTCCATTCGCTGTTTCTACTAGGCATTCTTGTTGAAGTTTAGTTAATGGTTGATTGAGAAGTTTGCAGAATGAAGTATTAATAAAACTTTGGTTTGCACCAAAGTCAAATAATACTTTAGCAAAATATTATTAACTAATAACGTACCGGCAATCACATCTGGAATCATCTTGGCCTCTTCACTGTTAGAACAAATGCTCTGGCATTCTTGGTAGTTTCGCTGTTTGTTGCTAGAGCTAGTTTCAGACAGTTTGGTTTGATATGTCTAGTCTCTCAACTGTTGAAGCATTGCTCATTGCTGGGTTTCTTCCTGCAGTCTTCTTCCTTGTGTCCAGACATTTTGCAGAAGTTGCAGTATATTGAGCATCTTCCTGAATGCTTCTTTTTGCAGTACTTACAGTAAGGTGCAGAAGTAGAACCTGTACTTTTCCCACGGTAGGTATTTCCATGATGAAATTGTTGGGTAAGTCTTTGGGCTAGGTTCTTTCTCTGATTTTCTTCTTGCGTACGTACTAATTCGTCAGTCAATGTATTGGCTAGTTCTACTGCTTCTTCTATGGTTTGTGGTCAAGCTACCTTGACTACGTGACTGATTTCACTAATTAATCCCCAGATGTAACGGGAGATTAATACTGGTTCTGGTGAGGCTAGGGTTGGCACTATTCTAGCATATTCAAAATATATGTTAGTCTAACCTTTGCAGTCCATTCTAGTCATTTTAAGATTTAAGAACTTATTAGCGATTTGTTCTTTTTCATGAGGAGGACAATATTTTCTTTCAACTATATCCTTAAAGTCAGTCCATTCCATATTACATATTTCATCACTTCCTCTAGACTGGAGAATAGTATTCCACCATTCTAAGGCTGCATTCTTAAAAAGATTGGAAGCAAACAAAATCTTATCTTCATCTGCACATTTGCTTATTTTTTAAGACTGCCTCTGCCTTTTCTATCCAACATAGAGCTGCAGTGGCTCCTTCATTGCCAGAGAATTCTATTGGTTTTCAAGACCAGAATTCTTTGTAAAAACAACCATATGACATGTTTCTTCTTCTTTTTGGAATTGGCAATTGGAGTGGCGGTCCATTATTCACGCTGTGACTGGGTTCAGTAGGTGGTCGTTTACTTCCACTTCTAGTTTTATTATTTTCCGCTTCTTCAAAAGACTTGATAATATATGGCATAGCATCTATAATTCCTTGTGCAACTATATGTTGGATGATACTGTTATCTATTTGGTTTCCATTGTTATCATTATTTTGGTTTTCTTAATTTACTTCGTTGTCCATCTGGATTATAAACATTTATCAGGTATTAATATCACAGAATAAGATTTAATGCAAACAATCATACAAACAAATTAATCAAAAACGTCGAACATTATGACTTTTACTCTTTTCTTATATATATTACAACCTACAACTGAAATTTAAACACACTACTAGTTGCGCATCGATTGATATTAGGTTATCTATTTTAGTTGATGATTTTTTTTCAAACTTCACACACAAACACACACACACATAGATATATATATATATATATATATATATATATATATATATATATATATAGGGGAAGGTTCATTGGGGAGCAATAAAAAAGTGGGGAACAGCGGGGAACCGACTCAAACTAACTCCGATTGGACTCATTCTAGCGGCGTTGGAACCGGCTCGTCGAACCCTAACTAAGATCTCTTAACCCTAAATCCTAACTCCTAACTCTAAAACCTAAAGCTAAAAAATAAGGCTAAAATCTAAGCTAAACAGTAAAATCTAAACTATAAACCCTAAAAGCTAAACCCTAAAGGCAAAACCTAAAGCTAAACCCTAAACCCTTAAGCTAAACCATAAAGCTAAACCCTAAAATCCAAACCCTAATATATTTAGGGTTTAGTGGTTATGCTTTAGGGTTTAGGGTTAAAAGATCCTAGTTAGGGTTCAACGAGCCGGTTCTAACGCCGCTGAAATGAGTCGAATCAGAGTTCGTTAGAGTCGGTTCCCCACTGTTCCCTACTCTTTTAGTATTCCCCAATGAGCAACACTATATATATATATATATATATATATATATCATGGGTTATTTATCCAAAACTGTATTTCTCGCTCGTCATACTTCCACACGAGGTTTTCTCCTATCTGTCTTATCCTCTCTCCTCCTTCTATCAGTTCTTCACCATATGTGCGGAGTTACTACACATTCTCGTCACTCATGGGTGGTCGTGGTGCGGATACTAGGTCAGGGTATTGAGGTATCGTTTCTCCATATGGGTACGGGTTGCTTAACACATCCTGAATATACTGATCGGCATTCCAATATGTATCTAAAGGATTAAGGTCAGTATACTATGCTATCGGATTTGGTATTAGTTCTTCCTGAGGATAGAGTTCCTAATTTTCCCTATGCTCATCTTCCCATGGATCATATGCTAGAGGATTAGGTGTTGGGGTTCTAGGTATCTCGTTAGGGTCAAATGCTGGTATGGAAAATTGGTTTCCTTGGTTAGGTTCTATCTCCATTGGTTGGGTTGGAAATAATGGCAATGGTTGTGGTGGAACTATCCGATCAAGGTTTAGATCTGCTGCAGTGGTGGCTAGCATACGAAAGTTTTCCAGATTCATTGGATAAAGGTTAGCAATAAAATTATGGTTTAAAATTTCTATTCTTGCACCCTGCAAGATTTCAGTGATCTTAATGGATTCTCCATTCGCCGTTTCTACCAGACATTCTTGTTTTAGTTTTGTTAATGGTTAATTGAGAAGTTTGCAGAATGAAGTATTAATAAAACTTTGGTTTGCACTAGAGTCAAATAATACTTTAGCAAAAATATCTTTAACTAAAAACGTACTGGCAATCGCATCTGGAATCATCTTGGCCTCTTCACTATTAGAACAAATGCTCTGGGATTCTTGGTGGTTTTGCAGTTTGTTGCTAGAGCTAGTTCCGGACAGTTTGGTTTGATGTGTCCAGTCTCTCCACAGTTGAAACATAGCTTATTGTTGGGTTTCTTCCTGTAGTCTTCTTCCTTGTGTCCAGACTTTTTGCAGAAGTTGTAGTATATTGAGCATCTTCCTGAATGCTTCTTTTTGCAGTACTTAAAGTAAGGTGCAGAAGTAGAACCTGTACTTTTCCCACGATAGGCATTTCCATGATGAAGTTCTTGGGTAACTCTTTGGGCTAGGTTCTTTCTCTGATTTTCTTCTTGCGTATGTACTAATCATCAGTCAAGGTATTGGCTAGTTCTACTGCTTCTTCTATGGTTTGGGGTCTAGTTGCCTTGACTACATGTCTGATTTCACTAATTAATCCCCAGATGTAACGAGAGATTAATACTGGTTCAGGTGAGGCTAGGGTTGGCACTATTCTAGCATATTCAAAGAATATGGTAGTGTAACCTTTGCAGTCTGTTCCAGTCATTTTAAGATTTAAGAACTTATTAGCGATTTGTTCTTTTTCATGAGGAGGACAAAATTTCCTTTCAACTATATCCTTAGAGTCAGTCCATTCCATATTATAAATTTTATCATTTCCTCTAGACTGGAGAATAGTATTCCACCATTCTAAGGCTGCATTCTAAAAAAGATTGGAAGCAAACATAATCTTATCTTCATCTACACATTTGCTTATTTTTTAAGACAACTTCTGTCTTTTCTATCCAACGTAGAGCTGCAATGTCTCCTTCATTGCCAGAGAATTCTACTGGTTTGCAACACCAGAATTCTTTGTAAGAACAACCATATGACATGGTTCTTCTTCTTTTTGGAATTGGCAATTGGAGTGGCGGTCCATTATTCACGTTGTGACTGGGTTCAGTAGGTGGTCGTTTACTTCCACTTCTAGTTTTATTATTTTCCGCTTCTTTAACAGACATAATAATATATGGCATAGCATCTATAATTCCTTGTGCTACTATATATTGGATGACGCTGTTATCTATTTGGTTTCCATTATTATCATTATTCTGGTTTTCCTGATTTACTTCGCTGTCCATCTGGATTATAAACATTTATCAGGTATTAATATAACAGAATATGATTTAATGCAAACAATCATATAAACAAATTGATCAAAAACGTCGAACATTGCGACTTTTACTCTTTTCATATATATATATATATATATATATATATATATATTACAACCTACAACTGAAATTTAAACACACTACTAGTTGTGCATCGATATATATTAGGTTATCTATTTTAGTTGATGATTTTTTTAATATATATTGGGGAACACTAAAAAAGTGTGGAACAGCGGGGAACCGACTCAAACGAACTCCGATTGGACTCATTCCAACGGCGTTGGAACCGGCTTGTCGAACCCTAACTAAGATCTCTTAACCCTAAACCCTAAATCCTAACTCCTGAACTCTAAAACCTAAAGCTAAAAATAAGGCTAAAACCTAAGCTGAACCGTAAAATCTAAACTATAAACCCTAAAAGCTAAACCCTAAAGGCTAAACCTAAAGCTAAACCCTAAACTCTAATCCCTAAAGCTAAACCCTAAAGCTAAACCCTAAACCCTAAAGCTAAACCATAAAAGCCAAACCCTAATATATTTAGGGGTTATGGTTTAGGGTTTAGGGATAAAAGATCCTAGTTAGGGTTCGACGAGTCGGTTCCAACGCCGCTGAAATGATTCCAATCGGAGTTCGTTAGAGTCGGTTCCCCACTGTTCCCCACTTTTTTAGTGTTCCCCAATGAACCTCACACTATATATATATATATATATATATATATATATATATATATATATATATTACAGGTTATTTATCTAGAACTGCCCTAAAGCTAAACCATAAAAGCCAAACCCTAATATATTTAGGGGTTATGGTTTAGGGTTTAGGGATAAAAGATCCTAGTTAGGGTTCGACGAGCCGGTTCCAACGCCGTTGAAATGATTCCAATCGGAGTTCGTTAGAGTCGGTTCCCCACTGTTCCCCACTTTTTTAGTGTTCCCCAATGAACCTCACACTATATATATATATATATATATATATATATATATATATATATATATATATATATATATATATATATTACAGGTTATTTATCTAGAACTGTATTTCTCGCTCGTCATACTTCCACACGAGCTTTTCTCCTATCTGTCTTATGTCACACCCTGACTTTTGCGGAAGCGTGATTAGGTGTGACTTGCTTAATATCATTGCGTTCAACCATAAAAAACATATGTATGATAAAACCATGATTTTCATCCATAAATTAAGTTCAAAACATTACAATCGTCATTGTTTAACACCAACTAAGACTTCAAGTTTACATAACAACCCATTGTTTTAAGTTCCCTACTGGACTTCACAAAAGATACTTAACAAAACGAGGCTTTGAACCATGTATCCCATCAAAGATATAATACATGATCCAAACCCTTCAACGCTGGATGACATCATTTATTGAAGACACATCTTGAAAGCCCGCCAGATCCATATTCAGTTTCCTGAAATACATGTAGTTTGAAAACATCAACAAAAATTTAGCGAGTTCATGTATTTTGTATGTGTGCACGAATAACCTTGTAAAACTTCCGTATGTATGTATGTTTCTGTAAACTGGTATGAAAGCAACAATGAAACAAATCAATTAATGTGTAGCTAATATATTAATATATGTGCAATGGTGTAGGAATGTATAACAACCCTAAAGAAAACCGACACCCTCATAAATTTTCTGACACCCTAACATATTTTAAAATATCCCAATATGTTCAAAAATACACCCCATACACGAAAACGGACCCCGAATACCCTAAATATTATTAAAAATAATTAAAATTAATATTTTGTGTTTGTCGCGGGCCGCGTAAACCTCTTAAGGGTCTTACGCGGGCCGCTAGAGATCAAGAATGTGGCGCAACCCGGTGATGACACGTGTCATCATCGTGGCAGGTCTAGTCGATGACTCGGATCAGCTACAGCGTTGACCATAGTTGACGCGGGCCACATAGCCCTTGTCTAAACTTTACACGGGTCGCGTAAAAATCAAAGTGAAGCACTATATAAGAAGGCATCGAGTCTTCAGTCAAAATCGTTCAAAATTGTCTTTCTTTTTCGCAAATCTACGTAATATACACTATACACGGGCATTATACCCCCCTAAATAGCGAAGTTCTTGTCACACCCCCAAAATCCACATGCGGAGTACCACCGCTTGGAGGCGTGACTGACCAGGATCTTAGTCACCAATCACATTGAACTCATGAGTATATTTAAATAAATCCTTCATTTATTAACAATAGTGTTACAACGTTACAATATTTCACAGTTTACAGTGGAAGCATATTTAATTCGTTAAGTGTTTATTAACCACATGTAAAAACTTTTAGTCTTGTGTTGCGTTTCCATGTAACTCGACCCCTGACCACTCCAGCTTCCCAGACAGCAAGTTCCAATGTTATACACCTAAAGGCCTGCAAGGCATGTAACAACGAGTCAACAACAAAGTTGAGCGAGTTCACAGTTGGTGTTCATTGATAAGTTGTTTCAAAAACCAGGAATTCATTTGTAAGTTGTAAGTTAATCAGTTTACCCTGTTTCCCAAACATATCCATAGTTGGTGGGGGCTTCCCCATGTTAACCACTAGACCTGTTTACCATATCGACCACTGACTAAAGTAAGTTGGTGCCCTGACGTCAATGTCTATCATCATTGACTAGTGCCCAGATCCATTAGTTCACGCCCGTCCTCTACGGCACGGTGTGAGGCTTGTCAAACCTAAATAGCGCTATTTAACTAATGACCCGCTCGCCATTGGCCCGGCGATTAAGTCGATATAAAAAGGAGGGACTTCATGATAGAGAGTTTTGGTCTAATATCTGTGTGGTCACCCTTCAAATAAGAGGGTGTGTACGAAATCCCCAAACCAGGAGATTACGCAGGTTCCAATTAAGTTCTTAGTACGTGTTATCACCCATCAATAAAGAGGGTGTGTACGTGTTCCAAAACAGGAGATCACGCAGTTTCCGTTCAAATCCTTTACCCATTCCCAACCCCTGGGAATCCCATGCCTTGTAGAAAGTGTGAACTCACCTTAGATTGCTCGGTAAGATTGGTTACTTGTTATTCAGTTGAATGAACACGTCCTAAAAGGGTTACCGATAACAGTCAGTTCTACACACACATGTACCACACCTTTCACGTACAATTAATTCGCATATTCATTGTTCGCCTAAAGCATACTCAAATAATAACACAATTAAATCTACTCCCAATTGATCAACAGTTTACAACCTCATCTTTCGTAAAGCCCAATTTTATACCTCAACCAGTAAGTCATAATCATGTATTCTATTCCTAATAATTTACGTGTGAACAACCCTAACTTATTGTCATTAAAAACGAGCCACACATCAGATTTATTGCTTAAATTCCAGGAAGTACCTGAACCATGTTATGTCCGAGATCGGCACACAAATCATTACAATCTACATAATTTCAAGCACACCTAACAAGAGTCCATAGTCACATATTCAACATCGCTTCAGTTAGCATGTATCACGATTTAGTTATAAGCTATACTCAAGAAATATCATCAACACAGATTAAGAATAAACATTACAACCCATGGCCCATCATCGCGAGCCTATGACTATTATGTAAACCAGTTATTCAACTGGTCTGATTCAGTGTATGCGGCCCAACATTACAACCGGCCCATCCATAATAATTTCATTTAATAACCCTTATAATCCAGTTAACATGTCGGCCCACTATACACATACTCATTTAATGGATTAACAACCCACTCGAAATAGTCAGGATATCAACTAATTTCTATCATAGTTATAACATCTGATTTAAAAGCACGGCAAATCATAATAATCTACGCATGTGATTAATAACAATTTAACAAGAACTCAATCATGCACTCAATCACATGCTTCCTGACAATACACATGCAAACTTGAAACATATGGCAGACAACATGAAGTGCTCATTATCAAATTGGCTACACTTTCAATGCATATCACATGCAAATAATCCCAAGATAAATCGGCAACAGTTATATCCCACCAAGTCAGATCAATTATCATCACATAAATTTATTTCAGTTTCTCATCATAACTCTATCCCTATTCGAATCTTAATATCATGAGGTTCACTAAATCATACAAATATAGCATTCTGTCAATCAAGAAACTATTCTAATCCTAATCGTAACTTAATATCAAGCCACACAACTTATTTAATATCACAACAATACATACACATACAATTCGGCAATCAAGGTTTCGCACAACAAGATTACCAAACAAAGATCAACGTAACATAGATTTACTAACCAATAGATTAATGTCTCGAGAGGGGGGCGATCTTGAGGTCTGTCGACTTGGATAAGAAGAAATAGGGTTTGGTTTACTAAGTTGTGATCTTAAAAAGCATAGGGGTTTACGTACACACAAATATAATGTGACAACCGGTAATTTACGGCCCTTAATTACGTGATTAACAGGCGATTAATGCTATAATAAATAGTGTTTACGACACTAATTAACTTAACCAGGCCTTTGGAGTGCCCAGGAACGCTTATCCGACTCTACAATACGCGTATGAAGATTCACGTGGAATCTGCGAAACAGCAAATGACAACGGACTAAAACCGTGCGAAATACTGACAACGCCGACAAATATGGATGTTACCCGAATATTTTATGATTATGGAGTTTGGGTCGCGATATCGCGTCTCGTAGGAATCACGGGCCACTCACACATGAGATGGGCTTGTGGGCCCTGGGCCCAAGCCCAAAACCCACAAGCGTAAACCTACACATAATATATTAGATCTCTCTAAAATCTTATAAAATCTTTTGCCTAAATGTTCATAAGATCTTTGTATATCTATGCACACAGAATATCTTTTGCCTAAATCTTCATAAGATCTTTGTGGATCTATATACATAGAGCAAAAGAAAACCACATAAGGCAATACATACAAGGCTACAAGAAAACACAGTTGATAATATTACATTGTGAACCATAGACCCAAAATAAATACACACACAAAGACCTAGGGGCTGTTTGGCTAAGCTTATTTTTTTGACTTATTTACTTATTTGCTTTTTGAAAAGTTAAAAGGTGTTTGGGTTAGCTTATTATGTGAGAGGAATAAGTAAATAAGTCATTCCATTATGACTTATTTGCTTTTCAAATAAGCAAATAAGTAAATAAGTAAAAAAAATAAGCTTAGCCAAACAGCCAGTCTTCATCTTCTTCAAATAAACAAACACAGAGAACATCTCTGTTACCCCCCTCCCTCTCGATTCCCTGTTCAGACCAACAATCACCCACACAAAAAAAAAAAAAAAAAAAACTAACAGACCTTGAGTCTGTCTTATCTACTCATATACAACAATTATGCAAATTAAAAACACAAAGAACTCATATTCACAAACCACTGTGCACAGCCAAACACCCACCCTACTCGATCTCTCCCTCCTTCTCCCTCGTTTCTTTCCGGCGGCCAGAACCACCGACGGAACAGTTGGCATTCGTTGGGCCGGCCACCACTCCTCGATGATCCGGCGAGAATCGTTCAACAGCGGAGGCGAGACCACCGCAGGCGGCGGTGGCGTGGTAGTGTCCTCGAATCATCGTTCACGAGAGAGAGTGTCGTGGCGGTGGTGTCTCTGAGCGACGACCAGCAACCCCCCTCCTCCCCTTTTCTTCTCCGATTCACAATCGGAGCACCACCACCACTGTCCGGTGGTGGTGCGGCGGCTACACATAGAGAGACCGAGAGAGAGAGAAAGAACCGGCGGTCGGAGTCTTGGACCGCCGGTCGGTTCAATTATCCGACGGTCATTGTTTCTGACCGACGGTTTTCCGATGATGATGTTGATCAGCGATGAAGATGATGATTTTGGTTCGGGTCACAGCGTCGGTTCAGCAGGTTCAGCCTCGTCCTCAGGTTCTATTTCGTGTTCGGTTCGCTTTCGGTTCAGACTTGGGTGGCTTGGCTACTCGGGTTATGTTACGGCTCGGGTCTCGGCTCGTTTGGATGCAGACAAGGTCCGGTTCGGTCAGAATTGTCCACGTCAGAAACGGTTCGGGTTGACTCGGTCAACTCAACCGAGTCAACTCGGTCAACGGCAGCAAGTCGACTCAATGTTCGGGTCTCAGGTTCGGGTTCCGGGTCAGATTCAGGAAGGTGCGGGTCAACTCAGTTCAGTTCGGGTCGACTCGGTCAAACCGAGTCAACTCAGTCAAAGCGAGTCAACTCAGTTGACCCGGTCAGCTCAGTCAAGCGGTTCGACATTTCGACGCGAAGATGGGTAAAGTCTAACGACACGTTTAATATTTACGCGATCTTAATTATTTCGTGAATGAGCTCGAACCGAACAAAACGATGAGTTATTAGTAATATTAACTTGGTTTTAGTTATTACTTCGTTATATAAATTGGCTATGCATAAAGATTATTGAATCATTGATTGAATCTTGTTAAAATAACGACAACTTTGTTGTCGGGGCCGTCCAAAAACAGAGGAAACTCTGCCCGTTTTTCGAGAAAATCCGTAAAAACAACACGCGTTTTATTATATAACGAAAACAACGATTCTTTTATAAAATAGATATAACTTATCTATTTATTTCAAACATCGTACAACGTGGATTTGTTTTTAAAAAATAAATATAGTTTTATATTTATTTCAAACTTCGAACTACTCGATGATACTATCGCAAAATAAATATAATATTTTATATTTATTGTTGGACCGTGTTGTGACCCTAAACGATCAGTCAAGGCAGTTCATCATCACGTATAAAGGCAGAATCAGTATACGCAACGTAACAACAGCTTATCCTTTCAATTCCTTCACTTTATTAGCTTTCTGAGATCAATTTGACAGAGTTTGGTTACACAGCTAATGATCAGGTCTCGTTCCAATCTCCTAAAAATGAATCACATGCTCACCTATTTATACTTGTCCTGATTTCGCTTATGTGTCAGTGACACTGAAGCGAAATCCCATGTGACCATTAAAGCGAAATCACCTAATGACCATTAAAGCGAAATCACCCTAACATATGACCTTATAAGCGAAATCAACCATAAAACCCTAATTTGACAATTAAGACCCTATGTTGACTAACTTTGACCTAAAACATCATCAGACAAAGTCAACAGACATTCTTGTGCATCAACAGACTCCCCCTTGGATGTTGACGTAGTCTTCAGTTCCTGAGTCTTCAGTCTTAGTCTTTTCTCTAACTCTCTGTCTTTACACTCTTCAGAAACACAATCTGTCTCTAACTTTCATTTTCCCTTTGACTGTTGATCCAGACTCCCCCTTTCACAGACTCCCCCTCTCAATATGCTAGAATCTGAGATGTCTGGTTCAAGCTTTGACAATTAGCTTCCATTGGGAATTATGAAATTCAAACCTGTTACTCAACCAATAAACATTACAATTCTATCTTTCAAACATAACTCACAAACTATCAGCTTTAGAAATCCACTCAAGTATTCAGGTCCAAGTTAATGACCCTGATCACTTGATTAATCTACCAAGTCCAAATTAATGACCTTGGTTGATCATTTGACGAATCAAACTGATTTTAAAACAACAATTTTAAACATTTTCTGAAAATAACAAGTATCAAATTACTGAACTTGTGTTTGACTTTTCAAACAATTCAAACTTCATCAAAGTAAGCTCTCCTCATTCTTCAGTCCAGAATCTCCTGCATCTGCTTTAAACATCTGAGAATCCAACAATCAACTCTCCACTTTGGTTTGTCGGAAAATAAAGCAGAAATAAAATCTTTTTGGATTTTATAAAGTGATCTAAACTAAGAAATGAAATACAGAAAACTTAAATTGCAGAAAGTAAACAAAGTAAACTATTTACAAACATATTTTTGGTGAGCGTGTCAGGGAATCATATCAGCTTTTCAGACAAATCACAAGTACCGTTAAGCTACATTTCATACTCAGACTTAAACAATTCACCTCGATTGTCGATATACTGATCCATCTTAAATTCTCATACAAATTTCAACTTACTCAGGATACGATTTAGATGAATTAAGAACTTAGATCATTCATGTGTCCCACCTCTTGAATATACTCCCGTATCCAGAATCCCAATAATCAGTCTTACAGGTGAGTATACTACAATGATATCTGTATATAATTTAGGTATGCGAGGGCCGAGGGATCTCAGGTCGATACTTCCGTATACGCAGAGAGATATCAGCTTCGACTTTTCGGTGTGTCCCCTTTAGAGGATCTTTTTGCTTACAACAGCAGCATTTATCAATTTTATTGTTTCAGCATGCTGAGGGTTTAATGCTGTGTTTCAAGCATTGCAGCAAGTATTAGCCAAGGACTAGGTCAGAACCACCGTTCAGCAGAAGTCCCGGAATAATACCCCAGACATCATTAAGTATAAAGACCTAGTATATCAGATTAAGAGACCTTTCAAACGAGATTTCAGGGGTTACCTATATATCCAAGTAGTGTTCCCCACGAATTCACAAGTTTGAATTTAGGTTTATATCCCGAATAAATCTACTAAATGTGTGAAAACCTATCGACACATCATCAGTGAGATTATTTAACTCTTTTATACTTTACAAATCTTTAGCATACTGTAATCGTCTAGCTGATGTACTATCATTTTCTCTATATACACAAGCTCTTTTTCATATTTTATCATGTTTTTGTATTTTTGCATTTTTTACTGTTTTTGTATTTTCAGAAAAAAATAAACTATGTACAAACATCTACTCCCCCTAAATACCAAAACAAGTAAAAATTCGACAAACCATTGCATATTGTTTCTCGTCTTCATCCGCAACAGTACTTTCATCAACGCCAATAATGCCATCTGACACCGACAGAAGCTTCATACCGTTCAGTTTTAACAAATATTTAAACCGATTTTTATCAAAAGCTTTGGTATGTAAATCAGCTTTCTGTTCGTCAGTGTGGATTTTCTCAATTCGTATCAACTTTTTCTCAAAGCAATCACGAATAAAGTGATGACGAATTTCTATGTGTTTTGTTTTAGCGTGATGTACTGGATTCTTTGTTATATTTATAGCAGCCTGCAAACCGTAGTCGCGCATCTGTTGCTGTATCCACAAGATCTGAGAGCAGCAACTGCTAGCAGAAACATACTCCGCTTCACATGTAGATAACGCCACAGACGTTTGTTTCTTACACTGCCAGGTAACCAATCTAGGACCAAAGAACTGGCATCCTGCAGTTGTTGATTTTGAATTGACTTTGCAGCATCCGAAATCCGAATCGGAATACCCTTCGAGCGTAAAGTCGCCTTTTCTAGGATACCACAACCCCAATGAAGGAGTTCCTTTCAGGTAGCGCAATATCCTCTTCACAATGATCATATGCGATGCTCTCGGATTAGACTGAAATCTTGCTGCGAGGCACGTTGGGTACAAGATATCAGGATGTGAAGCAGTTAGGTACATTAAAGAACCTATCATGGAACGGTAAAATGTTTCATCAGCCCTGTCTCCGGTGAGATCTGGGTGAATCCCATGATTTGTTGCAAGTGGGGTAGCAGCTAGAGTAGAACTTGACATCCCAAATTTCTCTAGAATATCATGAACGTACTTTGACTGATGAATGAAAATTCCCTCAGGAAGTTGTTCAACTTGTAATCCCAGAAAGAATTTCGTCTCCCCCATTGATGACATTTCAAACTTTTGCTTCATCACTGATTCAAAATCGTTGCATAGATTTTCATTTGTTGTCCCAAAGATTATATCGTCCACATAAATCTGAACTATCAGAAGATGACCATCGACCTCTTTAGTGAAGAGAGTGACATCCACTTTTCCACGAATGAACTTGTTGGCTAGTAGGTGTTGAGACAAAGTCTCATACCAAGCTCTCGGGGCCTGGTGTAAACCATACAGCGCTTTGTCCAATAAGTAGACCTTGTTTTTGTGGATTGGATCGGTAAACCCCGGTGGCTGACCGACATAAACCTCCTCTTTAAACTTCCCATAGAGAAAAGCCGATTTAACATCCAACTGATAAACTTTAAAGTTCTTCCAAGACGCAAATGCTAGGAAAATTCTGATTGCCTCTAGTCGTGCTACAGGAGCATAGACTTCGGTAAAATCAATCCCCTCCTGTTGACTAAATCCCTGAACAACGAGTCGAGCTTTGTTCCTTACAACAACTCCTCTATCGTCCCTCTTTCACTTGAACACCCACTTGGTGTTAATTTTCCTATGACCATCCGGCAAATCAACTAACTTCCACACTCCCAATTTCTCAAATTGACTAAGTTCCTCCTGCATTGCATTGACCCAAGAGTCTTCAGTAAGCGCCTCTTTGTAAGTTCTTGGTTCAATCTGCGAGATAAAACAACTTAATGAGAATTCAGTTTGCAAAGGAGCAACTTTTGTATAAAAACATGTAAGCCCTTTATCAATCTGATTTCGAGTGCGAACTCCAGCTTGCAATTCTCCTATGATCAACTCCTCTGGATGATATGAAAAAGTTCACGGCATCACTTCGCTTGGAACATCTACATTTCCCTCCAGATTAGTAACATTCTGCTCTGCATCTTGTTCACCAACTTGGCTTATTTGACTTGAAATCTGAATTTGCTCCCCCTCAGAATCTGAATCACCATGATCAAATACTGGCATGTTTTCAGCTTCTAGATTATCATTCTGAACTGACTGATTATCCTGAGCAACTTCATTTTGTTGGACATCATCATGATCACCAGCATTACTTGGACCTGCTTCATCATCATTTGAAGTTTCCCGTGGTCTCCTCGAATACTCAGCTGGGAACCTTAACTGCGACTCATATTCACGCAAAATATCCAACTAATCAAAGAAATCTTCATCATCCTCTGATTCTTCTCTCATGTCAAACGAATCCCAAAGTTTGTCATAATGATAATGCCATGAATCACCAGGATTCTGCGGCAGCATAGTATAACCTTGACATTCAACATTTGCAGCTTCAATAATCCGCTTCTCACATGGAACGAATACACGTTGCAACGGATTTGCATAACCAACAAATATTCCCTCAATGCACTTCGGACCAAACTTTCCAAAAGGCTCTATAACCGTACAGGGTGACCCGAACGGTTCTAGATACTTCAAATTCAGTTTGCGGCTATTGATTAGCTCAAAACATGTTTTGTTGAACTTCTTGACAGTGAGAACCCTGTTAAGCGTATAGCATGCGGCGGAAACAGCTTCAGCCCAAAAATTAATTGGTAACTTTGAATCTGCAAGCATAGTTCTAGCCGTCTCGATTAGTGTCCGGTTTTTACGTTCTGCGACTCCATTCTGTTGCGGAGTGTACGGAGCACTAAACTCATGCAAAATACCTCTTTCATCACAAAATTCTTCCATCTTGCTGTTCTTGAATTCAGTACCATTATCACTTCTAATTCTCTTAATATGCCTTTGGTACAAATTCTCAATCTTCCTGAACAGCCCCATCAAACTGTCAAATGTTTCATCTTTCGTCTTCAAGAAAGAAACCCACGAAAATCTGGAATAATCATCAGTAACGACCAAACAATAGTAATCTCCAGTAATACTTTTGACATTCACAGGACCAAACAAATCCATGTGAAGTCTTTCCAGCGGTCTCGAAACTGAATTGACTTGCTTTGTAGGGTGTGACTTTTTCTTCTGCTTGCCTTTGATGCAGCTAATGCACTCCCCTTCCAGATGAAAACCTTTGATATTAACTCCCAATACCAAATCATTGTGCACCAAATGATTCATTTTTCTAAGATGTATATGCCCCATCTTTCGGTGCCACAATCTAGATTCTTTCTCAGTTGCTCTAGACACAAAACAATGTGCTTGACCAGTAGTTGTAGTTGCTACAGACATATCTAACACATATAAATCGTTCACTCTAGGTGCCCTCATGATAATCCATTCTTCAGGGATAACAAAACCAGGTTTCAGAATCAAACATTCTTTATTAGTGAAGTGAGTAGTATACTTATTGTCACAAATCTGTGAGATACTAAGCAGATTGTTCTCCAGCTCAGTGATATAGTTAACTCTCTCAAACCTCACAATTCCATTGGATAACGTTCCTTCACCAACAATTCGACCTCCTTCATGACCAGCAAATCCCACATAACCACCATTAATGTTTCTCACATCATATAGCAACGCGGTTTTTCCTGTCATATGTCGAGATGCACCACTATCCATAATCCATCTGGATACCAGTTGTGGAAGATCCTGCACAAAACAAACTACAATTTAATCAACTATAATAAAGATGCCGATTCATGCTTCGCGAACAAGGAAGCTCCGGCAATTCAAACTGCTTATTCGAACATGGTGTCCACCCAGGCCTCATCAGCCTTAGGTGTAACCTTGACTCTCGCAATTTGAATTTTGAAATTTTCAGCCTTCAAAGGTGGAAAATTTGCATCAGAATCAACCGAAATTGATTCTTCAGCCTTTTTCACTTCAGAAGTTGAAATTTTCAATTCAGTTTTTGGTTTCCAAACTTGTTGAGATAATGCAACCCGCTTATAAAATTTGTCATTTTTAGTTACCACTTTCATTACGGGTTCATTTTTCACTTTGATGTTGTCATTTTTCACATTCTTTTTCTCAACAACGATTGGTGCTTTTCCCTTCACATCAACTTTCTTTTGTTGAATCTTCACAGTTTCAGTCTTAGGCTTCACATTAGTACACTTTCGTGCAATGTGACCCACTTGATTACATCTAAAACATGTTCGAGTATCAACAACTCGACTTGTGCCTTCAGACTGATAATGTGAAGCTCTTTTCTCAAAGAACTCTTTATTTGATTTTGAAAAAAATTTCATTTTCCTCATCAGAAAGTGAACTTGAACTGTTCACAAACACCTTCTTTTCAGCAAACCTTTTGTTTTGAAAACTCTTTTTCTGATAACTCTTACCATCCCTATAACAACCCTACCAATTGTTTCGATTGTTATTATAAAACCTTGGTGGAACAACAGACTTTTTGTAGTAAGCTTTATCTTCTCAAAATTCATTTGCCTTTTTGTTTGTTTCAAACTGTTCACTTCTGACAACTCAACTTCAACCAATTTGAAAACATTTGTCAACTTTTTCACATTAACATTCTCAATGGGAAATTCAGAATCCGAATACAACTTATCAGATCCAGCCATCTTGTACATCACAAGACCCGGTTCATTACTTAAGTTGTTTTTAGACTTTGATTTCTGAATGTATTTGTCCAAGAAACACCCATCATCTTCAGGTGAATCAGACATCAAAACACTTTCAGCTGTGCTCTTCACAATCTCTGTCTGAACACTATCATCAGATGATGTAAAAGTAACATCAATGTTTTCAGGAAGTTTAACTACACTTTCTTCCTCAATTTCAACCAAACCAGATTGCTTTTTCGTGTAGTTAGCCAGAACAGGTGGTGGAACTTGATGAAAACCCACCCCGGTTCCATCAGAATACACATCTTCGCCCGCTTTGTCTTTCCCAATGGGTTTGGGAATGATATGTTGCAAAACAAAGCTTGCAGAGCTATAACTGTTAAGTTTCAACTGGATTCGCTCGTTTTCAATTACAGCCTCTTGAACTTTAAGTTTCAATTTAGCGATTTCATCCAGTTGTTTGTTGATTGATTCTTCTTTGACTCTAAGCACTGCTTTCAAATGTTCATTTTCTTTAAAAGTTTTACCATTTCGATCATCACAATCTTTCATTGTGCTTTTCAGTTTTTCAAATTTTTCAGAAATCTGACGGTTTTCAAGAATCAACTTTTCACTTTCTTGTTTAATTTTGTCATGATCAATTTTATCAGTTTCAATTTGAGCAGTTAATTCTTTTATCCGTTCAGTTGAAGCTTTAACTGTTTTGTCACGACCAAGAATCTGATTTTCAACGCTTCTGACCTTTGCTGTCAGATCTTTAATTTTCTCACCGTTGAGATACGTGACAGTATTACAAAATTTGCACTCTTTGTTGCAATTTTTGCAATCAGCATTTCCTTCGATCTTTTTTCCTGACGCATTTGTTGACGAGTTTGGACTGACCTGGCCTTTTGACTCAGACACGGAGTTAGAGTCTACCTCAAGTGCTTTGGCAGCCAGCACTTTGTCAGCCATTTTTACCAGGTTCTCTGCAGTCAACTCCTGCATTGTATCGATAACTCCAGTATCAATCTTCTTTGATTTTTCGATCTCTTCTTTCTCTTTCATCTCTTTTTCTTTCTTCGCTTCCTCTTTCATTTTCTCTGTTGGAGTTCCCCACCATTTGTGTTGCCAATACTCATCATTTTCTTTCATTTCCTTGATTAAGACTTCCAGATCAAGAGTTTTGTGATCAATCGCAATATTTCCATACTCATCAAGATAATACTCTCTGTCTGAATCCCATCTATTGGCTCTCTTTGCTTCCAAAAAGATACTAGAAAGTCTAGTAATTTTGTTTTCCGAAATCATTTTTCTGTATTTATACTTCTGCTCTTCAGTTCTCTTATCTTTCCATGGAATAGGTTCATTTTTCGCCATGAATGCGTAACCAACCGCATCTTCTTCTGGTAGAACCTCTTGACTCCAATCATACCCCTCATCATCGTAAATCACTGCAAGAGCTCTAGATTTCTCTTTGTTGTCTTCAACCTCCTTCAATCTAGGATTCTCCGATTCATCAGCATAAGCATTTCGGCATTCTCGCTTGAAATGACCCTTCTGCTTACATTTGAAGCAAGTCACCTTCGATTTATCGAATCCCAGCTTGGTAGAAGCACCACCAATTGTCTTTCTTCCGGTAATTTCCATGAATCTTTGTGCACGACGAACAACACTTGCCATAGCCCAACGAATATCGATCAGTTCCATTTCCTCCGGATCAATCTGATCATAATCTTCTTTCGTCAGATTTGTGTTGCCTATCTTCCCAGCTACTAATCCTTCATACGATTCCAACACCGATGCTAGGAAGATCATCGGCTGCTTGGCCGATTCCTCATCAAGGTTCTGAGCATTCTTCAAGTCTATTGCAATGTTGCATTGAAAACGATTCTTTGCATCAGAATGACCTCCAGAAGATGAAGATCCACTGTGATAACCACTGTGACTTCCACTGCTTTGACCACTTTGACTTTCTTTGCCGGTTGTCAACACATTTTCAGCAGAAAACGCAGTTTTTGGAGAAGTTGCTTTTGGCATCATGCTTTTTGGATAGTACAAATCCAAATTCTGCTGGTAAGATGAGTGATTAACTTTGTACGTCTTCTTCAACTCCAGTTCATGACTTTCAAGTCTCTCAATCACCAAATCTGGTTTCAACATTTCAGGAGCAATAGTATTCTTCAGCATTAATGCATAATATCTCCAATCCATATCTTCTGGTAATGAATCGAACAGTTTGTCAACAAGTTCTTCATCAGAATATCTGATATCATGTCTTGCTAATTCCAGCTTCAGATGACCGAACCTCTCTATCATTTTACACACTGACTCATTCTTAAGACAACCAAACATATCAAACTCTTCCCTAAGAAGTTTCTTTTTGTTTTTCACTATCTCTGTACTACCTAAACATTTCTGTTTTAACTTTGCCCAGAAGTCTTTAGCGTTTGAATAGTCTATCAATGAGATAATATCCTCCCGAACAGATTGAAATAACAATGCTACACACTTTTGTTCGGCTACAAATGAATCAATCTCATCAGATGTTGTTAAGACTTCACCATTCTTGTTTCCTTGATCATAACCGTTCTTCAGACTTTTCCAACTTGGAAATGCGAATGCCATCATCCAATATTCAAACTTTCTAGACCAACGACTGTACTCCTCGATAGCAATTAGCTTTGGAGGTTTATTGAACGTTCCAAATGCGCTTTCAGATTCCCAAGCTTCCTTTTTCCTCTCTTTCGGTGGATTCTCGTTCTCATTGCTTGTAGATGAAACATCTCCCGAGTTTCCAGCAAACGCGTACATGTCACTGAACGGGTTCATGAAAAGATCATCCATCGTGAATGTACCTGCAACAAACAATCAGCAAACACTTAGACAAATTTTCGAAATTTTAACAATCACTGACACTGAAGCGAAATCAGTCAGATTGACTGATGAGCGAAATCACAATTGTTCACTCGAGCGAAATCACTTATGTTCCTTGGAGCGAAATAGCAAAAATGACTCTTGGAGCGAAATCTGATTTGTCCGTTGAAGCGAAATCAGATATTGTCTCTTGGAGCGAAATTAACCTTCTTCTAGGAGCGAAATCACTTGACAAATTGTGACACAAAAGCGAAATCAAGTGATGTACATAAAAGTGGAATCAGCTTTTAACCAATTTTCACCATGTTTTAATCCGTATTTCAACCTGAAACTTTCTAGGGTTTGTTATTAGTTGGTTTTACATGTTATACTTGAATTTTAGACAATTTTAACCGTAGGAACTATCTCAAATCGAAAAAGTATCAAAGAAAGTGAGTAGAAATGAGAGATTTTTGTAGATTCAGCTGTAGTAGTATGAACTCCTCGTCCTGAAGCTCTGATACCACTTGTTGGACCGTATTGTGACCCTAAACTATCAGTCAAGGCAGTTCATCATCACGTATAAAGGCGGAATCAGTATACGCAACGTAACAACAGCTTATCCTTTCAATTCCTTCACTTTATTAGCTTTCTGAGATCAATTTGACAGAGTTTGGTTACACAGCTAATGATCAGGTCTCGCTCCAATGTCCTAAAAATGAATCACATGTTCAGTTATTTATACTTGTCCTGATTTCGCTTATGTGTCAGTGACACTGAAGCGAAATCCCATGTGACCATTAAAGCGAAATCACCTAATGACCATTAAAGCGAAATCACCCTAACATATGACCTTATAAGCGAAATCAACCATAAAACCCTAATTTGACAATTAAGACCCTATGTTGACTAACTTTGACCTAAAACATCATCAGACAAAGTCAACAGACATTCTTGTGCATCAACATTTATTACGAACGCCTAAACGGCATATACACATATACAAGACGCAATATATATAATACAAGTTTATTATATAATACTTTCATACGAATATTCCTACATACTCAAACGACTTCTCGCGGCAGTTTAACTTAGTCATTTTCATTAAGTTAACTATTTACCGTCAAATCGTTCGACTAACGATTCGGTAGAGCTCGGTAACACGTAGTTAGTTACTTCGTTATTTAGAAACTTATTAGATATTCCGTGTTAGGAATATTGTAGAATGCACGCTAGCGAGTCTCATCTTGGAAGCGACATCACGAAGTCGTAATTAGCTAGCTTTGCACGAGAATATTCAGGTGAGTTCATAACCCCACCTTTTACGGTTTTACATTTTTTTTTCTAAATGTTTTCGGGGTGGAAAGACATGCACTTTTTGCAAAGCATACAAGAATTACATATTTATAAACCATTTTACAAGCAAGATTTATCTGACACAAATGGTTTACGGAAAGCTTATGTTTTATACCGGTTTTTCAAACAAGCGTTTACTCACGAATTCTAGTTTTCTAAACTACGAGAAAATACAAATACAAGAGTATACAAACACATGAGAATTGATACTTGACATAAAGAATACATGAACTGAAAATTTGATACTTGATATGATGATTACATAAACAAGAAGCACTGTTGGTGATAACTAGTACCAAGTATGATGCGTTTGAGGAATGATACGAGAAATAGTGTCACGAATAGGGTACCATAAGCACCATTAATCGTGTACATACTTAGACCGTAGAACAAAAGGTTAGATCTAACGGGTGTCAGGGCAGCCCCACTCTTGGTGACAACTAGAACCAAGTAGTGTTTTTGTGTCTCAGTCGTGAATCGACTATAGAAAAATGCCTATGGCTTGGTGACTTCCTATGTCGTGTCACATGTTAATGGCCTTGCAACCCATTAACAACAAGATACATACAGAATACTTGATTTATATAAGAAAACATGATACATACAAGAATACGTGATTTATACAAGAATACATGATACATACAGAAATACTTGAATTATACAAGATACATACCATGTTTTCATACAAAGTTTCTGTATAACATGACAGGAAAATGATTTTAAATTCGTTTTCACAACAATACTTCAAAAACCGGTTACTCAAAAAGATTTATTTCAAATCTTTTACAAACAAACTATGAACTCGCTCAACTTTATGTTGATTTTTCGCATGTTTCTTTCTCAGGTTGCATTTCTAAGACAAGGCACGGTTGGAATAGGAGAACCATGAAGAGTCGAGTACTTAGTGGGCGTTCAATTTCTTAAAGACTTAGCTTATTTTGCTTCCGCTGTGCAACGAAGATACCAGTCCAGTCACGCCAATGCTCTGATATTTCGGGGTGTGACAGATTGGTATCAGAGCCTAGGCTCAAACCTCATATTTCTCTGGGGACTTAGATTATTCAAACGTTGTATACATACAGAACGCTTAGTACTCGAATATGGTCTCCAACCATTGCCGAAAATCAAACAGTCGAAATTTTGATTTCAAACATACGCTATAGTGGTGTTTTATACACGGTACACAAGATAGTAGCATACAGTACACAAAACTCTGAGAGTTTAGGAAACATGCATTTAAGACCTTCGGAAACTCATGTTGAAGTTCATTAAAGGTCATCACGTAGGTACCACGTTTATTAACTCGGACAAACGCCATTTTTATGTCATCTATGCTATTTAGCCGAGCAGGTAACCTACGCAAAACGAAGCACGAGCGTGCAAAAGTACACTAGAACTCGATCAACGGAGGTTGAAGTATGACACATACGACTATCAAGGCGATGCCTTAGAAAAGACACGATGGCGCAATTCAGCGACGACGCTAGATCCTGTCAGCACAAAAACTATCGATCAGGAAGCGGCGGTTTGGCACGCGATCCTGCAACGACACGAATCACTCCAGGGAGAAGACGTATGTCTCTGCATCCCCCCTATCTTATTAACAACGAATACACTATGGTAAGGTCACCTAATAACTGGTTATCACATGCAACCCCAGGTAAAGTCCTTAAATTTATTTTATTGAAATTTCGACTTTCACATTTACTGAGTAGATTTTCGTATCCCTACTCCTCTTAATGGTCATTGTGTCATGACCATTTCTTTCAGTATAGCGAATACTCATTTGCTTCGTTTCTTGAAAATTCGTATGTTACGCATGCATCGTTTGTTAAGCATGTGGCTTTGTTTCGAATAAAGCGTTTAATCAAAGTTCAAATATTATTTCGTTTGTGATTCGAATGACTCGCATTATTGAAATTGTTGGCTTCTTTGTAATCAAGTCAACACATTTTCTTGAAATCCATTTCTTTTCAAGTTACATACATGGTTTTTTTCGATGTGACCATGCCGAGAGTTTTCTTGTCGATACATATAATTATTGTCGGCTTGCGCCGAAGTCAAATTCAATTGTTTGAACTTGTTCATTACACACATTCAATTCAAAACACCATATGATGTATTGAAAACATCATATTCGAATTCGTTTTAACAAGCGTTTCATTGTTCTGAGTCGTAGTAGATTTGTTTGGTCTACGACTCCAATAAGTCGTTTGTTGATTTCGACACCTTGTGGTGTCAGTACAAACTTGTAGTTTGGGCTAATTTATGCAAAACACAGGTGATACTTGTTCGATCACCGCTATATTTGAATTGTTTCATTCACTACGACACCTTGTGGCGTCGGTAGAACTTGCAGCTTGGGCTGATCATGATCGAGCGTTTCATGCAAACTATTACATTTGAGCTTGTTGAAATCTAAATTCATTGATTGGGTGCAATCATTTCTAGAATTCATTTGTATCTTGTGATACGTCCTTGAATTCACATCATTCGAATAAGTCTTGATTCGATTTCATGATCGTTCACTTTGGTATCATTCGCATTTACTTATACATAACGTAACTCTGAGGAGTTAACGTAGTCTAAATTTCGAGGATGAAATTTTATTAACAGGGGGAGAATGTGACAACCGGTAATTTACGGCCCTTAATTACGTGATTAACAGGCGATTAATGCTATAATAAATAGTGTTTACGACACTAATTAACTTAACCAGGCCTTTGCAGTGCCCAGGAACGCTTATCCGACTCTACAGTACGCGTATGAAGATTCGCGTGGAATCTGCGAAACAGCAAATGACAACGGACTAAAACCGTGCGAAATACTGACAACGCCGACAAATATGGATGTTACCCGAATATTTTATGCTTATGGAGTTTGGGTCGCGATATCGGGTCTCGTAGGAATCACGGGCCACTCACACATGAGATGGGCTTGTGGGCCCTGGGCCCAAGCCCAAAACCCACAAGCGTAAACCTACACATAATATATTAGATCTCTCTAAAATCTTATAAAATCTTTTGCCTAAATGTTCATAAGATCTTTGTAGATCTATGCACACAGAATATCTTTTGCCTAAATCTTCATAAGATCTTTGTGGATCTATATACATAGAGCAAAAGAAAACCACATAAGGCAATACATACAAGGCTACAAGAAAACACAGTTAATAATATTACATTGTGAACCATAGACCCAAAATAAATACACAAACAAAGACCTAGTCTTCATCTTCTTCAAATAAACAAACACAGAGAACATCTCTGTTACCCCCCTCCCTCTCGATTCCTTGTTCAGACCAACAATCACCCACACAAAAAAAAAAAAACTAACAGACCTTGAGTCTGTCTTATCTACTCATATACAACAATTATGCAAATTAAAAACACAAAGAACTCATATTCACAAACCACTGTGCACAGCCAAACACCCACCCTACCCGATCTCTCCTTCCTTCTCCCTCGTTTCTTTCCGGCGGCCAGAACCACCGACGGAACAGTCGGCATTCGTGGGGCCGGCCACCACTCCTCGATGATCCGGCGAGAATCGTTCAACAGCGGAGGCGAGACCACCGCAGGCGGCGGTGGCGTGGTGGTGTCGTCGAATCATCGTTCAAGAGAGAGAGAGTCATGGCGGTGGTGTCTCTGAGCGACGACCAGCAACCCCCCTCCTCCCCTTTTCTTCTCCGATTCACAATCGGAGCACCACCACCACTGTCTGGTGGTGGTGCGGCGGCTACACATAGAGAGACCGAGAGAGAGAGAAAGAACCGGCGGTCGGAGTCTCGGACCGCCGGTCGGTTCAATTATCCGACGGTCATTGTTTCTGACCGACGGTTTTCCGATGATGATGTTGATCAGCGTTGAAGATGATGATTTTGGTTCAGGTCACAGCCTCGGTTAAGCAGGTTCAGCCTCGTCCTCAGGTTCTATTTCGTGTTCGGTTCGCTTTCGGTTCAGACTTGGGTGCCTTGGCTACCCGGGTTATGTTACGGCTCGGGTCTCGGCTCGTTTGGATGCAGACAAGGTCCGGTTCGGTCAGAATTGTCCACGTCAGAAACGGTTCGGGTTGACTCGGTCAACTCAACCGAGTCAACTCGGTTAACGGCAGCAAGTCGAGTCAATGTTTGGGTCTCAGGTTCGGGTTCCGGGTCAGATTCAGGAAGGTGCGGGTCAGCTCAGTTCAGTTCGGGTCGACTCGGTCAAACCGAGTCAACTCAGTCAAAGCGAGTCAACTCAGTTGACCCGGTCAGCTCAGTCAAGCGGTTCGACATTTCGACGCGAAGATGGGTAAAGTCTAACGACACGTTTAATATTTACGCGATCTTAATTATTTCGTGAACGAGCTCGAACCGAACAAAACGATGAGTTATTAGTAATATTAACTTGGTTTTAGTTATTACTTCGTTATATAAATTGGCTATGCATAAAGATTATTGAATCATTGATTGAATCTTGTTAAAATAACGACAACTTGGTTGTCGGGGCCGTCCAAAAACAGAGGAAACTCTGCCCGTTTTTCGAGAAAATCCGTAAAAACAACACGCGTTTTATTATATAACGAAAACAACGATTCTTTTATAAAATAGATATAACTTATCTATTTATTTCAAACATCGTACAACGTGGATTTGTTTTTAAAAAATAAATATAGTTTTATATTTATTTCAAACTTCGAACTAGTCGATGATACTATCGCAAAATAAATATAATATTTTATATTTATTACGAACGCCTAAACGGCATATACACATATACAAGACGCAATATATATAATACAAGTTTATTATATAATACTTTCATACGAATATTCCTACATACTCAAACGACTTCTCGCGGTAGTTTAACTTAGTCATTTTCATTAAGTTAACTATTTACCGTCAAATCGTTCGACTAACGATTCGGTAGAGCTCGGTAACACGTAGTTAGTTACTGCGTTATTTAGAAACTTATTAGATATTCCGTGTTAGGAATATTGTAGAATGCACGCTAGCGAGTCTCATCTTGGAAGCGACATCACGAAGTCGTAATTAGCTAGCTTTGCACGGGAATATTCAGGTGAGTTCATAACCCCACCTTTTACGGTTTTACATTTTTTTTTCTAAATGTTTTCGGGGTGGAAAGACATGCACTTTTTTGCAAAGCATACAAGAATTACATATTTATAAACCATTTTACAAGCAAGATTTATCTGACACAAATGGTTTACGGAAAGCTTATGTTTTATACCGGTTTTTCAAACAAGCGTTTACTCACGAATTCTAGTTTTCTAAACTACGAGAAAATACAAATACAAGAGTATACAAACACATGAGAATTGATACTTGACATAAAGAATACAAGAACTGAAAATTCGATACTTGATATGATGATTACATAAACAAGAAGCACTCTTGGTGATAACTAGTACCAAGTATGATGCGTTTGAGGAATGATACGAGAAATAGTGTCACGAATAGGGTACCATAAGCACCATTAATCGTGTACATACTTAGACCGCAGAACAAAAGGTTAGATCTAACGGGTGTCAGGGCAGCCCCACTCTTGGTGACAACTAGAACCAAGTAATGTTTTTGTGTCTCAGTCGTGAATCGACTATAGAAAAATGCCTATGGCTTGGTGACTTCCTATGTCGTGTCACATGTTAATGGCCTTGCAACCCATTAACAACAAGATACATACAGAATACTTGATTTATATAAGAAAACATGATACATACAAGAATACGTGATTTATACAAGAATACATGTTACATACAGAAATACTTGAATTATACAAGATACATACCATGTTTTCATACAAAGTTTCTGTATAACATGACAGGAAAATCATTTTAAATTCGTTTTCACAACAATACTTCAAAAACCGGTTATTCAAAAAGATTTATTTCAAATCTTTTACAAACAAACTATGAACTCGCTCAACTTTATGTTGATTTTTCGCATGTTTCTTTCTCAGGTTGCATTTCTAAGACAAGGCACGGTTGGAATAGGAGAACCATGAAGAGTCGAGTACTTAGTGGGCGTTCAATTTCTTAAAGACTTAGCTTATTTTGCTTCCGCTATGCAACGAAGATACCAGTCCAGTCACGCCAATGCTCTGATATTTCGGGGTGTGACATATAAGGCCAAAACTTAAGTTGGGCTCGATTGTGTTTGTTCGTGCTGGCATGAAGTGTATCACAAAGGTCGCTAACGTGGCCCAATAACTTGTGGCCCAAACGTGATGCTAACAATGTTAATTCGGTACAATTGTCATGCACACTAAACAGACTAATAAGCAAACACAAACGCGAAACATATAACACATTGGAGAGGAATAATAATGAATGTTATTTAGAAAGCTAGATGTTACTAAACTTAAAGGTTCGGGTTGTCACATCATCCCCAACATGAAAGAAATTTCGTCCCGAAATTTAGCACGTAATTACTGAGGAAGCTAGTTAGGTTGCGTAGTTTTCCTGGTTTTCCTGGGGTGTCACATCATCCCCCCGTTGGTTTGGAATTTCGTCCCGAAATTCCGCTGTAGCTTCAGCCTCAGTAGTGGTTTCATTGTTCTCGAACAACTGGGGATAATTGCATTTCATTTGGTCTTCGCGTTCCCAGGCAAACTCTGGGCCAAGACGGGAGTTCCAACGAACTCGAACAAGAGGTATCCTGGTGCGTTTGAGAATCTTGACCTCCTGGTCCAAGACTTCTACTGGTTCTTCGACAAATCGCAACTGATCGTCAATGGTGAGCTCCTTAAAAGGAACTATGAAGGTTTCATCTGACAGACACTTCTTCAGATTCGACACATGGAATACGTTGTGAACTCCACCGAGTTCTTCGGGTGGATTCAATCTGTAGGCCACCATGCAAATTTTCTCAGTGATATCAAAGGGTCCAACATATCGCGGGTTGAGTTCGCCTCGTTTGCCAAAACGAACTACACCTTTCCAAGGTGAAACTTTGAGTAGCACTCGATCCCTAACCTGGAACTCGAGTGGTTTCCTGCTCTTATCAACATAGCTTTTCTGACGGTCACGAGCTGCCGCCATTCTTTGTCGTATCTGAGCAATCTTCTCAGTTGTGTCTACCACAAGTTTTGGGCCAGTGATTTGGCTGTCACCAACTTCTGCCCAACAAAGAGGTGATTGGCACTTTCGTCCATACAAGGCCTCGAACGGAGCGGCCTGGATGCTGGTGTGGTAACTGTTGTTATAAGAAAACTCCACAAAAGGGAGGTGTCTTTCCCAGCCATTGCCAAAGTCGATTACACATGCTCGAAGCATGTCTTCAAGAGTTTGGTTGGTGCGTTCAGTCTGCCCATCCGTCTGTGGTTGATATGCTGTGCTCATGTCTAGACGTGAGCCAAAGGATTTGTGCATTGCTTGTCACGAATCAGATGCAGATCATGGGTCGCGATCAGAGATAATGGAGGTTGGCACCCCGTGCCTAGCAACCGCTTCCTTCAGATAGATGATTGTAAGTGTAGAAAACTTATCCGTTTCTTTGATGGCTAGAAAGTGTGCTGGTTGCGCAAGACAATCAATGAGTATCTAAGTGATGTTGTTTCTGTTTCAAGTTGTAAGTAGACTATCGACCAAATCCATGACAGTCTGTTTTTATTTCCATGTGAGTGTTGCTGGTTGCTGACGCTACACTTTGACTTTCCACAAGTCGATCCATCATTCACATACTTAACTAAATGAGCCTTCAAGTCTGATTACTAGTACAAGGTTTATAAATCCTAATGCCTTCCATCAAAACCCAGTTTGAACAGAGCGAGTCTGATCCGGTAAGTTAGAGTCGATAGCGAGCTGCAGAGCTCGTGCACGTTCAGGTTTCGCAGTCGTATTCATCAAAAAGTTCCATCCAGTGATGTCATTGTATGCTTTAGTTCTTTCAAACATCGGTACATGGGAGGCCCTTGCGATCGGTCTAAATAACGCATCTGGTACCGTCCAAGTGATGCCTCCCTCCAAAATCCCAAAGCCATGGTTTTCACCGTCAGTCGTGTGTGTCGCGCAGTTCCTCTTTGTAACTCCGTCACGTATGTCATCCCTCTTGCGTGTTGCGTCGATGTGCAGCTGGGACGCTGATTTGGACCATAAGGATATACCACTGAATCACCCGCATCCTCGGGTAAAACGATGCTCAGAGCATTGCAGAGTCGAGATTCGAAAGCTGAAAGGACGTCCTCATGTACTGTCTTTCACGAACACAACACCCTGCTGTGCTAGAGAGATTTAAGTTGCGCGACCTTCGCAAATCCTGAGATTTATCTGTGATAGCATCAAGTGAGACCAAGAAGTTGCTGTATCCATGAAGGACTCTTTGGTGTCGATCAGTTTCCAACCAAGACGGATCTTAGCGAGATGCACGTGCATTTCCACTTCGCTGATTATATATCCAAAAGATTCCTCTCGAACCCAGAAATTATATTTAACAAGACTTTGAGCAGAGTGACTTCTCCCTTAGGAGTCCTAAAATAAGATACCAATGCCACCCATGGCGTTCCTTTGATCGTTGACCTCTTAACTTAATTATGGCCAATCCATGTTATAGGCACCTTTATCTCCTTATTGAGAGCTAGGGTTACGAGCACCTTGTTGTCGTTGTGACTGCTACCCCCAATGTCATTGCTCGAAACGAAGCCCTACGATTCTTCGCCACCATAGTCCATTTTTTCACATCCTGAGCCACGTCCTAAAGCGCTACTCACCGTGCTGGCAGTTACGCATACCACACTAAGGTCAATTATCATCACTTATGCCTCGATTGATTCGTAAGAGTTGACTCCCATGGGTCGCTGACAAGGGTTAAGGATTCGATTGCAGCCAATTCGCTGGTGCTCCTTACCGGTAATCAGGGTCGTCAAAGTACTGAGGTCGATAATGTGCTACGCTCATCCTCCTGTCCGTTGTCGTTGCAAGTGGTTCGGGTAATTCACGGTCTGTTACGAGAGTGTTGCAGAAGTGATCACACTTCGGGATCGGAGACGTCAATACATGAGTTTCAGCAAACGAGGAGGAGTAAGAAAGGTATCGATCAATCATTCGATGTTGGGACATCCAACTCAGGGACGTTCGTATGAGCAACTAACATTCTACACGGTTTGCTGAGTTCAGATGGGTGTTTAGGCAACACTCGACAGCATCGAGTTTCGAAAGAATCCAACGATAAATGAGAAGTTCACATTTGAGTTTGAGTAGGGGAAAATTACTGCTATGGCCCCTATAGGTTCGTTTGTTTCACATTGATCAAATAGCGAGACGGAACCGCTTTTCCTCTTGTTAAGCCTCACTGGGATTCACATGCACCCCACAGTATTATTATGTGTGCACCCACAATAATATTGTGACTTGCATGCTCATCTCAGCTCCTCCTAACTCATGTCAAATGGTTCCTCAAACTCGGGTAGCAACAAAGAGCATTACGAAGTGTAAGTCGCGAAGGTTTAGGGAAATACTACCCTATCAGTCACATAACACGTGCAAGTGTACATGAATTCATATTGTTGTGCTAATCGTGCAATCACATGCAGTATCGTATGTAGGTGTTTACTAGTTATGTAGTACAATGAGTATAAGAGAGACGAACCTTGCAATCTGGAGCTGAGTGTCATGGTCGTATTCCCGTTTTCAGAACTTTCCGGTTACCTTTTTAAAACCAAGTTCACTATAACCAATGGCTCTGATACCAATCTATCACACCCCCAAAATCCACATGCGGGGTACCACCGCTTGGAGGCGTGACTGACCAGGATCTTAGTCACCAATCACATTGAACTCACGAGTATATTTAAATAAATCCTTCATTTATTAACAATAGTGTTACAACGTTACAATATTTCACAGTTTACAGCGGAAGCATATTTAATTCGTTAAGTGTTTATTAACCACATGTAAAAACTCTTAGTCTTGTGTTGCGTTTCCATGTAACTCGACCCTTGACCACTCCAGCTTCCCAGACAGCAAGTTCCAATGTTATACACCTAAAGGCCTGCAAGGCATGTAACAACGAGTCAACAACAAAGTTGAGCGAGTTCACAGTTGGTGTTCATTGTTAAGTTGTTTCAAAAACCAGGAATTCATTTGTAAGTTGTAAGTTAATCAGTTTACCCTGTTTCCCAAACATATCCATAGTTGGTGGGGGCTTCCCCATGTTAACCACTAGACCTGTTTACCATATCGACCACTGACTAAAGTAAGTTGGTGCCCTGACGTCAATGTCTATCATCATTGACTACTGCCCAGATCCATTAGTTCACGCCCGTCCTCTGCGGCACGGTGTGAGGCTTGTCAAACCTAAATAGCGCTATCTAACTAATGACCCTCTCGCCATTGGCCCGGCGATTAAGTCGATATAAAAAAGAGGGACATCATGATAGAGAGTTTTGGTCTAGTATCTGTGTTGTCACCCTTCAAATAAGAGGGTGTGTACGAAATCCCCAAACCAGGAGATTACGCAGGTTCCAATTAAGTTCTTAGTTAGTGTTGTCACCCTTCAATAAAGAGGGTGTGTACGTGTTCCAAAACAGGAGATCACGCAGTTTCCGTTCAAATCCTTTACCCATTCCCAACCCCTGGGAATCCCCTGCCTTGTAGAAAGTGTGAACTCACCTTAGATTGCTCGGTAAGATTGGTTACTTGTTATTCAGTTGAATGAACACGTCCTAAAAGGGTTACCGATAACAGTCAGTTCTACACACACATGTACCACACCTTTCACGTACAATTAATTCGCATATTCATTGTTCGCCTAGAGCATACTCAAATAATAACACAATTAAATCTACTCCCAATTGATCAACAGTTTACAACCTCATCTTTCGTAAAGCCCAATTTTATGCCTCAACCAGTAAGTCATAATCATGTATTCTATTCCTAATAATTTATGTGTGAACAACCCTAACTTATTGTTATTAAAAACGAGCCACACATCAGATTTATTGCTTAAATTCCAGGAAGTACCCGAACCATGTTATGTCCGAGATCGGCACACAAATCATTACAATCTACATAATTTCAAGCCCAACTAACAAGAGTCCATAGTCACATATTCAACATCGCTTCAGTTAGCATGTATCACGATTTAGTTATAAGCTATACTCAAGAAATATCATCAACACAGATTAAGAATAAACATTACAACCCATGGCCCATCATCGCGAGCCCATGACTATTATGTAGACCAGTTATTCAACTGGTCTGATTCAGTGTATGCGGCCCAACATTACAACCGACCCATCCATAATAATTTCATTTAATAACCCTTATAATCCAGTTAACATGTCGGCCCACTATACACATACTCATTTAATGGATTAACAGCCCACTCGAAATAGTCAGGATATCAACTAATTTCTATCATAGTTATCACATCTGATTTAAAAGCATGGCAAATCATAATAATCTACGCATGTGATTAATAACAATTTAACAAGAACTCAATCATGCACTCAATCACATGCTTCCTGACAATACACATGCAAACTTGAAACATATGGCAGACAACATGAAGTGCTCATTATCAAATTGGCTACACTTTCAATGCATATCGCATGTAAATAATCCCAAGATAAATCGGCAACAGTTATATCCCACCAAGTCAGATCAATTATCATCACATAAATATATTTCAGTTTCTCATCATAACTCTATCCCTATTCAAATCTTAATATCATGAGGTTCACTAAATCATACAAATATAGCATTATGTCAATCAAGCAACTATTCAAATCCTAATCGTAACTTAATATCAAGCCACACCACTTATTTAATATCACAACAATACATACACATACAATTCGGCAATCAAGGTTTCGCACAACAAGATTACCAAACAAAGATCAACATAACATAGATTTACTAACCAATAGATTAATGTCTCGAAAGGGGGGCGATCTTGAGGTCTGCCGACTTGGTTAAGAAGAAATAGGGTTTGGTTTACTAAGTTGTGATCTTAAAAAGCATAGGGGTTTACGTTCACACAAATATAAGGCCAAAACTTAACACATGGGCCGATTCCTAAAACTTATTTGTTACCCCAACTGTGCCTGATTTGATCGGAGCACACACGGCTAAGTTGGGCTCGATTGTGTTTGTTCGTGCTGGAATGAAGTGTATCACAAATGTCGCTAATGTGGCCCAATAACTTGTGGCCCAAACGTGATGCTAACAATGTTAATTCGGTACAATTATCATGCACACTAAACAGACTAATAAGCAAACACAAACGCGAAACATATAACACATTGGAGAGGAATAATAATGAATGTTATTTAGAAAGATAGACGTTACTAACCTTAAAGGTTCGGGTTGTCACAGTTCTGCTCCATTGTAAGTATTATAACCCCTGGATACGTATTAGATACGCTGCCCGATTGATCTAGGGTTCCGTAATGGCTGTCGTGGTTCTTCCCGACGTAGTCGTTGGAATGCCGTCTCGGGGAGGGTATTACTAATGTTAAAATGGGTTATTATACTAACACTTGTGCATTTTTGTAAATTATAGATTGTCACCAGGAAACCCTAAAGGATAATCTAAGACAACAATGTGAGTTGATCCGCTTTTTGTAAACTTTCTGTTAACTATTTTTACAAAACCTCATACAATTAAATGTATATTAAGCAGTTATTGAGTATTTGTAAGAATACAATTATCATGAGTATGTTGGGGGTTTTGTATACAAAATTTGTTACCACCTGGTCAAGGAGTAACATTTCCACAAGTCGGGTCAGACAGTACCATGGATGTTAATTGATATAACTTGGAAACAAATATAATTGCGAGATCGCCCTCAATACTGTACAATGGATTTTATTTAAACTTGATTAAACTGGGATTCACTCACCAGTATTTCCCACTAACAAATATTTTTAAAACGCGTTTTAGGTAACAAATTGTTAAAGCCAAATAGAAGCCAGCTGGACAGCACTGAAGGCTTGGAAAAGTGGCAATAAAGTTACTTAAAATAAAATAGATGTTTTTATTAAATAAAATAGGATTTATTCCTATGAAAATGTGTGTACTGCAAACTTGGGTTTTATCCCATGTGTTTAATATTATGAAAATGTGGTATTTTACTCTGATTCAATATTTCCTAACTACAATCCTAATGAAAATTCCGCTGCCAAATTAGACAATACGCGATACCACTGAAACTGGCTCGCGGCCACCCATTTTCAGGGATTTGGGATCGGGGGTTGCGACAGAAGGTGGTATCAGAGCTAAGCAACTGATTCAGCCACATAAGTGTTCTGCTGACATCAAAATTTGTAGGTTTCGCTTGAATGTCATCTACACAAGAGGACAAAACAGATTTCAAGATTACATGGGTTTCGCTTGAACAGAATGTTAGTTGTAGGTTTCGCTTGAAATGTTTAAGTGGGTTTCGCTTGTAGGTGTCTTCAAGCGAAAGCTAGATTAGTATAAATAGGAGAATTGTCATTTCATTTGTAACGTTTTTCCAGATTTGATACCGAAGTTCTGCCGGTATTTCTCTTGAATGTAATAGCTGTAAAATCAATATACAAGAGGTTTAAAGTGTAACTCGAGTTGTTTTCGAGTTCGTTTCTTAGTTTCCGCCTCTGAAACGGATTTGAGCTCTTCCGAACGACTCATTTAGGTCGCGATTCGATCCTACAAGTGGTATCAGAGCTCAAGACGAGGAGTTCATACCAAAACAGCCTGTTTTCATCACCATATCTGTTTTCTACACTTTCTTTCACAAAATTGAAAATTTTTCACGGTTAAAATCGGCTCAAATTCTCACATAATGTGCGTAATCATGTTTTAACAAATCCTGGAAAGTTTCAGAGCTTAAATCGACTTAAAACTGGTTAAAAGCATGTGTTTCGCTTGTAATTGGTTCGAAATGCTGATGTCACTGTGAGTCTCGCTTGAAATTTGGTGTTGTTTGAAGCGAAACACCGGCTTCCGCTTGAATCTGACCTTCGCTTGAATTTACATGTTGAGTCTCGCTTAAAACTGACACACCTCTTGAAAGTGCATTGATATTATCATTTCAATTTTAAAGTTTCCATGTCTCATAAATTGGAAGTCAGATTGCATGTGAATATCTCGGTTTAAACAATTTGCATGTGATTATCAGCTTTGTCAGACATTATAGAAATTGAATAACATTTTGGTTTATCCTATGATATATCTCGGTCCACTAAAAGGTTGATTGATATAAAAAATTTCGGCTGCATGTGACTCAAAAAGATCTTAAGTCAACAAGGTTGCATGTGAAATAGTATTGATTCTATCAAAGATCAGTATTTCCGTGAACAACAGAGTTGGTCGGCCACATTCTAAAAAGGTCCAATCAGATTGTTTTCGGCTCAATAGAAATCAAAAAGGTGTTGTCAGCCACGTGAATTGAAAAGGCACGGTCCAATCAGAATTTTTAGTATCTTCGGCCCAAGTTAATATCATTTAGCCCAAGTGATTCATAGCAATCGACCCAAATTTGAGAGTTGGAGCATAAAGTTCATATTTTGCAACACATTTGATCTAGTCCATTGATTCAGTGATTTCATATAAAAAATATTGGAACGAGTCAACAAATCTTCGACACGAGTCTTCGATTGATTTCATCAACACACTTTTACGTTATCAATTCGTTTAAACTGATCGTTTGTTTGTTTGTTTATTTCAGGTATTTCTTACAAGGGGATACAGTTCATTTGAAAAAAAACGAATCATGGATGAGGAATTCTACAACGCATTTGCTACTCCGGTTACTCCAATTTCTCTTGCACAAAACACGATGTTGGAAAACGAAACGGGAACAATGCAAAAACCGCCCAAACTAATGAACATCGAAGAATATAAGAGTTGGGAAGGCCGTTTCGAGAATTGGGTGCAAGCTAACTATCTTGATGTGTGGGAATGTGTCGAGACAAAATACACCGATGAATGATGATGAAGAGGTGGTTCCAATTAAAGATCTAAGTGTTGATGCTAGAAAGAAATACAAAGATGAAAAAATGATGCTGAGTTTATTGCAACAAGCTGTGAAAGAAGACATCTTGGTGTTATTACAACATAATGGAACTTCCTACTCGATTTGGAAAGCATTAAGATCGAAGTTTCATGGAAGTCAAGAGATAATTAAGAACAAGAAATCGCTTTTGAAGAAACAGTTCGATTTGTTTTGTGGGTTGAAGAATGAAAGCACAAGGCAGGTTATTGAAAGATACTGCAATCTGCTAGCAAACATGAAGAGATTGAGTATTGAGAAAGACAATGAAGAGTTGATCGAGAAGCTTGCTGATGCTTTGCCATACGAGATTTGGGGCACCTATCTCATGATGCTCAGAAACAAGAAAGGTTTTAGCAGTCTGACACTCAGCAAGTTCATTGAGAAGATTGAAGCTCAGGAGATGGAACAGAGAAAGGCTTTGAGAATGAAAGATTTCAATGGTGAACAAGACATCGGTCTTTACTACAAAGGTGGTGTTAGTGATAAATCCACCGACTTGTCACCAAAAGTTCAAACAGCATTCAATGCAAAGAGTCCATCTGAAAGTTCTTCTAAAGGATCAAGCAGCAACACAAGTTTCTCATCATTTCCATCTTTTGATCCGAACGTTTCAACAACAAGAAATGGCAAAAAGCTTCAATGCAACATTGTATTGAACATTGAAAATGATCAGGAATATTTTGAAGAATTAGCAAAAAGCCATATATCTTTATTGGGAACTGTTCTTGAATCTTATGGTAGTTTTGTTGCAGGTCGAATCGGGAATCCAATGCTAACAAAGGAAGATTACGACCAGATCGATGCTGAAGAGATGGAATTGATGGACATAAAATGGTGCTTGGCCAGCGTGTTGAGGAGAGCTGAGAAATTCAAGCAAATCACTGGAAGAGATGATCTTCGTGAGGCTGGTGTTTCTACTTTAGGTTTTGACAAATCTAAAGTCACTTGTTTTCGTTGCAGGGAGAAGGGTCACTTCAAGAGAGAGTGCACCAATCGCGAAGCAAGTGGAGCTCAGAATCCTTTTAACAACAACAATGATTACTACCGAAAAGCCATCTACCATCAAGTTGCTCAGCAACCATCTCAACAACATCAACATCAAGCACAAACTGCACATGAAAGGAATGTGATTGAAGACTCTGGAAAGAGAGCTTGTGTGGTTAATCAAGATTCTACAAAGAGAGCTGATGGTAGTGCCTTGATAATAGATCAAGATGACAAAAAGTTACCTGAAGGGTTTAGCTGGGAAAATTTCACATGGGATAATTATGTTCCGGATCAAACTCAGGCTCATAAAGCTTTTGTAGCTCGAGTTGAAGAAGATAGTGATGATGATACTGAGTATTGGGCGAGAAAATTCGATGCTGATATGAAACTGATTGCTGAAAGTGACAGTGAAGATGAAAAGGTTAAAAAGAAGAAGAAAAAGGTCAAGACTCTAGTAAGCAGTGATGATGAGACTGTTCTAGTGATCGAAAGGAAAGTAAAGGTTGAAGTTCCAAAGTTCAAGGTTGATGAAGAAGTTGATGCTAAAGAGATTCTGGTTAAGTGTGACAACTGTGAAGCTATCAAGAAGCAGAACAACACATTGATTTACAACTTGAACAGTTTGAAGGAATCTTATGATGTGTTGAACAAAGCAATGAATCAATACAACCAAACAAGTGAAGAACAAGCAACAGCAATGAAGACACTCCAAGGAGTTTTCATGATAAAGCAAAAAGTGGTGAACAACTACATTGAAAAGTGTGCTGTGCTAGAACAAAAGCAGGAATTGCAAAGAATTGAGACTGAAAGAGTAAATCGTTTGTTGAAAAGTTACTCATGTACTTCTTATGTCATTGACGGGATTTATCCAACTGTTGAAGGCATGAAGGCGTTTGAAGAGGATGAAGTAACTGAAGAAAAGAATGCTAAAAAAGTTTCTGAAGAAAAGACACCTGTGAAGAAAGAAAAGAAGAAGGATACTAAAGAAAATGATTCTGGTAAGAAACAAAGTTTCGGTTACAACAAGTGTCCACCCCCGCTTGAAAATGGATATTCTCCGAGAAATCCAAATTCAGAAAGAGTCGAAAAGGCAACAAATTTACAGTTGGAGTCGGAGTCGTCAGTTAACTTGCCAGAAAATATTGATGTGACGTTTACATCATCTGATACTGATCATGAGTCCGAGTTAATAAAAAAGGTGGTCAATCAGGTGTTGGATAAAGATGAAACAGAGGAGTCAAAGTCGGAGTCTATGTCGGAGTCAAAGTCTGACTCCAGCAATCCGAGTCAATCCGACAAACAAGGCAAAAGGGTTTACAACAAAGAATTCTTGTTATCAAAATCTAATTTGAGTGACGAAACATTCAAAGTTGCATATACATTGAATGATTCCGACAAATTATATTCTGATGAGGAATTCCCAATAAGAGGTGTCAAAACCGACATGATCAAAAAGGTTTTCAAACTTACAGAAATTAACATTTCTGAAATAAAAGATTTAAATCTTAATGATAAACCTAAAAAATACACCTCAAGAGTACAACAAAGATTAAACAAGAAAAAAGGTTACAGTTCTGGTTCTGGTTTTCACAAGAAACCAAACCCTAACCGTAATTTTAAAAAGAAAGGTCTTGGTTTTACTCCAACAGAAAAACAGAAAAATGAAAAATATGTTCGTGATTTTAAAGCAAAAATGACATTTGTTTCAGGAACTAGCTCAGAAGAAAAAGAAAAGAAAGAATTCTGGAGGCAGTCAAACAATGAGTTCCTTGCGAATAAGCAAGAAGAGATGAAGATTACTAATCAGATGAAAGAAACGAGAACCTGTTTCCAATGCAACATCGTTGGTCATATTGCCAAAAATTGTTTCAAGGCAAAACAATCAAAACAGGGAGTATCTCGTCACTTGAAAAACAAAGAAGTTGTGTTTGAACCACCAATGGACAGAACTAAATTGTTCAAAAATTCGACTTTTGAAATTGGTGAAAGTTCAAACAGATTTTATAAGAAAAGAGGAAACCTTGACAACCATAAATGGATTGTTAAGAAATCGGTTGATAGTTCTAGCAATGATTCTGATTCATCAAAATCAGAGGAGCTATCTTCTAGCGATGAATCTGATTCCACAAAATCAGATGAGCCACAGGTTGTTTCAAAAAGTGAAAAATCAGTTCTGATTGTGGATGATGAAAATTTTCCATCACTTCGGACTGAAAATTATAAAAAGAAAATTGGTAAAGTTGAGATTTCAAACCAATTTTATGATGACAAAAAGGTTTTCGATGTTGAGAAAGTCTTTAACTCCAAAGTTCATCATATTTTTGGAAAAATGATTGACAGGAAGGTCAAAGGAGTAAAGGAGTTTTATGAAAAAAAGACGAAGAAAGATAAAGTTGAACCATCCCTGGTTTGTGACTGGGATGGTACATACTATGAACAGTAAGTCTCTGGACTTGCCGGAGCTCCCATGTTGGTAAGAGTGGAGCAGGAATCGGCATCTATCTTTCTTGGTTGATAATTTTACGATTGGTACAATTGGTAAAGTACATGTGATATCATTTAAATTGTTAGTTTTCTACAAACGGTATAATTGGTAGGAAAACCTACAAGAGGTTGAAGAAGATTTACACTTACAAGTGGTAAAATCAAGGACATTAAGTTGTACTTTCATTTTCCTACAAGTGGTTAATCAAGGTCATTAGTTTGAACTTGATTCGGCCATACATTCAAGTGATGGATTGTGAATCTAGATGATGAACACCTAACTTTACAAGTGGTAAAATCAAACTTATTTTCCAAAAAAACCATTTGATTAAAACAAACTTAAGTGTTTTGAAATCACCATGGGAAAATAGTTTGTGGTGAGGGGGAGTTCTGATTGTTTATGCAAAGTGGATGGCGAATTTAAGCGATTTGATATCGGTTGTCACTTCATTGTACAGTTGGTTTTCAAATTTCCTAAAATGTGTTTGCATTTTAGGGGGAGTAAGAAATTTTTAGAAAATCCAAAAACATTTGAAAATTTGAAAAAGCCAAAAACATGATAAAATGAAAAATGAGTTTTGTGTCAAAGAAGAGGAAATGATAGTACATCAGTGGACTATCACAACATGCTAAAGAAATGGAAAGTAAAATGTGATAAACGGTCTCACTGATGATGTGTCAGTAGATTTTTGCACATTTAGTATACTGTGACGAGATATAAACCTAAATTCAAACTTGCTTATATCATGGGGAAACATCTCTCGGATATATGGGTAACCCCCGAAATCTTGTTTGAAAGGTCCCTCTTTCTGAGATACTAGGTCTTTATACTCAGTGATATCTGGGGTATTATCCCAGGACTTCTAATTTTGCGGAAGCAATGGCCTAGTCCCCGGAGAATACTTTCTGCAATGCTTGAAATATAGCGCAGCCCTCAGCAAATTGATGAAACAATAAAATTGATAGTCATTGCTGTTGTAAAAAAGATCCTCTAAAGGGGACACACCCAAAAGTTTGAGTCATGATCTCTCTGCTGAACGGTAGTTCTGACCTGAGCTCTCATGATTCTTCATAATTTATAACCCCTTATAGATATCATATGTGGTATACTCACCTGTAAGACTGAATATTGGGATCTGGATACGGGAGTATATTCTGAGGTGGGACACGCGATTGAGTTTAAGTACTTAAAACATTAATCTCGTATCTCGAATCAGTTGAACTTTGTGTGAAAATTTAAGTGGATCAGTATACTGACAATCTAAGTGAATCATTTAGAACTTAAAATGTTTAAAGCTTAACGGTGTTGGTGATGTGCCTCATAAACTGATATGATCCTCTTAAACAAACTCACAAAAATAGTGTCTGTAAATATTTCTTATCTGCATTTCTTTATATTAAAAATATCCAAAAAGATTTTTAGTGTGTTTTAGCATAAATTTTGAAAAATTCAAAAAGATTTTCAACAACTGGTGTTGGAGAGCTAATTTTCAAAATTCTGAGTGCTAAACATGATGAACAGATGGTTTGGGAGAGTGTGTTGTTTTGAAAATAAAAATGATATATCTTCAAGTGGTTCATCAGTGATTAACATTGCAAAATCATTCTTTATTTGTATAACTCCTGCAAGTGGTTCATTAGATGGTGAGATTGTTTTTACAAGTTATCATCAGAAAATTTATTGTGAGGTAGAGGATGTCCAGGTTTCGAAGAGATAGAGAGTCAGGTTCCGATACCTGAGGACTTTGTGATTTCAACATACCAGACTGCGATACCAGTATATCGAAAGGGGGAGTCTGAAGACATCCGAGTAGAGATTGTTCGTGGGGAGTCTGTTGATGCTGAAGAGGAGAAGGAGATAAAGTTTGAGGATGCTTACATTGTGAAATATTTCAGAGAGCGTTAAGACTGATAAAGACTGAAGATGTTGAAGACTCGACATTTAAGACTCGTCAACATCTGAGGGGGAGTCTGTTGGTGCATTCATCTGTCGTCTTCGTCTTATATCGAGTCTCGGGTTCGTTGCGAAGTTATTCAAGCATGATGTCATGATGACATCATCAATATGACATCATCACTGCATCATCTACACATGAAGACAAAACAAAGTTGAAGACTTTCGCTTGAAACATGTAAATATGGGCTTTCGTTTGAAACAGAAACTTTGTAGGTTTCGCTTGAATGTCATTACATATGGGTTTCGCTTGACTTGACATGCTTGTTTCAAGCGAACCCTGAGTCCTATATATAAGTGGTTCATGCATTTCATTTGTAACAGTTTTCAGAGATTGATACCGAGGTGCTGCCGGTTTGCCTACTGATTGTAAACATTGTAAAATCAATATACAAGGCTTTTAAAGTGTGAATCAAGCTGTTTTCACGTCCGTTTCTTTGTTTCCGCCTCTGAAACGGATTTGAGCTCTTCCGAACGACTCATTTAGGTCGCGTTTCGATCCTATAAAATTCAAATTGTTAGGATATAAATTACGGGAATACATGCATAATTGTATTTTTTGTTATGTGTTATTTGACTATTTGTTAGTTTACAGTATGAGCGACCAAGGACCATCTGACGCGTATCGTCAATTATCTGGTTCGCTTAGAAGCGAAGGCACCTCCTCTTCTCAGCCTGCCCTCTCAGGGTACTCTGCGGATACGAAAGAAGGAATATTCGTGTTTAAGGCTCAGTCTGAAGAGCCATTCCCTTAAAAAAAAAGAGGATGGTTCAGTTGAGGGGCACATGAGCGTAGGAAGCATATGAAAAAGTTACAAGACCAGAGAGCACTAGTAGCAGATAAAAGAGAAACCGATGCCTATGCCTAGGAAATGATTAATAGGGGTATAGCCAGTATCCACATCCTAGCAACCACTGCAGCTGACCTTAACCAGGAATAAATGATAGCATCCCAACCACAACTACCAATCCCTGACCAACCAATGGAAATAGAAAACCCTGAAAATCAAGTAGAAATGCATGACTTCAATCCGGAGGAAATACCTAGGGTACCTCCACCAAACCCCCTAGACCCAAATTATGACCCCTGGTGGGATGACAATAGGGACTATGTGCAACGTTACCCGATACATGAAGACATGCCCATGCCAAACATAGGAGCCTACCTGTAACACTTGTGCCTCCACGGCCATCAAACAAATACCAAACCAATGAAATATTGTATTTTATACTTGTGATTTGTAAAAATATGTGTATCATTTGCACATATCATTTTTGTTCAATTCCAAACTCTAAATCGCTTTCTGGAATGTTATACGCGCACCGATGCGTAAATATAACCAGTTTAATGCAACAAACACTCCGGAATAGTGACATAGGCTTAACATACCTTAAATAACCTTTACATAACTTAGAGATAAGTTTTGAAGGCTTTGGTATGGCAAAAACAAGTTAATTCGCTTACAAGGACTAAACTTGACAAGCTGCGAAAGTATGCCAATTTTAACTGTAACAGACATTCCGGAACATGACCATAAGTTAAAAACACCTTAAATATCCTTTATATAGCTTAGAAATAGGCTTTGAGGGGTTCGGTGTGCTAAAATAAACTTTTGGCTCATTCAGGGACTAAAAGTGTCAAAAAGTGCACAAGTTTGCACTTTCGCGCATAACTTACGTTCTGAATACATCCAGACATCCAAAAATTTATGTAAGCACTAAAATATTTTATTTTAGTGTTTGGCATAAGAAAAATCTATTTGTCACGCATTTTGGATCGTTTTTCGCGCTTATGCGCATTCCATCGTAATTAAGCGAACATCGCGTTCGTACGGCCAAACGAACCAACATCCGACATATTTTTGAGCATGTTTCATGTCCATAATGTTTAGGCATCATTTTAGGGCCTTAAAGTTGGCTTGACGGGCCTTAGAAGTGCCGGAAATGGGCTTAAAACACAACAGGGACCAAAACTGTCACTTTTGAAAACTTGTTTTCTGATCAGAAGCTCCAGGCGGCCCGCCTGAGTTTTGTCTGATCCTGAAGCGGGCCGCGTCAGCCCTTCAGATCAGCAAAGGTCAAGTTAACAGCTGATTTCAGCTTTTAAACACTCTCCAAAGGTCAAGTGCCACATGTTAAGCTCTTATGGTGGCCAAAATTAGTTACCACAACATTTTGACAAGTGTACATGCTAGATCATTCCTTCTTTTCCAAGAAACGATCCTAACGATGAACCGAAAACTATAAATACCCACATACCCCAACTTCATTTCTCACTAGAATCTGATCATTTGTGCTCTAAGTTGAAACCTTTGTTTCATACCTGAACTATTTTGATCTAGATTAGCATTCGGGGACCCTTAGTAAGTGTTCCTTCATTCTTTTATTGATTTTCGAGTCCGAAAGTCAAACTTTGTTTGACTTTCTGCATTGACCAGTTTATGGTCGATGCGAAGTTCGTTTGAACTTCATAACGTGAGCGTAATCACGATGGTTATAGTCCCTAGTGACTATACCTACTGATTACCACGTTATCTAGGCTCAGTGACGAGCCGTAGTTTCGGTCAAAATACGTATTCTTGCGTATTTTGTAACCAAACTACATATGGGTATCAAAACCGTTTGTTTTGATACCAAACCTGTTTTCTAAACTTAGTTAAGCATGTTTTAGCATGCTTAGCTCGTCACTTTTAGTTTAGTGCTTATATAGGGTTGTAAGGTAAGCGATCTAAACAATCGCTTATACTTTCGAACCCGACCCATTTGGTCGATCATTAGGATCCGACCAAACACATTAGGTGACCATAGTATATAGGGAATAACCTTCCGAGGTTATACCTTATGGTCGCTTCGCTTAAGTAGTTGTATGATAGGTAGTTTATATGCCTTAGGTAAATTACCAAAATACCCCTTTGAAGCCAAAATTCATTTTAAACATATGTAACATAACTTTTGACATCTAAACTGATTTGACAACAATATTAGACATGTTAAGGCATATGTTACTTGTCATAGGACTAGTTAGGCGGTCCAAACGCATTTTACGCGAACGACGCGTTAAAGTAGCATAAGCTACCTAAACGGGTCGTAATGGGTCACAAACACATAGGTTAAGTTTCGTTTTAGTATGTGGGCTTTGTTAAACCATATTACACGAGTTCCCATACTCGTTTGGTTTACGAACCCTCATTCTATCCGATCTTCCAATTTAGGTCCGGTTTATTAATGTAGTTACCTATATTAGGTGCCGTTTGATTCCGTGATCTCTAGCGTTGCTTGGTGGTTATCTTAAGACTTCTGAGCAATCTCAAGTGAGTACATAGACCCCTCTTTTACTGTTTTCCAAACTGTTTTGGGGTGAAACACATGTGCCTACTTGTTACTTTCATGCTTTCCATGTTTTCACATCATATACCTGCTATGTTCGTTAGTACATTATAGTACATGATTTCATTACATTTCATGCTATGTCTGCCCATTGTGTGCGTACTTAGTACATTGTTTTACATTACATTTTATGCTATGTATGTCCATTTAGTTCATACTTAGTACATCGTTTTACATTTCATTTTATGCTATGTATGTCCATTTAGTTCATACTTAGTACATCGTTTCACATAACATCACATGCTATGTATGTTCATCTATTGCATACTTAGTACATTTGTTTTCATCACATGCTTACATTTTGATATGATATTTGGTTTGTATAAATGGAACAATACATTCATGAAAATCGATCACGTCGTTCGTTAGTAGGTAGTGGTACCATAGGAATTTACAACTCCCGTTCCGGACATCCTGGGTAGGTGGGGATGAAAGGAATGACCGAATTTGATATACATTTACAACAAGATAAACCTTTAATTTGTTTAAGGGTTTATCGCCACAGTCTCAAGGCTTGGATGTATGCATTCTCACAATACCGCATAGATATTTGTATCAGTATAGCATGCATTTCCACAGAACATAACTTTGATTTAAACCAAGTTTTACTTCAATACTTTGTTTTGTGCATTTTCACATATGGTTTAGTTGATGCATTTCACTAGCCATACATATCATTTTGGTTACACATTACATGATTTACATTTGACACATAAACATTTTCGACATTGGTTATACATTACATGATTTACATTTGACACATAAACATTTTCAACATTGGTTATACGTTGCATGATTTACATCTTGACATAAACGTTTTGGCATATTATGCAATACATTCGACAATTGGTTTTAACATAGACATCTTACATTGGTGGTTTGTTTGGGTAAGTGATTTGAGTAACGAGGCGTGTGTAATATGATACAAGCATGGTGGATAAGCCGCTGGTACTTCCTATATATAAGTGATTGTATGGTATTACATATCGTAGCGTTATTTGAATCATTTCAATTTGGACATATAACATTTTATACAAATAACATACTTTTCACAATACATTGTTTTACAAACAACTTAAATTATACAAACTCATTTTTATATGGTTATTCATTTAACCATACATTATTCTCTTACTTAAACATATCATCTGATCTTATCGTTTTTCAAATGATTTACAAGACAAATCAAATTACAAGGTTCATGACTAAACATTTTCTTAAACAATAAGTCATGAACCCTATTTTCATAAACCTATGTATCTCACAGGCATTTTTATGCTGACGTACCTATTTTTACATGTGGTTCAGGATATGATGCATAGGATTTGTCAAGATACACTTAGGCGGACTTGGGCCTTAGCGACAATAAAAGATGCAAGACTAGTTATTTATGTTATGTTTCTTTGATTGTCAAGACATTGTAACTACTTTAATCAATAAAACAGTATTTAAATTTCCATGTGTTATGAAACAATGATTCTGTTACAACACTCCCCGACGTTTTCCGCCACGTTTGGTTGTTCTACGTGGTCGGGGTGTGACAGAAAAGTTGGTATCAGAGCTCATGGTTATAGGGAATTAGGTTATTAGTAATACTTTGACCTAGTCTATAACCTTCCTAGGACCCTAACGCGAGTTTACTTGCGTTTAGTCATAAAAAAATACTGTCACCTATCCTTAGGCAACTACCACAACAAGAACACAAATTTCAAGACCGCTTTGAAAACTAATCATCTGTTCTAGGATGATTGATTACTAGGTTTTGAACCTTCTGTTGTAAGGTTTTGAACTCTCTGTTATATGGTTTTGAACCCCTTTGGATTTTCAAAATCTCGTCAAAGTTTGGGTCATATAATGTGAACACGTGCAAACTGGAAGAGTGAATGCCTGTACCCTGAGTTTTCTGTCGAAGGCTAGAGTGTTCGTACAAATCCGCAGTATCGGACCAGTCACTCTTACCTGGGAACTCTTGGGGTGAGTGTTCACTTATAGGCGAGCATGTCTTCAGTAATACATTAATATGATCTGTTTACTTTGATTGTCACCGTCTCATTTGTTTGCCTTAGGTAACAAACAAATGATCGCAATTCTTATGCATTGCCATTTTGTTTTGTTTATCCGATAACCTTTCACTTGTTTCTTCCTATGTCTTTCATTTTCTTCTAGAATGTCTCTTCCTCTCAACAACGGTCAAATGTCCGAGCAAACAGCCAAATTTGCCCAGCGAATAGGCGAAGTGATTCTGAAGACTGTGGAATTAGGAATTGCCATGTCTCGTCCCAACAATGAAGCCACTCAAGAGTCACCAAAGGAAGCAGAAGTCAAGCCAGCACTACCAGCCAAGAAACCAACCGAGGAATCAAAGAACATGGATGAACGATTCCCTAAGAAGTCAAAGAAGCGAAAGGCTTCTCAGAACTTCGCCGTGGTCGCTCACAATGGTAAAACCTTCCCCAACCAACCAGCTCAAACCCCTGCTAGGAAGCCATACAATGGAACTGCACCATTGTGCAACCAATGTAGCCTTCATCATCAGGCTAGCGTGAAGTGCCGCAAATGCCAAATTTGTGGACTTATAGGTCATACGGCAAGGGTTTGCCCAACTACAGTAGTACCAAATCAAACAAGACCCGTCCGGGTGGCAACACCCCCTGTTAAGAAGCAATACAAGGGAACAGCACCAATATGCGACAAATGTAATGCACACCACCTAGCTCACCTACAGTGTCGTTGGTATGCATCGTGCGGGCGACTCGGTCACCTGGCAAATGTTTGTCGATTTACCCCAAACCAAAGTGGTCCAAACCGACCACAAGCCAATCCTGCTCAAGCTCGCTTTCCGCCTGGATCGTGCTACAACTGTGGCGAGACAAGCCATTTCAGGAACAAATGCCCAAAGCTTGCTAATGCAAATCCAACCCTTGGATGAGCATTCGGCTGAACAAAGGATGTTGCTGTCTTATGCCTTTGTTTCTTTTGTTTTCGTGATGTGAAACAATATGTCTTGTTCATAAATAAAAGTTGTTGTTCGCAATTCTGATATACAAGTATAATTACATGTGTTTATGGCATTTCTCTATAATACCTGTACATCAAGGAACTATGTTCCTTACAAACTACTCTTGTGATTCTCTCTTTCAAATGATCGCTCATGATTCCCTCAAAAAATTTAAGTACTCGTTTCATTCTAAAATACGAAGTACAGAAAATAAAGTGACATTATGAGTAATCATGCTTCAGCACATCTATGCCATTACATCCTTGCTTAGATAACTAAGGATATTTTCAATCTCATACCCATTATGTTCTGACTTTTTCAACATGCATAACATAAGTTTTCTTTTTCAAGACAACCCCCATGACTTCAAAAACATTGTTTACATTTCAAAAATAACCTTCATGACTTCAAAATGTTATTAATACAGTATATATCAAATGCATGACTTCAAAAGCATCATTCATGTTTTCAAAAACCTTATACATAATTTCAAAATTCATCTCGCATGGTTTTAAAACATTTTTGTAAATATACCTACCTAATACACCTACTCTATGATTTCAAAGGTATTATGTATAAGGTTTCAAAAACATTGAACACATTTTTAGAATCCCATGCATAGTTTTCCCAAAAATATTTTCCACATACATTGACTTAACTTTCAAATTTCGCTTCATATGTCGCTTTGACATATCTAGCATCTCAACTTCATAAGCATTTTTACTTCATGTTTTGACTTAAGCACATCCAGTGCAAGGTTTCAAAAAATCTTCAACTTCTAAAATCCATAAGGGATCTTTTTGTCTTCATATTTAGACCCTTGTGGATAATTATCATTCAAATCAGAGTCCTTGATTGGATTCCTTATGTACCTAAATTCGAACATTTCGGTTCCTTACAATCGAAATCGAATTTTTCTTTTAAAAATCTTTCTATCCTTATAGTTAGATTCTTGATAACGTTTAAAGTACCAAATGAAATCCACGGAATGGATTCCAAGTGTGCTTTAAATGCATGTACGCAATTAACAAGACAAATTAACAAACAATTTTGTGGTTATGTGACTATGTGTTTATTCATCTTATGTTTTCTTTTATGCATTTTGTGTTTTTATACTCTGGATATTTGTTATCCAAATCCTCGCAGGATCTTTCATATCTCCATATGAGGGATTCGTAGCAGGATAGTCAAAAGGTACTACTTTAAATCCTTAATGGGCTTCTATGTAATAGTTAAGACCCTTAGATATATAGTACCACTCCATGATTCATAAGAGACCCTTTAGTGGTCTAGTCAAAAAGATTGATTCACAATTTGGTTAAAGAACGACATCTAGTGACGTAGCTGAACAGACTCCTTGACAGTCTATTTAGATCATTTATTAATTTAATTAAAAGGACTCTATGGCGGTCTAGTCACACTCATCACAGGATTGTTCATTTGGTTTTCCCCTACACATTATAAAATAGACTGTGTGAACTGTGCAAGGAATTTTCTAATTATGGACGCGTACATAATTATGAGATTCAGTGCACGGTAACCACAGTAAGATTTATTATGTGTAAGAACCGATAGTGACAACAATAACGAAAATGAGAACGGTGTAATGGAGGTACGGTGGACGCACCAATGACGCTTCATATACTTGTATATAAGTATCCCTCCTACATTGCAGGCATAATGTTATTAAGGTTACTAGAAGTTCAGAACCCTAACCAAGGTTGTTCGATCTTTTCAACTTCATGTTTTAAACTCTCACAAGTTTCCTCTAAATAAATTTCGGGACGAAATTTCCTAAAGTAGGGGAGACTGTAACACCTGTGCCTCCACGGCCATCAAACAAATACCAAACCAATGAAATATTGTATTTTATACTTGGGATTTGTAAAAATATGTGTATCATTTGCACATATCAATTTTTGTTCAATTCCAAACTCTAAATCGCTTTCTGGAAGGTTATACGCGCACCGATGCGTAAATATAACCAGTTTAATGCAACAAACACTCCGGAATAGTGACATAGGGTTAACATAGCTTAAATAACCTTTACATAACTTAGAGATAGGTTTTGAAGGCTTTGGTATGGCAAAAACAAGTTAATTCGCTTACAGGGACTAAACTTGACAAACTGCGAAAGTATGCCAATTTGAACTGTAACAGACATTCCGGAACATGACCATAAGTTAAAAACACCTTAAATATCCTTTATATAGCTTAGAAATAGGCTTTGAGGTGTTCGGTGTGCTAAAATAAACTTTTGGCTCATTCAGGGACTAAAAGTGTCAAAAATTGTACAAGTTTGCACTTTCGCGCATAACTTACGTTCTGAATACATCCGGACATCCAAAAATTTATGTAAGCACTAAAATAATTTATTTTAGTGTTTGGCATAAGAAAAATCCATTCGTCACGCATTTTGGATCGTTTTTCGCGCTTATGCGCATTCCGTCGTAATTAAGCGAACATCGCGTTCATACGGCCAAACGAACCAACATCCGACATATTTTTGAGCATGTTTCATGTCCACAATGTTTAGGCATCATTTTAGGGCCTTAAAGTTGGCTTGACGGGCCTTAGAAGTGCCGGAAATGGGCTTAAAACACAACAGGGACCAAAACTGTCACTTTTAAAAACTTGTTTTCTGATCAGAAGCTCCAGGCGGCCCGCCTGAGTTTTGTCTGATCCTAAAGCGGGCCGCGTCAGCCCTTCAGATCAGCAAAGGTCAAGTTAACAGCTGATTTCAGCTTTTAAACACTCTCCAAAGGTCTAGTGCCACATGTTAAGCTCTTATGGTGGCCAAAATTAGTTACCACAACATTTTGACAAGTGTACGGGCTAGATCATTCCCTCTTTTCCAAGAAACGATCCTAACGGTGAACCGAAAACTATAAATACCCACATACCCCAACTTCATTTCTCACTAGAATCTGATCATTTGTGCTCTAAGTTGAAACCTTTGTTTCATACCTGAGCTATTTTGATCTAGATTAGCATTCGGGGAACCTTAGTAAGTGTTCCTTCGTTCTTTTATTGCTTTTCGAGTCCGAAAGTCAAACAAAGTTTGACTTTCTGCATTGACCAGTTTATAGTCGATGCGAAGTTCGTTTAAACTTCATAACGTGAGCGTAATCACGATGGTTATAGTCCCTAGTGACTATCCTACTGATTACCACGTTATCTAGGCTCAGTGACGAGCCGTAGTTTCGGTCAAAATACGTATTCTTGCGTATTTTGTAACCAAACTATATAGGGGTATCAAAACCGTTTGTTTTGATACCAAACCTGTTTTCTAAACTTAGTTAAGCATGTTTTAGCATGCTTAGCTCGTCACTTTTAGTTTAGTGCTTATATAGGGTCGTAAGGTAAGCGATCTAAACAATCGCTTATACTTTCGAACCCGACCCATTTGGTCGATCATTAGGATCCAACCAAACACATTAGGTGACCATAGTATATAGGGAATAACCTTCCGAGGTTATACCTTATGGTCGCTTCGCTTAAGTAGTTGTATGATAGGTAGTTTATATGCCTCCCTTTGATGCCAAAATTCATTTTAAACATATGTAACATAACTTTTGACATCTAAACTGATTTGACAACAATATTAGACATGTTAAGGCATATGTTACTTGTCATAGGACTAGTTAGGCGGTCCAAACGCGTTTTACGTGAACGACGCGTTAAAGTAGCATAAGCTACCTAAACGGGTCGTAATGGGTCACAAACACATAGGTTAAGTATCATTTTAGTATGTGGGCTTTGTTAAACCATATTACACGAGTTCCCATACTCGTTTGGTTTACGAACCCTCATTCTATCCGATCTTCCGATTTAGGTCCGATTTATTAATGTAGTTACCTATATTAGGTGCCGTTTGATTCCGTGATCTCTAGCGTTGCTTGGTGGTTATCTTACTGAGCAATCTCAAGTGAGTACATAGACCCCTCTTTTACTGTTTTCCAAACTGTTTTGGGGTGAAACACATGTGCCTACTTGTTACTTTCATGCTTTCCATGTTTTCACATCATATACCTGCTATGTTCGTTAGTACATTATAGTACATGATTTCATTACATTTCATGCTATGTATCCCCATTGTGTGCGTACTTGGTACATCGTTTACATTACATTTTATGCTATGTATGCCCATTTAGTTCATACTTAGTACATCGTTTTACATTACATTTTATGCTATGTATGTCCATTTAGTTCATACTTAGTACATCGTTTCACATCACATCACATCACATGCTATGTATGTTCATCTATTGCATACTTAGTACATTTGTTTTCATCACATGCTTACATTTTGATATGATATTTGGTTTGTATAAATGGAACAATACATTCATTAACACCGATCACGCCGTTCATTAGTAGGTAGTGGTACCATAGGAATTGACAACTCCCGTTCCGGACATCCTGGGTAGGTGGGGATGAAAGGAATGACCGACTTCGATATACATTTACAACAAGATAAACCTTTAATTTGTTTAAGGGTTTATCGCCACAGTCTCAAGGCTTGGATGTATGCATTCTCACAATACCGCATAGATATTTGTATCAGTATAGCATGCATTTCCACAGAACATAACTTTGATTTAAAACAAGTTTTACTTCAATACTTTGTTTTGTGCATTTTCACATATGGTTTAGTTGATGCGTTTCACTAGCCATACATATCATTTTGGTTACACATTACATGATTTACATTTGACACATAAACATTTTCGACATTGGTTATACATTACATGTTTTACATTTGACACATAAACATTTTCAACATTGGTTATACGTTGCATGATTTACATCTTGACATAAACGTTTTGGCATATTATGCAATACATTCGACAATTGGTTTTAACATAGACATCTTACATTGGTGGTTTGTTTGGGTAAGTGATTTGAGTAACGAGGCGTGTGTAATATGATACAAGCATGGTGGATATGTCGCTGGTACTTCCTATATATAAGTGGTTGTATGGTATTACATATCGTAGCGTTATTTGAATCATTTCAATTTGGACATATAACATTTTATACAAATAACATACTTTTCACAATACATTGTTTTACAAACAACTTAAATTATACAAACTCATTTTTATATGGTTATTCATTCAACCATACATTATTCTCTTACTTAAACATATCATCTGATCTTATCGTTTTTCAAATGATTTACAAGACAAGACAAATTAAATTACAAGGTTCATTACTAAACATTTTCTTAAACAATAAGTCATGAACCCTATTTTCATAAACCTATGTATCTCACAGGCATTTTTATGCTGACGTACCTATTTTCACATGTGTTTCAGGATATGATGCATATGATTTGTCAAGATACACTTAGGCGGACTTGGGCCTTAGCGACAATAAAAGATGCAAGACTAGTTATTTATGTTATGTTTCTTTGATTGTCAAGACATTGTAACTACTTTAATCAATAAAACAGTATTTAAATTTTCATGTGTTATGAACCAATGATTCTGTTACAACACTCCCCGACGTTTTCCGCCACGTTTGGTTGTTCTACGTGGTCGGGGTGTGACACTACCCAGGTTTGGATCCTTTAGATCCCTATTACCACGATGTATTCATTAGGGAAATTTTAGATAATGCTTACCAATTCCAGGCACCTACACCCCCATATCAAGAACCCGCACCCCAGATTCCAAACCCAGTCCTAGAACCTGCACCCCCAATGAGTGCAGACAATGTACAAGAACTTAGGACATTTGTTGAGGAAATTTTAGAGAGTGGTGAAAGAATGAGACAGGTGGGAGAGCGACTCGTCTGGAAGTACGACGAGCGCAATATGGATTTCTGGATGAATCCATATCCATGAATGTGATGGTGGAGACGGTAGTAATAATAATAATAATAAAATAATATAATATGTGTGTATATGTATGAAAAAAAAACTACGGATGCCTATTACTAGTAGTGTAACTTTAAATTTCAGTCGGTATTGTAATTTTAATTTCAGTACTGGTATGTAATATGTTGGATCTGAGTTTGTTTCTGATTGTATTTTGTGTTTGTAATTAAAATGAAAATGGATGAATGTGCAGCGGAATTATGATGAAAACAAACTTTGCATACAATCAAACGAGAGTAATACTTTGATCAAACATCTTTTCACAATGAATCGGAAGATTGAATTTATTTCAATAACGATTACAATGATTGATGAATGAATGCAAACTCCCCCTCAGCCAGAGCTCAGTTGTTTGTTCGTGCAAAGAAGACGATGATGCAAAAGAGCAAATAGAACAGTACAAAGTACTGAACTATTTATAGGCACTAGCAAACCACTGAGCATCTTAGCTGACGTCACCATGAAAGTGACATCTAACCTCCTAACAAACTCTAACCTCTGATCTATACAAACACTGCTATGTTAACTACTGCTATTACATTACATTACAAAACAGACTATAGATCAGCTGCTGCAACCTTCCACTGTTGTGAACCCAGCAGTACTTGTCCGGATCAGCAGTGCTTGACTCAAGGCAGTATATTGAATCAGCAGGGCTTTAGTCTTTCATCAGGTCTTTACTTGAGCAGCAGTTGTAGGTCAGCAGTTTGCAAGAACAGCAGATAGGAGGTCAGCCGATGTTGAAATCACTTTCAAGGGGAGAGACTTGTATGTAAACATCTGCTTATTCTGGATCCACTGCTCTGATCCAGTTTTGGCTTTAATTATCTGTTCCTCTGATAGGGTTCAATCCCAACAATCTCCCCCTAGAACAGATAATGCCAAAACTCTTCATTATTGTGGACATTTATTGCCTCATCAACAGTTCCCTTATCTGACCTTTAAATTGTAGTTCAAAGTCAAGGGCATCTGTGTCTTCATCATCCCTGCTAAGTGGAAGATCAAGGAGATCCTGCAAATCTTCAAGACTCAGGCCAAGAGCTTGTTCCCTTGATATTTTCTCCACTTCTCCACCAGACCTGAGCAAAGTCACTACGCAGGTCTGTTTGTCAGTTTCCCACTTTTGTATTTTTGAGCCTGATGGGTTTCTTGGGAGATGTTTATTTGCTGAGGTATTTGGTGAGGCTGGCCTATTCATAACTGGCTGAGCAGTACTTGCAGTTTGATCCAAACCAAGAGTTTCTATGATCATTTTCTTTATGCCTTCTTTTACAAGGTCATCTCCTTTTATCATCTCTTGGATGGTTTCACCTCCCAGCTGTTTGTGTGTCCTTCTTTTATAGATGGCAGCACCAGTTGGAGCAGTGGCTCTCCTGATTTGCAGCTTTGTTGATCTTTTTGAAACCTCTGCTTCAGGATAGTCAGGCTTTTGAGGAACATTTGGATCTTTCTTTCTTAGTTCCTCCAACCTTTTGTAGGTGATCCTGACCACATCTTCTTTCCATCTAGCAATTTGTCTTTTGTTTCCATATTCAGCTGCAACCAGTTCTTCTTTCATTCTTTTTCAGTTCTACCTGTTTGTCAGGTACATTCTTTCTAAACTTTACCCAGTCAGGAGGAGTGTGAGTGACTTTCCTTTTTATCATGTCTTGAATTCTTGCTGCTTCATTTTCAAGCTCAGGAACAATCCACTCTTTGTACATGTATCTCTCTCCTTTGTACTTCTTGTGAGCCATGATGCTTTCAATGTAGTCCTTCTTCAAAGTTTCAGCTGCTCTTTCTGAAATTTGTTGACAGACATTTTTTGCAAATTATTCTAGGGATCTGACTTGTGTGAGCAGATATTGATAGTTCCTTGAAATTTCTTTGTCAGATTTCCCCTGTGTGTTTCTTTTTGAAATATCCTCTGCTTGCTTGGCCTTGATTTTTAAATATTCATCAACATTTTTAGGCCAGGGATATCCTTTTATTGATGGTAAACTCCTTTTGGCAGGGTCATCCTCATAGTAAAAAGATTTTATTTCTTCTCTAACAGCTGCTAGTTCAAGAGGAAATTGAACACCTGCAGGAGGTAAGGGCTTGTGCATTCGAACTGAAGAGAGAGGAACTGGTTTTGGTATTGTGACAAGAGCTAAAGATTTTGAAGATGTTTGTGATGGTGAAGTGTCATCATCTTTGAGAATTAGCCTTCTCCTCTTTGTTTGAGGAAGGGCTGATGATGTTTTGGATGGAACAGTGGTGGTGGATATAGTGGCAGTGGTTTGTGATTGACAAACAGTTGTTGAAACAACTGGTGTTCCAACCACTGTTGTCTTTACAGCAGATGTTGTAACAACTGCTGTCTTCTGCCTTTTGGCAGGAGGTGATTTTGTTTTTGGTGGTGATGGTGGTAAGGTAGTGGATGTAGTGTGTGTTGAAGTGGGAGCAGATGTTGAAAGCACTGGAGTACCAACAGTAGTGGGTACAACAGGAGTTACAACAGCTGTTTAGGTGGTGGTTTTGGAACAGACTTTGAACATCTGGTTGGAATGGATTTGGGTAGCCTTACTCTTCTTGTAGGCTTCTTCTTTTCATCAACAAGATTTTCATCACCTTTTGACCCTGAAGTACCCTAATCCGGATAATCCACCCTGGCTTTCTTTTTGGACTCTCTATCCCTTTTTACACTTGCAACTGCTTCTGCCAGTGCATTTGTGGTCACATCAATTTTCTTGCTTCCATCTGGCAGAGGGATCTGTTTGGTCATGTTTGCATTTTCTGGTTCAATGTAGAGACCATCCTCTATTCCCTTCTTTTTCCACTCCTGAATTTTCTCCCCCTTTTTGGCATTATCTGGGGGAAGTTGATCAATGAAGAGAACTGTTGGAGGAGCAGTGCCAGTGGTGTGCAGGATCTGAGTTTTGAGAGCCTTTAGATCAGCCTGAGTGTTCTTGAACCTTGACTACATTGCATTTCTCAGCTGTTGGACATGTTTTTCATGTTGCTAATCTCCTAGTTGTGCTTGATGATGGAGAAAAGGTTGAAATAAATTCCAGAGCTCATTTGTAGCAAGTGCCTGTTGTGGAGCAGGTGCTTGAGATGGAATAGCAGTTGATTGTACCTTTTATACTTGTAACAACTGTTGTAACATATCTTTGAGTTCTGCAACAGAGTTATCAAGCTTTTTAACACGATCCGTCAATTTCTGGTACTTTAAACCATCACCCAATTTAATGGGATCATCTGATTTCCCACTAACAGTGGTTTTATCAGTGGTAGAGGTAGGGAGTATACTCCAAACATTTACCACTGATGCCCTTTTTTCTTGGTACTGGGGTCTTCTCCCTTCAACACTTGACAACCTTTTGATGTTGCCAGTAGGATAAATAAATCCACTGGTGGTTGGCAGAGGTGCTATAAAAGGAATTGCCTCCAAGGAAGTCTTATTGATGTAACCACTATCCAACTGTAAACTAGTGGGTTCAACAGTTGTAGTGGCTGCTTCACTTGGATTACCACCAAGAGTTACTTGTAACTCAAGGGGTGTAACCTCCTCAAGTTGTGTTGGTGGGTTAGCAAGGAATAATACATCAGGCTCAGTCAGATGTTGAGGCATATTCTCATTAACAGGTGATTGAGAAGGACTGAGTAATGCCTGGTTCAAATCTATTGCATCCAACAGAAGTTGTGTTTTTGGTGGAATTGTGGAGGTGAGGTGGTGTGTAGAAAGAGAATTTGCCCCGGGCATTGGGCTATGGATGATGGAAACGAGTGTTTCCAGAGCATCATAATGTGGTGGCCCTATGTGTACAACCTGTTCTTTTTGTGAAGAAGCAGGAGGAGTTTTGGTTATGGGTTGAGATATTTGTACCAACTGCTGTGAGGAAGTAGCAACAATGGTTTCTTGTGACATTTGTGTTGTCACAGGCAGTAGCTCTGGTATCTCATCCTCCAGAGTTGCCTTTTTGATTGGTTTGGGGGGTTTTTGATTTTTCTTTTTGTTTGGCTTTTTGGGATTTATAGGTGTGGGTTTCAAAACAGTTGGTCTGCTGCTTTGATCACCTTGAGCAGTGGGCTCAGCAGCAGATACCTGAGGAGCAGTGGTAGCTGCTAAATTCCGCTCAGGCACCTCTGCTTGTGTTTTGCAAGGTGCTAACATTCTTGAAAAAGTTTCAGATGTTAAACTATTTATTTGAGTAGAATCACCTTGAATTATTGATGCTAAATCATCCTTACTGAATTTCTTTTCAAAATAGTAACTTAAAAACCTTGGAAACAGTAAGAATGATTTTGTTTCAACATTATTAACCAAATCTTTAAAGATTTCCCGAGAATAGTTAAAATTTTCTTCTTGAAGAATTGCATATCCCATATTTTGAATCTTTAAAGGGATTTCATTGAAAGAAGTGGTTTTGTTTGAAAAACATAGTAGGAGGGTATGAAATAAAAATCTGGTTGCAGAAGGAAAATAGCCATTTTGTAAGGTAAGTTTCTTCATCATTGTGGCTTCATACCCTCTTTCAATGAAGTCAGTTTGTAACTCATTTTTAGTGAAAGAAGTTTTACCTTCCTGATCATCGAGTTGAAAGACCTCTGAAATGGATTGTGGCATGATTTGGACAGCTTTACCCTTTATAGAAGAGTGTATGGTGGTTGTAGTGTCTCCTTGTTTTTCAAGGGTTGCATTTTTCCAGAACTCTCTTTGGGTCTCCAAATAGATTGGTGCATCGGCGGTGAACAAAGTTTTGTACTTTGATTTTGCCATGGTGTCAATGATGGAATCGAAAACATTTGTGGTTCCTGGTTTTGTGAGAAGACCCAGGAGATTGTGAGATGATTTATATAGGATTTCAGTGGAGATTGCCTTTTGAGAGGCTGTTTTCGATGATGATTTGGAAGTGGGTTTTGCAGATGGCTTCGATTTTGTCATTTTTGAAGAGAATGATCGAAGAAATTTGTGAAAGATGAGATGAAAAACTGCTTTGAGAAGAGAATTTTTAAGAATTCAATTGGACAGTAAAACCCTATTTTGGTGGTGAGTGGGGATTTTTATAGGGAAGAAAATGAATGCTGACGTGGTAGCCGTTACAAAAGGTCTAACCACTATGTACTGCCTGCGTGACAACCCCTGGTGAAAGTGAAGGACATTACTTTTATGAAAGTGACTGATGAAAGCAGTGGTAGTAAAACAGTTGATGATTTTCACTATCAGTGGATAGCATATCAGTGGATAAAATACTGCTTTTGAACAACAGAGTTTATCAATGAAATGAGAGAACAGGGGTTGACTTTCAGCAGTGAACAGACTTTTTGAAGTAGAGCAGACTTTTGAACAATTAGTGGATATGGCAGACTTTTAAGGATTTTAATGAAAATTTCATTGTTAGCTATTTTTAAGGATGGATTTTTGATTTTCTGAAAACATTTTGTTGCTTTTATTCATAGAAAAAGAAGATGTTGCTTGTTATTCCATGTTCAGCATCCCAATCCTAGAGACCAAGCTTTCAAAAGTGGTTGTATCAAGTGCTTTTGTGAGCACATCTGCCAGCTGGTCTTTAGTTGGGACATGATGCAGAGAAATCAAACCTTTTTCATAGCAATCCCTCACAAAGTGATGTCTGATGTCGATGTGTTTGGTGGTAGAGTGGGAAACTGGATTTTTGATGATATTTTCTGCTGCCTGGCTGTCCAACATGAGTGGTGTCTTTAAGGCAGTGATACCAAAATCCAGTAACTGATTTTGAAGCCACAGGAGTTGAGCGGTACAGCTTGCAGCAGCAATGTATTCAGCTTCAGCAGTGGATGTTGAAACAGCTGCTTGCTTTTTGCTTTGCCAAGAAACCAAGCAATCACCTAGAAACTGGCACCCTCCTGAAGTGGACTTCCTTGTGGTGTGACATCCAGCAAAGTCACTGTCTGAAAAACCTGAAAGCTTGATGTTCCCATTAGCTGGATACCAGATACCAAGTGTGGGAGCACCTTTTATGTATCTGAAGATCCTTTTTACAGCAATGAGATTTGATTTTCTGGGAGCTGATTGACTTCTTGCACAGACACATGTTGCAAACATGATGTTTGGTCTAGATGCAGTTAGGTACAATAAAGACCCAATCATGCTTCTATAAAGTGTTTGGTCAATCAGCTCATCTTTTTCATCAGACATGACCAGCTTATTTGTTGCCATGGGTGTGCTGCATGGTTTACAATCACTCATATCAAATTTGGTCAAAAGTTCTTTAGCATATTTTCTTTGATGAATGAAAGTTCCATTTTGCATTTGCTGTACTTGGAGACCAAGAAAACATTGCAGTTCACCCATTGCACTCATTTCAAACTCAGCTGTCATGAGTTCTCTAAACTCTTCACACATTTTGTTACATGTGCTTCCAAAAATAATGTCATCCACATAAATTTGGACAATCATTAAATCCTTCCCTCTCCATTTAAGAAACAGTGTTTTATCAATGGTACCTCTTTTGAAACCATTTGAGAGTAGGAAGTTGGAAAGAGTTTCATACCAGGCCCTTGGTGCTTGTTTCAGGCCATACAAGGATTTGTTTAGCCTGTAGACATGATCAGGATAAAATGGATCCTCAAAACCTGGAGGTTGACAAACATACACCTCTTCTTGAATTGTACCATAGAGGAAAGCACTTTTGATATCCATTTGAAACACCTTCATGTTGTGGTTGACAGCAAATGCTAGGAACAGTCTAATGGCTTCCAATCTTGCAACAGGGGCGAATGTTTCATCATAATCAATCCCCTCTTCCTGTCTGTAACCTTGAACCACAAGCCTGGCTTTATTCTTGACAACAATGCCCCTTTCATCAGTTTTTTTCTTGAAGACCCACTTTGTGCCAATGGGACTAACCTCTTCTAGCAGTGGTACAAGCTCCCATACTTGTTGTCTTTTAAACTGTTGGAGCTCCTCTTGCATGGCTTCTACCCAGCTGTTGTCTTTTAGTGCCTCTTGGTACTTGACTGGCTGATGGAGTGATAGAAAACCAGCAAAAAGACAAATGTTTTGGGTTTGGCTTCTTGTGAGCACCCCTTCATTGATGTTGCCAATGATTTGATCAGGTGGATGAGATCTTAAGAAGATTAAATCTCCTTGGTATGGTATGATGGCATTTGTTGGTGAAGGCTGCAAATGTGTATCATCTGAGCTAACCACTGCTGGTGACTTTGATGACCCAGCAGTGGCTTCAAAAGGTGGTGGAATAGGAGGTAATGAAGTGGACACCTGTTGACTTTTATCCACTATTTGGGGACTTTTGTCAGCAGTGTTTGAGGATGTGGAGGCAGCGGTTGATGGGCTACTTTGGTCATCAACTATTGAGGTAACAGTGTTTGAGCTTTGACAACTGTTTTGAACAGCTGATGCTTTTCCCTTTGTGGCAGACCTTTGAGGAATGATGATTTCATACCCATAGTCTGGTGTTGTATCTTCTAATGGACCTGCACTGTTAGTCTTGACAGCAGTATTTTCAAAAGTAAATTTTTCAAGATCAAACAGATCTGCAGGATTTGCTGGGATTTTCATTGATGAAAGTTCATTGAACTTAACATTCAAAGTCTCCTCCACTGCCTTGGTCCGTGTATTGAACACTTTGTAGGCCTTGGCAGTGGTTGAGTATCCCAGATGATAACCACAATCAATTTTGGCTGCAAATTTTGAAATGGAATCTTTTAAGTTCAAAATAAAGCATGGGCAGCCAAACACCTTGAAATATGAGATCAGTGGTTTGATTTTATACAGAATTTCATAAGCAGTCTTTTTGTGCTTGGGGTTTATTAAAACTCTGTTCTGGACATAGCAAGCAGTGTTTACTGCCTCTGCCCAGAAAGTTAATGGCAAACCTGAATCTGCAAGCATAGTTCTGGCAGCCTCAATCAAAGTTCTGTTCTTTCTTTCAACAACCCCATTTTGCTCTGGTGTTCTAGGGATGTTGTACTGCCTTACTATCCCTTTCTTCACACAGAAGGCATCCAACTCCTTATTTTTAAATTCTGTGCCATTGTCACTCCTGAAGCTTTTCACTGGAAGGTCAAATTGCTTTTCAACCTGTGTCACAAAGTCTTGCAAAATGCCTGCAGTCTCATCTTTTGAGTGTAAAAAGAACGTCCATGTAAACCTAGAAAAGTCATCAACAATAACCAAACAATATCTTTTCTTCTTGAGGCTCATGACTTGAACTGGGCCAAACAAATCCATGTGTAGCATTTGCAAACACTGGGTTGTTTTGGACTCTTCAATGGACTTGTAAGAACTTTTATGCTGCTTTCCTTTTAAACAGGAAATGCAATGTTCAGGACATGAAAACAATTTTTGTGGTAGGCCTCTCACCAAACCATTATTTGAAATTTCAGTGATTGTCTTAAGATTTGTGTGCCCCAGCCTTCTGTGCCAAAGTTCTGTCTCTTTGTTAGAGGCAGCTGAGAACAGACAGGCATCAGCTCTGGGACACTCTTTTGACTTATCAACAACATAAACATTGCCACTTCTTTGAGCAACAAGTTTAGTTTGACCAGTTTTGATTATTGCTTCAATCTTTTTGACCATTTCTGGTCCAACAATCCTACAACAATCTTTTGTGAAGAATGACCCAAACCCTTTGTCACTCATTTGTGATACACTCAGAAGGTTGAATTTTAGATTGTCTATCAGATTGACATTTTCAAATTTTACATTTCCAGATTGCACTGTACCAGACCCCAGAACTTTCCCTTTACTATTATTCCCAAAGGATATATCACCCCCTCCATGGATTTTAAAGTCTTTGAGGAGGGCTTTACATCCTGTCATGTGCCTGGAGCCTCCACTATCTACATACCAAAGACTATCAAAGCATGCAGAAGCTCCCTGCACATGAAGTAAAAGGATTAGTTCATTAAGGTCTCCAAAGCCAACAGGGCTTTGGATGGGGTCTCAACAGTGTCTGGGATGGATGCAGAGTGATGGACAGTGGTTAGGTCAGGGGTTTGGACAGTTTTAGTACTGTTTCTTGCTAACCACTGTTGGGGGTCTTGACCAATCACCTGCTGATAACCAAAAGGATGCCTATTCACTTTAGGTTTAGAGGGCCTTTTGTAGGCCTTATAAACGTGTGGAATCGTTTGGTAGGACTGTTTCTCCTTGCCTTTTCTGAACTGATTGGCAGGGGGTGCATCAGTAACCTGAACATCTCTTTTGACAGATGTTTGGTTCAGCTGTTTTGTGACAGCTGTTTGAACTGGCACAAACAATGGTTGTTTCTTGGTGAATTTGACAGATGTTGATGATGATGATGGACTCAAGGATGTTTTAGCAATGTACTCATTCTTTTTCACATCAAAGTTTTTGAGATACACACATGCCTGAGTTTTGTGGTTTGTTTTACCACAAACAATGCAACTTTCAGCTGAAACAATGACACTTGTTCTGTTTAAATCATAAGCTTTTAAGTGGAAACAGTCTTTTGTTAGATGATTCCTTTTCTCACAGAATTCACAAAACAAGTTATCAATTTTTTCTTTCTTCTTTCTCTTTTCAGACTCCTTTGCAGCAGAGGTTTTAGCCACTGCTGGGATGTCCTTGAGAGGTATGACTTTAGCTTTTGGAGCTTTAACACCATCAGTTGATGTAAAGTCCATTGGCTTGAAATTTTCAAGAATATCACACTCATCAGACCATTTTGGTTTAAACTGATAATCTTCAAGCTCTTCAAAAGTAGAGGATCCCATTGGTCTGTCAAGTGTGATTTTGTTACCAAGTTTATCAGTGATTTTCACTTCTTAGCCATTCTTGTTTGTGGGGATGAACTCAGTGGTTACATCAGTGGTTTGAACAGATTTTCCAAAAGCAGTGGTTTCATCATCATGTTTTCTATAACCAACACCAAATTTCACATTGCTTTTTATCTGTTTTTCAAGCATAACCTCATACCCTTTGCATGATTCCACCCATCTCTCACATGTGATCTGGGTGGACTCCAACTCCTTTTTGCAAACTTGGTATTTTTCTACCATAGTTTGGAGTTGAGTTTTGGTTATGCTTTGTTCTTCTTTCAAACTGCTGATCTCTTTTTCCTTTTCAGTCAATTTGTTTTTAAGTTCTTTTAAAGATCTTTCAAATTTGACTTCATCAGTTAAGATTTTATCCCGAAGGTTTTCATTTACCTCTTTGATGTTAGCAAAAGCAATAATGCAATTGTCAGAAAACAGTTTTTCAAGAACTTGAGGTGATACCTTGGCAGCAGCCATCATTGCACAGTCACATTGATGATTCTCTTCATCATCAGCTCTCACCTTCTTTTCACCAGCCTTTTCTTCTTTCTCTTCTTCTTTCTCTTCTTCAGACCATGGATCTGTCATTGGTTCAATCAGGGTACCTGAACTTTCTCCCAACAGTAGTTCACCAGCCACAGCAGTAACCACTGCTTCAGTCACCTCATCCACTTTTTCTGTACTCAGCTGTTCCTCTTCAGTTTCAACCCCCTCCTGTATTGACTTTAATGCCATCAAACAAAATTCATTATGAGAAGAATCATTAGAAACATAGAGTGCAAAATTTTCATCACTAAGGTCTTCAGGCATACTGCTCCAGTCAACAAACCCTTGAGTGAAAAAGCTTTGTTGATCTGGTTGTACTGCTGCTGGAGCAGTGGTTTGAGGTGCTACAGGTTGCACTTGTACCTGTGCAGCAGGGGTTTGAACGTACTGAATTTGTGGGACAGTAGTTTGGACATAATGCACAGGCACAGGGGCAGCAGCATAGTGAGCAGTGTTCACTTGAGCTGCAGGGGTGTATTGAGTATAGTGCACAGTGTTTTGACTTTGTGGTCTAGGGTTAGAGCTAGGGTAAGTAACTATTGGTCCAGTGTTTTGACTTCTGCATTCCCTAGCAAAGTGCCCTAACCTATTGCACTTGTAACACTTGATTTTCGATTTATCCAACCCAACCCTCAAATTCCCATGAAGTCCTGGGAATTTTCTCCCTGTTCTTTTATAGAATTTGCTAGTTCTAACACTTAGCAAAGCCAACTGGTGCAGAATATCCATCTCTTCTAAGTCAGTGGGATCAAAATGTTGCAAATCATTTAGTTCAAATCATAAATTGTCTGACATCTGGTTTTCATTTGCAGTGAATGCATAACTAGCAGAGTGAGGATCAGGGTTGTTAAAGTTTGCCCCAGCAGTTATGTCAATGAAGTGATCATAACCATGATCCTTACCACTGCTCCCAGATTCTTCTTGACCCAGAAGAGCAGTGTTACTGAATGTATAATCATCAACGGCTTTTCCTGACTCTTGTAACTTCCTTTTCTGGTTCAACTCCCTTTCGTAGGTCAGGAGTCGACGGTGGAGTTGGGTCAAGGTCAGATCCTTGAACTCAGGTGAGTTTCGGGTGACAAAAGCTATGGTGTCCCATTTTTCTGGCAGTGACCTGAGGAACCTGCTATTTTGAGTTGAGTTTGAAAAAGTGGTATTAAGAAGCCTCAGTTCACTGATGAGACAACTGAAACGCTCAAATTGTTGCGTCAGTGATTCACCTCTAACATGACAAAATGTTTCACACTGTTGGTTCAGGATTTCCCTATTGTTTTCTATGACTTCTTCGGTTACCCCAAACGGTTCCTTAAGCGCGTCCCATAACTCTTTGGCACCGTTACAGTGTAACAGTCCAGGATATATCTCATTGGGCAGCGCTGATGCTATGATGCTAAACGCTTTAGCCTCTAGTTCGAACTTTTGATAGTCGGTTTCGGTATAATTTTCAACTGGTTTTGGAACAAACTTTTTAGCATCTTCAGTGCTTGGCACTGTGGGAACGTGGGGACCAAAGACGACAGACCTCCAACAACCTGTGCTTTGTTGAGCGAGGATGTGACCCATCCTCCTCTGCCAGATGTTGTACTCATTTCTTTTTAACATAGGTGGTTTAAAAAGCGAGCCGATGTTGTTTTTATCATCCTGAGATTGTGACATCATTCTTGTTGTTTTACAGACACTTAGAAATCAACTTTAATGGTGATTAATCCTTGCTCTGTTTTTCAACAAACGAACAATTGATAAGTATCAACTGTTATGAGCTGAACTATTTACGTCAAAATGATTATTAAATCAACTTTGACTGTCCAAGCTCTGATACCAATTGTTGGATCTGAGTTTGTTTCTGATTGTATTTTGTGTTTGTAATTAAAATGAAAATGGATGAATGTGCAGCGGAATTATGATGAAAACAAACTTTGCATACAATCAAACGAGAGTAATACTTTGATCAAACATCTTTTCACAATGAATCGGAAGATTGAATTTATTTCAATAACGATTACAATGATTGATGAATGAATGCAAACTCCTCCTCAGCCAGAGCTCAGTTGTTTGTTCGTGCAAAGAAGACGATGATGCAAAAGAGCTAATAGAACAGTACAAAGTACTGAACTATTTATAGGCACTAGCAAACCACTGAGCATCTTAGCTGACGTGTAACATCTGTGCTTGTAATCATTATGAACAGTACCATTATCAATAAAACAATGTCATTTGATCCCAATGTTTGTTTGGTTATGTTTTACATTTTTCATGTTTTGACTTTTATTCAATTTCAAACTCTATATCACTCTCTAGAGAGTTATACGCAAACTGGTGCGTAAACGTAGCCAGTTTAATGCGAAAAATACTCCGGAACATCAACATATACTTAACATACCTTAAATAACCCTTACATAACTTAGAAATAAGTTTTGAAGGCTTTGGTATGGCAAAAACAAGTTAATTCGCTTACAGGGACTAAACTTGACAAACTACGAAAGTATGCCAATTTGAACTGTAACGAACATTCCGGAACATGACCATAAGTTAAACATACCATAAATAAGCTTTACACATGTAACACCTGTGTCATTTCAACCATCAAGCAAATGCCAAACCAATGAAATAATGTATTTCATACTTTGGACTTGTATAAATATGTGTATCTTTTTTTTGCATATCAACTCATGTTCGATTTCAAGCTCTAAATCGCTTTCTGGAAGGTTATACACGCACTGATGCGCAAATATAACCAGTTTAATGCAACGAACACTCCGGAATAGTGAAATAGGCTTAACATACCTTAAATAACCTTTACATAACTTAGATATAAGTTTTGGAAGGTTTGGTGTGATGAAATCAAAGTTTAATCGCTTACAGGGACTAAATTTGACAAACTGCGAAAGTATGCCAATTTGAACTGTAACAGACCTTCCGGAACATGACCATAAGTTAAACATACCATAAATATCCTTTACATAGCTTAGAAATAGGCTTTGAGGGGTTCGGTATGCTAAAATAAACTTTTGGGTCATTCAGGGACTAAAAGTGTCAAAAAGTGCACAAGTTTGCATTTTCGCGCATAACTTACGTTCTGAATACATCTGGACATCCAAAAATTTATGTAAGCATGACTACATTATATTTTATTGATCGCCTTAAGAAAAATCCATTCGTCGCGTCATTTGGATCGTTTTTCGCGCTTATGCGCATTCCGTCGTAATTAAGCGAACATCGCGTTCGTACGACCAAACGAACCATCATCCGGCATATTTTTGAGTATGTTTTGAGTTCCCTATACTTTAACTTCATTTTAGAGCCTTGAAATGAGGTCAACGGGGCTCAAACGCATCGAAAAAGGGCTTAAACACGTGCAGGGACTAAACCTGTCATTTATGAAACATTTCTGGAACAGGGAGGGGTGTCGCGTAGCGCGAGCCCTAAAGACTTACCAGTCGCGCTACGCGACTGCCTAAAACTGACCAGATTCAATGTTTTGTTTGCAAGTTGCAGCTGATTGATTCGTGTGCACTCGTTTCCTATCGTCTAGTCAGCGGATAAGAACAAACTTCCTGGACACCACAACTTTACGACAAGTGTACGGTTCCGATTAAGGCACGTTATTCAAGAAACGATCTTAACGGTTACCCGAAATCTATAAATACCCCACCCCCTTTTCTTCATTTCTCACAAATCTGATCATTTGGGCTCTAAGTTGGAACCTTCGTTTCATACCTGAGCTATTTTGATCTGGGTTAGCATTCGGGGACCCTTCGTAAGTATTCTTTCGTTCTTTTCCTTATTTTATTGCTTTTCGAGTCCGAAAGTCAAACTTTGTTTGACTTTCAGCGTTGACCAGTAATGGTCAATGCGAAGTTCTTTTGAACTTCGCAACGTGAGTGTAATCACGTTGGTCATAGTCCCTTGGGACTATGCCCACTGATTACCACGTTGTCTAGGGTCGTAGGGTAAGCGATCTAATGAATCGCTTATACCTCGAACCCGACCCATTTGGTCGATCATTAGGATCCGACCAAACACTTTAGGTGACCATAGTAGGTAGGGAATAACCTTCCGAGGTTATACCCTATGATCACATCGTTTGAGTAGTTGTATGATAGGTAGTTTATATGCCTTAGGTAAATTACCAGAATACTCTTTTCATGTATAATTGGTAATTAAGCATATGTAACCTAAACTTAAACTTTTGTCACATAACTGATTATGTAACATGTTTAGGCATATAACACTTGTCATAGGACTAGTTAGGCGGTCCGAACGCGTTTCACGCGAACGACGCGTTAAAGTAGCATAAGCTACCTAAACGGGTCGTAATGGGTCGAAAACACTCAGGTTAAGTTTCATTTAGTATGTAGGCTTTGTTAAACCAAATGACACGAGTCTCTACACTCGTTTGGTTTACAAACCCTAATGCTACCCAATCTTCCGATCTAGGTCCGGTTTATTAACATAGTTACCTATACTAGGTGCCGTTTGATATCCGCGATCTCTAGCTTTGGTTGGTTGTTACTCAAGGACTTCTGAGCAATCTCAAGTGAGTACATAGACCCCTCTTTTACTGTTTTCCAAACTGTTTTGGGGTGGAACACATGTGCCTACTTGTTACTTTCATGCTTTCCTGTTTTCACATCATATACCTGCTATGTTCGTTAGTACATTATAGTACATGATTTCAATACATTTAATGCTATGTATGTCCATTATGTGCATACTTAGTACATTGTTTTACATTGCTTTTCTGTTGCATATGCTTATCCAGCATATGAACACATTATACTACATTTTGAACCGTTGTAAACATTTGACTATGTGAACCGTTGTAATCATTTAACTCTGTGATCCGTTGATATCTGTGAACCGTTTGTATATGTGAACCGTTTATATCTGTGAACCATTTGTATCTGTGAACCGTTTGTATCTGCGAACCGTGTGAACCGTATTTGACCATACATAAACATTTCTACTATTGTTAAACATTACTTTGGTGGTTTGGTTTGATTAAATGATTAAGTAACGATGCGTGTGTAATATGATACAAGCATGGTGGATACGCCGCTGGTACTTCCTATATATAAGTGTTTGTATGGTATTACATATTGTAGCGTTATTTGAATCATTTCAGTTTGAGACATAGAACATTTTATACAAATAACATACTTTTCACAAGACATTGTTTTACAAACAACTTATCTTTTACAAACTCATTTTACTTGGTTATTCATTTAACCATGCATTATTCACTTATTTATACATATCATCTGAACTCATTGTTTTTCAAATGATTTACAAAACAAAGCAAATTACAAGGTTCATGACTAAACATTTTTCTCAAAAATAAGTCATGGAACCTATTTTCACAAAACCTATGTATCTCACAGGCATTTTTATGCTGACGTACCTATTTTCACATGTGTTTTTCAGGAGCTGTTGCATAAGATGATCAAGATACACATAGGCAGACTTGGGCTTTAGTGACAATAAAAGATGCAAGACTAGTTAATTATGTTGTATTTCTTTGTTTGTTAAGACATTGTAACACCTTTAATCAATAAAACGAAACTTCAATTGCCATGGATTTGAAACAATTAATTCTGTTACAACACTCCCCGATGTTTCCGCCACGTTTTGTATGTTCTACGTGGTCGGGGTGTGACAACATAGCTTAGAAATAGGCTTTGGGGGGTTCGGTATGCTAAAATAAACTTTTGGGATCATTCAGGGACTAAAAGCGTCAAAAAAGTGCACAAGTTTGCATTTTTGCGCATAACTTACGTTCCGAATACATCCGGACATCCAAAAATTTATGTAAGCACTAAAATATTTTATTTTAGTGTTTGGCATAAGAAAAATCCATTCGTCACGCATTTTGGATCATTTTTCGCGCTTATGCGCATTCCGTCGTAATTAACCGAACAACGTAACCGTACGGCTAAACGAACCGACACCCGAGATATTTTTGAACACATTTTAAGTTCCCTATACTTTAACTTCATTTTAGAGCTTTGAAATGGGGTTAACGGGGCTTAAACGTGTCAAAAAATGCATCGAAAACCAAGTTTTGAGGTTGCAGGGACTGAAACTGTAAATCTGCCAAACTAGGTCCGTAAGTAGGGGCCAGATGCAGCAAAACGTTTTTTTTTTCAGCTGTTAACAGCCCTTAACACTCTCCAAAGGCCAAGTGCCAAGTGTCAAACTCTTATGGTGGATGGCAAATGAGTTACCACAACTTTCCAACAAGTGTACGACTTAGATCGTGCCCCCTTTTCCAAGAAATGATCCTAACGGTGAACCAAAAACTATAAATACCCACCTCCACCCTTCACTTTTCCTCACAAGAATCTGATCTAATGTGCTCTAAGTTGAAACCTTTGTTTCATACCTGAGCTATTTTGATCTAGATTAGCATTCGGGGACCCTTCGTAAGTGTTCCTTCGTTCTTTTATTTCTTTTCGAGTCCGAAAGTCAAACTTTGTTTGACTTTCTGCATTGACCAGTTTATGGTCAATGCGAAGTTCGTTTGAACTTCGCAACGTGATTGTAATCACGATGGTTATAGTCCCTTGTGACTATGCCTAATGATTACCACGTTGTCAAGGGTCGTAAGGGTAAGCGATCTAATAAATCGCTTATACCTTCGAACCCGACCCATTTGGTCGATCATTAGGATCTGACCAAACACATTAGGTGACCATAGTATATAGGGAATAACCTTCCGAGGTTATACCTTATGGTCGCTTCGTTTAAGTAGTTGTATGATAGGTAGTTTATATGCCTTAGGTAAATTACCAAAATACCCCTTTGATGCCAAAATTCATTTTAAACATATGTAACATAACTTTTGACATCTAAACTGATTTGACAACAATATTAGACATGTTAAGGCATATGTTACTTGTCATAGGACTAGTTAGGCGGTCCGAACGCGTTTCACGCGTGCGACGCGTTAAAGTAGCATAAGCTACCTAAACGGGTCGTAATGGGTCGTAAGCACTTAAGTTAGGTTTCAATTAGTATGTAGGCTTTGTTAAACTATATGACACGAGTCTCCATACTCGTTTGGTTTACGAACCCTCATTCTATCTAAATCTTCCGATATAGGTCCGGTTTATTAACATAGTTACCTATATTAGGTGTCGTTTGATTCCGTGACCTCTAGCATTGCTTGGTGGTTATCTTAGGACTTCTGAGCAACCCCAAGTGAGTATATAGACCCCTCTTTTACTGTTTTCCAAATTGTTTTGGGGTGAAACACATGTGCCTACTTGTTACTTTCGTGCTTTCCTGCTTTCACATCGTATACTTGCTATGTTCATTAGTACATTTATAGTACATGATTTCATTGTGTTCTTGCTATGTATGCCCATTGTTTGGGTACTTAGTACATTGTTTTACATTACATTTCATGCTATGTATGTCCATTGTGTGCATACTTAGTACATTGTTTTACATTACATTTCATGCTATGTATGCCCATTGTGTGCGTACTTAGTACAGTTGTTTTCATCACATGCTTACATTTTGTTATGACATTTGGGTTGTTTACAATGGAACAATACACTCATTAACATTAGCTACGCCATTCGTTAGTAGGTAGTGGTACCATAGGAATTGACAACTCCCGTTCCTGAAATCCTGGGTTTGTTTGGATTGGAAGGAATGACCGAATTCGATATACATAACTTAGATAAACCTTTAATTTGTTTAAGGGTTTATCGCCACAGTCTCAAGGCTTGGATGTATGCATTTTCACAATACCGCAAAAATGTTTGTATCAGTAAAGCATGCATTTGTTACACAAAACATAACTGTGATTTAAACCATGTTTTACTTCAATACCTTGTTTTTGTGCATTTTACATATGGTTTAGTTGATATATTTCACTTACCATACATGATATTTTTGGGTAAACATTACATGATCTACATTAACATAAACATTTTGACATTGATATACACATTTAGTGGTTTACATTGGACATAGACATTTCAATATGGTTTACACATTAACACATGACAATTCATTGATACATGAACAATTTACATTGATGGTTGGTTTGGGTAAATGATTCGAGTAACGAGACGTGTGTAATATAATACAAGCATGGTGGATACGCCGCCGGTACTTCCTATAAATAAGTGTCTGTATGATATTTCATGTCGTAGTGTTACTTAAATCATTTCAATATTTGACATATTACATTTTACATAAACAACTTATTTTCACAAGACGTTGATTTACAAAACAACATATCTTATACAAACTCATTTTTACTTGGTTATTCATTTAACTTTACATTATTCTCTTACTTATACATATCATTGCTTTTTAATGATTTACAAAACAAAAAAACTTACAAGGTTCATGACTGACTGTTATTAAACAATTTTTCCTAAACTTATAAGTCATGAATCCTATTTTCACAAAACCTATGTATCTCACAGGCATTTTTATGCTGACGTACCTATTTTCACATGTGTTTTCAGGAGCTTTTCCGTAGGATGATGATCGTGACACTAGGGCGGACCTGTGCCTTAGAGACATAAAACGAAGATAGACTTAGTTTAATTATGTTCTGAACTCTTTATTTCCAGTTTAAGACAATGTAACTCTTATGTTGATAAATAAAATACAACTTTGAATGCCATGGTTATGAAACAATTAATTATGTTACAACACTCCCCGACGTTTCCGCCGCGGTTGCATGTTATACGCGGTCGGGGTGTGACAGAAGAATTGGTATCAGAGCCAACGGTTATAGGGAATTAGGTTATTAGTAATTCTTTGACCTAGACTATAACCTTTCTAGGACCCTAACACAAGTTATCTTGTGTTTAGATCTTAAAACATGTACATCACCTATCCTTAGGTGATTATCAAAACAAAAAACCAAATTTTCCAAAACGATTTTTGAAAAACAATCATCTGTTTTTGGATGATTTATTACAAGGTTTTGAAGCCTCTTTTGTAAGGTTTTGAACCCTTCCAATTTGACTAAATTTTTGGCCTTGTGCCTTCAAATTTTCAAAATCTCGTCAAAGTTTTGGGTTCTAAATAGTGTGAACACATGCAAACTGGAAGAGTGAATGCCTGTATTCTGGGTTTTCTATCTAGGCAAGCACTTCGTATATATCTCATCAGACGCGAGACCAGTTGTGCTTACCTGGGAATTCTTGGGATGAGTGTTATCTTATAGGCGAGCATGTCTTCGCGATACATTATTTTTGACCCATTTACTTTGATTAGTCACTGTGTGTCATTTGTTTGCTTGGTAATGCGGACGAATGACCAACATATTTGCTTTTGTTGATTTTGTTTCATCTCATTCTCTTCATCCAATCATCTCACTCGTTTCCTTTCATGATTTCCTCTTTTAGAATGCCTCCTCGACGCGAGAACCAGATAGCGACTGCCGAACTGGCAGAAATTATTACGCCGCAGATGGCTGCTCAATTCCCAAATCTCTTTGCTCAATGGCACCAAGCCAACAACAACAACAATGCTCCATTCAAATACAAGGATTTTAACTCGGCTAAACAACTCAAGTTTAGTGGCTCTGAAGGAGCGACTGGGCTTCTTCAATGGTTCGAGAGCATTGAGAATACTTTCCACCACGTGCAGTGTCCGGATAATCGCAAGGTCGAGTTTTCTTCGAGCGTGTTTCAGAAGAGGGCTCTCACATGGTGGAACGGGGTTATGAGAGATCGTGGTGCAGAAGTTGCTCTAGCACAGACATGGGCTGAATTCAGGGCCCTTATGATAAGGGAGTTCTGTCCTCGTCATGAACAACCAGCGTTGGAGAAGGAGTTTGATGACTTGAAACAAGATAGTGGTGAGCACAGGGCGTATACTGACAGGTTTGAGGAGTTGAGTCTGCTTTGCCCGACTATGGTTACCCCACTCAACAAGGCTATCGAAAGGTATATCGACGGCCTACCTGACTCGGTACAAGACATCATTACTGGTAGTAACCCTACCACACTCCGTCAGGCTATCGAGTTAGCAGCGACATTGACTGAGTCCCAGATTCGGAAGAATAAATTACACAGGAAGGGTGACAAGGGCAAGAAACAGACATCTGACAAAGAAGATAGCAAGAAAGGTCAAAACAAGAACGGAAAGGATTCTGGTTCATCGAATAGGGCAAGGAAGCGAAAGGCTTCCCAAAACTATGCTGTCACTGCCCAAGCTAACCAGGCAGCTCCCAACCAACCCGCACAGCCTCCAGCGAAGAAGCCCTATTCAGGGAATGCACCTTTGTGCAATAGGTGCAACAGTCACCATCAGCCACAACATCAGTGTCGTTTCTGTACTAACTGTGGGAAGTCAGGTCATCTTGCCGATGTTTGTCGGTTTGCTCAGAATCGGGTAGTTCAGAACCCGGCTCAACAAGTTGCACAGCCTCCTGCTCAGCAACAGGGTCAAGCTGCACGACCACACTACCCACCAGGTGCTTGCTATAACTGTGGGGATCTGACCCACTACAGAAACCGGTGCCCAAGGCTAGCTAACCAGAAGCAGAATGCAAACCAGAATCAGGCTCAGGCTCGGGGGCGAGCTTTCAACATGAATGCCCAAGAGGCGCAGGCGGACGATAATGTGGTGAACGGTACGTTCTTTGTTAATAATCAGCCTGCATCTGTTCTTTTTGATTCGGGTGCCGACAAGAGTTTTGTGTCATTGTCTTTTGAGCCAATGCTTCGCGTGTCTAGAACGAAACTAGGAAAACCCTTGACAGTAGAAGTTGCTAGTGGTGAACCCATTTTTCTTGATTCTGTTCTACGCAACTGCCAGTTGAACCTTAACGACCATCTTTTTCCTATCGACCTCACGCCAATGCAACTTGGAAGCTTCGACGTCATTGTGGGTATGGATTGGTTATCCAAGCATCGCGCAGAGATAGTTTGTTCTGACAAGATCGTTCGTGTGCCGCTTTCGACAGGCGAGATCCTACAGGTTCAAGGTGAGAAACTGTCTGGTGGCCTCAAGCTCATGTCTTGTTTTAAAGCTCGGAAATATCTGCGGAAGAACTATGTGGCTTTCTTAGAACATGTTACAGCAGATAAAGGCAAGGGTAAGTCTATTTCAGATATTCCTGTCGTTCAGGATTATTCTGAAGTATTCCCTGAAGAGTTACCTGGTCTACCCCCAGCACGCCAAGTCGAGTTCCGCATTGATCTCGTACCTGGTGCAAATCCCATTGCCAGAGCTCCATATCGTCTTGCACCGTCTGAGATGCAAGAGTTGTCTAAGCAGCTTCAGGAGCTCTCTGACAAAGGCTTTATCCGTCCCAGCTTTTCACCTTGGGGTGCTCCCGTTCTTTTTGTCAAGAAGAAGGATGGATCCTTTAGGATGTGTATCGATTATCGTGATCTTAACAAGCTTACCATCAAAAATCGATATCCCCTACCGCGCATAGACGATCTCTTTGATCAGTTACAGGGCGCTTCTTGTTTTTCGAAGATTGATCTGCGTTCCGGGTATCATCAACTTCGTGTGCAAGAAGAAGATATTCCCAAGACAGCTTTCCGCACTCGTTATGCGCATTATGAGTTCACAGTCATGCCATTTGGTTTGACTAATGCTCCTACTGTTTTCATGGACTTAATGAATAGGGTCTGCAAGCCTTATTTGGATCAGTTCGTCATTGTTTTTATTGACGACATCTTGATTTACTCTAAGACGCGAGCTGATCATGAGCAACATCTTCGTCTTACTCTGGAACTCCTAAAGAAAGAGCAACTTTTCGCCAAATTCTCCAAGTGTGAATTCTGGCTTAAAGAAGTTCAATTCTTAGGACATATTGTCAACGAACGAGGTATTCATGTAGATCCCTCCAAGATCAGTGCGATTAAGGATTGGGATACGCCTACTACTCCTACTGAAGTTCGTTCTTTTCTCAGTCTAGCGGGTTATTACCGCCGCTTCATTGCGAACTTCTCAAAGATTGCAGTTCCTCTAACTGCTCTAACCCAGAAGAACAAACCCTTTGATTGGGGATTCAAGCAAGAGGAAGCGTTTCTGACTTTGAAACAAAAACTTTGCAACGCGCCTGTTCTGACTTTGCCTGAGGGCAATGATGATTTCGTCGTTTATTGCGATGCATCTAAATTGGGTCTTGGCTGTGTCCTGATGCAAAGGAACAAAGTCATAGCATATGCGTCGAGGCAGTTGAAGATACATGAGAAGAACTACACCACTCAAGATCTTGAGTTGTGTGCAGTTGTTTTCGCTCTAAAGATCTGGAGACACTATTTGTACGGTACAAAATGTGTGGTTTTCACGGACCACAAAAGTCTTCAGCATATCTTCAACCAGAAAGAACTCAACATGAGGCAACGACGTTGGGTTGAGCTTTTGAACGACTATGACTGCGAAATTCGCTACCATCCTGGTAAGGCGAATGTCGTAGCTGATGCATTGAGTCGTATGGAACGTACTAAGCTTCATTGTGTACGTGTTCAATCTGTTATTCAAGCTCGATCCGATATCCAAGCCTGCATTTCTCAGGCTCAACAATCTTGTGTTTCACAAGGTTTAATGGATAAGGAATTTCCCTATCACATAACACCTGCTCTGGAACTGAAGGACAATGGATCATATTACTTCATGGACCGTTTGTGGGTCCCAAGCCAAGATAACCTTCGCACCTTGCTTATGGACGAAGCCCATAAATCGCGTTATTCTGTTCATCCTGGCTCAGATAAGATGTATAAGGATCTTCGTATTCACTATTGGTGGCCTGGTATGAAGAAAGACATTGCCTTATATGTATCAAAATGCCTTACTTGTCTCAAAGTTAAGGCTGAACATCAACGTCCTTCGGGTTTATTGGTGCAACCAGAGATCCCAGTTTGGAAATGGGAAAACATTACAATGGATCTTGTTACCAAACTTCCACGCACAAAGAAAGGTCATGATGCCATCTGGGTAGTTGTTGATCGTCTTACTAAGTCAGCGCATTTCTTGCCAATCCGTGAGGATTTTTCTGCTGACAAACTTGCTAAAATCTATGTGGATGAAATAGTAGCTCGACATGGTGTTCCTTTGAACATCATTTCTGACAGAGATGCTCGCTTCACTTCTCATTTTTGGAGTACCATGCAATCTGCTATGGGGACCCAACTTAATCTGAGCACGGCTTATCATCCGCAAACGGATGGTCAATCTGAGAGAACAATCCAGACTCTGGAGGATATGCTTAAAGCTTGTGTGATCGATTTTGGTGGTAGTTGGGATTCACATCTTCAGTTGATTGAATTCTCCTACAACAACAGTTATCACACCAGAATCAAAATGGCTCCTTTCGAGGCTCTCTATGGTCGAAAATGTCGTTCACCAGTCTGCTGGAATGAGATCGGCGAGGCTCAGCTTACTGGACCTGCCCTCATTTTAGAGACAACAGATAAGGTCAAGAAATTTCGTGATAACCTTCAGATAGCTAGAAGCCATCAAAAGAGTTACGCGGACCCAAAACGCAAGCCCTTGGAATTTCAAGTCGGTGATCGAGTATTACTTAAGGTCTCACCTTGGAAAGGTGTGATCAGATTTGGAAAGAAAGGAAAACTTGCACCTAGATATGTTGGACCATTCAAGATCATTTTAAAAGAATCAGAAAGGTAGCCTACAGACTTGAGTTACCTCCGGAACATGGAAATGTTCATCCAACTTTTCACGTGTCCAATCTCAAGAGGTGTTTAGCTGATGAGAACCTCCACATACCACTTGACGAAATTCGTGTTGGTAAAACACTGAAATTTGTTGAGAAACCTGTGGAAATCATGGAACGTGAAGTCAAATGGCTTAAACGCCAACACATTCCTTTGGTCAAAGTTCGCTGGGAAGCTAGACGTGGACCCGAGTTTACTTGGGAACGCGAAGATCAAATGAAGGCGAAATATCCGCATCTTTTCCCACGAGTTTCCTCTAAATAAATTTCGGGACGAAATTTCCACAAGTAGGGGAGACTGTAACATCTGTGCTTGTAATCATTATGAACAGTACCATTATCAGTAAAACAATTTCATTTGATCCCAATGTTTGTTTGGTTATGTTTTACATTTTTCATGTTTTGACTTTTATTCAATTTCAAACTCTATATCACTTTCTAGAGAGTTATACGCAAACTGGTGCGAAAACGTAGCCAGTTTAATGCGACAAATACTCCGGAACATCAACATATACTTAACATACCTTAAATAACCCTTACATAACTTAGAAATAAGTTTTGAAGGCTTTGGTATGTCAAAAACAAGTTAATTCGCTTACAGGGACTAAACTTGACAAACTGCGAAAGTATGCCAATTTGAACTGTAACGAACATTCCGGAACATGACCATAAGTTAAAGATACCATAAATATCCTTTACATAGCTTAGAAATAGGCTTTGAGGGGTTCGGTATGCTAAAATAAACTTTTGGGGTCATTCAGGGACTAAAAGCGTCAAAAAAGAGCACAAGTTTGCATTTTCGAGCATAACTTACGTTCTAAATACATCCGGACATCCAAAAATTTATGTAAGCACTAAAATATTTTAGTTTAGTGTTTGGCATAAGAAAAATCCATTCGTCACGCCATTTGGATCATTCTTCGCGCTTATGCGCATTCCGTCGTAATTAACCGAACAACGTAACCGTACGGCTAAACGAACCAACACCCGAGATATTTTTGAACACATTTTAAGTTCCCTATACATTAACTTCATTTTAGAGCTTTGAAATGGGGTTAACGGGGCTTAAACGTGTCAAAAAAACGCATCAAAAACCAAGTTTTGAGGTTGCAGGGACTGAAACTGTAAATCTGCCAAACTAGGTCCGTAAGTAGGGGCCAGATGCAGCAAAACGTTTTTTTTCAGCTGTTAACAGCCCTTAACACTCTCCAAAGGCCAAGTGCCAAGTGTCAAACTCTTATGGTGGATGGCAAATGAGTTACCACAACTTTCCAACAAGTGTACGACTTAGATCGTGCCCCCTTTTCCAAGAAATGATCCTAACGGTGAACCAAAAACTATAAATACCCACCTCCACCCTTCACTTTTCCTCACAAGAATCTGATCTAATGTGCTCTAAGTTGAAACCTTTGTTTCTGTAACAACTGTGCTTGTAATCACTATGAACAGTTCTATTATCAATAAAACAATGTTATTTGATCCCAATGTGTGTTTTGTTATGTTTTAAAATTTTCATGTTTTGACTTTTATCAAATTTCAAACTCTATATCACTTTCTGGAGAGTTATACGCAAACTGGTGCGTAAACGTACTCAGTTTAATGCGAGAAATACTCCGGAACATCAACATATACTCAACATACCTTAAATAACCTTTACATAACTTAGAAATAAGTTTTGAAGGCTTTGGTATGGCAAAAACAAGTTAATTCGCTTACAGGGACTAAATATGACAAACTGCGAAAGTATGTCAATTTGAACTGTAACGAACATTCCGGAACATAACCATAAGTTAAACACACCTTAAATATCCTTTACATAGCTTAGAAATAGGCTTTGAGGGGTTCGGTGTGCTAAAATAAACTTTTGGGTCATTCAGGGACTAAAAGTGTCAAAAAGTGCACAAGTTTGCATTTTCGCGCATAACTTACGTTCTGAATACATCCGGACATCCAAAAATTTATGTAAGCATGACTACATTATATTTTAGTGTTCGCCTTAAGAAAAATCCATTCGTCGCGTCATTTGGATCGTTTTTCGCGCTTATGCGCATTCAGTCGTAATTAAGCGAACATCGCGTTCGTACGGCCAAACGAACCAACCTCCGGCATATTTTTTAGCATGTTTTGAGTTCCCTATACTTTATCTTCATTTTAGAGCCTTGAAATGAGGTTAACGGGGTTCAAACGCATCGAAAATCGCTTAAACGGGCTGCAGGGACTAAACCTGTCACTTTTGAAACAATTCTGGAACTGGGAGGCAGTGGCGTAGCGCGAGCCCTAAGGGCCTATGCAGTCGCGCTACGCGAGTGCCTTAACTGGACAGAAACATCAGTTTTGCATTCAGGACCAGATTCGATGTATTAGCCGTTGTTTAATTCACAACCACACATTCTAAACTTGCTTAGTCAGCGGATAAGGATGGAATTTAGGCACCATAACTTTCCGACACTTGTACGGATACGATTAAGGCACGATATTCGACAAGCGATCTTAACGGTTCGGGTATTCCTATAAATACCCCAACACCCCCATTGCTAAACTTACAAGAAATTTGATTTGAGAAACTCTAAGTTGAAACATTTGTTTCATACCTGAGATTTTTGAATCGAGTTTAGCATTCGGGGACCCTTCGTAAGTATTCTTTCGTTCTTTTCCTTATTTTTACTGCTTTTCGAGTCAGAAAGTCAAACTTTGTTTGACTTTCAGCGTTGACCAGTAATGGTCAATGCGAAGTTCGTTTGAACTTCGCAACGTGAGTGTAATCACGTTGGTTATAGTCCCTTGGGACTATGCCTACTGATTACCACGTTGTCTAGGGTCTTAGGGTAAGCGATCTAATAAATCGCTTATACCTCGAACCCGACCCATTTGGTCGATCATTAGGATCCGACCAAACACATTAGGTGACCATAGTAGGTAGGGAATAACCTTCCGAGGTTATACCCTATGGTCACATCGGTTAAGTAGTTGTATGATAGGTAGTTTATATGCCTTAGGTAAATTACCAGAATACCCTTTTCATGTATAATTGGTAATTAAGCATATGTAACCTAAACTTTTGTCACGTAACTGGTTATGTAACATGTTTAGGCATATAATACTTGTCATAGGACTAGTTAGGCGGTCCGAACGCGTTTCACGCGCACGATGCGTTAAAGTAGCATAAGCTACCTAAACGGATCATAATGGGTCAATAAGACTAAGGTTAAGTTTCATTTAGCATGTAGGTTTTGTTAAACCATATCACGTGAGTTCCTACACTCATTTGGTTTACAAACCCTAATGCTACCCAGTCTTCCGAGATAGGTCCGGTTTATTAACATAGTTACCTATACTAGGTGCCGTTTGATTCCGAGATCTATAGCATTACTTGGTGGTTATCTATATACAACTGAGCAATCTCAAGTGAGTACATAGACCCCTCTTTTACTGTTTTCCAAACTGTTTTGTGGTGGAACACATGTGCCTACTTGTTACTTTCATGCTTTCCTGTTTTCACATCATATACTGCTATGTTCGTTAGTACATTATAGTACATGATTTTATGACATTTCATGCTAGGTGTGCCTATTATGTGCATTACTTAGTACATTGTTTTACATGACATTTCATGCTAGGTGTGCCCATTATGTGCATTACTTAGTACATCGTTTTACATGACATTTCACGCTATGTATGTTCATTTGATTACATACGTAGTGCATTGTTTTCACATGCTTACATTTTGGTATGACATTTGGTTTGTTTACATGGGACAATACATTCATTAACATTAGCTACGACGTTCGTTAGTAGGTAGTGGTACCATAGGAATTGACAACTCCCGTTCCGGACGTCCCAGGGAAAGGGGATGAAAGGAATGACCGAATTCGATGATATAAGACAGATAGACCTTTAATTTGTTTAAAGGGTTTATCACCACAGTCGCAAGGCTTGGATGTATGCATTTTCACAATACCGCATAAATGTTCATATTAAATAGTTGCATGCATTTACACAAAACGTAGCGTTGATTTAAACCAAGTTTTACTTCAACATTTTGTTTTTGTGCATATGGTTTAGTTGAGACATTTCACTTGCCATACATGACATTTTGACATAGACATTTGACATGGATATTTGACATGATTTACATTTGACACAAACACTTTTGACATTGGTTTTACAAACTACATGATTTACATCTTGACATGAACACTTTGACATATTATTTAATACATTTGACAATTGAATTAAACATAGACTTCTTACATCGGTTGGTTTGGTTTGATTAAGTGATTAAGTAACGAAACGTGTGTAATATGATACAAGCATGGTGGATACGCCGCTGGTACTTCCTATATATAAGTGTTTGTATGGTATTACATATCGTAGCGTTATTTGAATCATTTCAGTTTGAGATATATAACATTTTATACAAATAACATACTTTTCACAAGACATTGATTTACAAGCAACTTATCTTATACAAACACATTTTTACATGGTTATTTATTTAACATGACAATTACTTATACATATCATCTGATCTTAATGTTTTCAAATGATTTACATGACAAAGCAAATTACAAGGTTCATGACTAAACATTTTTCTTAAACATAAATCATGAAACCTATTTTCACAAAACCTATGTATCTCACAGGCATTTTTATGCTGACGTACCTATTTTCACATGTGTTTTCAGGTGCTTTTCCATAGGATGTTGATCTTGATACTAGGGCGGACCTGTGCCTTAGAGACTTTAAAAGAAGATAGACTATGTTTAATTATGTTCTGAACTCTTTAATTTCCTGTTTGAAACAATGTAACACCTTTGTTTATAAATAAAATACAACTTTGTATGCCATGGTTATGAAATAATTAATTCTGTTACGACACGCCCCGATGTTTCCGCCGCGATTTGTTGTTTTACGCGGTCGGGGTGTGACAGAAGAGTTGGTATCAGAGCCAATGGTTATAGGGAATTAGGTTATTAGTAATGCTTTGACCTAGACTATAACTTTTCTAGGACCCTAACACAAGTTATCTTGTGTTTAGATCTTAAAACATGTACATCACCTATCCTTAGGTGATTATCAAAACAAGAACCAAATTTTCCGAATCGATTTTTGAAAAACAATCATCTGTTTTTGAATGTTTTATTACAAGGTTTTGAACCCTCAATTGTAAGGTTTTGAACCCTCTGTTATATGGTTTTGAACCCTTTTCAGTATTGGTTTTTGGCCTTATGCCTTCAAATTTTCAAAATCCCGTCAAACGTTTTGGGTTTAAATAATGTGAACATGTGCAAACTGGAAGGGTGAATGCCTGTATTCTGGGTTTTCTGTCTAGGCAAGCACTTCGTATACATCTCATCAGACGCGAGACCAGTTGTGCTTACCTGGGAATTCTTGGGATGAGTGTTCACTTATAGGCGAGCATGTCTTCATTATACATTATTTTTGACCCATTTACTTTGATTAGTCACTGTGATTCGTTTGTTTGCTTGGTAATGCGGACGAATGATCACCATCTTTGCTTTTGTTGATTTTGTTTCATCTCATTCTCTTCATCCAATCATCTCACTCGTTTCCTTTCATGTTTTCCTCTTTTAGAATGCCTCCTCGACGCGAGAACCAGATAGCAACTGCCGAACTGGCAGAAATTATTACGCAGCAGATGGCTGCTCAATTTCCAAATCTCTTTGCTCAATGGAACCAAGCCAACAACAACAACAATGTTCCATGCAAATACAAAGATTTTAACCAGGCTAAACCACTCAAGTTTAGTGGTTCTGAGGGAGCGACTAGGCTTCTTCAGTGGTTCGAGAGCATAGAGAATACTTTTCGCCATGTGCAGTGTCCGGATAATCGCAAGGTCGAGTTCTCCTCGAGTGTGTTTCAGAAGAGGGCTCTTACATGGTGGAATGGGGTGATGAGAGACCGAGGTGCAGAAGTTGCTCTCGCACAGACATGGGCTGAACTTAGAGCCCTTATGATGAGGGAATTCTGTCCTCGTCATGAGCAGCGAGCGTTGGAGAAGGAGTTTGATGTTTTGAAGCAAGATAGTGGTGAGCACAGGGCTTATACGGATCGGTTTGAAGAGTTGAGTCTGCTTTGCCCAACAATGGTCACCCCACTCGACAAGGCTATCGAGAGATACATCGATGGCCTACCTGACTCGGTACAAGACATTCCTACTGGTAGTAACCCTGCCACACTCTCAGGCGATCGAGTTATCTGCGACATTGACTGAGTCGCAGATCCGGAAAAACAAGTTACACCGGAAGGGTGACAAGGGCAAGGAACAATCGGCTGACAAGGTGGATAACAAGAAAGGTCAAAACGGGAATGGAAAGAACTTTGGTTCTTCAAAGAGGGCAAAGAAGCGTAAGGCTTCCCAAAACTATGCAGTCACTGCCCAAGCTAACCAGGCAGCTCCCAACCAACCCGCACAGCCTCCAGCGAAGAAACCCTATTCAGGGAATGCACCTTTGTGCAATAGATGCAACAGTCACCACCAGCCGCAACTTCCATTCCGTTTCTGTACTAACTGTGGGAAATCAGGCCATCTTGCCAATGTTTGTTGGTCTGCTCAGAATCCCGCGGTTCAGAACCCGGCTCAACAAGTTGCTCAGCAACAGGGTCAAGCTGCAAGACCACAATACCCACCTGGTGCTTGTTACAATTGTGGGGATCTGACCCACTACAGAAACCGGTGCCCAAGGCTAGCCAACCAGAACCAGAACCAGAACCAGAACCAGAACCAAAATCAGGCTCCGGCTCGAGCCCGAGTCTTTAACATGAATGCCCAAGAGGCACAGGCTGACGATAATGTGGTGAACGGTACGTTCTTTATTAATAATCAGCCTGCATCTGTTCTTTTCGATTCTGGTGCCGATAAGAGTTTCGTGTCTTTGTCTTTTGAGCAAATGCTTCGCGTGTCTAGAATGAAACTAAGTAAATCTTTGACAGTAGAGGTTGCTAGTGGTGAACCCATTATTCTTGATTCTGTTCTTCGCAACTGCCAGTTGAATCTTAACGACCATCTTTTTCCTATTGACCTCGCGCCTATGCAACTTGGAAGCTTCGACGTTATTGTGGGAATGGATTGGTTATCCAAGCATCACGCAGAGATAGTTTGTTCTAAGAAGATTGTTCGTGTGCCGCTTTCGACAGGCGAGATCCTGCAGGTTCAAGGTGAGAAGCCTACCGGTGGTCTCAAACTCATGTCTTGTTTTAAAGCTCGGAAGTATCTGCGGAAGAACTATGTGGCTTTCTTAGCACATGTTACAGAAGATAAAGGCAAGGGTAAGTCTATTTCAGATATTCCTGTCGTTCGGGATTATTCTGAAGTGTTCCCTGAAGATTTACCTGGTCTACCTCCAGCACGCCAAGTCGAGTTTCGCATTGATCTCGTACCTGGTGCAAATCCCGTTGCCAGAGCTCCATATCGTCTTGCACCGTCTGAGATGCAAGAGTTGTCCAAACAGCTTCAGGAGCTCTCTGACAAAGGCTTTATCCGTCCCAGTTTTTCACCTTGGGGTGCTCCCGTTCTTTTTGTAAAGAAGAAGGATGGATCCTTTAGGATGTGTATCGATTACCGTGAGCTTAACAAGCTTACCATCAAGAATCGATATCCCTTACCTCGCATAGACGACCTCTTTGATCAGTTACAAGGCGCTTCTTATTTTTCGAAGATTGATCTGCGTTCCGGATATCATCAACTTCGGGTGCATGAAGAAGATATTCCCAAGACAGCGTTCCGTACTCGATATGGGCATTATGAGTTCACAGTCATGCCATTCGGTGTGCCTAATGCTCCTGCTGTTTTCATGGACTTAATGAATAGGGTCTGCAAACCTTATTTGGATCAGTTCGTCATTGTTTTTATTGACGACATCTTGATATACTCTAAGACGCGAGCTGATCACGAGCAACATCTTTGTCTTACTCTGGAACTCCTAAAGAAAGAGCAACTTTTCGCAAAATTCTCCAAGTGCGAATTTTGGCTTAAAGAAGTTCAATTTTTGGGGCATGTTATCAACGAACGAGGTATTCATGTAGATCCCTCCAAGATCAGTGCGATCAAGGATTGGGATACACCTACTACTCCTACTGAAGTTCGTTCTTTTCTTGGTCTAGCGGGTTATTATCGCCGCTTCATAGAAAACTTCTCGAAGATTGCAGTTCCTCTAACTGCTCTAACTCAGAAGAAAATGCCCTTTTATTGGGGATACAAACAAGAGGAAGCTTTTCAACACTTGAAGCAGAAGCTTTGCGATGCGCCTGTTCTATCATTGCCAGAGGGTGATGATGATTTTGTCGTGTATTGTGATGCATCGAAATTGGGTCTTGGCTGTGTTCTTATGCAAAGGAACAAAGTCATAGCTTATGCATCGAGGCAGTTGAAGATACATGAGAAGAACTACACCACTCATGATCTTGAGTTGGGTGCAGTTGTCTTTGCTCTCAAGATCTGGAGACACTATTTGTACGGTACAAAATGTGTGGTTTTCACTGACCACAAAAGTCTTCAGCATATCTTCAACCAGAAAGAACTCAACATGAGACAGCAACGTTGGGTTGAGCTTCTAAACGACTATGATTGCGAAATTCGCTACCATCCTGGTAAGGAGAATGTCGTAGCTGATGCATTGAGTCGTAAGGAACGTACTAAGCTTCATTGTGTACGTGTTCAATCTGTTATTCAAGCTCGATCTGATATCCAAGCACGCATTTCTCAGGCTCAACAATCTTGTGTTTCACAAGGTTTGATGGATAAGGAATTTCCCTATCACATAACACCTGCTCTTGAACTGAAGGACAATGGATCATATTACTTCATGGACCGTTTGTGGGTCCCAAGCCAGGATGATATTCGTACCTTGCTTATGGATGAAGCCCATAAGTCTCGTTATTCTATTCATCCGGGCTCAGATAAGATGTATAAGGATCTTCGTATTCTCTATTGGTGGCCTGGTATGAAGAAAGACATTGCCTTATACGTATCCAAATGCCTTACTTGTCTTAAGGTTAAGGCTGAACATGAGCGTCCTTCTGGTTTATTGGAGCAACCAGAGATCCCAGTTTGGAAATGGGAAAACATTACTATGGATCTTGTTACCAAACTCCCGCGCACAAAGAAAGGTCATGATGCCATCTGGGTAGTTGTTGATCGTCTTACAAAGTCAGCACATTTCTTGCCAATCCGTGAGGATTTTCCTACTGACAGACTTGCTCAAATCTATGTGGATGAAATTGTAGCTCGACATGGTGTTCCGTTGAACATCATTTCTGACAGAGATGCTCGTTTCACTTCTCATTTTTGGAGAACCATGCAATCTGCCATGGGGACCCAACTTAATCTGAGCACAGCTTATCATCCACAAACGGATGGTCAATCTGAAAGAACAATCCAGACTTTGGAGGATATGCTTAGAGCTTGTGTGATCGATTTTGGTGGTAGTTGGGATTCACATCTTAAATTGATTGAATTCTCCTACAACAACAGTTATCACACTAGCATCAAAATGGCTCCTTTCGAGGCTCTCTATGGTCGAAAATGTCGTTCACCAGTCTGCTGGAATGAGATTGGCGAGGCTCAACTTACTGGACCTGCCCTCATTTTAGAGACAACTGACAAAGTCAAGAAAGTTCGTGATAACCTTCAGGCAGCTAGAAACCGTCAGAAGATTTACGCGGACCCAAAACGCAAAGCCTTGGAATTTCAAGTCGGTGATCGAGTATTACTTAAGGTCTCACCTTGGAAAGGTGTGATCAGATTTGGAAAGAAAGGAAAACTTGCACCTAGATACGTTGGACCATTCAAGATCGTCGAAAGAATCGGAAAGGTAGCCTACAGACTTGAGTTACCTCCTGAACTTGGAAATGTTCATCCAACTTTTCACGTGTCCAATCTCAAGAAGTGTTCAGCTGATGAGAACTTTTCCGTACCGCTTAACGAAATTCGTGTTGGCAAAACACTGAAATTTGTTGAGAAACCAGTGGAAATCATGGAACGTGAAGTCAAGTGGCTTAAACGCAAGCACATTCCTTTGGTCAAAGTTCGCTGGGAAGCTAAACGTGGACCTGAGTTTACTTGGGAACGCGAAGATCAAATGAAGGCGAAATATCCACATCTTTTTCCACGAGTTTCCTCTAAATAAATTTCGGGACGAAATTTCCACAAGTAGGGGAGACTGTAACAACTGTGCTTGTAATCACTTTGAACAGTTCTATTATCAATAAAACAATGTTATTTGATCCCAATGTGTGTTTTGTTATGTTTTACATTTTTCATGTTTTGACTTTTATCAAATTTCAAACTCTATATCACTTTCTGGAGAGTTATACGCAAACTGGTGCGTAAACGTACTCAGTTTAATGCGAGAAATACTCCGGAACATCAACATATACTCAACATACCTTAAATAACCTTTACATAACTTAGAAATAAGTTTTGAAGGCTTTGGTATGGCAAAAACAAGTTAATTCGCTTACAGGGACTAAATATGACAAACTGCGAAAGTATGTCAATTTGAACTGTAACGAACATTCCGGAACATAACCATAAGTTAAAAACACCTTAAATATCCTTTACATAGCTTAGAAATAGGCTTTGAGGGGTTCGGTGTGCTAAAATAAACTTTTGGGTCATTCAGGGACTAAAAGTGTCAAAAAGTGCACAAGTTTGCATTTTCGCGCATAACTTACGTTCTGAATACATCCGGACATCCAAAAATTTATGTAAGCATGACTACATTATATTTTAGTGTTCGCCTTAAGAAAAATCCATTCGTCGCGTCATTTGGATCGTTTTTCGCGCTTATGCGCATTCAGTCGTAATTAAGCGAACATCGCGTTCGTACGGCCAAACGAACCAACCTCCGGCATATTTTTGAGCATGTTTTGAGTTCCCTATACTTTATCTTCATTTTAGAGCCTTGAAATGAGGTTAACGGGGTTCAAACGCATCGAAAATCGCTTAAACGGGCTGCAGGGACTAAACCTGTCACTTTTGAAACAATTCTGGAACTGGGAGGCAGTGGCGTAGCGCGAGCCCTAAGGGCCTATGCAGTCGCGCTACGCGAGTGCCTTAACTGGACAGAAACATCAGTTTTGCATTCGGGACCAGATTCGATGTATTAGCCGTTGTTTAATTCACAACCACACATTCTAAACTTGCTTAGTCAGCGGATAAGGATGGAATTTAGGCACCATAACTTTCCGACACTTGTACGGATACGATTAAGGCACGATATTCGACAAGCGATCTTAACGGTTCGGGTATTCCTATAAATACCCCAACACCCCCATTGCTAAACTTACAAGAAATTTGATTTGAGAAACTCTAAGTTGAAACATTTGTTTCATACCTGAGATTTTTGAATCGAGTTTAGCATTCGGGGACCCTTCGTAAGTATTCTTTCGTTCTTTTCCTTATTTTTACTGCTTTTCGAGTCAGAAAGTCAAACTTTGTTTGACTTTCAGCGTTGACCAGTAATGGTCAATGCGAAGTTCGTTTGAACTTCGCAACGTGAGTGTAATCACGTTGGTTATAGTCCCTTGGGACTATGCCTACTGATTACCACGTTGTCTAGGGTCGTAGGGTAAGCGATCTAATAAATCGCTTATACCTCGAACCCGACCCATTTGGTCGATCATTAGGATCCGACCAAACACATTAGGTGACCATAGTAGGTAGGGAATAACCTTCCGAGGTTATACCCTATGGTCACATCGGTTAAGTAGTTGTATGATAGGTAGTTTATATGCCTTAGGTAAATTACCAGAATACCCTTTTCATGTATAATTGGTAATTAAGCATATGTAACCTAAACTTTTGTCACGTAACTGATTATGTAACATGTTTAGGCATATAATACTTGTCATAGGACTAGTTAGGCGGTCCGAACGCGTTTCACGCGCACGATGCGTTAAAGTAGCATAAGCTACCTAAACGGATCATAATGGGTCAATAAGACTAAGGTTAATTTTCATTTAGCATGTAGGTTTTGTTAAACCATATCACGTGAGTTCCTACACTCATTTGGTTTACAAACCCTAATGCTACCCAGTCTTCCGAGATAGGTCCGGTTTATTAACATAGTTACCTATACTAGGTGCCGTTTGATTCCGAGATCTATAGCATTACTTGGTGGTTATCTATATACAACTGAGCAATCTCAAGTGAGTACATAGACCCCTCTTTTACTGTTTTCCAAACTGTTTTGTGGTGGAACACATGTGCCTACTTGTTACTTTCATGCTTTCCTGTTTTCACATCATATACTGCTATGTTCGTTAGTACATTATAGTACATGATTTTATGACATTTCATGCTAGGTGTGCCTATTATGTGCATTACTTAGTACATTGTTTTACATGACATTTCATGCTAGGTGTGCCCATTATGTGCATTACTTAGTACATCGTTTTACATGACATTTCACGCTATGTATGTTCATTTGATTACATACGTAGTGCATTGTTTTCACATGCTTACATTTTGGTATGACATTTGGTTTGTTTACATGGGACAATACATTCATTAACATTAGCTACGACGTTCGTTAGTAGGTAGTGGTACCATAGGAATTGACAACTCCCGTTCCGGACGTCCCAGGGAAAGGGGATGAAAGGAATGACCGAATTCGATGATATAAGACAGATAGACCTTTAATTTGTTTAAAGGGTTTATCACCACAGTCGCAAGGCTTGGATGTATGCATTTTCACAATACCGCATAAATGTTCATATTAAATAGTTGCATGCATTTACACAAAACGTAGCGTTGATTTAAACCAAGTTTTACTTCAACATTTTGTTTTTGTGCATATGGTTTAGTTGAGACATTTCACTTGCCATACATGACATTTTGACATAGACATTTGACATGGATATTTGACATAGACATTTTGACATGATTTACATTTGACACAAACACTTTTGACATTGGTTTTACAAACTACATGATTTACATCTTGACATGAACACTTTGACATATTATTTAATACATTTGACAATTGAATTAAACATAGACTTCTTACATCGGTTGGTTTGGTTTGATTAAGTGATTAAGTAACGAAACGTGTGTAATATGATACAAGCATGGTGGATACGCCGCTGGTACTTCCTATATATAAGTGTTTGTATGGTATTACATATCGTAGCGTTATTTGAATCATTTCAGTTTGAGATATATAACATTTTATACAAATAACATACTTTTCACAAGACATTGATTTACAAGCAACTTATCTTATACAAACACATTTTTACATGGTTATTTATTTAACATGACAATTACTTATACATATCATCTGATCTTATTGTTTTCAAATGATTTACATGACAAAGCAAATTACAAGGTTCATGACTAAACATTTTTCTTAAACATAAATCATGAAACCTATTTTCACAAAACCTATGTATCTCACAGGCATTTTTATGCTGACGTACCTATTTTCACATGTGTTTTCAGGTGCTTTTCCATAGGATGTTGATCTTGATACTAGGGCGGACCTGTGCCTTAGAGACTTTAAAAGAAGATAGACTATGTTTAATTATGTTCTGAACTCTTTAATTTCCTGTTTGAAACAATGTAACACCTTTGTTTATAAATAAAATACAACTTTGTATGCCATGGTTATGAAACAATTAATTCTGTTACGACACGCCCCGATGTTTCCGCCGCGATTTGTTGTTTTACGCGGTCGGGGTGTGACAGTTTCATACCTGAGCTATTTTGATCTAGATTAGCATTCGGGGACCCTTCGTAAGTGTTCCTTCGTTCTTTTATTTCTTTTCGAGTCCGAAAGTCAAACTTTGTTTGACTTTCTACATTGACCAGTTTATGGCCAATGCGAAGTTCGTTTGAACTTCGCAACGTGATTGTAATCACGATGGTTATAGTCCCTTGTGACTATGCCTAATGATTACCACGTTGTCTAGGGTCGTAAGGGTAAGCGATCTAATAAATCGCTTATACCTTCGAACCCGACCCATTTGGTCGATCATTAGGATCCGACCAAACACATTAGGTGACCATAGTATATAGGGAATAACCTTCCGAGGTTATACCTTATGGTCGCTTCGTTTAAGTAGTTGTATGATAGGTAGTTTATATGCCTTAGGTAAATTACCAAAATACCCCTTTGATGCCAAAATTCATTTTAAACATATGTAACATAACTTTTGACATCTAAACTGATTTGACAACAATATTAGACAAGTTAAGGCATATGTTACTTGTCATAGGACTAGTTAGGCAGTCCGAATGCGTTTCATGCGAGCGACGTGTTAAAGTAGCATAAGCTACCTAAACGGGTCGTAATGGGTCGTAAGCACTTAAGTTAGGTTTCAATTAGTATGTAGGCTTTGTTAAACCATATGACACGAGTCTCCATACTCGTTTGGTTTACGAACCCTCATTCTATCTAAATCTTCCGATATAGGTCCGGTTTATTAACATAGTTACCTATATTAGGTGCCGTTTGATTTCGTGACCTATAGCATTGCTTGGTGGTTATCTTAGGACTTCTGAGCAATCTCAAGTGAGTACATAGACCCCTCTTTTACTGTTTTCCAAACTGTTTTGGGGTGAAACACATGTGCCTACTTGTTACTTTCGTGCTTTCCTGCTTTCACATCGTATACTTGCTATGTTCATTAGTACATTTATAGTACATGATTTCATTGTGTTCATGCTATGTATGCCCATTGTGTGCGTACTTAGTATATTGTTTTACATTACATTTCATGCTATGTATGTCCATTGTGTGCATACTTAGTACATTGTTTTACATTACATTTCATGCTATGTATGCCCATTGTGTGCGTACTTAGTACAGTTGTTTTCATCACATGCTTACATTTTGTTATGACATTTAGGTTGTTTACAATGGAACAATACATTCATTAACATTAGCTACGCCATTCGTTAGTAGGTAGTGGTACCATAGGAATTGACAACTCCCGCTCCTGAAATCCTGGGTTTGTTTGGATTGGAAGGAATGACCGAATTCGATATACATAACTTAGATAAACCTTTAATTTGTTTAAGGGTTTATCGCCACAGTCTCAAGGCTTGGATGTATGCTTTTTCACAATACCGCATAAATGTTTGTATCAGTAAAGCATGCATTTGTTACACAAAACATAACTTTGATTTAAACCATGTTTTACTTCAATACCTTGTTTTTGTGCATTTACATATGGTTTAGTTGATATATTTCACTTACTATACATGATATTTTTGGGTAAACATTACATGATCTACATTAACATAAACATTTTGACAGTGATATACACATTTAGTGGTTTACATTGGACATAGACATTTCAATATGGTTTACACATTAACACATGACAATTCATTGATACATGAACAATTTACATTGATGGTTGGTTTGGGTAAATGATTCGAGTAACGAGGCGTGTGTAATATAATACAAGCATGGTGGATACGCCGCCGGTGCTTCCTATAAATAAGTGTCTGTATGATATTTCATGCCATAGCGTTACTTAAATCATTTCAATATTTGACATATTACATTTTACATAAACAACTTATTTTCACAAGACGTTGATTTACAAAACAACTTATCTTATACAAACTCATTTTTACTTGGTTATTCATTTAACCTTACATTATTCTCTTACTTATACATATCATTGCTTTTTAATGATTTACAAAACAAAACAACTTACAAGGTTCATGACTGACTGTTATTAAACAATTTTTCCTAAACTTATAAGTCATGAATCCTATTTTCACAAAACCTATGTATCTCACAGGCATTTTTATGCTGACGTACCTATTTTCACATGTGTTTTCAGGAGCTTTTCCGTAGGATGATGATCGTGACACTAGGGCGGACCTGTGCCTTAGAGACATAAAACGAAGATAGACTTAGTTTAATTATGTTCTGAACTCTTTATTTCCTGTTTAAGACAATGTAACTCTTATGTTTATAAATAAAATACAACTTTGAATGCCATGGTTATGAAACAATTAATTCTGTTACAACACTCCCCGACGTTTCCGCCGCGGTTGCATGTTATACGCGGTCGGGGTGTGACATGACGTCACCATGAAAGTGACATCTAACCTCCTAACAAACTCTAACCTCTGATCTATACAAACACTGCTATGTTAACTACTGCTATTACATTACATTACAAAACAGACTATAGATCAGCTGCTGCAACCTTCCACTTCTGTGAACCCAACAGTACTTGTCTGGATCAGCAGTGCTTGACTCAAGGCAGTAGATTGAATCAGCAGGGCTTTAGTCTTTCATCAGGTCTTTACTTGAGCAGCAGTTGTAGGTCAGCAGTTTGCAAGAACAACAGATAGGAGGTCAACCGATGTTGAAATCACTTTCAAGGGGAGAGACTTGTATGTAAACATCTGCTTATTCTGGATCCACTGCTCTGATCCAGTTTTGGCTTTAATTATTTGTTCCTCTGATAGGGTTTAATCCCAACATAATAGATGCATATTATATGAATAGAATAAAGTTGCAATGATCGATGCTTTTGATCAAAATCTGTGTCATGTGATTGGCTATATTAAATATTATTTTGTGATATTAATACGTGGTAACTGTTTAAAATTCAAATGGCCAACGAAGGAAATCAAGAAAATCTGAATAACGATAACCAGAGTAACATTAACTTGGTTAATGAGAATCCGAGCATCAATAACAATGGAAACCAAGTGGATAATAGTGCTATTCAACAAAAGTGGCACAAGGAATCATAGATACAATGCCATTTATTATTCAAACGGTTCAGGAAGCGAATAATAAAAGTAAACATAGCAGTAAGCGACCAATTAAACCAGAACACAGCGTGAACAATGGACCCGTACTTCAAGCGCCCATTCCTAAAAGAAGAAGAACCGTGCCTTATAGTTATTCTTACAAAGAATTCTGGTCCTGCAAACCAATAGAATTATCGGGCAATGTAGGACCCATTGCAGCTCTACGCTGGATAGAAAAGACTGAGGCAGTTTTAAAAATAAGCAAGTGTGCTGAAGAAGACAAAATAATGTTTGCTTCTAATTTGTTTAAGAACTCAGCCTTAGAATGGTGGAACACTATCCTCCAATCAAGAGGAAGTGATAAGGTATACAACATGGAATGGGAAGAATTTAAAAATATGGTAGAAAGGAAATTCTGCCCTCCCAATGAAAAGGAACAGATAGCAAATAAGTTTCTAAACGTAAGAATGACCAGGGTAGATAGTAAGGGTTATACTACTACATTCTTTGAATATGCTAGAATAGTACCAACCATTGCATCACTTGAACCAGTATTAATCTCCCGTTACATCTGGGGATTAATCGAGGAGATTAGGCATGTAGTCAAGGCAGCTAGACCTCAAACTATAGAAGAAGCTGTAGAACTAGCCAACACCTTGACAGATGAACTATTCCGTACTAGAGAAGAAGACCATAGGAGAAACCTAACCCAAAGGCTTACCCAAGAATTCCGTTCTGGGAATTACAACCGTAGGAATATGGGTTCTACCTCTGCACCATTCTGCAAGGTCTGCAAGAAAAAGCATTCGGGAAAATGCTCCACTCATTGTAATTTCTGCAAGGCACCAGGACACAAGGAAGAAGATTGCAGAAGAAAATCCAATAATGTACTGTGCTTCAACTCTGGAAAAAAGGTCACATCAAGCCGAATTGTCCGAAATTGGCTCCAGCTGTGAACAATAGGAACACTAAAAATGCTAGAGCATTCGTTCTAACTGCATATGAAGCCAAGATGATTCCAGACGTGATAGCCGGTACGTTTTTAGTTAATGATGTTTTTGCTAAAGTATTATTTGACTCTAGTGCGAACCAAAGTTTTATTAATACTTCGTTTTGCAAACTTCTAAATCAGTCATTAACTAAACTACCACAAGAATGTCTCGTAGAGACAGCTATTGGAGAAAATTTTAGGATTTCTGAAATCTTGCAGGGAGCAAGAATAGAGTTTTTAAACCAAAAGTTTATGGCAAACCTTTACCCAATGAATCTGGCAGAATTTGATGTCATTTTAGGAATGGATTGGTTAATAGCCAATAAAGCCAGTATTTTATGTGATCAAAAGTCAATTCAAGTAAATTCACCAAAGGGTGAAAAGATCACAATTAAAGGAGATAAGCCCTCTGGATCCACAAAATTCATCTCTGTGATGAAAACTGCAAGTTATATAAGAAAAGGGTCTATAGTGTATTTGATCTCCATAATCACTAACACTAAAGGAAAAGAACTAAAAGACATTCCAGTAGTGTCTCAGTTTTCAGATGTATTTCTAGAAGAATTACCAGGATTACCACCAGACAGAAAAGTTGAATTCAGAATTCACTTGTTACCGGGAATGGCACCGATTGCTAAAACACCTTAACGTTTGGCACCCGCTGAGATGCAGGAACTAAAGAAACTATTAGATGAATTATTAGAGAAGGGATTCATACAGCCGAGCTCATCGCCATGGGGAGCGCCAATTTTATTCGTTAAAAAGAAGGACGGATCAATGCATATGTGCATTGACTACCGTGAATTGAACAAGGTCACGATTAAGAATCGGTACCCATTACCAAGAATTGATGATCTGTTCGACCAATTGCAAGGAGCTCGATTTTTCTCTAAAATCGATTTAAGGTCAGGATATCATCAATTAAAGGTACATGAAGAGGATATTCCTAAGACCGCCTTTAGAACCAAGTATGGCCATTATTAATTTACTGTCATGCCATTTGGTCTAACCAATGCCCCAGCCGCATTTATAGACATGATGAACCGAATATGTAAGCCATATTTGGATAAATTCATAATTGTTTTTATTGATGATATTCTCATTTATTCTAAAAATAGGGAAGATCATTGTTGGATCGTCGTGTGACCCTAACGAGTTAATCTGAAGAGTTATACATCAATAACAATGGCAGAATCAGTGAAATTGACATTCAAACAGCTTGATCCTTCTTAATTATCCTTTTATTACTGATTTCAAAGCTTTTTACAGATCAAATGACACACGGTCAGCACCTCGGCTCTGAATCACATGAACTAATTCCATTTGAAATGACACGGCAACACTCCTATATATAGATGGGGTGATTCCGCTTGAAAGTGTCACAGGTCATTTCAAGCGGAATTAACCTGGTTAATTTCGTTTGAAACTGCCAGTGGAACTTTCAAGCGAAATTACACACACAAACACATATAAACTCTAATTTTCATCCTGTTGTTTGCTAGTTTATCCTATCTAGACATAAGACTCGATAAAGACGAAGTTAACAGACATTCATGCACCAACAGGCTCCCCCTTGGATGTTGACGAAGTCTTCAGCATCAAATCTTCAGTCTTTAGTCTTTGTCTATCTTCTTGCTCTATCCAAGTTGTCTGACAATAAAAGTTTCCTTCAAACCTTCTTTTCTTCTATCAACAGCTAGCATGAATCATAGAATCTGAATCTTTAACATCCTTCAAACTCCCCCTTGAATGTAGATTCAGGAACTGTATCTGACTTTTAAGTTTTCAGACTCCCCCTATTAGTTAGCTGGGATTTTGCTATGCTGTTTTCAATAACAAACCTGTTACCTGCACAATCTCTACCTAAATATAAGATTTATGATTATAACAATTTCAATCAAAACTTACCATTTTACCTCATTTGTTGGATTTGTCAGGATTTAGAAATCCACTTAAGTATCTAGGTCCAAATAAATGACCCTAAGAACTTAATTTATCTACCAAGTCCAACTTAATGACCTTGGTTGACCTTGAGACAAATAACACTGACATTTTGTACAAATTTTCAATCAATTTTCTGAAATTTACAAGTTTCAACTTAATGAACTTGTTTTGACTTTTCAATTTCCAGATTTAACAAGATTAGCTCATAACTCATCTTCCAGCTCAGAAACTTCCGGCATCTGCTTTTAAACTTCGAATCTGAAGATCAGCTTTCCACTTTGGTTTGTCGAAAAATAAAGCAGAAATGTAAAATCTTTTTGGTTTTTTTAATAAAGTTTCTTAACTAGAAATGAATTACAGAAATAAAATGCAGTAAATGTAAACTATTTACAAACATATTTTTGGTGAGTGTGTTAGGGAATCATATCAGCTATTCGACAAGTCACAAGTACCGTTAAGCTTTAATTTCATACTCAGAATTAAACAATTCACTTAGATTGTTGATATACTGATCCACTTAAATTCTCACACAATTTTCAATCTGTCCAGGATATGGATTAGGTGTATTAAGAACTTAAACTTATTCATGTGTTCCATCTCTTGAATATACTCCCGTATCCAGATCCCAATATTCAGTCTTACAAGTGAGTATACCACAGTTGATATCTGTAAGGGGTTAATTGCGAAGGGCCGTGAGAGCACAGGTCAGAACTTCCGTTCAGCAGAGAGATGACGGCTTCGACTTTAAGTGGGTCCCCTTTAGAGGATCTATTTTACAACAGCCATGATTAACATTTTTCAGTGTTTCATCATTTTTAGCTGAGGGCAGGCTTTTATTTCAAGCAGCAGTAAAGTATTATACGGGGACTAGGCCATTGCTTCCGAAAAATCAGAAGTCCCGGGATAATACCCGAGATATCACTGAGTATAAAGACCTAGTATCTCAGAAAGAGGGATCCTTCAAACAAGATTTCAGGGATTACCTATATATCCAAGTAGTGTTCCCCACAAAATAAGCAATTTTGAATTTAGGTTTATATCCCGAACAAACCTACTAAATGTGTAAAAACCTATCGGCACATCATCAGCGAGACTGTTTAAGACTTTCTATTGTTTTTGTATTTTGAAACTATCTCATGTTTTTGGATTCTTGAAATTTTTTTACTGTTTTTGTATTTTCTGAAAATATTACCCTATGCTACCCCTAAATACCAAAACAAGTAAAAAATCGACAAACCATTGCAGATTGCTTCTCAACATCTTCTACAATGTCTCCTTCATCAACGCCAAGAATTTCCTCCAACACCGATAAAAGCTTCATACCGTTCAGTTTTAGCAAATATTGAAAACAAGTTTTATCAAACGCTTTGGCATGTAAATCAGCTTTTTGTTTGTCAGTGTGGATTTTCTCAATTCGTATCAACTTATTCTCGAAACAATCTCAGATGAAGTGATGACGAATTTCAATGTGTTTCGTTTCAGCGTAATGAACTGGATTTTTAGAAATGTTTATCGCTGCCTGATTATCAACAAAGATAGGGGTGTTAAGAAATTGCAAACCGTAGTCGCGCATCTGTTGCTCGATCCACAAGATCTTAGAGCAGCAACTGCTAGCAGATACATACTCTGCTTCACATGTGGATAAAGCCACAGAGGTCTGCTTCTTGCATTGCCAGGTAACCAATCGTGGTCCGAAAAACTGGCATCCCGCTGTTGTTAATTTAGCGTTAACTTTGCAGCATCCGAAATTGGAATCGGAATACCCTTCGAGCATAAAGTCGCCTTCTTTTGGATACCACAACCCCAATGATGGAGTTCCTTTCAGGTAGCGTAATATCCTTTTCACAATCACCATATGCGAAGCTCTCGGATTAGATTGAAATCTTGCTGCGAGGCAGGTTGGATACATAATATCGGTTCTTGAAGCTGTCAAATACATCAGCGATCCGATCATGGAACGATATAACGTTTCATCTACCTTCTCTCCGGTGAGAACAGGGTTTATCCCATGGTTCGTCGCTAATGGAGTGGAAGCTGGAGTAGATCTTGACATCCCAAATTTCTCTAAGATATCATGAACATACTTCGTTTGATGTATGAAAATTCCCTTAGGTAGTTGATCAACCTGAAGTCCCAAGAAGAATTTCATCTCACCCATCGATGACATTTCAAATTTCTACTTCATAACTCGTTCAAAATCTTTGCACAGATTCTCATTTGTAGACCCAAATATGATGTCGTCCACGTATATCTGAACTATCAGAAGATGTCTGTCGACTTCTTTGGTGAAGAGAGTGGCATCCACTTTACCACAGATGAAGTTGTTGGCTAGCAGGTGTTGAGACAAAGTCTCGTACCAAGCTCTCGGGGCCTGGTGTAAACCATACAGCGCTTTATCCAGCAAATAAACCTTGTCTTTGTGGATTGGATCGGTAAAGCCCGGTGGCTGTCCGACATATACCTCCTCTTTTACCTTCCCACAGAGAAACGCGGATTTCACATCTAGCTGATAAACTTTAATTTTTTTCCAAGATGCAAATGCTAGGAAGATTTTGATCGCTTCAAGTCTAGTAACTGGAGCATATACTTCGGTGAAATCTATCCCTCCTGCTGACTGAAACCCTGAACTACGAGTCGAGCTTTGTTACGAATAATAACCCCTCTATCGTCTCTCTTACACTTGAACACCCACTTGGTGTTTATCTTCCTTTGACCATCAGGCAAGTCTACTAACTTCCACACTCCTAACTTCTCAAACTGACTCAGCTCCTCTTGCATCGCGTTGACCCAAGAATCTTCAATAATCGCGTTGAACATCATACAATAGGGTCTTCTTTCCCGTCATGTGTCGAGAAGCTCCACTATCCATAATCCAACGTGAAACGGATCTTGGAAGCTCCTGCACATTTCAAAAACGCTTAGTTAGAAGTTGATGCTAACCAAGCCTCTTTTGACTCGGGTAACTTGACATTGAGGTTAGTTTTTGCAATGCAAAGTGGCAGAAAATTCTTGCCATTCATCTTTAAGCTCTCCTCAGACCCAATCTCAACCTTTTTGTATAAAAAGAAATCATTTTGAGAAGGTTGACCAGATGATTGCTCTGGCTTTGATACATTTTTCTTTTCAGAAATATTAGCCTCTTGTGGTTCAAGTTTCTCATAATAATCCAAAGGTACATGCATCTTCTAAGTTGAAGATGATGATTTTGCAGTCTCAGAAACCTTTGGTTTTGAAGAACTTGTTTTCTTTTCAACAAATTTTGGCTTCCATGCTTGTTGAGGCGAAGCAACCTGTTTGTAAAACTTGTCATTTTTAGTTACCACATTTTTAACAGGTTCAGTTTTGACTTTGATGTTTTCATTTTTCAAAACTTTCTTCTCAACAACCATCGGAGCTTTTCCTTTCACATCAACTTTCCTTTTCTGAATATCAACAACTTCAGCCTTAGGCTTCAAGTTGGTACACTTTTGTGCAATATGTCCAACTTGATTACATTTGAAGCATGTTCGAGTGTCAACTACCCGACTTGTGCCTTCAGACTAAGGCTGTGAAGCCTTCTTCTCAAAGAATTCTTCATTTGTTTTCGAAAAAATTTTAGATTCTTCATCAGAAAGTGAACTTGAACTTTTTACAAACACCTTTTTCTCATCAAACCTTCTGTTTTGAACATTCTTTTTCTGATAATTCTTACCACCCTGATATCCACCCGACCATCTGTTTTGGTTTTTGTTATAAAAATGAGGTGGAACAACTGGTTTCTTGTAGTAAGCTTTATCTTTTTCGAAATTCATTTGCCTCTTTGTCTGATTTAAACCTTCTACTTCAGACAGATCAATTTCAACCAATTTGAACACGTTTTTCAATTTGTTCACATTAACATTCTCCAGTGGAAACCCAGAATCCGAATACAACTTATCCGATCCCGACATCTTGTACATGACAAGAGTAGATTCTTCATTTAAGTTGTTTTTGGATTTTGGTTTCGGAATGTAATTGTTCAAGAAACATCCTTCATCCTCAGCTGAATCATTTTCAGACTTCAAAACATTTTCAGCCATGCTTTTAACAATTTCTGACTGAACACTATCCTCATCGGATGATGTATTGAATGTAACATCAATCCACTCTGGAAGTTTAACCTCATCGATTTCTTCATCATCATTAACCAACCCGGACTTTTTCTTTGAAAAATTGTTTAACACTGGCGGTGGAACCTGATGATACCCAACCCCAGTTCCATCCGAATAAACATCTTCGCCTGCTTTGTTTTTCCTGATGGGTTTGGGAACAATGTGTTGTAAAACAAAGCTTGCGGAGTTGTAACTGGTTAATTTCAGATTGATGCGCTCATTTTCAATTTTAGCTTCTTGAACTTGAAGCTTCAGATTAGCAATCTCATCCAACTGTTGATTGATTTGCTCTTCTTTAACTCTAAGAACACCGGTCAGTTGAAGATTTTCTTTGTCTGTTTTACCATTTCTTTCATCAGAATCTTTTACCGTTCATTTTAATTTTTCAAAATTTTCTGAAATTTGACGATTTTCAAGAATCAATTTTTCATTTTCTTTCCTAATTCTTTCTACATCAATTTTATCGTTTTCGATTTTCTCAGTTAATTCTTTTAATTTGTCGTTCGAAGCTTTTAACAATTTATCACGGTTTATGATCTGATCTTCAACACTTCTGACTCTACCAGTCAGTTCTTCAATCTTCTTACCACTGAGGTAAGCAATTGTACTACAAACTTTGCACTCTTTCATGCAATTTTTGCAGTCGTTCTCAGATTTAACTTTCTTACCTGACTTATGTGTATCATTTGAACTGACCTTGTTTTTGGACTCAGTTCTAGAACCAGAAACTACCTCTAGTTCTTTTGCAGCAAGCACTTTGTCAGCCATCTTCTTCAAATTTTCAGCAGTGAATTCTTGTGACGTATCAATAATCCCGTCATCAACTTTCTTTGGCTGCGGCTCTTTTTCTGTCTCTTTCACTTTCTCATCAGCTTCTCCTCCTCCCCACCACATTCTTTGCATGGCTTCTTCTTCTTCAGCAAGTTGTTTGGTGAGAATTTCAACATCTACAGTATCTGGATCAACAGCTATGTTTCCATTAGGATCGAGATAACATTCTCTATCAGGATCCCATCGATTTGCTTTCTTTGCTTCCTTCCATGTACGATAGATTTTGCTTTTCATGAATTGAGTTGTTGCCTTTCTGTTGACGTACTTCACTTCTTCAGATCTGGTATCTTTAAAAGGAACAATCTTTACTGTAAATACATATCCAACTGCATCTTCCTCTGGCAAAATATCACTCCAATCATAACCTTCATTATCATGAAAAACAGTAAGTGCTCTGGATTTTTCTTTAGGTGCCTCCTCTATCTGCTTCATCCTTGGAGGTTCTGCTTTATTTTGATGATAAATTGCTCTGTTGTAATAATCCTCTCGAAAAGGATTTGCAGTATCATCAGTGTAAGCATTTCGACACTCACGCTTAAAATGACTTTTTTTGTTTACATTTAAAGCACGTGACTTTTGACTTGTCAAAACCTAACTTGTAGAAGGTCCACCAATAGACTGTCTTCCAGTAATCTCCATGAATCGCTCCGCTCTTCTCACTGCACTCGCCATACACCACCTTATATCGATCAACTCCATCTCCTCAGGATCGATCTGATCGTAGTCTTCTTTTGTTAGGTCGGTGTTTCCAATCTTTCCTGCAACGAGGCTTTCGTACGATTCTAACACAGATGCTAAAAACACCATCTGTTGTTTAGCAGATTCTTCACTAAAATTCTGACCATTCTTTAAATCCACAGCAATGTTGCATTGAAATAGATTTTTCGGAACAGATTGACTTTGAGCAGTTAATGAAGATCCACTATGATAGCCACTGCTAGGAGTTTCTTGATTCACTGTATTTGAACTTTCTGCAGAAAATGTTGTTTTTGGTGATGCAGATTTCGGAATCATACTTCCTCTGTAATACAGCTCCACATTCTGCTGGTATGATGTGTTGTTGACTTTATTGGATTTTCTGATTTCCAATTCATGACTTTCCAGTCTTTCGATAAGCAGATCCACTGTCAAATCAGTCGGATTCACCGTATTCTTCAGCATCAATGCAAAATACTGCCAGTGTTGCTCATTCGGTAGTGAATCAAATAATTTGTCAACCAACTCCTCTCGAGTATATATGATTCCGTGTATTGCCAGCTCCATCTTCAAATGCCCGAATCTTTCAATCATCTTGGAAACAGACTCATTCTTTAAACAACCAAACAAATCAAACTCTTGTCTTAACAATTTCTTTTTGCTTTTAACTATTGTTAGTGCATGCATCTATCGACTTCGTCTTGTATCGAGTCTTAGACTAGATATGTTAGATCAGGGCACGGTGTTCGAGAATATAGGAGATTTTAGGTTGAATTAAAGGTGTTTTCGCTTGAAGTGGTTGAGTTCGCTTGAAATGACATTAGTCACATTCAAGCGAAACCAACATATGGTATCTCGCTTGAACTGGTTTTTGTCACATTCAAGCGAATCCTCAAGTCTATAAATAGACTTCAAGCGATCTCATTTGGAACAGTTCGTGAATTCCATAATGAGGTGCTGCCGGTGTGAAGACTGATTGTAATTGTTGTTATTTCAATGAAATAAGTGTTTTTAGTGAAGATTAAGTTGTTTCTACCTTTGTTTCTTAGTTTCCGCCTCTGAAACAAAGTAAAACTCCTCTAAACGACTCATTTCGGTCAGATACACGATCCTACAATTGGTATCAGAGCACAGGAGGAGGAGTTCTGCAGATTATAGTCTGTTTTCATCATGATTTCTTACTTTTACACTTTCTTTCTTCAACAGAACAAGATTTAACGGTTAAAATCAGACAAATTTTTCACAGAATGTGTAAAAGTGCATTTTAACAAACCCTTGAAAGTTTCACATTAAAATACGGACTAAAAATTGATAAAATGGACCTTCGAAGTGGTTTCGCTTGAACATTTCAACAGTTCTCGCTTAAAAGTTTGGTTTCATTTCAAGCGAACTAAGCCATTTCGCTTGAAATAGAGGGTTCGCTTGAAAAATCATAGTCCGCTTGAATCATCTCAAGCGAACTAGGTCTTTTCGCTTCAAATTATCATTCTGCTTGAAATTCAAGTGAAATCAGGTGATTTAGCTTGAAGGACTTATCTCGCTTGAAGTTGTTTGCAGTTATTTTCGCTTGAACAGGTTACCTCGCTTGAAGACCCTATCTCGATTGAAAGTGTTGTTTTGTGAAAAAGTTTCTGAATCATGAATGAAGACTTTTACAACGCGCTTGCAACATCCCCAACTGCTCCGGCTTCCATTGCTCAGAATATGAACTTGGAAAACGAGACCGGAACGTTACAAAAGCCCCCGACACTAATGAGCATAGAAGAGTACTACGGATGGAAAGACAGATTCGAAAACTAGGTTCAAGCTAACCATCTCAGATCTTGGGAGTGCATTCTGAAGAAATATGTATTACCACGTACTGATCTGCAAGTTGAGAAAGCAATATCTGAGTTTATTGACCAAGAAAGAGATATGTACAGAGCTGAAAAGATGATGATTAGTCTACTTCAGTAAGCTATCAAAGAAGACATCTTTGTGTTGCTTCAGCATGATAAAACTTCGAAATCAATTTGGGATGCTCTTCGAATCAAGTTTGAGGGTAGTGAACACATGATTAAAAGCAAGAAGGCACTGCTCAAGAAAGATTTTGATCTGTTTACAAGTTTGCCCGGGGAAGATACTAAGAAGCTAATTGAAAGATATGCCACTTGGTGCGATCCATGTCGATGCTTAGTATAACAAAAGATCGTGAAGAGTGGGTAGACAAGTTAGCTGACGCTTTACCACAAAAGGAATGGGGCACATACTTGAGGATTTTGAAGAACACTAGGGTTTATGATGGGTTAACAATTTCTCAGTTTATCGAGAAGATTGAGGGTCAAGATTTGGAACAGTAGAAGATCGCGAGGATGAACAGTCCAAGTGGTCAACAAGATGTAAAAATGTACTACAAAGGCAGTGTTCCAGAAGTTGAAAGAAGCCCGAAAATACAGACTGTGTTTAGTGCTGGAGATTCTTTAGAAAAGGTTGATCAAAGTTCTAAAAGTAGCAGTGATTTCTCTTCATACCCGAGCATTAATCCAAAGAGTCCAACTTCAAGTTTCAGTTCTCAAAGTACAAAAAGTGGAAGTGGTTATGTGATACAATGCAACATTGCTTTAAATCTTCCTAATGGTCAAAGTTTCTCTGAAGAAATTGCGAAAGATCACATGGCATTACTTGGTTCTGTGTTACTATCTTATGAAGGTTTGGTTGCAGGGCGAATCGGGAATCCTATGCTCACAAAAGAGGATTACGATCATATAGACGCTGAAGAGATGGAACTTATGGACATCAAATGGTGTCTAGCTAGCGTTCTGAGAAAAGACAAAAAATTCAAGCTGATTACTGGAAGAAATGACTTTCTTGATGCACATGTGTCTACTTTAGGTTTTGATAAATCTAAAGTTACTTGTTTTCGATGCAGGGAGAAAGGTCATTTCAAGAGGGAATGCAAGAATAGAGAAGCTAGTGATGTAAAGAATCCGTTCGGAAAAGATGACTATTACCGGAAAGCCATATATCAGCAAGTTGGTCAGCAACAACAGCAAGAAACACAGGTGGCTCATGGTAGAAAAGTGATCGAGGATTCAAAGAGAGTATGTTTGGTGGATTTTAACCGGAACAAATACATATCACCAGAAAGCAAATCATGTCTAATCAATCAAGATGACGAAAGGTTACCTGAAGGTTTTAGCTGGGATATGTTTGTGGATGAAAAAGGAGAGTTTAAAGCATTCATTGCTAAGATTGTGAAAGAACCAGATATGTTTACCACATGGATGAATTCTATTGGTGAGACTGTGAAGAATGTGGAGAAATAATCTGTTTTATCAGAAGAATGCTCACAGAGTACAAATGAAAGTTCAGAAAATTCAGATGACATTTCAGAAAGAGAAATTGTATTCGATCAAACACCATCTGATTCTGGTTCTTCGGATGATAGTTCTGGCAAATCAGTAGAGTTTGATCATTCGCCAACTGATGACAGCAGTAGTGATGATGAAGAAGAAAGACATATTAATATTGAAAAATCTCATCTTTCACCTGAAAGTTTTCATTTTTATTTTGCCGATCGATTGGAGAAGCTGAAGGAGAAACAAACTGCAAAAGAACAAAAGAAAATGGAGTCTGAAAGTGTTGCTGAAAAGGATGAGATTGTTCAAAATGAAGAAGTTAAAGTTGTTGCTAAGGAAACTGTTGAGACTGAAAAGGTGACTGAAGCAGAAAAAGTTGTTGAAGTTGAAAAGATCATAGAAATAGAAAAGACTGTGGAGGTTGTCAGGCCTTGCTTGAAGTGTTTGGAACCTTGCAAGGAATGTGCAGCTAAAGATGAGAAGCTTGCAGAGTTTGAGAAGATGAAGGAACAATTACTGTTCAATCTTAACTATGTAAAGGAATCATATGATGTTTTGAATAGAACAGTAACTGGTCTTCAAAAGACAAATTCTGAGAGAGAAGATGCTTTAACGATGATGAATGCAACGATGATGTCGAAGCAAAAAGCTATAAATCATTACATCGAAGAATGTGCTACACTGAAACAAGAGTTGGAGAATGAAAAGATTGAAAATGAAAGAATCAGACAATTATTACAGAGTTACTCTAGTTCTGATTATCTTATTGATTGAATTTATCCAACTGTTCCAGGTTTTAAAGCTTTTAAAGATGATGAGAAGCCTAAGAAGAAGGATACTGGTAAGAAACCGAGTGTTAGCTATAACAAGTGTCCGCCTCCGATCTGGGAAGGTTATTCTCCCAGAAAACCAAATGAGTAGCAAGTCGAAAAAGCAGTCAATATAAAGCTAAAAACCGATACAACTGATGATTTACCAGAAAACATTGATGTTACTTTCACATCGTCTGACACTGATCATGAGTCTGAGTTAATCAAAAAGGTGGTCGATCAGGTGTTGGATACTGATGAGGAGTCTGAGTCAAAATCTGAGTCTGGAGGGTCAAGTTCGTCAGTCAACAGTTCCAAATCGTCGGTTAAAAGGACTTACAGTAAAGAGTTTTTGTTATCAAAATCGAATTTGAATGATGAAACATTCGAAGTAGCATATACTTTGAATGATTCTGACAAATTATATTCTGACAAAGAGTTTCCAATAAGAAGTGTTAAATTTGAAATGATCAAAAAGGTTTTCAAAATGACAGAAATTAAGATTTCTGAAATAAAAGATTTAAATCTTACTGGAAAACCTAAAAAATATACTTCAAGATTTCAACAACGATTAAACAAGAAAAAGGGTTACAATTCTGGTTCTGGTTTTCAAAAGAAACCAAACCATAATGGTAGCTACAAAAAGAAAGGATTAGGTTTTTTTCCACCAGAAAATTATAAAAATGAGAAAAATTCTAAAACAAAAATAGAATTTGTTTCAGGAGGAAGTGCAGAAGAAGAACAGAAGAAACCATTCTGGAAACAATCAAACCAGGAGTTTCTTGCTGAGAAGAAAAGGAATGGAACTGGAGTGTTTCATCCAAAAGAGACTCGAACCTGTTTCAAATGCAATGAAGTTGGTCACATTGCATGGAACTGTCCGAAAAATGCTAAGACTAAACAGGGAGTTTCTGAAAAACTGAAAGAAATAGTTGTTGATGTTGAACCACCAACAGAAAAATTCAAAATGTTTGAAAATTCAACTTATGAGGTTGGTGAATGTTCTAAAAAGAATTTTTACAAAAAGAAAGCCAAGAACAACCAAGTGTGGGTTGTTAAGAAGGGTGATGTAAAAGTCGGCAATGATTCTGGTTACACAAAGCCAGAAGAGCCACAAGGTGAGGTAAAAGAGGTAAATTTTGTATCTTCAGTGAATGATGATGAATTTGCATCACTGAAGTTTGAGAAGATTAAACAGAAAGTTGGAAAGATTGAGATCTCGGATCAATTTTACTCCGAGAAGAATGAGTTTGATGTCGAGAAAGCTTTCAATGGAAGTGTTAAGAAAATTTTTGGGAAAATGCTTGATGGAAAAGTAAAAGGGGTTAAAGATTTTTACGCAACAAAGAAAGCAAGTTTTAACCCAACTGAACAAGAGCTAAAGGAGCTAAAAACACACAAGGTTGGTCAGACTTGGGTGGAAATTCCTTTCCCTTAAACAATCTGACTTGCTGGAGATCCCAAGTTAGTAATCGTGGATCAGGAATCGGCATCTTTCTTAGTAATTGATTGTGTGTTTGAATCTTAAAAATAGTTGAATCTTTTTAGGTTAAGTGTGACTTGCCGGAGCTTCCAGGTTGGTAAGTGTGAAGCAGGAATCGTCATCTTTATTGGTAAAATGTTTTTGTGTAGATGTGGTATTCCTACAAGTTGGTTGATGAAGTTTTACACCTACAAGTGGTAAATCAAGGACATTAAGTTGTACTTGTTTTTCCTACAAGTGGTTAATCAAGGTCATTAGGTTGAACTTGATTGGACCATACTTACAAGTGGTATTTGAAGGACACTATGATGAACCAAACCCCTAAACTTTACAAGTGATAAAATCAACAAAACTTATTTTCTGGAAAAATCATTTTGGTTAAAACAAACTTAAGTGCTTTGAAATCATAATGAGAAAATAGTTTTGTGAAAGGGGGAGTTCTGATTGTTTATGTCAAGTGAATGGCGAATTGAAGCGATTTGATATTCGTTGTCAAGTTTTTGTATAGTTGGTTTTCAAATTTTCTGAAATATGATTGCATTTTAGGGGGAGTAGAAATTTCTGAAAATCCATAAACATTAGAAAATTTGAAAAAGGCAATAACATGATAAAATAAAAAATGAGTTTTAGTGTCAAAGAAGAGGAAATGATAGTACATCAGTAGACAGTCATAGTATGCTAAAGAAATGTAATGTTTATATAGTGTTAAACAGTCTCACTGATGATATGCTGATAGGTTTTTACACATTTAGTAAGCTTTTTCGGGATATAAACTTAAATTTAAACTTGCTTATTTCATGGGGAACACTACTTGGATATATAGGTAACCCCTGAAATCTTGTTTGAAAGGTCCCTCTTTCTAAGATACTAGGTCTTTATGCTCAGTGATATCTGGGGTATTATCCCGGGACTTCTGATTTTGCGGAAGCAATGGCCTAGTCCTCGGAGAATACTTTCTGCTTGCTTAAAAAATAGCGCCGCCCTCAGCAATTTGATGAAACAATAAAATTGATAGTCATTGTTGTTGTAATTCAAAAGATCCTCTAAAGGGGACATACCAAAAGTCGAGCCGTCATCTCTCTACTGAATGGAAGTTCTGACCTGAGCTCTCACGGTTTCGTACTATAATTTATTCCCTTACAGATATCATCTGTGGTATACTCACCTGTAAGACTGAATATTGGGATCTGGATACGGGAGTATATTCAAGAGGTGGGACACATGAATGAGTTTAAGTTCTTAAAACATCTAATTCATATCATGAATCAGTTGAAATTTGTGTGAGAATTTAAGTGGATCAGTATATTGGCAATCTAAGTGAATTGTTTAATTCTTAATGTGTAACTAAGCTCAACGGTACTTGTGACTTGTCAAAAACTGACATGATCCTCTTACACAAAACTCACAAAAAAATTGTCTGTAAATATTTCTTTATTGCATTTCTTTACTTTAAAAAATCCAAAAAGATTTTCGGTGTGTTTTAGCATAAACTTTTGAAAAACTCAAAAAGATTTTCGACAACTGATGTTGGAGAGCTGATTTTCAAAATTCCAAGTGCTAAACATGATGACATTTTTGTGAAAAGAAGTATGTGTTTGAAAATAAAATGTGTTTTGAACAAATTTTAAAGAGGTTCATCAAGATTATTGAGTTATTTTTTAGGGAGAGTAAGTGTTAGTGCATACATTGAATTGTTAAATGTGTGAAATTTACTTTGAGGTAGAGATTGTGCAGGTTTAAGTTTGAGCTAGATGATAATCCTGAGCAGATCGAGAGCTAGGTTAAGATCTTGGAACATCTTTAGTAGAGCCAGGTTGATCAATCCTGAGAAGCTTGTGTTTAAAGAGCCAAGTTCTGATACCTGAGGATGCTGTGAATAGATTTTAAGCCAGGATTCGATTTGATGGACAAAGTCTAAGCCAGGCAACGATCTTGAACCTGTGAAAGTCAGATTACGATCCTGAAGCAGATGATGCTGAAGAACTAAAGGAATGCCAGCACATTGTTAGGGGGAGTCTGTTAATGCTGATAGAGAAAGAGTGAAGCCCAGAGACTGATCAAGACTGAAGATGCGAAGACTCGATACGTGAGACTCGTCAACATCTGAGGGGGAGTCTGTTAGTGCATGCATCTGTCGACTTCGTCTTGTATCGAGTCTTAGACTAGATATGTTAGATCAGGGCACGGTGTTCGAGAATATAGGAGATTTTAGGTTGAATTAAAGGTGTTTTCGCTTGAAGTGGTTGAGTTCGCTTGAAATGACATTAGTCACATTCAAGCAAAACCAACATATGGTATCTCGCTTGAACTGGTTTTTGTCACATTCAAGCGAATCCTCAAGTCTATAATTAGACTTCAAGCGATCTCATTTGGAACAGTTCGTGAATTCCATACCGAGGTGCTGCCGGTGTGAAGACTGATTGTAATCTTCAATTGCCATCAACTTGGGCGGCTTATTGTATGTTCCATATGCACTGTCTACACTCATAGCATCAGAAAGAATTTTCTTTGCACTCGGTGTTGGTGTATTTTCATTCGTGTTATTTGATGTGCCATCTCCCAAACCACTAGTAAATGCAAACATGTCACTAAATGGATTCATGAAATCATCCATCTTTCAAGTACCTGAAACAATCAACAAAACACTTAGAGAATTTTTTGAAATTTTGAAAAGCAGTTTCAAACGGGATCAGCTTTCAAGCGAAATAAGCTTTCAAGCAGAATAAGCCTTTTCACACGAAATAAGCCTTTTCAAGCGAAATTACTTCAAGCGAAATCAAGGTTTTCAAGCGAAATTACCAAGCGAAATTAAGTCACTTTGGAGCGGAATTAGTGATTTCGTTTGAAATGACAGAATTTTCAAACGGAATAAGTGATTCCATGTGAAATCAACAACACTTTTCAAACGGAATTAGTCACAAAAGCTAATTCCGTGTGAAATCACATGTGCACTTTCAAACGGAATTATGATGACGTCAGCATCGTCGATCACAATTTCGTCAAATTGATCCTGTATTACTTCGAATTAAGGTCCAATTTTTTTAAGGATTAGTTAAAATACAAATGCGCGTATACTGTGAAAATTTCAAGTCATTTTGTCCGTTAAATTTCGATTAATTTTGAAAAGAAAGAGTAGAAATGAGAGAATCCGATGAAATCAAGCTGAATTGGTATGAACTCCTCGTCCTGAGCTCTGATACCACTTGTTGGATCGTTGTGTGACCCTAGCGAGTCAATCTGAAGAGTTATACATCAATAACAAAGGCAGAATCAGTGAAATTGACGTTCAAACAGCTTGATCCTTCTTAATTATCCTTTTATTACTGATTTCAAAGCTTTTTACATATCAAATGACACACGGTCAGCACCTCGGCTCTGAATCACATGAACTAATTCTGTTTGAAATGACATGGCAACACTCCTATATATAGATGGGGTGATTCCGCTTGAAAGTGTCACAGGTCATTTCAAGCGGAATTAACCTGGTTAATTTCGTTTCAAACTACCAGTGGCACTTTCAAGCGAAATTACACACACAAACACATATAAATCCTAATTTTCATCCTGTTGTGTGCTAGTTTGTCCTATCTAGACATAAGACTCGATAAAGACGAAGTTAACATACATTCTTGCACCAACAATCATGCAAAGCATTTGCACGCACTTTTAAGTCTATTAAGAAAGGAAAAGCTTTACGCTAAATTTTCAAAATGTGAGTTTTGGTTAGAGCAAGTACAGTTTCTTGGACACTTAGTTAATCATGAAGGAATTCATATGGATCCCACAAAAATCGAGGCGATTACCAAATGGAAAACCCCTGAGTCACCAAATGAGGTTAGAAGTTTCTTAGGATTGGCCGGATATTTAGAAGGTTTATTCAATATTTTTCTAGAATAGCCATTCCTTTAACTAAGTTAACCTGTAAATCCATTAAGTTTGAATGGGGACCAAAACAGGAAGAAGCTTTTAGAATTCTTAAGCAAAGATTAACCCATGCACCCATACTAGCGTTACTAGAAGGAACTGAAGAATTTGTAGTATATTCTGACGCTTCTAAGTTAGGTTATGGATGTGTGTTGATGCAACGCCAAAAGATTATAGCATATGCATCTAGACAACTTAAGAATCATGAAGAGAATTATTCAACCCATGATCAAGAATTAGGAGCAATAATTTTTGCTTTGAAAATTTGGAGACATTACCTTTATGGTAGTAAGTTTACTATATTTACCGATCATAAAAGTTTAAGATATGTTTTTGGGCAAAAGGAATTGAATATGAGACAAAGACGCTGGATGGAAATGCTTAGTGATTATGAGTGTGATATCCAGTATCATGAAGGAAAGGCAAATGTAGTGGCTGATGCTTTAAGCCGAAAGTATCATGAAATGCCAAAAGGGTACGTTCTCTTAAATTAAATCAACAAGTAGATTTAAATGATCAAATTAGAAAAGCACAAGAATCAGTAATCAAGGATGATACTGAAAAACTAAAAGGTATGATTAAGGAATTAGAACAAGGAACATATGGAATTTGGAGATTCCATTAAAAGAGAATGTGGATACCTAAAATAGGAAACCTACGTCATCATATATTAGAAGAAGCCCATAAGTCTAAATACACAATGCATCCAGGAAGTGATAAAAGGTACCAGGATTTAAGAAAGAATTTCTGGTGGATAGGAATGAAAAAGGACATATGTCACACCCCCAAAATCCACTCGCGGAGTATCACCGCTTGGAGGCGCGACTGACCAGGATTAAGCCACCAATCATATTGAACATAAAAAGTAATAAGTAAAATTCAACCACACAATATGAAAGGTGTTTCAAATCAAAAACGTAGTTAAGTGTTTAGCGGAAGCATAATTGTAAAACCCAATGCAAGTATTAAGTACGAAATAAAGAAATGTTTTTAACATGGCACACACTGCCATGTCCCACAACGACTGCGCCTCCCTGTGCAAGCTCCATGAGTACCTAACGACCTCCAAGGCATGTAACAACGAGTCAACAACAAAGTTGAGCGAGTTAACAGTTGTTGTTTAGATATAGCATTCGTTTCGTAAATCATATGTTCGTTTTGTAAACCATGTATCGTATTGATTCGTATCGCGGTCTCCCAGACATGTTTGCGAAGATTAGTGGGGGCTTCCCATGTGTTACTAGACCACGCGTATCGATTGCTACGAAAATGTAAGAGGTGCCCTAAGTCAATGTCTATCAGAATTGACCCTTTGCCCATAGTCCATTAGTACACGCCCGTTCGGACGACACGGTGTGAGGTTTGTTAAACCTAATAGCGCTATCTACTAATGACCCGCTCGCCATAGGCCTCGGCGATTAAGTCGATAAATGAGGGACTTTAAATGATAGAGTGGTGATCTTATGTTCGTACGTATTCTGTTGTATGGGGAATACGCAAGTTTGTAGTTACCGTTCAGTTCTTTAACCCATTCCCAACCCTTGGGAATCCCATGCCTTGGATAGAGTGTAAACTCACCTTGGTTTGCTCGGTATGCTAAACTATGTGCTCACAAGTAATCAATCACGTCCTATAGTATGCACGTATAATTAATCAGTTCAAGTTGGTAATGATTCACAGGCCATTTATGTCACATAGTGTGTTTATGCTATCATCATCAAGTAGCACATAACAGTTAGTTCATGTTCATACAATCATACTCCATATAACTGAGTTCTTAGAAAATTCTAACATGGTTAATCAATAATCATGCTTGATGGGGTTAACAAACTTAACAAAGTTAATATATTTAGTAAAGATAACAAGCTTCACATAATTAACACGCATAACAGGAATAATAAACTAACAGCGTTAGTTAACTAACAGAGTTAATCAAACAATTAAAGTTAACAGCTTAACAACTTAACAGAGGTTTATATACTTAACATACATAACTTAGTTAACATGACCCGGTTAACATATTAACAAAATGAACATGTTCAACAGCGTTAATAAACTAACAGAACCACCGTGCAAGATAATGGGCGAAATCACATATACAGCGAAAACACTTGTTGGCGAAATCCCCAGGCGACGAAATCACTCAGGGGTTTTCGTCGGGCATCATCATCATCAATGTCAGTTATATTCAACAGCAACCCTAAACCACACTAACAGTTATCTGATAATGATTCAATCGGACCAACCATCTAATCATATAATCCACCAATTCATTATACAATCCTGATTATCATTCAATTACTACTCAATCATCAAACATCTGCAAGTTGTTATGATAATCATGTATCCAACATGTGATTAAACACAGAACCCTAATATGATAGTCACCTATTATCGAATCAACAACGAATCAAGATCATCAGCATCAAATCAACATAAGCAATATACATCACACAACAGATTTTTACATCAGATCCTGGGGATTCCTATCATATCCATCTATTTAATATACCATCATTCATCATAACAGTTAACTCCTGATATCACACCATTAATCCATAAAAATACTATCACTAATTGATAACTAACCCGAACAGGAAAAGCAATGAATCAGACAAAGTGAGAGACTTCAAGGTTGTCGTCTAAGAGTGGGAGGTGACTAGGGTTTTCGGATTAAAACTTCTATGTAAAGGATGGAACTCAAAACATACAATAGATCATCACTGGGCCAAGGCCCAATTCTTGTTTTCGTTGGCCAGTTAGTGGACGAAAACACTAGAGTGTTTTCGCCACAAGGGGTGCTTTCGGGTGTGGTTATTTCGGCAAGGATCCATGTTAAATAGTTAATAATAATACCCAATATATATATATTAACTTACACTCAATTATAAATTATAATGCACGCCAAATATAAAATATCAATCACAATACGATTTAACGTTTTACAAACGTGTACAGTTGCGAAACAAACCAGTCGTATAAACAAACAACATAAACAATTAACGTGCAATTAATGCGAAGATGGAATCTTGGAAACTCGAGTTGTCACATTATCCCCAACTTGAAAGAAATTTCGTCCCGAAATTTAGCACGTGGTTACTGAGGAAGCTAGTTGTGTTGCGTTGTTTCCTGGTTTTCCTGGGGTGTCACATCATCCCCCCGTTGATTTGGAATTTCATCCCGAAATTCTGTAGTAGCTTCAGCCTCAATAGTGGTTGTACTATTTCCGAATAACTGGGGATACTTGAGTTTCATTTGATCTTCTCGTTCCCAGGTGAGCTCTGGGCCACGTCGTGAGTTCCAACGAACTCGAACAAGAGGTATTCTGGTGTGCTTGAGGACCTTAACGTCTCGGTCCATGATTTCAACTGGTTCTTCGACGAACCGCAACTGATCGTCGATAGTGAGCTCCTTCAAAGGAACTATGAGGGTCTCATCTGACAGACACTTCTTCAGATTTGACACGTGAAAAATGTTGTGAACTGCACTGAGTTTTGTTGGTAGGTTCAGTTTGTAGGCCACTTTGCCTATTTTCTCAATGATTTTGAACGGTCCGACATATCGCAGATCGAGCTTGCCCCGTTTGCCAAAACGAACCACACCCTTCCAGGGTGAAACTTTGAGTAGCACTCGATCCCCAACTTGGAACTCGAGTGGTTTCCGACGCTTGTTTGCGTAGGCTTTCTGACGATCGCGAGTTGCTGCCATGCGTTGTCGTATCTGAGCAATCCTTTCTGTAGTATCAACTACGAGTTCTGGACCCGTGATCTGACTATCACCCACCTCTGCCCAACAAAGTGGTGATCGGCAATTTCTCCCGTACAATGCCTCGAATGGAGTGGCTTGAATGCTGGTGTGGTAACTGTTGTTATACGAAAACTCCACCAAAGGAAGATGTTTTTTCCCAGCCGTTGCCGAAATCGATTACACATACACGAAGCATGTCTTCAAGAGTTTGGATGGTGCGTTCAGACTGCCCATCTGTTTGCGGGTGATAAGCTGTGCTCATGTCTAATCGAGAGCCAAAAGATTTGTGCATAGCTTACCACAGTTCTGAAGTAAAACGTGCATCACGATCAGAGATAATGGAGGTTGGCACCCCGTGCCTCGAAACCACTTCTTTAAGATAGACGTCTGCTACAGGGGAGAACTTATCCGTTTCCTTAATAGCCAAAAAGTGGGCAGAGTTTGTGAGTCGATCCACGATCACCTAAATAGTATTATACCCACGTTGAGATCTAGGCAAACAAGTAACAAAATCCATGGAAATTTGCCCCCATTTCCATTGTGGAATCTCTGGTTTTTGGAGTAGGCCTGATGGTTTCTGGTATTCGGTCTTGACTCTCGCACAAGTCAGACATTTGCTAACGTAAGTTGCTATGTGAGCTTTCATGCTAGGCCACCAATACGTAGTTTTCAAGTCGTGGTACATCTTATCTGAACTAGGATGTACTGGATAACGTGACTTATGTGCTTCATCCATCACCAGTTCGTGTAAGTTTCCATAGTGTGGGACCAAATGCGCCCTGTAACGTAGTAAGCGCCGTCTTCCTTTTGTTCTAATCGTTGCCTTGAGCCGCGTAGGGCTTCAGCCCTGATGTTTTCTGGTTTCAATGCTTCTACCTGAGCATATCGTATCTCTGTAGGAAGACTAGACTGGATGGTAAGTTGTAGTGCTCGCACACGCTTAGGTGTGGTATCTTTTCGACTGAGGGCGTCGGCAACCACATTGGCTTTGCCCGGATGGTACTTTATGGCACATTCGTAATCATTCAATAGCTCGACTCATCGACGTTGTCACATGTTCAACTCCTTTTGCTTGAAGATATGCTTGAGACTCCTGTGATCGGTATAAATGGTGCACTTGGTACCGTACAGGTAATGTCTCCATATCTTGAGTGCGAAGACAACAGCTCCCAGCTCCAAATCATGTGTAGTGTAATTCCTTTCATGAACTTTAAGTTGGCGCGAGGCGTAAGCAATGACTTTATCCCGTTGCATCAATACACAACCCAGACCCTAAATTGATGCGTCACAATAAACCACGAAATCGTATGTGCCCTCTGGCAATGAAAGAATAGGTGCGCTACAAAGTCTATCCTTTAAGTGCTGGAATGTTGATTCCTGTGTATTACCCCAACGGTAGATAACGCCTTTTTGAGTCAGTGAGGTGAGGGGTTATGCATTCTTGGAGATGTCTTTGATGAACCTTCTATAGTAGCCTGCCAAACCCAAGAATTGGTGAATTTCCGTTGGTGTGCGACGTGCATGCCAGTTCTTAATTGAGTCTACCTTAGATGGATCAACATGAATCCCATCTTTGTTTACCACGTGGCCTAGAAAGTGGACTTCACGAAGCCAGAAGTCGCATTTCGAAAACTTGGCGTACAGCTGTTCTGCTTGAAGGAGTTCCAAAATGAGTCGTAAATGCTGCTCGTGTTCCTCCTGACTCTTGTAGTAGATCAGAATGCCGTCGATGAAAACAATCACAAACTTATCCAAGTAAGGCTTGCACACTCTGTTCATAAGATCCATGAAGACTGCAGGCGCGTTTGTTAACCCGAATGGCATTACCAGAAACTTGTAATGACCGTAGCGTGTTCTAAATGCGGTTTTGGATATGTCCTCGTCACGGACTATCAGTTGATGATAGCCTGACCTCATATCAATCTTTGAATAGTAGCTCGACCCTTGCAGCTGGTCGAACAAGTCGTCAATGCGTGGAAGAGGATAGCGATTCTTTACGGTCACCTTGTTTAGTTCGCGGTAATCTATGCACATACGGAAGGTACCGTCTTTCTTCTTCACAAACAATACAGGAGCTCCCCAGGGTGAAGAGCTAGGACGAATGAAACCCTTTTCCAAGAGTTCTTGCAATTTCTTAGACAATTCTTCTAGTTCGGTTGGAGCTAAGCGATAAGGTGCTCGAGCTATGGGTGCTGCTCCAGGAGCTAGCTCGATTTGGAATTCGACCTGGCGATGAGGCGGTAGACCAGGTAATTCCTCAGGAAACCCTTGAGGAAAGTCGCGTACAACTGGAATATCCTCTATCTTCTTCTCTTTCGTTGATGCGTCAGTAACGAACGCTAAAATAGCTGTATGGCCCTTTCGCAAACACTTCTGGGCCTTGAGAAAGGAGATGATGCCTACCACCGCACCACTCTTGTCTCCTTGAATTTCTAGAGATTCTTTGCCAGAACGGGGAATACGAACAATCTTCTCTTTGCATAGGATCTCTGCTTGCTGTTGGGATAACCAATCCATCCCAATGACGATGTCGAAACTACCCAGAACTATAGGAATGAGATTGATGGAGAAGGACTGCCCAGCTAGGACGAGCTTACAATCTTTAACTACGTGTGTGGCTTCTACACTCTTACCGTTTGCTAACTCTACAACATGCTTGGTGTTTAAGGGAGTTGGTGTGCGTTTTAACAATTGACTAACTTTTAGAGACACATAACTGGTATCGGCACCCGAATCAAATAAAACAGTAACATAAAAGTCATCGAGAAGGAACTTACCCATCACCACGTTAGGATCATTCCTTGCGTCACCCTGACCCAGCACGAACACTCGACCCCTGGCGCCATTGTTTCCATCATTGTTTCCCCCGTTGTTGTTCCCATTGCCCTGATTATTGTTGTTGTTGTTCGGATTTTTATTTAACTGGGGGCAGTCCCGCTTGAAGTGGCCTTCAGCACCACACTGAAAGCATCCCCTGTTACCTCGCTGTCGCTGCTAGTTCTGTGGAGTTGGTGGTTGTTGTTGTTGGTTCTGATTCACAGGTCGTGAGCTCCTGCAATCCTTAGCTTCATGACCCATCTTGAGACACCTCTGGCAACGACCCCTGTTGCACTGACCACTGTGGTGCCTGTTGCATCTGTTGCACTTTGGGTGGTTTCCTCGATATCCACCCTGCCCTTGACTGCCAGAAGACTGCTGACCAGGGCTCTGATAGTCATCAATCTTTCGCTGTTGTGCCTGGGACTGAACCGAAGTCGAACCCTTGCTGGAGGTTCCATCTCATTTTCGCTTGTTATCACTGGGAATAGCAGAAGTAGTAGTAGTAGTAGTAGTAGTAGTAGTAGTAGTAGTAGTAGTAGTAGTAGTAGTAGTAGTAGTAGTAGTAGTAGTAGTAGTAGTAGTAGTAGTAGTAGTAGTAGTAGTAGCACCAATACGTTTAGGCAGCTTGTTCTGTTCCACTGCCTGGTCTCTGAGACGATGAGCAAGACGAGTAACATCCTGGATAGTAGCAAGGTTAGCAGCAGTCACATGGCTTTGAATCTCTGGTACTAAGCCTTTGAGGTACAGCTCAATGCGCTTGATGGGAGGGTCCACCGTAGTTGGACATAACACTGCCAGTTCGTTGGATCGTTTCGTGTACGCTTCTATCTCTGACCCCGTCATCTTCAAGTTAAAGAACTCCACTTCCAGCTTATGGATGTCATCACGACTACAGTATTCACGTTTGATCAGTTCCTTAAAATCATTCCATGGGGTGGCATTAGCAGCCACCAGCCCCAGCATCTGAACTTGCGCGTTCCACCAAGTTAGCGCAGTGCCTTCGAGAGTACCGGTGGCGTACTTCACCCTACAAGCCTCAGGGCATTGACACATTTCGAAGAACGATTCAAGCTTCTCGAACCAGTGGAGGATTCCTACGGCTCCTTCAGTGCCACTGAAAGTACTAGGACGACAGTCCATGAACGTCTTGAACGTGCACACAGGTGGTTGAGCATGCTGACATGTTGCGTATATAAGAGCAGGACAAGGTTAAACACAAGAGTTGGTTTTTGAGAGTAGGATCTAAAGATCCTAGAGTAAGTTGTGATGGCAGGTTATACCTCTTTCCTGGGCAGCTGCGAGTGCTGCAGTAACTTGTTCAGTGATCAAAGCCACCAACTAGGCTTGAGTTAGGTTAACGTGTCCACTCATGATCTTCATATCAAAGGAAAACATGAGTGAGAGAGGTTCGCGAAAGTGCGATGACAGAAGAGAGTGAGCACACACGTGTTTTCAATCAATAGTTGTTACGTTTATCCAAGCATACCACGAGCAAAGTTCTATGTAATCTAGCAAGTAGGCTATGTAAACATAAATCATATCACCTAGAATGTTGAGCCTTGCACGTGGAGTGAAGCGTCGTTGTGGATCGTTGAGCACTGTTCAGGTTATAGTCTGGTTTTACCGAAAAGTTTCCCCCTTCTTAAAACCAAGTTCACTATAACCAATGGCTCTGATACCAATCTGTCACACCCCCAAAATCCACTTACGGAGTATCACCGCTTGGAGGCGGGACTGACCAGGATCAAGCCACCAATCATATTGAACATAACAAGTAATAAGTAAAATTCAACCACACAATATGAAAGGTGTTTCAAATAAAAAACGTAGTTAAGTGTTTAGCGGAAGCATAATTGTAAAACCCAATGCAAGTATTAAGTAGGAAATAAAGAAATGTTTTTAACATGGCACACGCTGCCATGTCCCACAACGACTGCGCCTCCCTGTGCAAGCTCCATGAGTACCTAACGACCTGCAAGGCATGTAACAACGAGTCAACAACAAAGTTGAGCGAGTTCACCGTTGGTTTTTAAGATATAGCATTCGTTTCGTAAATCGTATGTTCGTTTTGTAAACCATGTATCGTATTGATTCGTATCGCGGTCTCCCAGACATGTTTGCGAAGATTAGTGGGGGCTTCCCATGTGTTACTAGACCACGCGTATCGACTGCTACGAAAATGTAAGAGGTGCCCTAAGTCAATGTCTATCAGAATTGACCCTTTGCCCATAGTCCATTAGTACACGCCCGTTCGGACGACACGGTGTGAGGTTTGTTAAACCTAATAGCGCTATCTACTAATGACCCGCTCGCCATAGGCCTCGGCGATTAAGTCGATAAATGAGGGACTTCAAATGATAGAGTGATGGTCTTATGGCCGTACGTATTCTGTTGTATGGGGAATACGCAAGTTTGTAGTTACCGTTCAGTTCTTTAACCCATTCCCAACCCTTGGGAATCCTATGCCTTGGATAGAGTGTGAACTCACCTTGGTTTGCTTGGTATGCTAAACTATGTGCTCACAAGTAATCAGTCACGTCCTATAGTATGCACGTATAATCAATCAGTTCAAGTTCATAATGATTCACATGCCATTTATGTCACATAGTGTGTTTATGCTATCATCATCAAGTAGCACATAACAGTTAGTTCATGTTCATACAATGATACTCCATATAACTGAGTTCTTAGAAAATTCTAACATGGTTAATCAATAATCATGCTTGATGGGGTTAACAGACTTAACAAAGTTAATATATTTAGTAAAGATAACAAGCTTCACAGAATTAACACGCATAACAGGAATAATAAACTAACAGCGTTAGTTAACTAACAGAGTTAATCAAACAATTAAAGTTAACAGCTTAACAACTTAACAGAGGTTTATATGCTTAACATACATAAGTTAGTTAACATGACCCGGTTAACATATTAACATAATGAACATGTTCAACAGCGTTAATAAACTAACAGAACCACCGTGCAAGATAATGGGTGAAATCACATACACAGCAAAAACACTTGTTGGCGAAATCCCCAGGCGATGAAATCACTCAGGGGTTTTCGTCGGGCAGTGTTTTCGTCGGGCATCATCATCATCAATGTCAATTACATTCAACAGCAACCCTAAACCACACTAACAATTATCTGATAATGATTCAATCGGAACAACCATCTAATCATATAATCCACCAATTCATTATACAATCATGATTATCATTCAATTACTACACAATCATCAAACATCTGCAAGTTTTTATGATCATCATGTATCCGACATATGATTAAACATAGAACCCTAATATGATAGTCACCTATTATCGAATCAACAACGAATCAAGATCATCAGCATCAAATCAACATAAGCAATATACAACACACAACAGATTTTTACATCAGATCCTGGGGATTCCTATCGCATCCATCTATTTAATATACCATCATTCATCATAACAGTTAACTCATGATATCACACCATTAATCCATAAAAATACTATCACTAATTGATAACTAACCCGAACAGGAAAAGCAATGAATCAGACAAAGTGAGAGATACAATGGATTTTGTTACAAAAATACCCAAAACAAGGAAAGGTAATGATACAATCTGGGTGATTGTAGATAGGCTAACCAAGTCAGCTCATTTCCTACCAATGAAAGAAACTTTCAGTATGGAACAGTTAGCTAAATTATATGTAAATGAAATAGTTTCATTACATGAAATTCCTTTATCAATTGTTTCTGATAGGGATAGCCGCTTTACCTCTCATTTTTGGTCAAGTTTCCAAAAGGCAATGGGAACCAAGTTAAATCTGAGCACAGCTTATCATCCTCAAACGGACGGACAAAGCAAAAGGACAATTCAGACAATGGAAGACATGCTTAGAGCTTGTTTAATTGATTTCGGAGGTAATTGGGATGATCACTTACCTTTAATAGAATTTTCTTATAATAATAGTTATCACACAAGTATCAATGTTGCACCATTCGAAGCACTTTATGGACGAAAGTGCCGAACCCCAGTTTGTTGGGAAGAAATTGGGGAAAAGCAACTATCTGGACCTGACATAGTACAAGAAACAACTGACAAGATCATTCAAGTCAAGGAACGACTGAAAGCAGCCAGTGATTGACAGAAGAGCTATGCTGATAACCGACGTAAACCATTGGAATTTCAAGTAGGAGATAAAGTATTGTTAAAATTCTCTCCTTGGAAAGGAGTGGTAAGATTCTTCAAAAGAGGAAAGCTAAGTCCCAGGTATATTGGACCTTTTGAGATTATTAGAAGAACAGGACCTGTAGCCTATCAGCTACAATTACCAGAGGAAATGGCAGGAATACATGATGTATTTCATGTATCTAATATTAAGAAATGCTTAGCTAATGAATCACTAACGGTACCTCTTCAGGATATAGAAGTAAATGAACAACTCAAATTTGTAGAAAGGCCTCTACAGATTGAAGACAGAAATGTTAAGAACCTCAAACATAAGAGATTAGTTTTGGTCAAAGGGAAGTGGGACTCCAAAAGAGGACTTGAGTACACATGGGAGCTTGAATCAGAAATGCAAAGGAAATATCCACACTTGTTCCAGTAGATCTCGAGGACGAGCTCTAAAAACAAGGTGGGGAGGATATAAAAACCCTAAAAAAAACCGACACCCTCATAAATTTTCTGACACCCTAATATATTTTAAAATTTCCCAATATGTCCAAAAATACACCCCATACGCGAAAACGGACCCCGAATACCCTAAATATTATTAAAAATAATTAAAATTAATATTTTGGGTTTATCGCGGGCGGCGTAAACCTCTTATGTGGCTTACGCCGGCCGCTAGAGATCAAGAATGTGGCGCAGCCCGGTGATGACACGTGTCGTCATCGTGGCAGGTCTAGTCGATGACCCGGATCAGCTACATCGTTAACCATAGCGGACGCGGGCCGCGTAGCCCTTGTCTAAACTTTACGCGGGCCGTGTAAAAGTCAAAGTGAAGCACTATATAAGTAGGCATCTTTCTTTCTCTCAAATCTACGTAATATACATTATACACGGGCATTATACCCCCCCTAAATAGCGAAGTTCTACTCCGTTGTAAGTATTATAACCCCTGGATACGTATTAGATACGCTGCCCGATTGATCTAGGGTTCTGTAACGGCTATCGTGGTTCTGCCCGACGTAGTCGTTGGAATGCCGTCTCGGGGAGAGTATTACAAATGTTAAAATGGGTTATTATACTAACACGTGTGCATTTGTGTAAATTATAGATTGTCACCAGGAAACCCTAAAGGATAATCTAAGACAGCAATGTGAGTTGATCCGTTTTTTGTAAACTTTCTGTTAACTATTTTTACAAAACCTCATACAATTAAATGTATATTAAGCAGTTGTTGAGTATTTGTAAGAATACAATTATCATGAGTATGTTGGTGTTTTGTAGTTGGTGTTTTGTATACAAAATTTGTTACCACCTGGTCAAGGAGTAACATTTCCACAAGTCGGGTCTGACAGTACCATGGATGTTAATTGATATAACTTGGAAACAAATATAATTGCGAGATCGCCCTCAATACTGTACAATGGATTTTATTTAAACTTGATTAAACTGGGATTCACTCACTAGTATTTCCCACTGACAAATGTTTTTAAAACGCGTTTCAGGTAACAAATTGTGAAAGCCAAATAGAAGCCAACTGGACAGCACTGAAGGCTTGGAAAAGTGGCAATACAGTTACCTAAAATAAAATAGATGTTTTTATTAAATAAAATAGGATTTATTCCTATGAAAATGTGTGTACTACAAACTTGGGTTTTATCCCCTGTGTTTAATATTATGAAAATGTGGTATTTTACTCTGATTCAATATTTCCTAACTACGGTCCTGATGAAAATTCCGCTGCCAAATTAGACAATACGTGATACCACCGAAACTGGCTCGCGACCGCCCGTTCCCGGGGATTTGGGATCGGGGGTTGCGACAAAATGGCTCAATCCTTTATGCATATTTCCTACCAGCCTCCGGCTGGAAGACATAGTCACCTCACAGTCCAATCCGCGGCCTCATTGGCGGGGCTCGCAACACCCAATAGATCTATCACTCATGTCCCTTGGTCCTTAAACAAGGATTAATGGTCTTAGGTTACTCGCCATCTAACAGTACATTCCTTAGCTAACCATACCATATGTAATCATTTGTAAACATTTTGTAACATGTACTAGACCCCCGAAGTTATAAAACTGAAAACAGTTAAAAGAAAAGGGGGACATGAACTCCTAGTCTTGCGTTCTTCGATCAAATAGCTTAAATCTTCTTCTCAATCGCACGACTACCTACAAACGTGCTACGGTGCATTAGACGGACGGGTCGTGCCTTGACTTTGGTCATCTTTAGTATCTTTGAGTTACGTTTCTTTGTGTCATCAATATTATTCCAAGTATATAATTAGTTGTTAAAATAATAAATATTTTAACTTAGATTATATTTATTAAATTTTGTAATATGAGTTAAAATAATATATTTTCTTAACACTTAACGTAATTGTACATGTATAACTTCCCAAGGATAGGTGTATTAATTCGCGTATTCTTAACCTTGTGTATTTTTGCCAAATAGCGGTGGCGAATTCTGGTGTAATTATACGTACAAGAATACATATTTTCCTATAGTTGTCAAGTATTCTTATACTTAATATATGTATTTATTTTTCCGGAATAATATTTCTAATAAAAATTCACCAATATATATTCTCAAAATATATATTTTAAGAAATCTTAAATAGAAAAATTATTTATAATTTTTCCTTTGGCAAAAATAATTGTATTTTCATTGAAACTTCAAAAATAATATATTTTCAAGTCTAACTTAGAAAATATATATAAAACCATTTTTCATCCAAAAATAATATGTTCCAAGTTTATTCAAGAAAATATATATTTTTTCCCAAAAATAATATATCTTCTAATAATTTCAAGAAAATATATATTTTTACTTACCTAAAAATAATCTATTTTCTTCTTGTCAAAAAATATGATATATCTTTGTAATAATTGTAAAAATCATCTTTTTGTTCTCTTGGTGTCCAAAGTTCTAATTACCAAAATATACTTATGAATTTATTGCCGATATATTTTGAAAGTTATATTTCTTTTCCGGTTTCTCCAATATTTTGGGTATAAATAATATATTTATTTCTTTGAATTTTGATAATATTTTGTATTGTAATTTCTTGGTATTTGGTGAGTTATATTATTTCGAGTCCTAAAATATTATAACTAATACACATAATATACAAATAATCACACACATGGTAACCTCTAGATTTATATTCTCCTAAATACATATTTAGTCACTTTTATTATCAAAAATCCACCTCCAATATTTGTAACAAAATTTATGGCAAACTTTACATGAAAATCATGGTTAAAAATATACTTGTGAATATTTGTTTTAAAAAAAATATTTTCCTAAGTGTTTATTTTATAGAAAAGTTTTGCCATAGTTTCCCCATAAAAATGGAGGTTTCTATGCTTTCAAAGCATATCATTTTCTTTTATAAGTCACCACAATCAACAATAAACCAATCAACACTTACCAATTTGCCAAAATCAAGCATTAATCACTACTTCATGAACTTGAAAATTTACAAAAACTTGTAGTAACTTACTAGTGTGTTTAGTGGGCTTAGTTTACCCTTTAAAATGTGGTTGTTTATTTAAAAACATCATTATTGAAGAAATTAGATGTTTACAACTTGTGATTAAATTTTCTAAACATATTTCTTCTTGAGTTTTTCTTGTTAAATATGTATTTCTACACTTGATTAACCACCAAAAATATGGTTAGTTTCTTTAAGAACCAAGCTTATATAAATCTTGTATTTTTAACTTGGTTTCTTGAAAAATTATTCTTGAAATCATAGGTTTACAAGACTTTATATTCACTTTGATCATCATTTTACAAGAAAAACAACTTACACGTCAAGTTCATGATTTACACAAGGATGATCTATTGATCTACAACATAATCATCCTCTCATCTTGCTAGATTATGTCTTTAATCACCATCTAGCAAGATTATATGATGTTTGACATCATATACACAAATAATCAACAATAAAAAAGCATAACAACACTTATACAACATGATTTCTTATGATTTTTAGCTTATGTTCATGATTTAAGTTCTTGATTCATAGTGTTCTTCATGTTTATCAACTTGTATCATTCTTTAACCAACTAAACAAGATGTAAAATGAAGTGTAGGTGATCTTACTACTAGCTCAAGGCTAGGGATGATCACAAGATGAAGATGATGTGGTTTGTATGAGAGGTCCTTCAACTTCCAAGAGTTCCTAGCTTCCTATCCTTGCTTCTTACACCTTAATATCACTGTAGAATGGGTGGATTGAACTTGAAAGATGGTGGTGGTGGCTTGTTCTTGGCCATAGGTAAGAGGGAGAAGAAGATAGTGAAATGTGTGGATGAATTGTGATAGAAATGAAGGTTAAGACACTTGTGGTTTCTTATAATATCCTCCCACAACACTTTCTCTAATGGGTAATATGCTAAATAAGTAGGATACAGGATCTATTTTTATAAACAAATAAAATCAATAGTGGGGGGGCACATGTTGGCTGTGAATTGGTGGGGGGGTCTAGATTAGGGTGTAATGCTCAGTTAGTTTTGTTAGTTGAAATCCAAGTGTCTAGTTAAGGTGTTTAGTTATTAGTATGTTATATAATGTGTTCTGATGTTTGGGTACCATAACTAGCTTGGAAATGTCAAAACAATGCTTCTAGTGAAAATTTGGTGTTTCAGGTAGTGCCCGGTTGTTCGGTTGGTTACCGGTTCGTTAAGGTGCTAAACTACGCAGTTTAGTGTGTTTTATGTTACCTTTTGTGACAGTTTTGATTCCCGACACTTAGGAAAGCATTCTGGACCATTTAACCATATTTCTGCATGATGTTAAGTTGTTTAATTGCTGAATTTTTCTGAATTCTGCAGTTTTTGTGAGTTTTAGGCACTTTCCGGCACTTAAACTATCACTAGGAAGGCAGTTTTATGATCCTTACTTTCCTACACACTATACTAGTGTAACTCTTGGTTTATGGCTCATTATGTATCCCAATACCATGTCTGGCTATGTACTAAACTCCGTCAGCATTTTTCTGATTTGTCTGATAACTGTGCTAACTTTGTTTCGTGCATCATTTGAATCAATAAGTTTGCATGCAATAATGATATGACATTATGCAATAAATGATGCACATGAATGTATGATAACAATAATCAGAAAGCATTTATGTAATTAATTTAATTCAGAGTCATTAAGTCATAAATTACTGTTTAAGCATTATACGGATACATGAAATTTTGACAGTTGTCATATTCTCCCCCTATTAAGAAAATTTCGTCCTCGAAATTTAAACTACATTAACTCCTTAGGGTTACATCATGCGTGTATGGGTATGAATAATACCAAAGTGATTAACCATGAAACTGAATCAAGACTCATTCGAATCAGGTGAATCCAGGGACATATTACAACAATAAGAACCCAACAGTTAAAAGGTATGTGTTTTCAGAATTTGATGTCAAAGGATACGAGATGTATAAATGTATAACCTAGTGTAACTTAGTTAACAGGGGTTCAACAAAAGAGGAGTTTCTACCGATAGAATTCCAAACGATCGTTTACAGTATGCAAATAAGTTCTAGAAATAATAGCATCTGCTAGATGAACTTAGAATCAGCAAACTCAAATGTGATAATGATATGAAAATGATCTGTCAACTTTCGAACAAATAAATGAATAAAATTAGTGTGTTGACATTATTGAATTGCGAGAATCCTCCGAAATGAAATACAACCGAACCTGGTGCATCAGCTTCTTAATACATGGTTGCATTGAGAGTGTTTAAATGATGAGTCAAACGAAAGGTATAAGTAGTTTTGTATGAAACGGTTGACCATGATTAGCACAGGCTACAAGTTTATACCGACGCCACAAGGTGTTGTAGTGAATGAGATAATTTGATAATAGCGGTGACCAAACAAGTTCACCGTGATTGAAATCAAATGAAATCACAATGAAACAAATCTGAAAACTTGATTTCAAACAACATCATAGGATTTTCGATTGAATATGGAAGATCAAAGAACTACTGTTTTTGATCGAAGATGAAGAAGGCAATAAATATCGCAAGGCATTCGATCGATGAAGAAAGAAACGTCAATAGGTACACTGGAATATAAAATGAATTTATGTATCATTGTCTTAACACACGATTGCGTTAAGATTGCTTTTGCATGATAAATCAGAGCGGATTTAGAGCAAGTCAATGAATAAATAATTAAATCCGTGTAGGAGATGTGTAAATGAGATTAGCATAAGCTTCTATTTAGTGAAAGCACCCACCACAAGGTGTCGAAATCAACAAACGACTTAATAGGGTCGTAGACCAAACAAGTCTACTATGACTTGGAACAAATGAAACGCTTGCTAAAATGAATTTGAATATGATGCTTTTAATACATCACATGGTGTCTTGAATTGAATATGCGAAATGGACAAGTTCAAGCAATTGAACTTGGTTTCAGTGCAATCCAACAATAAATATATGTATCGACAAGGGAATTTCGGCATGGTTACAAGGATAAACCATGTATGCAACAGGAAGGAAAAGAAATTTCAGGAAAGCTTTGTTGATTCGATATCAAAGAGTCAACACCTACGACAATGCATGTTATCTGAGTCACAAGGCAATAACTGGATATAGTGAAATAGTATTTAGACTTTGATGAAACGTCTATCCGAAACGAGACCACATGCGTAACAAACGATGCATGCGACCTATGAATTTTCAAGAAATGAAGCATTGAGTATTCGCTATAATGAAAGAAATGCTCGTGACACACGGACCATTAAGAGGAGTAGGAAAGTGAGAATCTACTTATTAGATGCAAAAGTGGGAATTTCAATAAAAGAAATTTGAGTACTTTATCTGTTCGGTTAACTGAAATAGCATGCATGGCAAAATAATGGTGTTTGCCCGAGTTAATAGACGTGGTTTTTATGAGATAACCTCTAATGGACTTCGACATAAGTCCCCGAAGGTCCTAAATGCATTTTTCCTAAATTCTCAAAGTTTGTATTCCGTGTGTAACTGTTTTGTGTACCGTGTATACCACACAACATTAGTGCACTATTAAAACAATTTTTTGACTCACTGTTCTTCGGTATACTTTCTTCCTGAATCCGCAGCTGATGATAAATCGGTCAAAGATCAATCTTAGATTGGTAGTTAGATCCTTGCAGTTGGTTGAATAAATCGTTAATCCTCGGCAAGAGTTACCGACTCTTGATGGTTAGCTTGTTCAGCTCCCGGTAGTCGATGCACATTCGAAAGCTACCATCCTCCTTTTTGTCGAACAACACTGGAGCTCCCCAAGGCAAGAAGCTCGGCATTGTGAATTCTTTTATCGGATAACACCTGAAGCTACGTGGATAACCCTTGCATCTCGAAGGCGTATGTCGGTAGGGTGATTTGGCTACAAGTGCGGCGCCTGGAACCAAGTAAATGCGGAATTCGACTTGTCGTTGAGGAGGTAATCCTGGCGAGTCTTCGAGGAAGACTTCAGGATATTCCCTTACCACAGGGATATCTTCAACCTTTATAACACAACCTCTTAATCACTTTATCCGTCTCTGCTAACTTCCCGTTAGCCAATTCTATCGAATACTAGATGCCTAACTTACTAACAACTAAATCATGCATGTTTCTTAAAATCTAGAGATACGAAGCTAAAATCGGCACCAGTATTAAAATAGCACAAATGTATAACGTTGACTAATAGGGAACGTACCAGTAACCACGTTTGGATCCTAGCATGCTTCCCTAGCTCCGATGTTGGACACTCTTCCACGTGCCTAATTGCTTTTAGGGCAATATTTCTTGAAATGCCCCACATCACCGCAGTTAAAACACCCTTGACCACGTCCTTGATCATTACCATTTTCGCTTTGATCGTTGTTATTGTCGTTGTTTCCTCCACGATTTCCGCTATCTTCTTGACCTCCATTTCCACGCCCAGTACCATGCCAACACGTCTCCTTGACATGCCCCACTTTGCCACAGTTATCACATTTTCCATACCTACATCGTCCGGTATGATGACGTCGACAATTGTCGCACTTAGGTAGGTTACCCATGTACTCTTTTCCCTTTTTGGAATTGCTGTTGTTATTTGCCCGAGTACCCTTCTTGATATTTGTGAACTTCCTCTTGTTATCTCCAGATGGCTCCACATGAGTCTACTTTTTCTCCTCCGAGATTGAAAATTTTCCCAGTCTAACAGCTTCTTCAGTGAGCGCCACACTTAAGTCGATAGCATCGGTAATTGTTGGAGGCTTTGATGCTATCACCATGCTCAGAATCTGAGGTGCCAATCCCCGGATGAAACATTCAATCCTCTTAAACTCTGGTTCCACCAGATATGGAACAACTCGTGATAAATCATGAAATCTCTGCACATACTCAGCTATCTTTGAACCTTCCATTTTCAAGTTCCAGAATTCAGTTTCCAACTTCTAGATTTCCGCCCGAGAGCAATACTTGTTACGCATCAGCTCTTTCAGTTCGTCCTACGTCAAAGCATATGCAGCAGCTTCGCCCAGCATCTGGACCTGAAGATTCCACCACGATAATGCTCCATCTAGAAACAGTCTAGGAATGTACGTGACTTGTTGCTATAGAGTACATTTGCTCAATCGCAAAATAGAATTCGTCTTCTCAACCCAGCGCATGAAGGCTACGGCACCCCTAGTTTCGTCGAAATTCAGGGGTTTGCACCCCAAGAACTGCTTGTAGGTGCAGCCAGCGACATAAGCAAAATCATTCACATAAGGCATTAGCAAAGCACACTTAGAAATGTCAAAACGTTTTGTAATGTGTCTTAAGTGACTAAACATTACTGTTGGGTGGGTTATTTCCTTAGGTACCTCCGCTGTGTTCGGAGCGAAGGGCCTCGTGCTGTGCGATGGCCTGTGATTCCGTCTCTGTCGTCGGCAGAGGGTTGTTAGTATCGGTGTTCCTTCGAGGCGACATCTTCTAAAAAGAAGATCAGATAGGTCAGGTCTTATTTGTCAAGTAAGGATATAGTCGGCCAAAGGTCATATGTACGCGTATATATAAGCATTTATCATAACAAGCAATCATGGAACAACATAATCATAGCACAACATGTAAATCATCAAAGTGTTTAGTGAGAACATGACGATTGAGCTTTCATTAATTACCGACCATAGTTACATTGCTTACAAAGTGTATCACATCAAAAGGGACATAGGGTCACACTACCCCGGTCTAATAAGTCTGTCAATATACCAAAAATCATATGGTCAAAAGGTGGTCTTCAAAAGTCTTCACAATCTCGGCTCAATAGTAGTGTTCTCACCAAAAGTAATGCATCTGCATGAGACCAAAAACCAACTATGCTGATGGTGGAGGTGGAGGAGGAGGGAAGAAAAGAAAAATGTGAACATGTGCGAGCTCTTCCTCGAGCTTGTATACACGGAGAAGTAAGTTACTGATCTGATGCTCGATAGTAAGGAAACGAGCATCAAAACCTGGAAAAGGTGTAAGAGCAGCAGGTGGGTGTGCAAAAGGAGGAGGTGATGAATGTGGAGGAACAAAAGTGGACTGACAGGGACAGGGTAGAGGACATGGTATCAGCTCAAGCCCCAGAACTCTACGACTCAAAACCTCAAACTATAGCTGAAGTGGCAGGAGAAACTCATCCCGTGTTTAGCCTCCATAATGTGAGGGATGATAGGGGTCTGAGATCGGCATGGTGTATGGTGGAAACCATTGGAATGGCTCTTCCAGCGGTGTGGATGCGAATGGAGCAAATGGTGCCGCCAGAGGGATCGGAGGGAAAACTGCTGAAGCAAAAAGGGTCATAACTAGCGTGTTGGCCTGAAGTACCTTCCCCTGGATGGGGTGCAGGGATGTCCTGTACGAAAACAATCGACAATTCAGTGCGGTGTGCATCAGACTTTACAGGGGGGATAAGAGCAACATCAGCGGGTGGAGGTGGAGGAATAAATGGCTCAACAACTGAAAGACCAACAGGTGCAGGCACCGGTTCTGGAATAAGAGGTGCAATATCTGGTAATTCAAACGGGATATGGTCTGGATCAGGAATCAGCTCAGGATCAATAGGTGCAACATCGGGTTGACCAAAAGGAACAGGATGTCACACCCCCAAAATACCACCTGCGGAAAACCCCGCTAGGCGCGTGACGTACCAGGATCCAGCCACCAATCACATTGAACTCATAATCATATATCAAATAAAAACTTTCATTCATTGAAATAAATTGTTACAAAATATTTACTAAACTTAACATGTTCAGCGGAAGCATAATCATTAGTTTTGTTTTTCATAACCCATGTGTGTGTAAGCCCTTAGATTTGTCTCGTGATTCCATGTATCTCGACCGATGACCACTCCAACATCCCAGACAGCAAGTTCCAATGACATGTACCTATAGGCCTGCAAGCATGCAGAAAAGTGTATCAGACAACGCTGGTGAGTTCACAGTTTTGTTTACTGAAAATCGTGTTACATGTTTTACTACCAAAAGCATAGTTTAGTTCAAAAGCGATTCCAAAAACAATGTTGATAATAACTCAATACCGTACAGGATGTCTCTAGATTATTTGCCCATCCCCAATGCCCCTATCAAAGAATTGGTCATGATTTAAGGTAATTAGTTCACGCCCGTCCTCCCCGGTACGGTGTGAGGGTGCCAAACCTAATAGCGCTATCAACTAATAACCCCGTTGCCTCCCCAGCAACCTTTTCGGTAGAAGATGGGACTAAAGGAGATAGGAGTGAGTTTATTATCCAGCATTCCGGTTTATCATTCCAGTCAAACCCGTTACCCAATATTCCTCCCCGGAATATTTACCAGATGTCCCTCCCCGGGACGCATGCTTGAAAAGAGCAGTGAACTCACCTTAGATTACTCGGTATGTTACGTTACATTACCCGTTCCAAGTTGGTCAACCATACCCTACCGTGTTTACCAAGAATAGTCATTATAATGTTCACACATATCACGTTTCCATCGTACACGTTACACAAGTGGCAAACAAGTAAAACACGCGTCTTTATACAAGTCATAACCGTTATTCACGCAATCCATTGATTCGTAACTTTTATCGTAAAGTCACATAACAAGTGTATGGGTTTCATATGTAAGTCAATCACATAACAGTTTCTAAAACAGTTTATGCTCATGATTCACACATTAAATCCTAATTCATGCTTTGATCTCCTATATACTACTACAATATAACACAAAACACACCTATTCAAGGGCGACTGATGGTACGAATCAACATATTGATAAACATACTAACCAAGTGCTAGATCGAGAGAATTAGTGCTTCTAGAAAAGAAGAGTTCTGGCAGGATTTGAATGGCCGCTGGTCCGAGTGAAGAGAGGAGAAGATCGCCCTCCCCATGGTGGAGGGAATTAGGGTTTCTGCCTTGAGAATCTTTGCGACTAAATGATAACTGCTAATCATTTGTATAAAACTCCTAATGGGTTTGCGGTTTGGGCTTAGGGTGTGTGGGCCGAGTACTATTCAGCCAACGAGAAGGGAGGTTCGGCCCCAGTTAAAGTGTGCGATTGGGTCATATTTCCTAACTCGGTTTCATGCGATTAGTTCACGCAACACCCAAATAGCACACGTGCATTCTATAGCGTAAATATGACTAAACGGGTTTACTAGAGTATGCACCTAGTTACAATGTATGATGACAGGTAAAACGTAACGATATAAGTTAGTGATCGGAAAATCAGGTAATAATAATCGTGAGAGTTCGGGTTGTCACATCATCCCCAACTTGAAAGAAATTTCATCCCGAAATTTGATAAGTAATCCAAAGCAGCTAGGTGATAGATCAGGATGACTATGGATTTTCCTCGGGTGCCACATCATCCCCAACTTGAAAGGGAATTTCGTCCCGAAATTCACCTGTCTCATCAGAATTTGGTTTCAGCATTTTGAACAGTTGCGGATACTTGAGCTTCATATGATCTTTGCGTTCCCATGTGAACTCCGGTTCATGTCTTGAGTTCAAACAAACTCTCATGATTGGGATTCGACTATGTTAACGAATCTTGACTTCCTGGTCCATGTTTTCAATAGATTCCTCGACAACTGCAACTTGTCGTTAACCTTAGGCTCTAGTAAAGTTATCACAAGTGCTTCATCAGACAAACACTTCTTTCGATTAGAATCATAAATGACATTGTGAACGTTTCCCAATTCTTCGGGTAACTTACGTTTGTAAGCCATGTTACCGATTCTTCCCAGAATTTTGAATGGCCCAACGTAACGTAAATTATGCGCACCGCACCCTCCAAAGGTGAGACTTTCAATCATGACACGTTCTCCTGCAGCGAACTCCCAGGGTTTCCTAGGTTTATCAGCTTCCCTGGCGGTCATGCGTTGCCTCCGTACGGTTCCCGGTCTAAACAATCTTCTCATAAGTTTCGAGTACAAGCCCTGGGCCAGTGATTAGGCTGTCATCCACCTAAGCCCAACAGAGATATCGGCATTGTCGTCCATGCACTGCCTCGATCGGTGCTGCCTGAATACTAGAATGCTAGCCGTTGTAGTGAAATTCTACCAAAGGTGAATGTCTCAACTGTTACCCAAGTAAATCACACATGCTCGTAGCATGTTTTCGAGTGTCTGGTTGGTCCGCTTATTCTGACCATCTGTCTGAGGGTGATAAACAGTGCTCATGCCTAAATGTGAACCACAAGAATTGTGTACTACTTGCCAAAAATTGGGTATAAACGCGGATCACAATCAGAGGTAATAGAAGCTGGCACCTCATGCCCAGTAACCGCCTCTCTCAGAGGAATATTCAGAAGTTGGGATAACTCATCAGTTTCTTTGATTGCAAGAAAGTGTGCTGGTTACGTGAGACAATCAGCGACCACCCAGGTGATATTGTTTCCGTTTTGGGTTTTAAGTAGGCCAGTGACAAAATCCATGGCAGTCTGTTCCCATTTCCAAATGGGTGTTTCTGGTTGCCGACACAGCCCAGGTGGTTTCTGATTCTCCACCTTGACTTTCGCATAAGTCAAACATCACTCACATACATTGCTATGTGGGCTTTCACGTCCGGTCACTAGTACAAGGTCCTTAGATCCTAAGACATTCTATCAAAGCCAGGGCGAGTAGAGTATCGATGCTCATGTGCTGCGCCCAACACAAGTTCCCTAGTATTACTGTATAGTGAGACCCATATTCACTTCATGTTGTAGTGGGTATCGCCCGATTTTAGATACAAGTCATTTTTCCACGCCCCGCATGGATTCAGCTGGGAGGTTCTCGTCCTTTAATGCTTCGGTTTGAGCAGAACGGATCTAATCAGGTAGGTTAGAGTCGATGGTATGCTGCGAGGCTCGTACACGTTTAGGTTTCACAGTCGAAATCATTCAAAAGTTCCATCCAGCGATCGGTCTAAGTAGTGCATTTCGAAACAAGGGTACACGGGAGGCCCTTGTGATCGGTCTAAGTAGTGCATTTGGTACCGTCCAAGTAATGCCTCCAACTTAAATCTAAAGACCATGTCTTCCACCACAGGTTGTGACTCTTGCAATTCTTCTTGTAAATCCACTACGTAAGCCATCACCTTCTCGTGTTGCATCGGCATGTAACTGGGACTCTGTTTCGAACCATCATGGTATACCACTAGATTACCCGTACCCTGGGTAAAGACGATGCTCAGTGCATTGTTGAGTTGGGTTTCAAAAGCTGAAAAGACGTCCTGTTTTGTCTTCTACGATTACACAGCACCCTGTTGTGCTAAAGAGAGAATAAAGTTGCGCGATCTTCGAAAATCCCGCTATGAATCTGTGATAGTATCTAACGAGACCAAGATATTGATGTATCCCTGAAGAACTCTTTGGTGCCGATCAATTTCTAATAAAATGGATCTTAGCGAGATCCACGTGTATCCCCACTTCTTTGACTACGTGACCAAGAAAGTGTACTTCTCGAATCCTAAAGTCACACTTAGGTAGACTTCGCATGGAGTTGCTTCTCCCCTAGGAGTTCTAAGATGAAATACAAGTGTCGTTCATGGTGTTCCTTTCTCCTGGAAGTTATTCAAAACATCATAGATAAACACGGTTGACGAATCTGGTGAGATGAGGTTGACACATACCACTCATGGGATCCCTAAGGCTGCTGGTGTGTTGGATAACTTAAACAACATGAACAGAAAATCTTAGTGGTCGTACTGTGTCTGTAACACCGTGTTAGGAATCATCCTCCCATGGGTTTTCCATCCGGTGACAGTCCGATCTTAACTCGGTTTTCGAGTAGTAGCTAGATCATTGCAGCGGGTCAAGCAGGTCGTCGATGCGAGATAGAGGGTGACGGTCTATGATTGCCACCTTGTGGTAGACTGTGCACGTACGAAACAACTCGTCCTTCATTTCCACATCAGGGTTAAACAGATCAGAGATGAAGCGATTAGTTACCCAAAAACATACAAGCTACCATGTTGCTATTATGCCTAGCGTCGCCTACGCCAATCCTAAATGCCCATCCACGAGCACCACTTCCAGTGTTGTTGTTACTATTATGAGGATTCCCAATACTGTCGCAACCCCCGATCCCAAATCCCCGGGAACCGACGGCCGCGAGCTAGTTTCGGTGGTATCGCGTATTGTCTAATTTGGCAGCGGAATTTTCATCGGGACCGTAGTTAGGAAATATTGAATCAGAGTAAAATACCACATTTTCATAATATTAAACACAGGGGATAAAACCCAAGTTTGCAGTACATACATTTTCATAGGAATAAATCCTATTTTATTTAATAAAAACATCTATTTTATTTTAGGTAACTTTATTGCCACTTTTCCAAGCCTTCAGTGCTGTCCAGTTGGTTTCTATTTGGCTATCACATTTTATTACCTGAAACGCGTTTTAAAAACATTTGTCAGTGGCAAATACTGGTGGTAACAAATTTTGTATACAAAACCCATCCATGGTACTGTCAGACTCGACTTGTGGAAATGTTACTCCTTGACCAGGTGGTAACAAATTTTGTATACAAAACCCCAACATACTCATGATAATTGTATTCTTACAAATACTCAATAACTGCTTAATATACATTTAATTTTATGAGGTTTTGTAAAAATAGTTAACAGAAAGTTTACAAAAAGCGGATCAACTCACATTGCTGTCTTAGATTATCCTTTAGGGTTTCCTGAAAATTATCTATAATTTACAAAAAAGCACATGTTTTAGTATAATAACCCATTTTAACATTAGTAATACCCTCCCCGAGACGGCATTCCAACGACTACGTCGGGCAGAACCACAAAAGCCATTACGGAACCCTGGATCAATTGGGCAGAGTATCTAATACGTATCCAGGGGTTATGATACTTACAACGGAGTAGAACTTCGCTATTTAGGGGGTATTAGACCCGAGTATAACTTCTACTATCTGAAAATTCGAGTGAAAAACAAAGATATGAGCGACTGAAACTGATATCCCGAGCTCCCATTATATAGGGCTTCATCTTGGGTTTCTCGCGTCCCGTGTAAAACAAGACAATGGCCTACGCGGCCCGCGTCAACTATAGTCAACAGCCTAGCACGTTCGGGTCAGCTTATAAGGTTGCCGTGTGTTGGGCCACGTGGCGGCCCAGGGTCGTGCCAGCCCTTACCTTGTCGCGGCCCGCGTAAGGTTTGAGGTGTGGCTTACGCGGCCCGCCTCAAACCCAAAATCTTGATTTTTAATTAATTTTAATAATATTTAAGGTATTTGGGGTCCGTTTTCGCATATGGGGTGTATTTTAGGACATATTGGGATATTTTAAAATATTTTTAGGGTGTTAGAAATAATTCGAGGGTGTCGGTTTTCTTTAGGGTTGTTATAAATACTGTCATTGTTCCCTGGGTTGTTGACGTCTTGACTTATCAACGGCCAATCCTTGTCAAAGTCACCTTCATTTCCATACTTAAAGTTATGATTTACGAGTACCTTGTTGTTGTCATGGCCATTTCCTCTAATGTTGTTGCTTTGAAAACAGATCCTTGCGACCTTTTTCCCCTAGGTTCCACCTTCCCGTTGTTCTTGTCACGTCCTAGGGTACTACCATGGCGTTAGTAATTACACATCCCCTATTCCAGTCGGTTTCCAGCGTTTATGCCCGATTGATTCGTAAGAGTTGGCTCCCAGACGTTGCTTACTAGGGGCTGGGACTCGATTGAAGTCAACCTACTGATGTTCGTTGCTAGAGAGCAGGGTCATCCTAACACTAGGGTTGGTAATGCATCACATTCATCTTCTTGTCCATCGGTTTTGTGAGTCGATTGAATAGCGCACGGTAAATCGTTAGAGAATCAGAGAGGTATCCATACTTCTGAATTTGAGGCATCAGTTTGTTGCGTCAAAGTAAACAAGAAAAGTGAGAAAGTATACACCAAACATTTAACGTTTCGACATCTATCTCAAAGACATCCGCGCTAACACCTAACATTTCTACACGGCTCGCTAGACTTTCAGTTACGTGTTCAGGTATCACTCAATATCATCGAGACTTGTTAGGGTTCAATGGGAAGTGATAGGACCATGTTCAATCGTGAGACAGTCATTGCTATGACCCCTATGGATCGTTGTGTTTCACATTTGGTCGAATAATGGAATGGAACCCCTTTCACACTTGTTAGGTCTCGTTGGGACTCACTTGCACCCCACATTATTATTATGTGTGCACCCACAATAATAATATGTTTTGCATGCTCGTCTCAGTTCCTCCTAACTTGTGTTAAATGGTTCCTCAGACTCGAGTAACAAGACAAGGACATCACAAAACGTAGGTCATTAATGTCTAGGGAAACACCATACTATCAATCACTTAACACATGCAAGTAATACATGAATTCATATTATCATATGTAAGTGTTCACTAGTTATGCAGTGCAATGAGTAAACGAGAGACGAACCTTGTAGTCTGGAGCTGAGTGTCATGGTCGTATTCAGAACTTGTTCGGTTATAGTCTGGTTTTATAAAAATGTTTTAAAACCAAGTTCACTATAACCAGTGGCTCTGATACCAAATTGTCACACCCCAAAATACCACCTGCGGAAAACCCCGCTAGGCGCGTGACGTACCAGGATCCAACCAACAATCACATTAAACTCATAATCATATTTCAAATAAAAACTTTCATTCATTAAAATAAAGTGTTACAAAATATTTACTAAACTTAACATGTTCAGCGGAAGCATAATCATTAGTTTTGTTTTTCATAATCCATGTGTGTAAGCCCTTAGATTTGTCTCGTGATTCCATGTATCTCGACCCATGACCACTCCAACATCCCAGACAGCAAGTTCCAACAACATGTACCTATAGGCCTGCAAGCATGCAGAAAAGTGTATCAGACAACGCTGGTGAGTTCACAGTTTTGTTTACCGAAAATTGTGTTACATGTTTTACTGCCAAAAGCTTAGTTCAGTTCAAAAGCGATTCCAAAAACAATGTTGATAATAACTCGATACCGTACAAGATGGCTCCAGATTATTTGCCCATCCCCAATTGTCACACCCCTTTCTGCGGCGGAAGCACGAGGTGTGATCATGAAAGGTTCTCATTGCATACGAAGAGTAAACATACTACATGCTCAAAAATATCTTCAAATATTGCATTACTGAAAACATATGTCAAGTGTTTACAACACGAGATAACATATTGTCTTAAAAGTCACAACTTTATTTAAAGTTAAACACAAGCGACATCCACGAGCATAAGCAAGACCGCGCGCACATCCATTCTAGTTACCTGAAATACATGTGAGTTTTTGGAAAAACATCAACATAAAGTTGGTGTGAATTCATGCAGTTTTGTATTTCACGTTTGTATACTTTGTATAAAAACATAGTTGTGAATAAATCAAGTTTTTCTCGAGTACTCCACGTACTTCAAGTTATATATCAATCCTCTTGAGTACCCCACGTACTTCAAGTTATATATCAATCCTCTTGAGTACCCCACGTACTTCAAGTTATATATCAATCCTCTTGAGTACCCCACGTACTTCAAGTTATATATCAATTTTAGTATGGTATGAATTTTATGTAAATACAGTATTTCTGTAATTATCAGATTGTTAATGGGTTGCAAAGCCATTAACATGTGGCACGACATAGGAAGTCACCAAACCTAAGGCATTTAATTGGTATATTCTGAGACACAAAAGCACTACTCGGTTCTCGCCCCGACCGAGTGTGTGGCTGCCAGGCACCCGTTAGATCTAACCTTTTGTTCTGCGGTCTAAGTATGTACACGATTAATGGTGCTTCTGTACCCTATTCGTGACACTATTTCTCATAACGCACCCTACTTGGTTCTCGTTCTCACCAAGCGCGTTTTTTGTTATCATTTCTCATAGCGCCTCATACTTGGTTCTCGTTCTCACCAAGTGCGCTTCTCATATTCTTATATTTCATCACACTTGGTTCTCGTTCTCACCAAGTGTACTTCTTGTATTCTTATATTTCGTCACACTTGGTTCTCGTTCTCACCAAGTGTACTTCTTGTATTTATATCATACCAATCATAAATTTTGTATATTTGTACATGTATTTCACCCCCGAAGTTATAAAAACTGAAAACAGTTAAAGAGAAAAGGGGGAGCATGAACTCACAACTTTGCGTTCCTAGCGTCGTAAACTCCACCGGATTTGCTTAATTAACGTCGTAACCTATACGCGTTTTCTTAACGTTAGTCACTAGACTTGCGTCGCACAAGTACAGTCACTCTCTTTTGTATATATTCTTGTGTTAAAAATATTCTATATTTTTAACTACGCATCTTACTTATATTATTTCCTCTAAAATAAATATAAGTCTTTTGTGTTTTGCACTTCGCACCCGAATTGTGTATCTTGTATTTTGTATGTGTATTTTTATGTTTATACTCCTTACGAGTATTTAGTGTATTTTTAAGTCTTAATACACTAGTACGTATAACACATACTATATACACTTAGCACATAAGTTGGTGATCAAATAATATATATATTTCTCTCAAGATATACATACTTATATCCATTTTTATTCTTGAAAAATCACCATTTCTCATCACCAAAAATTTGGGAAACCTTGGTAATACTTTTAAATACATTTTTAGGGAATAAGTTTCTCAAAACTTATATTTTTCTAAGCGTCAAAATTTATAAAAATTTTGACAGAGTTTCCCCTAAAAATGGACGTTTCCCATGTTTTCAAAACATGTGTTTATTTTCTTTTAAATCGTCAACAATCATCAACAACAATTATCAACAATAATCATCAACAATAATCACTAATTCCTCCATTTCATGAACTTGAATATTTACAAAAATGTGTAGTAACTTACTAGCACATTTAGTAAGTCTTGTTATCTTTAAAAATAAGTTTAATTTCTTAAAAACCTTATTTTTAAAGAATATGAAGTTTCACAACTTCTAGTCGAGATTCGCAAAAATATTTCTTTGTTAAATTTTTCTTGTGACACAAGTGTCTACACACTTGTTTATGTACGAAAATGCTTTTAGTTCGGGTAAGATCCGGGTTTTAACAAAACTAATATTTTTGCTTGGTTCTTCCGAAAAACCACTTGTAGATCTTTAGATCTACATGTTTAGAGTCTTATTTTACAAGAAAATTTACTTTTACACAAGTTCATGTCTTATGAATGGATGGATCCATCATCTTTTAACTTTCTAACTTTTACATCCTACTAGTTCATGCTCTCAAACATGGACTAGTATGTCTAGATGATGATCCATCTTGCTTTTACTAACAACAACATCAAATAATAACAATCATACAAGACTCACATGATTTATACACATATCTACTCTTTAACCAACTAGTTTATCTTTCTTTCAAGACTTTTAGTTATGTTCTTGTGTGTTCTTGCTTTTTAACCAATAAATCATCTATTAACCATCATAAACAAGATCAAGAAGGTATTTTAGAACACTTACTACTAGCACAAGGCTAGGGAAGTTCAAGAGGACAAATGAAGTGGTTAAAAGCAAATGAAGAAGGTCCTTCAAGATCCGCTTGCACCGAGCTTCGTTAGTGACCTTCTTACACCTTAATATCACCTTGGAATGGAAGGATGTGGATCAAAAATGAAAGTATGGGTGTGTGTGGGTGAGGCCGTAGCCAAGGGAGGGAGGAGAGAAGGTTTTGGTGTTGTTGAATGATGAAGATGAAGTTATGGTGAAGTCTAGTGGTCCATATGAACTTATATCCCACAAGTCTTGAACCCTTTGGTCCATATGTCTCCAAGATATCCAACCATATCTATTAAACAAATAAATAAAATCATGGGGGTGTACCTCATGTCCACATCCGGTTGGGGGGGGGGGGGGTGGCTTAGTTTGATTTCAATTCCAAGTTACTAATCTAGTTAGTAAATAAATGAAGTATTTAGTGGTTCATGTATGTTAAGCAATCTATAGTGTGTTAGGGTGTTCGGGGACCCTAACTAGCTTAGAAAAATAAAAACAATGCTTCTAGCATTATTTTGGTGTTCCGGGTATTGTCCGGTTGTTCGGTTAGATACCGATTCGTTAAAGTGCTAAATTACACTTTTTAGTGTCTTTTAAGTACCTTTCTTGTACTCTTTCAATTCCTAACACTTAGGGAAATATTCTGGATAATAAAACGACATTTCTGCATAATATTTATATGTCTAAATGCTGATTTATTGCTGAATTATATAAGTTCTGTACTTAAAGTGCGTTTCGGGTGCTTTTTAGTGCTTATTTTTGCTTTCGTATTGCATATATATTAAACCCTTGTATGTACTCGTGGGTTTTAATGCATTCTTGCTGTCGGACCTACACCTAGGCTCCAATTTTTATTGTCTGGCTGCTTTCTGTAGTTCCGTTGACACATAGTGTCTTACCGGTGAGTTTACTAGTATTTTTGACGCAACGCTCTCGTTTATGCATAAAGCAATATTTTGTAGTATACAACATGCATGAATTCACTTGTTTAATCATGTGTTCAGACATTGCTGACAATTAAACTCATAATTGCAGTCATTAAGCAATAATTAATGTGTACGGAAATTACCGGTTTGGGCCAGTTGTCACACCAATCCTAAGATAATCACCACGCAACGCTAGAGATCACGGAAATCAAACGGCACCTAATATAGGTAACTATGTTAATAAACCGGACCTAAATCGGAAGATCTGATAGAATGAGGGTTCGTAAACCAAACGAGTATAGAGACTCGTGTCATATGGTTTAACAAAGCCTACATACTAAATGAAACCTTAATCTAAGTGTTTACGACCCGTTTAGGAAGCTTATGCTACCTTAACGCGCCGTGCGCGTGAAACGCGTTCGGACCGCCTAACTAGTCCTATGACAAGTGTTATATGCCTAAACATGTTACATTATCAGTTATGTGACAAAAGTTTAGGTTACATATGCTTAATTACCAATTATACATGAAAAGGGTATTCTGGTAATTTACCTAAGGCATATAAACTACTTATCATACAACTACTTAAACGATGTGGCCAAAAGGTATAACCTCGGAAGGTTATTCCCTATATACTATGGTCACCTAATGTATTTGGTCGGATCCTAATGATCGACCAAACTGGGTCGGCTTCGAAGGTATAAGCGATTTATCAGATCGCTTACCCTTACGACCCTAGACAACGTGGTAATCAGTAGGCATAGTCACAAGGGACTATAACCATCGTGATTACAATCACGTTGCAAAGTTCAAACGAACTTCACATTGACCATAAGCTGGTCAACGCTGAAAGTCAAACAAAGTTTGACTTTTGGACTCGAAAAGCAATAAAAGACGAAAGAATACTTACGAAGGGTCCCCGAATGCTAATCCCGATCCAAGTAGCTCAGGTATGAAACAAAGGTTTCAACCTAGAGCTCCTCAAATCAGAATTCTTGTAGTTTTTGCAATGGGGTGGGTTGGGTATTTATAGGAATACCCGAACCGTTAGGATCGTTTCATGGAAAACGTGCCTTAATCTTGTGCGTACACTTGTTGCAAAGTTATGGTAGCCTAAAAATGGTCCTTATCATCTGAATATGCAAGTTAGAATGTGTGGATGTGAATCAAACAGCTGGAATCTGCTGACTGTTCGAACTTATCTGATCTGTTAGTCTGATGCAGCCCGCTTTAGGATTCACAAAGTCTCAGGCGGGCCGCCTGGTGCTTCTAATCAGATTTTATGTTTCAAAAATGACAGTTTCAGCCCCTGCACGTGTTTAAGGCCATTTCCGACACTTCTAAGGCCCGTAAAGCCAACTTTAAGGCCTTAAAATGATTCCTAAACATTGTGGACATGAAACATGCTCATAAATATGTCAGATTTTGGTTCGTTTGGTCGTACGAACGCGATGTTCGCTTAATTGCGACGGAATGCGCACAAGCACGTAAAACGATCCAAATGACGCGACAAATGGATTTTTCTTATGCCGAACACTAAAATAAAATATTTTAGTGCTTACATAAATTTTTGGATGTCCAGATATATTCAGAACGTAAGTTATGCTCGAAAATGCAAACTTGTGCACTTTTTGACACTTTTAGTCCCTGAATGACCCAAAAGTTTGTTTTAGCACACCGAACCCCTCAAAGCCTATTTCTAAGCTATGTAAAGGATATTTATGGTATGTTTAACTTATGGTCATGTTCCGGAATGTTCGTTACAGTTCAAATTGACATACTTTCGCAGTTTGTCAAGTTTAGTCCCTGTAAGCGAATTAACTTGTTTTTGCCATACCAAAGCCTTCAAAACTTATTTCTAAGTTATATAAAGGTTATTTAAGGTATGTTAATCCTATGTCACTATTCCGGAGTGTTTGTTGCATTAAACTGGTTATATTTACGCATCGGTGCGCGTATAACCTTCCAGAAAGCGATTTAGAGTTTGGAATTGAACAAAAATTGATATGTGCAAATGATACACATATTTATACAAATCCCAAGTAGGAAATACAATATTTCATTGGTTTGGTATTTGTTTGATGGCCGTGGAGGCACAGGTGTTACAGTCTCCCCTACTTTAGGAAAATTTCGTCCCGAAATTTATTTAGAGGAAACTCGTGAGAATTTAAAACATGAAGTTGAAAAGATCGAACAACATTGGTTAGGGTTCTGAACTTCTAGTAACCTTAATAACATTATGCTTGCAATGTAAGAGGGATACTTATATACAAGTATATGAAGCGTCATTGGTGCGTCCACCGTACCTCCTGTACATTGTTCACATTCCGTTATTGTTGCCACTATCGGTTCTTACACATAATAAATCTTACTGGGTTTCTGTGCACTAAATTTCATAATTATGTACGCGTCCATAATTAGACAATTCCTTGCACAGTTTACACAGTTTATTTTATAATGTGTAGGGTAAAACCAAATGAACAATCCTGTGATGAGTGTGACTAGACTGCCATAGAGTCCTTTTAATTAAATCAATAAATGATCTAAATAGACTATCAAGGAGTCTGTTCAGCTACATCACTAGATGTCGTTCTTTAACCAAATTGTGAATCAATCTTTTTTACTAGACCACTAAAGGGTCTCTTATGAATCATGGAGTGGTACTATATAATCCAAGGGTCTTAACTATTACATAGAAGCCCATTAAGGATTTAAGGTAGTACCTTTTGACTATCCTGCTACGAATCCCTCATATGAAGATATGAAAGATTCTGCGAGGATTTGGATAACGAATATCCAGAGTATACAAAAACACAAAAATGCATAAAAGAAAACATAAGATGCATAAACACATAGTCATATAACCACAAAATTGTTTGTTAATTTGTCTTGTTAATTGCGTACATGCATTTAAAGCACACTAGGAATCCAATCCGTGGATTTCATTTGGTACTTTAAACGTTATCAAGAATCTAATTATAAATATAGAAAGATTCAAAAAGAAAAATTCGATTTCGATTGTAAGGAACCGAAATATTCGAATTAAGGTACATAAGGAATCCAATTAAGGCCTCTGATTTGAATGATGATCATCCACAAGGGTCTAAATGTGTAGATAAAAAGATCCCATATGGAATTTAGAAGTTGAAGATGTTTTGAAACCTTGCACTTGATGTGCTTAGGTCAAAACGTGAAATAAGAATGCTTATGAAGTTGAGATGCTTGATATGTCAAGGCGACATATGAAGAAGAATTTGAAGGTTAAATCAATGTATGAGGAAAATATTTTTGAAAACTATGCATGGGGTTCTTTTAAGAAAAAATGTGTTTAACGTTTTTGAAACCTTATATATAATACTTTTGAAATCATAAAGTAGGTGTATTAGATAGATATATTTACAAAAATGTTTTAAAATCATGCGAGATGAATTTTGAAATTATGTATAAGGTTTTTGAAAGACATGAATGATGCTTTTCGAAATCATGCACTTGATAAGAAAATGTATTGTGTTAATATTGTCTTCGGACTATATGAAATATTTTGAAATTAGGAGGGTTGGTTTTGATAACATGGCCAATGTTTTTGAAATAACATAGACAATGCATCTAGAAAAATTGTTTTCAAACTATATGAAATGTTTTGAGATCATGAAGATTGTTTTGAAATACTTGTACTGTGTATATTGAAAAATCAAAATGTAATGGGTATGAGATTTGAAAATACCCTTAGTTATCTAACCAAGGATTCAAAGGCACAGATGTGCAAAAAGCACGATTACTCATAATTTCCATTTATTTCTTGTACTTCATCTCCTGGAATGAAACGAGTACTTAAAATTTTTGAGGGAATCATGAGCGATCATTTGAAAGAGAGAAATCCCAAAAGTAGTTGTAAGGAACATAGTTCCTTGATGTAGGTATCATAGGAAAATCATACACACATGTAACTATACTTGTATATCAGAATTTGTGAACAACGATTTATTTATAAACAAAACAGATTGTTTCACATTACAAGGAAACAAAAGAACAAAAGCATAAGACAGCAACATCTTCTAGTCAGCCAACTGCTCATCCGTGGGTGTGATTTGCATTAGCAAGCTTTGGGCAATCCCTTAGGAAATGGCCCATGTCGCAACAGTTGTAGCAAGACCCTGGTGAGAAACGAGCTTGAGCGGAGTTGGCTTGTGGTTGGTTTGGGGTAAATCGACAAACATTTGCCAGGTGACCGAGTCGCCCACATGATGCACACAAACGACACTGTAGGTGAGCTAAGTGGTGTGCATTACATTTGTCGCATATTGGGGCTGTTCCCTTGTATTGCTTCCTAACAGGTGGTGTTGCCACCCGATTGGGTCCGATTTGATTTGGTACTGCTGCTACGCAAACTTTTGCCGTATGACCTTTAAGTCCACAAATTTGGCATTTGCGGCACTTCACATTAGGGTGATGATGAAGGATACATTGGTTGCACAAGGGTTCAATTCTGTTGTATGGCTTCCTAGCTGGTGGCCTTGCCACATGGCTAGGTCCCGCTTGATTAGGTGTAACCGCTGCGGGTTTCCTTGAAGCCTTACGCTTCCTTGATTTTGGTGCTGGCTTGACTTCTGCTTCCTTTGATGGCTCTTGAGTGGCTTCATTGTCGAGACGAGAGGCTTCTTTGTTGAGACGAGACATGGAAATGCCTAGATCCACAGACTTCAGTATCACCTCACCTATTTGCTGGGCAAATTTGGCTGTTTGCTCGGACATTTGACCGGTGCTGAGAGGAATAGACATTCTAGAAGAAAATGAAAGACATAGGAAGAAGCAAGTGAACGGTTATCAATACAGAATGGTAACGAATGAAAATTGTGATCATTTGTTTGTTACCTAAGGCAAACAAATGAGATGGTGACAAATCAAAGTAAATGGGTCAAAAATAAAGTATCGCGAAGACATGCTCGCCTATAACTGAACACTCATCCCAAGAATTCCCAGGTAAGCACAACTGGTCTCGCGTCTGATGAGATGTATACGAAGTGCTTGCCTAGACAGAAAACCCAGAATACAGGCATTCACCCTTCCAGTTTGCACGTGTTCACATTATTTAAAACCCAAAACCTTGACGAGATTTTGAAAACTCAAAGGGGTTCAAAACCATATAATAGAGAGTTCAAAACCTTACAATAGAGGGTTCAAAACCTAGTAATCAATCATCCTAGAACAGATGATTAGTTTTCAAAGCGGTTTTGAATTTTATGTTCTTGTTGTGGTTGTCGCCTAAGGATAGGTGACAGTATTGTTTTATGACTAAACGCAAGTAAACTCGCGTTAGGGTCCTAGAAAGGTTATAGACTAGGTCAAAGTATTACTAATAACCTAATTCCCTATCACCATGAGCTCTGATACCAACTTTTCTGTCACACCCCGACCAGGTGAAACAACAAAACATGGCGGAAACATCGGGGAGTGTTGTAACAGAATCATTGTTTCATAACACATGGAAAATTAAATAATGTTTTATTAAGTACACGGTTACAATGTCTTGACAATCAAAGAAAAATAACATAAATAACTAGTCTTGCATCTTTTATTGTCACTTAGGCCCATGTCCGCCTAAGTGTATCTTGATCAATCCTATGCTTCATTTCCTGAAACACGTGTGAAAATAGGTACATCAGCATAAAAATGCCGGCGAGTACATAGGTTTTGTGAAAATAAGATTCATGACTTCTGTTTAAGAAAATGTTTAGTCATGAACCTTGTAATTTGCTTTGTCTTTGTAAATCATTTGAAAAACAATAAGTTCAGATGATACGTATAAATAAGAGAATAATGCATGGTTAAATGAATAACCATGTAAAATGAGTTTGTATAAGTTAAGTTGTTTATAAAACAATGTATTGTGAAAAGTATGTTATTTGTATAAAATGTTATATGTCCAAATTGAAATGATTTAAATAACGCTACGACATATAATACCATACAAACACTTATATATAGGAAGTACCAGCGGCGTATCCACCATGCTTGTATCATATTACACACGCCTTGTTACTTAATCACTTACTCAAACCAAACCAACAATGTAAGATGTCTAAGTTTAAACCAATTGCCAAATGTATTGAAATAATATGTTAAAATGTTTATGTCAAGATGTAAATCATGTAATGTATAACCAATGTCAAAAGTGTTTATGTGTCAAATGTAAACCATGTAATGTGTAACCAAAATGATATGTATGGCTAGTGAAAATGCATCAACTAAACCATAGATGAAATGCACAAGAACATAGTATTAAAGTAAAACTTGGTTTAAATCAAAGCTATGTTTTGTGGAAATGCATGATCAATGTAAATCATGTAATATGTAACCAAAATGATATGTATGGCTAGTGAAATGTATCAACTAAACCATATGCACAAGAACATAGTATTGAAGTAAAACTTGGTTTAAATCAAAGCTATGTTTTGTGGAAATGCATGATCAATGTAAATCATGTAATATGTAACCAAAATGATATGTATGGCTAGTGAAATGTATCAACTAAACCATATGCACAAGAACATAGTATTGAAGTAAAACTTGGTTTAAATCAAAGCTATGTTTTGTGGAAATGCATGATCAATGTAAATCATGTAATATGTAACCAAAATGATATGTATGGCTAGTGAAATGTATCAACTAAACCATATGCACAAGAACATAGTATTGAAGTAAAACTTGGTTTAAATCAAAGCTATGTTTTGTGGAAATGCATGCTATACTGATACGAACATCTATGCGATGTTGTGAAAATGCATACATCCAAGCCTAGAGACTGCGGCGATAAACCCTTAAACAACTTAAAGGTTTATCTAAATTATGTATATCGAATTCGGTCATTCCTTCCAATCCCCATACCCAGGATTTCAGGAACGGGAGTTGTCAATTCCTATGGTACCACTACCTACTAACGAACGGCGTAGCTAATGTTAATGAATGTATTGTTCCATTGTAAACAACCCAAATGTCATAACAAAATGTAAGCATGTGATGAAAACGATGTACTAAGTATGCACGCAATGGACATACATAGCATAAAATGTAAATGTAAAACGATGTACTAAGTATGCACGCAATGGACATACATAGCATAAAAACAATGAAATCATGTAAAACAATGTACTATAAGTGTACTATTGAACATAGTATGTATATGATGTGAAAACATGAAAGCATGAAAGTAACAAGTAGGCACATGTGGTCCACCCCAAAACGTTTGGAAAACAGTAAAAGAGGGGTCTATGTACTCACTTGAGATTGCTCAGGAGTCCTAAGATAACCACCAAGCAACGCTAGAGATCACGGAAATCAAACGACAACTAATATAGGTAACTATGTTAATAAACCGGACCTAAATCGGAAGATCTGATAGAATGAGGGTTCGTAAGCCAAACGAGTATAGAGACTCGTGTCATATGGTTTAACAAAGACTACATACTAAATGAAACCTTAATCTAAGTGTTTACGACCCATTACGACCCGTTTAGAAAGCTTATGCTACTTTAACGCGTCGTGCGCGTGAAACGCGTTCGGACCGCCTAACTAGTCCTATGACAGGTGTTATATGCCTAAACATGTTACATTATCAGTTATGTGACAAAAGTTTAGGTTACATATGCTTAATTACCAATTATACATGAAAAGGGTATTCTGGTAATTTACCTAAGGCATATAAACTACTTATCATACAACTACTTAAACGATGTGACCATAAGGTATAACCTCGGAAGGTTATTCCCTATATACTATGGTCACCTAATGTATTTGGTCGGATCCTAATGATCGACCAAACTGGGTCGGGTTCGAAGGTATAAGCGATTTATCAGATCGCTTACCCTTACGACCCTAGACAACGTGGTAATCAGTAGGCATAGTCACAAGGGACTATAACCATCGTGATTACAATCACGTTGCGAAGTTCAAACGAACTTCGCATTGACCATAAGTTGGTCAACGCTGAAAGTCAAACAAAGTTTGACTTTCGGACTCGAAAAGCAATAAAAGACGAAAGAATACTTACGAAGGGTCCCCGAATGCTAATCCCGATCCAAGTAGCTCAGGTATGAAACAAAGGTTTCAACTTAGAGCTCCTCAAATCAGAATTCTTGTAGGTTTTGCAATGGGGTGGGTTGGGTATTTATAGGAATACCCGAACCGTTAGGATTGTTTTATGGAAAACGTGCCTTAATCTTGTGCGTACACTTGTTGCAAAGTTATGGTAGCCTAAAAATGGTCCTTATCAACTGAATATGCAAGTTAGAATGTGTGGATGTGAATCAAACAGCTGGAATCTGCTGACTGTTCGAACTTATCTGATCTGTTAGTCTGATGCGGCCCGCTTCAGGATTCACAAAGTCTCAGGTGGGCCGCCTGGTGCTTCTAATCAGATTTTAAGTTTCAAAAATGACAGTTTCAGCCCCTGCACGTGTTTAAGGCCATTTCCGACACTTCTAAGGCCCGTAAAGACAACTTTAAGGCCCTAAAATGATGCCTAAACATCGTGGAAATGAAACATGCTCAGAAATATGTCAGATGTTGGTTCGTTTGGTCGTACGAACGCGATGTTCGCTTAATTACGACGGAATGCGCACAAGCGCGTAAAACGATCCAAATGACGCGACAAATGGATTTTTCTTATGCCGAACACTAAAATAAATATTTTAGTGCTTACATAAATTTTTGGATGTCCGGATGTATTCAGAACGTAAGTTATGCGCGAAAACGCAAACTTGTGCACTTTTTGACACTTTTAGTCCCTGAATGACCCAAAAGTTTATTTTAGCACACCGAACCCCTCAAAGCCTATTTCTAAGCTATGTAAAGGATATTTATGGTATGTTTAACTTATGGTCATGTTCCGGAATGTTCGTTACAGTTCAAATTGGCATACTTTCGCAGTTTGTCAAGTTTAGTCCCTGTAAGCGAATTAACCTGTTTTTGCCATACCAAAGCCTTCAAAACTTATTTCTAAGTTATATAAAGGTTATTTAAGGTATGTTAAGCCTATGTCACTATTTCGGAGTGTTTGTTGCATTAAACTGGTTATATTTACGCATCGGTGCGCGTATAACCTTCCAGAAAGCGATTTAGAGTTTGGAATTGAACAAAAATTGATATGTGCAAATGATACACATATTTATACAAATCCCAAGTAGGAAATACAATATTTCATTGGTTTGGTATTTGTTTGATGGCCGTGGAGGCACATGTGTTACATTAATGGTCTTAGGTTACTCACCTACCCATTCACGTGATCTAACAGTTCATTCCTTAGCTAACCATACCATATGTAATCATTTGTAAACATTTTGTAACATGTACTTCACCCTCATTGTTATAAAACTAAAAACAGTTAAAAGAAAAGGGGGACATGAACTCACAGTCTTGCGTTCTTCGATCAAATAACTTAAAGCTTCTTCTCAATCGCACGACTACCTACAAACGTGCTACGCTACATTAGACGGACGGGTCGTGCCTAGACTTAGGTCTTATTTAGTATCTTTGAGTTACGTTTCTTGGTGTCATCAATATTATTCCAAGTATATAATTAGTTGTTAAAATATTAAATATTTTAACTTAGATTATATTTATTAAATTTTGGAATATGAGTTAAAATAATATATTTTAACTTAACACTTAACGTAATTGTACATGTATAACTTCCCAAGGATGGGTGTATTCATTCTCGTATTCTTAACCTTGTGTATTTTTGCCAAATATCGGTGGCGTATTCTGGTGTAATTATACGTACGAGAATACGTATTTTCCTGTAGTTATCAAGTATTCTTATACTTAATTTTTGTATTTATTTTTTCCGGAATAATATTTCTAATAAAAATTCACCAATATATATTATCAAAATATATATTTTAAGAAATCCTACATAGAAAAATTATTTATAATTTTTCCCTTGGCAAAAATAATTGTATTTTCATTTAAACTTCAAAAATAATATATTTTCAAGTCTAGCTTAGAAAATATATATAAACCCATTTTTCATCCAAAAATAATATATCTTCTAATAATTTCAAGAGAATATATATTTTTACTTACCAAAAAATAATATATTTTCTTCTTGTAAAAATATGATATATCTTTGTAATAATTGTAAAAATCATGTTTTTGTTCTCTAGTATCCAAATTACTAATTACCAAAATAGACTTATGAATTTATTTCCGGAATATTTTGTAAGTTATATTCCTTGTTCGGTTTCTCCAATATTTTGGGTATAAATTATATATTCATTTCTTTGAATTTTGATAATATTTTGTATTGTAATTTCTTGGGATTTTGTGAGTTATAATATTTTTCGAGTCCTAAAATAACATAACTAATACACATAATATACAAATAATCACACACATGGTGACATCTAAATATATATTCTCCTAAATACATATTTAGTCACTTCTATTATCAAAAATCAACCTCCAATATTTATAATTTTTGTAACAAAATTTATGGCAAACTTTACATGAAAATCATGGTTAAAAATATACTTGTGAATATTTGTTTTGAAAAAAATATTTTTCTAAGTGTTTATTTTCTAGAAAAATTTTGCCATAGTTTCCCCTTAAAAATTGAGGTTTTCCATGCTTTCAAAGCATATCATTTTCTTTTATAAATCACCACAATCAACAATAAACCAATCAACACTTACCAATTTGCCAAAATCAAGCATTAATCACTACTTCATGAACTTGAAAATTTACAAAAAATTGTAGTAACTTACTAGTGTGTTTAGTGAGCTTAGTTACCCTTTAAAGTGTGGTTGTTTATTTAAAAACATCATTATTGAAGAAATTAGATGTTTACAACTTGTGATTAAATTTTCTAAAAATATTTCTTCTTGAGTTTTTCTTGTTAAATATGTATTTCTACACTTGATTAACCACCAAAAATATGGTTAATTTCCTTACGAACCAAGTTTGTGTAAATCTTGTATTTTTAACTTGGTTTCTTGAAATCATAGGTTTACAAGACTTTATATTCACTTTGATTATCATTTTACAAGAAAAACAATTTACACTTCAAGTTCATGACTTACATAAGGATGATCTATTGATCTACAACATAATCATCCTCTCATCTTGCTAGATTATGTCTTTAATCACCATCTAGCAAGATTATATGATGTTTGACATCATATACACAAATAATCAATAATCAACAAGTATAACAACACTTATACAACATGATTTCTTATGATTTTTAGCTTATGTTCTTGATTTAAGTTATTGATTCATAGTGTTCTTCATGTTTATCAACTTGTATCATTCTTTAACCAACTAAACAAGATGTAAAATGAAGTGTAGGTGATCTTACTACTAGCTCAAGGCTAGGGATGATAACAAGATGAAGATGAAGTGGTTAAAAGCTTGTATGAGAGGTCCTTCAACTTCCAAGAGTTCCTAGCTTCCTATCCTTGCTTCTTAAACATTAATGGGTGGATTGAACTTGAAAGATGGTGGTGGTGGTGGTGAATTGTGAAAGATGTTCTTGGACGTAGGTAAGAGGGAGAGGAAGAGGGTGAAATGTGTTGGTGAATTGTGATAGAAATGAAGGTTAAGACACTTGTGGTTTCTTATAATATCCTCGCACAACACTTTCTCTAATGGGTAATATGCTAAATAAGTAGGAGACAAGATCTATTTTTATAAACAAATAAAATCAATAGTGGGGGCCACATGTTGGTCATGAATAGGTGGGGGGTCTAGATTAGGGTGTAATGCTTAGTTAGTTTTGTTAGTTGAAATCTAAGTGTCTAGTTAGGGTGTTTAGTTACTAGTATGTTATATAGTGTGTTATGATGTTCGGGTACCATAAGTAGCTTGGAAATGTCAAAACAATGCTTCTAGTGAAAATTTGGTATTTCGGGTAGTGTCCGGTTGTTCGGTTGGTTACCGGTTCGTTGAGGTGCTAAACTACGCAGTTTAGTGTGTTTTATGTTACCTTTTGTGAAAGTTTTGATTCCCAACACTTAGGAAAGCATTCTAGACCATTTAACCATATTTCTGCATGATGTTAAGTTGTTTAATTGCTGAATTTTGCAGTTTATGTGAGTTTTAGGCACTTTCCAGCACTTAAACTATCACTAGGAAGGCAGTTTTATGATCCTTACTTTCCTACACACTATACTAGTGTAACTCTTGGTTTCTGGCTCATTTTGTTTCCTAATACTACCATGTCTGGCTATGTACTGAACTCCGTCAGCATTTTTTTTATTTGTCTGATAACTGTGCTTGCTTTGTTTCGTGCATCATTTGAATCAATAAGTTTGCATGCATTAATGATATGACATTATGCAATATATGATGCACATGAATGTATGATAACAATAATCAGAAAGCATTTATGTAATTAATTTAATTCACCACAGTGATTAAGTCATAAATTACTGTTTAATCATTGTACGGATACATGAAATTTTGACAGTTGTCACATCTTATCAGTTCTTCACCATATGTGTGGAGTTACTGCACATTCTCGTCACTCATGGGTGGTCGTGGTACGGGTACTAGGTTAGGGTATTGAGGTATCGGTTCTCCATATGGGTACGGGTTGCTTAACACATCCTGAATATACCGATCGGCATTCCAATATGGATTTGGTGTTGGTTCTTCCTGAGGATAGATTTCCTGATATTCCCTATGATCATCTTCCCATGGATCATACGCTAGAGGATTAGGTGTTGGGGTTCTAGGTATCGCGTTAGGGTCAAATGCTGGTATGGGAAATTGGTTTCCTTGGTTAGGTTCTATCTCCATTGGTTGGGTTGGAAATAATGGCAATGGTTGTGGTGCAACTATCTGATCAAGGTTTGGATCTGCTGCAGTGGAGGCTAGCATATGAAAGTTTGCCAAATTCATTGGATAAAGGTTAGCAATAAAATTATGGCTTAAAATTTCTATTCTTACTCCCTGCAAGATTCCAGTGATCTTAATGGATTCTCCATTCGTCGTTTCTACCAGACATTCTTGTTGAAGTTTAGTTAATGGTTGATTGAGAATTTTGCAGAACGAAGTATTAATAAAACTTTTGTTTGCACCAGAGTCAAATAATACTTTAGCAAAAATATCATTAACTAAAAACGTACCACCAATCACATCCGGAATCATCTTCGCCTCTTCATTGTTAGAACAAATGCTCTGGCATTCTTGGTGGGTTTGTTGTTTGTTGCTAGAGCTAGTTTCAGACAGTTCGGTTTGATATGTCCAGTCTCTCCACAGTTGAAGCATAGCTTATTGCTGAGTTTCTTCTTGCAGTCTTCTTCCTTGTGTCCAGATTTTTTGCAGAAGTTGCAGTATATTGAGCATCTTCCTGAATGCTTCTTTTTGCAGTACTTACAGTAAGGTGCAGAAGTAGAACCTGTACTTTCCAACGGTATGTATTTCCATGATGAAATTCTTGCGTAAGTCTTTGGGCTAGGTTCTTTCTCTGATTTTCTTCTTGCGTACGTACTAATTTATCAGTCAAGGTATTGGCTAGTTCTACTGCTTCTTCTATGGTTTGTGGTCTAGTTTCCTTGACTACATGTCTAATTTCACTAATTAATCCCCAGATGTAACGGGAGATTAATACTGGTTCTGGTGAGGCTAGGGTTGGCACTATTCTAGCATATTCGAAGAATATGGTAGTGTAACATTTGTAGTATATTCCAGTCATTTTAAGATTTAAGAACTTATTAGCGATTTGTTCTTTTTCATGAGGAGGACAAAATTTCCTTTCAACTATATCCTTAAAGTCAGTCCATTTCATATTATAAATTTTATCACTTCCTCTAGACTGGAGAATAGTATTCCACCATTCTAAGGATGCATTCTTAAAAAGATTGGAAACAAACATAATCTTATCTTCATCTACACATTTGCTTATTTTTTAAGACTGCTTATGTCTTTTCTATCCAACGTAGAGTTGCAATGGCTCCTTCATTGCCAGAGAATTCTATTGGTTTGCAAGACCAGAATTCTTTGTAAGAACAACCATATTACATGGTTGTTCTTCTTTTTGGAATTGGTAATTGGAGTAGCGGTCCATTATTCACGCTGTGACTGGGTTCAGTAGGTGGTCGTTTACTTCCATTTCTAGTTTTATTATTTTCCGCTTCTTTAACAGACTTGATAATATATGGCATAACATCTATAATTCCTTGTGCTACTATATGTTGGATGACGCTGTTATCTATTTGGTTTCCATTGTTATGATTATTCTAGTTTTCCTGATTTACTTCGTTTTCCACCTGGATTATAAACATTTATCATGTATTAATATCACAGAATAAGATTTAATGCAAACAATCATACAAAAAATTGATCAAAAACATCGAACATTGGGACTTTTACTCTTTTCATATATATATTACAACCTACAACTGAAATTTAAACACACTACTAGTTATGCATCGATAGATATTAGGTTATCTATTTTAGTTGATGATTTTTTTTAAACTACACACATTTATATATATATATATATATATCTCACACTATAGGGGAAAGTTCATTGGGAAAATGCTCTCTCCTCTTCCACCTTTTTTCTAACCGCCATTCAACCTACTGCCGCCGTAAACCACCGTCCTCCACCTTCCTTTTCCGTTTATCATCTTCATTTTTCTGTTACGTAGGTGTGTGATAGGAAGATCTTGGTTGTTCATGCTGTTATGGGTAAGAAAAAGAAGACACCACCGCCGAAACCTTATAATACGAGATCCACAACAAAGGAAGAAGCTATTGTGATTAAAGAACAGATGGCTTCTTGGTGGGATAAACTGATTAGCGGGAATGCAGAAAGTTCAGGGGTTGGTGAGGTAAAAGATGATCGAACAGTGGAAATGAAAGAGACGAATGGAAAACCTGGAATAGCTTATGAGAATTGTGAGGTAAGTAAATCTGTTTCTACTGTTCCAACAGTTTCAACGGTGAATTCTTTTTCGGGTTTATCGGAAAAAATGGAGAAATCTGGTTTTGAATCATCGGATTCTTCTTATGTGGTGGCCGGAGAGGAGTCTGTTAACTAGTCCCCTGTTATTATGAAGAATCGGAGTAATACGGTTGAAGTTCAGTCTTCGCCGGCTTCAACTGGGTTTGGTAACAAAGAATTGCAGGAGGTCTATGAAAATCAGAGGAAAAATGCAATGAGTAGGATGGTATTGTCCGGAAATCTGGGAAATCTGTCATCGGAAGCTGGTTTTTTGGCAAAAAGTTCATTGGATTCTGGTGAAAATATGCCGGAAACAAAACAAGTTTCTCCGGTGAAAATTATTCCGATTTCATCGCCGAAATTTGTGCATGGGGCCGGAAAACGAGATGATGATGTCAGCCAATCATCGGATGTCAGGGAATGTTTGTTTGCGGCTGCCGAGAAAGTCACATCAGCTAGGGTTAGAGTTGGGCCTGTTTCGTTAGCTGATCAGGTAAGAATTTGGCCAGAATCCGTTGGGCTAAATATGGCTATGAAAACTGGACCTGGTGAGGATGTTTTAACAGCAGATATGAATGCGGAAGTGGGCTTGCAAAAGGAAATTTTGAACCAGCAATTAAATAAGGTTAGTCCATCAAATATTGGGCCTTAACCCTTGGTGGGCCCAGCTAATTCTAGGGCTAATGGGTCCGTGGAGGAAGGGGATATACCTAATGAATCTACGGGCCTTGATAAGTCAGAAAATGGTGGTGGGCTATTTATGATGTTCATGAATCAGTTGGGTCACAAAATGTCACAACCCATTTGTTACAGTTTGGTTCGTTTGAACCTAACAAAATGAAAAAACCGGCATTTCAGTTTGTATGTGATCCTAATTTGAAGTTTGGACCTAATGGAGTTGATGTGGATCCAGTTTTTGGTACAAAATTTTGGAACCAAGAACTGTTTTCCCAATTAACAATGGGACTTGAAATTGAAGAGATTGAAACAAGATTGATGTACGAGCCCCCTTTGGTTGAAGAGGGTGAGACTATTGTGAACCTTAATGGGCATTTTATGACCAAAAGTATCAAGGCTCATCCTTTGCAACTCTAGGGATACTTTGTGGGTGACGGTCTATCATTTCAAACTGTAAAGGAGAATCTAATTAAGATGTGGCATAAATTTGGATTAAAATCCATTAATAAGAAGAATGGTGGATTCTATTTCGTTACATTTGATCATGATGAGGGCATGCTTCAAGTCTTAGAGAGGAACCCATGGTTGTTGAAAAATGTTCCACTTGTCTTGCAATTATGGCAACCGGACACTATATTGTGTAAACCGAACTTGGATAAAGTTCCGATATGGGTAACCATAAAAGATCTCCCACTTTGTTTATGGAATGGTGGTAACATCGGGCAAATAGTTAGTGGAGTTGGTAGACCGCTTATGTTGGATAAGGCAACATTTGAATGATGTGAGACCAAGAGGGGACCTTTAAGCTTTGCTCGTGTTCTTGTGGAGGCTAGTGCATTGTGTGGCTTGCCTAACCGGGTAAAGGTTCGTTTCCCTTCTCTAAATGATTTACCGTGTAAGATTGCTTATCTTGAGCTAGAGTATAAATGGAAGCCTCCTATATGCGGGAAATGTAATGTTTTCGGTCATATGGAGGCTACTCATGAAGTAAAAAAGCCGGCTGATAGAGATACAAAAGATAAAAATGTTGTTGATCAACCGGCTTCAAAATCCATTTTGAAAAAACCAATGGTCCAAGATGATGGGTTCACTTTAGTTACGCGGAAGAAATCCAAAGTAAAGTGGGCTCCGTTGGCTAAACAAGATGTTGAAAGACTTGTTCATGGACCTAAAACTAGTGGTGCTGGCCCTTCTAAATATCCGAATAATGTTACTGGCCTGGTTAAGAAATCAGATGTGAGTTTGGGCCAAGTTAAGCCCAGCGATAAGGCTATTGGGCTTAATTTGGGCACTGAAATGTTATCGTAACAAGCTGGGGAGGTTGCTAAGGGATTGGGCTCGGTTTCTTCTGATAATCTAGGCCCTTCTATTGCTGTTATTGGATCAGGCCCAGCTGGGTCACTCAGTTCAGGCCCGGTTAGTGGCAGTTCTGATGGCTTAAACGGTGTGAAGAAAACGGGCTCTTCTGATTTGCGGGCTCTTCTGATTTGCGAGGCCCAGCTCTGATTTAATAGAATGTGGTGGTAAAAAAAACATTTTCTCTGCTATGCAAGTTATTACACTATTTAAAATACATTCATTAGTTCTATCTCATATAAGCTACCAACAAATCTATTTTTTTTTAAATTTTTGCTTGTTTGTGTGCCAATAGTTCAAAGTCTCTAAGCACGTACTAAAACACGTTACAATCTCCAAATGTATCATCCCGTTTACCGTATAAAACAGATAAAGACCGTGTGTTAAGTTAAAAGAAACTTTTAGACAAACAAATGATACCGGCCTTCTCAGCTTTCTCATGTTTGGATTTTTTTTTTTCGTTTCACCTTAACTCCGAGAAGCTTGGGAGTTTTTTATTTTGTTTTCAGAAAGTGAAATATATGGGATAAAATATATCTATATATAATTTCCCTAACTACAAAAATAAAATACCCATTGAATTCTTTAACTTCTCTTTGCGATTAATATTCTCTTCTGCCTCTTGACTTCTGTTGGTGCACTACATCTGTCGACTTCGTCTTGTATCGAGTCTTAGACTAGTTAGAATAGATCAGGGCACGTAGAACGAGAGAATGAGAGAGAGTTAGCAAGATTTCGCTTGAAGGAATTTGTATGTAAAGGATTTCGCTTGAAGCAGCTCAAGCGAAATCAACATGTTAAGATTTCGCTTGAGTGATGCTGAAGCGAAATCTCAAAGTCTATATATAGGGGTTCAGTGTCAAGCGAAATTAAGAGATTGCCAGAAGTTGTATTTGAGTGATTCCATACCGAGGTGCTGCCGGTGTGAGAACTGATTGTATTCGTGTTCCAATATCAATATAATCAGTGTTAAAGTGAAGATTCAGCTGTTTTATAGTCAGATACTTGTTTTCCGCACCTGTATTTGATGGAATTCCTCTGAACCGACTCGTTTAGGTCGCGAACCCGGTCCTTACAATTGGTATCAGAGCTCAGGAGGAGGAGTTCTGCAAAATTCAGCCGAAATCGATCAAAATTTCTTACTTCTACACCTTCTTTCATCAGCTCAGAAATTTTTCACGGTCAAAATTGATTCAATTTCTCACAGATTGTTTAAAAGTACTAGATAACAAACCCTTGAAAGTTTCACAGCAAAATTCGACCTAAAAGTGATCAAAATCGACATTTGAATGGAGTTCGCTTGAACAGTTCAGTATTCTTGGACGATTTCGCTTGAATTTTCAAGCGAGACTTTACATTTCGCTTCAAACAGATTCAAGGATTTCACTTCAAGATTTTCGCTTCAAGGTGTTCGCTTCAGGGTTCTTTTTCAGGATCGCTTCAAAGTATTTCGCTTCAAGAATTTCGCTTGAGAGTTGTTCAGTTTAATTGTTTCGCTTGAAGGGTACCGCTTGAAAGATTATTTCGCTTGAAGAAAGTTCAGTTGATCAGTTCGCTTGAAAGCTACAAATTGACTATTTCGCTTGAAAGAATCTGTTATTGAAACATGGATAACGATTTCCACAACGCATTTGCAACATCGCCTAGTTCATCTTCCATTGCTCAGAACATGAATTCAGAAAACGAAACGGGGACGACTCAGAAACCCCCGAAGCTTATGGGAATTGAGGAATACTACGGATGGAAAGATAGATTCGAAAACTGGGTGCAAGCAAATCATCTAAGATCATGGGAATGTATTCTGACAAAGTATACTCCACCACAAACTGAAATGCAGACTGAAAAACAGCTTTCAGATTTTAGTAAGGAAGAACGAGAAATATACCGAGCTGAAAAGATGATGATCAGTTTACTTCAACAGGCCATCAAAGAAGACATCTTCATACTACTTCAACATGACAAAACATCACAATCAATATGGGATGCTCTAAAAATTAAGGTTGAAGGCAGTACGAGTATGATTAAAAGCAAGAAGGCATTGCTTAAAAAGGAATTTGATTTGTTCACAAGTTTGCCCGGAGAAGATACGAAGAAACTCATTGAACGATATTGTCACTTAGTGAGAACAATGTCAATGATGAGCATTAAAAAGGAAAATGATGAATGGGTGGATAAACTTGCTGATGCGTTACCTCAGAAAGAGTGGGGAACTTATTTGATGATACTGAAGAATACTGGAGTTTATGATAGATTGTCGATCTCTCAGTTCATTGAAAAGATTGAAAGTCAGGATTTGGAACAGCAGAAGATCGCAAGGATGAATAATCCAAGTGGTCAACAGGATGTAAAGATGTATTACAAGGGTAGTGTTCCAACTTCAGAAGCTGAGAGAAGTCCGAAAATTCAGACTGCTTATAGTGTTGGAGACTCTACAGAAAAGACTGATCAAAACTCAAACAAAAGCAACAGTGGTTTCTCATTGTATCCGAGTGTTAATCCGAAAAGCTCATCAGAAAGTTTTCAATCTCAAAGCACAAAGATGGGAAATGGTTGTGTGATTCAATGCAACATAGCTCTAAATCTTCCAGAAGGTCAAAGTTTTTCTGAAGACATTGCGAAAGATCATATGGCATTACTTGGTTCCGTGTTTATCTCTTATGAAGGTTTAGTTGCTGGTCGAATTGGAAATCCTATGCTTACTAAAGAGGATTACGACCAAATAGATGCTGAAGAGATGGAACTAATGGATATCAAATGGTGTCTTGCAAGTGTTCTTAGACGTGCTGAAAAGTTCAAAACAATTACCGGGAGAAATGATTTTCTTGATGCTTGTGTTTCTACTTTAGGTTTTGATAAATCTAAAGTTACTTGTTTCAGGTGCAGGGAAAAAGGTCATTTTAAGAGGGAGTGCAAGAACAGAGAAGTTAGTGGTGCTCACAATCCATTTGGAAAAGATGACTACTACCGGAAAGCCATTTATCAGCAAGTTGGTCAGACACAAGAATTACAGACGGCTCATGGTAGAAAGATTGAAGATTCAAAGAAAGGATGTTTGGTAGATTTCAATTGGAGCAACTACATTTCTTCTAACAGCACAGCATGTATAGTGGACCAAATTGATGAACAACTACCTGAAGGATTCAGCTGGGATATGTTTGTTGATGAAAAAGGGGATTTCAAAGCTTTCATTGCAAAGATTGTTAGAGAACCAGATTTGTTTGTTACTTGGATGAGATCAATTGGTGAAACAGTGAAAGATCAATCGAGTACATCTGAAGAAAGTTCAGAAAGTGCTGATTCTGAATCATTAAGTACAGATGAGAGTGTGCAAAATGATGATACTTTAGAAAAAGAAGTTGTTTTTGATCAAACACCATCTGATTCTGGTGTTTCAGATGCTGAGTCTGAAAAATCTGTAGAGTTTGATCAAACATCGATGGAGAGTAGCAGTGATGATGAAGAAGAGAAACATATTAATCTTGCTAAAAAACATCTCTCTTCTGAAAGTTTTCATTTTTATTTTGCAGATCGCATGGAGAAACTGAAGGAGAAACAAGCTGCAAAAGAACAACAACAAGATGAGAAAGTTGAAAATGTTGTTCAAACTGAAGAAGTTAAAAGTGTGAATGAAGAAAAGGTGATTGAAACCGAGAAAGTAACTGGAGTAGAAAAAGTAATTGAAGTGGTAAAAACAATTGAGGTTGAGAAGATTGTTGAAGTTGAAAAGCCTTGTAAGAAATGTTTGGAAATTTGCAAGAGTTGTGAAGAAAAAGATGTTACACTGTTTGATAGAGAAAGACTGATAGAAAAGCTACTATCTGACATCAGTTATGTAAAAGAATCGTATAGTGTGTTGAACAGAACAGTGACAGGTCTTCAAACAACAAACTCTGAAAGAGAAAAAGCTTTAACGATGACAAATTCTACGTTAATGGCAAAGCAAAAGGCAATTAATCATTACATCGAAGAAAATGCTAATCTAAAGCAAGAGTTGGAGAAAGAAAAGATCGAGAATGAAAGGATCAGAAGGTTATTACTGAGTTATTCTTGTTCTGATTATGTTATTGATCGAGTTTATCCTACTGTTGCAGGTTTTGAAGCATTTCAGGATGAGAAGCAAAAGAATGAGACTGGTAAGAAATCGACTGTTAAATACAACAAGTGTCCGCCTCCTATCTGGGAAGGGTATTCTCCTAGAAAACCAAATGAGGAGCAAGTCGAAAAAGCAGTCAATATAAAGTTAAAATCCGAGACAACTGACGTTTTACCAGATAACATTGATATCACGTTTACCTCGTCTGATACTGATCATGAGTCTGAGTTAATCAAAAAGGTGGTTGATCAGGTGTTGGATACTGAGGAGGTGTCTGAGTCAAAGTTTGAGTCTGGGGGTTCAAGTTCGTCAGTCAACAGTTCAAAATCATCGGAAAAACGGTCTTACAGTAAAGAATTTTTGTTATCAAAGGCAAATTTGGATGATGAAACATTTGAAGTTGCATATACTTTAAATGATTCGGACAAATTATACTCTGGCAAAGAGTTTCCGATTAGAAGTGTTCGTTTTGACATGATTAAAAAGGTTTTCAAAATGACGGAAATTAATTTTTCTGAAATTAAGGATCTAAAATCTACTGAAAAACCTAAAAAATACACTTCTAGAGTTCAACAAAGGTTAAACAAGAAAAAAGGGAAAAAGAATTACAATTCTGATTCTAGTTTTCAAAAGAAAACAAATCAAAATTGTAGTTACAAAAAGAAAGGTCTTGGTTTTACTCCACCTGAAAATCGTAAAAATGAAAAATATGTTAGAGATTTTAAATCAAAAATGACATATGTTGCAGGAAAAAGCTATGAAGAGGAGTCAAATAGCTTATCAAATCAAGAGTTCCTTGCTGAAAGAAAAAGAACAGGAACTGGAGTTTTTCATCCAATTGGAGTTTTTCAATCAAAAGACACAAGAATTTGTTTTCAATGCCAAGTTGTTGGACACATCGCTCACAATTGTCCAAACAAAGTCAACAAAAAACAGGGAGTAACTGAAAAACTTAAAGAAAAAGTGGTTGAAAAGAATGAATCACCAACTACAAACTTCAAAAATTTTGAAAATTCAAAGAATGAAGTTGGTGAAAATTCTAAAAGATTGTACAAAAAGAGTACAAAAGAAAATCAAAAATGGATTGTTAAAAAATTAGATGTACAATCTGGCGATGAATCTGATTCCACAAAATCAGAGGAGCCATAAGTTGAGGAAAAACATTCAGTGAATGATGTTGACATTCCATCACTGAACTTTGAAGAAATTAAACAAATGGTTGGTAAAGTGGAAATTTCAAATCAATTCTATTCTGATGAAAAGGAATTTGATATTGAGAAAGCTTTTAATGGAAATGTTAAGAAAATTTTTAAGAAAATGCTTGATGGAAAAGTAAAGGGGGTTAAAGATTTTTATGCAACTAAAAAGGCAACTTACAACCCTACTGCTCAGGAATTGGAAGCCACCAAGTCAAATAAGACTTGGGTGGAAGTTTGTTTTCCATGATAGTCTAAGGACTATGCCGGAGATCCCAAGTTTGTAATCGTGGATCATGAATCGGCATCATTCTTGTTAAGATAGATTTTGTGAAAGATTTTGATAGTATTTGGATGTTTACAGGTTGTATGACTACGCCGGAGCTTCCAGGTTGGTAAGTGCGAAGCAGGAATCGGCATTCTGATTGGTAAAATGGTGATGTAGACGTAACATTCCTACAAATGGTATTGTGTGTTTTTACATGTAGTAATTTTTACAATTGATATAGATGGTGCATATTTGCAAGTGGTAAATCAAGGACATTAATTTGTACTTGATCTGCTACAAATGGTTAAGAATAGACAATGTGATGAATCACACCCTGAATCTACAAATGATTATATCATAAAAACTTATTTTCCGGAAAAATCATTTTGATTAAAACAAACTTAAGTGTTTTGAAATCTAAATGAGAAAATAGTTTTGTGATAAGAGGGAGTTCTGATTGTTTATGCCGAGTGAATGGCGATTTGATGCGATTCGATATCAGTTGTCAAGTTTATTGTAGAGTTTGTCACTTTATTGTACAGTTTATTTTCAAATTTCCTAAAATGTGTTTGCATTTTAGGGGGAGTAAATTTTTTTAGAAAATCCAAAAACATTTGAAAATTTGAAAAAGACAAAAACATGATAAAATTCAAAAATGAGTTTTGTTGCATATAGAGGAAATGATAGTACATCAGTGGACTATCACAACATGCTAAAGAAATGTAAAGTAAAAATGTGATAAACAATCTTACTGCGGATATGTCAGTAGGTTTTTGCACATTTAGTAGATTGTGACGAGATATAAACCTAAATTTCAAACTTGCTTGTTTTGTGGGTTAACACAAACTTGAATATATAGGTAACCCCTGAAATCTTGTTTGAAAGGTCCCTTATTCTGAGATACTAGGTCTTTATGCTCAGTGATATCTGGGGTATTATCCCGGGACTTCTGATTTTGCGGAAGCAATGGCCTAGTCCCCGGAGAATACTTTCTGCTTGCTTGAAATATAGCTCACCCTCAGCTAAAAAATGATGAAACATTGAAAAATGCTAATCATGGCTGTTGTAATTCAAAAGATCCTCTAAAGGGGACACACCTAAAAGTCAACTAGGCTCTCTGTTGAACGGAAGTTCTGACCTGAGCTATCACGGTTGCATAATTTATTCCCCTGACAGATATCATCTGTGGTATACTCACCTGTAAGACTGAATATTGGGATCTGGATACGGGAGTATATTCAAGTAGTGGGACACACAGATAAGTTTAAGTTGCTTAAAACATTAACAACATATCTCGGATCAGTTGAACTTTGTGTGAAAATTTAAGTGGACAAACATACTGACAATCTAGGTAAATTGTTTAGAACTTAATATGAAGTGAAGCTTAACGGTGTTAGTGATCTGTCTCAGAAACTGATATGATCCTCTTGCACAAACTCACAAAAAATATTATTTGAAAAATTTCTTTATTGCATTCCTTTACAATAAAAAATTACAAAAAGATTTTTAGTGTGTTTTAGCATAAATTTTGAAAAAAATACAAAAGGATTTTCGACAACTGATATTGGAAAGCTGATTGTCAAAGTTTCAAGTGCTAAACATGATGACTTGGTTGTGAGGGGGAGTGAATCTTAAAATGTAAAAAGGTTTGTTAAAATTCTTACAAATGGTATTTTAAAACCTACATTTGGTTCATCATTGATTTGTGTTATGAGATAGTATTATCTGATTATATCAGATTGTTGGTGCATTTAAATTGTTAAATTTAGAAAATTTATTTCTGGGTTAAGATTGTTACAGGTGAGCCAGGTTAATTCTTTCAAAGCTTATAAAAGTCAGAATCTGATCATGAATCTAAAAGTTTGCTAGCTGCTGATGCTGATGAACTTAAGGAATCAAGAGATCTGATCAAGAGAATTAGATGCGATCCAGGCAATGATCTTGTAAACAACATTTGAGTCAGACATCTATCCTAAAGCAGATGTTGCTGAAGAACAAATGAATACCAGCAAATCGTGAGGGGGAGTCTGATAGAGCAAGGTGATTTTAAAGAAGAAGATAGAAAGAGAAAAGCCCAGAGACTGATCAAGAATGAAGATGTGAAGATACAGCATTGGTGTGACTCGATAGTCGACTCGTCAACATCTGAGGGGGAGTCTGTTGGTGCACTACATCTGTCGACTTCGTCTTGTATCGAGTCTTAGACTAGTTAGAATAGATCAGGGCACGTAGAACGAGAGAATGAGAGAGAGTTAGCAAGATTTCGCTTGAAGGAATTTGTATGTAAAGGATTTCGCTTGAAGCAGCTCAAGCGAAATCAACATGTTAAGATTTCGCTTGAGTGATGCTGAAGCGAAATCTCAAAGTCTATATATAGGGGTTCAGTGTCAAGCGAAATTAAGAGATTGCCAGAAGTTGTATTTGAGTGATTCCATACCGAGGTGCTGCCGGTGTGAGAACTGATTGTATTCGTGTTCCAATATCAATATAATCAGTGTTAAAGTGAAGATTCAGCTGTTTTATAGTCAGATACTTGTTTTCCGCACCTGTATTTGATGGAATTCCTCTGAACCGACTCGTTTAGGTAGCGAACCCGGTCCTTACAACTTCTAATTTAAATATTTCGTTATGAAGTGGTCTTACACTCCTACTTATAAAATTCATGACAACCCTGAATAAATTTAACTACAAGGTGTACAAAAGTGTGTTTTTAATAGTGATGATTATATGACTAAAAATAATCATCTGTAATAGACGGGGTGCAACAAATAGTGTTTGGATAGCTTTTCTTGCTTAAAGTTGTAATAATTGGTAATTAGTAATTTAAGGTTTAGATCAAATATTTCCTAAAAACAAATTCTGATTGAACTCATTCAAGCAGCATTAGAACCATCTCATCGAACTCTATGATGTGAGATTTTAGGTTTTCACTTTTGGATATAGGTTGTAGATTTTACCAATTTTGTTTATTATCATTGTATCTTTTATTTATCATTGTGTCTTTTCTATATTTGTGTCACTTTGTGTCACTGTCTTTTTTTGCGACTCATTGTGTCTTTTTCTCGACATTGTCTTAATATAAACATAATGGCTAATTCGATTTACCATGTAGTTTTATTCAAAACATGTATTTACATAACATTTTGGGTCTTATGATTGATTTGATGGAAAGATTAATAAACTAACAGCTAAAAAAATTAACAACAGTATATCACCAAAGAATCGATAAACTAACAGAAAAACGAGTGCCAACATATCACGAATAAGAAAACTAATTAAATACTATACAATATATCACGAGACGATTGATAAACTAACAGTAAACTAATGGATTGGTTTGAGTAGTTTGAGCTTATGGTTGTGCTTTTGTTGGCTTGGCGCAGTTTGGTTTGTTTACATCCTTTTAAAACTCTTTAAATCCCCATGACCGGTTTTGAAGTACCTTAACCGAAAATTTAGATTTTAGTTATAACCCAACTGAACTGAACCTTCTCATGCACACCCTTGGAATTACTAACAAGTGTTGTGTTTTCTGTTGCATCGCGAATTTGGTTTTGGTTATGGCTCAAAACCGAACCGCCCCGTACATAGCCCTAAACTCACCAACCTAAGTGATATGTTTCCATCTTCGAGCTCTACAGACGAAACTAAACTCTGAGTTTCAGGTTGCTTCTCTTGATGAGGAAAGATTTTTGAAGCAAAAGTCTAAGATGGAATGGTTGAAAGCCGGTGATTCAAACACTGCTTTCTTTCATGCAGCTGTGAAGAGTAGGAACCATCGAAGCAGAATTCAAGTTGTGTCGGACACGAATGGAGTGGTGTATGAAGGTGAGTCGGTTCAGGATCCTTTTGTTAAACATTATGAGGTCTTTTGGGGTGCTAAGATGATTTATCTATGCATCGTACTCCTGACCTTTTTACTAAGTTTGTGAACCCGGTTGATGCTGATCACATGATTCGTCCGGTTACGGTAGAAGAAGTAAACAAAGCTATGTTTTCCATTGGTAATGACAAGGCTCCAGGCCCGGATGGCTTCACTGCTGCGTTTTTTAAAGTAGCTTGGCCGATCGTAGGGAATGATGTCTCTATGGCAGTCATTGATTTCTTTAACACAGGTAGATTACTTGGCCAACTTAATCATACTCTTATTTCCCTTGTGCCGAAGAAACCCCCTCCGGCTACAGTTACAGATTATCGGCCTATAGCCTGTTGCAGCGTTCTGTTCAAATGTGTGTGCAAGATCATTGTGGACCGTATAAAGAATGTGCTTCATCAAGTAGTTAGTATAAATTAGTCTGCTTTTGTTCGTGGTAGGAAAATTTCAGACAACATTCTTCTTACTCAAGAATTAATGTACAATTACCATCGAAATTTAGGCCCCCCTCGTTGTGCTTTTAAAGTGGACATTCAGAAAGCCTATGATACGGTTGATTGGTGCTTCCTGAAAAATGTTTTGATTGGGTTTGGCTTCAATATTAAGATGGTGGAGTGGATCATGATTTGTGTCTCGACAACATCATATTCGTTATGTGTTAATGGAAATGTCTATGGCTATTTTAAGGGTAAGCGTGGTCTTCGTCATGGTGATCCCCTATCTCGTTATCTTTTCACGCTTGTTTTGGAGATTCTGACGTGCATCTTACAACGGGCTACTAGAATTGATAAGTCTTTCAAGTTTCATAATAAATGTGAGAAACAACGTATCATTAACTTGTGTTTTGTTGATGACCTATTCCTATTTGCTATAGGTGACATTAACTCGGTTCAGTGTATCATGAACTCTCTCTCAAATTTTACGAATATGTCTGGTTTTGTGCCGAGTATCCAAAAGAGCACGGGGTTTTTTTGCAATGTGCCCTCTCATGTTAAACACCATATTTTGAGCTTCATGCCTTTTGTTGAAGGATCGTTGATGTGTGTAAAATGCAACATATAAATTACATCAAATGAGGCATAAAATTAACCCTTTTTTAGTGCTAATATTGGAAAAAGAGTGTTTTTGTCTTCCTTTTGTATTTTCAGGATTAAATGAGCTCAAAAACGCAAAAGAAGCAAAAAGACAGCTAAATCCAACATAAATACAAGAAAAGGAACATTAGTGGACTGCCCGAACCCTCAACGGCACCTTCCAAAGCAAAATAGAGAAAACAGAAGACTAAACACGCCCCGTGCTCAGCCAGCACGGGGCCGTGCCCAAGAAGCAGCAGAAAAGACAAACCTATAGAAGCTTCTATTTCCCATCACGGGGCCGTGCTCAGCGGACACGGGGGCGTGTCGAAAGTACAGCAGGCGCATTTATTGTAATTGCGAATTACAATTAATGAGGAGAGAGAGTGTCAGACGGACACGGGGCCGTGCCCAGCGGACACGGGGCCGTGTCCAGCTCTCTGTTCAGCCTATAAATAGGAGTGCTTGGATTCATTTCATCTCATCCCTTGGCACACCACCTCTCTCACACTTCATCCACCACCCACCACCATCACAACACCATCATCCACCACCATCATCCATTGTCCATCGTAGAGTGTGTGAGTCGTCTCGGGATCCAAGATTGATCGTAAGAGTTCTTGACAATCAAGGCCATGTTTGCCTAAGTCTCTTACATCACTTGGTGAAGACAAAGTGTCTAGTATAATACTTTTTATTTCTAATCTTTTGCACTTTTTATTTGGTTTTGTATTAATGACTTTAATAACTAGTTACTTATGTTGAAGGTGATCTTTCCTTATCGTTTGTCCGTGGTGTCTTGGCATTATTTTACTGTCTATATAAAATAAAGGATTTTCACCATTCATATCTCCACGGTCTATATGGAGATATGTTGGCTACCTGGTAGGGGGTTAAGGGAACGGTTTGGTAAAGGTCTTGCCATTGTTCAGCGTTTAGAGGTCCTGCAATGGACCTGGGTCAAATTTAGTGGGACCTCTTTCAATACTTCACGGTATTGGATGGCGGGGGTCCAAACTCTTTGATCCCCTCATAAGTTAACTACTATTAATACTATAACCCGGCTATTTAGGACTGTATCCCTGCTGACTCAGACTACTTAGCCGAGGGTAACGTCACCGCCAAAAGCGGGGCCTACCACAACACTGCATTAATAACTTAATTCATTATCTTCCAATAATCCACCCTTTTAGGATTGTATCCCTGCTGACTCAAACTACAGGGGTGAGGGTAACGTCGCCTTCAAAAGAGGGGCCTACTACAATAGCTAAGATAATCTCTTAATTATGTGCAAAAGTGCGGAAATAATCAAAGGTTATACTAGATACGAGTCGGAACCAAGTGATTCATCTTGTCTATCTATTTTTATTTTTATTTTTATTTTCAGCATTTTAGTTAGTTTTATTTTTCTTAGTTTAAAACATTTTTCTAAACTTTTATTTGGTTAGACGTTGAGGATAAACCGGTACTAAAAGCTCTTGTGTCCTTGGACGACCTCGGTATCTTACCAACGCTATACTACACTCAACGATGGGTGCACTTGCCCATATGTGTGTTTAGTGTTAGTGAAATATCGTGTTTTATAAATTTAAAACTTGGCTAAAATAAGTGTTAAAAAGGGCTTAAAATATACACCTAATATAAGTAACACTTCGCACGCATCAAGTTTTTGGCGCCGCTGCCGGGGACACAAGGATTTTGAGAAAGTTTAAAATCAACGGCCTAATCAGTTTTTCAAAACCTTTTCAAAACGCGCGCACATTTTTCTGCATTTTAGTTTAGCTTGCATTTACAGTAGCCTGAACACGGGGCCATGCTCATTGAACACGCCCCCGTGCTGCATATTTTTAGTTAGATACCCAGATACAGAGTCTGAACACGGGGCCGTGCTCACTGAACACGCCCCCGTGCTCAACGTGACCAGTAACTTTAAATAAAACGCCCAGATACAAATCCTGTACACGGGGCCGTGTTCACCAGACACGGGGCCGTGTCCAGCCTTCTGTTTCAATCTTTGTTTTCATTTTCTGGTCCCGAGACTCAGTTGTGGTCTGCTGAGTGATTCTTATGGATCAATACTCAGGAGGTTACAACTACACCTATGATGAGGATGATTATAGGGGTAATTATTGCACAAATTGTCGTAATACACGTTCGATTCAAAATAATCACTCGTATCAACCATCCAATTCATACACTTACTATGAGGAGCCCAGGTACGAGCCATCAACTTCATACACATCCTATGAAGACCAAAGGTATGAACCTCCTCCCTCATACTCATATTTTGATGAACCAAGGTATGAGCCTTCTTACTCATACTTTGAGGAACCAAGATATGAGCCACCACCTTCATATGCTTATTATGAGGAACCTTGGCGTGAACAACCCACCTCATATGAGTATTATGAAGAACAAAATTACGAACCTTAGCCATCATATGCTTACAATGAAGGACAATGGTGTGAACCATCAACTTTATATGGGTATTATGAGGAACAAAGGGTCGAACAACCGGATTCAAGCTTAGAAAATAATGATTCTTTTTCTATAACCGGGGTGACCGATAGGATATTAGAACACATTAGAGTTATCGATCGATGTATAAAAGAAGCTCGCGCAAGGGAAGAGGAGTCCCGCGCAAGAGAAGAATTAAAAAAGGAAGAGATAACTAAAAATGAAATAATGGAAGAACAAATAAGTGAAAAACCGACACATGAGCTAAGCAACGAAAAAGGTGAGTCCAATAACGTTAAAATCCAAGAAGAGTCTAATTTTGAAGAAATTAATCTCTTGACACCTTCTTTCGAAAATCATTGTTTAGTACCCATTCATGCTAAGTTTTTAAAAGAGTTAAACACTAACACTAAAATTGACGAAACGGTAAGTGTTAAGTTAACTAATGATCAAACTTCGCTAATAAAAGAAGACCCATTTGAAATTAACATCACACCGGTTCCATGTTTCTTTCAAAATTCGTTTATTAGTAATGTCACAATCGATAAAGATCTTTGTGTTAACATAATGCCTAACTATATTTTTGAAAAATTAAGTATTAGTGATTTTTCTCCACTTCAAATACCCATTTTTCTATCCAATCGGAAAGTAATAAAATCAATCGGTATAGTTGAAGATGTCTTGGTTCAAACAAATCAAATGGTAATCCCAACCGACTTTGTCATCCTCGATGACGCTCCTCTAGTGTTGGGACGACCATTTGTAAAAACTCACGAAGCTTTGAAAAACCGGAAGTTCAACAATTTACCTCTTCAATTAGGGGCATTTAAAAGAAGTGTCGATCTTGAACGATCAATGAAATATCCATTCGGCAATAATGACCCCCTAATTGAAGATGAAGATGAACCACCCGATACAAGTGAAGAGATTGACCACTTTGTTGAAGAAGAGGTCGCCATAGAACAAAATTTTAAAGTTCTTGATCGAAGCGAGCAACCAAATAAGGAGTCTCCTAAAGACCCACCACTTGAGCTCAAAGAACTTCCAAAAGGTTTAGAATATGCTTTTCTAGACAAAGATGGTAAGTTACCTGTAATTATTTCGTCTAAATTAGATAACTTAGAAAAAGAAAAACTAATCAATCTTTTGAAAAAACACAAAAATGCAATAGCTTGGAAACTTGTTGACATAAAAGGAATTAGTCCTTCTATGTGCACACACAAAATTTTGATGAATGATGACTACAAATTGGTCATACAACCACAACGTCGAGTAAATCCAAATGTTCAAGAAGTGGTTAAAAATGAAGTCATCAAATTACTTGACGCCGGACTTATCTATCCTATTTCCGATAGTCCTTGGGTAAGTCCCGTCCAAGTAGTTCCAAAGAAAGGAGGTATGACGGTAATTACTAACGAAAAGAATGAATTAATACCAACAAGAACCGTCACAGGATGGAGAGTATGTATAGATTATAGACGATTAAATGAAGCAACAAGAAAGGATCATTTTCCTTTACCCTTCATTGATCAAATGTTAGAAAGATTATCCGGTCATAAATTTTACTGTTTCTTGGATGGTTTTTCAGGTTACTTTCAAATCCCGATAGCACCCGAAGACCAAGAAAAGACAACTTTCACATGTCCCTATGGAACTTTTGCTTATCGACGCATGCCGTTTGGTCTATGTAATGCCCCAGCAACATTCCAACGTTGCATGGTAGCCATTTTCCATGACATGATAGAAAAGACAATGGAAGTCTTCATGGACGACTTTTCTATCTTTGGGGATTCATACGACCAATGCCTCGATAACCTTGAACGAATGCTATCCCGATGTGAGGAAACTAACCTCGCCCTTAATTGGGAAAAATGCCATTTCATGGTAACGGAGGGAATAGTACTCGGTCACAAGATCTCAAGCGAAGGAATGGAGGTGGATCGAGCCAAAATAGATACCATTTCTAGGTTACCTCCTCCATCCTCCGTAAGAGCTATTAGAAGTTTCCTAGGGCATGCCGGATTTTATAGGCGGTTTATCAAAGACTTTTCAAAAATCTCAAGGCCTCTAACAAAATTACTTGAAAAAGATGCTCCTTTCATCTTTGACAAGGATTGCAATCAAGCATTTCTAACACTAAAGGAAATGCTAGTCAATGCGCCTATCATGATAGCACCTGATTGGAAGTTTCCTTTCGAAATCATGTGTGATGCTAGTGACTTTGCAGTTGGAGCTGTCTTGGGACAGAGAAAGGAAAAGCATTTCCACCCAATCTATTATGCTAGTAAAACACTTAACGATGCACAAGAAAATTACACAACAACTGAAAAAGAGTTACTAGCTGTGGTATTTGCTTTTGATAAATTTCGTTCTTATCTTGTTCTTTCTAAAACTATAGTCTATACAGACCATGCAGCCATTCGATATCTCTTTAAGAAGCAAGACGCAAAACCACGTTTGATTAGGTGGATTCTACTCCTCCAAGAATTTGACATTGAAATCAAAGACAAAAGAAGAGCAGAAAATACCGCAGCAGATCATCTTTCACGCTTAGAAGACCCAGCTTTGGAGGCAACCAGGGACGAGCAAATCAACGAAAAATTTCCAACTGAGTCCCTGGAAATGGTGGAATATAAGGAAGAACCATGGTACGCCGACTTTGCTAACTACCTAGCTAGCGGAATAGTCGCAAAAGGATGGCCACATCATCAAAGAAAAAAATTCTTTGCCAATGTGAAACACTACTTTTGGGAAGATCCATATCTTTTCAAAATGTGTGCCGGCCAACTCGTCAGACGATGCGTACATGGTAGTGAAGCACGAAGAATTCTCCGCCATTGTCATGAAGGTCCATACAGAGGACATCATGGTGCTGCCAGTACCGCACGAAAGGTATTTGATTCAGGATTTTATTGGCCAACCATTTACAAAGATGCTCAAAATCTTGTAAAGACATGTGATGCTTGCCAAAGAACAGGTAATATTTCTTCCAAAAACGAAATGCCACAAAATGGCATTCTTGTTTGTGAAATTTTTGATGTATGGGGACTCGACTTCATGGGACCTTTCCCACCATCGAAAGGAAACAAATACATACTTGTGGCAGTAGATTACTTGTCTAAATGGGCCGAGGCCGAGGCACTTCCAACAAATGATGGAAGAGTAGTGGTAAGATTTCTGAAAAAATTATTCTCTCGTTTTGGCACACCTAAAGCTTTAATAAGTGATAGAGGTACCCATTTTTGCAACCATCAACTTGAAAATTTTTTAACAAGATATGGGGTCTATCACCGGGTTTCGACAGCTTATCACCCTCAAACAAACGGACAAGCCGAAGTGACCAATAGAGGGTTAAAACGAATACTCGAAAAAACCGTAGGGTTAAATAGAAAGGAATGGGCTGATAAATTAGATGATGCTTTATGGGCTTTTCGAACTGCTTATAAAACAACGATAGGAACGGCCCCATATAAGCTAGTCTATGAAAAAAGTTGTCACTTGCCAGTAGAAATTGCACACAAAGCCTACTGGGCAATCAAAAATGTAAACTTAGATCTAGAATTTGCTGGTAAAAATCGATTTTGTCAAATAAATGAATTAGACGAGCTTAGGAATTATGCATACTCAAACTCCGAGATTTATAAGGAAAGAATGAAAATTTTACATGACAAACATATTAAACCTAATGAATTTCGGGTAGGAGATTTAGTTCTTTTGTTTAATTCACGACTTCGATTGTTTCCTGGTAAATTAAAGTCTAGGTGGTTAGGACCTTTTTCAGTCACCCACATTTTTCCACAAGGTGCAGTAGAAATTAAACCTCGAAATGGGCCACCATTTAAAGTCAATGGCCAACGGCTGAAACTCTATCAAGGATTTATTGAGGATGAGGAAGAAGAGATCTCGCTTCAAACCGTGGAAGAATAAAACATCATGCCTGGAAAGTTACGAACGATTGAGACGACAAAATAAAGCGGTAAGTTTTCTAAACCATAGTTTATGGGGAAAAGGGGCACTCACACGCGCACAAAAAAAAAAGAGAGAGAGCTCGGCACGAGGCCGTGTCCGCTGGACACGGGGCCGTGTTCGCGCTGCAGACGGGATAAAACCCCTTTTTCAAAACAGTTTCTTCATTCCACACGCCCCGTTTCCCCACAAAAGCTCTGGTTCCAGGCGATTTTTTGCAAAATTCCAACGTCTCTTACCGATCTAACAACGTCAAGGTATGATTCTATCACTCTTAGTAGTTAGATTAGTTACTTGCATGTAGTTAATACACCACAAATTTGGGGAAAAATCTAGGGTTCTTGATGTTCATCCGGATCGAACCTAAAATTTTTGCCTAAATCTGCTTGCATTTAGTTAGAATAGTGTTAGGGGAAGTAAATAAACTTAGATTGTTCATAGATTCACCCGATTTCTTACAAAAACCCCAAAACCCTTGTTCTTGAACCGAAAAAGACAAAATTGATAAGGTAAACGGGATATTTTGGGAAAAACGGTGTTTAGGGTTTCATTTTCGGGGGAAACCGCACCTATTGGACCAAAAATTTTCAAGTTTTCGAAACCGGGTCGAAAATTGAAGTTTTTGAGTAACAGACCTCTGGACACGGGGCCGTGTCCGCTGGACACGGGGCCGTGTCCGCTGGACACGGGGCCGTGTCCAGCCCGCTGTTTGCAGTTTTGTCCGAAAACACTTCTGTCTCGTACTAATTTTTGGTGTATTCTTTCAGATGGAAAAGTTCACAAGGTTCAATGCAAGTGAGCTTGATGCAAGGGCAAGGTATGAGGTTCTTCAAACAAGACCCGAAGAGTACCCCAGGAGAGCTTGCACGGAGCTGTTAACCTTGGTAAACCAGCTGAACCGATTCAACAACATCGTTACGGGACCACTAGCTGTTGCATTAAACACTAGGCTTCAATCAGTACATCAATGTACCATGGAGTTCTACAGTACCTTCAACTTCGATTCAAGGTGTGACCCATTTGACAATACTGGGGTTGTATTTCGGTGTGGAGGAACAATGTACTCGATCTCCATGGCACAGTTTGGAGCCATAATAGGTCTATATCAAGAAGAGGAATCGGGAAACGAAGAAAATACCGGGGGATTACGAGACTTGGAGGTGAATGAGAGACAAGCCGCATGGGCTCAAATCGGTGAAGGAATCTACGACCCTCGTAGCACCAAGAGTACAAAGCTGAGGGATCCGCTCTATCGCTACATTCACAGGATCCTCACCTACTCTCTAAACCAACGACACGACAGTAGTGGTGTTGTAGGGTTGAAAGATTTGGTTGTCCTCCACTGTATCCACAACCAAAAGCCTCTTGATGTTCCGTATCTCCTGTTAAAAATCATGCATCTCAACCGCCTTGCTCGAGCTCCAACGCCTATCTTCTACGGAGGATGGGTGTACCGTCTTTTTAAGCATTACACGCGAATTCCAAGAGCCTTTTAAAGAAGCCCATGGTCGGGACGAGTTGATTACCACATTTGCCGAGCCATGAACTTACTCTATGAGGCGGAAGACGGAACAGTGAGTTTCCAAAGAACGCAAGGCTATGCATGGAACCCACAGGAGGCCCTAGTTCTTCACGCACCACCTCCCCACCACCAGTATCCACCCCATGGTGATCCGGCTCAATCCTCCTCACAAGGAGGCGGTTTTCCTAATTTTCAAAGCTTACATGATCTTATGCAGGAAAACCTCATGTGTACCAGGAACGCCTACAACCTCGCCAACAACACATACCAACGGGTCGGAGCTATTGAACGCAACATCAACGATATACGAGACGATATCGGCAGCATCCAGGAGTACATGGCGGGGCATGGGGATGGAGGTGATGATAGCGATGAAGATATGGATTAGAGGGTTTGGAGGAGCAGGAGCAGGAGCGGGTTGATGGCGAGCCCACAGGTTTAAGTCCCTTTATCTATCGAACGATTGGTGGCCTGCGTGCCAGAAGTTGAACAATTTACTTTCCTTAAACACTTTTATTTTCCGTTTTATTTTTCTTTTACTTTATGCTTGGAACAATTAACTGTGGGAATGTAGGATGTTTGTATTGCTTGGTGTGGTATTAAGTGTTGAAACAGGTACAAACCAAGGCTTGGGGTGCTAAGCCTCAGCACTTATAGGGCCAGGATGGAAAAACCGGAGGAAGAAACCTGTTTTTCAGGCTTTCAGACTGTCCACACGGGGACGTGTCCAGCCAACACGCCCCCGTGCTCACCTCCCAGACCTGCTGTTTGGCTTCTGTTCGGCAGAATTTTGTCAGACACGTGGCCGTGTTCAGTGGACACGGGGCCGTGTCCACCTTCTGTAAGTTCTTGTTACTGGCACCTGAACACGGGGTCGTGCCCACTCAACACGGGGCCGTGTTTAGCGCCCAGTAACACAAATTTTTGCTTTTCAAACACTATTTTACACATCTAATCAACCTAAAAATTTATTTTTGGGACACATTGAGGACAATGTGTAATTTAAGTGTAGGGGGGATGCTAAAACCTTGAATTTTGCAAGTCCTAAATACAAGCCTTACACAAAACTCTATTGGAACCGCTAATCACCCCAAATTTTTTCAAAAATTTCATTTTTTTTTGTCTAGGTTTAACTCGGGAAATTCAAGTTCTCAAAAAGGTTATATTTTTACAAATTTACAACCGATAGCGTAGTGATAAAAAGAACCAACATAAGAAAATTATGAAAAGGCATAGCAAACTTATTTAAAATTTGATTATATACTTGATCACATAAAAACCCATTCCCACAAAAGTGAGTTTTGAGCCTTTATTGAGCACACAATTACATATCATTTGACTAAATGCTCATTTTTCGTTTCTTGTGTGAATAGCTGCTTGGTTCTTACGACTCTAGAACTTGCCATGACAATACATTTCCGGTCCTTATCAACTTAAACCCGAGTAAGTAAATGATGGAGGCATTAGGACTAACCCTTTTCATTTCTACACCATTATTTTTCTTTTTCCTTTACCACCTACCCAAAAATCCCCCCTAGTTAGCCCCTTTGAGCCTAAACCTTTTCGTTTCATCACCCAAACAAAAAACCCTTTCATCCACCAAAACCTTTTTCATTTTTAACCCTTTATTTTAGTAACAAGTTCGGTTCTTCGAGAAAAAAAAAATTGTGATAATGATGAAGCAAAAAGAAAATAAACAAACAAGTTAATCAAAAATAACTTAGTTTGAATAAAAGCTTCATCAAAATAAAAAGTTGCAAAAATACGAAAACCGACACTTGTTACGCTTTTAGCCCTTTTCCTACTAACCACTAACCCAACCACCTACCTTTAACCCTAGTCAACCCTTAACCCACAAAGTCCTCTTGATATCTACAAAGGTATAAAAGTTAAAAAGGAGGAGGATTGATTTCTTGGCAAGCCTATGGTAGGAATAAGTTCCATGCCGCTCTCGAGTGATTCACTAAAAATACACCTTCGGCCGAGTGTGAGTGATTTCCCCGCGAGGTATGTGAACTTGTATATAAATAGAATTTTAAAAAGGCATGTTATGCCCAAATAAGTAATTTCTTTTATGAACAGTTCTAAATAAATCATTACGAATAGGAGTGTAAATAAATAAAAATAAAACCCAAAAAAGATCTTGGAAATCCCGACACTCTACGACAAGCCCAAAACCTTCTCTTCTACCTATTCCATTTGGGAGTGTAAGCCACATATTAAAGAGTTTTGCTTGAGGACAAGCAAAAGTTCAAGTGTGGGGGTATTTGATGTGTGTAAAATGCAACATATAAATTACATCAAATGAGGCATAAAACTAACCCTTTTTTAGTGCTAATATTGGAAAAAGAGTGTTTTTGTCTTCCTTTTGTATTTTCAGGATTAAATGAGCTCAAAAACGCAAAAGAAGCAAAAAGACAGCTAAATCCAACATAAATACAAGAAAAGGAACATTAGTGGACTGCCCGAACCCTCAACGGCACCTTCCAAAGCAAAATAGAGAAAACAAAAGACTAAACACGCCCCGTGCTCAGCCAGCACGGGGCCGTGCCCAAGAAGCAGCAGAAAAGACAAACCTATAGAAGCTTCTATTGCCCATCACGGGGCCGTGCTCAGCGGACACGGGGGCGTGTCGAAAGTACAGCAGGCGCATTTATTGTAATTGCGAATTACAATTAATGAGGAGAGAGAGAGTGTCAGACGGACACGGGGCCGTGCCCAGCGGACATGGGGCCGTGCCCAGCGGACACGGGGCCGTGTCCAGCTCTCTGTTCAGCCTATAAATAGGAGTGCTTGGATTCATTTCATCTCATCCCTTGGCACACCACCTCTCTCACACTTCATCCACCACCCACCACCATCACAACACCATCATCCACCACCATCATCCATTGTCCATCGTAGAGTGTGTGAGTCGTCTCGGGATCCAAGATTGATCGTAAGAGTTCTTGGCAATCAAGGCCATGTTTGCCTAAGTCTCTTACATCACTTGGTGAAGACAAAGTGTCTAGTATAATACTTTTTATTTCTAATCTTTTGCACTTTTTATTTGGTTTTGTATTAATGACTTTAATAACTAGTTACTTATGTTGAAGGTGATCTTTCCTTATCGTTTGTCCGTGGTGTCTTGGCATTATTTTACTGTCTATATAAAATAAAGGATTTTCACCATTCATATCTCCACGGTCTATATGGAGATATGTTGGCTACCTGGTAGGGGGTTAAGGGAACGGTTTGGTAAAGGTCTTGCCATTGTTCAGCGTTTAGAGGTCCTGCAATGGACCTGGATCAAATTTAGTAGGACCTCCTTCAATACTTCACGGTATTGGATGGCGGGGGTCCAAACTCTTTGATCCCCTCATAAGTTATCTACTATTAATACTATAACCCGGCTATTTAGGACTGTATCCCTGCTGACTCAGACTACTTAGCCGAGGGTAACGTCACCGCCAAAAGCGGGGCCTACCACAACACTGCATTAATAACTTAATTCATTATCTTCCAATAATCCACCCTTTTAGGATTGTATCCCTGCTGACTCAAACTACTGGGGTGAGGGTAACGTCGCCTTCAAAAGAGGGGCCTACTACAATAACTAAGATAATCTCTTAATTATGTGCAAAAGTGCGGAAATAATCAAAGGTTATACTAGATACGAGTCGGAACCAAGTGATTCATCTTGTCTATCTGTTTTTATTTTTATTTTTATTTTCAGCATTTTAGTTAGTTTTATTTTTCTTAGTTTAAAACATTTTTCTAAACTTTTATTTGGTTAGACGTTGAGGATAAACCGGTACTAAAAGCTCTTGTGTCCTTGGACGACCTCGGTATCTTACCAACGCTATACTACACTCAACGATGGGTGCACTTGCCCATATGTGTGTTTAGTGTTAGTGAAATATCGTGTTTTATAAATTTAAAACTTGGCTAAAATAAGTGTTAAAAAGGGCTTAAAATATACACCTAATATAAGTAACACTTCGCACGCATCAATCGTTACCAGTGAAGTATTTAGGGCTCCCTCTTATATCTTCTGGGCTTGTGTACAAAGATTGTAGTGTTCTTGTTGAAAGATTGGACCAGCGGATTTCTAACTGGAAAAATAAGCTTCTTTCTTTTGTGGGAAGGTTACAGCTTATTAGTTCTGTTCTTTCTTCCATGTATATTTACTGGTCTTCTGTGGTTATCGTTCCTACTCGTATCACTCTTGAGCTGGAAGCTAAAATGCGAAACTTTCTTTGGTCGGCGGATGGTTCATTCCATAAGGGAAAGGCTAAAGCATCTTGGAATGCTATCTGTGTTCCTAAGTATGAAGGGGGGTTAGGTATCCGTAGGATTGGAGATGTCAATAAAGCGCTCATGACTACCCATATCTGGAGTATTCTGGTTAAACGTGACTCTCTCTGGGTAGCTTGGATTCATTCGTACCGTCTCAAAGGTAATAGCTTTTGGATTTGTAAGTCGGCGGCGAATAGTTGTTGGAGTTGGCGGAAAATGTTATAGCTGAGACCTTATATTCGAGAGTTTGTTTGGTCTAAATTGGGTGATGGTAGTCACACGTCAGGTTGGTATGATTTATGGAGTCAACTGGGTCCGCTTGGTAATTTTCTGACTCCTAGAACTATCTCAAATGCAGGTTTTTCTCTTAACACTTCAGTTCAGGAGATTCATGTTAATGGGGTTTGGAGGTGGCCAGTGGCGTGGAGGGACATGTTTCCAGTGTTAATACAACTGGATAGTATCCATACGATGCCTAACACATCTGATCAGCTTATGTGGGAGGATGGTAATGATTTAGTTGAGCATTCATCAACTCAGGTCTGGCAGTCGCTTAGACGTCGGGCAGAGGAGGTGGATTGGGATAAATTTGTTTGGTTCTCACGGTGTATTCCCAAGCATGCTTTCTTTATATGGCTGGTGATTCGTCGTAAGCTTTTGACGCATGACAAGATTCTTCAATGGGATATCTCGAGAAGGAAAATTATGAATATGATGTGCTGTCTTTTGTGCTATGCGGATGTTGATTCTCATAACCATCTGTTTTTTTACGGTAATTATTCTACTCAAGTTTGGATCAAGATTTATGAAAAAGGAGGGATGAGCTCGGTTGGCCCAGCTTGGGACGCAATAGTTGACTGGTTGGGGACTAGAACTAGTTCTAAATTAGCGATTAACTATATTAGCAAGCTTATAGTTGCTGCAGCAGTTTATTTTGTGTGGCAGGAGCGAAACGCTAGACTGTTCAGGAACCAGACAAGACCTCCAGATGTACTGAGCAATTTAATCTTGCAAACCGTGCGTTATAAGCTAATTGGAGTTAAGTTCAAGGAGTGTAACAGGGTGCGTAAACTGTTGGAATCTTGGGAGATCTATAGCAACAAGTTGGATGATGACGGAGGCTGATTCCCTTTGTGTTTGTTTTTTCTAGATTATAGTCTAGTTGTTTTTGTTTTTGTGGTTCTTGGATGTTTGTTTTGGTTTTTTGGCATACTCTCATGGGGGATGTCCCATGTTTGAACTAGTGTGGGGTTTACCACACTACTTGTATTTTTGGTTTGTTGATATATAGAATCACCGGGGTAACCCTTTACCCTATATATATATATATATATATATATATATATATATATATATATATATATATTAGGGGTTATTTATCCAGAACTGCATTTCTCGCTCATCATACTTCCACACGAGCTTTTCTCCTATATGTCTTATCATCTCTCCTCCTTCTATTAGTTCTTCACCATGTGTGCGCAGTTACTGCACATTCTCGTCACTCATGGGTGTTCGTGGTGCGGGTACTGGGTCAGGGTATTGAGGTATCAGTTCTCCATATGTGTACGGGTTGTTTAACTCATCCTGAATATACCGATCGGCATTCCAATATGGATCTAAAGGATTAAGGTCAGTATATTGTGCTATGGGATTTGGTATTGGTTCTTCCTGAGGATAGAGTTCTTGATATTCCCTATGGTCATCTTCCCATGGATCATACACTAGAGGATTAGGTGCTGGTGTTCTAGGTATCTTGTTAGGGTCAAATGCTGGTATGGGAAATTGGTTTCCTTGGTTAGGTTCTATCTCCATTGGTTGGTTTGGAAATAATGGCAATGGTTGTGGTGCAAATATCTAATCAAGGTTTGGATCTGGTGCAGTGGTGGCTAGCATATGAAAGTTTGCCAATTGTCTATTAACTGCCTCCTGAGTTTGGGCATTCACTTCCCTATTGGCTTTTGCTAACGCTTTCTATTGTTATAGCTTTTTCATTCTCTTCCTCCTCTCATGTGCTCCCCTACTGAACCATCCTCTCTTTTTCGGAGGGAACTGTTCTTCGGATTGCGACTTGAAGATGAAAATTCCCTCTTCAGTATCAGTAGAATTGCCCGAAGGAGTAGGCTGTGATGAAGTTCCTTCACTTTTTGAGGAACTAGCTAGGTGATGGTAAGCGTCAGACGTACCTTGCTCACTCATACTATAAACTAACAGATTGTCAAATAACGCAAAATAATAATATAAATATTTACACATAATCACATAAATTATTTCCTAACATAATTGATAAAAATATTGGTGTCAGCGGAATACTTCTATGGCTTAAACCAGTGGCTGTAGCTCTGATACCACCTCCTGTCGCAACCCCCGTCCCCTTGCCCCGAGGGGCGGGCGGCCGCGAGCAGCACAGAGCCGGTGGTATCGGTGTTTATTAATTTAGCAGCGGAAATTAACATCAGGATCGTAGTTAGGAAATAGTTTAACAGAGTTAAAACACCACACTTTTATAAATAATAAATACATGGAAAAAACCCATGTTTCCATTATAATATGTTTATAGGGATAAACCCTAATTTATTGAAATAAAATTTTTTTCTTATTTAGGTAACTTTTATAGCCACTTTTCCAAGTCTTCAGTGCTCTCCAGCTGGCTTCTATTAGCTTCACATTAAGTTACCTGAAACGCGTTTTAAAAAAGTTTTATCAGCAAGAAATACTGGCGAGTGCATCCCAGAGTAATCAAAACAAGCTTTTATATCTTTACAGTATTGAGGGCGATTACAATGTTTATATCTACCCAATTACCACCCACGGTACTGTCAATCCTGCCTTGTGGTCATGCAAGTATTCACAATATAGTAACAAGTAATGTATATAAAACCCCAACATACCGACAGTAATTGTAGAATACATAGACTCAATCACTGTTATCATAATTTAAAACAATTGAGGTCTTGGTAAAATAGTTTGACTCACAAAAATGGTTTACAAAAAGAGAATGTACACACTTTGCTGACTTAGATAATACTACTGCTTTCTGGTGACTTCCTGGTTATAATCTATTAAAATTAAACAATGCACACGTGTTAGTAAGATAACCCAATTTACATTAGCCATACCTCCGAGACAGAACTCCAACGACTGAGCCATGCAGAGCCTTGACATGCATTACGGAGCCCTAGATCAATCGGGTAGAGTAACTAATACGTAACCGGGGGTTATAATACTTACAATGAGGCAGAGCTTCGCTTTTTAGGGGTATTATTCCCGAGAGTTTTAGCTATTATAGTTTGAGAGAGAAAGAAATTTTTGAACGATTTTCAGCTGAGCTCGAACACTCCTTTTATAGGCTGGAATCATAGTGGCTCGCGGCCCGCGAGCTCCTACTCTCAAACTTAAACGGCCCGCGAGAGGCCTAGCATAGGTCCTAGCTTAGTTGAGTCAACGATCTAGCCTTCACACGCGTTGGGACACGTGGCTGAACCGGGTGCGTCCTGGCGTTACTAAGTCGCGGCCCGCGAAAGGCTTGCTTGACCTGGTCGGGGCCCGCGAGAGCCTCAGATATTTGTTTTATTTGATTTTTAATAATATAAAGGTATATTAGGGTTTTTTTTCGTATACGGGGTATATTTTAAGACATGTAAGGTACGTTTAGGATTTTTAAGAGAGTTGTCATACGTCTGACCTTCTTTTGGCCACCATCATCATTTCTTTGTATTTGGCACGTCTCCTTGCACACGTTCTTGACCAGGTGGCTCAACTTGCAGCTTTTTAAGACTTTCTCGATCTCTCACCTCAAGCTGATACAGTCATCAGTAAGATGGCCTGTATCCTTGTGAAAATCACAGTAAAGATTAGGGTCTTTCCCTTTCTTGTTTGTTATCGGTTTCGGCGCCTTAAAATCATGATTCTCCGTCATGATCACCTCCTTAGGTGTTTTGATGAGAGGAGTCCAATGTTTTTCTCGATTTTCATTCTTGACAGCTTTGCGATAACCAATCCGATCAATGGTATCTCGCACATCCTCTTTAAAGCGAGGTCTCTCTTCATAACCGCTGGACTGGCTTGCTTTCCAGCCAGGGTTCCTATTTTTGTTGCACCTACTAGAGTCGCCCTGGTTGTTTCTTGAATAACGATCCTCAGAATAAGAATTCTTACCACCTGCCAATGATTCTTCTTTCTGCGCAACAATCTTTGCTGCCTCCATGAGTTTGTCCCATTCCTTAGGCATGCCGTCTTTGCCTGTGATAGTCTGATGAGACTGTCATAACAGATGGCCTTTTTGAAGTGGGCACGCATTAAATCTTCACCCATGCCTCCAATTTCTAGACATTCTTTGTTGTAACGGGTGATGAAATCTTCTAACCCTTCATTCTCCCTTCGCTAGATATCCATGACCTCAGATGTGTCGCGTTTATAGCGCCTTTGCTGGCTGAAGTGTGTCACTAACTGATCTCCAAAATCAGTCCATGATTTGATTCTTCCGGATGGGAGGCTGTCGAACCATGCGCGAGCCGCTCCCGTGAGGGTTTGGACAAAAAGGTGGCACCACATTGGCATGGTCCATTGTCCCAATATACTAACACTCGTGAAGACACGCACATGATCGTCGGGGTCAGAAACACCATTGAACTTTCCCACAGTTTATAGTAACTTAGCTTTTTCCAGCGGGGCTATAGCGATGCTTCGAATAAATTTTGAGTGATCGGTTGCTTCCGCTGGTCTGTAAACGAGACTAAAATCGTGCTCAGCTGCTTCATTATAAATGGCGCGTGGCCTTGGTCTGTAAGACTCATGATTTTTCTGCAAGCGGTTGAAAACCGAAGAACCTTCGTCTTCTTGCCATGTAGGATCATCCTCGTCTGTGTTGTCCCATTCGTTGTTGATGTTGCACGGCAACAGCCGGCTGTGCAACAGACGCCTGTGATGCGCCTTAGACGGGTGATCGTAATAACTGCCTATCTCCCCATATGTGTTGCGTATGTCATGCACGCTTAGTCTTCTTTATGGAGGAGGTCTATTGAACCGCCCTTGCACATTCTGTTGGGGAGGCGTCTGGCGCACGACCTGTGTTGGCCCAGGTGGTGTCATCAGAGATTGTTCCGCTTGTAACATTGCTTGTTGTGCGCTTAACGTTTAAAAAACCGTGTTCACTGTAGCAATCTGTTTGGCGTACCAGGAGGCCAGTGTTTCACCTTCTGGTAAACCTAACAGTGACGATATGTTCAAAGGTGCTGGGTTTGACGGACCAGCCGTGTTACTCGTTGGGGTAGCCGTAGTGATGCGAGGGATACTCGCGCGGGGTCCCCCAACGTTTGTTGCTTTGCCTTCAGCTAACTTGTCAATGGGAAGGGGTTGAACGTGCGAGTTGTCCTCCCCCGTTCCTACCTGAGAGTGTGTACCGAAACCGAAACCGAAATCCGGTATTCCCTGACCAGCCATGATCGAGAGAATCAGAAAAAAGTTCAGAAAAAGAAGATGTGGTGATTGTAAAAATCGGTGGGCGCCAATGAAGAAACACGTAACTAATTTTAAGTTTATTAGTTTAGTTTATGTTTCAATCATAGAGGTTAATCTTCTTAATCCTCCCTGAGCTATAGCTGTGAGCCTTCCTGCAAAACAATCAACACCCCGTTAAGCTTGTTAAGAGGGGAACATGGGGGTTTCCCTCTTAACTACTCTCCGGCGTGAGAATAAGTATTTGTTTTGAGGAAATAAGTGTGTGTTTAAAAGTATGAGAGCAGAGAATATAATGGTTTAACATGTATATGGAGGTCCCTGTTTATAGCCAGAGTAGTGTAGAAGGAGATAGGCTGATGGGCTTTGGGCATAGAGTCGACAACAAGGAATATCTTTTTTTTCCTTAATGACGACCGTTAGTGTGTCTAGACGATCGTCGATGCTGGCGCACCTTGATTGGAGCCACGTGTCCTGGTTGTCGTCCTTGTTGTCTCCCTGACATCACCAGGTGAGTGTAGATCATGGGGCAGTTACCGGCGCCACCTGATTGGTGCTACGTAGGCGTCCTTGTGTGCTTTTTGTCTGCTGCACGATTGTTGATCGTGGAGCACGATAGGGTACAGCCTGTTGGATGCTGATTGGCTTACTTCAATGCCACTCATACCTTTCGTGCTTCCTGGAATGAACCTGCGCTGCTACCCTTGCGTGGCCTCTAGGGTGTATCAAATAAGCCAACACTAGGTCTAGGGATCGAGGGCTTTCATTCGGGATGCTAAGTGTAGAATCTGAGCTTCAACCTTACTTATGCCTCGTGTGTGACTTGAGATTTGCTAGGTAGTCCGTGCGTGGTCTGTAGATTTGTCAGATTGATGTATTAGGAGTATGGTCCGGCACGCGACCTGATTAATCTGCGCGGTTTTTTGGGACCATACCCCTTCAACACTCCCATTAAGTATTTTGTTTAATGATTTATTCATTTTTTTCAAATAATTTCCTATATCTTAAATATTATCTTTTGTACAGTTTTAAACACAAACACTACCAATACTGAGAGTCATCATAGGAGAAAGTTATGAAAATTGTATTTGGATACAAGAAAGGCTAAGAACGGTTCTACTGTAGAGAATATTTTTAATAACAAAGAGAATGTCATCAAAGACAATCGTTTATGTAATTCACTATCGTTTACTAATTGTACCAATGGAAGTATTAGAAGCCATTTCTCTGACATCACAGAAGAATATTCAAACGGTAACACCATAATTTTGTCATATTTTTATATATTATATTTTTTATCAATCATTTTTATATATTTTTTACAGTTTTAAATAATTCCATGGCAATAACAGTCAACAAAGGAGAAATTTAAGGTAGAATATTTTGGATAAAAGAAAATCGAATGACTTATCCTTTCAACGACTTCATGAAAGTGATATTAAAAAGGATGAATTTGTGGGGCATTTCAAAAGGTACATTTTATATTAATATACAATATACAATTAATTAATTTTAATTGAATTTTTCATCCAAGTTTATAATTGCTAATTACAAATATTATTTAAGTAATTTTCAATAGATTATGTTGATCAGTTTGATCAGAATGTCACTTGCCAAATATGTCAAGCAAAATTATGGGTGACGAAGCTCATAGAGGGACTACAAAAATCCAATTAAATTTAAGTTATTCAATTGGTTGTGCGTATGGTAAAGTTCAACTTCCTAATATGAAGGAACCACCACAAAGTTATCAGTATCTTTTTAATGGATTGGATTCAATAAGCAAGGAATTCATGAAGAACATCTGTCGATACAATTCCATGTTCTCATTTACGTCCATTGGTGAAAAAGTTGATTCTACCATTAATAGAGGCAATGCTCCTTATATATTCCGATTGGGTGGTCAGAATTACCATAGAATGGGAAGTCTTCTACCAGAAGATGGATAAAATTCTCCCAGCTATATATATATGACACTGACAATGAAGTTTCAAATAGACAAGCCGTTTTTGGGTACGTATTCAATGTTACTATTGTATTTGTTAAGAATGTTTTATAATTTTAAATAAATATTATATGATTTTATTTTCTTTAATGAATCTAATAAAGCTTCTTCATCAACATCTCAGGATCTTGATCTTCAAGTTATACAACATATACAGAATAAGAATGTTTTGGTTAAAACTTATCGGATGGTAAGAGATTTTTTAAAGAAAATTGCCAGGCTGACCCAAAGTTGCGGCTCATTGGAAGAAGGAAACAAGATGGAAGAACATACAACTTACCAACTGCTTCTGAAGTGCCAGCTTTAATTGTAGGTGACATTGGCAATTCCTTAGAAATCAGAATATTATTGTAGAAACGAAATCTGGTGGTCAACAACGTATTAGTGAGTTACATCCATCGTATCTTGCTCTCCAATATCCACTTTTGTTTTCTTATGGTGATGATTGCTACAGAATTGACATTTCTCATAGAGGTGTTACTCCTATTACATCAACCCAAACGAACATATGTCACTATGAGAGAATTCTTTGCATACAGGATACAAGATTGGCAGGGTGGGTTTTCATTAATTCTAAATTCACGTCGCCTATTTCAACAATTCTTAGTTGATGCATGCATATACCATGACTGAAACTGAGCGACTAAATTACATACGTTATCAACAGAAGGTTCTAAGATGTGATACTTATGAGAGCCTATCGAATTTACGTAACCATGGTAATATAAATGTATCCAACACTGGAAAGCGTGTCATATTGCCTTCATCATTTACCGGAGGTGCTCGGTATATGATGCAGAACTATTTGGATGCATGTCTCTATGTAAGTGGTATGGATATCCAGATTTTTTATAACAGTAACATGTAATCCTAAATGGCCTGAAATTAAAAGATATCTTAAGGACACCATTTTAAGTCCTGAAGACAGGCCTGATATCCTATCTAGATTGTTTAAAATCAAGCTCAATGCTTTGATTAAAGACTTGAAGGATAAGTCAATACTTGGCAAAGTGTCAGCAGGTATTTTTTAGATATTTACTATGAAGCTTCATTTCTTCTGAATATTTAAAAATTCAATACAAACATTTAGTATATTATTTTCTTTCATTTTTGTAGTTGTTTATACGGTGGAGTTTCAGAAGCGTGGGTTCCCGCATGCGCATTTATGTTTATTTATGCATCCCGATCACAAGTTTCCAACTGTTGAACACATTGATCCCCTGATTTCTGCTGAAATTCCTGACCAAAACGATGATCCAAAGTTGTATACTCTTGTCAGTTATTTCATGATTCATGGTCCTTGTGGTCCTGACAACATCAACTTCCCATGCATGGTAGATAATAAGTGTTCTAAGGGCCTTCCAAAGAAATTCCGTGATCATACGTCTATCGATAGGGATGGTTTTCCTGTCTATAGAAGAAGAGATTCAGGAATGTTTGTTGAAAAATATGGAGTTAAGCTAGATAACAGGAGTGTCGTTCCCTATAACAAAACACTTTTGAAGAGATATCAGTCCCACATCAATGTTGAATGGTGCAATCAGGCCGGATCTATAAAGAATTTGTTTAAATATATCAACAAAGGTCCTGATTGGGTTACCGTTTTCATTGTTGAAAGTAACACATCAAACGAACCTGACCCGCCGGTGGATAAGATTAAAAAATACTACGATTGTCGATATATGTCTACATGTGAGGCATCATGGCGTATATTCGCATTTGATGTTCACTATAGGCATCCGGCTGTTATTCGCCTCCCATTTCATCTTCCGAACCAACAAAATGTTGTACATGGTGAAGACGATGATATTGACCAAGTCCTCAACCGACCGTTAATGAATTCTTCAATGTTTTCATCTTGGATAGATTGCAATCAAAGTGATGAAGTTGCCCGAGAGCATACTTACGTTGAATTCCCTACTAAGTTTGTGTTTAGAAAGGATGAACGTTGTTGGAAACGATGGAAAGCGGTTGGTTTTGCAATTGGAAGAATTCATTCTATTTCTCCTACTCTTGGCGAGGCTTATTTTTTGAGGATTCTTTTAAACAAACTTAAAGGTCCCCGATCCTTTGATGATATCCTCACAGTAAATGGTCGTAAATTTAATATCTTTAGAGAGGCATGTTATGCTCACGGTCTATTAGATGATGACATGGAATATATAGAAGTTATCCAAGAAGCAAGTCATTCAGACTCCGATTATTATCTTCGCACATTGTTTGCTACGATGTTGACGTGCCACACTCTGTCTTTTCCGGAATATGTATGGAAAAAACAAGGGAATTATTATTAGATGGCATCCTTTATAAACAATGACTTATTTTAAAGGCTCCAAGTATAACTACGTTATAATAATTACTATTTTTTTAGGTTTATTTATAATCTTTATGTTTATAATACACATATATAATAATATATATACTTCTTTGAAGAAAATTTAAATCACATTAAAATGTTATATCTTATCCAATCACTTCTTTTAGATTATAAAAAATATTTGTTTCTTATACATTGGATTATGTTAATCTAAAATATATCTATAATTTGTTATTTCAGATTTATGCCTTACTGATGATCAAGTTAAAAATCTCACATTGTACGAGATTGAGAATATTTTAATTCGTAATAATTCCAGCTTACGAATTTTAAATACAATGCCTTACCCTGATCATGAGTTGATTTCTACTTCAAATAATCATTTGATTACTGAAGAGCTGGATTATGACAGAATTGATCTTCAAGAGGAGTTTGAGAACCTTTTAGTTTCACTAACCGATGAACAAAGATTTATGTATAATGATATCATGAAAGCCGTTGAAGACAACAAAGGTGGTGTTTTTTTTTTTTTTGCTTACGGTTATGTATGGAGGTACCGGTAAAACATTTCTTTGGAAAACGTTATCTGCATCTCTAAGATCAAAAGGGGAAATTGTTTTAAATGTTCCCTCAAGTGGGATTGCATATTTGCTGCTTACAGGAGGTAGGACATCACACTCTCAATTTCTCATTCCGATAAATCTGAATGAAGACTCAATTTGTCCTATAATCATTAACAGTGATTGTCGCAACCCCCGATCCCTAATTTTGGGGAACGGGCGGTCGCGAGCCAGTTTCAGTGGTATCTGGTATTGTCTAATTTTGGCAGCGGAATTTTCATCAGGACCGTAGTTAGGAAATATTTTATCAGAGTAAAATACCACATAATATTAAACATATGGGATAAAACCCAAGTTTACAGTACACACATTTTCATAGGAATAAATCCTTATTTTAATAAAAACATCTATTTTATTTTAGGTAACTTTATTGCCACTTTTCCAAGCCTTCAGTGCTGTCCAGCTGGCTTCTATTTGGCTTTCACATTTTGTTACCTGAAACGCGTTTAAAAACATTTTGTCAGTGGAAAATACTGGTGAGTGAATCCCAGTTTAATCAAGTTTAATAAAACCCATTGTACAGTATTGAGGGCGGTCTTGCAATTATATTTGTTTCCAAGTCATATCAATTACCACCCACGGTACTGTCAGACCCGACTTGTGGAAATGTTACCCCTCCAGTAACAAATTTTTTATACAAAAATCCAACATACCGACGATAATTGTATCCTTACAAATACTCAATAACTGTTTAATATATAATTAATTGTGTGAGGTTTTGTAAAAACAGTTAACAAAAAGGAGATTACTCACTTTACTATCTTAGATTATCCCTTAGGGTTTCCTATTACACAAACACACGCGTGTTAGTATAATAACCCATTTTAACAGTAGTAATACCCTCCCCGAGACGGCATTCCAACGACTACGTCGGGCAGAACCACGACAGCCGTTACGGAACCCTAGATCAATCGGGCAGAGTATCTAATACGTATCCAGGGGTTATGATGCTTACAACGGAGCAGAACTTCGTTATTTAGGGGGGTATTATGCCCGAGTATAGTGTACACTACGTAAAATTGAGAGAAAGAAAGAAAGTTTTGAACGAATTCGACTGAAGGCCCGAGCTCCAGCTTTATAGGGGCTGAGTTCGGGTTTCTCACGGCCCGCGTAAAGGTAGACCAAGGCTAACGCGGCCCGCATCAAAGATGGTCAACGGTGTAGCTTGTCCGGGTCAGCATGTAGGGTTGCCGGGTGTTGGGCCACGTGGCGGCCCAGGGTCGTGCCATCTTTTACCTTGCCGCGGCCCGCATAAGGGTTGAGGTGTGGCTTACGCAGCCCGCCTCAACCCCAAAATCTTGATTTTTAATTATTTTTAATAATATTAAAGGTATCCGGGGTCCGTTTTCGCGTGTGGGGTATATTTTAGGACATTTTGGGATATTTTAATTATTTTTAGGGTGTCGGAAAAATTTATGAGGGTGTCGGTTTTCTTTAGGGTTGTTATATCCTGCCCACCTTATTTTAGAGCTCGTCCTCGAGATCTACTGGAACAGGTGTGGATATTTCCTTTGCATTTCTGATTCAAGCTTCCATGTGTACTCAGGTCCTCTTTTGGAGTCCCACTTTACTTTAACTAGAACTAATCTCTTGTGCTTAAGGTTTTTGACTTTCCTGTTTTCAATTTGTAGAGGCCTTTCTACAAATTTGAGTTGTTTATTTACCTCTATATCCTTAAGAGGCACTACAAGTGATTCATCGGCTAGACATTTCTTGAGATTAGATACATGAAATATATCATGTATTCCTGCCATTTCCTCTGGCAGTTGTAGCTGATAGGCTACAGGTCCTATTCTTTTAATAATCTCAAAAGGTCCAACATACCTGGGGCTTAACTTTCCTCTTTTGATGAATCTTACTACTCCTTTCCAATGAGAGACTTTTAACAATACTTTATCTCCAATTTGAAATTCCAACGGTTTCCGTCGGTTATCGGCATAGCTCTTTTGTCGATCACGTGCTGTTTTCAGTCGTTCCTTGACTTGAATGATCTTGTCAGTTGTTTCTTGTGCTATCTCAGGTCCAGATAGTTGCTTTTCCCCAATTTCTGCCCTACAGACTGGGGTTCAGCACTTTCGTCCATAAAGTGCTTCGAATGGTGCAGCATTGATACTTGTATGATAACTATTATTATAAGAAAATTCTATCAATGGTAAGTGATCGTCCCAATTACCTCCGAAATCAATTACACAAGTCTAAGCATGTCTTCCATTGTCTGAATTGTCCTTTCACTTTGCCCGTCCGTTTGAGGATGATAAGTTGTGCTTAGATTTAACTTGGTTCCCATGGCTTTTTGGAAACTTGTCCAAAAATGAGAGGTAAAATGGCTATCCCTATCAGAAACAATTGATAAAGGTATTCCATGTAAAGAAACTATTTCATTTACATATAATTTAGCTAGCTGTTCCATACTGAAAGTTTCTTTCATTGGTAGGAAATGAGTTGACTTGGTTAGCCTATCTACAATCACCCAGATTGTATCATTACCTTTCCTTGTTTTGGGTAATTTGGTAACAGAATCTATTGTTGACTTGGTTAGCCTATCTACAATCACCCAGATTGCATCTATAATTCATTGTGCCACTATGTGTTGGATGGCACTATTATCCACTGGGTTTCCATTGTTATTGATGCTCGGATTCTCGTTAACCAAGTTAATGTTACTCTGGTTATCGTTATTTAGATTTTATTGATTTCCTTCGTCGGCCATCTGAATTTTAAACAGTTACCACGTACTAATATTACAAAATAATATTTAATATAGCCAATCACATGACACGCATTTTTGGTCAAAAGCGTCGATCATTGCGACTTTACTCTATTCATATAATATGCATCTATTACACCAGTACTGAAATTAAAATTACAATACCGACTGAAATTTAAAGTTACACTACTAGTAATAGGCATCCGTAGTTTTTTTCTTCATACACATACACACATATTTTATTATTATATTATATTATATTATTATTATTACTATCATCTCCACCATCACATTCATGGATATGGATTCATCCAGAAATCCATATTGCGCTCGTCATACTTCCAGACGAGTCGCTCTCCCACCTGTCGCATTCTTTCACAACTTTCTAAAATTTCCTCACCAAATGTTCTAAGTTCTTGTACATTGTCTGAACTCATTGGGGGTGTAGGTTCTAGGACTGGGTTCGGAATTTGGGGTGCGGGATCCTGGTACGGAGGTATAGGGGCCTGGTAAGGGTTTTCTAAGATCTCCCTGATGTATATGTCATTGTCGTAGTAGGGATCTAAAGGATCTAACCCTGGGTAGGCTCCTAGGTTCGGCATGGGTATGTCTTTGTGTATCGGGTAACGTTGCACGTAGTCCCTATTGTCATCCCACCACGGGTCATAATTTGGGTTTAAGGGATGTGGTGCGGGTACCCTAGGTATTTCTTTCGGATTGAAGTCATGCATTTCTACTTGATTTTCAGGGTTTTCTATCTCCATTGGTTGGTCAACAATTGGTGGTTGTGGTTGGGGTGCTATCATTTATTCTAGGTTAGGGTCAGCTGTAGTGGTTGCTAAGATGTGGACGTTGGTTATACTCCTATTAATCATTTCCTAGGCATAGGCATCGGTTTCTCTTTTGGTTGCTGCTAGTGCTCTCTGGTCTTGTAACTTTTTCATACGCTTCCTACGCTCATGTGCGCCTCGATTGAACCATCCTCTCTTTTTCTGAGGAAATGGCTCCTCGGACTGAATCTTAAGCACAAATATTCCTTCTTCCATATCAGCAGAATACCCTGAGAGGGCAGGCTGAGAAGAGGCACCTTCGCTTCTAGGCTAACCAGACAATTGACGGTACGTGTCAGATGGTCCTTGGTCGCTCATACTGTAACTAACAAATAGTCAGATAACACATAACAAGATATACAATTATGCACGTATTCCTGTAATTTATTTCCTAACAATTTGAATTTTGATGTCAGCAGAACACTTCTGTGGCTGAATCAGTGGCTTAGCTCTGATACCACCTTATGTCGCAACCCCCGATCCCTAATTTCCGGGAACGGGTAGCCGCGAGCCAGTTTCAGTGGTATCTGGTATTATCTAATTTTGGCAGCGGAATTTTCATCAGGACCGTAGTTAGGAAATATTTGATCAGAGTAAAATACCACGTAATATTAAACATATGGGATAAAACCCAAGTTTGCAGTACACACATTTTCATAGGAATAAATCCTTATTTTAATAAAAACATCTATTTTATTTTAGGTAACTTTATTGCCACTTTTCCAAGCCTTCAGTGCTGTCCAGCTGGCTTCTATTTGGCTTTCACATTTTGTTACCTGAAATGCGTTTAAAAACATTTTGTTAGTGGAAAATACTTGTGAGTGAATCCCAGTTTAATCAAGTTTAATAAAACCCATTGTACAGTATTGAGGGCGGTCTCGCAATTATATTTGTTTCCAAGTCATATCAATTACCACCCATGGTACTGTCAGACCCGACTTGTGGAAATGTTACCCCTCCAGTAACAAATTTTGTATACAAAACCCCAACATATCGACGATAATTGTATCCTTACAAATACTCAATAACTGTTTAATATATAATTAATTGTGTGAGGTTTTGTAAAAACAGTTAACAAAAAGGAGATTACTCACTTTGCTGTCTTAGATTATCCGTTAGGGTTTCCTGTTGACAATCTATAAATTACACAAACGCACGCGTGTTAGTATAATAACCCATTTTAATATTAGTAATACCCTCCCCGAGAAGGAATTCCAACGACTACGTCGGGCAGAACCATGACAGCCGTTATGGAACCCTAGATCAATCGGGCAGAGTATCTAATACGTATCCAGGGGTTATGATGCTTACAACGGAGCAGAACTTCGTTATTTAGGGGGGGGATATTATGCCCGAGTATAGTGTACACTACGTAAAATTGAGAGAAAGAAAGAAAGTTTTGAACGAATTCGACTAAAGGCCCGAGCTCCAGCTTTATAGGGGCTGAGTTCGGGTTTCTCGCGGCCCATGTAAAGGTAGACCAAGGCCTACGCCGCCCGCGTCAAAGATGGTCAACTGTGTAGCTTGTCCTGGTCAGCAGGTAGGGTTGCCGGGTGTTGGGCCACGTGGCGGCCCAGGGTCGTGCCATCTTTTACCTTGTCGAGGCCCGCATAAGGGTTGAGGTGTGGCTTACGCGGCCCGTCTCAACCCCAAAATCTTGATTTTTAATTATTTTTAATAATATTAAAGGTATTTGGGGTCCGTTTTCGCGTATGGGGTATATTTTAGGACATTTTGGGATAATTTAATTATTTTTAGGGAGTCGGAAAAATTTATGAGCGTGTCGGTTTTCTTTAGGGTTGTTATAGTGTTGTTGCAAATTTATTAAAGAAAACATCATTGATTGTATGGGACGAAACACCAATGATACACAGGCATGGTTTTGAAGCTTTGGATAGAACTTTAAAAGACATATTGAAATGATAATTCCGAAAGGCCATTTGGAGGTAAAACAATCGTATTTGGTGGAGATTTCCCTTCCTGTCATTCAAGGTGGTACTAGACAAGACATTGTTGATGCTTCGTTGACTTCTTCGTAGTACATATGGGACCATTGCAAAGTACTCACTTTAACCAAGAACATGAGATTGACTGCAGGAAGTCGAATGCATGATGTCGAGCAAACATAAATATTTGCTCAGTGGTTGTTGGATTTGGGTGAAGGGAAACTAGGCGGATGTAACGATGGTGATGCGATTATGGACATACCCGATGATCTTTTAAGCATGGATTCCGCTGATCCTATTTCAAGTCTTATAGATTTTGTTTATCCCTCTCTTCTTGAAAATTACCAAAATTCCGGCTTTTACCAAGACATTCTTGCACCGACGAATGAAGACGAAATTAATTCTCAGTTGTTGTTGATGTTCCCAGGAGATTGCAAGGAATACTTAAGTTCAGATAGTATTTGTGAGACAGAAAATCTACAGGATAGTTTTGATCAAAGTTTATACTCTCCCGACGTACTAAATGGGCTTAAGATCTCAGGTGTTACAAATCACAAATTAGTACTAAAGGTCGGTGTTCCCGTCATGCTCCTGTGAAATATTGATCAAAAAAATGGGTTGTGCAACGGAACTCGCTTAAAGGTAATATCACTTGGAAATTGCGTTATTGAAGCAGAGGTGATAACTGGAAGCAACATTGGTGCTCGAACTTTTATTCCTAGAATTGGTATAATACCGTCAGAGAAGAAGGTTCCTTTTAGATTCCAAAGAAGACAATTTTCTCTTGTTGTATGTTTTGCTATGACAGTCAATAAAAGTCAAGGGCACTCGTTATCCAGAGTTGGCTTGTTTTTGAAACATCTAGTATTTTCTCATGGTCAACTTTACGTTGCTTTGTCGAGAGTCAAGAGCAGAGACGAACTCAAACTATCAATTCTTGATAATGATGGTAACCTTACTAATAAGACATCTAATGTTGTATACAAAGAAGTTTTTACTTACTTGTAATTTGTATTGGTATTTCTATATGTATTTTATTGTGTTATCAAAAGCATAGTTTTAATCGATTATTGTTTCATAGCTTAACACATAAACGATATAGATCAGTGTTTCATAGCATAACACATAAACGATTACAACCTAAATATATGTATAATAATTAGACAAAAAATGAAGTCATACCAAAATTCGTCATCTATTATAGACAACACCATCATAAGACTAAAGTTTAATACATCACATGATTTTAGCTCATCTGTTCTACCAATAAACACCAACTAACCACCCATTCACAAGTTAACCTAGATGTACATAAGTAGCAACCAAAATGTGTCTAACTAACCCACAAGTTTTTCAACACCACCAAGGACTTAAAAGCCCAACCACAAAGACTACCACATAGTGTTTCTAATAATAACCACCACAACAAATATTTCCGACATTCATGCATGGGACTTTTTGTTTTTAACCTTGTGTACAACTTTTGACAATATCAAGAGCTTACTAGACTTGTGGAACTTAAAGAACAGTTCAACATCGAAGCTGATTTTGCAAGCCTTCAAATAAGCAGACCATCCAACCAAGAGATAACGGAACCCTTTGCCATGTTTTTCAGATCTGGTCATCAACTTCTTTATTTCGCCTCTCAGATTTTGAATCTTGACTTCTTTAAGATTACCAGGAGATAGATCCAACACAGATGACACGTCCATTGGGAGTCACTGAAAAACACAACATATTCCAGCCATCAGTAAATATAGGCTCTCCATAAAAAAATGAACTAACTAAACAATAAAAAATCTATAAAATCTTACAATTCTGTGTTCAGCAACTCTTGTGAAGTTCAAGACAGGTGAAGCAATGGATGGTGTTGCATTAACTTTTTGAACTTTAGCAGGCCTATCATAGCATTGTTTTACAGAAGCGACAATAGTTCTACTACCAAGAGTGCGCTTCGTCTGAACATAACTGAATTAATTTGAACATATTATAGATATATATTAAACAAAAAGTAACACAAATAAGTAATAACTTGTAAATACATCTATTACTATCAAATATAAAACGAAAAATAACGTACCTGATATTCATTCTTGGTTATCAAAACCTGACCAGCAGCTACCTTAGACTTCCCTTTAACCTTCACAAAAAAGTCATAAGTATGAATATGTAAAAGTTTAATAATAATACTAATAAATAAATTCGCAAAAATAAAACATTTAAAACACTTGAAGAATGAACAACTTGAACACTAACATCTTTTGAATTTCCTTGAAGATCATCTTCAGACACAATGCCAACATCATTACCTTCAACAGCTTTGTACTACAAAGAAAGTGTTAGTGTTAACGTCAGTGTGAATTCATTTATGAATATAAGAAACGTTTGGAAATTTTAAACTTACTCTGGGTTTAACATGTGAAGGTCCAACAATAGTCGCCAACTTTGATTCAAATATCACATCAGCGTCAGCAGTAGACTACAAATTTAAAAAACGTAAGACAAAATTAGTATAACAGCATATTATCAAAAAAAATAAACTTAAGCTTTCATTGTCGTATACCGAATGATCTAAAACAACCACCTCAACCTTTAAAAAAAAAAAAAAACTTATGTGCCAGTGTCCGGATTGAAAACAAAAACATCAAAGGTTTTTGAATCAATGCTGGTAAAAACCAAGAAATATTCATCGGCTAAAGGGACCTCGTCAACCACTTTACACCATCCAACCATCAAACAAGAACAATCCAACCACCCATCCATTTTGACATTCCAAAATCTGTCTCCAAAATATACCGTTGCGATTCCACCTTTGAAGTTTTGACCGTAAAAGTAATTCGTAAATTTTTGTGGTATTAGCTATAAAACAAATTCAACAAATTATTAGTACAGAATTTAAAAGATGAAACAGTTGTTTAAAATGAGTACAGAACTAATATAAAGTCACTTAGAGACATTCTAGATTCGGTATTAATATGTGCTGTAAGATACGAGTTGCCACATACGAATTCTTTAAAACATGAAACTTCAAATTTTAAAGGCCCAACTGCTTTTATCCATACGACATCTTTGTATTTCAATCCATGATCTCTAAACAACATGATCCAGCCATCAGTAAATACAGGCTCTCCATTTCTTTTCCTGATACGTATCATCCTCAAAGTGTCACCATCACGTATTTGTACTGTTTTACAATAGTGGACTTTATCTCCCCACAGAACAGTTGCAAAATCATTAGGTATCTTCTAACAATGCAATAGCAAACATGTCAAATTATAACCTCAAATATTCATATAACATTACCACGAAATGAAAAAAAAAACATACCAAAAGGACAGGTTCTTCATCAGCAATATTCGTTAGGAATGAAGGAGCCATTTTTGTTGGATCCATATCTGCACAGAATCTTATGGATGCAGAAAATCAAATAGATACTTAAAATTTCATTCTCACAACTAATAATGATCTGAAAATTGCACATAAAAAAATAAACAAAAACAGGGCACTAATGAATTGCAAACAATCGAAATCTCAGATTTAGGGTTTCAAGTAATCAAAGCCAACAATCACTAACAAAGCATTTACTAATCTGCTATGTCATCGGAAAATAAGGCGTTTGATTGTTATCAAGGATTTAGGCTTTCATGAGAAACAAGTTATGTTCCGGTCTTTATTATTTGGTTTCCGGGCACTAAGACTCAGATTATCAAACAAATAAGCTACGACATCTTGAAAAAATGAAGAAATCAGATGAATAAAAAGATACTTAATGGAGAAGTTTCTTGTGAATGTTAATGGAGAACTTGGCGTGAGTGTTATCGTTTGCGAAATCAGCGTGTATGAAAGTTGCAGAGGGTTTGAGCTTGGTAAGGTGAAGTTAGGGTTTGAGAGTGTAGAAGAAGCCAATAATTGTTAGGGAGAAGTGACGGTTGAGAGTATTGAAAAACTTGATTCATCCAAACAAATAAAACCCACGCACATACAATCGGATCCTGTTATAAGTCTTTGGATTTTTTTTTAATGTTTGCCAAAAAAACATGAATGTTTAATTTATAAGAAATCATATAAAAAATTCCTTTTGCAAATATAATTTTTTTAAGTCAACCCATAACCTTTCAAGCTAACGGGTATATAACTTAGAAATGCTCTGCTATTTTTATATAAAAATATAGAGTCCTACATGTTACGGAGTACATTGAAATGGTCTGGGTTAGGCGGTATGTTGAAATGTGTTGTGTAGGTTGGATCGAGCCACACTTTTATGTTATAGAGTTAATTATTGTATTAAATACTTATGTCATAACCTGTGAAGCTCACGGGTCTAAAAACACACTTGAGATCATACATTTGGGTTATGTAATGAAAATTCATTACATGATGTAGCTTATACCCTTTTAAATTGAATTTTATTTGCTATTGTTTTTTTTGTTATATATATAGTGTTGTTGGTTGGGTCTATTTGATGACGAAATCGTTTTCATGCTGTTTTATCTTTAATTTTATTTTAAAAATATATGACATATGAATATATTTTCGCTACCCAAATGAGTTGAAGCTATAATCAAAGTTGATTGTTGTTACTCAAGCACAGGTTACGTCTCTGCCTCGACATGTCTATATAGAATCATAAAAATTTACTTTTATAGATATATATTTTTTAACACAATCCATACCCGTGAAGTTGACGGGCATATAACCTATTAGGGTGTAACTTACCCACAGCCAATCAGCACGCGCCACGTCAACTCCCCACTTAACTCCCCCCACACCCTCAATTTGATGGCGGCACTCCTCTCTTGGTGGACTTGCTTTTTTTGTTTTTTTATTTGTTGTAATTATGCATGTATTATAAATTAAACAAATATTAATAAAAATTAAATAAAATTTAAGAAAAGACATTTCATTAAATTAAAAATAAAAATTACATTCAAACTAGAAAAATAAAAAAACAAACTACTCGTCGTCGGAATTCACTTCAAGGTGAGGTACATCAGGCAGGAGAGAAAAAAACGGGAACTCAGAATCCATTTTTTTTAAGATTGGGTAAAAAATTAGATGAGTTGAAGGGTTTAGAAGAGTTATGTAGTGGGAGTTGTTTTGGGTTTGAAAAATAAAAAGATTGAAGTGGGTTAGTATTTATAGGGTTTAGGAGATTTTTTTTTAATATATAACGACTATATAGCCGTTTTAATATAAAAAACGGTCAAAAATTACAAATCTCAATCGGTGAACACAACCCGCTCCCCACACCCCGATTTGGGTCACCGAGGGGATGACGGCGGTGTTCCCGAGTGGGGTTCACACTCACCGTCGCCCTCCCCGAGGGCACCCCGTTCACCCTTACAGTATGAAAATAGATAAAAAGGATTGAAAAAATAAAACAGCGAAAAAGATAGATAAAAATGATTGAAAAAAGGAGACAGCGAAAGAAAAACAAAGATAAAGTTCCTTTTTTGAAAATTTACAAAAAAAAAAAAAAAAAAAAAGGTTGTGCATGGGGTTTTGGGATTAACAAAGTGACAAAAGGTACTCAACGTGTAAAGTTCTCGAATAGAGGAACCACTGTTGAATTCCCAAGATTTTTCTTTTCATTTTTTTCTTTTATAATAGAGTAAACTGCCATTTTGGTCCCTGTAGTTTGGCCAGTTTTGCCACTTTAGTCTAAATCTCAAACTTATTACATCTGGGTCCCTGTGGTTTGCATTTTGTTGCCATTTTAGTCCAAAAGTGAAATTTGACCAGATTACCCACTTTTGACCCTGCTATTTTGTTTTCACCCTCAGGGGCATTTTGGGCATTTTAGGTTTATTATAACCTAATATTAATTAACCCCATTAATATATAAACCCCACCCCACCATCACTGAAGATCAAACCCCACCCCACCATCACTGAAGATCATCTTCTCAAACAATCACCACCACCACCGTCACCCTCACCTCACCGCCTCCACCATCACTGCCGCCACCCTCACCTCCTCCTGAATCGGATTTGAATCACCTCCGTCAATCACCACCACCACTAAAGATCCACTACTACCACCGTCGGCCTCACCGCCTCCACCATCACCACCGCCACCCCCGACACCCTCACCTCTTCCACCTTCACCTCCTCCTGAATCGGAATCAGGTCCATTTTCTGAAAGGGAAATCCTGGGGTATCCTGGTTGAAACCCTAGATTGAAGCAGGTGAAATTGAGGGGGGACACATGGGGATTTCTTCACTGTGTTGATTGACAAGCTGTTCGGAGGTGCAATGGTGGTGGTTGCAGGGGTGATTTTAACAGTGTGTTTGGACGGTGTGTGGTGGAGGTTGTAGTAGGGAAGAAGCTATTATTAGAGTTTTTGTTAATTGATTGAGTTGTATGTATTTGATTATTTTCTTAAGACGTTACACATAATGAAGTTGATTTTGAATGAATTGGAATTTGATAACTGTGGTGGTGGTTGAGGTTGGGTAATAGTAGGTGGTTGGGGCGGGGGTCAGTGGTGGCAGAGGTATGGAGTTGACACAGGGGTGGGCAGCGGGGGTCGGTGGCGGAGGTGTGGCAGTGGTGTAGAGAGAGAGAGAGAGAGAAAGAGAGAGAGAGGGTGGTGATGGTCGCGGTGGTGAGAAGGGGAAGGAGGTGGCGGTGCTTGTGGCGAAAGAGTGGTGGTGGTGGCGCTGCAGATCCGGTGGTGGGGGTGCTTGTTGTTGATGTTGTTCTGGCAGTGCATTATTGTCGTTGTTCTGGCAATGGCATTATTATTTATTAATTTGAGTTATAATAAACCTAAAATGCCCAAAATGCCCCTGAGGGTGAAGACAAAATAGCAGGGTCAAAAGTGGGTAATCTGGTCAAATTTCACTTTTGGACTAAAATGGCAACAAAATGCAAACCACAGGGACCCAGATGTAATAAGTTTGATATTTGGACTAAAGTGGCAAAACTGGCCAAACCACATGGACCAAAATGGCAGTTTACTCTTTATAATATAATGACCTTTTTTAACGGTAATTTCTTTAATAGTCTTTCGTGTCTACGAGACTTAAATCTAAGATCTTTTCTCTTTTCAATTTAGGTGTTTTAAAAACTTTATTTGGGGAGTTAATATTTACACATCCCTGATCTTTCTCTCTCTCTCTCTCTCTCTGTACATACATAGATATATATAAAGAGATAAAATAAAAAATAATATAAAAAATATTTAGAAGTGTGAAAATAGTAGAACGCATTAATAATCATACACCTTTTGCTATTTTAATACTAAATGTCGTGTAACCCTTTTCCACAATTTTATAAAAGGATGAAATTACTAACTCATATATTTTTTTCTTTGGAAAAGTAAAAGTATTTTAGTTCATATTTAACAATCTGTTAAATATCACAAAATCCATTTAGAAAATACAAAGCGTAATTCGACTATGTTAATTATCAGTTAAACTATTCTTATAACTTGACATAACATTACGAAAAGAAATAACAATTATCAATCAACCAGTCATACCCAGTGTAATAACACGCATAGCAAAAGCTATTTGTAAAATAACTGTTGTATAATTGGTCTATAACAAGTAATTCGAGAAATTAAACAAACCTGGAACCGAATTGAAATTGCGAAGTTTGTGATAAAACCTGAATTAATCTCTGAATCGCATGAGAACTATTAGATAAACCTATTTGCAGGTTACATGTAATGATTTATCGAATTAATTAGAGATCACTCTTGTTGGAATTGGATTTGATGAAACTGTGAAATTGATAATAGATGGCACCCTTGTAACCGTACATATACATCCTTTATGTTTTGCGATCAGAAATTACAAACAAAAGACTCGTTGATAGAATTTTAATGAGCGTCAACCTAGTGGTGCACAAATCGGGTTTTCTGAATACCCGGTTCTGGGTATGGAACCGGGTTCGGGTACGATCGGGTTCTACAAAATCGGGTATTGACAATACTAGGTCAGGTCCAGGTCCAGGTCCGGCTTTTATATAAAAAATGTATACCCTATCAGTGTTGTAAAAGTCGGATTCCAAGGCCGAGTACTCGGCAAGTACTCGGTCCTTGGAACCCCTCCGAGGCGACTTCCTCCCAGGCGGACTCAATTGGTCGGCCTCGGTCAAACTCGGCGCCTAGTCGGCCTAGTCGGCGCCTAGTCGGACGTAGTCGGAAAGAGTCGGCCTAGTCGGTCTAGGCGGTCAACATGGTTTGTTGACTTTTAATTAGTCAAAATCGGTCAACATCGGCCTACTTGGCCTTGTACTCGGACTACTCGACCTTGTACTCGGACTAGTTGGACTTGTATTCAGAATATTTGAACTTTAAACATGTTTCATTTTAAATTATAATTAGTTGACATGAATTATGCTTATTTTAACATATATATAATATATAACAATTAATTTTCTTTATAGTTACCATGTCCGCGTACTCCCCGAGTACTCTCCGATTACTCCTAACTCCCCAGTCGGCCGACTAGGGACCGCCTAGCGACTTTTACAACACTGTACCCTATATACCCGGGTTCGGGTCGGGTTTTCTAATACCCGGGTATTATAATACCATATTTTCGGGTTCGGGTAGGGTCGGGTATGGATCGGGTTGGTTTCGAGTTTGATGATGAACATAGATAGCTTCGAATAACTTGATCGTCTTCGTTTATTGTTCGTCATCAATTACCCCTTTTATAGGGTATAGAGATACAATGTAAACCAAACAAATGATCATAATACACTTTCTAACGGCTATATAGTCGTTACCAAGGTACAAAACACGAAAAAAACACAAAAAAACGAAAAAACCTGAACTGGGTATTGGGAAACCCGAACCGGGTATTGAAAAAACCATGTTCCGGGTTCGGGTTGAAACCGGGTACTCGTAAAAACCGGGTTGAAAAAGGGTATAAAAACCCGGTTCCGGGTTCGGGTTTTATAACAGAAATGCATACCCAACCCCTACCCTATGGGTAGGTCGGGTTCGGGTATAAAAAACCCAGGTTTTATAATACCCTTCGGGTTTTATTTTCGGGTCCGAGTCCGGGTTCGATTTTTTTTGCACCACTACTTCAACCATTTCAATTTGATTCATCAGCCCATAATATAATAATATTAATGGACTTTAAATCCAATACTATTAGGCCTAAATTAATTATTAATTAAGCCCAACTTATCAACAATTATTTAATAATAGAATAATTGCTAATTACAAGGCCCAAATAAAACTTGTGTTAAACGAGCACGCACTCCCGCGTCACCTAACTCGATTAATCAGTAACATTACTATCTTAATCGACAAGTTAATCTAATACCCTAAATCCGTTGATAACACTAAAATTACCAACATTCCTACCCCATTTTAGTGGTATCCATAACTAACCTAACCATCATCACAGAAACACAAACGCATGCATAATGAAAATGTCCTGATGATTGAATTTTCACTTAGTATATTACACGATACAAATATTAGAATAACATGGTGTCTCTATGGATTGAACCCATGTGATCCATTTAAATACGTGTAAGTAACATACACACACCTTTACAAATCCAATTCACTTGGCACAATATTTTACTAGCCTATATCCTAATCCTTCAAAGAATATATCAAAGCTCAAGTCCAAAGCTTCTTGAAGCGACTAAACTTCATATTCTTATAGGTAGTTCATTACTCTTGCACCTGCACTGCAATTTATCAATGAACTTTTAAGAAGTTCAACTTCAACCTACTTTATCTTGCAGTCTGAACACATAACTTTGGATGATTTGCTAATGTGTTCCAATATCATTATGACAAGCTTTCCGCATTGAATTCTGCATCTAACGTTGTATTAGATGGGAATTGGGTGTCTTGACATAAATGGACTTTAAACCTAACCCTTTAGTTGATTTCTTCACGAGATCTCTTCCTAACCCTTTGGTTAGATGATCAACTAAATTAAGCTCAAATCTAACAAATTCAACGGATATCACACCATTCATGATTAATTCTCTAATCATACTACTTCTAACACCTAAGTATCTAGACTTTTCATTGTACACTTGACTATATACCTTAGCCAAGGTAACTGCACTATCGCACCTGATAGAGATTGGTGATATCAGTTTCGACCATAATGGAATCTCATAGATCAAATTTCTGAGCCATTCAGCTTCTTTACCAGCTGTTGCTAAAGCTACAAATTCAGATTTCATTGTTGAATTTTTTATGCAAGTTTGTTTCTTTGAGGCCCAGGAGATAGCACCTCCACCAAGTAAGAACATCCATCCAGTTGTGGAGGAATGATCTTCCTTATTGTTTACCCAACTTGCATCAGAGTACCCTTCTATAACTAGAGGAAAACCTGAATAGCATAAACCAAAGTGCATGGTTCCTTTTAGGTACTTAAGCAGTCTGTTCACTGCTTGCCAATGTTGAGCACTAGGATTACTAGTAAATTTGCTCAACTTACCCACACCATAAGCTATGTTAGACCTTGTGCTAATCATAGCATACATCAAACAACCAATGACCTTAGAATACTCTAATTGTGAAACTGAATCACCATAGTTGGGCATTAACTGGATGCTAGGATCTAGAGGAGTGCTAATAGGAGAACAATTATAATGATTGAATTTCTTCAACACTTTTTTAATGTAATGAGACCGTGTCATGGTTATACCATTGTAATCCTTATTCCAAGGATCACATCCGCCTCCCCCGTATCCTTCATTTCAAGATTTGAAGACAAAAATTTCCTTGTCTTATCAACCTGATCTTGGTCAGTGCAAAAGATCAACATATCATCTATATATAGACAAATAATCACTCCTTTACCAGAGGATTCAAACCTATTGTTGTGAGGACCGTGAGTTCGGGTCTTCGAACGCTCAGACCGGATCTTAACACGTACTGACGTGTGAGGAATCCAAGAAAGTAGTAGAGAGAATAACACCGTAGATACCGTTAAACACCATTCTCATTGATAATAGGAAGACAATGCTGTAGAAGGCGCCAGACGCTAGTCGGGCGGTGAGGTACCGCCTAGGGATTAATCGGGATTAATAGGGATTAATCGGATTGGACTTTTTAAGTATAATTTTACAGGTTTATATATATATATATATATATATATATATATAGATAAATTTATACTTTTTATTAATAAATTTAAATGTTTAGTAACCATATGTAAACTAGTGAAAGATAGAGAGGTTTAAATGTTAAAATACCTAAACCTAAATGTTAAAATAGGTTTATAACTAAAATTTGGGCTTTAAACCATGGGCCAGGTTTCAAAAATTGGGTTTTTTGGGTCAAAAAACATGGGTCCGATTAGTCCGACTTTGACCGATTTTTACCAATTTTTTCCGACTTTTACCGATTTTGACCGATTTTGACCATAACCAATTTTTTTGACCGACTAGCTTAAATTTAGGCAGTGACCCACCGACTAGCGCTTAGGCGCCGATTAATCGGCCGCCTAGGCCGATTTCTGCAACATTGTAGGAAGATTACAAAACCTGAGAGAATTTTTACAGGGCTTCGCCTTGGGTGCCAAATGATCAGTAACAAACTAAGACCCAAGCACCTCTATTTATAAAGGTTGCCCATCCGGATGAAACACCTTTACTACCTATCTGTCTGGATGGACTCCATCCGTCCAGCTGGACTTACAAAACATACATTCCCTAAGTTTCATACCGGATATCGTACAAAATACATTCTAAACATTCTAAATACATCAAACAGGTTAAATTAAGACTCAATACAGACGAAAGCTACAAACATAGTGCATTCACATGCTCCCCATTGGATGTAGCTGTAGTCTTCTTCCTGTATAGTCTTGATTAAGCCTTCCTGTTGCGTCTTCTTTCCATGTACTTCCTTCTTCTTTCTTCTGCATGTTCTACTAACATTCTCTTTCGCTTGTGCCTTCCTTCATTGATCCACCATTCACACCATTCTTTAATACCATCCATAGTCTTGGACCACCTTGGAATTATGCGTTCTTCGCTTTCAATTGGGGTTTGATCAGTGTCAAACTGCCCCATTCCCAGTCTCCATGTCACAACCCGATTCTCGGTGGGCCCGGATGGATACACTCGTGACGGTTGGATAACAGTTATCAAAATATAGTAATATGTAGTGGAAGTATTAGAATGAAAATATAAAAATCAATAAAGCTTGATATATATAAAAGTACTACAAGCATTCGATACAAGCCCACAGGAGGGATCTAATAAACAGAGCTTTAGACATCATAGGCCTTAAGCATCAGGAGTTGCAAATTCCTTAGCCTTCATTCTAGCCGACCCGTATTCCCAACCTATAATAAGGTTCGGTTCCTGCGATTCAATCTTTTGAAAATACGTCAGCCAAAGCTGGTAAATACAATTAACAGACTCTTTGGAAAACAGTTTTTAGAAAATAGTTTTATACCTAGAGAAAACCCATAGGTTATCTTTTAAATATATCTTGGGATTTATTCTTGTTACCAGATTTACATACTTGATTAACCCATTGAGACGTCCGGACATAGTACCATTAATCCCCAATCATTTCAATTATCAAGCAAAAAGGAATAAACAAGATTCTTACATTTTTGCGCAATCATAGGCGACTTACTTATGTAATACCTGTTCCAAGTGGCATAATTGCCATCCCAAGTTTAAAGCTAAAATAAAAAAAGAGTATTTACTTTTTGCTAGCTTCCAATCGACAAGATTATAATTTAGCAAAAAGCCACAAGTCTAAGTACTATTGGCCCAAGTCCGATTATCTGGGGGGTACTATAGTCTGTAATGAATAGATTTATTATCTGTTAGAATGCATACGGGCCAAAGGTAGGACCCGATACTTAAGAATAGGTTCGCTAGATAAAGCGTATGCCGAATAGAATGTGGTTTAAACCCAACAAGTACTAGGACTTGTATAATATGGGTAAACAAAGTACATTCTGGATTATGAAGTGAAAATGATAAGGTTAAACCCTTTCGATAAACTCATGTAAACTAGTTACATAGTCTAACCGTATGCGTATAAGCGATAATGACTAACCGGATGAGTCATGAATAAGTTCCATATGCCAATATACTTTAAACAAGTTAAAATATCAGTAGGATATCAACTTGTATGCCCATTAAGGTTTTAAAATCAAACGATGCCTCATAAGGGCGTTTTGGTCTTTTAGCGACGTATAAAAGGAACTTGTGTATAATCTGATGTTACGATCATAAAAATTTAGTGAAAACACTTTATTTATGATATAATATCAGTAGAATATCAAACATATGTATCTTTTATAGTTTAAGACCAAACTATGCACCGTAGGGGCATTTTGGTCATTTCACACATAGTTTAAAATCCTTATTCTGGATTATGAGTTATAACATGTACCTACTGTAAAAACATTTTAAATAAGTTATAAAATCAGTAGGTAACAAGTCTTGGTTGGTAAATATGGTTTAAAACCATACTACGGGCCGAAAAGGCATTAAAGTCGTTAAATGACGATATTTGCGATATTTTATGAAAACTGATGTTATGAACAAATTTGTATAGTTAACATATGTTATTTAGTATAACACATCATTAGGTAAAAGGTTTGGTATGAAAACCATGAATAAAAAACATTTTAAGTACCAAGAGGGCATTATCGTGATTTAAGGACATAATACAAGATCTTGTACGTAAACTTAGTTTATAAAATGACTTGATATCCCAAAATATCCTAATTATGATATTAAATCAGTAGGTAATGAGTTTAGTATAAGGAATTATGCTTAAAACCGATCTATGCGCCTAAAGGGCATTTCGGTCACTTTTAAGCGTAATTTATGACATTATATGCAAACTCAGCTTATGATCAGATTTGTAACATCAAAATATGTTAAACATGTTAACATATCAATACCTAAATCATTTGCAAGCTCATTGGTCTCTAAAACCTTATTTTTGCTAAAAAGGGCATAATGGTCAAAGTATGGCATTTTAACGGAAACTTGCATAAAACTCATATTTCTATTACGATCATGTAATATAACCTCAGAGGGTTATGCTACATCATATTACAATCATAACGGAACCTTAAATAAGTAGCATACTAGTCTAATTCGGGTCATAATCGAAAGTCAACGCAGAAGTCAAACTTCGTGACTTTCGATTGCGAACCGACCCTAAAACTAGAATTGGCGAGCCGAACATGTTCTAATAATTATTACAAAGTTGTTTAAGTGATAAAAAATATTTTAGGAAACTTCTAAACTCAGTTCGTAATTATTTCAAAAACTGACCCGTTGACTTTTAAAAAAAATATTAATATGTTGACTCGTCAATTGACCAAGAAAACATGATTCTTAGGAGGTGCCCTTTTGAGGGATTAATACCTACCTAATTACGATCACATAGCCATCTTCGTTGCAAACAATGGCTGGACCATTAAGGTCTTAACCGAAAGTCAAAGCGTTTATCGAAAACGCTTGACTCTTCGGCTTTAAAAGCCTAATAAACGAATAAGCCACGAAAGGAACACTTACAAGTGGTCCTAGGGACTGAATAAAACTCAAAGGAAGTTCCCAATTGCTCAGGATCCCCAAAATATGAGATGTATAGAAAGAAATGAGAAAAGGTGTCAGTTCTTTAATGAACATAACACCTATTTATAGAATCGAAAGGATTTATGGATGATTTACAGGTGTTAGAGGCTTCCGAGGATCACTACAAGTGTCCTAACAGGTTTCTAAAACAAGAAACAAGCCCATAGATTTGTTTCATGTGAGTTATGGCTGTATACTTGGGTTGCAAGTCAAATTTCAAAGTTTGACAGCTTTAGTCCCCGCCAACATTTCTTGAGTTTTGACTCTTTTAACCTCTTTTAACCCACTTTCTAAGTTGCGTAAATGCATTAAGGCATAAGTAACTTGGTTTATGCGCGAAAATGTCATGGATGTCGGTTCGTTTGGTCGTATGGTCGCGTTTTTTCGCTTAATTGCGACGAACGCTTTAACGAATGCGAAAACGACCCAAATTGCGCAAGGAATGATATTTTTTGCATTCTTATTAATAAAATACAAGATATTAGGTATACCCGGGGTATGACCTAGCATCAAAAGTTCTGGGTTCATTAAAAGGTCACTCAGAGGTAAGAATTAACATGTTGACGCTTTTAACCCCTTTAACTTGCAAACTTGCGCGTATCATCACTTAGTGGCATAAAAGCCCTATATGGCCAATATTAGGCATTCCCGAGAGTATGATCGAACATCATGAAGCTCTTGGTTCGTAAAAAGGTCACTCAGAGGTAAGAATTAACATGTTGATGCTTCTAACCCTTCGTCACGCAAACTTTCAAACAATTACGCAAACGGATCCTCTTGTCCAACAAGTGGCTCATTTAGGAATACAAACACCGTGTAAGGTCACTCAGAGGCATAGTTTTATCATGTTGACACCCTTAGTCCCTCCGTAGACATAGTTTCCATTTTTGACGAAAATAGTCCCTCTTAGCCAACTTTTGACATAATTAGGATTTGGGAGACGTGTCAATACATTATTGGACACGATTTTACGAGGTGTTACATCCTCACCCCCTTAAAAGAAATCCTGAACTCAAGATTTGCTCAGAGTAATATGGTTAATTTCGTATCATAGTAGGTTTCAACCTCTCAAGAGTATCCTGGGCCACAATGGGTATCCCATTTCACATTTACGAGGGAAACTTGGAACTTTTAAATTTTCATGGTCCATAATGGACAAGGTTTTTCAATAAACCTTAAGCTCACGTTTAAACGTCATGGCGAAACACGACAAGTGCTTATCAGCTAAGCAATTTGCTGGAATTTTCCAGAGATAAAAGTATATTTAGTATCTTAATCCGATACTATAGATAACTGTACTCCATAAGGAGACTCGATCTTATCTTTCCGTAGCTTAACTTGTCGGAATTATAAATTTTCCTTTATTGACAAGAAGCGTCATTGCCACGATTTATCTTAGGTAACTTGGAGATTAGATCCATTGTTACCATTTCCCAAATCTATGTGGGATTTTCCAGTTCATCACGCAGACCAAAAATGGTCTACGATGTTCGACTCACTTGCGCATATTTTTAGCATTATGCTTCCTAGGTTGCTACAGACTTCTCATGCCCATCCACACAAAGGTCTTCAGCTTTCGATTTTAATTCGTCAAAAGTTACTTGTGTCATGTAGATGACACATCCTTCTTTCTATCACTTGGATGCCTCAAGCATAAAAGCTTCCTCGGGCAATCCATAGTGTTGATCTTCCAAGAATGGTGATTATATCACCAGATGGGGATTTTAAATTTTGATAAGCTTCTTATTGCAGGCAATGTGGATTTGGTTTTTGAACTAACCAATCCATGTCTAAAAACATATCGAATCCTGCGAGATTTATAGATAAAAGATTATCAAATATAAATTAATTTGTGAAGGATATATCATATGTGAAACCATCTAGATTGGCCACTTGATTATATAAATAATATCTAAGCCTTGAAAGGGAAGAATTAAAATTTTATTAAATTTACAATCGATGAAGCTCTAACTAGCTCCAGAGTTTAAAACAAGTTTTTAGTAAATAAAACATTTACGAGAAACAGATCCGTAATGGTATGCCTTGAACTGCTTCTGCTGCAGCAGATTGGGAGGCTCAACCATTGCCTTTCTTGCCATCAGTGGCCCTGTTCTTCCCGCCAGTCGCCTTCTTTGGGCAGCGGGTCTTTATATGCCCTTTCTCACCACATCCATAGCAGGTGGCATCTTTCAAGTTTTTACATTCATGAGACTTGTGGACCATCTCCTTACAGATGCCATAACCCTTGGTTTGCTCATGGAAACATCTTCCGAAGTATTGCTCCCGCAGGTTTTACATTTGGGTTTTGCTTTTGCTTCATTTGGCTTGGACTGGTTATAACTCGAACCAGTCTTACCCTTTTTGTAATCCTTACTTGGGGTATCATCACACTTTCGCTTGTGATCCTCCTTGGCCTCAATTGTCTTTGCTCTTATTTCATCTTCAGTGAGAGATAGAGCCAGATCCACAACGGATCTAAAAGTTGCAGGTTTGGAGGATTTAACCATTGATTTTTGGAGCGAGTCCTCCAATAAACCACGCAATGCGCTTAGACTCGGGGGTAATTAAATACGACACAAGTCTTGATAAAGAGTTGTATTCCGATACATAGGCTCGACACTCAAGGCCTTTCTCCACCTCGTGAGGTGGGTAGTAAGTCTCGCGGATCAGTTCCACGAACTCAGACCATCTCAGATTGTACATTGCAACCTTGCCAGTGGATTGGATCAGTGCCTTCTACCAAGTTAGAGCATCCTCCATGAAGGATTGGGACACGTATTTAACAGTGTCCTTGGCAGCACAACCGCTTATATCAACAACGGTTTCCATTTCATCCAGCCACTTTAGAGCATCAATGGCACCATTCACACCCGTAAAGTCAAGAGGTTTACAAGAAACAAAGTACTTATATGTACACCCCTTCTTAGAGTCATGCGACTCAGCTTTCTTGATACTCTTAATACTCTACTCACTCTTGGTTGAGGAGAAATGAGACCTTTTAGTCTTATGAGTATTAGAACAGGGTTTAGAAACGAAGTTATCCTTCTGTACTGATGGCTCTGGCCCTTTAAGTGTGGCCATAAATCTAGCCAGGGCTTTACCGACTTCATCAACAACTATGGATCGAAGATGATTCTCTTCGACATTACGATTTTGGTGCTCTAAATTGTCACCACCGTTTTTATTACTTGCTTCGCCAATGTTGGGGCTTGCCATTAGTTTAACTGAACTAATAATATAGACATCAGTAATATTTTGAGAACTACATAGCAAATCAATTTATTTGCATTAGGTCTTACAGATCTATATATATCTATATCTATATCATTTTCACTAGCCCCACTTACCACAATTGGTAATGGGCTTAGCTATATAGCTCATTGGCTTGTCACAAAGGACATTTAAATATAGCACATTGGCTTACCACGAAGGACAGTAAAAGATATGGCACGAAGGCCTTGTCACAAGGGACGTGAAAGTTATGGCACAATGGTCTGTCATAAAGGACATTAAAATGACACAAAGGCCTTGTCACAAAGGACATAATAAGATATGGCACAAAGGCCTTGTCACAAAGGACAAATTATTACGGCACAAAGGCCTTGTCACAAGGACATTAAAAGATCTATATAAGCCGCGGTCTCATTTATCAAATGACTTTAAGATTTGAACATAGTTCATTACCTTTGGACAAGGGTTCGTAGACCAGCAGATCGTTTAATATCTCAAAAAGGATGTTAAATTAATGGCCATCGTACTGATGATATCAATCATGATCGCACTTGATCATATATATTGTGAGGCTTGGGCATAGACCTCCACCTTGGACAGGGAACCACAACTATCATTGTCTCAAATGGACAATATAATATAGCCTGTAGGCGAAACATCACTAAGGATGTTAAGTATGATCATCATATTGATGATATTAGTCATGATCGCACTGATCATATAGACTATGAGGCTTGGGTATAACCCACCACCTTAGACAGAGAACCATAAAGGTCACAACTGTCATTGTTATATTGACAATATAATATAATACAGCCCGTAGGAAAATCATCACTAAGGATGTTAAATATGATCATCTTATTGATGATATTAGTCATGATCACATAGATCATGTAGACTATGAGGCTTGGGCACAGCCCACCACCTTGAATAAGGAACCATAAAGGTCATAACTGTCCTTATTTGTCTGATAATGCAGTATTATGATTCCTCTCCTTCCACATAGTTGGGAATAGTTGGAGATTTGGAATAACTATTGTCGCAAAATTGACAACGATTTTCTCCTTTCTACACAATTGGGAATTAGTTGGAGATTTAAAATACGTTTCAACCAACGTATTTATCACACCCTGACCGCGTTAAAACAACAAACCGTGGCGGAAACGTCGGTGTAACACCCCAACCCGGATAGGGCTGACGTGTCACTATCATAGATATCAAAAACCAAACACAATCCAATGAACGAAGAAAAGTTGAATTCGAAAGACAACCAAAGTCTTAAAACAAACCAAGAATCCTAAGTATTAATTAATTCAAAATGTTGAAATAAATAAAAGTCTTTATTCTTGAACCGCATTTTACTCTCATCATCACTAGTTCCCAACATTCCCCGGATTACCTGTCAACAAAAAGAAAACACAACAAAGAAAACTACGGCTGAGCCAAAGGTTGCCCAGTAACGGAAAAATCAAATAGTACAAGTAAAGAAAGGACATAAAGAAAGTATAAGAAATTTTTTGAACACAAAACCAAAACTGACACTTGAACAAATACTGAACATAACCTGAGGTAGATCATAATCAGACATACAAAGCATACCAGACAATATTATAAACATATCAGATCAGAAACAGATATCAGAATACATGACTACAAATAATAACAAACCAAGTCACGTGAGACGGAAGCACCCACGAGCCTAAACAACCAAACAGGTACACAGCTAGCTAGTCCATGCACCTATGAGACGGTGAGTACGACGTGCACCCATTGTTCCATCTCCACAAACCAAACCAAACCAAACCAAACCAAACCGAACCGAACCGAACCAAACCAAACCAAACATGCTCGGGTGACAGAGTACAAAAACTAAAGCCATTTACAGGCAACTGAACATAATGCTAACGAGAACATGCAACAATGATTACAATTACTACGGTATATTGCATGCTATAATGAAACTTATCAAATGTACAATACGGATATGAGACGATTGATGGAAATAGACAAAATTCGTACTTCAAAGTAACGAACATGATAGAAACACAAAAAAAAAATGAGAAGACCAAAGAATTCGTACCAAGAGTAACGAAAATAAAATTATACTATGATGTAAACGAAACAGAATCCGTACCTTGGTTTAGCAAGCACAAAAAAAATACGAAATCCACTAATCGAGTCGTCCTCAAAATTTATGCAGTCCTAAACCCCGCATTTACGAGATCAGTTTATTATTTATATGTCATTTATAACTCGTTCTTAGAACTTTTCCCCGGCGACCGCGACAAACCCGAATAATTTATAAAATGTACTAATACCTAATTATAAAACCAAACTTATTATAATCATTTTATTCGATAACTATTAGAATTATTTAAAATAAGCTTAAAATAAACCAAACCCACATGCAAACCTATCCTACACACTCATGCACACCAACATAAACACACCCCATAAATTAGATAATAGCATAATACATCACACAACAGCACATTCATGTCATACATGCACAATACTCACACATGCATACCACCATACACTCACTGTACACACACCAACACACTTCAAACACACTCACAAACAAATTAATCAAACACACATGTCCATGCAGCAAACACACACATCATATACATGGACATAGTATTAGTCTACACACACATAACAAACACCCACACAACACATACAACAAACACACATGCATACTCACACTGACACACGCAGACACTGTACTCCCATACATACACACAATATTCACACACCTAACACATGTTAGAGCATTCACATTCTAACCATCAAATTATGTGAGGAGGAGTTTTTATATTATAAAGAGTATAAAAAGTGGTTGGGAGTAGTGGAGAGAGAAAATGTTACTGTTCATCTGTATATTTGGGGGGACACTGTTCACCCGTTATAATTTTTTAATATATTTTGAAAGTGGTTGTGAGTGGAAGTGAGAGAAAAATGTAATGATAATATTATTTAATTGAAATGAGAGAGAAAAAGTATTTGTTTTTAGTAGAAATATATTTATATAAGAGTTGTTTTTTAGTGGAATGTATGTATAATTTGATGGTTTGGATGTGAATGCTCTTACATGTTAACACACATTACTTGTCTTATACACACATCGGCTTCACTCTCAAATGTGTTGCCAGAATTTACCCGGATCCCACCCTCACGCTAAATCGCCGGACATGGAATAACGTCAACAGACGCCGTACACAAATAACATAGTTACAATAAAGAAGGTTTAATAAAATACGCCGTAGGGGTTGGAACCGTTACCTCAACCTATATTAGTTTCGCAGAGGTGATTAGCATGGTCGGCTACATAAACGGATGGAGGGGGCGGCGATAATGTGACGGTTTAATAACAGGGGCAGGGGCCGGTACTACGAGAACAACCGCGCCAACGTCGATGCGGTTTGAACCAGCAACGACGAACTTCTGGTGGTTACAGTGGCTACCAATGTTGTACGACGACCGAACTGAATGTGAGTTATGCGATGCTCATGAAGGCTATGGCGGATTTTGAGATGGATGGGTGATGGGTTCTTTGTCGCAGGCGGCATATTTATATGAAGGAGATGAATTTTTAGTAGGGTTTCATTTTTTTTTTACCCTAGAGTACTCAACAAGTTACAAAACAAACCCTTTAGTTCCCATAAGCTTTAAAGAGCCCAAAACTATTATAACTTAACTAAGTGTTAACATTATTTACTTATTAGTTCATTAAACATAATTTCGTTATTAAATATAAAACGCTACATATAAAAATGATATTGATTACTCTCATTTAAAATCGACATCCTAATTCGATATTTATTATCTTAGGGTTTTCCAAATTTTCGTAAGTTACAGTCGGGGAGTGTCGTAACAGAATCATTGTTTCACAACACATGGATTGAAGTTTCGTTTTTTTTAATCATGTTTATTACATTGTCTCGAAATCAAAAGCAAAACTTGAACAATTTGTCCTTCATTGTTATTAAGTCACTAAGGCCTCGTCCATCTCTATGTGAGCATGCATCATAATCATCATCAAACATCATCAAACAACGGTACCTGAAACATATGTGAAAGCACGTTAGCATAAAAATGCCGGCGAGTACATAGGTTTTGTGAGTGTGTCAGATTCATGGCCTTGAGTTCATATTGCAATACCTCGTCCAACTATGAGAGTTGTCGAGTGTGTACCTTGAAAACAAAAGAGTTTGATATTGCAGTATGTTTCTATCAACTTTTGCAAGTCAAAATATGTATAAACCAAAACCATTGTAGCCATGAATCTTAACTGAAAACATTTGTCTTTGTAAACCAAGTAGTAAATCGTTGTTGAATAGTAAATAATGTATGGTTTATATCTTTAAGTAAACCTTGTAGTGTAACTTCGTTTAGAAAACATTTATCCAAGTGATCTAGATAACGCAACGACATGTAATGTGTTAAAAGCATATATATATAGGAAGTACCAACGGCGTATCCACCATGCTTTTATCACATTACACCCGCTCCGTTACCTAATCACTTACCATAACCCAATCGTTCAATAGTTCAAATAGTTCCAACCGTTCAAATAGTTCACATAGATCAAATAGTTCCAGTGGTTCAATAGTTCAAATCATTCACATAGTTCAGATAGTTCCAGTGGTTCACATAGTTCAAATAGTTCACATAGTTCAATAGTTCCAGTGGTTCAAATAGTTCAAGTAGTTCACATAGTTCAATAGCTCCAGTGGTTCAAATAGTTCACATAGTTCAATAGCTCCAGTGGTTCGTGTTTAAATTGTGAAAACTAACTTTTTGGTCATTTTATTGAATACATTCAAACCTGTGTGACTCGTTCTAATCGTTCAACTCGTATTAACAAACCACCAATAGGTAAGTTAAAAATCATCAGGTTCTTTCGTTACCCACATTACCCCTATAACCATGGTGAAAGTCCAATAACGGGATTTGTCGGATCCTATGGTATCATAATATCGTATGGTACCATAACGTACAACTGGTCGGCTTAAAATAGTTAATGAATGTCATTCAATTGTCTTTCGACCAACGCCCCAACAAGTTTGTTCATATAATTGGAAATCGTTGTGTTCAATATAAACCATAGTACTTGTTTTAGAAAACTCGAAATCGTTTTGAACATATGAATCACCCCAAAACATTCGTAAACGGTAAAAGAGGGGAACTATGTACTCACATTGAATTGCAAAGTATCCTCGATTTAAAAGAACTTAACAAAGCTCGGGCAAACCAAGGAAATCAAGTGGCACCTAATAATTGGATCGCCAGTTAATAAATCGACGCCTATATCGGAAGATCGGGTAGAATGAGGTCTCGTAAACCAAATGAATATTGGAACTCATGTGATGTGGTTTAACAAAGCCTACATTCTAAATCGGAACCTATCCTAAGTGCTTACGACCCATTAAGGAAGATTACACTACTTTAACGCGTCATTCACGTGAATACGCGTTCGAGACGCCTAACTAGTCCTATGACATGTATTATATGCCCTAACATGTTTAAATATGTTGCATAATTAGTTTAAGTGACAAAATTCAAGTTATATATGCTTAAAATCAAATTATGCATGAAAAGGGCATTTTGGTCATTTACCTAAGGCATATAATCTACCTATCATACAACTAATTAAACTAAGTGACCATAAGGTATAATCTCGGAAGGTTATTCCCTATACAACTATGGTCACAAAATATGCTTGGTCGGATCCTAACGATCGACCAAACGGGTCGGGTTCGAAAGTCTAAGCGGTTGTCAAGACCGCTTGACTTACGACCCTAAACAAGCACTAGACTAAAAGTGACGAGTTAAACATGTTAAAACATGCTTAACTAAGTTAAAAAAATAGGTTTGACATCAAAACAAAGTGTTTTGATAACCGAAAATAGACTCGTTGCAAAATACGCATAAATACGCCTTTTTGACCGAAACTTTGACTCGTCACTTCGACTAATCGACGTGGTAATCAGTAGGTATAGTCACATGAGACTATAACCATCGTGATTACGCTCACGTTGCAAAGTTCGATTGAACTTTGACTTGACCAATTCATGGTCAAAGCAGAAAGTCAAACACTGTTTGATTTTCATGCTTGAAAAGCATAAACAAGCATGAAAGAAGCTTACAAATGGTCCAAGCTAGGAAGAATTGAACTAAATTACTCAGGTATGAAGCCTTCAACAATGTGAGAGCTCCAACTTAGAGTAAATCAGATAAAATGTGCAGATGAAAGTGGCAAACATGATGGGTGTTTATAGGAAACATTGAATCTTTGAGATCATTACAAGTGTTTTTGAAAGAATCAAAGCTTGATCCAAGCCATACACTTGTGGCCCATTGTTAAATACCTTGGGAGCTCATAAACAAGTCCATGGTATGCCAAAACCAGGGTTAAAATGAGAAAAGGCTGCCGAACGAAGTTCACTAAATCTACCAGCACCCTTGGTTGCGCCCCGCGTAGACAAACACTCAAGTCTTCGTGGCCCGCCTAGCAAATTTCAAGAATTGTTAGTTTTGGCCCCTACAAGCCTAAAACTTTGATTTTGATGCATTTAAGGCCCGTTAACCCCATTTCAAGGCTCTAAAATGAAGTTAAAGTATAGGTAACTTAAAATATGCTTGAAAATATCTCGTATGTCGGTTCGTTTGGTCGTACGGTTGCGTTATTCGGTTAATTACGACGAAAACTCGAACGGACGCAAAAACAATCCGAATTGCGCGACGAATGGAATTTTAGTATTCCAATCACTAAAATAAAATATTTTAATAATTAAATAAAAAATTGGATGTCCGGATATGTTCAGAACGTAAGATATGCGCGTAAATGCAAACTTATGCACTTTTTGACGCTTTTAGTCCCTGTTTGATCAAATTAGCATATTTTCGCATAACGAACCCCTCAAAGCCTATTTCTAAGCTATGTAAAGGATATTTAGGGTATTTTTAGCTTATGATCATGTTCCAGAATGTTTGTTACTATACGAATCGGCATAGTTTCACAGTTTGTCGCAATTAGTCCCTGTGATCGAATAAACTTGTTTTCGACACACCAAACCCTCCAAAACTTATTTCTAAGTTATGTAAAGGTTATTTAAGGTATGTTAAGACTATGTCACTGTTCCGGAGTGTTTGTCGCGTTAAACTGATTACGTTTACGTACCAGTTCGCGTATAACTTTCCAAAAAGCGATTTAAAGCTCGAAATTGAACAAGAATTGATATGTGCAAATGATACACGTATTTATACAAATTCCAAGTATGAAACACAATATTACATTGGTTTTGTATTTGTGTGATGGTCATAGAGGCACAGATGTCACAGTCTCTCCTACTTTAGGAAATTTCGTCCCGAAATTTATTCGAAGGAGTCTGTCTGAATAATTGTGTTAAACAATTGTCTTGCACGGAATCTAGAGTCTTTATCTATTTGCATAGAGTAACCCAACAAAGATCTCCACGTAAGGCATAACTTTGTCATTCCCCAGTGGATGCTTCCTCAAAAATGCGGGAAGTGGAATGGGCTATTATACCTATGATGCTCCTCCCCTAATGGATACTTCCTTGATTAAAACAGGAAGTAGGAAAGAGAGATTTGATTAAATGATAAGACCAAATTAACCAATAGTTCTATGAGTATCCCTTAAGAATCTAACTATTACGATAGAAAGATCTTGTAAGGATTTGTATTTCATTTCTCCAGTGGATATTCTTCAGAAGCGAAAACGAATGGATATTTGTTTTCTCCAATGGATACTTCGTCAGATGTGGAAATGAAAGACGAATATGTTATTCATTTCCAATGGATATTTCTTCAAAAACAGAAATGAATGGATAATTCATTTTCTCCAATGGATATTTTATCAGAAACGAAAATGAAGGAATGGATAAGCTGTTCATTTCTCAATGGTTATTTCTTCAGAAGAGAAATTGAATGGATGATTCATTTTCCTCGGTGGATACTTCGTCAGAAGTAGAAATGAAGAATTTCTGAATAAGTTATTCATTTCCCCGATGGATATTTCTTCAGAAGCGAAAATGAATGGATGATTCATTTTCCCTAGTGATTACTTCGTCAGAAGTGGAAAATGAAGGATAATTGAATAAGATATTCATTTCCCCGATGGATATTTCTTTAGAAGCGAAAATGTCACACCCTGACCGAGTAAAACAACAAACCGCGGCGGAAACGTCGGGGAGTGGAGCAACAGAATTATTATTTCACAACCATGGTATTTAAAGTTTTGTTTTATTTATTAACATTGATTACATTGTCTTAAAAACAAGGAAACATAACATAGTTAAACTAGTCTTGCATCTTTTATTGTCACTAAGGCCCGATTCCGCCTAAGTGTGTCACGAACAATCCTATGCATCAGCTCCTGAAAACACATGTGAAAATAGCTACGTCAGCATAAAAATGCATGTGAGATACATAGGTTTTGTTGATGTAGGATTCATGACTTGTAGTTAAAAGAAATGTTTGACAAATAGTAGTTATGAACCTAATGAAAATATTTTCTTTTATAAATCATACGAAAAGCAATAAGAAAATCAGATGACATATAAAAGAACACTGCATGGTTAATTAAATAAGCAAGTAACAATGAATTTGTATAAGTTGTGTCGTTTGTAAAATAATATCTCGTAAAAATATGTCGTTTGAATAAAATATATCATGTCTTTGTTGAAATGATTTAAATAACGCCACGATATGTAATATCATAAAAGCACTTATATATAGGAAGTACCACCGGCGTACCCACCATGCTTTTATCATATTACACGTCGCCTCTTTATGTAAATCATTTATCAATAATCATCAAAATGTCTTGTTTAAACAAATGTCAAAATGTTTATGTATAATTTATGTCCAATTGTTAAATGTAAACCATGTCTTGTATAATCAAATTTTATGTATGGCAAGTAAGAAGTAACTACTCAAATCATATGTATAATGTTTATGTGTAATCAAATGAAATATATGGTGAGTAAAAGTATTACTCAACCCCATAGGTAAAATGTACAAAACAATGTATTTTAATAAACCATAGTTTAAGTCAAAAGTTATGTTTTGCAAAATCAATGCATTACTGATACAAACATTTATGCGCTATTGTTTATCGCATACATTCAGGCCTTGCGACTGAAGGACAAATCCTTAACAAGTTAAACGTTTATCAATTATGTATATCGGATTCAGTCATCCCTTATGTCCAAACAAACCGAGGATTCCAGGGATGGGAGTTGTCAATTCCTATGGTACCACTACATACTACCGAGCGGCGTGATCAATGTTAATGAACGTATTTTAGACCCGTTAAACAAACCAAATGTCATACCAAATGTAAGCATGTTATGTGAAAACAATGTACTAAGTATGCTAAATGAATATACATAGCAAAAATGTGATGTAAATCAATGTGTACATATGCTGAAATCACATATGAAACAAATGTGTTTATGAAATCAATGTGCTAGCATGCTAAATCAACATACATAGCAAAGCATAAGTGAAATGATGTACTCTATGCGTACTAATGAACATAGCCAGTATATGTCATAAAAGCACGAAAGTAACAAGTAGGCACATGTGTTTTACCCCAAAATATTTGAAAACAGTAAAAGAGGGGACTATGTACTCCCTTGATATTGCTTAAAAGTCTTGAAATACCAACCAAATAACGCTTGAGGGATCACGGAATCAATCGGCACCTAATATAAGTAACTACGTTAATAAACGGACCTAAATCGGAAGATCGGATAAAATGAGGTTTCGTAAACCAAATGAGTATAGGAACTCATGTAATGTGGTTTAATAAAGCCTACATTCTAAATCGGAACCAATCCTAAGTGCTTATGACTCTTTATGACTTGTTAAGGTAGCTTTCCCTACTTTAACGCGTCATTTGCGCGAAAGCGCAAACGAGTAGCCTAACTAGTTCTATGACAAGTATTATATGCGCTAACATGTTTAATAATCAGTTTATATGGCAAAAATTAAGTTGCATATGCTTAAAATGAAGTTATGCGCGAAGAGGGCATTTTGGTCATTTTCCTAAGGCAACTAAGTAAACTAAGTGACCATAAGGTATAACCTCGGAAGGTTATTCCCTATGCAACTAGGGTCACAAAATATGTTTGTTCGGATCCTAATGATCGACCAAACGGGTTGGGTTCGAAAGTCTAAGCGGTTGTCAAGACCGCTTGACTTACGACCCTAAACAAGCACTAGACTAAAAGTGACGAGTTAAACATGTTAAAAGATGTTTAACTAAGTTAGAAAACAAGTTTGATATCAAAACAAAGTGTTTTGATTCCCAAAAATAGCTTTGTCGCAAAATACGCATAAAAACGTATTTTGACCGAAACTTTGACTCGTCACTTTGACTAATCAACGTGGTAATCAGTAGGTATAGTCACAAGGGACTATAACCATCATGATTACACTCACGTTGCAAAGTTCAAACGAACTTTGTGTTAACCAATTCATGGACAAAGCAGAAATTCAAACACTATTTAACTTTCATGATTGAAAAGCATAAAAACATGAAAGAAGCTTACAAAAGGTCCATGCAAGGAAGATTTGATTCAAATTGCTCAGGTATGAAGTATAAAACTCCAACTTACAGCAGATTTAGAATCAAGTGTGAGGAATGAAGTGAAGAACCCACTTCTATTTATAGTAAGCTTGGATTCTTAGGATCTTGATAAGTGTTTTTGCAAGAATCAAGGTTAAATCCTAACTGTACAATTGTGGAACATGAAGTATACAATGGGAGCTCCAAAACCAGTTCATAGTATTGAGAAAGTTGCATAAAAGACCCCCAAATTCAAGCTGGTTGCTGAAAATAGGATTTCTGTCAAAATGAACCCATTGCGTGCCACCATGGCAAAGGGGGTACCCCGTCGCGCGACGCCACCACTGCCCAGGTCCAGAAAGTTTCAAAAACTGACAAAAATGGTCCCTGCAGCATGTTTAAACCATTTTCGACGCGTTTAAACCCCGTTAACCCATTTTCAAGGCTCTACAAGGATGTTTAAGCATAGGGGACTTAAAACATGCTTGAAATTATCTCGGATGTCGCTTCATTTGGTCGTATGGTCATGTTATTCGGTTAATTACGATGAAACACGAACGGACGCGAAAAACGATCCAAAGTACGCGAAGAATGAAATTTTAGCATTCCAAAGATTAAAATAAAATATTTTAATGATTACAAAAACTTTTCGATGTCCGGATATGATCAGAACTTGAGATATATGCGTAAATGCAAACTTATGCACTTTTTGACGCTTTTAGTCCCTGTTTGATCAAATAAGTTTATTTTAGCATACCGAACCCATCAAAGCCTATTTCTAAGCTATGTAAAGGATATTTATGGTATGTTTAACTTATGAGCATGTTCCAGAATGTTCGTTACTACACGAATCAGCATACTTTCGCAGTTTGTCGCAAATAGTCCATGTAAGCGAATAAACTTGTTTTTGCCATACCAAACCCTTCAAAACTTATTTCTAAGTCATGTAAAGGTTATTTAAGGTATGTTAAGAATATGTTGAATTTCCAGACTGTCTGTCGCGTTAAAATGATTATGTTTATGCATCAGTTTGGTTATAATTTTCCAGAAAGCGATATAGAGTTTGAAATCGAACAAAATCAAAATGTGTAAAATGTCTAGCATAAATAAACAAACTTTGGGGTCAAATCACATTGTTTTATTGATAATTGAACTGTTTAAAGTTAATACAATGATTACAAGCACATATGTCACAGTCTCCCCTGCTTGAGGAAATTTCGTCCCGAAATTTATTTATAGGAAACTTTTGAGAATAGATGTGGATATTTCGCCTTCATTTGATCTTCACGTTCCCAAGTAAATTCTGGTCCACGTTTAGACTCCCAGCGAACTTTGACAATTGGAATGTGTTTGCGTTTGATTTGTTGACTTCACGGTCCATGATTTCCACAGGCTTCTCAATGAAGTGCATCGTGTCATCAACACGAATTTCATCAACTGGTATGTGGAGGTTCTCATCAACCAAACACTTTTTGAGATTGGATACGTGGAAAGTTGGACAAACATTTCCAAGTTCAGGAGGTAATTCAAGTCTGTAGGCTACCTTTCTGATTCTTTCGACGATCTTGAATGGTCCAACATATCTAGGTGCAAGTTTTCCTGTCTTTCCAAATCTGATCTCACCTTTTAAAGGTGAAACCTTAAGTAAGACGCGATCACCGACTTGAAATTCTAAAGGCTTGTGTCGTCTATCCGTGTAACTCTTTTGACAGCTTCTAGCTGTCTGAAGGTTGTCGCAAATTTTCTTGATTTTATCTGTAGTCTCTAGAATGAGCTCAGGTCCAGTAAGCTAGGCTTCACCGATCTCATTCCAGCAGACTGGTGAACGACATTTTCGACCATATAAAGCCTAGAAAGGAGCCATGTTGATGCTGGAGTGATAACTATTGTTGTAGGAGAATTCAATCAACGTAAGATACGAATCCCAACTACCACTAAAATCGATCACCCAAGCTCTAAGCATATCCTCCAGAGTCTGGATTGTTCTTTCAGATTGACCATCTGTTTGCGGATGGTAAGCTGTGCTCAAATTTAGTTGGGTTCCCATTGTAGATTGCATGGTTCTCCAAAAGCGAGACGGAAATCGGGCATCTCTATCAGATATATTGTTCAAAGGGACACCATGTCGGGATACAATCTCATCCACATAAATTTTAGCAAGCTTGTCGGCAGATAGATCCTCACGGATTGGCAAGAAATGCGCTGACTTGGTAAGACGATCAACAACTACCTAAATGGCATCATGACCTCTCTTAGTGCGCGGGAGTTTGGTAATAAGATCCATAGCAATGTTTTCCGATTTCCAAACTGGAATCTCTGGTTGCTCCAATAATCCATAGGGATGCTGATGTCCAGCCTTTACCTTAAGACAAGTAAGGCATTTAGATACGTATAAGGCAATGTCTTTCTTCATACCGGGCCACCAATACTGGGTTCGAAGATCCTTATACATTTTGTCTGCACCAGGATGAATAGAATAACGAGACTTATGAGCTTCATCCATCAACAAGGTGCGAAGATTGTCTTAACTTGGGACCCACAAACGGTCCATGAAATAATACAATCCATTGTCCTTCAGTTCAAGATTAGGCTTAATGTGATATGGTAATTCCTTACCCATCAAGTCTTGTGTAACACAAGTATGTTGAGCCTGAGAAATGCGGGTTTGAATATCAGATCGAACTTGAACACAGTGAAGCTTGACACACTCTTTACGACTCAATGCATCAACCACGACATTCTCCTTACCAGGATGGTAGCAAATTTTGCAATCATAGTCGTTTAGAAGTTCAACCCAATGTCGTTGCCTCATATTGAGTTCTTTCTGATTGAAGATGTGCTGAAGACTTTTGTGGTCAGTGAAAACCACACATTTCGTACCGTACAGATAGTGTCTCCAGATTTTGAGAGCAAAAACTACTGCACCTAACTCAAGATTATGAGTCGTGTAGTTCTTCTCGTGAACCTTCAACTGTCTTGATGCGTAGGCTATGACTTTGTTCCTTTGCATGAGAAAACAGCCAAGCCCAAGTTGGATGCATCGCAATATACTACGAAATTGTCATTGCCCTCAGGTAAAGATAGAATAGGCGCATCACAAAGTTTTTGTTTCAAGGCCTGAAAAGCTTATTCCTGTTTGGATCCCCATTCAAAAGGTTTATTCTTCTGTGTTAGTGCAGTGAGAGGAACCACAATCTTGGAGAAGTTTTCGATAAAGCGGCGGTAATAACCCGCAAGACCAAGAAATAAACGAACCTCAGTAGGAGTAGTAGGTGTATCCCAATCCTTAATTTCCTTGATCTTGGAAGGATCTACATGAATACCTTGTTCGTTGACAATGTGTCCCAAAAATTGAATTTCCTTAAGCCAAAATTCGCACTTGGAGAATTTGGTGAAAAGTTGTTCTTTCTTCAGGAGTTCCAAAGTAAGACGGAGATGTTGTTCATGATCAGCTCATGTTTAAGAATAAATTAAGATGTCATTAATGAAAATGATGAGAAACTTATCTAAATAAGGCTTACAAACCCTATTCATCAAGTCCATGAAAACAACAGGAGCATTAGTCAAACTGAATGGCATAACAGTGAACTCATAGTGACCATATCTTGTACGGAAAGCTGTCTTGGGAATATCTTCTTCAAGCACACGAAGCTGATGATACCTAGAACGTAGATCAATCTTTGAAAAACAAGTAGCACCCTGTAACTGATCAAAGAGATCATCAATGCGAGGTAGGGGATATCGATTCTTGAGGGTAAGCTTGTTTAGCTCATGATAATCGATGCACATCCTGAAAGATCCATCTTTCTTCTTAACAAAAAGAACAGGATCACCCCAAGTTGAAAAGCTCGGACGAATAAAACCTTTGTCAGAAAGCTCCTGAAGCTGTTTAGATAACTCCTGCATTTCTGACGGTGCAAGACGACAAGGAGATTTAGCAATGGGATTAGCACCAGGAATAAGATCAATACGGAACTCAACTTGGCGTGCTGGGGGTAAACCAGGTAATTCTTCAGGAAACACTTCTGGATAATCCCGAACAACAGGGATATCTTGAATAGACTTACCTTTGCTTTTCTCCTCTACGACATGTGCCAAGAAGGCCACATAGTTCTTGCGTAGATACTTTTGAGCTTGGGTACACGACATGAGTTAAAGACAATTAGCAGGTTTCTCACCATGAATCTCTAAGATCTCACCAGTTGAAAGCGGTACACGAACAATCTTTTCAAAACAAACTACCTCTGTGTGGCATTTGGCTAACCAATCCATCCTTACTATAACATCAAAGCTTCCAAGTTGCATTTGTGTGAGGTCGATAGGAAAAAGATGGTTATTAAGGTTCAACTGACAATTTCGAAGAACATAATCAAGAACAATGGGTTCACCACTAGCAACTTCTACTGTCAAAGGCTTTCCTAGTTTCGTTCTAGTCATGCGAAGCAAAGGTTCAAAAGATAATGACACAAAATTCTTATCGGCACCCGAATCAAAAAGGAAAGAAGCAGGCCGATTATTAACAAAGAACATACCATTTACCACCTCGTTGTCTGCTCGCGCCTCGTTTGCATTCATGTTAAAGACTAGTCCACGAGCCTGAGCCTGATTCGCATTAACCAATCTTGGACACTGATTTCGATAGTGGGTTAGATCACCACCACAATTGTAGCAAGATCTAGGAGGATAGTGAGGTCGTGCAGCCTGTGTTGGTTGCTGAGCAGGCGGTTGAGCAGGTTGTTGTGCAGGGTTTTGCGCGACTTGATTCTAGTTAGGAAGAAGACGATAAGTGTTTCTAAGATGACCAGATCTCCCAAAGTTGGTACAAAAATGACACTGAACTTGTGGCTGATGGTGACTGTTACATGTGTTGCACAACAGTGCATTCCCAGCATAATGTTTCTTTGCGGGTGGTTGCGCGGGCTGATTTGGAGCTGCCTGATTTTCCTGCACTGTAACAGCGAAATTTTGGGAAGCCTTGTGCTTCCTAGACCTCCTTGAAGACCCATCTTTCTTACCCTTCTGATTCTCACTCTTGACAGACTGATTCTGTTTCTTGTCACCCTTCCTATGAAGTTTACCTTTTCTGATTTGCGACTCGGTCAAGGTCGCAGCTAGCTCAATAGCTTGACGAACTGTGGTAGGGTTGCTACCAGTGACGATATCTTGCACGGGGTCAGGTAAACCATCGACGTACCTCTCGATAACTTTATCAAGTGGGGTAACCATTGTGGGACAAAGTAAGCTCAGTTCCTCATACCTATCGGTATAAGCACGGTGTTCTCCATTGTCCTGTTTCAGATCACCAAACTCTCTTTCTAACGCCCTCTGTTCATGATGAGGACATAATTCCCTCATCATAAGAGCCCTAAGCTCTTTCCAGGTTTGTGCTAGAGCAACATCAGCACCATGATCTCTCATTACCCCATTCCACCAAGTAAGGGCCCTCTTTTGAAACACGCTAGATGCAAACTCAACTTTGCGATTATCAGGACACTGAACATGATGAAAAGTACTCTCAATGCTTTCGAACCACTGTAGGAGCCCAGTTGCTCTTTTAGAACCACTAAACATGAGCGGTTTAGCCGAATTAAAATGTTTGAAGTTGCACGGAGCAGGTGCATTATTGTTATGCTTGGCTTGTTTAATTTGAGCTATGAGATTTGGGAGTGCAGCAGACATTTGCTGCGCAATGATGGTCGCCAGTTCGGCATTAGGTAGCTGATTGTCACGTCGAGGAGGCATTCTAAAATAGGAAACATGAGAGAAAACGAGTGAGATGATAAGATGAAAAATGAGATGTTGCATATATCGATAAAAAAGCAAGGATGGTGGTCATTCGTTCGTTACCACAAAGTAAACAAACAACACACAGTGACTAATCAAAGTAAATGGGTCATAATAATGTATCGCGAAGACATGCTTTAGCCTATAAGTGGACACTCACCCTAAGAGTTCCCAGGTAAGAGTGACTGGTTCGATTATGTGGATTTGTACGAACACTCTAGCCTAGACAAAAAACTCGAGATACAGGCATCCACCCTTCCAGATTGCACGTGTTCACATTATTTAGACCCAAACTTTGACAAGATTTCGAAAACTTAGATGGTTCAAAACCTTATAACAAATCATCTAAGAATTAATGATTGATTTTCAAAATCGTTTTGAAAAAATGTGTTCTTGTTTTAGTAATCACCTAATGATAGGTGACGTATATGTTTTATGATCTAAACACAAGATAACTTGTGTTAGGGTCCTAGAAAAGTTATAGTCTAGGTCAAAGCATTACCAATAACCTAATTCCCTATAACCATTGGCTCTCATACCAACTCTTTTGTCACACCCCGACCGCGTAAAACAACAAAGCACGACGGAAACGTCGGGGAGTGGAGCAACAGAATTATTGTTTCACAACCATGGTATTAAAAGTTTCGTTTTATTTATTAAGATTGATTACATTGTCTTAAAAACAATGAAACATAACATAGTTAAACAAGTCTTGCATCTTTTATTGTCACTAAGGCCCGAGTCCGCCTAAGTGTGTCACGAACAATCCTGTGCATCAGCTCCTGAAAACACATGTGAAAATAGGTACGTCAGCATAAAAATGCCTGTGAGATACATAGGTTTTGTTGATGTAGGATTCATGACTTGTAGTTTAAAGAAATGTTTGACAAATAGTAGTCATGAACCTTAAGAAAATGTTTTCTTTTATAAATCATACGGAAAGAGATAAGAAAATCAGATGATTTATAAAAGAATACTGCATGGTTAATTAAATAACCAAGAAACAATGATTTTGTATAAGTTGTGTCGTTTGTAAAATAATATCTCGTAAAAATATGTCGTTTGGATAAAATATATCATGTCTTTGTTGAAATGATTAAAATAACGCCACGATCTGTAATATCATAAAAGCACTTATATATAGGAAGTACCAGCGGCGTATCCACCATGCTTTTATCATATTACACGTCGCCTCGTTATGTAAATCATTTATCAATAATCATCAAAATGTCTTGTTTAAACAAATGTCAAAATGTTTATGTATAATTTATGTCCAATTGTTAAATGTGAACCATGTCTTGTATAATCAAATGTTATGTATGGCAAGCAAGAAGTAACTACTCAAACCATATGTATAACGTTTATGTGTAATCAAATGAAATGTATGGTGAATAAAAGTATTACTCAACCCCAGAGGTAAAATGTACAAAACAATGTATTTGAATAAATCATAGTTTAAGTCAAAAGTTATGTTTTGCAAAATCAATGCTTTACTGATACAAACATTTATGCGATATTGTTTATCGCATACATTCAAGCCTTGCGACTGAAGGGCAAACCCTTAACAAGTTAAAGGTTTATCAATTATGTATATCAGATTCAGTCATCCCTTACGTCCAAACAAACCTAGGATTCCAGGGATGGGAGTTGTCAATTCCTATGGTACCACTACATACTACTGAGCGGCGTGATCAATGTTAATGAACGTATTTTAGACCCGTTAAACAAACCAAATTTCATACCAAATGTAAGCATGTTATGTGAAAACAATGTACTAAGTATGCTAAATGAACATACATAGCAAAAATGTGATGTAAATCAATGCGTACATATGCTGAAATAACATATGAAACAAATTTGTTTATGAAATCAATGTGTAGCATGCTAAATCAACATGCATAGCAAAGCATAAGTGAAATCATGTACTATATGCATACTAATGAACATAGCCAGTATATGTCATGAAAGCACGAAAGTAACAAGTAGGCACATGTGTTTCACCCCAAAATATTTGAAAACAGTAAAAGAGTGGACTATGTACTCACTTGATATTGCTTAAAAGTCTTGAAATACCAACCAAATAACGCTTGAGGGATCACAAAATCAATCGGCACCTAATATAAGTAACTACGTTAATAAACCGGACCTAAATTGGAAGATCGGCTAAAATGAGGTTTCGTAAACCAAATGAGTATAAGAACTCATGTAATATGGTTTAACAAAGCCTACATTCTAAATTGGAACCTATCCTAAGTGCTTATGACCCGTTATGACTTGTTAAGGTAGCTTACGCTACGTTAACGCGTCATTTGTGCGAAAGCGCAAACGAGTAGCCTAACTAGTCCCATGACAAGTATTATATGCCCTAACATGTTTAATAATCAGTTTATATGGAAAAAATTAAGTTACATATGCTTAAAATGAAGATATGTGTGAAAAGGGCATTTTGGTCATTTTCCTAGGGCATATAAACTACCTATCATACAACTAAGTAAACTAAGTGACCATAAGGTATAACCTCGGAAGTTTATTCCCTATACAACTATGGTCATAAAATATCTTTGGTCGGATCCTAATGATCGACCAAACAGGTCGGGTTCGAAAGTCTAAGCGGTTGTCAAGACCGCTTAACTTACGACCCTAAACTAGCACTAGACTAAAAGTGACGAGTTAAACATGTTAAAACATTTTTAACTAAGTTAGAAAACAAGTTTAATATCAAAACAAAGTGTTTTGATACCCAAAAATAGCTTCGTCGCAAAATACGCATAAACACGTATTTTGACCGAAACTTTGACCCGTCACTTTGACTAATCAACGTGGTACTCAGTAGGTATAGTCACAAGGGACTATAACCATCGTGATTACGCTCACGTTGCAAAGTTCAAATGAACTTTGTGTTAACCAATTCATGGTCAAAGCAGAAAGTCAAACACTGTTTAACTTTCATGCTTGAAAAGCATAAGAGCATGAAAGAAGCTTACAAAAGATCCAATCAAGGAAGATTTGATTCAAATTGCTCAGGTATGAAGTATAAAACTCCAACTTAGAGCAGATTTAGAATCAAGTGTGAGGAATGAAGTGAAGAACCCACTTCTATTTATAGTAAGCTTGGATTCTTAGGATCTTGACAAGTGTTATTGCATGAATCAAGGTTAAATCCTAACCATACACTTGTGGAACATGGTTTAGTATATATAATGGGAGCTCTAAAACCAGTTCATAGTATTGGGAATGTTGCATAAAGACCCCCAAATTCAAGCTGGTTGCTGAAAACAGGATTTCTGCCAAAAAGAAGCCTTCGCGTGCCACCACGGCAAAGGGGGTACCCCGTCGGGAGACGGCACCACTGCCCAGGTCCTGAAAGTTTCAAAAACTGACAAAAATGGTCCGTGCAGCATGTTTAAGCCATTTTCGACGCGTTTAAACCCCGTTAACCCATTTTCAAGGCTCTACAAGGATGTTAAAGCATAGGGGACTTAAAACATGCTAGAAATTATCTTGGATGCCGGTTCATTTGGTCGTACGGTTACGTTATTCGGTTAATTACGACGAAACACGAACGGACGAGAAAAACGATCCAAATTTCGCGACGAATGAAATTTTAGCATTCCAAACATTAAAATAAAATATTTTAATGATTACAAAAATTTTTGGATGTCCGTATATGATCAGAATGTGAGATATGCGTGTAAATGCAAACTTATTCACTTTTTGACGCTTTTAGTCCCTGTTTGATCAAATAAGTTTATTTTAGCATACCGAACCCCTCAAAGCCTATTTCTAAGCTATGTAAAGGATATTTATGGTCTGTTTAACTTATGATCTTGTTCCGGAATGTTTGTTACTACACGAATCTGCAGACTTTCGCTGTTTGTTGCAAATAGTTCCTATAAGCGAATAAACTTGTTTATGCCATACCAAACCCTTCAAAACTTATTTATAAGTTATGTAAATGTTATTTAAGTTATGTTAAGCATATGTTGATGTTATGGAGTGTTTGTCGCGTTAAACCGATTACGTTTACGCATCAGTTTGCGTATAAATTTCCAGAAAGCGATATAGAGTTTGTAATCAAACAAAATCAAAATGTGTAAAATGTCAAACATATATAAACAAACATTGGGGTCAAATCACATTGTTTTATTGATAATTAAACTGTTTAAAGTTAATACAATGATTACAAGCACATATGTCACAGAAAATGAATGGATGATTCATTTTTCTCAGTGGATACTTCGTCAGAAGTGGAAATGAAAGAATATATACATGACTATTCATTCCCCAATGGATATTCCTTTAGAAGCGAAAATGAATAGATGATTCATTTTCCTCAGTGGATACTTCATCAGAAGTGGAATGAATGAATTTATTCATTTTCCATAGTGGATATTTCTTTAAAAGAGAAAATGAACGGTTAGTTCATGTTCCTCAGTGGATACTTTATCAGAAACGAAAATGATGAAATTAATGCAGGATTATTCATTCCTTCAGTGGATATTTCTTTAGAAGCGAAAAGGAATGATCAATTCTTTTTCCTTAGTGGATACTTCACAAGAAACGGAATGAATTTATTCATTTTCCTTAGTGGATATTTCTTCAGAAGTGAAAATGGACGGATAGTTCATTTTTCCTCAGTGGATACTTCATCGGAAACGAAAATGATTTTGTTCATTTTCCTTAGTGTATATTTCTCAGAAGCGAAAATGAATGGATGATTCAATTTCCGCAGTGGATACTTCATAAGAAAAGAAAATGAACACGGTTCATGAATAGATTATTCATTTCCCTCAGTGGATATCTCTTTCAGAAGCGAAAAATGAATAGCTAGTTAATTTTTCCTGTTGGACCGTTCCTTGACCCGAAAAGTCAGTTAGAGTAGCTCATCTTCATGTATGAAGGCGGAATCAACATATATGAAGTTACAACAGCTTGTCCTATTAATTTCCTTTGCTTTTATTGCTTTTCTACTGAAATTTTGACAGAGTTTGGCTCCAAGCACACACATACACGTCTTCTGGACCGCTCAGACTACTCCTCTATATATAGACATGCTGGTTCGCTCATATGACATGCCATATTAGCGGACCAGACTACTTGACATATAAGCGAACCAGACTTAGACATATAAGCGAACCAGACTTAGACACATAAGGGAACCAGACTTATAAAATACATATTATTTACATTTTGACCCCCTGTTGTCTAATCTTGACTTCAGACTTCTTGTAGACGCAGTCAACAGACATTCCGTGCACTAACAGACTCCCCCTTGGATGTTGACGTAGTCTTTTAGCATCTTCAGATCCGTAGTCTTCAGTCTTAGTCTTTTTCTTAACTCTGTCTTTTCATCATAAGCACTCTATCTTCACATTCCCATTGACTGTTGATCCAGACTCCCCCTTTCACAGACTCCCCCTCTCGATATGCTAGAATCTGAGGTATCTGGTTCAAGCTTTGACAAATAGCTTCCTTTGGGAATAATGAAGTTCAAACCTGTTACTCAACCAACAAACATTACAAACTATCTTTTAAACATTAAATCACAAAATCAATCAGTTATAGCAATCCACTCAAGTATTCAGGTCCAAGTTAAAGACCCTGATTACTCAATTAATCTACCAAGTCCAATTTAATGACCTTGGTTGATCATTTGACGAAACAAACTGATTTAAAACAACAATTTCAAACAATTTCTGAAAATAACAAGTATCAAGTTAATGAACTTGTTTTTGACTTTTCAAACAATTCAAACTTCTTCAAAGTAAGCTCTCCTCATTCTTCAGTTCAGAATCTCCTGCATCTGCTTCAAACAACTGAGAATCAAACAATCAACTCTCCACTTTGGTTTGTCGGAAAATAAAGCAGAAATAAAATCTTTTTGTATTTTTATAAGGTGTTCTAAACTAAGAAATGAAATACAGAAAACTTAAATTGTAGAAATTAAACAACTTAAACTATTTACAAACATATTTTTGGTGAGCGTGTCAGGGAATCATATCAGCTTTTCAGACAAATTACAAGTACCGTTAAGCTACATTACATACTCAGACTTAAACAATTCACCTCGATTGTCGATATACTGATCCATCTTAAATTCTCACACAAATTTCAACTTATTCAGGATACGATTTAGATGAATTAAGAACTTAGATCATTCATGTGTCCCACCTCTTGAATATACTCCCGTATCCAGAATCTCAATAATCAGTCTTACAGGTGAGAATACTACGATATCTGTATATAAATTAGGTATGCGAGGGCCGAGGGATCTCAGATCGATACTTCCGTATACGCAGAGAGATATCAGTTTCGACTTTTCGGTGTGTCCCCTTTAGAGGATCTTTTTGCTTACAACAGCAGCATATATCAATTTTATTGTTTCAGCATGCTGAGGGTTTAATGCTGTGTTTCAAGCATTGCAGCAAGTATTAGCCAGGGACTAGGTCAGAACCACCGTTCAGCAGAAGTCCCGGAATAATACCCCAGACATCATTGAGTATAAAGACCTAGTATATCAGATTAAGAGACCTTTCAAACGAGATTTCAGGGGTTACCTATATATCCAAGTAGTGTTCCCCACGAATTCACAAGTTTGAATTTTTAGGTTTATATCCCGAATAAATCTACTAAATGTATGAAAACCTATCGACACATCATCAGTAAGATTGTTTAACTCTTTTATACTTTTCAAATCTTTAGCATACTGTAATCGTCTAGCTGATGTACTATCATTTTCCCTATATACACAAGCTCTTTTTCGGATTTTATCATGTTTTTGTATTTTTGCATTTTTTTACTATTTTTGTATTTTCTGAAAATAACTATGTACAAACATCTACTCCCCCTAAATACCAAAACAAGTAAAAATTCGACAAACCATTGCAGATTGTTTCTCATCTTCATCCGCAACAGTACTCTCATCAACGCCAATTATGCCATCCGACACAAGCTTCATACCATTCAGTTTTAACAAATATTTAAACCGATTTTTATCAAAAGCTTTGGTATGTAAATCAGCTTTCTGGTCGTCTGTGTGGATTTTCTCAATTCGTATCAACTTTTTCTCAAAGCAATCACGAATAAAGTGAGGACGAATTTCTAAGTCTTTAGTTTTAGCGTGATGAACTGGATTCTTTGTTATATTTATTGCGGCCTCATTATCAACAAAAAGAGGTGTGTTAAGAAACTGCAAACCGTAGTCGCGCATCTGTTGCTGTATCCACAAGATCTGGGAGCAGCAACTGCTAGCAGAAACATACTCCGCTTCACATGTAGATAACGCCACAGACGTTTGTTTCTTACACTGCCAGGTAATCAATCTAGAACCAAAGAACTGGCATCCTGCAGTTATGGATTTTGAATTGACTTTGCAACATCCGAAATCCGAATCGGAATACCCTTCGAGCGTAAAATCACCTTTCCTAGGATACCACAACCCCAATGAAGGAGTTCCTTTCAGGTAGCGCAATATCCTCTTCACAATAATCATATGTGATGCTCTCGGGTTAGACTGAAATCTTGCTGCGAGGCACGTTGGGTACATTATATCAGGACGTGAAGCAGTTAGGTACATTAAAGAACCTATCATAGATTTGTAAAATGTTTCATCAGCCCTGTCTCCGGTAAGGTCTGGGTGAATCCCATGATTTGTTGCAAGTGGGGTAGCAGCTGGAGTAAAACTTGACATTCCAAATTTCTCTAGAATATCATGAACATACTTTGACTGATGAATGAAAATCCCCTCAGGAAGTTGTTCAACTTGTAAACCCAGAAAGAATTTCATCTCCCCCATTGATGACATTTCAAACTTCTGCTTCATCACTGATTCAAAATCTTTGCAAAGATTTTCATTTGTCGACCCAAAGATTATATCGTCCACATAAATCTGAACTATCAGAAGATGACCATCGACCTCTTTAGTGAAGAGAGTGGCATCCACTTTTCCACGAATGAACTTGTTGGCTAGTAGGTGTTGAGACAAAGTCTCGTACCAGGCTCTCGGGGCCTGATGTAAACCATACAGCGCTTTGTCCAATAAGTAGACCTTGTTTTTGTGGATTGGATCGGTAAAGCCCGGCGGCTGACCGACATAAACCTCCTCTTTGACCTTCCCGTAAAGAAACGCCGATTTAACATCCAACTGATAAACTTTAAAGTTCTTCCAAGACGCAAATGCTAGGAAAATTCTGATTGCCTCTAGTCTTGCTACAGGAGCATAGACTTCAGTAAAATCAATTCCCTCCTGTTGACTAAATCCCTGAACAACAAGTCGAGCTTTATTCCTTACAACAACTCCTCTATCGTCCCTCTTGCACTTAAACACCCACTTGGTGTTAATTTTCCTTTGACCATCCGGCAAATCAACTAACTTCCACACTCCCAATTTCTCAAATTGACTAAGTTCCTCCTGCATTGCAATGACCCAAGAGTCTTCAGTAAGCGCCTCTTTGTAAGTTCTTGGCTCAACCTGCGAGATAAAACAACTTAATGAGAATTCAGTTTGCAAAGGAGCAACTTTTGTATAAAAACATGTAAGTCCTTTATCAATCTGATTTCGAGTGCGAACTCCAGCTTGCAATTCTCCTATAATCAACTCCTCTGGATGATATGAAAAAGTTCACGGCATCACTTCACTCGGAACCTCTACATTTCCCTCCAGATTAGTAACATTCTGCTCTGCATCTTGTTCACCAACTTGGTTTGTTTGACCTGAAAACTGAATTTGCTCCCCCTCAGAATTTGAATCTGAATCACCGTGATCAAATATTGGCATGTTTTCAGCTTCTAGATTATCATTCTGAGCCGACTGATTATCTTGAGCAACTTCATTCTGTTGGACATCATCATGTTCACCAGCATTACTTGGACCTGCTTCATCATCATTTGAAGTTTCCCGTGGTCTTCTCGAATACTCAGCTGGGAACCTTAACTGCGACTCATATTCACGCAAAATATCCAACTCATCAAAGAAATCTTCATCATCCTCTGATTCTTCTCTCATGTCAAACGAATCCCAAAGTTTGTCATAATGATAACGCCATGAATCACCAGGATTCTGTGGCGGCATAGTATATCCTTGACATTCAACATTTGCAGCTTCAATAATCCGCTTCTCACTTGGAACGAAGACACGTCTCAACGGATTTGAATAACCAACAAATATTCCCTCAATGCACTTCGGACCAAACTTCCCAAAAGGTTCTATAATCGTACAAGGTGACCCGAACGGTTCTAGATACTTCAAATTTGGTTTGCGATTATTGATTAGCTCAAAGCATGTTTTGTTAAACTTTTTGACAGTAAGAACCCTGTTGAGCGTATAGCATGCGGCGGAAACAGCTTCAGCCCAAAAATTAATCGGTAACTTTGAATCTGCGAGCATAGTTCTAGCCGTCTCGATTAGTGTCCGGTTTTTGCGTTCTGCGACTCCATTCTGCTGCGGAGTGTACGGAGCACTAAACTCATGCAAAATACCTCTTTCATCACAAAATTCTTCCATCTTGCTGTTTTTGAATTCAGTACCATTATCACTTCGAATTCTCTTAATACGCCTTTGGTACAAATTCTCAATTTTCCTGAACAGCCCCATCAAACTGTCAAATGTTTCATCTTTCGTCTTCAAGAAAGAAACCCACGAAAATCTGGAATAATCATCAGTAACGACCAAACAATAGTAATCTCCTGTAATACTTTTGACATTCACAGGACCAAACAAATCCATGTGAAGTCTTTCCAGAGGTCTCGAAACTGAATTGACTTGCTTTGTAGGGTGTGACTTTTTCTTCTGCTTGCCTTTGATGCAGCTAATGCACTCCCCTTCCAGATGAAAACCTTTGATATTAACACCCAATACCAAATCATTGTGCACCAAGTGATTCATCTTCCTTAGGTGAATATGCCCCATCTTTCGGTGCCACAATCTTGATTCTTTCTCAGTTGCTCTAGACACAAAACAATGTGCTTGACCAGTAGTTGTAGTTGCTACAGACATATCTAACACATATAAATCATTTACTCTAGGTGCCCTCATGATAATCCAATCTTCAGGAATAACAAAACCAGGTTTCAAGATCAAACATTCCTTATCAGTGAAGTGAGTAGTATACTGATTGTCACAAATCTGCGAGATACTAAGCAGATTGTTCTCCAGCTCAGTGATGTAGTTAACTCTCTCAAACGTTACAATCCCATTGGATAACATTCCTTCACCAACAATTCTACCACCTTCATGACCTGCAAATCCCACATAACCACCATTGATATTCTTCACATCATACAGTAATGCAGTTTTTCCTGTCATATGTCGAGATGCGCCACTATCCATGATCCATCTTGAAATGGCTCTTGGAAGATCCTGCACATAACAAACTTCAAATTAATCAACTTTTAAGAAAAATGCCGATTCATGCTTCGCGTTCCAGGAAGCTCCGGTCATTCAAACTGCTTATTCGAACATGGTGTCCACCCAGGCCTCATCAGCCTTAGGTGTAACCTTGACTCTCGCAATTTGAATTTTGAAATTTTCAGCCTTCAAAGGTGGAAAATTTGCATCATAATCAACCGAAATTGATTCTTCAGCCTTTTTCACTTCAGAAGTTGAAATTTTCATTTCTGTTTTTGGTTTCCAAACTTGTTGAGATAATGCAACCCGTTTGTAAAATTTGTCATTTTTAGTTACCATTTTCTTTATGGGTTCATTTTTCACTTGAATGTTGTCATTTTTCTCATTCTTTTTCTCAACAAAAATTGGTGCTTTACCCTTCACATCAACTTTCTTTTGTTGAATCTTCACAGTTTCAGTCTTAGGTTTGAAGTTGGTCCAATTTCTTGCAATGTGACCAACTTTGTTACATCTAAAACATGTACGAGTATCAACAACTCGACTTGAGCCTTCAGACTGATAATGTGAAGCTCTTTTCTCAAAGAACTCTTTATTTGATTTTGAAAAAAATTCATTTTCCTCATCAGAAAGTGAACTTGAACTGTTCACAAACACCTTCTTTTCAACAAGACTCTTGTTTTGAAAACTCTTCTTCTGATAACTATTACCACCCCGATAACCACCCGACCAACTGTTTCGATTGTTATTATAAAAACGTGATCGATTAACAGATTTCTTGTAGTATGATTTATCTTTCTCAAAACTCATTTTTCTTTTTGTTTGACTGAACTTGTTCACTTCTGACAACTCAACTTCAACCAACTTGAAAACATTTGTCAATTTGTTCACATTAACATTCTCAATCGGAAATTCAGAATCCGAATACAACTTATCAGATCCAGCCATCTTATACATCACAAGACCCAGTTCATCACTTAAGTTTTTTTTGGATTTTGATTTCTGAATGTACTTGTCCAAGAAACACCCATCTTCCTCAGTAGTGTCACTATCCATTTTTAGTACATTTTCAACAACACCTTTTACAATATCATTTTGGACACTATCGTCATTGGAAGACGTAAACATGACATCAATGTTCTCTGGAAGTTTAACTTCACTTTCTTCCTCAATTTCCACCAAACTAGACTGCTTTTTCGTGTAGTTGTCTAAAATTGGTGGTGGAACTTTGTGAAAACCTACACCCGTTCCATCAGAAAACACATCCTCGCCATCTTTGTTTTTCCCTATAGGTTTAGGAACAATATGCTGCAAAACAAAACTTGCTGATTTATAGCTGTTAAGCTTCAACTGGATTCGTTCATTCTCAATTTCAGCTTCTTGAACTTTAAGTTTCAGTTTAGCAATTTGATCCAGTTGTTCATTAATCGATTCTTCTTTTAATCTCAAAACAACTCTTAGATGTTCATTTTCTTTAAATGTTTTGCCATTACGATCATCACTATCTTTGACAATGTTTTTCAATTTCTCAAACTTTTCAGAAATCTGACGGTTTTCAAGAATTAACTTTTCATTTTCAGATTTTATTTTCTCACGTTCAGTTTTATCATTTTCAATTTGAGCCGTTAATTCTTTGATCCGTTCAGTTGAAGCTTTTACAGTTTTGTCACTATCGAGAATCTGATCTTCAACATTTCTAACCTTTGTTGTCAGATTCTGAATTTTCTCATTGTTAAGATACGTGACAGTGCTACAAAAATTGCATTGTTTGGTGCAATTTTTGCAGTCAGCATTTCCGTCAATCTTGTTACCTGACGCATTTGTTGACACACTTTGACTGACCGACCCCTTTGACTCAGTAACAGAATTAGGGTCTACCTCAAGTGCTTTTGCAGCTAGCACTTTGTCAGCCATCACTCCCAGGTTCTCAGCTGTCAACTCTTGCGTAGTATCAATTAAGCCTGTATCAACCTGCTTTTCTTTCTTCTCTTTCTCCTCTTTCTCCTTTCTCTCTTTCTCTTTCTCTTCTTCAATCATTTTCGAAGTTGGAGTTCCCCACCATTTGTGTTGCCAATACTCATCGTCTTCTTTGTACTCCTTGATGATGGCTTCGATATCTAGCGTTTTGTCATCAATCGCAATGTTGCCATACCTATCAAGATAGCACTCTCTATCTGGATCCCATCTGTTTGCTCTTCTAGCTTCCAGAAAGATACCAGAAAGTCTGATAATCTTGTTTTCAGCAATCATCTTCCGGTATTGATACTTCTGTTCCTCAGTACGATCATCTTTCCACTTAATGGGTTCATCATTGCTTGCCATGAATGCATAACCCACCGCATCTTCTTCCATTAGAACTTCCTTACTCCAATCATACACCTCATCATCATAAATCACAGCAAGAGCCCTTGATTTGTCTCTGTTATCTTCAGACTGCTTCAATCTAGGCGGCTCGGATTTATTCTGATGGTAGATTGCCTTTTTGTAATAATCATCTCGAAACGGATTCTCTGACTCATCAGCATACGCATTCCTGCATTCCCGTTTGAAATGACCCTTCTGCTTACACTTAAAACATGTCACTCTTGACTTGTCGAACCCCAGTTTTGTAGACGGACCACCGATCGTTTTTCTCCCTGTAATCTCCATGAAGCGTTGTGCACGTCGAACTGCACTTGCCATTGCCCAACGAATATCGATCAGCTCCATTTCTTCAGGGTCTATCTGATCGTAGTCTTCTTTCGTCAGATTTGTATTCCCGATTTTTCCAGCCACCAACCCTTCGTAGGATTCCAAAACAGACGCCAGAAAGACCATTTGTTGCTTGGCCGACTCCTCATCAAAATTCTGTGCGTTCTTCAGATCTATCGCAATATTGCAAGAAAACTTCGCATCAGAATGATTTGCAGAAGACGTAGATCCACTGTGATAACCACTATGGCTTCCACTGCTTGAATTGCGTTGACTTTCTTTGCTTGCTGGAGAAACATTCTCAGCAGAAAATGCAGTTTTTGGAGAAGTAGCTTTCGGGATCAAACTTTTTGGATAGTACAGATCCAGATTTTGCTGATAAGATGAATTATTAACTTTGTACGTCTTCTTCAATTCCAGTTCATGACTTTCAAGTTTCTCAATCACCAAATCTGGTTTCAACGACTCAGAAGGAATAGTGTTCTTAAGCATGAGAGCATAATATCTCCACTCCATCTCATCTGGCAACGAATCGAACAACTTGTCTACTTGCTCATCATCAGAATATTTGATATCATGTCTTGCTAATTCTAGCTTCAGATGACCGAACCTTTCAATCATTTTACACACTGACACATTTTTAAGACAACCAAACATATCAAACTCTTTCCTAAGAAGTTTCTTTTTATTTTTTACAATCTCTTTGCTTCCAAGACACTTCTTTTCGAGTTTTTCCCATAAGTCTTTAGAATTGGAGTAATCTATCAGCGAAATGATGTCTTCACACACCGATTGAAACAATAATGCCACACATTTTTGCTCGGCCACAAAACTTTCAATCTCTTCAGCTGATCTTAATGCTTCACCATTCTTCTTTCCTTGGGCATAACCATTCTTCATACTCTTCCAGCAAGGAAAAGCAAATGCCATCAACCAATCTTCGAACTTTGTTGCCCACCTGCTGTAATCTTCTATAGCCATCAGCTTAGGAGGTTTGTTAAATGTTCCAAATGCGCTTTCGGACTCCCACGCTTCCTTCTTTCTTTCTTTCGGTGGACTTTTGTTTGCATTGCTTGAAGAAGTATCATTGTTTCCGGAATCCCCAGCGAACGCGTACATATCGCTAAAAGGGTTCATGAAAATATCATCCATTTTGATCGTACCTGCAAAATCAACCAACACTTAGAAAAATTTTCGAGATTTTTGAAAAACAGAACCACAAAAGCGAACCGATCTGTGCACGTGACAAATCAAAATGAACTAGATAAGGTCCAGAACGTGTACTAATGAGCGAACCAGACAATGTCTGTTCGAGCGGACCAGCTAATGTTCGTTCGAGCGAACCAGCTAATGTTCGTTCGAGCGAACCAGCTAATGTTCGTATGAGCGGTCCAGAGAATGATCGTTCGAGCGGACCAGATAGAACGTAACAGCGGACTAGACTTGCGATGACCGAAAAAGCGGACCACAATTTTTAACCGATTTTTAGTCCGAATTACAATCTGATACTTTCAAGGAATGTACTACTCTTAATTCCGATCACAATGATATGATTTTTGTTCAATTTCGACCGCTAATTCGTTTCAGATCTGAAGATGAAACTTCTGTCCGAGAACCGATTGATATTTTGATAAAATTGAATGAGTTTTACTTTGTTTTAAAGGCTGATACTTTTAAGGATTGTTTAACAACTAATTTCGCTCAATATACTTGACTTTCAACTCATTTTGTCCGATGAAACTTGTTGAATCCGAAAAATAAAAGAGAAATATGAGTAGAAATGAGATAATAGTGTCGAATCAGCTGATGTAGTATGAACTCCTCGTCTCTGAAGCTCTGATACCACTTGTTGGACCGTTCCTTGACCCGAAAAGTCAGTTAGAGTAACTCATCTTCATGTATGAAGGCGGAATCAACATATATGAAGTTACAACAGCTTGTCCTATTAATTTCCTTTGCTTTTATTGCTTTTCTACTGAAATTTTGACAGAGTTTGGCTCCAAGCACACACATACACGTCTTCTGGACCGCTCAGACTACTCCTCTATATATAGACATGCTGGTTCGCTCATATGACATGCCATATGAGCGGACCAGACTACTTGACATATAAGCGAACCAGACTTAGACATATAAGCGAACCAGACTTAGACACATAAGCGAACCAGACTTATAAAATACATATTATTTACATTTTGACCCCCTGTTGTCTAATCTTGACTTCAGACTTCTTGTAGACGCAGTCAACAGACATTCCGTGCACTAACATTTCCTCAGTGGGTACTTCATCAGAAATGGAAATGAATATAGTTAACTTTGTTCCTTGTTTAAGTTGATACATGACAAAACTTGCTGTGGTTTCTGTGCACTGAATTCCATAATTATGTATGCATCCATAATTACGTAATTCCTTGCACAGTCCGCACAGTTAATTTTATAATGTGTAGGGGATAGAATCGGTCGAACACATAACATGTAAGCACATAATAGTCACACAATTGTTCACTTGGTTATCAATTCGTTATTAGCTTGTTATTAATTGCTATTAACTTGTCGTCGATTTGTACACGTGTATTCAAAGTACACCAGGAATCCAATCAATGGACTACAACTAGCACTTTAAACATCCTCAAGAATCTATCTATAAAGATAGGATGATCCTATAAGGATTCGATTTCATTCACAATGAATCGTAACATTCGTATTAAAACACACAAAGAATCCAATTAAGGACTTTGATTTTGTGCTTAAACATCCACAAGGATCTAACTATGAAGGAGATCCTATAAGGATTTGGAATTCATAAAACGGGAAGTGTTTAGGAATCATGTACTAGGTATGCTAGGACATCATACGAAGTATAGTGTTTATGAAATCAAGGTGCTAGATATGCAAAGACAACATATGAAGCAAATGGATCCTTGAAATCATCATGCCAAGCATGCTAAGCCGGCATACAAAGCAGGGTGTTCTTGAAAATCGCGTACCACGTATGCTAAGGCAACATACGGGCTGTTTGTTTTTGAAAACCTTATGTAATGTTTCTGAAATCATGTACTAAGTATATTAGGTAAACATTTTTTATAAAATGTTTTAAAACCATGTGAGATGATTTTGAAAACATGTATGAGGTTATTGAAAACATGCATAATCTTTTGAAATCATATGATGTGTAAATATCGTGAAATCAGGAAGTTATGATATGTATATTGCGTAAGACCAATTAAGGACTCACAGAAGTACCCTTGGGTATCCAATTAAGGATTTAAAGTGGTACTTTGGGTATTCGTCCAGAGTTGTAACTTGTACCTTGCACTTCATTTCGTAGAAGAAACGAGTACTTAGGATTTTTTTTGTTGGTGATCGCGAACGATCATAAAAATGGAAGAACTACGAAAGTAGTTTGTTTTGCAAGGAACACGGTTCCTAGGTGTTGGTATCGTAGGAGATATGTCATTCATACATGAAACCACACTTGTTTTTCGTACATCGTAATGCAAATAAATGCTTATTTATAAACCAAAATAACTTGTTTCATAGACTTGGATAATAAAAGAAATTAATACATAAAGTTCGATTGTTTCTAAACAGCATCGTCTTCCAGTCAGTCGAATGCTCATCCACGTACTGGATTTGCATTAGCAAGCTTTGGGCAATTGTTTCCGAAATGGCTCATCTCGCCACAGTTGTAGCAAGGACCTGGTGGAAAACGAGCTTGAACAGGGTTTTTATCAACTTGATTTTGTGTAGCTGTAGCTCGGCAAACCCTAGCTGTATGACCAGCAAGTCCACAATTTAGGCATTTGTGGCATTGCACATTAGTGTGATGATGAAGGTTACATTGGTTGCATAAAGGTGCAGTTCCGTTGTATGGCTTCTTAGCAGGGGGTTGAGCAGGTTGGTTAGGGACAACTTGATTGTTTTGAGCAACCACGGCGAAGTTCTGGGGAGCCTTACGCTTCTTTGACTTCTTGGAGGATTCAGTCTGCTTATCCTTTGGTTTTGTTTTGTCGGTTGGTTTCTTGTCTCCTTTTCGGAAAAGTTTACCCTTCCTGATCTGAGATTCAGTCAGGATAGCGGATAACTCAATGGCCTGTCTAACTGTGGTAGGGTTTCTACCAGTAACAATGTCTTAAACTGAGTCAGGGAGGCCATCAATATACTTTTCAATTGCCTTATCCAAAGGCGTAACCATGTGTGACAACCCTCGTAATTACATGTATCCGTACGATTATTTAATGATAATTAAAGTGCTTAGTGACTGTGTTGAATTACTTAACTGCTTCTGATTACTGCGTCACACTTACATGTGTTTGTTAACACACTAGTCTTGTGCAGAAAATTTACTAAATGGTCCTGAATATTCTCCTATGTGTTAGGAATTAAAAGTGTTACAAAAATATTTATAATAGACACTTTACGGAATAATTAAACACTTTAACGGAACGGTATCTAACCGGATAACCGAACATTACCCTGGACACCAAATATTTGTCAAACACATTATTTAATTATTTTGAGCTAGTCATGGTCCCCGTACACCATAACACCCACAAAAAAATCATATAACTAACATATATGGGTGCATACTTGAATTCTAACTTGTGATTACCATTTAGTTGCAAAATTTACATCCAACCCCCCTAAACCGAATTCGGTCCCCAAGTGGACCCACCATATATCCACACCATACTCCACATCCTACTCCTAGATTTCATTCTAATTTAATAATAGATTGTTGCTTGTTGTTGTTTACAAAATATATAGTAAATCTTTATAAGGATGGCATGGAGATCACTAACATCATTCCATTTCCTTCATAAGATTTCACTCTCTCTTCCACTCTCCTCTCTACCTCTCTCGGCCACACCCATAACCGCCACCATCACCACCACTTCACAACCATCTTCATCCGTTAAACAAGTTCCATACAAGCTTTGAAGGTGATTCAAGGAGGTTGCACTTGTGGAGCTTCAAAAGGGCTTTGTTCTTGCTTGTTCATCACCATTTCTCATCATCTTTGTCACTAGATTCTTCCCTAGCCTTGTGCTAGTAGTAAGTTCCTTATGTCACCTTTGTTCATCTTGTTTCATGATTAAAAGTTGTAGTATGATGGTTATGTTTGAAACACTAAATAACAAGAACCAAGAAGATGAACATAAAGCTTTGTTAAAAATGAAACATGATGTAATAATGTTAGTATGAAGTTGTTTTGATATGTTGCTGACTACTTGCTGATTACTTGTTAATGTTAAATATCGTTATTGATCGCTAAACATGTTAACGGAATCAATCGAGCACGCTTTAGAATGTTAAAAGCTGAAAACAGGAGGCTGTTTAGTGATTACAGCCAACTTCAGTTGGCTGTAACCAGACCGTAATAAAACGAAAAATGCATTTTCTGAAGTCTAGATTTATGTATTATAAAATGCAGTTCTAATGGCATTAGAATCATAATTTTTGGACTTCGTTTGCTATTTATAAAGGGGCGTTTTGTAACAGTAGCAAAAGCTTCATTTTTCCGCTGAATATATGTGTTATATTCTTCATCATAACTTGAAACCTGAGTAGAACTAGGTCATGAAACTTGTATTGTAAATGACCACTTATGTATTTGTAATCCTCCCACTGGAATTTCGTAAATCGGACTTATGATGAATTTTAAATAAAATATTGGTAATGAATTGGATCCCGAGATTTTTACACAATAATATATGGATCGTTTAAGACCTTCTGTAAAAAGTTGGGAATTTTTAGAATAAGTTAACTATTTTATTAAAATCCCCGAAAACAGTCCAGTTTTGAAGATTAAAGCTGAAACGACATAAGTAGTAAATTGTGTGTCTAAATGTCGGGTAGGTTATCTGAGAATAATGTAACATGTTATATGTCAATAAAAGTGTTATGTGCAATGTCGTATGTTTGCTTATAAACAGGAATAGATGGGAAGTTTATATGGGCATGAACCGTTAAAGTGATGCATGTTATGTGATAGATGTGTGTAGGAACTTTGTGCTCTATTTGAAACCACTAAATGACTAACTGGTAATGATATTAGGACGTGATTGACCGACCTTGACTGTTAGCTATTTGTGAGAGTCAAACCGAGCAACCAAAGGTGAGTTCACACCCTTACTAAGGCATGGGATTCTCGGTGGTTGGGAATGAGATTAAATAGCTGAGACGGAACTTGTACTTTCACCACAACTAGACTACTTACATCCGTCCTCGGATTGGGAAGGACGCCAGCGCTAAACCTACGTACTCACTACGTACCACTGTCCTCGGATTGGGAAGGGCACCAGCGCTAAACCTACGTATTCTTATACGTACCTATGTCCTCGGATTGGGAAGGGCACCAGCGCTAAACCTATGTATTCACTACGTACCACCGTCCTCGGATTGGGAAGGACACCAGCGCTAAACCTACATATTTAATATGTACCTCTGTCCTCGGATTGGGAAGGACACAGATATATACATCTAGTCTAGTGGTTTATAACATGGGGTAGCCCCCACCGTTTATGGTTTGGAAATTAAGTAAAAGTTGATTTAACCTGCAATTGCAAACAAACTCATAGTTTTTGAAAAAAACTACTTTATAATGAACACCTACTGTGAACTCGCTCAACTTTGTTGTTGATTCGTTGTTACGTGCCTTGCAGGTCGTTAGGTACTTATGGAGCTTGCATGAGGAGGAGGTCGTTGTGGGATATGGACAATTATGTCCCGTGTTAAACACTTCATCTTTAAGAACTTAATGAACTGATTTTTTGGACCTTAAACTTATGAACTATGGAACTTATGTTTTGGGGATGTATCTTTAATGCTTCCGCTGTTTAATTTAAACTTGGTTAACTAGCTTTTGGTCACCAATTGTATTGTGGTTGGTTTTATTTATTTAATTACGTCGTTCAATATGATTGGTGGCTCGATCCTGGTCATGTCATGCCTCCAAGCGGTGATACTCCGCATGGTGGATTTTGGGGGTGTGACAGATTGGTATCAGAGCCACTGGTTATAGCGAACTTGGTTTTAAAAAGGGGGAAAGCTTTTTAATAAAAACAGACTATAACCTGTACAGTGCTCAACGATCCACAACGATGCTTCGTTCCACGTGCCAGACTCAACACCATAGGTGAAATGGTTCATGCTTACATTACCTGTCTACTAGTTTACATAGTACATTGCATGCTTAGCTAATATAACAACTGATAATTGAAACCCTGTGTCTTTACTCTCTTCTGTCGTCCCACACTTATGCACTTTTGCGACACTTTTCTCACTTACGTTACCTCGTTATGAAGATCATGAGTGGACGACTGAACCTGACTCAAGCCCAGCTGACGGCTCTAATCAACGAACGAGTGGCTGAGGCACTCGCAGCTGTCTCTGCAGGAGGTATAACCTGCCATTTCGACCTATCCTAGGATGTTTAGATCCTACACTCGCGAACCAACTCTTGTGTTTAACCTTGTCTTTTATTCTCGCGCAATAGGTCAGCATGCTCAACCTCCTGTGTGCACGTTCAAAACGTTCATGGATTGCCGACCAAGTACCTTCAGCGGCACTGAATGAGCTGTAGGTATCCTTCACTGGTTCGAGAAGCTCGATTCTGTTTTCGAGATGTGTGAATGCCCTGAAGATCGTAGGGTGAAATATGCTACTGGAACACTCGAAGGTGCTGCACTAACCTAGTGGAAAGCACAGGTTCAACTGCTAGGGCTAGCGGTTACTAATACCACCCCATGGAATGACTTCAAAGATTTGATCAAAGAAGAGTACTGTAGTCGGGACGACATCCACAAGCTAGAGGTGGAATTTTTCAATTTGAAGATGACGGGGTCTGAAATCGAGGAATACACAAAGAGATCGAACGAATTAGCTATCTTGTGTCCCACTATGGTGGACCCTCCTATCAAGCGTATCGAACTGTACCTTAAGGGTTTGGTGCCAGAAATTCAAAGCCATGTAACCTCAGCTAATCTTGGCACGATTCAGCAAATCATCAAGTTGGCTCATCGTCTCACTGATCAGGCAGTTGAGCAGAATAAGCTGCCCAAGCGAATTAGCACTAGTACTACTGATGCTCCCAGTGATAACAAGCGTAAGTGGGATGGAAATTCGGGCAAAGGTTCTACTTCAGTTCAGTCTCAGCAGCAAAAGACTGATGCGTACAGGAGCCCCAGTCAGCATTCTTCTGGGAATCAAGGACGGGGTGGATACAGGGGAAATCACCCTAAGTGCAATCGATGTAATTTGCACCATAGCGGGGTGTGCAACAAGGGTCGTTGTCAGAGATGTAACAAGCCTGGACATGAAGCCAAAGATTGCAGGAGCTCACATCCTACGAATCAGAATCGACAACAGCAGCCACAAGCTCCACAGAACCAACATCAACACCAGCAGGGTAATAAGGGATGCTTCCAGTGCGGTGCTGAGGGTCACTTCAAGAGGCACTGTCCACAGCTGAATCAGAATCAGAATCAGAACAACAACCAAGGAAACGGGAACAACAATGGAGGCAATAATGGAGGCAACAACGGGGGTAACAATAATGGCAATGGTGCCAGGGGACGTGTCTTCGTGCTAGGTCAGGGTGATCCTAGGAACGATCCCAACGTTGTGATGGGTAAGTTTCTTCTGGATGACTTCTTTGTTACTGTTTTATTCGATTCGGGTGCCGATACTAGTTATGTGTTCTTAAAAGTTAGTCAAATGCTTAAGTGCACCCCAACACTTTTGAACACCAAACACACGGTAGAACTAGCAAACGGTAAAAGTCTTGAAGCCACACACATAGTTAAGGGTTGTAAACTCGTCTTAGCTGGTCAGACCTTCCCTATCGATCTTATTCCTATCATTCTGGGTAGTTTCGACGTCGTTATTGGGATAGATTGGTTATCTCATCAGCAAGCGAAAATTCTTTGCAACGAGAAGATTGTCCGCATCCCTCGTTCTGGTAAAGAACCCCTCATGATTCATGGCGACAAGAGTGGTGCTGTTGTGGGCATCATCTCTTTCCTTAAGGCCCAGAAGTGTTTGCGAAAGGGCCAAACTGCTATCCTATCCCTCGTTTCTGATACATCCTCGGAAGAAAGGAAGATAGAAGACATACCTATTATGCGTGATTTTCCTGAGGTATTCCCTGAGGAATTACCTAGTCTTCCGCCTCATCGTCAAGTTGAATTTCAAATCGAGCTAGCTCCTGGAGCAGCACCAATAGCTCGTGCACCATATCGACTAGCTCCATCAGAACTTGAAGAACTGTCCACGCAACTACAAGAACTCTTGGAAAAGGGTTTCATACGTCCTAGCTCTTCGCCTTGGGGAGCTCCAGTCTTGTTTGAGAAGAAGAAAGACGGTACTTTCAGAATGTGTATTGACTATCGCGAACTTAACAAGGCGATCGTGAAGAATCGTTATCCCCTTCCACGTATTGACGACTTGTTCGACTAGTTGCAAGGGTTGAGCTATTACTCTAAAATTTATTTGAGATCAGGTTTCCATCAACTGAGAGTTAGAGACGAGGATATCTCTAAAAAGACATTTAGAACTCGTTATGGGCATTACGAGTTTCTGGTTATGCCTTTCGGATTGACGAATGCACCAGCGGTCTTCATGGATCTCATGAACCGAGTATGCAAACCTTACCTGGATAAGTTCGTTATTGTTTTCATCGATGATATCTTGATCTATTCTAAGAGTCAGGAGGAACACAAGCAGCATCTACGACTTATGCTGGAACTTCTTCGAGCAGAGCAATTGTATGCCAAATTTTAGAAATGTGACTTCTGGCTTCGCGAAGTCCACTTTCTAGGCCATGTGGTAAACAAGGATGGGATTCATGTTGATCCATCCAAGGTAGACTCAATCAAGAACTGGCCTGCACCACGTACACCAACAGAAATCCGCCAATTCTTGGGCTTGGCAGGATACTACAGAAGATTCATCAAGGATTTCTCCAAGATTGCGCAACCTCTCACTTCATTGACTCAGAAAGGTGTCACCTACCGTTGGGGTGATGCACAGGAAACTGCCTTTCAGCACTTAAAAGATAGACTTTGTAGCACGCCTATCCTCTCATTGCCTGAAGGCACATATGATTTTGTGGTTTATTGCGACGCTTCCATCCAAGGACTTGGTTGCGTGTTGATGCAACGTGACAAGGTCATTGCCTACGCATCGCGCCAACTTAAAGTTCACGAAAGGAACTACACTACGCACGACCTGGAATGGGGAGCAGTTGTTTTCGCACTTAAGATATGGAGACATTACCTGTACGGTACCAAGTGCACCATTTACACCGATCACAGGAGTCTCGAGCATATCTTCAAGCAAAAGGAATTAAACATGCGACAACGCCGATGGGTTGAGCTTTTGAATGATTATGAATGTGCGATCAAGTACCATCCGGGCAAAGCCAATGTTGTGGCCGACGCTCTCAGTCGAAAGGATACTATACCTAAACGTGTGCGAGCGTTACAACTTACCATCCAATCTAGTCTTCCTACTCAGATACGAGATGCTCAGGTCGAAGCATTGAAAGCAGGAAACATCAGGGTTGGGTCTTTTACGAGGATCGAGGAAACGGTTATAACAAAAGGAAGACGGCGTCTACTATGTAAACGGGCGCATCTGGGTTCCACTTTACGAAAAGTTACGCGAACTTGTGATGGATGAAGCACACAAGTCTCGTTACTCAGTACATCCTGGTTCAGATAAGATGTACCACGATCTCAAGACTACGTATTGGTGGCCTGGTATGAAAGCCCACATAGCAACCTACGTCAGCAAATGTTTGACTTGTGCGAGAGTCAAGAATGAATATCAGAAACCATCAGGCCTACTTCAACAACCAGAGATACCTAAATGCAAATGGGAGCAAATTTCCATGGATTTCGTCACGGGTCTGCCTAGATCTCAACGCGGAAATGATACCATTTGGGTAATCGTGGATCGACTGACCAATTCTGCACATTTTCTGGCTATCAAGGAAACGGATAAGTTTTCTACTCTAGCAGACATCTACCTAAAGGAAGTGGTATCAAGGCACGGAGTGCTAACCTCCATCATTTCTGATCGTGACTCACGTTTTACATCTGAGTTGTGGCAAGCTATGCACAAGTCCTTTGGCTCTCGATTAGACATGAGCACGGCATATCATCCACAGACGGATGTGTAACAACTGTGCTTGTAATCACTATGAACAGTTCTGTTATCAATAAAACAATGTTATTTGATCACAATGTTTGTTTTCTTATGTTTTACATTTTTTATGTTTTGACTTTTATCCAATTCCAAACTCTATATCAATTTCTGGAGAGTTATACGCAAACTGGTGCGAAAACGTACTCAGTTTAATGCGACAAATACTCCGGAACATCAACATATACTTAACATACCTTAAATAACCCTTACATAACTTAGAAATAAGTTTTGAAGGCTTTGGTATGGCAAAAACAAGTAAATTCGCTTACAGGGTCTAAAATTGACAAACTACGAAAGTATGCCAATCTGAACTGTAACGAACATTCCGGAACATAACCATAAGTTAAACACACCTTAAATATCCTTTACATAACTTAGAAATAGGCTTTGAGAGGTTTGGTGTGCTAAAATAAACTTTTGGGTCATTCAGGGACTAAAAGTGTCAAAAAGTGCACAAGTTTGCATTTTCGCGCGTAACTTACGTTCTGAATACATCCGGACATCCAAAAAATTTATGTAAACACTATAATATTTTATTTTAGTGCTTGGCATGATAAGAATCCGTTTGTTGCATCATTTAGAACGTTTTTCGCGCTTATGCGCATTCCGTCGTAATTAAGCGAACATCGCGTTCGTACGACTAAACGAACTGACATCAGACATATTTTTGAACATGTTCCATGTCCACAATATTTAGGCAACATTTTAGGGCCTTAAAGTTGGCTTTACGGGCCTTAGAAGTGTCGGAAATGGCTTAAATACGCAACAGGGACCAAAACTGCCATTTTTGAAAGTATGTGCAGATCAGACAGGCCCAGGCGGCCCGCCTGAGTTTTGGCAGATCCTGATGCGGGCCGCATGGCCCCTTTAGAACGCCCAAAGGTCAAGTTTCAGCTGTTTAATGCGTTTTAACCCCTTCCAAAGGCCAAATGACACTTGTCAAACTCCTATGGTGTCCATTTTTAGCCACCACAACTTTGTGACAAGTGTACGGCTCGGATCGTGGCACGATATTCAAGAAACGATCCTAACGGCTCTACTTTTCCTATAAATACCCATCCCCCATTGCTTCAAAACCCATAAATCTGATCATTTGGGCTCTAAGTTGGAACCTTCGTTTCATACCTGAGTTACTTGGATCGGGATTAGCATTCGGGGACCCCGAGTAAGTATTCTTTCGTTCTTTTAATCGCTTTCGAGTCCAAAAGTCAAACTTTGTTTGACTTTCTGCATTGACCAGTTTATGGTCGATGCGAAGTTCGTTTGAACTTCATAACGTGAGCGTGATCACGATGATTATAGTCCCTAGTGACTATACCTACTGATTACCACGTTATCTAGGCTCAGTGACGAGCCGTAGTTTCGGTCAGAATACGTATTCTTGTGTATTTTGTAACCAAACTACTTATGGGTATCAAAACCGTTTGTTTTGATACCAAACCTGTTTTCTAAACTTAGTTAAGCATGTTTTAACATGCTTAGCTCGTCACTTTTAGTTTAGTGCTTAGATAGGGTCGTAAGGTAAGCGATCTAAACAATCGCTTATACTTTCGAACCCGACCCGTTTTGTCGATCATTAGGATCCGACCAAGCACATTAGGTGACCATAGTATATAGGGAATAACCTTACGTGGTTATACCTTATGGTCGCTTCGTTTAAGTAGTTGTATGATAGGTAGTTTATATGCCTTAGGTAAATTACCAAAATACCCCTTTGATGCCAAAATTCATTTTAAACATATGTAACATAACTTTTGACATCTAAACTGATTTGACAACCATATTAGACATGTTAAGGCATATATTACTTGTCATAGGACTAGTTAGGCGGTCCAAACGCGTTTCACGCGAACGACGCGTTAAAGTAGCATAAGCTACCTAAACGGGTCGTAATGGGTCACAAGCACTTAGGATAGGTTTCATTTAGTATGTAGGCTTTGTTAAACCAAATGACACGAGTCTCTACACTCGTTTCGTTTACGAAACCTCATTCTATCCAATCACCCGATTAAGGTCCGGTTATTAACATAGTTACCTATATTAGGTGCCGTTTGATTCTGAGATCTCTAGCATTACTTGGTGATTATCTTTAGACATCTGAGCAATCTCAAGTGAGTACATAGACCCCTCTTTTACTGTTTTCCAAACGTTTTGGGGTGAAACACATGTGCCTACTTGTTACTTTCATGCTTTCCTGTTTTCACATCATACACTGCTATGTTCGTTAGTACATTATAGTACATGATTTTATGACATTTCATGCTAGGTGTGCCCAATTTTGTGCATTACTTAGTACATTGTTTTACATGACATTTCATGCTAGGTGTGCCCATTTTGTGCATTACTTAGTACATCGTTTTACATGACATTTCACGATATGTATGTTCATTTGATTACATACTTAGTGCATTGTTTTCACATGCTTACAATTCTGGTATGACATTTGGTTTGTTTACATGGGACAATACATTCATTAACATTAGCTACGCCGTTCGTTAGTAGGTAGTGGTACCATAGGAATTGACAACTCCCGTTCCGGACATCCCAGGGAAAGGGGACAGAAAGGAATGACCGAATTCGATGATATAAGACAGATAGACCTTTAATTTGTTTAAAGGGTTTATCACCACAGTCACAAGGCTTGGATGTATGCATTTTTACAATACCGCATAAATGTTCATATTAAATAGTTGAATGCATTTACACAAAACATAGCTTTGATTTAAACCAAGTTTTACTTCAATACTTTGTTTTTGTGCATATGGTTTAGTTGAGACATTTCACTTGCCATACATGACATTTTGACATAGACATTTTTCACATAGACATTTGACATGGATATTTGACATAGACATTTGACATGGATATTTGACATAGACATTTGACATGGATATTTGACATAGACATTTGACATGGATATTTGACATAGACATTTGACATGATTTACATCTTGACATAAACACTTTGACATATTATTCAATACATTTGACAATTGGGTTAAACATAGACTTCTTACATTGGTTGGTTTGGTTTGATCAAGTGATTAAGTAACGATGCGTGTGTAATATGATACAAGCATGGTGGATACGCCGCTGGTACTTCCTATATATAAGTGTTTGTATGGTATTACATGTCGTAACGTTATTTGAATCATTTCAATATTTAGACATAGAACATTTTATATAAATAACATATTTTTCACAAGACATTGATTTACAAACAACTTATCTTATACAAACACATTTTTACATGGTCATTTATTTAACCGGACAATTACTTACACATATCATCTGATCTTATTGTTTTCAAATGATTTACAAGACAAAGCAAATTACAAGGTTCATGACTAAACATTTTCTTAAACATAAGTCATGAATCCTATTTTTACAAACCTATGTATCTCACAGGCATTTTTATGCTGACGTACCTATTTTCACATGTGTTTTCAGGAGCTTTTCCGTAGGATGTTGATCATGATACTAGGGCGGACCTGTGCCTTAGAGACTTTAAAAGAAGATAGACTATGTTTAATTATGTTCTGAACTCCTTAATTCCTGTTTAAGACAATGTAACACTCTTGTTTAATAAATAAATAAAACTTTGTATGCCATGGTTATGAGACAATTAATTCTGTTACAACACTCCCCGATGTTTCCGCCGCGATTTGTTGTTTTACGCGGTCGGGGTGTGACAGAAGAGTTGGTATCAGAGCCAATGGTTATAGGGAATTAGGTTATTAGTAATGCTTTGACCTAGACTATAACTTTTCTAGGAACCTAACACAAGTTATCTTGTGTTTAGATCTTAAAACATGTACATCACCTATCCTTAGGTGATTAACAAAACAAGGAACCAAAATTTTTCCGAAACGATTTTTGAAAAACAATCATCTGTTTTTGAATAATTTATTACAAGGTTTTGAACCCTCTGTTATATGGTTTTGAACCCTTTTCATTATTGGTTTTTGGCCTTGTGCCTTCAAATTTTCAAAATCCCGTCAAACGTTGTGGGTTTTAAATAATGTGAACATGTGCAAACTGGAAGGGTGAATGCCTGTATTCTGGGTTTTCTGTCTAGGCAAGCACTTCGTATACATCTCAACCAGACGCGAGACCAGTTGTGCTTACCTGGGAATTCTTGGAGTGAGTGTTCACTTATAGGCGAGCATGTCTTCGCTAATACATTATTTTGACCCATTTACTTTGATTAGTCACTGTGTGTCGTTTGTTTGCTTTGTGATACGGACGAATGACCACCATCTTTGCTCTTGTTGATTTTGTTTCATCTCATTCTTTTCATCCAATCATCTCACTCGTTTCTTTTCATGTTTTCCTCTTTTAGAATGCCTCCTCGACGCGAGAACCGGATAGCTACTGCCGAACTGGCAGAAATTATTGCGCAGCAGATGGCTGCTCAATTCCCAAATCTCTTTGCTTAATGGCAACAAGCCAACAACAACAACAATGGTCCGTGCAAATACAAGGATTTTAATTTGGCTAAACCACTCAAGTTTAGTGGTTCTGAGGGAGCGACTGGGCTTCTTCAGTGGTTCGAGAGCAGTGAGAATACTTTTCGCCATGTGCAGTGTCCGGAAAATCGCAAAGTCGAGTTTGCTTCGAGCGTATTTCAGAAGAGGGCTTTGACATGGTGGAACGGGGTTATGAGAGACAGAGGTGCAGAAGTTGCTCTTGCACAGACCTGGGCTGAACTTAGAGCCCTTATGATGAGGGAATTCTGTCCTCGCCATGAGCAGCGAGCGTTGGAGAAAGAGTTTGATGTTTTGAAGCAAGATAGTGGTGAGCACAGGGCATATACTGATCGGTTTGAAGAATTGAGTCTGCTTTGCCCAACAATGGTCACCCCACTCGACAAGGCTATCGAGAGATACATCGATGGCCTACCTGACTCGGTACAAGACATTCTTACTGGTAGTAACCCTGCCACACTTCGTCAGGCGATCGAGCTATCTGTGACATTGACTGAGTCGCAGATCCGGAAGAACAAGTTACACCGGAAGGGTGACAAGGGCAAGGGAGAATCGGCTGACAAGGTGGATAGCAAGAAAGGTCAAAACGGGAATGGAAAGAACTCTGGTTCTTCGAAGAAGGCAAAGAAGCGTAAGGCTTCCCAAAACTATGCTGTCACTGCCCAAGCTAACCAGGCAGCTCCCAACCAACCCGCACAGCTTCCAGCAAAGAAACCCTATTCAGGGAATGCACCTTTGTGCAATAGATGCAACAGTCACCACCAGCCGCAACTTCCATGCCGTTTCTGTACTAACTGTGGGAAATCAGGCCATCTTGCCAATGTTTGTCGGTCTGCTCAGAATCCCGCGGTTCAGAACCCGGCTCAACAAGTTGCTCAGCCTCCTGCTCCGCAACAGGGTCAAGCTGCACGACCACAATACCCACCAGGTGCTTGTTACAATTGTGGGGATCTGACCCACTATAGGAATCGGTGCCCAAGACTGGCGAACCAGAACCAGAACCAGAACCAGGCTCCAGCTCGAGGCCGAGTTTTTAACATGAATGCCCAAGAGGCACAGGCTGACGATAATGTGGTGAACGGTACGTTCTTTATTAATAATCAGCCTGCATATGTTCTTTTCGATTCCGGTGCCGATAAGAGTTTCGTGTCTTTGTCTTTTGAGCCTATGCTTCGAGTGTCTAGAACGAAACTAGGAAAACCTTTGACAGTAGAAGTTGCTAGTGGTGAACCCATTATTCTTGATTCTGTTCTACGCAACTGCCAGTTGAACCTGAATGATCATCTTTTCCCTATCGATCTTACGCCTATGCAACTTGGAAGCTTCGACGTTATTGTGGGAATGGATTGGTTATCCAAGCATCATGCAGAGATAGTTTGTTCTGAGAAGATTGTTCTTGTGCCGCTTTCGACAGGCGAGATCCTGCAGGTTCAAGGTGAGAAGCCTACCGGTGGTCTCAAACTCATGTCTTGTTTTAAAGCTCGAAAGTATCTGCGGAAGAACTATGTGGCTTTCTTAGCACATGTTACAGAAGATAAAGGCAAGGGTAAGTCTATTTCAGATATTCCTGTCGTTCGGGATTATTCTGAAGTGTTCCCTGAAGATTTACCTGGTCTACCTCCAGCACGCCAAGTCGAGTTCCGTATTGATCTCGTACCTGGTGCAAATCCCATTGCCAGAGCTCCATACCGTCTTGCACCATCTGAGATGCAAGAGTTGTCTAAACAGCTTCAGGAGCTCTCTGACAAAGGCTTTATCCGTCCCAGTTTTTCACCTTGGGGTGCTCCCGTTCTTTTTGTCAAGAAGAAGGATGGATCCTTTAGGATGTGTATCGATTATCGTGAGCTTAACAAGCTTACCATCAAGAATCGATATCCCCTACCTCGCATCGATGATCTCTTTGATCAGTTACAAGGCGCTTCTTATTTCTCGAAGATTGATCTGCGATCTGGATATCATCAACTTCGGGTGCAAGAAGAAGACATTCCGAAGACAGCATTCCGCACTCGTTATGGGCATTATGAATTCACAGTCATGCCATTCGGTTTGACTAATGCTCCTGCTGTTTTCATGGACTTAATGAATAGGGTCTGCAAACCTTATTTGGATCAGTTCGTCATTGTTTTTATTGACGACATCTTGATTTATTCTAAGACGCGAGCTGATCACGAGCAGCACCTTCGTCTTACTCTGGAACTCCTAAAGAAAGAGCAACTTTTCGCCAAATTCTCTAAGTGCGAATTTTGGCTTAAAGAAGTTCAATTTTTAGGACACATCATCAACGAACAAGGTATTCATGTAGATCCCTCCAAGATCAGTGCGATTAAGGATTGGGATGCGCCTACTACTCCTACTGAAGTTCGTTCTTTTCTTGGTCTAGCGGGTTATTATCGCCGCTTCATAGAAAACTTCTCGAAGATTGCAGTTCCTCTAACTGCTCTAACTCAGAAGAAAATGCCCTTTTATTGGGGGTACAAACAAGAGGAAGCTTTTCAACACCTGAAGCAGAAGCTTTGCGATGCGCCTGTTCTATCATTGCCTGAGGGTGATGATGATTTTGTTGTGTATTGTGATGCATCGAAATTGGGTCTTGGCTGTGTTCTTATGCAAAGGAACAAAGTCATAGCTTATGCATCGAGGCAGTTAAAGATTCATGAGAAGAACTACACCACTCATGATCTTGAGTTGGGTGCAGTTGTCTTTGCTCTCAAGATCTGGAGACATTATTTGTACGGTACAAAATGTGTGGTTTTCACTGACCACAAAAGTCTTCAGCATATCTTCAACCAGAAAGAACTCAACATGAGACAGCGACGTTGGGTTGAGCTCCTAAACGACTATGATTGCGAAATTCGCTACCATCCTGGTAAGGCGAATGTCGTAGCAGATGCAATGAGTCGCAAGGAACGTACTAAGCTTCATTGTGTACGTGTTCAGTCTGTTATTCAAGCTCGATCTGATATTCAAGCATGCATTTCTCAGGCTCAACAATCTTGTGTTTCACAAGGTTTGATGGATAAGGAATTTCCTTATCACATAACGCCTGCTCTGGAACTGAAGGACAATGGATCATATTACTTCATGGACCGTTTGTGGGTCCCAAGCCAGGATGATATTCGTACCTCGCTCATGGATGAAGCCCATAAGTCTCGTTATTCTATTCATCCGGGCTCAGATAAAATGTATAAGGATCTTCGTATTCGCTATTGGTGGCCTGGTATGAAGAAAGACATTGCCTTATACGTGTCAAAATGCCTTACTTGTCTTAAGGTTAAGGCTGAACATCAACGTCCTTCTGGTTTATTGGTGCAACCAGAGATCCCAGTTTGGAAATGGGAGAACATTACTATGGATCTTGTTACCAAACTTCCACGCACAAAGAAGGGTCATGATGCCATCTGGGTAGTCGTTGATCGTCTTACAAAGTCAGCACATTTCTTGCCAATCCGTGAGGATTTTCCTGCTGACAGACTTGCACAAATCTATGTGGATGAAATTGTAGCTCGACATGGTGTTCCGTTGAACATCATTTCTGACAGAGATGCTCGTTTCACTTCTCACTTTTGGAGAACCATGCAATCTGCTATGGGGACCCAACTTAATCTGAGCACAGCTTATCATCCGCAAACGGATGGTCAATCAGAGAGAACAATCCAGACTCTGGAGGATATGCTAAGAGCTTGTGTGATCGATTTTGGTGGTAGCTGGGATTCACATCTTAAATTGATTGAATTCTCCTACAACAACAGTTATCACACCAGCATCAAAATGGCTCCTTTTGAGGCTCTCTATGGTCGAAAATGTCGTTCACCAGTCTGCTGGAATGAGATTGGCGAGGCTCAACTTACTGGACCTGCCCTCATTTTAGAGACAACTGACAAGGTCAAGAAAGTTCGTGATAACCTTCAGGCAGCTCAGAGCCGTCAGAAGATTTACGCGGATCCAAAACGCAAACCCTTGGAATTTTAAGTCGGTGATCGAGTATTACTTAAGGTCTCACCTTGGAAAGGTGTGATCAGATTTGGAAAGAAAGGAAAACTTGCACCTAGGTACGTTGGACCATTCAAGATCGTCGAAAGAATCGGAAAGGTAGCCTACAGACTTGAGTTACCTCCTGAACTGGGAAATGTTCATCCAACTTTTCACGTGTCCAATCTTAAGAAGTGTACAGCTGATGAGAATTTCTCCATACCGCTTGACGAAATTCGTGTTGGCACAACACTGAAATTTGTTGAGAAACCAGTGGAAATCATGGAACGTGAAGTCAAGTGGCTTAAACGCAAGCGCATTCCTTTGGTCAAAGTTCGCTGGGAATCTAAACGTGGACCAGAGTTTACTTGGGAACGCGAAGATCAAATGAAAGCGAAATATCCGCATCTTTTTCCACGAGTTTCCTCTAAATAAATTTCGGGACGAAATTTCCACAAGTAGGGGAGACTGTAACAAATGTGCTTGTAATCACTATGAACAGTTCTGTTATCAATAAAACAATGTTATTTGATCACAATGTTTGTTTTGTTATGTTTTACATTTTTCATGTTTTGACTTTTATCCAATTCCAAACTCTATATCAATTTCTGGAGAGTTATACGCAAACTGGTGCGAAAACGTACTCAGTTTAACGCGAAAAATACTCCGGAACATCAACATATACTTAACATACCTTAAATAACCCTTACATAACTTAGAAATAAGTTTTGAAGGCTTTGGTATGGCAAAAACAAGTAAATTCGCTTACAGGGTCTAAAATTGACAAACTACGAAAGTATGCCAATCTGAACTGTAACGAACATTCCGGAACATAACCATAAGTTAAACACACCTTAAATATCCTTTACATAACTTAGAAATAGGCTTTGAGAGGTTTGGTGTGCTAAAATAAACTTTTGGGTCATTCAGGGACTAAAAGTGTCAAAAAGTGCACAAGTTTGCATTTTCGCGCGTAACTTACGTTCTGAATACATCCGGACATCCAAAAAATTTATGTAAACACTATAATATTTTATTTTAGTGCTTGGCATGATAAAAATCCGTTTGTTGCATCATTTAGATCGTTTTTCGCGCTTATGCGCATTCCGTCGTAATTAAGCGAACATCGCGTTCGTACGACTAAACAAACTGACATCAGACATATTTTTGAACATGTTCCATGTCCACAATGTTTAGGCAACATTTTAGGGCCTTAAAGTTGGCTTTACGGGCCTTAGAAGTGTCGGAAATGGCTTAAATACGCAACAGGGACCAAAACTGCCATTTTTGAAAGTATGTGCAGATCAGACAGGCCCAGGCGGCCCGCCTGAGTTTTGGCAGATCCTGATGCGGGCCGCATGGCCCCTTCAGAACGCCCAAAGGTCAAGTTTCAGCTGTTTAATGCGTTTTAACCCCTTCCAAAGGCCAAATGACAGTTGTCAAACTCCTATGGTGTCCATTTTTAGCCACCACAACTTTGTGACAAGTGTACGGCTCGGATCGTGGCACGATATTCAAGAAACGATCCTAACGGCTCTACTTTTCCTATAAATACCCATCCCCCATTGCTTCAAAACCCACAAATCTGATCATTTGGGCTCTAAGTTGGAACCTTCGTTTCATACCTGAGTTACTTGGATCGGGATTAGCATTCGGGGACCCCGAGTAAGTATTCTTTCGTTCTTTTAATCGCTTTTGAGTCCGAAAGTCAAACTTTGTTTGACTTTCTGCATTGACCAGTTTATGGTCGATGCGAAGTTCGTTTGAACTTCATAACGTGAGCGTGATCACGATGATTATAGTCCCTAGTGACTATACCTACTGATTACCACGTTATCTAGGCTCAGTGACGAGCCGTAGTTTCGGTCAGAATACGTATTCTTGCGTATTTTGTAACCAAACTACTTATGGGTATCAAAACCGTTTGTTTTGATACCAAACCTGTTTTCTAAACTTAGCTAAGCATGTTTTAACATGCTTAGCTCGTCACTTTTAGTTTAGTGCTTAGATAGGGTCGTAAGGTAAGCGATCTAAACAATCGCTTATACTTTCGAACCTAACCCGTTTGGTCGATCATTAGGATCCGACCAAGCACATTAGGTGACCATAGTATATAGGGAATAACCTTACGAGGTTATACCTTATGGTCGCTTCGTTTAAGTAGTTGTATGATAGGTAGTTTATATGCCTTAGGTAAATTACCAAAATACCCCTTTGATGCCAAAATTCATTTTAAACATATGTAACATAACTTTTGACATCTAAACTGATTTGACAACCATATTAGACATGTTAAGGCATATATTACTTGTCATAGGACTAGTTAGGCGGTCCAAACGCGTTTCACGCGAACGACGCGTTAAAGTAGCATAAGCTACCTAAACGGGTCATAATGGGTCACAAGCACTTAGGATAGGTTTCATTTAGTATGTAGGCTTTGTTAAACCAAATGACACGAGTCTCTACACTCGTTTGGTTTACGAAACCTCATTCTATCCAATCACCCGATTAAGGTCCGGTTATTAACATAGTTACCTATATTAGGTGCCGTTTGATTCTGAGATCTCTAGCATTACTTGGTGATTATCTTTAGACATCTGAGCAATCTCAAGTGAGTACATAGACCCCTCTTTTACTGTTTTCCAAACGTTTTGGGGGTGAAACACATGTGCCTACTTGTTACTTTCATGCTTTCCTGTTTTCACATCATACACTGCTATGTTCGTTAGTACATTATAGTACATGATTTTATGACATTTCATGCTAGGTGTGCCCAATTTTGTGCATTACTTAGTACATTGTTTTACATGACATTTCATGCTAGGTGTGCCCATTTTGTGCATTACTTGGTACATCGTTTTACATGACATTTCACGATATGTATGTTCATTTGATTACATACTTAGTGCATTGTTTTCACATGCTTACAATTCTGGTATGACATTTGGTTTGTTTACATGGGACAATACATTCATTAACATTAGCTACGCCATTCGTTAGTAGGTAGTGGTACCATAGGAATTGACAACTCCCGTTCCGGACATCCCAGGGAAAGGGGACAGAAAGGAATGACCGAATTCGATGATATAAGACAGATAGACCTTTAATTTGTTTAAAGGGTTTATCACCACAGTCACAAGGCTTGGATGTATGCATTTTTACAATACCGCATAAATGTTCATATTAAATAGTTGAATGCATTTACACAAAACATAGCTTTGATTTAAACCAAGTTTTACTTCAATACTTTGTTTTTGTGCATATGGTTTAGTTGAGACATTTCACTTGCCATACATGACATTTTGACATAGACATTTTTCACATAGACATTTGACATGGATATTTGACATAGACATTTGACATGGATATTTGACATAGACATTTGACATGGATATTTGACATAGACATTTGACATGATTTACATCTTGACATAAACACTTTGACATATTATTCAATACATTTGACAATTGGGTTAAACATAGACTTCTTACATTGGTTGGTTTGGTTTGATCAAGTGATTAAGTAACGATGCGTGTGTAATATGATACAAGCATGGTGGATACGCCACTGGTACTTCCTATATATAAGTGTTTGTATGGTATTACATGTCGTAACGTTATTTGAATCATTTCAATATTTAGACATAGAACATTTTATATAAATAACATATTTTTCACAAGACATTGATTTACAAACAACTTATCTTATACAAACACATTTTTACATGGTCATTTATTTAACCGGACTGTAGGATCGGATTGCGACCTAAACGAGTCGTTCGGAAGAGTTCTAGTCCGTTTCAGAGGCGGAAACTAAGAAACGGACGATAAACAGCTTGTTTCACACTTTAATCTTCTTTTATATTGAATTAACAACCTTTTACAATCAGAAGAATAACCGGCAGCACCTCGGTACACTTGGTAAAAAACTGTTTTAAATGACAAGACAAGAACCCTATTTATAAACTACATGATTTCGCTTGAGACACCTACAAGCGAAATCAACATATAGAATATGTTACAACTTGAAGCGAAATTGACATAATTGTCTTGAAGCGAAATCGTTCATGCAATCTGATTCCATGCAACCTTCAACTTCTATTTTGTCTTTAGTGCATGATGCAAACAATGATGTCACTTGTGTGATGTCATCATCAAGGATGATGACATCATGCTTGATTATATCCGCACCGAACCCGCACCGAACCCGAGACTCGATACAAGACGAAGACGACAGATGTGTGCATCAACAGACTCCCCCTCAGATGTTGACGAGTCTTAAGTGTCGAGTCTTCTCAATCTTCAGTCTTTATCAGTCTTTGAGCTTTCTTCAGAATCTCTATCTAGCTCTATCATATCTCCAATTCTCTCTCCCTCTAATAGACTCCCCCTCAAAACATGCTGGGATTGTAATCTGTCTTTTACAGAAATTCAGAATCCTCAGGTATCGAAACCTGGCACTCTATCTGCTATCCTGCACATTCTCTCTACCCAAAAATAAGATTCACAAGAATAAAATATTTAACAGTTTATCAAATTTCATGCACCAACACTGATCCTTCTCCAATCAGTATACAATCAAACATTAACAATGATCATTTAACAAATTTTTTATCTCTGAAAAAACTTTTCAATCAAAATCACCCAAACCTATTCGTCATGTTTAGCACTCGGAATTTTGAAAATCAGCTCTTCAACATCTGTTGTCTAAAATCTTTTTGAATTTTTTTCAAAATTTATGCTAAAACACACCGAAAATCTTTTTGGATTTTGAAATAACAGAAATAAAATGCAGAAATGAACTATTTACATACAATATTTTTGTGAGTTTGTGTAAGAGGATCATATCAGTTTTTGAGACAAATCACCAACACCGTTAAGCTTCATTTCATTTTAAGTTCTAAACAATTCACTTAGATTGTCAGTATACTGATCCACTTAAATTTTCACACAAAGTTCAACTGTTTCGAGATACGAATTAGTGTTTTAGGACTTAAACATCTACATGTGTCCCACCTCAGTATATACTCCCGTATCCAGACCCCAGTATTCAGTCTTACAGGTGAGTATACCACAGATGATATCTATAAGGGGAATAAATTATGCAACCGTGATAGCTCAGGTCAGAACTTCCGTTCAGCAGAGAGCCTAGTTGACTTTTAGGTGTGTCCCCTTTAGAGGATCTTTTGAATTACAACAGCCATGATTAGCATTTTTCAATGTTTCATCATTTTTTAGCTGAGGGTGGTGCTATATTTCAAGCAAGCAGAAAGTATTCTCCGGGGACTAGGCCATTGCTTCCGCAAAATCAGAAGTCCCGGGATAATACCCCAGATATCACTGAGTATAAAGACCTAGTATCTCAGAATATGGGACCCTTCAAACAAGATTTCAGGGGTTACCTATATATCCTGGAGGTGTTCCCCACGTAGACGCAAGTAAATTTTATGTTTATATCTCGTCACAATCTACTAAATGTGTAAAAACCTACTGACACATCATCAGTGAGATCGTTTATCACATTTGACTTTCCAATTCTTTAGCATGTTGTGATAGTCCACTGATGTACTATCATTTCCTCTTTTAACAACAAAACTCATTTTTGAATTTTATCATGTTTTTGTCTTTTTCAAATTTTCTAATGTTTTTGGATTTTCTGAAAATTTTTACTCCCCCTAAAATGCAAACACATTTTAGGAAATTTGAAAACCAACTGTACAATAAAGTGACAACTGATATCAAATCGCTTCAAATCGCCATCCACTTGGCATAAACAATCAGAACTCCCCCTCACAACAAACTATTTCCCCATTGTGATTTCAAAACACTTAAGTTTGTTTTAATCAAATGGTTTTTCCGGAAAATAAGTTTGATTTTACCAATTGTAGGTTAGGAGTTAAACTCATCATTTTGTTCTCATATCAAAACCACTTATAGAAAATCAAGTACAACCTAATGTCCCTAATTTACCACTTGTAAGTCGAAATCACTTTCGTGAATTTCTCAAGAAATGTGCCGATTCCTGCTCCACTTAAACCAACCTGGGAGCTCCGGCAAGTCATACTTAACCTGTAAAAATGCTAACAATTTTAAGATTCAATCACACAATCAATCACTAAGAAAGATGCCGATTCCTGATCCGCTATTACAAACTTGGGATCTCCGGCAAGTCCGGTTTTTACTCAAACATAACATCCACCCAAGCCTCACCAGCCTTGGGTGACTTTTGTGGCAAACATCTATCCCACCAACATTTTGATTTATAAAATTCTTGAGCACCTTTTACCTTCCTATCAACCATCTTACCGAAAATATGTTTGACTTTCCCGTTGAAAGCCTTCTCAACATCAAATTCTCCCTTATCAGCGAAGAATTGATTTGAGATCTCTACCTTTCCTACTTTCGACTTCCAATTTTCCTTTGATAATGAAGGAAAATTTTCATCGTTCACCTCAGGAACGGAATTCACAATCTTTTTCTCAACAATTGACTCCTCTGATTTTATGGAATCAGATTCATTGTCAGAACTTCTTTCAGATTTTACAATCCATTTTTGTTTGGTTAAATCACCTCTTCTTTTGTAAAATCGTTTTGAACTTTCACCTTTTTCAGAAATAGAATTTTCAAACACTTTTGATTTCTCAGTTGATTGTTTCTTCTCAAAGACAAGTTTTTCTTTCAGTTTTGAGTTAGAAGTAACTTCCTGTTTTGTGTTGTTGGACTGTTGACAATTCCAAGCAATATGCCCAACCTTTTGGCATTTGAAGCAAATTCTTCTATCAATTCTTTGAGCAAACTTCTTCACATTCCTCTTTACCTCAGCAAGAAACTCTTGATTCGACTGCTTCCAGAACGGTTTCTTCTGCTCATCTTCACAACTTCCACCTGCAACAAATTTTGTTTTTGGTTTATAAGTTTTCTGATTTTGATAATTTTCAGGAGGAATAAATCCTAAACCTTTCTTTTTGAAATTTTTGTTATGGTTTGGTTTCTTTCGATAACCATAACCAGAACAATAACTCTTTTTCTTGTTCAATCTCTGTTGAACTCTTGAAGTGTAATTTTTAGGTTTTTCATCAAGATTTAAATTTTTTATATCAGAAAGATTAATTTCTGTTAATTTGAAAACCTGTTTGATCATTTCAGTTTTTACACTTCTGATTGGAAATTCCTCATCAGAATATAATTTGTCTGAATCATTCAAAGTATAAGCCACTTTGATTGATCCGTCATTCAAATTAGATTTTGATAACAGGAATTCTCTATTGTAAACCCTATTAACCGATGAACTCGGACTCTTTTCTGACGAACTCTGACTATCAGACTCAGACTCCGGTTTTGACTCCTCATCCGTATCCAACACCTGATCGACAACTTTCTTTAATAACTCAGACTCATGATCAGTGTCAGACGCTGTGAATGTAACATCAATATTGTCTGGTAATTCATCAATGATTTCAGACTTTAACTTGATGTTGACTGCCTTTTTTAGACGCTCTTCATTTGGATTCCTGGGAGAATAAGTTTCATGGATCGGGGGCGGACATCTGTTATACTTTACACTTGGTTTCTTACCAGTATCAGTATCTTCAGTCTTTCTGTCCATGAACGCTTCCAGACCTGCAACAGTAGGATAAACACGATCAATCAAGTAATCACATGTAGTGTAACTCAACAGTAATCGTTTAATCCTTTTGTGACAACTCGAGTTTCCGACATTCTTTATTCGCATTTATTGCACGTTGACTTTGACGGTCTAGTTGTTTGACTCGTCTGATTTGTAACGATACACTTTGTGTGATAATAAAAGTATTATGTTTGCTTGGTTATGTGTTGATATTATAGCATGAGACTTAGTGTATTTGAAATAACATAAACTACTGAACATATGAAACAACTCGACGAAACAGAGTTGTGATTCGCCATGAACACATTCGACGAAACAAGGCTGTTTCGCCAAACTCATCTCGACGAAACAGACTGTTTCGCCGGCCCAGTATTACGCCGAAGCCCAGTTCGGGCCCAGTACTGTTAGACTTGTTATATTGCGTAGAATGATCCCATTTGACACATTTTAGCAAACCAGAAACCCTAGAGAACTCTCTGCTGTGTGACGGCGAACTAGAACCCACCGGAAACCTTGGTGCGATCAAACTTTCATCTCGGTTAGTACGGGTTCGTTAACTCGGTTCCGTTAATGTTTCTGATTTCTTGTTATGTGTATATGTACCTGCTGATTTACGAAACGGATTATGAATATATGTGCACGATGATATAGATGTCGATATACATGGTTAATCGGATGTGTAATTATAAGCGAAACTTAATACGATCAGATACTCGGTTCTGTATGTTGTTAATATGATCTGATTTTTGGTAACACGTTAGTAGCTTGATAGGGTTCGATGATATGTTTGTGGTTTGATTAATCGATACGTTGTTCACATAAACTAGGGTTATGCTAAGACGATTATACTTTGATGATTGAGTTATGATGATTTTGGGTGCACATTGATCTCCATACGATTTCTGATATTTGTGATGGCTGTTAGGTTGATTAGGGTTTCTGTATGTGACGTAACTGACTTGTGACGAATCAGATCGCTATCGACGAAACGCAGGTAACGACGAAACAGGAATCTGTTTCGTCGAGACCTCTGCGACGAATCTGAGCAATGACGAAACTGGTGTTTCGTCGAAGGGTAAGAACGACGAAACAGGGGTGTTTCGTCGTATACACAATCTGCACAGTAACATGTTTATAATCTGTTAAGTGTTAACTGGGTTAGTTAACTGCTGTTAAGTGTAACCATATTGTACATGACTGTGATTACGTGTTGCATGCTTATACGTGAACGACTTGAACTCAAACTGATTTCACATACGTGCCTACTTTAGGACGCGATTGATTACTTGTGAGCATACACTTAGCATACCGAGCAAAACAAGGTGAGTTCACACCCTTACTAAGGCATGGGATTCCCAGGGTTTGGGGAATGGGATGGAAGGAATAAGGTTGAATAGATTCGTACATACACTGATACTAGACTACCATACCATTGTCCTCGGTTGTGAAGGACACATACGTAAAACCTACGTGAACTTATACTCAATACTATCCTCGGTTGTGAAGGATACTCACGTAAAACCTACGTGAACTTATACTCAATACTATCCTCGGTTGTGAAGGATACTCACGTAAAACCTACGTGAACTTATACTCAATACTATCCTTGGTTGTGAAGGATACTTACGTAAAACCTACGTGAACTTATACTCAATACTATCCTCGGTTGTGAAGGATACTCACGTAAAACCTACGTGAACTTATACTCAATACTATCCTCGGTTGTGAAGGATACTCACGTAAAACCTACGTGAACTTATACTCAATACTGTCCTCGGTTGTGAAGGACACTTACGTAAAGCCTACGTAAACTATGTACGTACTACTGTTCTCGGTTGTGAAGAACACTTATGGTTACAAATAGTCTAGTGTATATGCAACATGGGAAGCCCCCACTAATAGAACATACGATCGGCCTAGTAGCGCCACATGTTACGAAACAAACTTACAATTATGAACTTATTTACTGTGAACTCGCTCAACTAGTTGTTGATTCTCTGTTACATGCCTTGCAGGACCTTAGGTACATATGGAGCTTGCACAGGAAGGAGCAGGTCGTTGTGGGATACGGATCGTAGACGATATTTGAACTTATAACTTATTTTGGGTTTTCATTATTATGCTTCCGCTACTTAAACAATGTTTGGTTATGAACATCGGTCATGTCAAGATGAATTACCTTTTCCTACTTTTACACTTAAATACTATGTTTGATATGATTGATGGCTTGATCCTGGTCATGTCACGCCTCCAAGCGGTGGTACTCCGCGGGTGGATTTTGGGGGTGTGACAGATTGGTATCAGAGCCATTGGTTATAGAGAACTCGGTTTTAATAAGGGGAAAACATTTTTATTAAAACCAGACTATAACCAGAACAGTGCTCTCAACGATCCACAACGACGCTTCGCTCCACGTGCAAGACTCAACATCATAGGTACTACTATTCATGTTACCTTACTACTTGCTAGAACTACATAGAACTTTGCTCGTGGTATGCTTAGATTACATTGCTCACTATTTGTTATTGCATGAGGATACTTGTGTGCTCACTCTCTTCGCACTATTCGCGAACCTCTCACCCACATGTTCTCCTTGATGTCAAGATCATGTGTGGACACGTTAACCTAACTCAAGCCCAGTTGGCGGCTTCGATCACTGAACAAGTTACTGCAGCACTCGCAGCTGCCCAGGCAGGAGGTGTAACCTGCCATCACCACTTACCCTAGGATCCTTAGATCCTACTCTCGTAACTCAACACTTGTGCTTAATTTTGATTACTCTTACGCACACGACAAGTCAACACGCTCAGCCACCTGTGTGCACATACACGATTTTTATGGACTGTCGTCCTACTACTTTCAGCGACACTCGAATCGGCCTTCAAATGTGCGAATGACCTGAGGCTCGTAAGGTGAAATATGCCACTGATATTCTCGAAGGTACTGCGCAAACTTGGTGGAGCGCGCAAGTTACGATACTGGGGCTGGCGGCTGCTAATGCCACCCCATGGAATGATTTTAAGGAACTGATCAAACGTGAATACAGTAGTTATGATGCCATCCACAAGTTGGAAGTGGAGTTCTTTAACATGAAGATGACGGGATCAGAGATAGAAGCATTGAAACCAGACAACGTCAGGGCTGAAGCCCTATGCGGCTCAAGGCAACGCTTAGAACAGAAGGAAGATGGTGCTTACTACGTCACAGGACGCATTTGGGTCCCACTGTACGGCAACCTACGCGAGCTAGTAATGGATGAAGCTCATAAGTCTCGCTACTCAGTACATCCTGGTTCGGATAAGATGTACCACGACCTCAGAACTACATATTGGTGGCCTAGCATGAAGGCCCACATAGCCACATACGTTAGCAAATGCTTGACTTGTGCGAGAGTCAAGGCAGAATATCAGAAACCGTCAGGACCACTCCAACAACCTGAAATACCACAATGGAAATGGGAGCAAATTTCCATGGATTTTGTTACTGGCCTACCTAGATCTCAGCGCGGAAATGATACTATTTGGGTGATCGTAGATCGACTCACAAAGTCTGCTCACTTCTTAGCAATCAAAGAAACAGACAAGTTCTCTACCTTGGCAGACATTTACTTAAAAGAAGTGGTCTCGAGGCACGGAGTGCCCACCTCCATCATCTCTGATCGTGACGCACGTTTTACTTCAGAACTGTGGCAAGCAATGCACAAATCTTTTGGCTCTCGTTTAGACATGAGCACAGCTTATCACCCTCAGACAGATGGGCAGTCTGAGCGCACTATTCAAACTCTAGAAGACATGCTTCGGGCGTGCGTAATTGACTTTGGCAATGGTTGGGAGAAACATCTGCCACTCGTGGAATTTTCGTATAACAACAACTACCACACCAGCATTAAAGCTGCACCATTCGAGGCATTGTACGGGCGTAGGTGCCGGTCACCTCTCTGTTGGGCAGAGGTGGGGGAAAGTCAAATCACAGGTCCAGAAATGGTAGTTGATACTACTGAAAAGATTGCTCAAATACGACAACGCATGGCGGCAGCTCGTGACCGTCAGAAAGTATACGCTGATAAAGACAGGAAACTACTCGAATTCCAGGTTGGGGATCGAGCGCTACTTAAAGTTTCACCCTGGAAGGGTGTGGTTCGTTTTGGCAAACGCGGCAAACTCAATCCACGATACGTTGAACCTTTCGAAGTTATTGAGAAAATAGGCAAAGTGGCCTACAGACTGAACTTACCAGCTGAACTCAGTGCAGTTCACAACGTCTTTCACGTGTCGAATCTGAAGAAGTTTCTGTCAGATGAGACCCACGTAGTTCCTTTGAAGGAGCTCACTATCGACGAGCGATTGCATTTCGTCGAGGAACCAGTTGAAATCACAGACCGGGATGTTAAGGTCCTCAAGAACACCAGAATACCTCTTGTACGAGTTCGTTGGAACTCCCGTCGCGGCCCAGAGTTCACCTGGGAGCGCGAAGATCAAATGGAACTCAAATATCCCCAGTTGTTCGAAAATAATGCAACTACTACTGAGGCTGAAGCTACTACGGAATTTCGGGATGAAATTCCAACTCAACGGGGGAATGATGTGACACCCCAAGAAAACCAGTAATCTTCGCAAACCTGCTCGGGGAGCCGCGATACGATACAGGTAAACAACGTCACACTACTAGCTTCCTCAGTAACTGCATGCTAAATTTCGGGACGAAATTTCTTTTAAGTTGGGGATAATGTGACAACTCGAGTTTCCGACATTCTTTATTCGCATTTATTGCACGTTGACTTTGACGGTCTAGTTGTTTGACTCGTCTGATTTGTAACGATACACTTTGTGTGATAATAAAAGTATTATGTTTGCTTGGTTATGTGTTGATATTATAGCATGAGACTTAGTGTATTTGAAATAACATAAACTACTGAACATATGAAACAACTCGACGAAACAGAGTTGTGATTCGCCATGAACACATTCGACGAAACAAGGCTGTTTCGCCAAACTCATCTCGACGAAACAGACTGTTTCGCCGGCCCAGTATTACGCCGAAGCCCAGTTCGGGCCCAGTACTGTTAGACTTGTTATATTGCGTAGAATGATCCCATTTGACACATTTTAGCAAACCAGAAACCCTAGAGAACTCTCTGCTGTGTGACGGCGAACTAGAACCCACCGGAAACCTTGGTGCGATCAAACTTTCATCTCGGTTAGTACGGGTTCGTTAACTCGGTTCCGTTAATGTTTCTGATTTCTTGTTATGTGTATATGTACCTGCTGATTTACGAAACGGATTATGAATATATGTGCACGATGATATAGATGTCGATATACATGGTTAATCGGATGTGTAATTATAAGCGAAACTTAATACGATCAGATACTCGGTTCTGTATGTTGTTAATATGATCTGATTTTTGGTAACACGTTAGTAGCTTGATAGGGTTCGATGATATGTTTGTGGTTTGATTAATCGATACGTTGTTCACATAAACTAGGGTTATGCTAAGACGATTATACTTTGATGATTGAGTTATGATGATTTTGGGTGCACATTGATCTCCATACGATTTCTGATATTTGTGATGGCTGTTAGGTTGATTAGGGTTTCTGTATGTGACGTAACTGACTTGTGACGAATCAGATCGCTATCGACGAAACGCAGGTAACGACGAAACAGGAATCTGTTTCGTCGAGACCTCTGCGACGAATCTGAGCAATGACGAAACTGGTGTTTCGTCGAAGGGTAAGAACGACGAAACAGGGGTGTTTCGTCGTATACACAATCTGCACAGTAACATGTTTATATTCTGTTAAGTGTTAACTGGGTTAGTTAACTGCTGTTAAGTGTAACCATATTGTACATGACTGTGATTACGTGTTGCATGCTTATACGTGAACGACTTGAACTCAAACTGATTTCACATACGTGCCTACTTTAGGACGCGATTGATTACTTGTGAGCATACACTTAGCATACCGAGCAAAACAAGGTGAGTTCACACCCTTACTAAGGCATGGGATTCCCAGGGTTTGGGGAATGGGATGGAAGGAATAAGGTTGAATAGATTCGTACATACACTGATACTAGACTACCATACCATTGTCCTCGGTTGTGAAGGACACATACGTAAAACCTACGTGAACTTATACTCAATACTATCCTCGGTTGTGAAGGATACTCACGTAAAACCTACGTGAACTTATACTCAATACTATCCTCGGTTGTGAAGGATACTCACGTAAAACCTACGTGAACTTATACTCAATACTATCCTTGGTTGTGAAGGATACTTACGTAAAACCTACGTGAACTTATACTCAATACTATCCTCGGTTGTGAAGGATACTCACGTAAAACCTACGTGAACTTATACTCAATACTATCCTCGGTTGTGAAGGATACTCACGTAAAACCTACGTGAACTTATACTCAATACTGTCCTCGGTTGTGAAGGACACTTACGTAAAGCCTACGTAAACTATGTACGTACTACTGTTCTCGGTTGTGAAGAACACTTATGGTTACAAATAGTCTAGTGTATATGCAACATGGGAAGCCCCCACTAATAGAACATACGATCGGCCTAGTAGCGCCACATGTTACGAAACAAACTTACAATTATGAACTTATTTACTGTGAACTCGCTCAACTAGTTGTTGATTCTCTGTTACATGCCTTGCAGGACCTTAGGTACATATGGAGCTTGCACAGGAAGGAGCAGGTCGTTGTGGGATACGGATCGTAGACGATATTTGAACTTATAACTTATTTTGGGTTTTCATTATTATGCTTCCGCTACTTAAACAATGTTTGGTTATGAACATCGGTCATGTCAAGATGAATTACCTTTTCCTACTTTTACACTTAAATACTATGTTTGATATGATTGATGGCTTGATCCTGGTCAAGTCACGCCTCCAAGCGGTGGTACTCCGCGGGTGGATTTTGGGGGTGTGACACCTTTCACTCTCAATCTTCTCAAGTTCCACTTCTTTCTTTAACTGTGCACAATCTTCAATATACTCATTAATGACTTTCTGCTTTGTCATTAATGTTGCACTCATTTTATCCATTGCTTTTTCGGTTTCTGTATTCGTCTTCTTCAGACTATCAACTGTTCTATTCAGCACATCATATGATTCTTTAATGTACTTCACATCAGACAGTAAGTCTTCTTTAATCTTCTCTAATTCAGCAATCTTCATATCTTTCTCTTCACAAGCTTTGAAAGACTCTGAACACTTCACACATGGTTTTTCAACTTCAACCATTTTTTCAACTATCTTTTCAACCTCGACAGTCTTTTCAACTTCAACGAGTTTCTCTATTTCAACAATTTTTTCTACTTCCACAATTTTCTCAACTTCTACCAGTTTTTCAACTTCAACTATTTTTTCAATTTCAATAAGTTTTTCCACCACTTTCTCCACTTCAACGATTTTCTCAATTACTTTCTCAGTCACTGGTTCAACATTTGCTTCTCCAGCTTCTGTCTTTGTCTTTTCATCAGCTTGCATTTTTGTTGCTTCCAGCTCTTTCCTCAATCTTGCCATCTTCTTCTGATACAGCATCTCCATTTTATCTGCAAAAAACAAATTAAAACTAGTAGGATCAATGCCTTTTCTGGCTCTGTTGAGATGTTCTTCCTCATCATCGGTATCCACATCACTTCCAAGATCTGGAAAAATTGGGATTCTTTTATGATTAACCTCATCTTCACCTAGAATTCGAGCAACAAAGCCTGATTCTGATGGAATGTATTTATCCCAACTAAATCCCTCGGCAACTTTTTCGTCATCTTGATGAATAAGTAAAGCTTTCTTCTTTCCATTATCTGTAGCATGAGCATGTACAATTTGAGGTTGTTGAGCATTCTGATGAAAAATTGATTTCTGATAATAGTTGTTCTTTTCTTGATTCTCAGTAGCTTCTTTACTTTTGCACTCTCGTTTAAAATGACCTTTTCCTTTACAACGGAAACAGGTAACCTTTGATTTATCAAATCCCAATGGAGAGGTAGCCATTCCTCGAAATTCATCCCTACCAGTAATCTCTTGAAATTTCTCAGCTCTCCTCCAAGCACTTGCTAAGCACCACTTGATATCCATCACTTCAAGTTCTTCAGCATCAATTTGGTCGTAATCTTCTTTGGTAAGCATCGGATTGCCAATTTTCCCACCGATCAAACTTTCGTAAGACTCTAACATAGTAACCAATGATGCCATGTGCTGCTTGGCAACTTCTGGAGACAAATTCTGGCCATTTTGAATGTTTAATGTAACATTGCATTGAAGATTTGTTGAATTCGATTGTTGAGAACTTGATGTTGTAAAGTTTGGATCAAAACTCGAGAATGATGAAGATCCACCACTTTGAGTAACATTACTCTTTGTTCCGGATGAACCATCTGCACCGAAACCAGTTTGAATCTTTGGGCTAGAGCTGGGGGTAGCCTCAAACTTGTTCCCTCGGTAGTACAGACTGACATCTTGTTTGGCAATTGGATTCGTCATGATAGCTGTTTTCTGAATATCCAACTCATGCTCTTCAATCTTTTGAATAAACTTTGCTAGACTCATATTCTCAGATTTTCTCATGTGTTTGATAATCAACAAATAAGTTCCCCATTTCTGTTGTGGTAATGCTTCAGCAAGTTTATCCACCCATTCCTCATCATCCTTCTTTATATCCAATCTCCCCATTTCCAAGACAAGATGACAATATCTGTCAATTGTCTGTTTCGTTGATTCGTAATCAAAAGCTACAAACATATCGAATGATTTCTTCAGCAACGCCTTTCTGTTTTTAATCATATCCGCGCTTCCTTTGAATTTCTGAATCAATGCTTCCCAAATTGACTTAGCTGTATTATCGTGTTGAAGCAAAACAAATATATCTTCTTTGATTGCCTGTTGAAGAATACTGATCATCATTTTCTCACTAGTATACTTCAATTTGTCAGCTTCTGTAAAGTCACAGAAATCCTTTATAAGCCCACGTTCATTTGTCGGTTTTTCATAGTCTTTCTCCAACGAACACCATGCATCGAATCTGTAAGCTTGAACCCAGTTCTCAAATCGATTCTGCCATCCTTTGAAGTCTTCAATGTACATGAGCTTTGGTGGCTTTTGATGAGTTCCCGTCTCATTTTCACTGTACAATGCTTCAGCAGCTGTAACCGGAGCTACTGGTGTGGCAAACGCGTTGTAAAAATCTTCTTCCATGCTTCAGTAATTAGCAAAAACTTAGGAAAACACCTTGCAAGCACCTTCAAGCGAAATCCCGAGTAATACAGTTCTGAAGCGAAATCAACTATTCTTTCTTGAAGCGAAAACAGATGTTAAGTCTTGAAGCGAAATCAACTGTTTGTTGAAGCGAAATCTGATATCAGGTTCTATTTCAAGCGAAATTAACTATTTCGCTTCAAACACTCAATGTTTTCAAGCGAAACTCTGCTGAATGTTACGAACTCTTTCAAGCGAAATCAAGTTTTTGTCATTTTTACTTTGAATTTCGGTCTCAAACTTTCAAGGCTTTGTTAGACTACTGTTTTATACAATTGGTGAAAAACTCAGACCAATTTGACCGTTAATTCTCGTCCAGATTGAAAAAGAAGGTGTAGAAATCAGAAAATAGATGATATCAAGCTAAACTCTTCTTCCTGTGCTCTGATACCAATTGTAGGATCGGATTGCGACCTAAACGAGTCGTTCGGAAGAGTTCTAGTCCGTTTCAGAGGCGGAAACTAAGAAACGGACGATAAACAGCTTGTTTCACACTTTAATCTTCTTTTATATTGAATTGACAACCTTTTACAATCAGAAGAATAACCGGCAGCACCTCGGTACACTTGGTAAAAAACTGTTTTAAATGACAAGACAAGAACCCTATTTATAAACTACATGATTTCGCTTGAGACACCTACAAGCGAAATCAACATATAGAATATGTTACAACTTGAAGCGAAATTGACATAATTGTCTTGAAGCGAAATCGTTCATGCAATCTGATTCCATGCAACCTTCAACTTCTATTTTGTCTTTAGTGCATGATGCAAACAATGATGTCACTTGTGTGATGTCATCATCAAGGATGATGACATCATGCTTGATTATATCCGCACCGAACCCGAGACTCGATACAAGACGAAGACGACAGATGTGTGCATACTTATACATATCATCTGATCTTATTGTTTTCAAATGATTTACAAGACAAAGCAAATTACAAGGTTCATGACTAAACATTTTCTTAAACATAAGTCATGAATCCTATTTTTACAAACCTATGTATCTCACAGGCATTTTTATGCTGACGTACCTATTTTCACATGTGTTTTCAGGAGCTTTTCCGTAGGATGTTGATCATGATACTAGGGCGGACCTGTGCCTTAGAGACTTTAAAAGAAGATAGACTATGTTTAATTATGTTCTGAACTCCTTAATTCCTGTTTAAGACAATGTAACACTCTTGTTTAATAAATAAATAAAACTTTGTATGCCATGGTTATGAGACAATTAATTCTGTTACAACACTCCCCGATGTTTCCGCCGCGATTTGTTGTTTTACGCGGTCGGGGTGTGACAGGATGGGCAATCTGAGCGCACCATCCAAAATCTTGAAGACATGCTCAGGGCATGTGTAATCGATTTTGGTAACGGCTGGGAAAAACACCGCCCGTTAGTGGAGTTTTCGTATAACAACAGTTACCACACCAGTATCCAAGCCGCTCCGTTTGAGGCATTATACGGACGGAAGTGCCGATCACCTCTCTGTTGGACAGAAGTTGGTGACAGCCAAATCACTGGCCCAGAACTTGTAGTAGATACAACCGATAGAATTGCTAAGATACGATTGCGAATGGCGTGAGCTCGTGACCGTCAGAAAAGCTATGCAGATAAGCGACGAAAACCACTCGAGTTCTAGGTTGGGGATCAGGTGCTACTCAAAGTCTCACCTTGGAAAGGTGTAGTTCGTTTTGGCAAACGAGGCAAACTCAATCCGCGTTATGTCGGACCGTTTGAAATCATTGAGAAAATTGGCAAAGTCGCTTACAAATTGAATCTACCTGAAGAACTCAGCGGAGTTCACAATATTTTCCATGTGTCGAATCTGAAGAAGTGTCTATCAGATGAGACCCTAATAGTTCCTCTCAAGGAGCTCACTATCGACGACCAGTTGTGATTCGTCGAGGAACCAGTAGAGATTACTGATCGAGATGTTAAGGTTCTCAAGCGTACCAGAATACCTCTTGTCCGAGTTCGTTGGGATTCCCATCATGGCCCAGAGTATACCTGGGAATGAGAAGACCAAATGAAACTCAAGTATCCCCAGTTGTTTAAGAAAAGTGCAACCACTACTGAGGCCGAAGCTACTGCAGAATTTCGGGACGAAATTCCAAATCAACGGGGGGATGATGTGACACCCTAGGAAAAACCAGTAAACACCGCAACTTAACTAGCTTCCTCAGTAACCACGCGCTAAATTTCGGGACGAAATTTTCTTAACAGGGGGAGAATGTGACAACCCTCGTAATTACATGTATCCGTACGATTATTTAATGATAATTAAAGTGCTTAGTGACTGTGTTGAATTACTTAACTGCTTCTGATTACTGCGTCACACTTACATGTGTTTGTTAACACACTAGTCTTGTGCAAAAAATTGACTAAATGGTCCTGAATATTTGTCACACCCCGACCGCGTAAAACAACAAAACGTGGCGGAAACGTCGGGGAGTGTTGTAACAGAATCATTGTTTCATAACACATGGAAATTGAAATATTGTTTTATTAAATAAAAGAGTTACAATGTCTTGATAATCAAAGAAACATAACATAAATCACTATTCTTGCATCTTTTATTGTCACTAAGGCCCAAGTCTGCCTAAGTGTATCTTGATAAATCCAATGCATCATATCCTGAAACACATGTGAAAATAGGTACGTCAGCATAAAAATGCCTGTGAGATACATAGGTTTTGTGAAAATTGGATTCATGACTTGTAAGTTTAGAAAAAAAAGTTGTTTAGCAAAAGTCAGTCATGAACCTTGTAAATTGATTTGTTTTGTAAATCGTTTGAAAAACAATAAGTTCAGATGATATGTATAAATAAGAGAATAATGTATGGTTAAATGAATAACCAAGTAAAATGAGTTTGTATAAGATAAGTTGTTTGTAAAAGAATGTCTGGTGAAAAGTATGTTATTTGTATAAAATGTTATGTCTCAAATTGAAATGATTCAAATAACACTACGATATGTAATACCATACAAACACTTATATATAGGAAGTACCAGCGGCGTATCCACCATGCTTGTATCATATTACACACGCCTCGTTACTTAAATCACTTACTCAAACCAAACCACCAAAGTAAAATGTTTATGTATAATCAAATGTCAAAATGTTTATGTGAAAACCATGTCTAATGTCTATGTCTAATGTTTATGTCTAATGTAAATCATGAATTGTGTATGTAAATGTCAAAATGTTTTATGTATGGTAAGTGAAATATATCAACAAAACCATATGTAAAATGCACAAAAACAAGATATTGATGTAAAACATGGTTTAAATCAAAGTTATGTTTTGTGTAATAAATGCATGCTATACTGATATAAACATTTATGCGGTATTGTAAAAATTCATACATCCAAGCCTTGCGACAGTCGGATAACCCTTTTAGTAAAGGTTATCAAAAAATGTATTCGGATTCAGTCATTCCTTACGTCCAAACAAACCCGAGATTTCAGGAATGGGATTTGTCAAGTCCTATGGTACCACTACCTACTACCGAGCGGCATGATCGGTGTTAATGAATGCACATTGTCCCATTTAAACAAACCAAATGTCATACCAAAATGTAAGCATGTGATGAATAATAAATGTACTAAGTATGCACACAATGGACATACATAGCGTAGAATGTAATGTAAAATAATGTACTAAGTACGCACACAATGGGCATACATAGCATAAAATGTAATGTAAAATAATGTACTAAGTACGCACACAATGGGCATACATAGCATAAAATGTAATGTAATGTAAAATAATGTACTAAGTACGCACACAATGGGCATACATAGCATAAAATGTAATGTAAAACAATGTACTAAGTACGCACACAATGGGCATACATAGCATAAAACACAATGAAATCATGTACTATAAATGTACTAATGAACATAGCAAGTATATGATGTGAAAACAGGAAAGCATGAAAGTAACAAGTAGGCACATGTGTTCCACCCCAAAATGTTTGGAAAACCGTAAAAGAGGGGGTTCTATGTACTCACTTGAGATTGCTTGGTAGTTCTTAAGTAACAACCAAACAATGCTAGAGATCACGGATATCAAACGGCACCTAATATAGGTAACTACATTAATGAACCGGACCTATAACGGAAGATCGGATAGAATGAGGCTTGTAAACCAAATGAGTAGGGGAACTCATGTAATATGGTTTAACAAGGCCTTCATACTACAATGAAACCTAACCTAAGTGCTTACGACCCGTTTAGGTAGCTTATGCTACTTTAACTCGTCGTTCGCGTAAAACGCGTTTGGAACGCCTAACTAGCCCTGTGATAAGTAAAATATGCCTTAACATGTCTAATATTGTTACCAAATCAGTTTAGATACCAAAAGTTATGTTACATATGCTTAAAATGAATTTTGGCGTAAAAAGGGAATTTTGGTCATTTACCTAAGGCATATAAACTACCTATCATACAACTAACTAAATATCGTGACCATAAGGTATAACATCGGAAGGTTATTCCCTATATACTATGGTCACCTAATGTATTTGGTCGGATCCTAATGATCGACCAAATGGGTCGGGTTCGAAAGCATAAGCGATTGATTAGATCGCTTACCCTTACGACCCTAGACAAGCACAAAACTAAAAGTGACGAGCTAAGCATGTTGAAACATGCTTAACTAAGCTAGAAAACAAGTTTGGTATCAAAACAAACGGTTTTGATACCTAAGAGTATTTTGGTTACAAAATACGCAATAACATGCATTTCGGCCAAAACTACGACTCGTCACTGAGCCAAGATAACGTGGTAATCAGTAGGTATAGTCACTAGGGACTATGACCTTCGTGATTACGCTCACGTTATGAAGTTCAAACGAACTTCGCATTGACCATAAACTGGTCAATGCAGAAGGTCAAACAAAGTTTGACTTTCGAACTCGAAAAGCAATAAAAGAACGAAGGAACACTTACAAAGGGTCCCCAAAAGCTAATCTTGATCCAAGTAGCTCAGGTATGAAACAATGGTTCCAACTTAGAGCTTCTAAGATCAGATTCTTGTGGGTTTTGCAATGAATGGGGTTGGGTATTTATAGTGTTCGTAGAGCCGTTAAGATCGTTCCTCGTTAACCGTGCTTTGATCTTGGCCATACACCTCAAGACCCTGGTTTTCTAAAACCATTTGAGCCCATAGATTTGCCCCAAAACCATGTGCAACAAGTGGAATGGACCAGATGCAATGTTTCTGCAATTCTGCTGTCAGACCCCTGCTTGCGCACCGTAAGACTTAGAACCTTGCGGTGCGCAAGGACCTTGCAGACCAGAAAGTTTGAAAAATGGCAGAACAGGCCCCTGAAGCTCCAAACTTGCTATTTGATGCACTTTTGACACTTTTAGGCCCCGTTAACCCCATTTCAAAGCTCTAAAATGAAGTTAAAGTATAGGGAACTTAAAATGTGCTAAAAAATATCTCGGGTGTCGGTTCGTTTGGCCGTACGATCGTGATGTTCGCTTAATTACGACGGAATGCGCATAAGCGCGAAAAACGATCCAAATGGCGTGACGAATGGATTTTTCTTATGCCAAACACTAAAATAAAATATTTTAGTGCTTACATAAATTTTTGGATGTCCGGATGTATTCGGAACGTAAGTTATGCGCGAAAGTGCAAACTTGTGCACTTTTTGACGCTTTTAGTCCCTGAATGACCCAAAAGTTTATTTTAGCACACCGAACCCCTCAAAGCCTATTTATAAGCTATGTAAAGGATATTTATGGTATGTTTAACTTATGGCCATGATCCGGAATGTCTTTTACAGTTCAAATTGGCATACTTTCGCAGTTTGTCAACTTTAGTCCCTGTAAGCGATTTAACTCGATTTTGCCATACCAAAGCCTTCAAAACTTATTTCTAAGTTATGTAAAGGTTATTTAAGGTATGTTAAGCCTATTTCACTATTCCGGAGTGTTCGTTGCATTAAACGGTTTATATTTACGCATCAGTGCGCGTATAACCTTCCAGAAAGCGATTTAAAGCTTGAAATCGAACAAGAATTGATATGTGCAAAGGGTACACATATTTATACAAATCTCAAGTATGAAATACAATATTTCATTGGTTTGGTATTTTTTTGATGGTCGCAGTGACCCAGGTGTCACAATATTCTCCTATGTGTTAGGAATTAAAAGTGTTACAAAAATATATATAATATATGCTTTACGGAATAATTAAACACTTTAACGGAACGGTATCTAACCTGATAACCGGATATTACCCGGGACACCAAATATTTGTCAAACACATTATTTAATTATTTTGAGCTAGTCATGGTCCCCGTACACCATAACACCCACTAAAAATCATATAACTAACATATATGGGTGCATACTTGAATTCTAACTTGTGATTACCATTTAGTTGCAAAATTTACATCCAACCCCCCTAAACCGAATTCGGTCCCCAAGTGGACCCACCATATATCCACACCATACTCCACATCCTACTCCTAGATTTCATTCTAATTTAATAATAGATTGTTGCTTGTTGTTGTTTACAAAATATATAGTAAATCTTTATAAGGATGGCATGGAGATCACTAACATCATTCCATATCCTTCATAAGATTTCACTCTCTCTTCCACTCTCTTCTCTCCCTCTCTCGGCCACACCCATAACCGCCACCATCACCACCACTTCACAACCATCTTCATCCGTTAAACAAGTTCCATACAAGCTTTGAAGGTGATTCAAGGAGGTTGCACTTGTGGAGCTTCAAATGGGCTTTGTTCTTGCTTGTTCATCACCATTTCTCATCATCTTTGTCACTAGATTCTTCCCTAGCCTTGTGCTAGTAGTAAGTTCATTATGTCACCTTTGTTCATCTTGTTTCATGATTAAAAGTTGTAGTATGATGGTTATGTTTGAAACACTAAATAACAAGAACCAAAATGATGAACATAAAGCTTTATTAAAAATGAAACATGATGTAATAATGTTAGTATGAAGTTGTTTTGATATGTTGCTGACTACTTGCTGATTACTTGTTAATGTTAAATATCGTTATTGATCGCTAAACATGTTAACATAATCAATCGAGCACGCTTTAGAATGTTAAAAGCTGAAAACAGGAGGCTGTTTAGTGATTACAGCCAACTTCAGTTGGCTGTAACCGGACCTTAATTAAACGAAAAATGCATTTTCTGAAGTCTAGATTTATGTATTATGAAATGCGGTTCTAATGGCACTAGAATCATAATTTTTGGACTTCGTTTGCTATTTTTAAAGGGGCGTTTTGTAACCGCAGCAAAAGCTGCATTTTTGCTGCTGAAAATATGTGTTATATTCTTCATCATAACTTGAAACCTGAGTAGAACTAGGTCATGAAACTTGTACTGTAAATGACCACTGATGTATTTGTAATCCTCCCACTAGAATTTCGTAAATCAGACTTATGATGAATTTTAAATAAATTATTCCGTGGACTACAGTCAGAAAAAGATGAATCTGATTTCATTCCGGTAAATGAATTTTTATAAAATATTGGTAATGAGTTGGATCCCGAAATTTTTACACAATAATATTTGGATCGTTTAAGAGCTTCTGTAAAAAGTTGGGAATTTTTGGAATAAGTTAACTATTTTATTAAAATCCCCGAAAACAGTCCAGTTGTGAAGATTAAAGCTGAAACGACATAAGTAGTAAATTGTGTGTCTAAATGTCAGGTAGGTTATCTAAGAATAATCTACCATGTTATATGTCAATAAAGGTGTTATGTGCAATGTCGTATGTTTGCTTATAAATGGGAATATATGGGAAGTTTATATGGGCATGAACCGTTAAAGTGATGCATGTTATGTGATAGATGTGTGTAGGAACTTTGTGCTCTATTTGAAACCACCAAATGACTAACTGGTAATCATATTAGGACGTGATTGACCGACCTTGACTGTTAGCTATTTGTGAGAGTCAAACCGAGCAACCAAAGGTGACAAATCAAAGTAAACGGATCATATTAATGTATCACTGAAGACATGCTCGCCTATAAGTGAACACTCACCCCAAGAGTTCCCAGGTAAGAGTGACTGGTCCGATACTGCGGATTTGTACGAACACTCTAGCCTTCGACAGAAAACTCAGGGTACAGGCATTCACTCTTCCAGTTTGCACGTGTTCACATTATACGACCCAAACTTTGACGAGATTTGAAAACTTAGAGGGTTCAAAACCTCATAACAGGGGGTTCAAAACCTTACAATAGAGGGTTCAAAACCTAGTAATCAATCATCCTAGAACAGATGATTAGTTTTCAAAGCGGTTTTGAAATTTATGTTCTTGTTGTGGTTGTCGCCTAAGGATAGGTGACAGTATTGTTTTATGACTAAACGCAAGAAAACTCGCGTTAGGGTCCTAGGAAGGTTATAGACTAGGTCAAAGTATTACTAATAACCTAATTCCCTATAACCAAGAGCTCTGATACCAACTTTTCTGTCACACCCCGACCACGTAAAACAACAAAACGTGGCGGAAACGTCGGGGAGTGTTGTAACAGAATCATTGTTTCATAACACATGGAAATTGAAATATTGTTTTATTAAATAAAAGAGTTACAATGTCTTGATAATCAAAGAAACATAACATAAATCACTAGTCTTGCATCTTTTATTGTCACTAAGGCCCAAGTCCGCCTAAGTGTATCTTGATAAATCCTATGCATCATATCCTGAAACACATGTGAAAATAGGTACGTCAGCATAAAAATGCCTGTGAGATACATAGGTTTTGTGAAAGTAGGATTCATGACTTGTAAGTTTAGAAAAAAGGTTGTTTAGCAAAAGTCAGTCATGAACCTTGTAAAATGATTTGTTTTGTAAATCGTTTGAAAAACAATAAGTTCAGATGATATGTATAAATAAGAGAATAATGTATGGTTAAATGAATAACCAAGTAAAACGAGTTTGTATAAGATAAGTTGTTTGTAAAACAATGTCTTGTGAAAAGTATGTTATTTGTATAAAATGTTATATGTCTCAAATTGAAATGATTCAAATAACGCTACGATATGTAATACCATACAAACACTTATATATAGGAAGTACCAGCGGCGTATCCACCATGCTTGTATCATATTACACACGCCTCGTTACTTAAATCACTTACTCAAACCAAAACACCAAAGTACAATGTTTATGTATAATCAAATATCAAAATGTTTATGTGAAAACCATGTCTAATGTCTATGTCTAATGTTTATGTCTAATGTAAATCATGAATTGTGTATGTAAATGCCAAAATGCTTATGTATGGTGAGTGAAATATATCAACTAAACCATATGTAAAATGCACAAAAACAAGATATTGAAGTAAAACATGGTTTAAATCAAAGTTATGTTTTGTGTAATAAATGCATGCTATACTGATATAAACATTTATGCGGTATTGTAAAAATTCATACATCCAAGCCTTGCGACAGTCGGATAACCCTTTTAGTAAAGTTATCAAAAAATGTATTCGGATTCGGTTATTCCTTACGTCCAAACAAACCCGAGATTTCAGGAATGGGATTTGTCAAGTCCTAGGGTACCACTACCTACTACCGAGCGGCATGATCGGTGTTAATGAATGTACATTGTCCCATTTAAACAAACCAAATATCATACCAAAATGTAAGCATGTGATGAATAATAAATGTACTAAGTATGCACACAATGGACATACATAGCATAGAATGTAATGTAAAATAATGTACTAAGTACGCACACAATGGGCATACATAGCATAAAATGTAATGTAAAATAATGTACTAAATACGCACACAATGGGCATACATAGCATAAAATGTAATGTAATGTAAAATAATGTACTAAGTACGCACACAATGGGCATACATAGCATAAAATGTAATGTAAAATAATGTACTAAGTACGCACACAATGGGCATACATAGCATAAAATGTAATGTAAAACAATGTACTAAGTACGCACACAATGGGCATACATAGCATAAAATGTAATGTAAAATAATGTACTAAATACGCACACAATGGGCATACATAGCATAAAATGTAATGTAATGTAAAATAATGTACTAAGTACGCACACAATGGGCATACATAGCATAAAATGTAATGTAAAATAATGTACTAAGTACGCACACAATGGGCATACATAGCATAAAATGTAATGTAAAACAATGTACTAAGTACGCACACAATGGGCATACATAGCATAAAACACAATGAAATCATGTACTATAAATGTACTAATGAACATAGCAAGTATATGATGTGAAAACAGGAAAGCATGAAAGTAACAAGTAGGCACATGTGTTCCACCCCAAAATGTTTGGAAAACCGTAAAAGAGGGGGTTCTATGTACTCACTTGATTTTGCTTGGTAGTTCTTGAGTAACAACCAAACAATGCTAGAGATCACGGATATCAAACGGCACCTAATATAGGTAACTACATTAATGAACCGGACCTATAACGGAAGATCGGATAGAATGAGGCTTGTAAACCAAATGAGTAGGGGAACTCATGTAATATGGTTTAACAAGGCCTTCATACTACAATGAAACCTAACCTAAGTGCTTACGACCCATTACGACCCGTTTAGGTAGCTTATGCTACTTTAACTCGTCGTTCGCGTAAAACGCGTTTGGAACGCCTAACTAGCCCTGTGATAAGTAAAATATGCCTTAACATGTCTAATATTGTTACCAAATCAGTTTAGATACCAAAAGTTATGTTACATATGCTTAAAATGAATTTTGGCGTAAAAAGGGAATTTTGGTCATTTACCTAAGGCATATAAACTACCTATCATACAACTAACTAAATATCGTGACCATAAGGTATAACATCGGAAGGTTATTCCCTATATACTATGGTCACCTAATGTATTTGGTCGGATCCTAATGATCGACCAAATGGGTCGGGTTCGAAAGCATAAGCGATTGATTAGATCGCTTACCCTTACGACCCTAGACAAGCACAAAACTAAAAGTGACGAGCTAAGCATGTTGAAACATGCTTAACTAAGTTAGAAAACAAGTTTGGTATCAAAACAAACGGTTTTGATACCTAAGAGTATTTTGGTTACAAAATACGCAATAACATGCATTTTGGCCAAAACTACGACTCGTCACTGAGCCAAGATAACGTGGTAATCAGTAGGTATAGTCACTAGGGACTATGACCATCGTGATTACGCTCACGTTATGAAGTTCAAACGAACTTCGCATTGACCATAAACTGGTCAATGCAGAAGGTCAAACAAAGTTTGACTTTCGAACTCGAAAAGCAATAAAAGAACGAAGGAACACTTACAAAGGGTCCCCAAAAGCTAATTTTGATACAAGTAGCTCAGGTATGAAACAATGGTTCCAACTTAGAGCTTCTAAGATCAGATTTTTGTGGGTTTTGCAATGAATGGGGTTGGGTATTTATAGTGTTCGTAGAGCCGTTAAGATCATTCCTCGTTAACCGTGCTTTGATCTTGGCCATACACCTCAAGACCCTGGTTTTCTAAAACCATTTGAGCCCATAGATTTGCCCCAAAACCATGTGCAACAAGTGGAATGGACCAGATGCAATGTTTCTGCAATTATGTTGTCAGACCCCTGCTTGCGCACCGTAAGACTTAGAACCTTGCGGTGCGCAAGGACCTTGCAGACCAGAAAGTTTGAAAAATGGCAGAACAGGCCCCTGAAGCTCCAAACTTGCTATTTGATGCACTTTTGACACTTTTAGGCCCCGTTAACCCCATTTCAAAGCTCTAAAATGAAGTTAAAGTATAGGGAACTTAAAATGTGCTAAAAAATATCTCGGGTGTCGGTTCGTTTGGCCGTACGATCGTGATGTTCGCTTAATTACGACGGAATGCGCATAAGCGCGAAAAACGATCCAAATGGTGTGACAAATTGATTTTTCTTATGCCAAGCACTAAAATAAAATATTTTAGTGCTTACATAAATTTTTGGATGTCCGGATGTATTCGGAACGTAAGTTATGCGCGAAAGTGCAAACTTGTGCACTTTTTGACGCTTTTAGTCCCTGAATGACCCAAAAGTTTATTTTAGCACACCGAACCCCTCAAAGCCTATTTCTAAGCTATGTAAAGGATATTTATGGTATGTTTAACTTATGGCCTTGATCCGGAATGTCTGTTACAGTTCAAATTGGCATACTTTCGCAGTTTGTCAACTTTAGTCCCTGTAAGCGATTTAACTCGATTTTGCCATACCAAAGCCTTCAAAACTTATTTCTAAGTTATGTAAAGATTATTTAAGGTATGTTAAGTCTATTTCACTATTCCAGATGTTCGTTGCATTAAACGGGTTATATTTACGCATCAGTGCGCGTATAACCTTCCAGAAAGCGATTTAAAGCTTGAAATCGAACAAGAGTTGATATGTGCAAAGGATACACATATTTATACAAATCTCAAGTATGAAATACAATATTTCATTGGTTTGGTATTTGTTTGATGGTCGCAGTGACCCAGGTGTCACAATATTCTCCTATGTGTTAGGAATTAAAAGTGTTACAAAAATATATATAATATACACTTTACGGAATAATTAAACACTTTAACGGAACGGTATCTAACCGGATAACCGGATTTTACCCGGGACACCAAATATTTTTCAAACACAATATTTAATTATTTTGAGCTAGTCATGGTCCCCGTACACCATAACACCCACTAAAAATCATGTAAGTAACATATATGGGTGCATACTTGAATTCTAACTTGTGATTACCATTTAGTTGCAAAATTTACATCCAACCCCCCTAAACCGAATTCGGTCCCCAAGTGGACCCACCATATATCCACACCATACTCCACATCCTACTCCTAGATTTCATTCTAATTTAATAATAGATTGTTGCTTGTTGTTGTTTACAAAATATATAGTAAATCTTTATAAGGATGGCATGGAGATTACTAACCTCATTCCATATCCTTCATAAGATTTCACTCTCTCTTCTACTCTCTTCTCTCCCTCTCTCGGCCACACCCATAACCGCCACCATCACCACCACTTCACAACCATCTTCATCCGTTAAACAAGTTCCATACAAGCTTTGAAGGTGATTCAAGGAGGTTGCACTTGTGGAGCTTCAAATGGGCTTTGTTCTTGCTTGTTCATCACCATTTCTCATCATCTTTTTCACTAGATTCTTCCCTAGCCTTGTGCTAGTAGTAAGTTCATTATGTCACCTTTGTTTATCTTGTTTCATGATTAAAAGTTGTAGTATGATGGTTATGTTTGAAACACTAAATAACAAGAACCAAAATGATGAACATAAAGCTTTATTAAAAATGAAACATGATGTAATAATGTTAGTATGAAGTTGTTTTGATATGTTGCTGACTACTTGCTGATTACTTGTTAATGTTAAATATCGTTATTGATCGCTAAACATGTTAACATAATCAATCGAGCACGCTTTAGAATGTTAAAAGCTGAAAACAGGAGGCTGTTTAGTGATTACAGCCAACTTCAGTTGGCTGTAACCGGGCCTTAATTAAACGAAAAATGCATTTTCTGAAGTCTAGATTTATGTATTATGAAATGCGGTTCTAATGGCACAAGAATCATAATTTTTGGACTTCGTTTGCTATTTTTAAAGGGGCGTTTTGTAACCGCAGCAAAAGCTGCATTTTTGCTGCTGAAAATATGTGTTATATTCTTCATCATAACTTGAAACCTGAGTAGAACTAGGTCATGAAACTTGTACTGTAAATGACCACTGATGTATTTGTAATCCTCCCACTAGAATTTCAAATAACTTGAAATCAGACTTATGATGAATTTTAAATAAATTATTCCGTGGACTACAGTCAGAAAAAGATGAATCTGATTTCATTCCGGTAAATGAATTTTTATAAAATATTGGTAATGAGTTGGATCCCGAGATTTTTACACAATAATATTTGGATCGTTTAAGAGCTTCTGTAAAAAGTTGGGAATTTTTGGAATAAGTTAACTGTTTTATTAAAATCCCCGAAAACAGTCCAGTTGTGAAGATTAAAGCTGAAACGACATAAGTAGTAAATTGTGTGTCTAAATGTCACGTAGGTTATCTAAGAATAATCTAACATGTTATATATCAATAAAGGTGTTATGTGCAATGTCGTATGTTTGCTTATAAATGGGAATAGATAGGAAGTTTATATGGGCATGAACCGTTAAAGTGATGCATGTTATGTGATAGATGTGTGTAGGAACTTTGTGCTCTATTTGAAACCACCAAATGACTAACTGGTAATCATATTAGGACGTGATTGACCGACCTTGACTGTTAGCCATTTGTGAGAGTCAAACCGAGCAACCAAAGGTGAGTTCAGCACTAAACCTACGTACTCACTACGTACCACTGTCCTCGGATTGGGAAGGGCACCAGCGCTAAACCTATGTATTCACTACGTACCACCATCCTCGGATTGGGAAGGACACCGGCGCTAAACCTACATATTTAATATGTACCTCTGTCCTCGGATTGGGAAGGACACATATGTTGGTGCACTACATCTGTTGATTCCGTCTAGGTGTCTAGGATCAGGTCTTACGTCGTATTTTATAGCATAGGGCACGTTTTACGAGAAAACAGGAGTCTGTATAGGTGTTACATGTCTGGTCCGCTCATAGGGACATAGGGATGTTGGTCAGCTTATTTGGCAGTGTGGATCGCTTATTTGTACATGTCTGGTCCGCTTTTATGGTCATGTGACACATAAGCGAACCAGAAACTCTATATATAGGTGTCATTAGGGCGAACCACATAACATATTTGTTGAATTCCATGCCGAAGCTCTGCCGGTGTGAAGATTGAACTGTAAAACGTTTCATATCAATAAAACAAGCAGTTAAGAGGAAGAACAAGCTACTTCTACTTGCATTTCTTATTATTCCGCATCTGAAACGCAAGAGACAACCTCTGAACGACTCGTTCGGGTCAGCAAACGATCCTACAACATATATATACATCTAGTCTAGTGGTTTACAACATGGGGTAGCCCCCACCGTTTATGGTTTGGAAAATAAGTAAAAGTTGATTTAACCTGCAATTACAAACAAACTCATAGTTTTTGAAAAAAACTACATTATAACGAACACCTACTGTGAACTCGCTCAACTTTGTTGTTGATTCGTTGTTACATGCCTTGCAGGTCGTTAGGTACTTATGGAGCTTGCGCGAGGAGGAGGTCGTTGTGGGATATGGATAGTTATGTCCCGTGTTAAACACTTCATCTTTAAGAACTTAATGAACTGATGTTTTGGACCTTAAACTTATGAACTATGGAACTTATGTTTTGGGGATGTATCTTTAATGCATCCGCTGTTTAATTTAAACTTGGTTAACTAGCTTTTGATCACCAATTGTATTGTAGTTGGTTTTATTTATTTAATTACGTCGTTCAATATGATTGGTGGCACGATCCTGGTCATGGCACACCTCCAAGCGGTGATACTCCGCATGGTGGATTTTGGGGGTGTGACACCATGGTTGGGCATAACAAACTTACCTCCTCATATCGGTCTGTGTAGGCTCGATGCTCACCGCTGTCTTGCTTAAGATCGTCGAATTCCCTTTCCAGCGCCCTTATTTCATGATGAGGACAGAATTCCTTCATCATTAGAGTTCGAAGCTCTTCCCAGGTTTGAGCCAATGCCACATCGGCACCCCTATCTCTCATCACACCATTCCACTATGTTAAAGCTCGTTTCTCAAAGACACTAGATGCGAATTCAACCTTTCGCTCATTTTCACACTAAACATGTCTGAATGTGCTTTCTAGACTCTCGAACCATTGTAGGAGCACAGTTGCTCCCTGAGACCCAGAAAATTTCAATGGCTTAGCTGAATTGAATGTTTTGAAGTCACACTGGGCATTGTTATTGTTGTTATTCGCTTGGTTTATCTGGGTAATGAGGTTCGGAATCACAGCAGCCATCTGCTGAACGATTGTGGCTGCGAGGGCAGCAATCTCAGTTTGGTCGCGTCTAGGAGGCATTTTCTAAAAAGAACAAGAAAATATGAGAAACGAGTGAGATTGACATTTGAATGGATAAAAGAGATATTGAAGATATCAATGAAACATAAGGAAGGCGATCATTCGTTTGTTGCCTCGAACAAACAAACGACGCACAATGGCCGAACAAAGTAAAAAGGTCCTTATAATGTATCGCGAATACATGCTTTAGCCTATAAGTGGACACTCACCCCAAGAGTTCCCAGGTAAGAGTTACTGGTCCGATTATGTGGATTTGTACGAACACTCTAGCCTTAGACAAAAAACTCAGGATACAGGCACCCACCCTTCTAGATTGCAGGTGTTCACATTAATAAAACCCAAACCTTGACGAGATTTTGAAAACTTTGAAGGTTAAAAACCTTATAATAAATCGTCTAAGAAGAGATGATTAGTTTTCAAGTCAGATTCGTAATTCGTGTACTTGTTGTGGTTGTCACCTAAGATAGGCAACGGTATTGTTTTAAGACTAAACACAAGATAACTTGTGTTAGGGTCCTAGGAAGGTTATAGTCTAGGTCAAAGCATTACTAATAACCTAATTTCCTATAACCATGAGCTCTGATACCAACTCTTCTGTCACACCCCGACAGCGTTAAAACAAAAAACCATGGCGGAAACATCGGGGAGTGTCGTAACAGAATCATTGTTTCACAACACATGGATTGAAGTTTTGTTTTTTTGAATTATGTTTATTACATTCTCGAAATCAAAAGCAAATCATGAAAAATTTGTCCTTCATTGTTATTAAGTCACTAAGGCCTCGTCCATCCCTATGTGAGCATGCATCATAATCATCATCAAACAGCGGTACCTGAAACATATGTGAAAGTACGTCAGCATAAAAATGCCGGCAAGTACATAGGTTTTGTGAGTGTGTCAGATTCATGCCCTTGAGTTCATATTGCAATACCTCGTCCAACTACGAGAGTTGTCGAGTGTGTACCTTGAAAACAAAAGAGTTTGATATTACAGTATGTTTTTATCAACTTTTGCAAGTCGATATATGTATAAACAAAAACCATTGTAGCCATGAATCTTAACTGAAAACATTTTTCTTTGTAAACCAAGTAGTAAATCCTTGTTGAATAGTAAAAAATGTTTGGTTTGTATCTTTAAGTAAACCTTGTAGAGTAACTTCGTTTAGAAAACATTTGTCCAAGTGATCTAGATAACGCAACGACATGTAATGTGTTAAAAGCACTTATATATAGGAAGTACCAGCGACGTATCCACCATGCTTTTATCACATTACACACGCCCCATTACCTAATCACTTACCATAGCCAAATCGTTCAATAGTTCAATAGTTCCAATCGTTCAAATAGTTCACATAGATCAAATAGTTCCAATGGTTCAATAGTTCAAATCGTTCACATAGTTCAGATAGTTCCAGTAGTTCACATAGTTCAAATAGTTCACATAGTTCAATAGTTCCAGTGGTTCAATTAGTTCAAGTAGTTCACATAGTTCAATAGCTCCAGTGGTTCAAATAGTTCACATAGTTCAATAGCTCCAGTGGTTCATGTTTAAATTATGAAAACTAACTTTTTGGTTGTTTTATTGAATACATTCAAACCTTTGTGACTAATCCTAATCGTTCAACTCGTATTAACAAACCACCAAAGGGTAAGTTAACAATCATCAGGTTCTGTCGTTACCCACATTACCCCCATAACCATGGTGAAAGTCTGATAACGGGATTTGTCAGATCCATTGGTATCATAATATCCTATGGTACCATAACGTACTACTAGTCGGCTTAAAATAGTTAATGAATGTCATTCAATTGTCTTCTGACCAACACCCCAACAAGTTTGTTCATATAATTGGAAATCGTTGTGTTCAATATAAACCATAGTACTTGTTTTAGAAAACTCGAAATCGTTTACCACATATGAATCACCCCAAAACATTCAAAAACGGTAAAAGAGGGGAACTATGTACTCACATTGAATTGCAAAGTATCCTCGATTTAAATGAACTTAACAAAGCTCGGACAAACCAAGGAAATCAAGTGGCACCTAATAATAGGATCGCTAGTTATAAATCGACGCCTATATCGGAAGATCGGGTAGAATGAGGTCTCGTAAATCAAATGAGTATTGGAACTCATGTGATATGGTTTAACAAAGCCTATATTCTAAATTGGAACCTATCCTAAGTGCTTACGACCCGTTACGACCCATTAAGATAGCTTACGCTACTTTAACGCGTCGTTCGCGCGAATGCGCGTTCGAGACGCCTAACTAGTCCTATGACATGTATTATATGCCCTAACATGTTTAAATATGTTGCATAATCAGTTTAAGTGACAAAATTTAAGTTACATATGCTTAAAATCAAATTATGCATGAAATGGGCATTTTGGTCATTTACCTATGGCATATAATCTACCTATCATACAACTAATTTCACTAAGTGACTATAAGGTATAACCTCGGAAGGTTATTCCCTATACAAGTATGGTCACAAAATATGCTTAGTCGGATCCTAACGATCGATCAAACGGGTCGGGTTCGAAAGTCTAAGCGGTTGTAAAGACCGCTTGACTTAAGACCCTAAACAAGCACTAGACTAAAAGTGACGAGTTAAACATGTTAAAACATGTTTAACTAAGTTAGAAAAACAGGTTTGATATCAAAACAAAGTGTTTTGATACCCAAAATAGCCTCGTTGCAAAATACGCATAAATACACATTTTGACCGAAACTTTGACTCGTCACTTCGACTAATCGACGTGGTAATCAGTAGGTATAGTCACATGGGACTATAACCATCGTGATTACACTCACGTTGCAAAGTTCGATTGATCTTTGACTTAACCAATTCATGTTCAAAGTAGAAAGTCAAACACTGTTTGACTTTCATGCTTGAAAAGCATAAACAAGCATGAAAGAAGCTTACAAAAAGTCGAAGCTAGGAAGAATTGAACTAAATTACTCAGGTATGAAGCCTTGAACAATGTGAGAGCTCCAACTTCGAGTAAATCAGATCAAATGTGCAAATGAAAGTGGCAAACATGGTGGGTATTTATAGGAAACATTGAACCTTTGACATCATTACAAGTGTTTTTGAAAGAATCAAAGCTTGATCCAAGCCATACACTTGTGACCCATTATTTTAAATACCTTGGGAGCTCATAAACAAGTCCATGGTATGCCAAAACCAGGGTTAAAATCAGAGAAAACAGGCTGCTAAACCAAGTTCACTGAATCTGCCAGCACCCTTGGTCGCACCCCGCGTAGACAAACACTCAAGTCTTCGCGGCCCGCCTAGCAACTTTCAACTAATCCCAACTCAAGCCTAAAACTTTGATTTTGTTGCATTTAATGCCCGTTAACCCCATTTCAAGGCTCTACAATGAATTTAAAGTACAGGAACTTAAAATATGCTTGAAAACATCTCGGATGTCGGTTCGTTTGGTCGTACGGTTGCGTTATTCAGTTAATTACGACGAAAACTCGAACGGACGCAAAAACGATCCAAATTGCGCGACGAATGGCATTTTAGCATTCCAATCACTAAAATAAAATTTTTTAATGATTAAAATTTTTTTGGATGTTCGGCTATGTTCAGAACGTAAGATATGAGCGTAAATGCAAACTTATGCACTTTTTGACGCATTAGTCCCTGCTTGATCAAATAAGCATATTTTCACATAACGAACCCTTCAAAGCCTATTTCTAAGCTATGTAAGGGATATTTAGGGTATGTTTAGCTTATGATCAAGTTCTGGAATGTTCGTTACTATAAGAATCAGCATAGTTTCGCAGTTTGTCGCAATTAGTCCCTGTGATCGAATAAACTTGTTTTCGACACACCAAACCCTCCAAAACTTATTTCTAAGTTATGTAAAGGTTATTTAAGGTATGTTAAGCCTATTTCACTATTCCATAGTGTTTTTCGCATTAAACTGGTTACGTTTATGCACCAATTCGCATATAACTTTCCAGAAAGCGATTTAAAGCTCGAAAGTGAACAAGAATTGATATGTGCAAATGATACACGTATTTATACAAATTCCAAGTATGAAACACAATATTTCATTGGCTTTGTATTTGTATGATGGTCGTAGAGGCACATATGTCACAGTATTAATATGGTTCCTCTCCTTCCTCACAGTTGGGATTAGTTGGAGATTTGGAACAGACATCGTCACGAAGTTAGACGAGAGTTTCTCTCCTTTCCTCGCAGTTGGGAATTAGTTGGAGATTTAAGATACGTTTCAGTCGACGTATTGAATATAAATTACCTCTCCTCAGTTGGAATTGCGTCTCAGTTAACGTTTTTAAAATATAAGTCCCTCTCCACAGTGGGAGATTTGGAAGTACGTTGCAGTTGACGTTTAAATATAAGTCCCTCTCCACAGTGGGAGATTTGGGAGTACGTCGCAATTGACGTTTAAATACAAGTCCCTCTCCAAAGTGGGAGATTTAGGAGAACGTCGCAATTGACGTTTTAAATATAAGTCCCTCTGCATAGTGGGAGATTTGGGAGTACGTAGCAGTTGACATTTAAATATAAGTCCCTCTCCACAGTGGGAAATTTGGGAGTGATTTAACATCGCATAGTTTGATGAAATTTCTATCTCCTTAATTACATAAGAACTAGTAGACCGAGTAATTTACAAGAAATTTATTTGCTTGATTGCTAGCGGTCCTTCGTCTAATTGTCTTCACCCAATAGAGTTGGCACTTTTAGTCCTTCTCCTTCCACATTGTTAGGATTAGTTGGAGATTCTAGGACACGTCTCAATTGATGTTTTAAATACATGCTCTTCTCCTTAGTTAGAGATTTGGTATAAGCCTCAATTCAGTCAGCGTTTAAATACATGCCCTTCTCCACAGTGGGAGATTTGGGATACGGCTCCTTATAGTCACTGTTTAAATATATGCCCTTCTCCGCAGTGGGAGACTTGGGATATGCCTCAATATAGTACATGTGACAACTGGCATTTTCCGAGTAATTTTCGTACCAATAAAACAATTTTTAATATTATATGGTTATGTGTTTTGAACATATGAAGTGCATAATTTCACGACAAACATTTAGAGAACTCACAAATACATTTCATGATGCATGTTATTCATTTTTATTCTTTGCGACTTGAAACAGTCTAGACAGTGCTCAGGAATGGCTAGTACACTTCCTAGTTAGACTAGTAGTGTTGACATGGGTTCATTACCTAGATAAACGACACATTTAGGACACAGATTGAGTTCTAGAGTCAATATCACTAAATTTCATCTGAGAAAATAAGGGGTTATGTTAGTACCTTCCAAAAAAAAAAACAAACACTAAAAACTACCCAAAACTAACTATAAATGGCAAAATCAGGATAATTCAGTAAAAATTCAGCAATCACTAGTTCATATAATATTCAGAAATAGTGTTTGAATGCCCAGAATAACTTAAAAATATTGGTAACGTTATCAAGACATAATAACACATTATGCTATACAAGTTACAAATATTGATCTTTTAGTGATTCGATGACGAAACAAACAACCAATTACTATCTTGACACAAATATACAAACTGATTAACATATCCTAGCAACATTAAGCTAGAGTAATTCACCATACATCATGAATTACATCATAAACCCCTAAACACATGACTACACTACTAAGTGATACTTATCTTCATCATTAAACACTTAGCAAATTTTAAACAAATTAAGCACCCCCCCCCCCTTTGTGACCGTCCCCAAGGGGACCCACCCACCTTCAACTTGATGACTAATCTTCTTGTTTAGTCAAAGATCCTTTTCCTTAATCCTATGGTTAATATTATGGGGGGAAGTTATAGACCAAGATGTTACACTCCTTATCTACTCAACATCATTCTCATTTTCTAGACACACCAAAAATCTCGGCTGAACATACCCCCCCTCTAACTCTCGGCCGAACATACCTCCTCTCCTTCCCCTCTAACTCTCAGCCGAACATACCCCCCCCCCTCAATCTTCAACTTCAACCAATTTTAAGCTAATCCAAGTGCATCCTAAGGTGTATCAAGCATATTCAAGAAGGTGTCAAGCAATAAGAATTAAAGGGCCTCTCTTGGGAGCTATTATCCACCACTTTTCTTCATCTTCATCTTCATCTTCTTGTTACTTCCCTAGCCTTGTGCTAGTAGTAAGTCTCGTGAACACCCATTTTTCATCTTGTTTATGTAGATGTAACATATGTATAACTTAACATCTGAAAGATCTTACAAAACCAAGATGATGAACACTTTAAATCAAGCTAAAAATCATAAGAAAACAAGTTGTTTATGACGTGTTATGAATTTGTTTAGTTGATTGTTTGTGTTTATGATGATGAACATCACATAAAGACTTGCTAGATGATGATTAGAAACATGATCTAACAAGTGAACATGAGGATCTTGAAAGATCCATGTTGAATATGTTGTATGAAAATGGATGAACTTGAAAGTTAGAAGTTGTTAAGTTCATAAATTGTTACATCAAAGTTATGGACTTTTTGAAGGATGGATGAGTTCCTAAATAGTTTTCTAAAATGTTTAGTAAAATCATAAGTTAAGTATGATTTTTTTAAATAAATAAACATACTTCAAAACCATAGAAAAATACTACATGTTCAAAAGTTCATCTTAGTATATTTGATGATATATTATGATGTAAATTGTTGTGGGAAAATTGTTGATGATTTTTGAAAAGAAAATGATATGTCTTGAAAACATGGAAACTCCATTTTCCAAGGGAAACTATGGCCAAATTTTTATAAAATACAAACACTTAGAAAATATTTTTATTACAAGGTTCTTACAAGTAAATTTGTTCAAAAATTATAAGTGTAAAAATTCCCACAATTTTTGTATAAAAATACAAGCAAAGAAGGTATGGTTTTTCTAGAAATAAAATGGTTATAAATATATATTTTAGGAAATATATATTTATTGGTCACTTGATCTATGTGCTATGTGTATATTGTTTGTATTAGTTATACTAAAAGTAGGGACTTAAAATAGTATATATACAAACAAATACAACAAAAATCCCAAATAAAGATTTCAAGAATAAATTTCAGTCATATGGTTTGGACACAAAAATTGGACGATTCGGACACTAGGACATAATGGAAAAATATTTCATATATATATTCCGGATTAAAAATATAATATACCAACCGAACAAGTGACAAAATATATATTTTTACAAGTATATAAAGATATATTATATTTTGTCAACTGTGAAAATATATTATTATTGAAGTGTATGAAATTATATTTTTCATAAACATTTTAATAATATATTATTTTAGTTGGAGCTAAAATATATATTTTTAGGGTTAATCTTAAAAATAAATTATTTTTAAGATATATGGAAATACAAGTATTTTCCAAGCCTAAAATCTAAACATATAAAATTCTATAAACTTTTCTTAAAAATGAGTATTTTATGAATGCAAGAAAAATACGTATTCCTATATGTACAAATACATGCCAATATATACTACAAACACTTGGTAAAAATATCCTTATACAAGTATTATACTTAATTATGAGAATACAAAATTAAATACGCAAAATACTCATGGTACAAGTATACCTATACTTGGGGATAAATATGCAAGTATAACACTTAACAAATGGTACCATTGGTTTTGTATATTATAAACACATGCATATGGAAATAATATATATCGAAACAAGTTAAAATATGTTATTTTTAACGAACCCCTCGTAATCACAAATGATATATATACGATGCATGCAAATAATATAAGGTAAAATAATAATTTTAACTAATACGTCGAAATTGGAATTTTATATAATTATGAAAAATTATATAAAGACATCATACCCTGAAAGTACAACTCAAAACAAATACGATTCCAAAATAAGTCTTAATAAATATTTAAGACTAAGAGCCGTTACAAGACCGAAGTGTCTAACAAAACCTAGCGCGATTGTAGGTTGTGAAACAAACCGAGGGAACCGATCTTGAGTACGCGCTATTTACGGACGCAAAACTATGAGTTCATGTCCCCCTTTTCTCTTAACTGTTTTTGGATTTGTAACTCATGGGGGGTGGAATGCATGTTTCAAATGGTATGGTTTAGCTAGGGAATGAACTATTAGATCACGTGAGCAAATAGTATCTCTCTTAAGTGCCATTAATCTTGTATAGACCGAGGGTCAGAAGTGGTAGATCTATCGGGTGTAGCGAGCCCCACTCTTGGGTCCTTGTGTGGCCGTGTAGTGCTTTTGTTGTTCCAACCGAGTGGACCGGAGGAAATTCGCTAGGGTTGAGTGCTTCCTATGTCGCCGCATATATTAATGTCCTTTCAAAACATTAATGATCTCATCATAGAAGCTTTACATACCTGTCGTTGAAAGATCTCTCAAATGTTTTAAAGTTTATTTGGAGCGTACTTAAAACGCATGAACTCGCTCAACTTTTGTTGACGTTTTCAAATTTACATGTATTTCATGAAATTAGATGGATCTTGGTGCTGGAGTTTATTATGAAGCTTTTAGGTTTCAAGTCTTCGATGTCATCCTTTTGGAGGGTTTGGTCCATGTATCACATATTCGATGAGATGCAGGATGAAAAGCCTCATGTTTTAATATTTTGTCAAACTAGTCCTTTTATGGAACTTTAAACTTATGTTGGTGTGTCACTTAAACTTAAAACTTATGTTGGTTTGTAACTTAAACAACTTATGGTTTGTAATATTTTAACTTTTGAATGGATGAACATCTTTTGTTTTAATCATGTAGTTGTTTACTATTATCGTATGCAATGAAAACTAATCAAGTTCACACCGCACGCTTCCGCAAATAGACGGGTGTGACAGATTGGTATCAGAGCTTCGATTGTAGTGAACTAGGATTCTTTCTCGAGTCTAATCTACAATCACTAGGATCCTCTCACGAAAACATTTTTACAACAACAAGGAAAAATGTTTTTCTTTGCATATACAAAATGCCAAGATCCCCTAACCAAACTCTTTTCAAGGAAAACAAATTGAGGACATTAATTGGGGCATAGCCTATATGGGATAGACTTGCTGAACTAGAAGATGATTGCCACAAGAACAATGTGATTACATGTGATATGCTACATTTATTTGCCTATGTATATAATAAGTAATGTTTTTATTCATTGATATATATATATGTTGTACGGATTATTTTTGCCAGGGTACTATAGCCTCATCTGTGAGTAGTGGCACCTACGACGACGTGGATCCTATGGAGATAGCGTCGGAGGACGAGTTCCCACATGTTGTGGAGTTTGTTTCTTCTGATGATAAGGATGTAGAGGACTTCCAGCCATTTGTGCTACCTGATCCTATCTTTGATGGCGAGCCTATGGAGGGTGATGTTTTAGTTGTGGGGCCACAGCTAAACGAGTTTGTTATCATTGGTCATCCTGATGGAGCACACATCATCGAATACATTCCGCTGGACGTCATGCCTCTAGCTGGTGTCCTGTTTATGGAGCTACCGGATGACGACGACGAGGTCCCCGTCATCCATGTCGATCACTTGGATGATGAGATCGGTGATGGTGAGATCCTTGACATAGACATTTTGGAGGTTTCGTCACCGGTCGTTTCTGTAGTAGATGTCTCCTCTTCTGATGCTAGTGGTGACGTGTCTTCATTAGCCATCCGCCGTGCTGGATTGCGTGCGGATGCCACCAATAGTAGCTTTAACACAGTACCCATCGCTACACAGTCTCATGTTGAAACCCCTGCACCTATTTCGGCCCCCATCGCTACTCCTGCCGTTGTTTCATCTAATACACCGACTCCTCACTCTACCTCCGTCACTCCCACTACTTGACACCCACTTTCATCACATGTTGTTGATCCTCATTGTAGTGACACACCAATCATATTCTCTCATGAGATTCCAGCACCCCGCCTTGGGGAGGGCACTTCTCGACAGCCGACTTACCAGTCGATCACTTGTCCACACTATACCCATCGCCACTTATGTCTGAGTCTGATCCTTACCATCCGTGTCACCATCCTATTTTCACTTCCGATGATGTTACTCTCTCTTCACATCTACAGTTCCAGGTTCGCTCCCATCAGGTCAGGGAGTTAGAGCAGTTTAGGGATTCGATGCCCCCACCACCACCAGCCTACCCTCCACCATCTATCCTACCACCACCACCATCATCACCATCACCACCACCATCTCAACCACGTTCACGCCCACTTGCCAGTCTTGAGGCTCGTGTGCTCACTTTGGAGCAGCGACCCAATCTTTCTGATACCCGTATGACTCACGTACTGGATGAGATGGATCATCTCCATAGTTTGGTTGTCCCTGCCCCACCTCCATCTCCTCCAGCCCCCTTGACATCTTTTGTTTGTAGGTACTTTTGTGTGTGAGTTGCAAACCCACTTTCATGTGCATACGAAGACAAAGTTAGAGCTAAAGACACTTGAAGACCTTGGAAGACCAATGTAGGAGAAAAGACTTACTACTTTTGGGTATTATGACTTGTATGACCGAGGCAATGTAACCTCGTGTCCCTTTTGTTTTCTTCTACAAAACAATGTAACAAGTTGTCTAATATATATAAAAGCCCAGTAGTTGTTTTTATTATTATACATTATTGCTTATATATGTGCATGTGTTGCTTATGTGATTGCATGTTTGGATGATGTGATGATTATTTATGTTTTATATATAACATAAGTTTCTATATATGCAACATGACACCTATTTGGTGAATATTTGTCAAACCTACTCGATAGTTCTTGTTAGAAGACAATGCCGCCAAGACGAAACACCAACTCGAACCCACTACCAAGGATAGAAGCTGAACCACATAAGCGCATCTCACTGGCGATCGCGCAGCACGAAGCCAACTGCTCCGAGCACAGTGGTGGCACTTCAAGAAACAATCCCCCTACTTGTAATATTAAGTCATCTATGACGCATTACAATGCTCTCGTATATTCTATTCGTGCTCTGTCAATGCTCACTCGTGATTTGTTGTTGCAACTTTTTCAGGTTGCACGTACAAGCAGTTTTTAGACTACAAACCCCTGAGCTTCGATGGCACCGGAGGTGCCGTGGCATTCGTCCTAAGGATGAGCAAATGTCTACCTGAACAAAGGGTTACCTACATTTTCGGGTTGTTCTTGGATGGTGCACTTTCATGGTGGAACCTACAGGTTCAGACTAAAGGGGAAGCTATTGCGTATGCTATGAGTTGGGAGAGCTCAAAGAATTGATGAGAAAGAAGTACTGTTCAAGGGCTGAGATTCAGAAACTTGAGACTGAGTTTTGGAATTTAAAGATGAACGGACCAGATATTGCTAGATACATACAAAGTTTCCATGATTTGTCAAGGGTTGTTCCCTACCTGGTGAAACCTGAGTTTAAGAGGATTGAGAGATTTATCTGGGGACTTGTGTGACAACTGTGCCTACAGTTATCACCAACCAATCCCAAATAATTCCATAAACAATAAAACCTTGTGTTTTGTTTATTGGATTGTGTAATTATGTATGATATCTGCACAATATCAATCCTTGTTCAAATTCAAACCCTTAACCGCTTCTAGAAAATTATGCGCAAACTGGTGCGTAAACGTAATCAGTTTAACGCGACAAACACTCCATAATAGCAACATAAGCTTAACATACCTTAAATAACCTTTACCTAACTTAGAAATAAATTTTAAATGGCTTGGTATGGCAAAAACAAGTTTATTCGCCCTTAGGGACTATTTCCGTCAAACTGCCAAAGTTTGTTGTTTCGTATGGCAACGTACATTCTGGAACATGAACATAAGCTAAACATACCATACCTTAACATAGCTTAGAAATAAGCTTTGAGTGGTTCGGTATGCGAGAATACGCTTATTTGATCAAACAGGGACTAAAAGCGTCAAAAATGGCGTAAATTTGCATTTATGCGCATATATTACGTTCTGACCACACCCGGATATCCAAAAATTTTTGTATTCACTAAAATATTATATTTTAGTGATCGGAATGCAAAAATACCATTCTTCTCTTAATTTGGATCGTTTTCGCGTCCGTGATGTTTCTGAGCATATTTTGACTCCCCTATACTTTGACGACCTTGTAGAGCCTTGAAAATGGCTTAACGGAGGTTAAATACATAAAAAAATGCAAGTTAGAGTGTGTAGGGGCTGTTTTTGCCAACTTCTGAAAGTTTCAGCCACACCCTAGTGTCGCGTGACCACCCCCTGGGTTCACTGTCGTGGCACGCCACCACCTCACTTGGATAGAAACTTCATTTTCAGCAACAGTTTGATAATTCAGGGACCTTTCTTGCAATTTCTTTGTTTGATGGCAAGTTAACACTTCTCCAAGTCTTGCTAGCTGTCCCTAAACACTTGTATGGCTGGGATTTATTGCTTGGAGGCCAAATAAACACATAGCATGATCTTGAATCACATCCTCAAGTATAAATACCCACACCTTCCACTTGTTTCTTTGCTCATTCTCATTATTTGAACTCTAAGTGGAGGAATTCCTGCTAAGGAGCCACCTACCTGAGTTCTAATATCTCCTCTCTAGCCTTTGAACACCTTGTAAGTGTTCTTTCATGGCTTAGTAGTTATTTTTCAGCCATTAGAGCTGAAAGTCAAATAGTTTGACCAACAGTTTGACTTTCGGTTTTGACCATCAATTGGTCAAGTCAAAGTTCAATTAAACTTTGCAACGTGATTGTAATCACGATGGTTATAATCCTTAGAGATTATACCTACTGATTACCACGTTGACTAGGTGTAGTGACGAGTCAAAGTTTCGGTCAAAATGCGTATTTACGCGCATTTTGCAACGGAACTATTTTCGGGTATCAAAACCCTTTGGTTTGATACCAAATCAGTTTTCTAAGTTAATTAAACATGTTTTAACATGTTTAACTTGTCACTACTAGTTTAGTGCTTGTTTAGGGTCGTAAGTTAAGCGGTCTAGACAACCGCTTAGACTTTCGAACCCGACCCGTTTGGTCGATCATTAGGATCCGACCAAACTTATTTAGTGATCATAGTTGCATAGGGAATAACTTGCTGAGGTTATACCTTGTGATCACTTAGGTTGGTTAGTTATTTGTTAAGTAGTTTACATGCGCATAGAAAATGACCAAAATGCCCTTTTTAAGCTTAAATTCATATTTTGCATATGTGATCAAGTTTTTGACGTATAAAATGATTTAGTAACATATTTAGGCATAATTGGTCATGTAAGACTTAACTTAGGACATAGATAACCATCCGACCTTAGGTTTATGCAAACAACGCGTTATAGTAGCTTAAACTACCGTAACGGGTCGAAACGGGTCAAAAGCACTTAGGTTAAGTTTCTAATCATAATGTTAGCTCTATTAAGTCATGCCATATGAGTTCAAATACTCATTCGATTTATAGAACTACATTCTATCCTATCCCCCGATTTAGGATCCGTTAATTAACGTAGTTACCTATACTAGGTGCCGTGTTGATTCCGTGATCCTTGAAGCTTTATTTGGTCTTATTTCCAAGACTAATAAGCAATCCAAAGTGAGTACATAGTTCCCTATTTTACCGTTTTCAAATACTTTGGGGTGATACACATGTGCCTACTTGTTATTTTCATGTTTTCTTGCTTTTTATGACTAAAACATGCTATGTTCAACTAGTACACATATAGTACATGATTTCAATTATGTAATACTATGTATGTTGATTTAGCATGCTAGAACATTGTTTTCAAGGCTCCATTATGCTCCATATGTGACTTAGCATATCTAGCACCTCGAATTTCATGAACATTTCCTACTTCGTGTGTTTACTTAGCATACTTAGTACATGGTTTTCTCATAACATGCTTACATTGGTTATGACATTTGGTATGTTTAACGGAACAATAATACATTCATTAACATTATCCCACCGACCGGTAGTATGTATGGTTTACCATAGGTTTGGTAACCTCATTCCCGCTTCCTAGTTAGTTTAGAAGTATCCATCTGGGGAATGACAGAACCCGATGAACATGGATAAACCTTTGTCTTTATAAGGGTTTATCTGACAGAGATTAAGGCTTGAATGTATTCGTTAACAGACCATAAAAATGTTCGTATTGATAAAAGCATTGTTTTCTGCAAAACATAACTTTTGATTTAAACTTAGGTTTATTCAAAGACCTTGTTTCGTACATTTTACATACGGGGTTGAGTAAATTCTTTTTATTCACCGTACATGATATTTGGTTACACATTGACATTATACATATGGTTTGAGTAAATGCTTTTTTTTTACTTGCCATACACTACATTTGATTATACAAAACATGGTTTACATTTGACATTGAACATTGTTTACACATAACATCATTGAACATTTGTTTAAACAATACATTTTTGATGCTTATTTGGTAAGTGATTTAAATAACGAGGTGTGTGTAATATGATAAAAGCATGGTGGATACGCCGCTGGTACTTCCTATATATAAGTACTTTTATGATATTACAAAACGTAGCGTTATTTAAACCACTTCGACAAAGACAGAAACATGATACATTTTATACAGAGACATGACACATTTTTCACAAGACATTGTTTTACATATAACATATTTTGAACAAGAACATGATACTTTTTTTATACAAAGACGTCATTTGGTTATTCATTTAACCAAGCATTATTTCTTTTAAATCATTTGATTTTTACCTCGATTTTCATATGATTTTTCAAAAGAAAACCTTTTACAAAGGTTCATGGCTACTTTTGAGTTAAACATTTCTTTTAACAAAATCAAAGCCATGAATCTTCAACAACAAAACCTATGTTACTCACAGGCATTTTTATGCTGACGTACCTATTTTCACATGTGTTTTAGGTGTTTATGTTTGACTATGAGCATGCTTCACATAGGGCGGACTTGGGCCTTAGTGACTTTAAAATATACAAGACAATTATTGTGAAATTGAACAATGTAAACTGTTGAACTAAATAAAACAAAACTTTTTGAGCCATGTGTTATGAAACAATTTGTAATGTGACTCCACAATGTATTCCGCCGCGTGTAATTGTATTACGCGATTGGGGTGTTACAACTTGCTCCAGAAATTTTGAGCATGGTCAATGCTTCAAAACCTCTTTCTATCGCTGAGGCTATTGATTTGGGTGTGGCACTCACTGAAGAGGCGCTTCATTTAGGGAAATTCTCAAAGTCTAGTGCTAATAAGAAGGAGGCTCATGTGGAGTCTACCAGCGAAACTGTGACAACTGGCACAAACCGGTAATTTCCGTACACTTTAATCATTGTTTAATGATTGCAATTATGTGCTTAATTGTCAGCAATGTCTGAACACATGATTAAACAAGTGAATTCATGCACGTTGTATACTACAAAATATTGCTTTATGCATAAATGAGAGCGTTGCGTCAAAAATAATAGTAAACTCACCGGTAAGACACAATGTGTCAACAGAACTGCAGAAAGCAGTCAGACAATAAAATTGGAGCCTAGGTGTAGGTCCGACAACAAGAATGCATTAAAAACCCAAGAGTACATACAAGGGTTTAATATATATGCAATGCGAAAGCAAAAATAAGCACTAAAAAGCACCCGAAACGCACTTTAAGTGCAGAATTTATATAATTCAGCAATAAATCAGCAATTAAACATGTGAATATTATGCAGAAATGTCGTTTTATTATCCAGAATATTTCCCTAAGTGTTGGGAATTGAAAGAGTACAAGAAAGGTACTTAAACGACACTAAAAAGTGTAATTTAGCGCTTTAACGAATCGGTATGTAACCGAACGACCGGACTATACCCGGAACATGAAAATATTGTTATTTTCATTGTTTATCTTTTTCTGAGCCAGTTAGGGTCCCTGAATACCCTAACACCCGTAATAAAGCACAACACTCCAGTAACCGGGTTAATCCCTAAACTAACTTAGCTTAACTCAACTATATCCTAATTATCTAGTTGAGATCGAACTAGGGACCCCCGCCCCCCTTACGAATTCGGTCCTCATTAGGGGACACATTTTGTACTTGCAAGATTATAAAAATCCCATATGCTTAATATCTCAAGGACATAATATACAATGGTTAATAGAACATGTTGGGTTTATAAATTAACCTTAAGATCATGAGATTCATTTCCACCAAACACTTAACAAAGTTTACCCTCTTTCTCTCCTTTGATACCTTCGGCCGACCACACAAGCATCACCACCACCACTTTTCGATCTTGTTCAAGCCATACCAAACATATACAAGTGAGAAGGATCACATACGAGGAAGCTCGGTGCTCACGGAACTCGAAGGACCTCTCTACTTTGCTTTTATCCACTCGATTTGTGCTTAGATTCTTCCCTAGCCTCGAGCTAGTGGTATGTTGCTTAAATCACTCTCTTGAACTATATTGAAGTGGTTAAAATGATTTGTAACGGTTAAAACTCGTAATCTTACAAGATGAAGCATAAAAGTCTACTAAAAACACTAAAAGTGATGGTTAAAAGCTCATATGTTGTGTAAATGTTGTAGTAATTGAAATTTGTGAATATTTAGACCCGATCTATGTTGTGGTAGCTCGGATCATCATTTACCCCGGTTTGGTCATGATCATGAATCATGACATAAGGTTGTTTTGAATAAAACAAGGGTTAAAGGGTGAAGCTCTACCACACACGAATCGTGAACTTGTGTAAAAGCGTTTTACTTGTGAAATAGTGTTTAAAACTAGCCGATCTATGTATCTACAAGTGGTATTTTCAAAAGACCAAGCATCAAAAGAAATCACATGTTCTAAACCGGACCTTACACAAACAAAAGTGGTTTTTTTGTGAACAAACAAGTGTATGGACACTTGTGTAACAAAAGTTTTAACAAAGAAATAATTTTCATAAAAACCGACTAGAAGTTGTGAAACTTCATATTCTTTAAAAATAAGATTTTTAAGAAATTAAACTTATTTTTAAAGATAACAAGACTTACTAAATGTGCTAGTAAGATACTACACAATTTTGGTAAATATCCAAGTTCATGAAGTGGGGAAAAGTAGTGATTATTGTTGATAATTGTTGTTGATGATTATTGATGATTGTTGACGATTTAAAAGAAAATAAACACATGTTTTGAAAACATGGGAAACCTCCATTTTTAGGGGAAACTCTGCCAAAATTTTTATAAATTTTGACACTTAGAAAAATATAAGTTTTTGAGAAACTTATTCCCTAAAAATGTATTTAAAAGTTACCAAGGTTTCCCTAATTTTTGGTGATGAGAAATGGTGATTTTTCAAGAATAAAAATGGCTATTAAGTATATATTTTTGAAAGAAAAATATATATTATTTGATCACCAACTTTTGTGCTAAGTGTATATAGTATGTGTTATACGTACTAGTGTATTAAGACTTAAAAATACACTAAATACTCGTGAGGAGTATAAACATAAAAATACACATACAAAATACAAGATACATAATTCGGGTGCAAAGTGCAAAACACAAAAGACTTATATTTATTTTTGGAGAAAATAATATAAGTAAAATACGTAGTTAAAAATATAGAATATTTTTAATACAAGAATATATACAAAAGAGAGTGACTGTACTTGTGCGACGCAAGTCTAGTGACTAACGTTAAGAAAACGCGTATAGGTTACGACGTTAATTAAGCAAATCCGGTGGAGTTTACGACGCTAGGAACGCAAAGTTGTGAGTTCATGCTCCCCCTTTTCTCTTTAACTGTTTTCAGTTTTTATAACTTCGGGGGTGAAATACATGTACAAATGTACAAAATTTATAATTGGTATGATATAAATACAAGAAGTACACTTGGTGAGAACGAGAACCAAGTGTGACGAAATATAAGAATACAAGAAGTACACTTGGTGAGAACGAGAACCAAGTGTGATGAAATATAAGAATATGAGAAGCGCACTTGGTGAGAACGAGAACCAAGTATGAGGCGCTATTGAGAAATGATAACAAGAAACGCGCTTGGTGAGAACGAGAACCAGGTAGGATGCGTTATGAGAAATAGTGTCACGAATAGGGTACAGAAGCACCATTAATCGTGTACATACTTAGACCGCAGAACAAAAGGTTAGATCTAACGGGTGCCTGGCAGCCACACACTCGGTCGGGGCGAGAATCGAGTAGTGCTTTTGTGTCTCAGAATATACCAATTAAATGCCTTAGGTTTGGTGACTTCCTATGTCGTGCCACATGTTAATGGCTTTGCAACCCATTAACAATCTGATAATTACAGAAATACTGTATTTACATAAAATTCATACCATACTAAAATTGATATATAACTTGAAGTACGCGGGGTACTCAAGAGGATTGATATATAACTTGAAGTACGTGGGGTACTCAAGAGGATTGATATATAACTTGAAGTACGTGGGGTACTCAAGAGGATTGGTATATAACTTGAAGTACGTGGAGTACTCGAGAAAAACTTGATTTATTCACAACTATGTTTTTATACAAAGTATACAAACGTGAAATACAAAACTGCATGAACTCACACCAACTTTATGTTGACGTTTTTCCAAAAACTCACATGTATTTCAGGTAACTAGGATGGATGTGCGCGTGGTCTTGCTTATGCTCGTGGATGTCGCTTGTGTTTAACTTTAAATAAAGTTGTAAACTCTTAAGACAATGTTTTAAGCTGTCTAGCGTTGTAAACGCTAAACTTATGTTTTCAAATTATGGTATTTGATGTTATTTTACGAGCATGTAGCATGTTTACTCTTCGTATGCAATGAGAACCTTTCATGATCACACCTCGTGCTTCCGCCGTAGAAAGGGGTGTGACAGATTGGTATCAGAGCTGCGATTGTAGTGAACCAGGATTCCTTCTCGAGTCTAGTCTACAATCTCTAGGATCCTTTCACGAAAACAATTTTCAAAGAGTTTTCATTGCATAAAACGTCCCGCGACATCCACTACCTGAAACTGTCTACATGAGTCTAGAAAAGACACTACGAGACTTAGAGTGCACTTGAGTAGCACTTGTCTTTGACTAGAAATTACTTGCAATTATGTGTAATAATTAGCATGTACTAGAAGTAGAATGTCACGAGTATACGTGACTTTACCTGAAAGCGATGGCCCATCTGAAGGAAGAAATACGAGGATGAAACGAACTGTGCGGACTGTGCAAGGAGTTACGTAATTATGGATGCATACATAATTATGGAATTCAGTCCACAGAAATCACAGCAAGTCTTGTCACGTATAGATTCCCTCAGTGCAAGCCTACTAAATACTCTGCTAGAGTAATATTTGTTTGACGTCACTTATGTGGTATATGCCTGTGTATATATATACTACTACGGCCTAGTATGACGATATCAAACAAATGCCTAACCCTGCTGTGTTATGTTCTGTCAGAACATGGCACCCAGGAAAGCTGTGAATGCTCGCAATGATGATCTACCTCCTCCTCCCCCACTGCCAAGAACTGCTGAAGAGCTGGACGCTCTACTGGAGGAAAGGATCTCCGCTGCTATCGCCCAGTACGAGGCGAACCGAACTCAAGACAGTGGAGGACCAAGCAACGCTAGGCGTAATGGGAATGGAGATTCGTCTGGAGGCAATGCAGCCCAAGGCTGCACTTTCAAGCAGTTCCTCGACTGCAAGCCGATGAACTATGATGGCACAGGAGGTGCAGTAGCATTTGTGCGCTGGACGGAGAAGACTGAAGCTACTTTCCGCATGAGCAAGTGTACCGCGGATCAACAAGTCACTTTTGCTACTGGGTTATTCGTCGATGAAGCTCTGACTTGGTGGAACCTGCAAGCCCAAACTTTGGGTGATGACGCCGCTTATGGCCTCACTTGGGAGGAACTGAAGGAAAGGATGAGAGAGAAGTACTGCTCTCGTGCGGAACTCCAAAGGCTGGAAACAGAGTTCTGGCACTTGACTATGGAAGGTGCTGACATCAATGGTTACACTCGAAGGTTCCACGACCTGTCGAGAGTGCTTCCCTACATGGTGACTCCCGAATTCAAGCGTGTGGAACGCTACATTTGGGGACTGGCCTCAGAGTTTCGTGGCATGGTGACGTCGGCCAAACCACAAACAATCACCGAGGCTGTAACTCTGGCTGTCAGCCTGACTGAAGATTGTGTTCGTATGAAGAAGTTATCACTAAACCCAACAGAAAAGACCGAGACACATGCTGAGTCGTCCGGTGACAAAAAGAGAAAGCATACAAGTTTGAACCAAGCTACTCGCAACAACAAGGGTTTCCACAAGAAGCGCGACACTAATCCGCCTCAGGAGACGAAAACCCATGCAACCAAAGCATACCAAGGCTCCATGCCTAGATGCCAAAAATGTAAGTATCATCATGATGGAGCTTGTCGCATTCCAAGGTGCGACAAATGTGGTAAATTGGGTCATCAAACAGAAGACTGTTGGGGAAAAGGAAAGAACCGAAACGGGAATGGTACTGGTAACAAGAATGGTAACGGGAAAGGGCAAGGATGCTTCAAGTGTGGAAGCAATGATCATTTCATGAAAAACTGCCCAGAGAGAAACAACGCTCCGGCTCGAGCATTTGTGATTAGAGCAAGAGACGCACGCGAGGACCCTAACGTGGTCACCGGTACGTTTCTCATTAACAATCACTTTGCATCCATATTATTCGACACTGGCGCCGATTATAGCTTCATGTCGGTGGAATTTAAACGCATACTCGGAATAGAATCTAGTAGATTAGAAATTCCTTATTCCATAGAACTAGCCAATGGTAAACTTGTTGAATCGAGCGAAGTTGTCAGAGGCTGCACACTAGAACTTGGCGAACAAAATTTTAGCATCGACCTCTTACCTATTCAATTGGGTAGCTTCGATGTAGTAGTCGGAATGGACTGGTTGTCCAAGAACAAAGCTGAAGTTATTTGTCATGAGAAAATCATTCGCATCCCTTTAGCGAATGGTGAAACTCTCATCGTGCATGGACAAAAACGAGACGCGCCTCTTCGAATCATCAGTTGTATGAAGGCACAGAAGTGCTTGAGGAAAGGATGTGTTGCCTTCCTAGCACACGTCATAGACAAGAAAGCTGTGGAGCCAAAACTCGAAGACATTCCTGTGGTGAAGGAATTTCCTGATGTGTTCCCTGAAGATCTGCCAGGACTACCTCCGCAACGACAAGTCGAATTCCACATAGACTTGGTTCCAGGAGCCGCTCCTGTAGCCAAGGCTCCATATCGACTTGCACCATCCGAAATGCAAGAATTATCCACACAACTCCAGGAGTTGTTGGATAAAGGATTCATAAGGCCAAGCTTCTCACCCTGGGGAGCTCCAGTATTATTCGTGAAGAAGAAGGATGGATCACTGCGGATGTGTATCGATTACAGGGAACTGAACAAGCTCACGATCAAGAATCGGTATCCGCTACCGAGGATTGATGACTTGTTTGATCAACTGCAAGGATCAAGCTACTATTCCAAGATTGATCTTCGATCTGGATACCATCAGCTGAGAATCCAAGATGAAAGCGTGCCAAAGACTGCATTCAGAACACGCTATGGGCACTACGAATTTCTAGTAATGCCGTTCGGATTGACGAACGCGCCAGTGGTCTTTATGGATCTGATGAACCGCGTATGTAAACCATATCTCGATAAATTCGTGATCGTATTTATCGATGATATCCTGATTTACTCACGAACGAAAGAAGAGCACGAGCAACATCTCAGAACCATCTTGGAGCTACTGAAGAAAGAGAAACTTTATGCAAAGTTCTCAAAATGCGAATTTTGGATTTGCGAAGTACAATTTCTTGGTCACGTGGTGAATGAGAAGGGCATTCATGTAGACCCGTCCAAGATTGAAGCAATAAAGAATTGGGAAGCTCCCAAGACCCCAACTGAAGTTCGTCAATTTTTGGGCTTAGCGGGCTACTATCGGCGATTCATTGAGAATTTCTCGAAGATAGCTCAACCGCTAACGACCCTTACTCAGAAAGACAAGAAGTACGACTGGGGTCACAAACAAGAAGAAGCCTTCCAGTTACTTAAGAACAAGCTCTGCGATGCACCAATACTATCATTACCCGAAGGCACTGAAGACTTCGTGGTATACTGCGACGCCTCACGACAAGGCTTGGGTTGCGTGCTCATGCAACGCCAAAAAGTCATCGCTTATGCTTCAAGGCAACTGAAGGTTCACGAGAGAAATTATACCACTCACGACCTGGAGCTGGGCGCAGTGGTATTCGCCTTGAAGATTTGGCGACATTACTTATATGGTACTCGATGTACAATCTTCACAGATCACAAAAGCTTACAACACATATTTGATCAGAAGGAATTGAATATGCGCCAGCGACGTTGGGTCGAGCTGCTGAACGATTATGATTGTGAGATTAAGTACCATCCTGGAAAGGCGAACGTTGTAGCGGACGCGTTGAGCCGAAAAGAAAGGGTTAAGACCCTAAGGGTTCGAGCATTGGAAATGACGATTCGAACGAACCTCACTGCACGCATTCGAGATGCACAACAAGAAGCTCTTAAAGAAGAGAATCGTAAAGCTGAATACCTCCGGGGTATGCTTAAATACATGGCGCCAAATGAAGAGGGAGCCTTATACTTTAAAAAACGCATTTGGGTTCCGCTCTATGGTGGCCTACGAGAAGTCATCCTTGATGAAGCGCACAAGTCAAGATACTCGATACACCCAGGATCGGACAAGATGTATCAAGACTTGAAAGGATATTATTGGTGGCCGAGACTCAAGAGCGACGTTGCTGTCTATGTTGGAAAATGCCTAACCTGTGCTAAGGTTAAGGCAGAATATCAGAAACCGTCCGGCCTACTACAACAACCAGAGATTCCCGTGTGGAAGTGGGAACAAATCTCGATGGACTTCATAACGAAATTACCCAGGACCCCGAGAGGGCACGATATGATATGGGTAATAGTTGATCGATTGACGAAGTCTGCGCATTTCCTACCAATCCGAGAGAAGGATAGCACTGGAAAGCTTGCAGAGATATACTTAAGAGAAATTGTAGCACGTCATGGAGTGCCAATCTCAATCATTTCAGACAGAGATGGACGCTTTGTCTCAAGAATCTGGCAATCATTTCAGGAAGCCTTTGGATCTCAGTTAGATCTGAGCACGGCATTCCATCCGCAAACAGACGGCCAGAGCGAACGTACTATACAAACGTTAGAAGATTTGCTTCGTGCATGTGTCATGGATCTAGGCGGCAGCTGGGATACTCATCTACCTTTAGTTGAGTTTTCCTACAATAACAGCTATCATACGAGCATAAAAGCCGCGCCGTTCGAAGCTCTGTATGGCCGCAAATGCCGATCGCCCTTATGTTGGGCAGATGCCGGAGATAAACGTATGGTTGGTCCTGAACTTGTACAAGAGACAACCGACAAGATTGCGCAGATCCGAGAGCGCATTAAGGCGGCTCGAGAGCGACAAAAGAGCTACGCTGATCCAAATAGAAAATCGGTAGATTTCAAGGTGGGAGATAAAGTGTTGTTAAAAGTCTCACCATGGAAGGGCGTAGTCAGGTTTGGAAAGCGTGGAAAGCTGAATCCACGATACATCGGACCATTCAGACTTTTGAGGAGAATTGGTACCGTGGCATACAAGTTGGAGTTACCGGAAGAACTTAATGGAGTACATGATACGTTTCATGTATCCAACCTAAAGAAGAGTCCAACACAAGAAAACGTGACCATCCCGATGGATGAAGTGCATATTGATGGAGACCTCCGATTTACAGAGCAACCCGTTGAGGTTACTGACTGGAAAGTCAACAAGACCAGGAGGAGCAGTGTGAAGCTTGTCAAAGTACGTTGGAGCTCTAAGCACGGACCCGAGTACACATGGGAACGTGAAGACCAGTTCAAGAAAAAGTATCCCCACCTATTCAAGAAGACTCCAGCGAGAGTGAGTCCAGCCTGAATTTCGGGACGGAATTCTTTTAACGGGGGGAGACTGTGACAACTGGCACAAACCGGTAATTTCCGTACACTTTAATCATTGTTTACTGATTGCAATTATGTGCTTAATTGTCAGCAATGTCTGAACACATGATTAAACAAGTGAATTCATGCACGTTGTATACTACAAAATATTGCTTTATGCATAAATGAGAGCGTTGCGTCAAAAATAATAGTAAACTCACCGGTAAGACACAATGTGTCAACAGAACTGCAGAAAGCAGTCAGACAATAAAATTGGAGCCTAGGAGTAGGTCCGACAACAAGAATGCATTAAAAACCCAAGAGTACATACAAGGGTTTAATATATATGCAATGCGAAAGCAAAAATAAGCACTAAAAAGCACCCGAAACGCACTTTAAGTGCAGAATTTATATAATTCAGCAATAAATCAGCAATTAAACATGTGAATATTATGCAGAAATGTCGTTTTATTATCCAGAATATTTCCCTAAGTGTTGGGAATTGAAAGAGTACAAGAAAGGTACTTAAACGATACTAAAAGGTGTAATTTAGCGCTTTAACGAATCGGTATGTAACCGAACGACCGGACTATACCCGGAACATGAAAATATTGTTATTTTCATTGTTTATCTTTTTCTGAGCCAGTTAGGGTCCCTGAATACCCTAACACCCGTAATAAAGCACAACACTCCAGTAACCGGGTTAATCCCTAAACTAACTTAGCTTAACTCAACTATATCCTAATTATCTAGTTGAGATCGAACTAGGGACCCCCCCCCCTTACGAATTCGGTCCTCATTAGGGGACACATTTTGTACTTGCAAGATTATAAAAATCCCATATGCTTAATATCTCAAGGACATAATATACAATGGTTAATAGAACATGTTGGGTTTATAAATTAACCTTAAGATCATGAGATTCATTTCCACCAAACACTTAACAAAGTTTACCCTCTTTCTCTCCCTTGATACCTTCGGCCGACCACACAAGCATCACCACCACCACTTTTCGATCTTGTTCAAGCCATACCAAACATATATAAGTGAGAAGGATCACATACGAGGAAGCTCGGTGCTCACGGAAATCGAAGGACCTCTCTACTTTGCTTTTATCCACTCGATTTGTGCTTAGATTCTTCCCTAGCCTCGAGCTAGTGGTATGTTGCTTAAATCACTCTCTTGAACTATATTGAAGTGGTTAAAATGATTTGTAACGGTTAAAACTCGTAATCTTACAAGATGAAGCATAAAAGTCTACTAAAAACACTAAAAGTGATGGTTAAAAGCTCATATGTTGTGTAAATGTTGTAGTAATTGAAATTTGTGAATATTTAGACCCGATCTATGTTGTGGTAGCTCGGATCATCATTTACCCCGGTTTGGTCATGATCATGAATCATGACATAAGGTTGTTTTGAATAAAACAAGGGTTAAAGGGTGAAGCTCTACCACACACGAATTGTGAACTTGTGTAAAAGCGTTTTACTTGTGAAATAGTGTTTAAAACTAGCCGACCTATGTATCTACAAGTGGTATTTTCAAAAGACCAAGCATCAAAAGAAATCACATGTTCTAAACCGGACCTTACACAAACAAAAGTGGTTTTTTTGTGAACAAACAAGTGTATGGACACTTGTGTAACAAAAGTTTTAACAAAGAAATAATTTTCATAAAAACCGACTAGAAGTTGTGAAACTCCATATTCTTTAAAAATAAGATTTTTAAGAAATTAAACTTATTTTTAAAGATAACAAGACTTACTAAATGTGCTAGTAAGATACTACACAATTTTGGTAAATATCCAAGTTCATGAAGTGGGGAAAAGTAGTGATTATTGTTGATAATTGTTGTTGATGATTATTGATGATTGTTGACGATTTAAAAGAAAATAAACACATGTTTTGAAAACATGGGAAACCTCCATTTTTAGGGGAAACTCTGCCAAAATTTTTATAAATTTTGACACTTAGAAAAATATAAGTTTTTGAGAAACTTATTCCCTAAAAATGTATTTAAAAGTTACCAAGGTTTCCCTAATTTTTGGTGATGAGAAATGGTGATTTTTCAAGAATAAAAATGGCTATTAAGTATATATTTTTGAAAGAAAAATATATATTATTTGATCACCAACTTTTGTGCTAAGTGTATATAGTATGTGTTATACGTACTAGTGTATTAAGACTTAAAAATACACTAAATACTCGTGAGGAGTATAAACATAAAAATACACATACAAAATACAAGATACATAATTCGGGTGCAAAGTGCAAAACACAAAAGACTTATATTTATTTTTGGAGAAAATAATATAAGTAAAATACGTAGTTAAAAATATAGAATATTTTTAATACAAGAATATATACAAAAGAGAGTGACTGTACTTGTGCGACGCAAGTCTAGTGACTAACGTTAAGAAAACGCGTATAGGTTACGACGTTAATTAAGCAAATCCGGTGGAGTTTACGACGCTAGGAACGCAAAGTTGTGAGTTCATGCTCCCCCTTTTCTCTTTAACTGTTTTCAGTTTTTATAACTTCGGGGGTGAAATACATGTACAAATGTACAAAATTTATAATTGGTATGATATAAATACAAGAAGTACACTTGGTGAGAACGAGAACCAAGTGTGACGAAATATAAGAATACAAGAAGTACACTTGGTGAGAACGAGAACCAAGTGTGATGAAATATAAGAATATGAGAAGCGCACTTGGTGAGAACGAGAACCAAGTATGAGGCGCTATTGAGAAATGATAACAAGAAACGCGCTTGGTGAGAACGAGAACCAGGTAGGATGCGTTATGAGAAATAGTGTCACGAATAGGGTACAGAAGCACCATTAATCGTGTACATACTTAGACCGCAGAACAAAAGGTTAGATCTAACGGGTGCCTGGCAGCCACACACTCGGTCGGGGCGAGAATCGAGTAGTGCTTTTGTGTCTCAGAATATACCAATTAAATGCCTTAGGTTTGGTGACTTCCTATGTCGTGCCACATGTTAATGGCTTTGCAACCCATTAACAATCTGATAATTACAGAAATACTGTATTTACATAAAATTCATACCATACTAAAATTGATATATAACTTGAAGTACGCGGGGTACTCAAGAGGATTGATATATAACTTGAAGTACGTGGGGTACTCAAGAGGATTGATATATAACTTGAAGTACGTGGGGTACTCAAGAGGATTGGTATATAACTTGAAGTACGTGGAGTACTCGAGAAAAACTTGATTTATTCACAACTATGTTTTTATACAAAGTATACAAACGTGAAATACAAAACTGCATGAACTCACACCAACTTTATGTTGACGTTTTTCCAAAAACTCACATGTATTTCAGGTAACTAGGATGGATGTGCGCGTGGTCTTGCTTATGCTCGTGGATGTCGCTTGTGTTTAACTTTAAATAAAGTTGTAAACTCTTAAGACAATGTTTTAAGCTGTCTAGCGTTGTAAACGCTAAACTTATGTTTTCAAATTATGGTATTTGATGTTATTTTACGAGCATGTAGCATGTTTACTCTTCGTATGCAATGAGAACCTTTCATGATCACACCTCGTGCTTCCGCCGTAGAAAGGGGTGTGACAGAAACAAGAGGAAGTTTTCAAACTTTATGAAGAGCACTCGGGCAAAAAATGATTCCAACAAGCTAAGGGATGCTAATCCACCAGCCGAGGTTAGGACTGGCGCAACAAACAATGAAACCAGTGGAAAAGGTTATGCGGGTTTTCTGCCCAAATGTGATAAATGTCGATATCACCATACGGGTCCGTGCAGGACTAATAAGTGTGATAACTGTGGCAAGATCGGGCATAGCAAGGATATGTGTTGGTCTGGTACAGGGCGTGGAAATAGAAACCAGGGAGGAAATGGAAACTAAGGTGGTAACGGAAATCAAGGCGGTAGTAGGAACCAAGGTAGGAATGGAAATCAGGGAGGAAATGGGAACCGAGGTGAGAATGGAAATCAGGGAGGCAATGGGAATCAAGGTGGAAACAATAACAATAATCAAGGTGGAAATAGTAATGGCAGAGGACAAGGTTGTTATGGTTGTGGCGATAAAGGGCACTATCGGAGGGATTGCCCGAAGGAAAATCAAGCTTGTGGAAGAGTTTTCACGATAGGAGCACGTGAGGCACGTCAGGACCCGAACGTTGTTAGGGGTACGTTCCCTATAAACCAACACTATGCATCTGTTCTATTTGATACTGGCGCCGACTTTAGTTTCATATCTATAGAATTTAATAATACACTTGGCCTAGATTCGAGTAAATTAGACGCCCCATATTCTATAGAACTGGCAAACAGAAAATTAGTCGAAGCAAATGAGGTGATTAAGGGTTGTACACTCAAGCTTAGGGAGCGAGGATATACTATTGATCTTTTACCCGTTGACTTGGGAAGTTTCGATGTTGTTGTCGGAATGGATTGGTTGTTTGACAACCGGGCGGAAGTTGTTTGTCACGAGAAAACCATCCACATCCCACTGTTGAATGAAGAAATGCTCATAATTCATGGAGAGAAGCGCGAGACGCCTCTAAGGATCATCAATTGCATAAAGGCGTAGAAGTGTCTCAGAAAAGGTTGTATAGTTTTCCTTGCTCACGTAGTCGACAAGGAAACCAAAGAGCCAAAGATGGAAGACATCCCTGTCGTGAAAGAATTTCCAGAAGTCTTTCCAGAAGACTTTCCTGGACTGCCTCCACAGCGTTAAGTGGAGTTTCGGATTGATTTGGTGCCAGGAGCGGCACCCATGGTGAAAGCACTATATCGGTTAGCTCCGTAAAAAATGCAGGAGTTATCCACACAACTGCAAGAGCTGCTGGATAACGGATTCATCCGACTAAGTTTCTCACCTGGGGGAGCTCCGATATTGTTTGTTAAAAAGAAAGACGGCAGTTTTCGCATGTGCATTGACTACAGGGAGTTAAACAAGCTGACCATCAAGAACCGATATCCCTTACCAAGAATCGACGACTTGTTTGATCAACTACAAGGTTCCAGCTACTACTCTAAGATTGATCTGAGATCGGGATACCATCAATTGAGAATACAAGAGGAAAGTATCCCCAAAATGGTTGTTAGGACTCGTTATGGACATTACGAGTTTCTTGTCATGTCGTTCGGCTTAACCAATGCACCAGCAGTGTTCACGGACCTCATGAACCACGTGTGTAAGCCGTATCTGGAAAAGTTCATGATTGTGTTTATTGATGATATCCTAATATACTCGCGAACCAAGGAGGAGCACGAGCAGCATTTATGAGCTATCCTTGAACTCTTGAATAAGGAACAACTTTATGCGAAACTTTCAAAGTACGAATTTTGGATTCGCGAGGTGCAATTTCTAGGTCATGTGGTAAATGAGAAGGCAATTCATGTCGACCCATCCAAGATTGAGGCGATTAAAAACTGGGAAGCACCTAAGACCCCAACAGAGATACGACAATTTCTGGGATTAGTGGGCTATTATAGACGATTCATAGAGAAATTTTCAAAGATTTCTCAACCGCTAACGTCCCTAACCCAGAAGGGTAAGAGATTTGATTGGGGTGAAGAACAAGAGACGACTTTTCAACAATTAAAAGATAAACTTTGTGACACACCTATTTTGTCCTTACCCGACGGTACCGATGGCTTCGTGGTCTATTGTGATGCGTCGCGACAAGTCCTTGGTTGTGTGTTGATGCAATGGGACAAAGTCATCATGTACGCATCTCGTCAATTGAAGGTGCATGAGAAAAACTATACCACGCACGACCTTGAGCTAGGTGCAGTGATTTTCGCATTGAAGATCTGGCGTCACTACTTGTATGGTACTCGTTGCACAATCTTTACGGATCAAAAGAGCTTGCAGCACATATTCGATCAGAAGGACCTAAATATGAGGTAACGATGATGGGTCGAGTTATTGAACGATTATGATTGTGAGATAAAGTGTCTCCCGGGAAAGGCGAACGTTGTAGCAGACGCCTTGATCCGCAAGGAGCGTGCAAAACCTCTAAGGGTGCGACCCTTAGAGATGACCATACAAATTGATCTCACCTCTCGGATTCACGATACTCAACAAGAAGCGCTTAAACCGGGTAATATATGAGCCGAATCCCTATGGGGAATGGAGGCGCAATTGGTGCCAAAGGATGATGGAACACTGTACTTTATGGGACGAATTTGGGTTCCATTTTCAGCAACCTACGCACGATTATTTTGGACGAAGCTCATAAGTCAAGGTACTCTATACGTCCGGGAGCAGATAAAATGTACCAAGACTTGAAGGAATTTTATTGGTGGCCTAAGCTGAAAGTCGATATTGCTACTTATGTGGGAAAATGCCTTACATGCGCCAAGGTTAAGGTGGAATATCAGAAGCCTTCAGGGTTGCTACAACAACCTGAGATTCCTGTATGGAAATGGGAACAAATCTCGATGGACTTCATTACTAAGTTAACCAGAACCCAAAGAGGCCATGATATGATTTAGGTAATTGTTGACCGACTTACAAAGTCCGCACATCTTCTACCGATCAGTGAGAAGGATAGCACTAAGAAATTGGCCAAAATATATCTCAGGGAGATCGTGGCACGTCATGGAGTGCCATTTCTATCATTTCGGACCAAGACGGTCGGTTCATGTGAAGGATATGGCAAACATTTTAGATGGCCTTTGGATCCCAACTGAATCTTAGTATGGCTTTTCACCCACAAACAGACGGCCAAAGTGAGCGGACGATCCAAACTTTGGAGGACATGTTACATGCTTGTGTGATGGACTTGGGCTGAAATTGGGATACTCACTTGCCTCTAGTGGAGTTCACCTACAACAATAGCTATCACACTAGCATCCAGGCCGCCCTATTGGAAGCTTTGTATGGGCGAAAGTGTCTGTCACCACTGTGTTGGGCGGAGACCGAGGATAAACCACTGACAAGATCATTCAGATACGAGACCATATCAAGGCGGCTCGTGATAGGCAAAAGAGCTACGCCGACAAACGACGCAAACCATTAGATTTTGAGGTTTGAGACATGATGTTTTTGAAGGTCTCACCTTGGAAGGGCGTTGTAAGGTTTGGTAAATGCAGGAAGTTGAACCCACGTTACATTGGACCTTTCGAAATTAAGGAGAAAATTGGAACAGTTGCGTACAAGCTAAAACTACCGGAAGAGCTTAATAGTGTACACGACACGTTTCGCGTGTCTAATCTCAAGAAAAGTGCTACTCAAGAAACGGTCGTCATTCCAGCATAAGAGATTCACATCAACGACAAACTCCAATTTACCGAAGAACCTACTGAGGTTACGGACTGGAAGGTCCACAAGAGGCGGAGAAGTCGTATAAAGCTAGTCAATGTTCGTTTGAACTCACGTAACGGTCTCGAGTTTACATGTGTCACACCCTGGCTTTGCGGAAGCGTGGTATATTTTGGTGTGACTTCTTAATACCATAGCTTAATCATAACAAGCTATATGAATTTAAAAACCATGCAAGTCATCCATTAAGTTTTGAAAACAAAATACATTACCATTGTTTTAACCAACAACCATAACCTTGTTCAACAACATTACAAACTAAAACATAACATAAACGTGGTTTAGAGACTGTGTCTTGTCCAGGTAAGAGACACATCCCCTAAACCCTGATGACTTCATGACAATATGCAGCGGAAAACGTTCCATACCGTGCCAGATCCGTTTAATTTCCTGAAATACATGTGAGTTGAAAAAAATCAACAATAATGTTGAGCGAGTTCATGTGTTTAGCATGTGCGCGCGAATAAACCTTTATAATCATTGAATGCTTTGTAAACTCTGGTATGAAGCAAATAAGGAAACATATTAGTTAGTGTGTAACCACATGGTCCAACCTTAGGGCGCATGGGTGGGGATAGGACAAGGTCACCTCATGGTCCAACCTTAGGGCGCATGGGTGGTGTTATGACAAGGGCACCGCATGGTCCAACCTTAGGGCGCATGGGTGGTGTTATGACAAGGGCACCGCATGGTCCAACCTTAGGGCGCATGGGTGGTGTTATGACAAGGGCACCGCATGGTCCAACCTTAGGGCGCATGGGTGGTGTTATGGCAAGGTCACCACATGGTCCAACCTTAGGGCGCATGGGTGGTGTTTGTCATGCTCAAATAGGCCTACCACTCGTATCCCTCGATTGCACTACGAGGACTAATGTTCTTAAGGTTTCACCTACCCAGTCACATAACCTAACAGTTCCTTCCGTAGCTGACCATACCATGTAAGAAACATTCGTAATCATAGTAACATGTATTTCACCCCCGCAGTTAAAAACTGAAAACGGTTAAGAGAAAAGGGGGACATGAACTCACAGTGAATGCGCGTCTCTACCAAGTGTCTCCAATACAGTAAGCTGTGCAACGACCTACAAGTGCTAATTCTATTAGACGGACGGCCGTGCTTTAGCTTTATAGTTTAAGTCTTTGGGAAATAGTTAGACAACTATTTCGTGTTTATGTTCCGTATACACTTGGTAGTTATACTTCTTCCCAAGGATGGGGGATACAATACATGTGCGTAAGTTACGTTTTATCAATCTTGTGGTAATGTAATTACCGGTGTAACTTATATGTTAATGTGGAAGCGTTCGCAAAGTTTTGGAATCATTAACGCTTGTAAATATTATTTTTACACTAAAATAATAATTATGTATTTTCACAAAATAATCATAAACAGTGTTGTGACAAAACATATTTATCACGTTAACTTAGTGAAAATCCCACCTCCGAATATTTAGTAAATAAAGTCGTGGCGAAATTTTATGTTTCGAAAATATGTCAAAATAGTTCTAACACTTGTTGCGTAAATAATTCTAAGTGTTAGGTTTTAGAAAATTTCGCCAGAGTTTCCTCTGTAACTGGAGGTGGCCACGCTCTCAAGCGTATCATTTTCTTTTTGAAAACAACCCACGATCATCAACAATCAACTCTTACGTTTTAGCACGCGAAACGCTACCCTTGTCGTTATAGTTTCAATATGTGGAAACTGGACTGTTTTCGGACGACTAGATAAAATACTTAACCCTTTCCAAAAATTCCCTAATTTTTACGGGTCGTCCTAATCGACCCAAAAATGATTGTATAAAAATATCGGGGTCCAGTTCCTTATCAATAATTTATAGAAAATCGTTTACCGAACTGTGATCAGATTCGTCACATTCTGATCACAGTTTACGGAAAAATTCGTCAAAAATTCCTCGTATGTCCGTTTATCGAAATTCCAGTTTGAGGGTCACAAATACATCCGTGACCATCTTAGATAAAAGTTTCAGAGGCTAGTTCGGTTCGGGTTTTAAGTTGTGATTGAAAACGCACAGCCCAATTTACTGCAGTAACAAACAGCCTTAGCTGCTGTCACGAAAACAGGTTTTTAAAATAGTAACCGACATCAGAAAAATACGATTCCAGCGCCATTTTCTTCGTTTTTCAAAATGACACGATTTAGGCTTTTGAAATTTCGTTTTTCGAGTTTTTAAAGTCTGTTTACAGCCTGTAGAAGGCGGCTGAAAAAGTAACTCAGAATGTTCTTTTAAGGTTTAAACATTACTAAATAGCCTTATGTTAAGATCCATGACTTTACCAAACCGGGTTAAATGGTGATCCGAGCTACCACATTGTAGATCGGGTCTCAACAATCACATATTTCAAGTCCTACGACTTTTACACAAGCTATATGCTATTAACCTCCACTTTTGTGATTTTACTAGACTTTAAAGTTTCAAAACGCATGTTTATGATATTTAACCGACGAAAGTTCTTTTAACCACTTTGAATACATTCAAGAATGAGTTTTAAACAATATACCTCTAGCTCGGGGCTAGGGAAGAATCGTGACGAAAACGGGGTGGATAAAAGCCAACGGTTGAGGTCCTTCGTGTTCCGAGTGCACCAAAGCTCCTTATATGCGACCTTTGACGTTTGTAGATGCTTGGAATGTGATGAACAAAATCAAAAAAAATGGATGTATGGCATAGGGTGTTTGGCCGTGAGCTTCTAGGGAGAGAAGAGTGGGTTTTTGTTGGTGGAAAAATGTGAAGTAATTATCTACAAGTGTTAGGGTATTTATAGGCAAGGTTAGAGGTGCTATTATCCAATGGTTAAGGTGTAGTGTGGATATTAAGCAACCCTAGATTGTGATAATCTATTTTGTACCAACATGTCCCCCACACAAGGGGACGGTTAGGGGATGGTTGGGGGGTTTGGTTCGATCTTAAGTAGGTAATTAGTGTCTAGTTATGATAAACCAAGTTAGGTTAAGGGTTAAACCCCGTTAGTTATGTACAACGTGTTATGACGGGGGTTAGGGTAATCAGAGACCCTAACTGGCTCAGAAAAATAAAGATAGTGAAAATACTAATATTTTCATGTTCCGGGTAAAGTCCGGTTGTTCGGTTGGTTAGTAATCCGTTAAAGTCTTTTGTAACCCTTTAAAGTGTCGTTATTACATTTTTAGTGACACGATTTGTTTTCCCGACACTTTAGAAAGTGTCAAGTGATATTTTCTCATGTTCTGGCACTTTACTAGTCAGCTAGAAGCTGGATTAATCATTTAAAGTGATGTGTTTGGTACTTAAAGTACGTTTTAGGCACATCCGAATCAGTGTATCTTATCCCTAGAGACGCGGTACCATAACCCTTATATCCCTACACTCACTACCAGTGTAGTCAAAATATATGAGGCTCTTAACAGGCCTTAGAGGCAGTATTTGCCTGATGCTGGTTATATCAGCATGTTCACTGTGTATCCGTTTAGTGCTACTGTGCTTTTTGTGCATCAAGTTTGTCACTAGGGTTCAGTATGTAATTAATGTAGTGACAGCAAATAAAGTATGATGCGAGTAAGTGCATGTATCAATATGCAGGTAGCAGTTTATCAGCTAGTTTCAATCAAGCACAGTAATCAAGTAGTAATTAATCATTAATTAAGTTGTACGGATACCTGGTTTAGGGCGGGTTGTCACATTCTCCCCCCGTTAAATAAATTTCGTCCCGAAATTTAAGTCCTGCTTGTAGAAGCAGAGTTCTTAGGAAATAGGCGGGGGTATTTCTCTTTCATCCGGTCTTCACGTTCCCATTTGAATTCAGGACCATGTCTGGCATTCCAACGAACCTTGACGAGTTTGACACTGCTCCGGCGGGTCTTGTTAACTTTCCAATCCGTGACCTCAACAGGTTCTTCAACGAAGTGGAGCGTGTCGTCAATATGAATCTCGTCGGTAGGAATGGCAACGTCAACTTGAGTTGGACTTTTCTTTAGATTGGACACATGAAATGTATCGTGAACGCCATTTAGTTCAGCGGGTAGGTCCAACTTGTATGCTACTGTCCCAATTCTTTCTAGAATTCTAAAGGGACCAATGTAGTGCGGATTTAACTTTCCATGCTTTCCAAAGCGTGCCACCCCTTTCCAGGGTGATACCTTCAGTAAAACCATTTCTCCAACTTGAAAATCCACATGTTTTCGGTTTGGATCCGCGTAGGCCTTTTGTCTGTGGCGAGCGGCTTCGATGCGTTTAAGAATTTGCGCGATTTTGTCTGTCGTCTCTTGGACGATCTCGGGACCAGCAAGCTGCCTATCACCTGCGTCAGACCAACATAGTGGTGATCGGCACTTGCGTCCGTATAGGGCCTCAAATGGCGCGACACCAATACTGGTGTGGTAGCTGTTGTTGTATGAAAATTCGACCAAAGGTAAGTGTTTATCCCAGCTACCGCCTAAATCCATAACACATGCCCTCAGCATGTCTTCCAAAGTTTGTATCGTTCGCTCGCTCTGGCCATCAGTTTGCGGATGGAATGCAGTGCTCAGATTCAATTGTGAGCCAAAAGATTCTTGGAAAGATTGCCAAATTCTTGACACAAATCTTCCGTCTCCATCAGAGATGATCGAGAGAGGTACTCCATGTCGTGCTACGATCTCTCTCATGTAAATCTCCGCAAGTTTACTAGTACTGTCTTTCTCCTTGATTGGCAGAAAGTGTGCGGACTTTGTTAGGCGGTCAACAATTACCCAAATCATATCATGGCCTCTTGGCGTTCTTGGCAGTTTTGTAACAAAATCCATTGAGATTTGTTCCCATTTCCACTTGGGAATCTCAGGTGGTTGCAGAAGTCCCGAAGGCTTCTGGTATTCCGCTTTAACCTTAGCGCACGTTAAACATTTGCTCACGTAAACAGCAACGTCACCTTTCATCCTAGGCCACCAATAGTAATCTTTGAGGTCTTGGTACATCTTATCCGATCCAGGGTGGATAGAGTACCGTGACTTGTGCGCTTCATCGAAAATAACTTCCCTTAATCCACCAAACAGAGGAACCCAAATTCTTTTCTCAAAACATAACGTTCCTTCCTCGTTTGGTACCAAAAGCTTTCCATTCCACGGAGATATTCTTCCTCAAGGTTTCCCTCCTTGAGAGCTTCCTTTTGTGCAGCACGAATGCGCGAGGAAAGATCGGTTCGCATGATCATTTTCCAAAGCTCTAACCCTTATGGGCTTGATTCTTTCTTTACGACTTAGGGCATCGGCGACTACATTCGCCTTCCCTGGATGATACTTTATCTCGCAGCCGTAGTCGTTTAACAACTCAACTCATCGTTTTTGCCTCATATTCAACTCCTTCTGGTTAAATATATGCTGTAGGCTTTTGTGATCTGTGAAGATTTTGCACTTCGTACCATACAGGTAGTGTCTCCAGATCTTTAAAGCGAAAACCACTGCGCCAAACTCTAAATCGTGGGTGGTATAGTTCTTCTCGAGCACTTTCAGTTGGCGTGATGCATAAGCAATGACCTTTTGGCGTTGCATCAACACACAACCCAATCCTTGACGCGATGCGTCGCAGTATACCACAAAATCGTCGGTACCTTCCGGTAGAGCTAAGATTGGCGCGTTACAAAGCTTATCCTTCAATATCTGAAATGCTTCATCCTGTTTGATTCCCCAATCAAACGTCTTATCCTTCTTGGTCAGGAGTGTCAACGGTTGAGCGATTTTCGAAAAATCCTCGATGAACCTTCGATAGTAGCCAGCCAATACCCAAGAATTGTCGAATCTCGGTTGGCGTTGTAGGCGTTTCCCAATTTTTGATCGCCTCGATCTTTGTGGGATCAACATGAATTCCGTCCCTATTAACCATATGTCCAAGAAACTGGACTTCGCGTAGCCAAAACTCGCACTTAAAGAATTTGGCGTACAGCTGTTCCTTCTTTAGCAGCTCCAATATGGTTAAGATGTTGTTCGTGTTCAGCCTTCGTCTTTGAGTAAATCAGGATGTCGTCGATGAATACAATCACGAACTTGTCTAAGTATGGCTTGCAAACCCTATTCAACAAGTCCATAAAGACTGCAGGTGCGTTTGTCAAACCAAATGGCATAACGAGGAACTCGTAGTGTCCATAACGAGTTCGGAAGGCTGTTTTCGGGATACTTTCCTCTTGTATCCTTAATGGATGGTATCCAGATCGAAGATCGATCTTAGAGTAAGAGCTTGAACCTTGAAGTTGATCGAACAGATCGTCGATTCTTGGCAGAGGATATCTATCCTTGATCGTTAGCTTTTTCAGTTCTCTGTAGTTGATGTTTATTGAAAATCATCGTCCTTCTTTTTGATGGGTAAAAGATGGGATTACCCCAAAAGGAAATTTTGGTCTGTTATCTTCCTTCTCTAACCATTGCTAACACTTCTCTGTCAGTCCTTGCATCTCCGAAAATGTAAGTTGCTAGGATGCATCGACTACGGGTGCAGTGCCCGGAATTAAGTCGACGCGGGATTCGACTAATCGTGAGGAGATGATTCCGGCAAGTCTTCGAGGAAGACTTCGGGGTATTCTCCAATCACAAGGATACCTTTGAGTTTTTGGTTCTTCGACTTCCTTTTCCATAACATGAGCCAAGAATGCAACACATCCTTTGTGCGAGAATTTTTGGGTCTTCTTATAATCCGCAGGAGCGTATCTTGCTCCATGAGTCATGATCATTCCTCCGTTCGTCGTCGGGGCGTGGACGTCAATCTCCGCATGGTCAACCAGTCCATCCCAATTATCACGTCGAAGCTTTCGTTAGGCTTATTCTATCGAGAACTGGGTATCTAGGTTACTTACTACTAAAACAACTGTATTTTCTGAAGCTAAAATTTGGCAATACAGTCAAATAGAGCATAACATTAACTTTTACGAGACGTACCGATATCCACGCTTGGATTCTATCCCCACTATTGAGCTTTCATCCGCTTGCCTGAGTGTTCTTAGGGCAATACTTCCTGAAATGCCCCACATCACCGCAATTAAAGCATGCTTGGCCACAGCCTTGATCGTCACCATCCCTGCCTTGATAGTTGTTGTCGTCGTTATTTCCCCCGCGATTTCCGCTACCATCTTGACCTCTATTTCCATGTTTAGTACCTTGCCGACACGTTTCCTTGACATGTCCCACCTTGCCACAGTTACCACATTTTCCATATCTACACCGCCCGTTATGGTGACGTCGACAGTTGTCGCACTTTGGTAGGATACCCGTGTACTCTTTTCTCTTTTTGGTCTTGTCGTTGCTACTCGACTGGGTACCCTGTTTGAAATTCGCCAACTTCCTCTTGTTATCCCCAGATGACTCTACATGAGTTTCCTTCTTCTCCTCAGAGGTTGAAAATTTGTTCATCCTGATTGCCTCTTCCGTCAGGGCTACACTTAGATTGATGGCCTCAGTGATTGTTGCAGGCTTTGATGCCGTTACCATGCTTATGATTTGAGGTGCCAATCCCCAAATGAAACGCTCAATCCTTTTAAACTCCGGATCTACCATGTATGGAACGATACGCGATAGAACTTGGAACTTCTCCACATACTCAACTATTTTTGGACCTTCCATCTTCAAGTTCCAGAACTCAGTTTCTACCTTCTGGCTTTCTGTTCTCGAACAGTACTTTTTATGCATTAGCTCTTTTAGCTCGTCCCACGATAGAGCATATGCAGCAGCCTCGCCCATTGTCTGAACCTGAAGTTTCCACCATGACAGAGCCCCATCCCGGAACAGCCCGGAAATGTACGTGACCTGATCTCTTGGGGCGCATTTGCTCGCACGCAAAACAGTGTCCGTCTTCTCAATCCAGCGTACGAAAGTTACGGCACCCCCAGTGCCGTCAAAATGTAGGGGCTGACAGCCTAAGAAGTGCTTGTAAGTGCAGCCGTTGGGTGGATTACTTCCTGAGGTATCTCCGTTGTGCTCGGAGCGATGGGCGTCGTATTGTGCGATGACTGCAGCAATGATTCCCTGAAGTTCCGCCTCGTTGGTGGGTATGCGTACACCCCGTTTTGGAGGCATTTTCTGAAAGATGTTTCACGTAGGTTAGGTCATCGCAAATAAAATGCATATATGCATTCAACATTATCAACACATAACATCTCATGCTATCAATAAATCATCCACAAAACATCTCATGATATAAATAAATTAGCCTCTGCAATGGTCGAGGCTTCGAGGTAGTAACCATACCCCTGATCTGGGGTGCAAGTGTCCAAGTGAATTGTTCAATCCATTTTGAGCTCCGGTTTGACTAGGTAGGGGGGGCGACCCTGGACAAGTCGTGCGATCGCTGGACAAGTTCAGGAATTTCTGGTTCGTCCATTTTCAAATTCCAGGAATTCACGTCAAGTTTCTGAGTTTCCGTCCTAAAACAACATTTCTTCTCAATCGTTTCTTTGAGCTCGTCCCAGCTCAGTGTATAAGCAGTGTCTGTGCCAAGGGTCTGAACCTGGAGGTTCCATTAAGAGAGTGTGCCATCTAGAAATATCCTCGAGATATAGGTAACACTCTGTCGGGGCGAATAGTTACTCATTCTTAGAATGGAGTCGGTCTTTTTGGACCAACGAACAAATGCAACGGTGCCTCCTGTTCCATCAAAGTTTAAAGGCTTGCAGTTCAGGAACTGTTTATAGGTGCAGCCAGTTGGAGGGTTATCTCCAGTAATGCCATCGTTGTACTTAGAGTGGAGGGCTTCATGTCGTGTATTTATCTGTGAGATGCGTTCTTGCAGCTCGTCTTCTGTCCTCAGTAACGTACCGGTGCTTGTGTTACGTCTGGGTGACATTCCCTTTTGACGAAATAGTGTGAAGCGGGTTGGACAACGTTCCAAGTTTCTATGAGGTATAGATAGCAACATAAGCCATCATGTAATCACCCAATTCACACGCAAACATACTCACTGTATAAGTGGGGAAGTAAATTTCTGAGCCTTCACATAGGCTTGCCAATTTGGCTTGTTGCTTGTAATAGAATGAACTCGAGGCTACATCGCCTTGGTCATTCGTGTTATTTCCTGCCGCATTGGTTATCATTGGCTTGACCCGCAGAGTCCACCAGGATTCCTGTGCACTACAAGTCGTTATTACGTGGGCCCCCGTAATAATAAGTTGTCTTGCACAGTTACCCTCAAATTTTCTCTCGTCCAAGCAGATGATCAATCAAGGAGTATCAGCAGGTGCATTGGCATGAACAGGGTCATGCTCTAATGCGGGGTCAGGAGCAGTGCCTGGCTCAGGGGCCACGGCTGGCTCTGGATCAACAATCACAGGGTTTACAGGATCCCCCAAGGGCTGGTCTAAGTGCATGAACTCAATGTCATGGTCTGGATCAACACCAGGCGGAAAAACATAATTATCCTCATAATCGCGATCAAACTCAAAGCTGTGTGTGGGATCCGGTGCAGCTGATGATGCCATATCAAGGTTGGCGTCGTGTGAGTGGTGCTGCATTCCCTGTATGTGCGAAGATGCGGATGTCAGAAACTCAAATGAGTCTGGGATAGGGGAATTGGCATGAGTTTCCCCTGCAGAAGCGTCCGCATGCAGTGGTCTAATACCAGCAGCAATAGTGTCCTGCCCTCGAATGGGTCCTCCTCTAGTAGTTTGTTATCGTCTTTAGAGGCAAATGTCGGGGGCATATCAACAACGAGATAAGCGGCAAGGGGCACAGGAGCAGGGATCACCGCCAGTGGCAAATTCCCAACAAGATGGCCATCAGTAGGCTCTGCTACGACTTCAGGCAGTGCACAAAGGGCTGAAAGTCGTCGTTGTCTGTGCCGGTAGTATCAGAAATGTACACCTCGTGCTTCGTTGAACTATGTCGTCTGATACTATGGTCATGGGGTTCGTAGTGCCCATCCTTCTAGTACTTGATGAAAGCATAACGTTTGTAACACAAACACATATACGTATAATAATCAATCATATAATCAGTTAATCACATAAGTCACCAAGTAAGGTATCACACACTTCTCCTAGTCTTACTAGCCAATTTCATTCAGTCTACAAGACTGCTCTATCCTTCACTTAAACCAAACCTCGATCCTCCAGATCGATCCTATAACAAACCAACGTGCTCAACTACCTTGACCATCTCGATCCTCCAGATCGATCCTCAGCCCTCCAAGCTGAACTTATAATTAATAAAATGTGCTCAACATTTGTTTGTAAAAAGTGTGGATCTGGACTTAAGTGGTATGCAGAAAAATGTTTTCGTGGGAGCCCTAGTGATCATAGTCTAGACTCGAGACAGAATCCTAGTTCGCTATGATCAGAGCTCTGATACCAAGCTGTCACACCCTGGCTTTGCGGAAGCGTGGTATATTTTGGTGTGACTTCTTAATACCATAGCTTAATCATAACAAGCTATATGAATTTAAAAACCATGCAAGTCATCCATTAAGTTTTGAAAACAAAATACATTACCATTGTTTTAACCAACAACCATAACCTTGTTCAACAACATTACAAACTAAAACATAACATAAACGTGGTTTAGAGACTGTGTCTTGTCCAGGTAAGAGACACATCCCCTAAACCCTGATGACTTCATGACAATATGCAGCGGAAAACGTTCCATACCGTGCCAGATCCGTTTAATTTCCTGAAATACATGTGAGTTGAAAAAAATCAACAATAATGTTGAGCGAGTTCATGTGTTTAGCATGTGCGCGCGAATAAACCTTTATAATCATTGAATGCTTTGTAAACTCTGGTATGAAGCAAATAAGGAAACATATTAGTTAGTGTGTAACCACATGGTCCAACCTTAGGGCGCATGGGTGGGGATAGGACAAGGTCACCTCATGGTCCAACCTTAGGGCGCATGGGTGGTGTTATGACAAGGGCACCGCATGGTCCAACCTTAGGGCGCATGGGTGGTGTTATGACAAGGGCACCGCATGGTCCAACCTTAGGGCGCATGGGTGGTGTTATGACAAGGGCACCGCATGGTCCAACCTTAGGGCGCATGGGTGGTGTTATGGCAAGGTCACCACATGGTCCAACCTTAGGGCGCATGGGTGGTGTTTGTCATGCTCAAATAGGCCTACCACTCGTATCCCTCGATTGCACTACGAGGACTAATGTTCTTAAGGTTTCACCTACCCAGTCACATAACCTAACAGTTCCTTCCGTAGCTGACCATACCATGTAAGAAACATTCGTAATCATAGTAACATGTATTTCACCCCCGCAGTTAAAAACTGAAAACGGTTAAGAGAAAAGGGGGACATGAACTCACAGTGAATGCGCGTCTCTACCAAGTGTCTCCAATACAGTAAGCTGTGCAACGACCTACAAGTGCTAATTCTATTAGACGGACGGCCGTGCTTTAGCTTTATAGTTTAAGTCTTTGGGAAATAGTTAGACAACTATTTCGTGTTTATGTTCCGTATACACTTGGTAGTTATACTTCTTCCCAAGGATGGGGGATACAATACATGTGCGTAAGTTACGTTTTATCAATCTTGTGGTAATGTAATTACCGGTGTAACTTATATGTTAATGTGGAAGCGTTCGCAAAGTTTTGGAATCATTAACGCTTGTAAATATTATTTTTACACTAAAATAATAATTATGTATTTTCACAAAATAATCATAAACAGTGTTGTGACAAAACATATTTATCACGTTAACTTAGTGAAAATCCCACCTCCGAATATTTAGTAAATAAAGTCGTGGCGAAATTTTATGTTTCGAAAATATGTCAAAATAGTTCTAACACTTGTTGCGTAAATAATTCTAAGTGTTAGGTTTTAGAAAATTTCGCCAGAGTTTCCTCTGTAACTGGAGGTGGCCACGCTCTCAAGCGTATCATTTTCTTTTTGAAAACAACCCACGATCATCAACAATCAACTCTTACGTTTTAGCACGCGAAACGCTACCCTTGTCGTTATAGTTTCAATATGTGGAAACTGGACTGTTTTCGGACGACTAGATAAAATACTTAACCCTTTCCAAAAATTCCCTAATTTTTACGGGTCGTCCTAATCGACCCAAAAATGATTGTATAAAAATATCGGGGTCCAGTTCCTTATCAATAATTTATAGAAAATCGTTTACCGAACTGTGATCAGATTCGTCACATTCTGATCACAGTTTACGGAAAAATTCGTCAAAAATTCCTCGTATGTCCGTTTATCGAAATTCCAGTTTGAGGGTCACAAATACATCCGTGACCATCTTAGATAAAAGTTTCAGAGGCTGGTTCGGTTCGGGTTTTAAGTTGTGATTGAAAACGCACAGCCCAATTTACTGCAGTAACAAACAGCCTTAGCTGCTGTCACGAAAACAGGTTTTTAAAATAGTAACCGACATCAGAAAAATACGATTCCAGCGCCATTTTCTTCGTTTTTCAAAATGACACGATTTAGGCTTTTGAAATTTCGTTTTTCGAGTTTTTAAAGTCTGTTTACAGCCTGTAGAAGGCGGCTGAAAAAGTAACTCAGAATGTTCTTTTAAGGTTTAAACATTACTAAATAGCCTTATGTTAAGATCCATGACTTTACCAAACCGGGTTAAATGGTGATCCGAGCTACCACATTGTAGATCGGGTCTCAACAATCACATATTTCAAGTCCTACGACTTTTACACAAGCTATATGCTATTAACCTCCACTTTTGTGATTTTACTAGACTTTAAAGTTTCAAAACGCATGTTTATGATATTTAACCGACGAAAGTTCTTTTAACCACTTTGAATACATTCAAGAATGAGTTTTAAACAATATACCTCTAGCTCGGGGCTAGGGAAGAATCGTGACGAAAACGGGGTGGATAAAAGCCAACGGTTGAGGTCCTTCGTGTTCCGAGTGCACCAAAGCTCCTTATATGCGACCTTTGACGTTTGTAGATGCTTGGAATGTGATGAACAAAATCAAAAAAAATGGATGTATGGCATAGGGTGTTTGGCCGTGAGCTTCTAGGGAGAGAAGAGTGGGTTTTTGTTGGTGGAAAAATGTGAAGTAATTATCTACAAGTGTTAGGGTATTTATAGGCAAGGTTAGAGGTGCTATTATCCAATGGTTAAGGTGTAGTGTGGATATTAAGCAACCCTAGATTGTGATAATCTATTTTGTACCAACATGTCCCCCACACAAGGGGACGGTTAGGGGATGGTTGGGGGGTTTGGTTCGATCTTAAGTAGGTAATTAGTGTCTAGTTATGATAAACCAAGTTAGGTTAAGGGTTAAACCCCGTTAGTTATGTACAACGTGTTATGACGGGGGTTAGGGTAATCAGAGACCCTAACTGGCTCAGAAAAATAAAGATAGTGAAAATACTAATATTTTCATGTTCCGGGTAAAGTCCGGTTGTTCGGTTGGTTAGTAATCCGTTAAAGTCTTTTGTAACCCTTTAAAGTGTCGTTATTACATTTTTAGTGACACGATTTGTTTTCCCGACACTTTAGAAAGTGTCAAGTGATATTTTCTCATGTTCTGGCACTTTACTAGTCAGCTAGAAGCTGGATTAATCATTTAAAGTGCTGTGTTTGGTACTTAAAGTACGTTTTAGGCACATCCGAATCAGTGTATCTTATCCCTAGAGACGCGGTACCATAACCCTTATATCCCTACACTCACTACCAGTGTAGTCAAAATATATGAGGCTCTTAACAGGCCTTAGAGGCAGTATTTGCCTGATGCTGGTTATATCAGCATGTTCACTGTGTATCCGTTTAGTGCTACTGTGCTTTTTGTGCATCAAGTTTGTCACTAGGGTTCAGTATGTAATTAATGTAGTGACAGCAAATAAAGTATGATGCGAGTAAGTGCATGTATCAATATGCAGGTAGCAGTTTATCAGCTAGTTTCAATCAAGCACAGTAATCAAGTAGTAATTAATCATTAATTAAGTTGTACGGATACCTGGTTTAGGGCGGGTTGTCACAACATGGGAACGTGAAGATCAAATCAAGTCCAAGTATTCTCCTTTGTTTCAAGACTCCCCTGCAACCGGTAACATAATTTCAATTTCGGTACGAAATTCTTTTAACGGGGGGAGAATGTGACAGTTGGCATTTTTTGGGTAATTTATGTACCATTAAAATAGTGTTTAATATTATATGGTTATGTGTTTCGAACATCTGAAGTGCATAATTTCATGACATACATTTAGAGAACTCACAAATACATTTCATGATGCATGTTATTCATTTTTATTGGTCGCGACTTGAAACAGTCTAGACAGTGCTCAGGAGTGGCTAGTACACTTACTAGTTAGACTAGTAGTGCTGACATGGTTTCAGTACACAGATAAACGACACATTTATGATACAGATTGAGTTCCATAGTCAATATCACTAAATTTCATGTGAGAAAATAAGGGGTTATGTTAGTACCTTCCAAAAGACAAACAAACACTAAAAACTACCCGAAACTAGCTATAAATGGCAAAATCAGCATAATTCAGCAGAAATTCAGCATTCACTAGTTCATATAATATTCAGAAATAGTGTTTGAATGCCCATAATAACTTAAAATGTATTGGGAACATTACCAAGACAAAATAACACATTATGCTATACAAGTTACAAATATTGATCTTTTAGTGATCCAATGACGAAACAAACACCCAATTACTATCTTGACAGAAATATACAAACTGGTTAACATATCCTAGCAACATTAAGCTAGTGTAATTCTCCATGCATCGTGAATTAAATCATAAACCCCTAAACACATGACTACACTACTAAGTGATACTTATCTTCATCTTTAAATACTTAGCAAATTTTAAACAAATTAAGCACCCCCCCCCCCCTTTGTGACCGTCCCCAAGGGGACCCACCCACCTTCAACTTGTTGACTAATCTTCTTGTTTGGTCAAAGATCCTTTTCCTCAATCCTATGGTTAATATGATGGAGGGAAGTTATGGACCAAGATGTTAAACTCCTTGTCTACTCAACATCATTCTCATTTTCAAGACACACCAAAAATCACAACACCTCCTCTCCTTCCCCTCTAACTCTCGGCCGAACATACCCCCCCCCCCCAATCTTCATCTTCAGCCAATTTCAAGCTAATCTAAGTGCATCCTAATTTATATCAAGCATATTCAAGAAGGTGTCAAGCAATAGGAATTGAAGGACCTCTCTTGGGAGTTATTATCCACCACTTTTCTTCATCTTCATCTTCTTGTTACTTCCCTAGCCTTGTGCTAGTAGTAAGTCTCTTGAACACCCATTTTTCATCTTGTTTATATAGATGTAACATATGTATCACTTAACATCTAAAAGATCTTACAAAACCAAGATGATGAACACTTTAAATCAAGCTAAAAATCACAAGAAAACAAGTTGTTTATGATGTGTTATGAAGTTGTTTAGTTGATTGTTTGTGTTTATGATGATGAACATCACATGAAGACTTGCTAGATGATGATTAGAAACATGATCCAACAAATGAACATGAGGATCTTGAAAGATCCATGTTGAACATGTAGTATGAAAATGGATGTACTTGAAAGTTAGAAGTTGTTAAGTTCATAAATTGTTACATGAAAGTTATGGACTTTTTGAAGGATGGTTGAATTCCTAAATAGTTTTCTAAAAAGTTCAGTAAAATCATAAGTTAAGTACGATTTTTTTTAACAAACAAATATACTTAAAAACCATAAAAAACACTACATGTCCACAAGTTCATCTTAGTATATTTGATGATATATTATGATGTAAATTGTTGTGGGAAAATTGTTATGATTTTTGAAAAGAAAATGATATGTTTTGAAAACATGGAAACTCCATTTTCTAAGGGAAACTATGGCCAAATGTTTATAAAATTCAAACACTTAGGAAATATTTTTATTACAAGGTTCTTACAAGTAAACTTGTTCAAAAATTATAAGTGTAAAAATTCCCACAATTTTTGTATAAAAATACAAGCAAAGAAGGTATGGTGTTTCTAGAAATAAAATGGTTTTAAATATATATTTTAGGAAATATATATTTAGTGGTCACTTGATCTATGTGCTACGTGTATATTGTTTGTATTAGTTATACTAAAATTCGGGACTTGAAATAGTATATACAAACAAATACAATAAAAATCCTAAATAAAGATTTCAAGAATAAATTTCATTCATATGCTTTGGACACAAAAATTGGACGATTCGGACACTTGGACATAATAGACAAATATTACATATATATATTCCGGATTATAAATATAATATACCAAGGCTTGGTGAAAGAAATATTCTCAAAACCGAACAAGTGACAAAATATATATTTTTACAAGTATATAAAGATATATTATGTTTTGTCAACTATGAAAATATATTATTATTGAAGTGTATGAAAATATTTATTTCATAAACATTTTAAGAATATATTATTTTGGTTGGAGCTAAAATATATATTTTTGGGGTTAATCATAAAAATAAATTATTTTTAAGATAAATGGAAATACAAGTATTTTCCAAGCCTAAAATATAAACATATAAAATTCTAAAAAAACTTTTCTTAAAAATGAGTATTTTATGAATGCAAGAAAAATACGTATTCCTATACATACAAATACATGCCAACATATACTACCAACAATTGGTAAAAAATACCCTTATACAAGTATTGTACTTAATTATGAGAATACGAAATTAAATACGCAAAATATTCATGGTACAAGTATACTTATACTTGGGGATAAATATAGTATAACACTTAACTAATGGTACCATTGGTCATGTATATTATAAACACATGCATATGGAATAATATATATCGAAACAAGTTAAAAATATATTATTTTAACGAACCCCTCGTAATCACAAATGATATATATACGATGCATGCAAATAATGTAAGTTAAAATAATAATTTTAACTAATACATTGAACTTTGAATTTTATATAATTATGAAAAATTATATAAAGACATCATACCCTGAAAGTGCAACTCAAAAAAATACGATTCCAAAATAAGTCTTAATAAATATTTATGACTAAGAGCCGTTGCAAGACCGAAGTGTCTAACAAAACCTAGCGCGATTGTAGGTTGCGAAACGAACCAAGGGAACCGATCTTGAGTACGCGCTATTTACGGACGCAAAACTGTGAGTTCATGTCCCCTTTTTCTCTTAATTGTTTTCGGATTTGTAACTCATGGGGGTGGAATACATGTTTCAAAGGTATGGTTTAGCTAGGGAATGAATTGTTAGATCACGTGAGCGAATAGCATCTCTCTTAAGTGCCATTAATCTTGTATAGACCGAGGGACAAAAGTAGTAGATCTATCGGGTGTAGCGAGCCCCACTCTTGGGTCCTTGTGTGGCCCATGTAGTGCTTTTGTTATTCCAACCGGGTGGACCGGAGGAAATTCGCTAGGATTGAATGCTTCCTTTGTCATCGCATATATTAATGTCCTTGTAAAACCTTAATGATCTGTTCATAGACGCTTTACATACATGTTGTTCAAAGATCTCTCAAATGTTTAAAAGTTTATTTGGAGCTCACTTAAAACACATGAACTCGCTCAACTTTTGTTGATGTTTTCAAACTTACATGTATTTTAGGAAATTAGATGGATCTTGGTGCTGGGGTTTACTATTAAGATTTTGGGTTTCAAGTCTTTGATGTCATCCTTTTTGGAGAGTTTGGTCCATACATCACATCTTCGATGAGATATAGGATGCAAAGCGTGATGTTTTAATATTTTGTCAAACTAGTCCTTTTATGGAACTTTAAACTTATGTTGGTGTGTAACTTAAACTTAAAACTTATGTTGGTTTGTAAGTTAAACAACTTATGGTTTGTAATATTTTATCTTTTGAATGGATGAACATCATTTTTTTTAATCATGTAGTTGTTTACTATTATCGTATGCAATGAAAACAAATCAAGTGCACACCGCACGCTTCCACAAATAGACGAGTGTGACAGTACAGCGTATATGATACGGCTTAATACAGCCATCGTTTAAGTATATGTCATTCTCCACAGTGGGAGGTTTGGGATACGCCTCAATATAGTACAACATATATGATACGGCTCAATACAGTCACCGTATAAATATATGCCCTTCTCCATAGTGGGAGATTTGGGATACGCCTCAATATAGTACATCGTATATGATACGGGATCAATACAATCACCGTTTAAATATATGCCCTTCTCTACTATGGGAGATTTGGGATACGCCTCAATATAGTACAACGTATATGATACGGCTCAATACAGTCACCATTTAAATATATGCCCTTCTCCACAATGAGAGATTCGGGATATGTCGTCTCACATTGGATGAAAATTTGCACTTTTTCAACCACTCATTGGTGGGAACATGTGCTTTTGGCCTTCGTCTATCGCGCAATCAAGAGATCTGTTGGATAAGGTAGGAGCGGTAAATGTGACCTTCATATCATGAAGGAAAATAATAAAATGGGCTCCATAAAATCAATGATTTTTTGTATGGCAGTAATATCGCCAAAATATATTAGATGCTTATGATTAGCCAATATCAGTGCAATATAACCGTTGGGAGATCTTAGTGGTTCCATGCATTAAACCTTCATACTGGCCAGGCATGAAAGCAATCTATGGGATACACTAAGATACTGCCAATTCTCATATGGCGCTTCTATCAAACTATGTTCGGCATTTGTAGTTGCTAAAAATCAATGAAATAAAAATCATTGTCGTACTCCAGTTGGAGAAATTTACTGGCGAAAGTTGCCGAACTTATATAACATAATATACCTAGATGGGTTTGAATAATTGAGTTCCAAGACTCGAGATTATATGCTTTAAGCATGAATCAGAAAAAAGTGATTCCTTTCTCTGCTTATTCTCTAGAATGAGAGAATTTTTTAATCAAAGAATAAAAATTTGGTGCAAAAGTGCACGGATATCCTTGCCATGATACGGTTTTCCATAGTTGTTGCTGCTTCAATCAGCTGGTGAGATATCACTGGAATGTCTATTAAATATGATAGATTTCGGATAAATGGTATTAGGATATCACAGGAATATCAAAAGATATAATATCAGATGACGAGGTTTAGCATCCTCGTATTGGAGTCATCGTCTCCAAAACATATGTAGTTCACCATATGGAACTTCAAGCTACTCATTGGTAGAGATCATCGAGTTCGCGACCCATTATAGATTCCTTATCTTGTCTGCGACATCTTGGCAGTATAAAATCAATAACTACTATATATAATTAAGAGTAGTCTTATGTTCAGGCCTAGACTCGGAGTTTTTAAGCAATCTGCATTTTTGTGAAATTTGAGATGAGACACAAAAGCTAGTGTCTAATTCACTCAAACTGTAGCTCTGATACCAACCTGTCACACCCCGATTCCCAGTGGGCCCGGATGAGTACACTCGTGGCGGTTGGATAACAGTTATCACAATATAGTAATATGCAGTGGAAGTATTAGAGTGAAAATATAAAATTCAATAAAGCTTGAATATATAAAAGTATTAAAAGCATTCGATACAAGCCTACAGGTGGGTTCTAATAAACAGAGCTTTAGACATCATAGGCCTTAAGCATCAGGCGTTGCAGATTCCTTAGCCTTCATTCTAGCCGACCCGTATTCCCAACCTATAATGAGGTTTCGTTACCGCGGTTCAATCTTTTGAAAACACATCAGCCAAAGCTGGTAAATACAATTAACTGACTCTTTGGAAAACAGTTTTTTGAAAAGAGTTTTATAAATAGAGAAAACCCCGTAGGTGATCTTTTAAACATATCTTGGGATTTATTCTTGTTACCAGATTTACATACTTGATTTACCCATTGGGATGTCCGGTGTAGCAGTCCCCGACCCCTGCCTGGGAGCGGGCGTCGTGGCAGCATGTCAGATGGTATCGGTGTTTATTAATTTGCAGCGGAAAACTTTCATCAGGACCGTAGTTAAGAAATATTTTATCAGAGTTAAAACACCAAACTTTGTAAAATAAACAAATGGGATAAAACCCAAGTTTTCATTACAATATCTTTATAAGGATAAACCCTAATTTATCGTAAAACAAAACTCCTTTTTATTTAGGTAACTTTTATAACCACTTTTCTAAGCATCCAGTGCTCTCCAGCTGGCTTCTATTGGCTTTCACATTTTGTTACCTGAAACGCATTTTAAAAAGTTTTATCAGTAAGAAATACTGGCGAGTGCATCCCATTTTAATCAAAACACTTTTATCACTTTACAGTATTGGGTGCATCCGCAATTACATTTGTTTATATCTACTCAATTACTCATTCAGTACTGTCAACACCTGACTTGTGGGTCATATTACTCATTGGCTATCTCATTGTCTAATGGTAACGTCTTTCACATTTTGTATACAAAACCCCAATATACCGGCATCAATTGTAGAATTACAAATACTCAATTACTGTTAAGCGTAATTTAAAACATTTGAGGTTTTGGTAAAGTATTTTGACTCATGAAAGTAATTTACAAAAAGGTGACAAAAAGAGAATGTACTCACATTGTTTACTTAGGTAATACTAAGGCTTCGTATTGTATCTCCTAGTTATTATCTATTTAAAATTAAACACTGCACACGTGTTAGGAGAATAACCCTAATCATATTAATCATACAACTCGAGACAAAACTCCAATGACTGAGTCATGCAGAGCCTTGACATGCATTACGAAGTCCTAGATCAATCAGGTGTAACACGAGACAGAACTCCAACGACTGAGTCAGGTAGAGCCTTGACATGTGTTACGGAGCCCTAGATTGATCGTGTAAGGTAACAAGCAGGGTTATAATACTTACAACAAGGCAGAGCTTCACTTTATAAGGGTATTATATCCCGAGTATAAAAGCTTTAGTGTTTTAGAGGAAAGAAAATAATTGAATGGCGTCTGAATGAGTCTGAAGCCTCTATTTACAGGGTTGGTCGAGGGCGGCTCGCGGCCCGTGTAAACATCTTCTAACTCTCTCATAGCCCGCGAGGGAGTAGACTAGGTCTTAGGGTTGATCGGTCATCGAGTATTGCCTTGCCGGCTGTCCTACACGTGGCGGACTTGTGTGGCCAGCAAGTCAACTGGCTCGCGCCCCGCGAAAGCCACAAGGGTCTTGGTCGCGGCTCGCGAGACCCTCGTATACTTGTTTTTATTTGATTTTTATAAATATTAAGGTATTCGGGCTTTTTCTCGTATACGAGGTATATAAGGAACGTTTTAGGGTCATGTTAAGGGTTCTAGGAGGGTTGTTATATCCTCCCCACCTTGTTTTAGATCTCGTCCTCGAGGTCTACTAGAATAGGTGTGGGTAATTCTTCTGCATCTCTGACTCGAGCTCCCAAGTGTATTTTGATCCTCTCTTGGAATCCCATTTCACTTTGACCAGAACTAGTATCTTGTGTTTGAGATTCTTGATCTTTCTATCTTCAACCTGAATGGGTTTCTCTACAAACTTAAGTTTCTCGTTTACCTCAATGTCCTTAAGAGGTATCACTAAAGATTCGTCTGCGAAGCACTTTTTGAGATTACATATATGAAATACATCATGTATTCCTGCCATTTCCTCTTGCAGTTGTAGCTGATAAGCTACAAGTCCTATTCTTCGAATAATCTTAAAAGGTCCTACATACCTGGGACTTAGCTTTCCTCTTTTAACGTATCTGACTACTCCTTTCCATGGAGGAACTTTTAACAATACCATATCTCCAATTTGAAATTCTAAAGGTTTTCATCTGTTATCTGCATAACTCTTTTGATAATCCCGTGCTGCTCTTAGTCTTTCCTTGACTTGAATTATCTTGTCCGTTGTTTCTTGCACTATCTCTGGTCCAGATAATTGCTTTTCTCCAATTTCTGCTCAACAGACTGGAGTTCGGCACTTCCGTCCATAAAGTGCTTCAAAAGGTGCAACATTAATGCTTGTATGATAGTTGTTATTGTAGGAAAATTCTATTAATGGTAAATGGTTGCCCCAATTTCCTCCGAAATCAATTACACAGGCTCTAAGCATATCTTCCATAGTCTGAATTGTCCTTGAATGTTGTTTCATGCACCTATCTAATTTGCTTATTTAAATCTATCTGCAGATTTAATTTAAGAGAGCGTACTCGTTTTGGCTTTTCATGATACTTTCGACTTAAAGCATCAGCTACTATGTTAGCTCTTCCAGCATGATACTGGATATCACAATCATAATCACTAAGAATTTCCATCAAACATCTCTGTCTCATATTTAATTCTTTTTGCCCAAAAATATATCTTAAATTCTTATGATCCGTGAAGACAACAAATTTACTTTCGTATAAATAGTGTCTCCAAATCTTAAGGGCAAAAACTATGGCTCCTAACTCTAGATCATGGGTTGTGTAATTCTCTTCATATTTCTTAAGTTATCTAGAGGCATAAGCTATAACCTTTTGATGTTGCATAAACACATAACCATATCCCAACTTAGATGCATCACAATAGACTATTAAAGTCTTTAGTTCCTTCTGGTAATGCGAGTATGGGTGCGTTAGTCAACCTTTGCTTAAGAATCTTAAAGGCTTCTTCCTGTTTTGGTCCCCATTCGAACTTAACTGATTTGTAGGTCAGTTTGGTTAATGGAATGGCTATGCTAGAGAAATCTTGGATAAACCGTCTATAATATCTTGCCAGTCGAAGAAAACTTCGTACTTCTGTTGGCGATTCAGGGACTTTCCATTTGGTAATTGCCTCGATCTTTGTGGGATCCACATGAATTCTTTCATGATTAACCAGATGTCCAAGGAATTGCACTTCTTGTAACCAGAATTCACATTTTGAGAATTTAGCATAAAGCTTCTCTTTTCTCAATAATGTCAGAAGTGTATGCAGATGCATTGCATATTCCTCTTTACTCTTAGAGTAAATGAGAATATCATCTATAAAGACAATTATGAATTTATCCAGGTATGGTTTACATATCCTGTTCATCATGTCCATAAATGCGGCTGGGGCATTACTTAAACCAAATAGCATGACGGTAAATTCATAATGACTGTACCTTGTTCTGAAAGCAGTTTTAGGAATGTTCTCTTTCTGTACTTTCAGTTGATGATATCCTAAGCGTAAATCGATCTTAGAAAAGAATCGAGCTCCTTGAAGTTGATCAAACAGATCCTCGATTCTCAGTAATGGGTACCGATTCTTAATCGTAACCTTGTTCAATTCTCGGTAATCAATGCACATACGCATTGACCCGTCTTTCTTCTTAACAAACAAAACCGGTGCTCCCCATGGTGATGAACTAGGTTGTATAAAACCTTTGTCAAGAAGTTCGTCTAATTGTTTCTATAGTTCCTGCATCTCCGTTGGTGCTAATCGATATGGTTCTTTGGCAATCGGTGCCATCCCTGGTATTAGGTGAACTCTAAATTCAACCTCTCTATTAGGCGGTAATCCAGGTAACTCTTCTGGAAAAAAATCTGAGAATTTAGATATTATGAGAATATCTTTTAATTCTTTTCCTTTAGTATTATTGATTACAGAAATCATATATACTATTCCTCCTTTCCTTTCATAACTTGCAACTTTCATCACAAAGATGAATTTTGTCGACCTGGTTGGCTTATCTCCTTTGATTGTGATCTTTTCACCACTTGGTGTACTTACTTGCACTGTCTTTTGATCACATAAAATACTAGCACGATTGGCTACCAACCAATCCATTCCTAATACAACATCGAATCTAGCTAGATTCATTGGGTAAAGGTTTAGCAAATAAATGATGGTTCAGGATCTCTATTGATGCTCCCTGCAAGATTTCACTAATCTTAATGGATTTTCCATTTGCCGTTTCTACCAAACATGTGACAACTGGCACAAAACCGGTAATTTTCGCACACTTTAATTAATACTTAATGACTGCAATTATGTGCTTAAATGTCAACATTATCTAAATTACATGCTATACTTGTGAGTTCATGCACGTTTTATACTACAAGAAATTTGCTTTATGCGTTGCGTCAGAAATACTAGTAAACTCACCGGTAAGACACATTGTGTCAACAATTCTGCAGAAAGCAGTCAGACAATAGAATTGGAGCCTAGGTGTAGGTCCAACGTCAAAAATACATTAAACCCCAAGAGTACATACAAGGGTTAACATATAGACATTCCGGAAGCTAGAATATGCACTAAAAAGCACCCGAAACGCACTTTAAGTGCATAATTTTACAGAATTCAGCTATAATCAGCTTTATTACCTCAAAATATTATGCAGAATTCATGTTTTATTATCCGGGATACCCTCCTAAGAGTTGGGAATTAAAAGGGTTACAAAAGGATACATAAAGGACACTAAACGGTGCAATTTAGCACTTTAACGAACCGGTATTTAACCGAACAACCGGACATTACCCGGAACATCAAAATATTACTAGAAGCACTGTTTTAATGTTTCTGAACAAGTTATGGTCCCCGAACACCATAACACCCCTTATAACATAATAAACATCAAGTCCCTAAATTTTACACTTGAAACTTGTTAGTGCACTATGTCTGTTGACTTCGTCTTGTATCATGTAATGTAATGGGATTGAGAGATCAGAGCTCGTAGTACGAGAAAACAAGTTTTACATAGTTGGAAGTAATTCTGCATGGAATTAACAAAGTAATTCCGCACGGAATTAGTCAAGCTAATTCCGCATGAAATTAACCTTG